>CM070537.1:26881895-28248993 GCA_036346415.1 Raddia guianensis | reverse complement strand
TTATGGGATATCCCCATGTAATTAGCAGATCAATGCATGCATTCCATGTAACATCATAACGGAAATAGTTGCCATATACCTCGCGACTTATCAGAACTCTATCCCCCGCACTATATAAAGGAGGGATAGACGCCATCGGCAGGGAGCCATCGAATCATCATTAGGAGCATCATCTTGCATCCTGATCCACCATATAATTCCAGAGCACAGGAAGTAGGGTATTACCTCCTCCGTTGAGGGCCTGAACCTGTATAACCCCGTCTTGTGCTAGCCATCTGACCTAGTTCTTGATAAGCGTCCCCTCGTACAAATTCATTGCCGGCGGTGACCCCCCAGTTAGTCACCCGTCGACACTGAGTGCTCCCATGTAACGTTTAACGTCGGTTTGCTGAGAGGCCATAAGGGTTGAAGTAACCTGATGCCTAAGGAAAAAGCGCTCACTTCCAACAGAACGCTCGCCTAAAGCTTTTGGCGGTCGTGCCCCGCCTCTTTTCGCAAGTAAAGGTTTGCGCCAAGTTTGATCGAGACTCACGACAAAAAGCAAAAGCTTGCATTAACAGGTTTGTACAGACAAAAACAAATGAGGGAGTTCGTCTACCTCGCCTTCATCGCTCTCGCCGCGCAGCGCCGCCCATCATAGAGACGCTGTTGGCGGCGATGTCAACCCGCCAATGCTCGATCCGTCCGGTGGCGCGAAGGTTCCCTGGCGGCGCCGAGGTCAACGCGCCTTTTGGGCAAGGCGCTTGCTCAAGACGAACAAGGCCGCTTCAAGAGCGCTGCGGCGCACTATCTTCGACGCCAGCGTCCGCATCACCACCGGCAGATCGCAAGCAGACTCGCGGCGCGCGCCCCACGGCCCCAAAGATATCAAGGGCGCGGTTCTCCAATGGGAGTATAAGGTGACGCCGCCGGTACAGGACGCCCCGTGGTGTGGTAGGTAGAAGCGCAAAGATGTCGGCGAGGACCCGGCGCCGAGTGCTCCGCGCAAGGTCTTCGACGTTTTGTGGCCGAGGCGGTAGCTGCTTGCGCCGCTTCAGCCGCTGCTGCCGCAGCTTCTCGCGGGCGGTCTCCGCCGCTGCGCCGCCGCAGCTCGCCGACGCCCACGACGCTGAAGCCAAAGCGCCTTCATGCCGCCAGCATGGGCAAGGGCACGGAGCGCCTCGAAGGTGCACCCGATGTCGGCGGCAATGGCACCCACGGCGTTGGCGTTAGGCGGTAACGGCCGGAGGTTCCTCCACTGTTTCTCCGGCGCCTCGCTCTCGCCAAAGGAGCCGCGGCAAGCCGGGGTCGGCGAATCGCAAGGGATGGAGCTTGAGGCCCCAGCCATCCGCCTATCCCATGAAGATAAACAGAGACAGGTTCAGGTATGCGAAAGCGCAGCATACTAACCCTAACATAAAGTGTGCGGCGCAGAAAGTTACCCGAGCGGCACGCCACGAAAGCGGCGGTCGAGGGGCGCGTAAGCCGCTGGTCTCGGAAGGGCCGGCGCGCAAGCGGCGGTCGGCGCCGCTGAGAGCAAAGGGCCGCACGAGTGGCACCGGTAGAAGCGCCGCGCGACGACGGAGGCCGGCGCGTTGGCGAAAGTGCCGCGCAGAAGCGCCGGGCGCAGAAGGAGCAGAAGAAACTGGCGCAGGCGGCGCCAGTTCCGCAAGAGTCGCCACGCTCTCGCCTGGTGGCGGAGTGGCGGCGGCAAGCAGCAGAGCCCCCACCGAGGGGGCCGAGGAGGCGGTAAAAGCTCAGACTTGAGGGACGAGTTTTTGGCTCTCTCTCCTCGCCGCCGCCATCTTCGGTGAGGATGAGGCGACGCTTTCCGAGGGCGCGGTCGGAGTCGGCCGCCACGGCAGGAGCGGCGGCGGCCGCGGGAGCTTTGGCGGTCGCCGGGGGCGGATCGCGGATCTATAGTGGTCCCCGGGTCACTTGGACCGCGGGACCGGAGACCTCCATGGGGGGCAGCGACGCAGCATCAAGTACTGGTTGCGCTCCCGAGGATCCCAGTCGCAGAGGGGGCGGATGGTCGCAGGCAGAGAAGTGTCGCCGGACGGCGTGGACAGAAGTCCCACCACCATCGCCGAGCACGCCGTCTCGCACATTTCGGGTCAAGCGTAACAAGAAACAAAAGTCAAGCAAACGGGCGCTCAAAAAGACAAGAGACCCAAAAAGAAGGAAAGAACACTTACCTCTGTGGGCGACGCGACCTTATCGCTGCCGCCAGAGTAGGCTGCCCAGCAGGCGATCCTCATACGAAGAGGGCGTAGGCGGCGCCGCAAGAAATCCGCCGCGACGGGTTCCGTGAGCCTGCTATGGCGGAGCTCACGATGCGCGCCAAAGATCACTTCCAGCTCGCCGAAGTCAGCGAGATCCTCACCGGCAAGGGATTCTATGGGACCCTCGGGGACAGCAAGATCATCGCAGCCGCTGGAGTCTTCCGCGTACAGCCAGAAGCGTTGCCAGTCCTTCCAGTTGGACTTGACCGCAACCGGGATGAAGGCGGCAGCTTCGCGGAGCGTAAAGTAGCAGCTCCCAATAGCCCCGCTCGCGCGTGAGCTCGCATGAAACGCGAAGAGTCGGCGCCAGAGCGGGAGGTTTGGCATCACCCCCACGAACATCTCGCAGAGGTGGGCGAAGATGGCCAGAGCGACAACGGAGTTGGGGGGAAGGTGCGCCGCCTGGATCTCGTAGAAGGCGAGCACCCCCAAGAAGAACTCGGAGTATGGCGGGACGAGCCCCGCCAAAGACCGCCAGTGAAGGTCACGATCTCCGTCTGGGCGCGGGCGCAATGGTGCCGCAGCAATGAACCGGGCGGAGGTTGGCGGCATTGAACACTTGAAGCCGCGCCACCATATCTTCGCCGGTGGCGAGGCGGGCGAGCTGCTCAGATGACGCCGCTGCTGGAGCAATGCCACCGTTAGCCGACCCTTTGCCGCGCTTTGGGAGCCATGGAAACGGTGGAAGAGTTGCCGAAAAAGAAGGTGACAACAGCGCAGAAGGCTCTGTGGCGCCGGGCGAAGAAGGTGAAGGGCGCTTGAGGACTTAGCGCGGCGGAAGGATTGGTCGCGCGCCAAGGGAAGTATTTATAAGCAAGGCGCATGAAAAGCGACAGCTTTGATTCATTCCCCACGCTGCGCTTATCATTGCCCCGCTGCTTCGATTTCCCATTTAAAAGCGGCGCGGTTTCCCAAGGAAAATCGTGCGCAGGTGGAGAATCAGGCGTACGGCCACCGCAAAAGGTGGGCCCCCCACGATTTGTCTCCCGCAGCACGAGAAACGGAAAAGGTGTCCACGCCGACGGCTCGCAGATCTTGGTGGACCCGGCCACTGCCGGTGTAATAAATACCGGTACGAAGAGTCCCGAGAAGATCAAGCTGGCCCCACGCGCCGTGGGCGATTAGGGCCTCAAATAAGGCGGGCGAGCCCTCGCGCTTCAGCGGGCCCCACGCTGCCGCGGGCGATCAGCCCCCCCACAGGGCGAAGCCCTCGACGCTTCAAAGGGCCCCACGATCAGCGGGCGATCAGCCCACAGGCGCGAGCCCTCGGCGCTTTAGGCGGGCCCCACGCTCAGCGGACGATCAGCCCCAAATGGCATGGCGAGCCCTCGCGCTCAAAGGGCCCCAAGAGTCAAAGCGATCAGCCCCAGTCGCACATGAGCCCCTCAGTGGCGCCGAGCGAGGGTCCCACACGCCAGCGGGCGACTGACCCAGCGTGTGGGCGAAGCTCCTCGGCTGTCAAGCTGGCCCCACGCCACAGCGGAGGCCAGTGCCCAGCCGCTGGCGCAGCCCTCAAGACAAGGCGAGGGCCCCACACGTTAGGGCGGGCGATCAGGAGCCCAGCAGGGCGAGCCCGTCCACACGGGCGAGGGCCCCACACGCCAGCGGGCGTGGGCGAGCCTCGGCGCGTGAGGGCCTCCCACTATCAAGCGCGCCCGCGTGGCGGAGCGCTCGGAAGGAGCCTTCGGGCGAAGGCTCTCGCCGCGAAGGACGAGCGATTTAACGCGATATCACGTGGATAGACAACAAAGAGATGATTGCCGCCATAGGACCCTCGCAGGTCTCGAAAGCGGTCATTATCGTGGGCGCAAATTAATTGACCGGCAGAGAGAGGGTTTGCTTAAGATAGCCGCCCGCGTCAGAAGGAGCAGGCTGGGTCCCACCCGCAGTCTCACCGGTGTGTCTGCGGCGGGTCGAGGCCACTTGGCGGCATCGCCAGCAGCGGCGCCGCTTTGCGCGTGAGCAGCAGCAAGCGTTTTATCTCTCCCGTCGTGGTCTCGCATGTCTTGTCAGCAGTAATCGAGAGTATCAGATCGCTTACCTCGGCTCTCTCCGCCGGTTCGAGGCTTGTATAAAAGGAGCGGAGAGAGAGGGGAGGGGGTACGTTTTTTCACACGGTTCACAAGCATTCTGAAAACCACATTCCATTCAACCACAACAAGAAAAGAGATAAGGCACAGCAGGAGTAGGACTATTACCCGCAGGGGGGTCCGAACCTGGGTAATCTCTCGGAGTCGCCTTGTCGCGCCCCACGCCAAATCGAATCGAAGCACGTTGATCGCTAGCAGGATAGAAATCTGACAAGGGGTGTGATCCACGGTGGTTGAGCGGAGAACACGCTGTCAGACAGGGCGGGAGATCTCACAATGTTAGATTTAATTTTTTTAATAAGGAAAAAGTCTATTTGACCCCCTGAACTATAGAGGTGCAGACACTTGGGCCCCTGACCTGAAAAACCGTTTAACTGGACACCTGAGGTACGTTAAGTGGTGCAAATTACCCCTCGCAATTGGTTTTCAGAGCGGTTTTGCCATCATGGCAGCCGAGGTGGAGAGATATCGCCACATAAACTGCACACATGGCATTTTCTTTTTACAAGAATTAATTTTAATACTTGGTCTGGGGATGGCAACGGAATTCCCGTCAGAATGGCTCTCATCCTCGCCCCCGCGTGGGGAAAATTTCGCCCCGCCCCCGCCAACGCCACGGGGACATTTTCTCCCATCCTCGTCCCTCGGGAATAAATCTCAACGGGATCCCCGTCCCCGTGGAAATTGTATCTAATATGTATGTATTTGCTATTAGTACAAAACATTATCATATATATGTATTCTCATAGTTAATAAATCATCATATATGCATCAAAATGATCATATATATATATATATATATATTGGGATTATCACTTGATAAGATCATTATTCATTTTTGTCATTAACTATTACATGAAAAAATCATCACATCAAAGATTAACGGGGCCCCGCGGGGAACGGGGACGGGAGATGCTTCCCCATCCCCGTCCCCGTTAACCGGACGGGGAAAGAATTTTCCCCGTTTTCATCCCCGCGGGGGAAGAAAGCTCCCCGTCCCCGTCCCCTAATAGGGGAATTCCCCGTGGGGAATCGGGGATCGGGGCCCCATTGCCATCTCTAGTCTTGGTCCCACATGTCATACTCAATACAATGTCTTCTTTTTCCTCTTATCTTCTCTCTTCCCCTTCTATGTTCCTCTGCTTCCCTGTCATCCCATCCCCAACAACCCCATCCTCCCTTCACTACAAGAGATTCTACCTATTGCCACACAGTGATTGCAACAAAATAAATTTTGTTGAAATAACCAATGCTATTGTCATATAATATTTTTTTGTGATAATGAGTTTACTATATCGCAACAATCGTGAATTGTTACATTATTTATGATTTTTGTTGTAATAAATTGAATGTATTGCAACGAAAAAGAAATTGTTGCATTAACTAGCTACTATTGCAACAAAAAATAAACTATTGCAATAACTAACTTCTATTGTGTCTTGTGATATTTGATTTAGAAATAGTCTTGAATTTGCAATATGGTGGATAACTTGGTATGATAGAACTTGTATAATCTACAAAGCTCTTGAGTATTGTCTCCCTTTCAGGTGCGTGTTGCTTGCCCTTTGTGGTTCTTGATGACAAAGGGGGAGAAAAATGAGTAGAAAAGGGGAATGTGATAATGTGACAAAGGGGAACGTGACAAAGGGGGAGAAATTGCAAATCTATTGTGCCTGCTTTGTGCTCTCATGCTTATGATCTAGGGGGAGCTAGGTGTTAGGTATGCATTGTATTGCACTTCAATTTATCTTATGCCTAGTAGTTATTTCAAGTGAAGTAATCTCAATTGGTATACACTTGTTGGAACTAACCCACTGCACCAGACACATATTTGCTTGTTGAGATGGCTATGCAGGAAGATTTGCAGGTGTTGTCATCAATTACCAAAAAGGGGGAGATTGTAAGCTCAAGCTCCCATGGGCTGAGTGATTTTGGTAATTGATGGCAACTGGGTTTTTAAGATGGATCACGCCAAGACTAAGGACTTTATTTCTAGTTCTTCTATTTTCTTGAGTGTGTAGCTTTAGGCCCAACAAGCAGGTGACTATCTTCATTCTGGTTGCAGGCCGCACAGAGCACAGTCTCGGAGTCCATCAGCTGTCGGTTGGTGAGTTTGAGTCGAAGCCGAGAGAGAGAGAGGTGTTCGGGAGTGCCGGAGAGTGGTTTCCATAGAATTTAGGGTCTATCCATTTATAAATAGGTGGTCAAACTCAGTTAGTTGGATAGCCCTTTGTCTTAGCTTTCCGGAATGTCCAAGATCATAAAAAACGGAGTTCGGGAGCAAAAGATATGAATTTTTTGGTATGTGACTACTGGTGCTGGTCGGACCGGGTCGGACGGCTGGACGAAAGTGAGAATTTGGCTAAGTCCTGAAGTGGGTGCGGTTCTGGTATTGTCGGACCGGGTCCGACCACCGTCGGACTGGGTCCGACGGCTGGACGAAAGTGAGAATTTGGCTAAGTCCTGAATTGGGTGCGGTTCTGGTACTGTCGGACCGGGTCCGACCACCGTCGGACTGGGTCCGACGGCTGAACGAGAGCCGAGATTTGGCTAAGTCCTCTGGTACTGGTACTGTCGGACCGGGTCCGACGGATCGATCTGAGGCATCCCGAATAGATCTGAGCCGTCCACCCTTAGGGTTTCGCCTTGTGACTATAAATAGGAGCCACCAGCACGGAAAAAAGAGAGGAGAGCCACTTTTAACATCCACACCTTGCCTTACCCACCCAAGAGAGCTCCTCCCATGGCTTGCCCTTCCACCTAGGGTTTCATATGATCTAGAGAGAGAGGGAAAAGGAGTGAGGAGTGAGAAGAGCACATACCCAAGCCTCCTCCGATCATCCCCGAAGTTCTTGTGGCTTCCCCATGAGTTCTTAGCTTAGCTCTATGGTGGGAGAGGTGGTGGTCTAGTTGTGCTTCCGGCATTGTGCTCTTAGGCGTCTTGTCACCGGGATTCAACTCCACCACAAGCTTCATCGTCATCGACAAGTGTACCGCAAGCAAACCCACCAACGTGGTGGTCATCGGCTAGGTGTAGCCAGGAATCCTCTTCTCCAAGTGCGTCGGAGATGTACTAAATCCTCCAAGTGCGTCGGAGGTCGACTTCGCCTGTGAAGTCAGGTGTTTCGGGGTCCTTCATGTGTGAAGGCCACCGATTCTTGTACGAGTTGGAGTTCCCTTCCGATGTGTTCGGGAACGAACTTCTTCTAGTGGATTGAGGATTAGGGACGAGAGGGTCCCGGGCTTTCCTGTGTGGCAAGCTCCCTCAACGAGAGTAGGTGCTTGCACCGAACTCGGTAAAAAGATTGGTTTGCCCTCTTGTCTCCGTTATTACTTGCGCTTATAATTACTTCTGCTACTTGACTTGTGTATGGCTCATTCGCTAATTGGGTGCTTAACTTGACTAATTGACCAAGTTCAACAAGCGAATAAAATTAAAAATAGTCCGATTCACCCCCCTCTCGACCTTAGGTCCCTTCAGCAGACGAAGTAGTCTCGGCACCTCCATCGTCTGCTCATCGCCTCGCCGCGGACCTTCTCCCTTGATTCCCACTTAAACCCTGCTAAATTTGAAAGCCAACGCTCCCATGGTAGCGGCGGCGGCAAGGCATCAGGGGCGCGCGCGCGGGGTAAGAAAGTGGCTTGCGCGCGCGTTGATCGAGTGACGGAAGAAGGCCACCCGCGTGCTCATGGCGCACGATCGTGTCAAGTCCCCGCCTGCCGTCGAGGTGCTCGTTTTCGACCCCAAGGCCTGCTCCCGGGGCGGGCAACGTGTCGCGCGGCATCGCGGGGCACCCTAGCAGCGACGAGCTCGTCTACCCCATGACCGAGGACTGCAGCCTACAGGTGCGTGATCCCGCTAGCTACTACTGAAATAATTGCTTTTTTGCCACTCTCCAAGATGACCACTTACTATTTTGCCCCTACTACTGCATCACTGTCACTTACCAGTGACTGCTTGTTGCCAATGAACTTGCCAGGCTAGTCAGACAGGTTGTCGACGCCATGGATTGGGGGATTCTGATTTTTGAGCCGTCACTCGTACCCTAGCCAATTTTAGATTACTAGTATTTTGTCGAATTCAGCAAATATGCGGTGTAATTTTTGGCGTTAATTGGATTGGATTCATGTTCTGTTCATCATTTCGTGTGATGCTATCCTAGCAACGGTTGAGCTAGTTTTCTGCGATAGAGGTACGCGACGCTAGCTGACCAGCTGCGATGGTCCTCCGCCACCATCGGAGCCTCCACCCATGGGGCTGCGATGATTGGAACAGGTCCGGCTGCTCGCCGCCACCCTCCCAGTCCCCTTCGCTGCCGCTCTCATTTCCCTCTTGAACGAGTATGACATGTGGGATCAAGTACTAAAATTAATTCTTGTAAAAAAATGCCATGTGTGCAGCTTATGTGGCGATATCTCTCCACCTCGACTGCCACGATAGTAAAACCGCTCTGAAAACCACTTTTCGGGGGTTATTTGCATCACTTAACTACCTTAGGTGTATAGTTAGGCTTTTTTCAGGTCGGGGGCCTAAGTGTCTGCACCCCTATAGTTCAAGGAGCCAAGTAGACTTTTTCCTTTTAATAATTAAACCTTGACTAGCGTAGGCTGGGATTAGCCTGGTTGTCGCAACCCCGGCATCACCGGGATCCACTCATGATCCATTGCTAGTCTTAGAGACAAATACTAGCAACTCATGAGCGACAATTGTCGAGCATCACAACACAATCACATATACTATTAAAATAATATATTAGTGCAAAAGTAATTGTAGCACAACCACTTATTACAACTGTCGGTGTAATAAATACCAGGGTAGGAAGAGTCCTCAGGAGGCCAAGAGGGCCCCACGCGTCAGGCGGGCGAGCAAGGCCCCAGCGCGTGGGCGAGCCCCCTCTGAAGGAGAGGCGAGGGCCTCACGCGCCGGGCGGGTGCGTGGGCGAGCCCCCTCTGAAGGAGAGGCGAGGGCCCCACGCGCCGGGCGGGTGCGTGGGCGAGCCCCCTCTGAAGGAGAGGCGAGGGTCCCACGCGCCAGGTGGGGCCCGTCGCGGGGGGAGCGCTGCGTAGGAGTCTTCGGACGGCTCCCCCGCCGCGAAGGACGTAAGCGCATTTAATGAGACATCACGCGCGGATAGACAACAAGACATGATTACCCCTACAGTGACCTTTTGCAGTGTCTCGAAAGCGGTCATATCGGGTACGTAAGAATTGACCGGCAGAGAGAAGGTTTGCTTGAGGAGGCCGCGTCGGGGAGGAGCAGTGTAGGCCCCACCCGCAGACTCACCGTGTGGATCGGCGGGTCGAGGCCACTTGGCGGCATCGCGAGGGATGGAAGCCGCGCAGCGGGCGCTGCACGTTGCGTCTCTTCGCCGAAGTCGTGTCGCATTATCGAGAGTATCAGATCGCTTACCCCTCGGCTCTCCGCCACCCAAAGCTTGTATAAAAGGGGAGAGAGAGAGGGAGGGGTACGCACTAGCATTCGTGCATTCAAACGCCTGTAAACACATCCCCATTCAACCATAATCGGACAAGAGCTAAGGCTCAGAGAGTAGGACTATTACCCGCGAGGGGTCCGAACCAGGTAAATCGGCGAAGTCGCTCCTCGTTGCCCGACGCCAAATCGAACCGAGCTTGATCGAGTTGGCTAGCGCCTAAAAATCTGACCAGGTGTGATCTGCGGTGGTTAAGCGGAGAACACGCCCGTCGCTGGCGCGTAGGGGGCGCTTAGCATCGGTTCAAACTCTTGACCTTCTTCAGCGGCGATGGCGAGCAACAATCCGCGATGGAGCAGAAGCGGCCGCTAGAGCCGCTGCCACGAGTCGGCCGCGGGCGATGGCGGTGGATCACCCGGCAATGGCCGCCGCCTAGGGTTGGAACCTGGCGGAAACCGCCTCGGCCAAGCTAAGCGGCGCCGCCATGGAGGAGTGCACCCCAGCACAGAACCTCCATGCGGCCAGGGCCTTGTTGGAGAACCCACCGGTTCCGGTGACTCCGGACTACCCGGCGGCGCCGTGGTTGGCAACTTGGCCCGCGATCGCCGACGCCGCCGGGCGGTGGTGCAAGTTTTGGGGAGCGGGGGAACCGGTGTTTACGCGTCCTCCCGTTCTTTGTTGCCCTCGCACTCCTCTCGCAGATCTCCTGATGAGGGGGGGCGGGGCCAAGATGACAAGAGCAGCGATTTCACGGGGCTCGGCCGAGGCAGCGCGGCAGTGGTCGCGATCTCCGGTCTCATCTGGAGGACCGCCACTTGCTGCATGGAGAAGACTGCGGACAAGCTCCGCAGGGCCGCGACCGAGCACGCGATCGCGCTTATCGCCGCCGCACGCGGGACCAGCAAGAGGGCTCCGTGAGAGCTGCCCCGCCAGTGAGGGTGGCGCTTCGCGCCGCCTAGGCGACGGGGCGGCGGGCGAGGACGCGCCCAGAGCAGGAGGCTCCGACGCCGGGTGCCGCGCTTTTCTAAGGAGTCGCCGCGTCCAAAGGGCCGGAACGGTTTCGTCCGCCCCATCGAAAAGTATGACGGCTCCACCAACCCCGATGAGTTTTTGCAGATCTATACGACGGTGATGCAGCCGATCGAGGGTCGGGAAGGTTCTCGCGAACTACTTCCCCGCTGGCCTCACCGGCGAGCCCGCCGTGGCTCATGAACCTGCCCCGAGTCCGTGGGGTCATGGAAGGAGCTCTCGAGCTCTTCGTCACCAACTTCGTGGCACCTTCGAGCAGCCCGGTAGAAGACGACCTCACAACGTGGGAGCGAAGAAGGAGAGTCAGCCGCCGCGACTATTTCGGCGCTTCACCAGTCCGCAACACCATCCCCGACATCTCCATCGACGCCGTGGTCACGGCGTTCGTGAGAGGCGCCGAGACCCCAAAGTCAAAGAGAAGATGGCCACCCGCAAGATCAAAACGACGGAGGAGCTTTTCACCCTGGCGCGACGCGCCCTTCAGCGAGAGCTTCAGATCCACCGGCTGCGCTGGCGGGACAGCACGGTGGCGAGGCGGGACCTCGAGGAACCCGGGCGGCAAGGACAAGAAGAAGCGCAAGGCGGCGAGACCGGCAGGTCATGGCCGCCGAAAGCGACGACGACGACGACGACGCGCCAGCCGCAAGAATGGGCGCGGCGGGCGTAAAAGAGGAGGAGGTCGCGGGCGCCGGGCGGTACGGCCCCGTAGGGCGGCCGAGGCGGCGGCTATGGCGATCGCCGTAGCCGCTGACGGTCCCCGCGCCGCGTCGAAGGGCGAGACCATCACCCCGTGAGTGGGACGGAAGGCCCATCGTCCCATTCACCGCAATAACTCCCACGACTTGGCGGATTGCCATGTCGTTAGCAAGATGGTGGACAAGCAAGTCCACGAGCAAAGCAGCAGCAGCAGCGGCGGCAGCGGCAAGGGCAAGGAGACGGCTCCGCTTGGTTTTCAGCAGGCCGAGCGCGAAGTTGCCGTCATCCACGGCGGTTCGGCCACATATCCGTCCCACGCTAGCTTTAAGCGTGCGATGAGGGAAGTGTGCGCCGCCGTGGGTCAGCAAGGCAGGTGGCGTGGTCGGAACAGCCGATCGCGTTGATCAAAGCCGATCACCCAGCCCAAGACCGCCCGCCTGGTCATCTCCCCGATCGTGGTCGCGCCACGGTCCGGAATGTAAAGCTAGGGCGGTCTTTGGTAGACGAGGGAGTTCCTCAACCTCCCGTCCGCCGGGTTGCCGCGGCGCTCAGATCCAGCGGCGGAGCTTCGCCCAACGCCCATTCTTCGCATCGCGCCGGGCCGAGTCCGTCCTGCTGGGCGCGTCGCTCCGGTGACGTTTGAGGTTCGGCAACTTCCGCACCGAGATGCTCGAGTTCGAGGTGGCGGACTTCGACCTCCCTACAACGCTATCTTCGGGTCGGCCGGCTGACCAAGTTCATGGCGGTTTGCCACTATGCGTACATGGTGGTGAAGATCCCGGCCACCGCCCCATCGTCTTGAAAGTGGATCGCCGGAGGCGCTCCGCGCGACAAGGACGCTCGCTTTGGCGGGGTGATCGGTGCCCGAAGGTCAAGCTTCGACTCAGGAGCTCCTCCGCGAACCGTACCTCCCGGTTCGTCTGCGGAGGTTAAGGCGGTCTCCCGAAGCGAAGTCGACCCGCGAAGACCGTTCGGGCGGGCGCCTCTCTTAGCGCCAAATAGGAAGACGCGCTGTCTCCTTCCTCCGCCTAACGCAGCGTGTTTGCGTGGCAACCGTCCGACATGGCCGGGTCCCTGGAGGTGATTGAGCACAAATTGGGACGTTCCCGCGCGACCGGTCATGCGAAGGTCCGGAAGCGCCGGTAGAGCGCCAGAAGTTATCCGCCAGAGGTGGACAAGCTCTTAAGGCGGGGTCGCCCGCAGATGTCGCCCATCCTGTGGCTCGCGAACCCGTCCTCGCCAAGAAATCCAACGGCGCTGGAGGATGTGCGTGACTTCACCGACCTCAACAAGGCGTGCCGGCGATCAGACCCGCTGCCCGCATCGATCTCATCGCCGACTCGATTGCGGGTGCGAGCAAACAGGCTTTTCGGATGCGCATCCGGTACCACCAGATTAGCATGGCCGAAGAAGATGAAGACAAGATCGCTTTCGTGGACGCCCATGGGCGCTTCATCGCTACACAAGGATGGCGCTCGGATGAAGAATGCGGGCCCAACCTATCGAGGGCCATGCACATCGCCACCGCCCCAAATAGGGCGAAACACGGAGGTGTATGTTGATGATCCGTGGTGAAGTCCACGGCGGAGGAGTTGATCGGCGACTGGAAGAAACCTTCACCAACCAAGGAAGTATCGCATCAAGATTAACCTGAGAAATGTGTGTTCGCCGTTCGTCAGCAACCGCCGATTCCTCGTCTCCCGAGAGGGGATTGAGGCGAACCCGACAAGATCGCAGCGATCGAGAACATGAAGCCCCGACGCGACTTGGCAGATGCAAATTGCTTGGTGGGTTGCTTGACCTCCTGGGCCGCTTTATAGCTCGCCTGGGATAAAAGTCTCCACCGCTCAAGCTCCTAAAGAAGACCAACCAGTTCGAGTGGACGGCGGAGGCGCAGGAGGCGCTCAACGGTTCAAGAAGTATCTCACCTCCCCGCGTCTCCGGTCGCCCGGACCCGGGCGAGCCGCTGATCCTCTACGTCGCGGCAAACCCCCAGGCGGTCAGCGCGGTGCTGGTGGCGGAAAGAGAAGGCGTTCAGCGCCCCATTTACTACGTCAGCAAGGTCCTCCACGACGCCGAAACAAGATATTCACAGCACCAGAAGATGCTCTACGCCGTGCTGACGGCGTCCCGAAAGCTGCGCCACTACTTCCAGGGGCGAGAAGTTACGGTGTTGACCAAGTATCCCTTGCGGGAGATCCTCTTCAACCGCGAGGCGACGGGTCGCGTCGCCAAATGGGCCATGGAGCTGGCAGAATTCGATCTCAAATTCGCTCCCCGAACGGCCATCAAAGGGCAAGCTCTGGCGGAATTCATCAGCGAGTGGACTCCGGCGGACACAGAAGCTGAAGACACCCCAGCACCCTCGCCGTGGACTCTCTTCTTCGACGGCTCATTCCGGCTGGAGGGGTTTCATGGCGCCGCCCGGTGTCTCCCACCGGTGATGTCGTCCCGCACCTAGTGGTCTTGGACTTCGCGCCACCAACAACGTCGCGGAATATGAAGGATCGCCGCCGGGTTCGTATGCCGACCCTTGGCATCCGCGCTACAAGTAAAGCGACTCTCTCCGGTCATCAACCAGCGAGGAAGGATTTCTCCGCCGGATCCCGTCATGGCGGCCTACTCGGGCGGAGGTGCGCCGGTTGAGCGGCACCGAGGGCTTGGGCCGTGCACATCCTCGCCGCGACAACTACATGGCGGATGAACCGTCCCAGATTGCCTCATCAAGGGCACTGTTCGGCCGGGTCTTTGAAGAAAGACTTACGCGCCATCCGTCGCAGCCCCAACTCTGGCGGGGACGACGCTTCTCGACGCAGCCCCACTTCGGAGGAGACGTCACCAACCCTGCGCAGCTCCGGCTTGAGGGAGGAGGCGGAAGAACCGCCAGCGGTTGAGGCGGAAACGCCGTGCCAGCGGAGTACGCCGGCGGCAATGTACGTAACGTCGTCACACTCGTCCGGAAGGCGATGGATGGATCCGATCCCAGCCTACTGCTGGATGGAATGATCCCGACGATGACGTCGGCCGAGAAGATAGCGCGCAAGGCCAAGCGCGCCACGCCCGGTAGGTGGGGACCAGACGCTGTGGCGCAAACGGAGTTCTACTTGAAGCGCGTCACTCGGAAGCGGGAGTGAAATTTCTCCGAGATCCATGGAGGCATGTGCGGAGCCATTCAGAGCCGGGCGTTGGTTGGGAAAGCTTTCGCCACGGCTTTATTGGCCTCTCGCCTCCGTGATGCCTTCGAGCTGGTGAGGAGATGCGAAGCGTGCCAATTTCATGCTAAGCAGATCCACCGACCGCCCAGCGCCTGCAGAACCATTCCACTCTCTTGGCCGCTCGCGATCCGGGTTGACATTCAGGCCCGTTCCGGGCGACCGGAGGTTATACTCATCTGCTCGCCGCCATCGACAAGTTCACTAAGTGGGTTGAAGCCTCACCGTCCCGTGATCACATCCGCAGCTGCTATCAAGTTTATGAAGAGCATCTTCGTCCGGTTCGTGTCGCCAATGTAATCATCATCGACAACGGCGCCGGTTTAAAAGCGCTGATTTCAAGATCGTGCGAAGAGGTGGATACCAAGCCGTGCCGCCTCCGCTTGCTTTGAAGAGCAATGGGCAAGTGGAGCGGCAAATGCGAAGTACTCAAAGGACTCAAGACAAGGGCTTTGATCGCTCGAGAAGCGCGGCAAGCGCTGGGCGGAAGAAGTCCCCACCGTATTGTGGGCGCTGCGGACAACTCCTAACAGGGCCACCGGCGAGACCCCCTTCTTCCTCGTGTACGGCTCAGAGGCGGTGCTCCCATCAGAGCTCGCCTTTGGGTCCCCAAGGGTGGCGGCGTTCAGCGAAGACAGAGACCCTGACCGGCATCTGCGAGTCGCTCCTCGTTGTGCCCGACGCTCAAATCGAACCGAGCTTGATCGAGTTGGCTAGCAGTCTAAAAATCTGACCAGGGGTGTGATCCGCAGTGGTTGAGCGGAGAACACGCCGTCAACAATAGTTTGCATAAGACCAAATAAAATAGCTCAGAGGAGTGGAAATTCAAATAATATGCAGTAGAATAAAATATGACGATGCTCTTTAATCCAACCCTTCGAACGACGACTAGTCTTGGTCGAAATCCGGTACAGAATCCACCTGATCCTGGAGGCAAGCCGGACCCGAGTCTTCTCCTGAACAAATATATATCCGTGGATTTGTATAGTGAGTACCCGGCTACCCAACAAGAATCCTTATATATTAATGCAAGGATATAAACAAGAACAGGATAGCTAATTTGCATAAACACCTATTCCAATCAAATTAATTAAAGTGTTGTAAAAACATTTGTTGAACCATTAATAAAGATGAATGATTCCCAAAATAACTCATAGAGCTCGGTTTCCAAAGTCCCTCTGTAGAACTGCACAAGCCTCGAATAACTCAAATAAAACCAACCCATCAGTTAATTAGATAACACATGAGACTATCATGTACGACGTTACTTCCCTCCCATGACCGTGGGAACGGCTATCACGATAGTTTCAACCTCCGTAGAGTGTAGCACACTTTACCCATAAGCCTAGTGATACTTTTGCATCTTAACTCTCCCTTAGGAGTCTAGACCAAGTAACGATATAAGGCGATTCAATAGTTCCTTCTGTTAACACAGATACCCCCTCTAAGGTTTCGACAACTCGGGTCCCCTTCTTGAGTCCACGGACCGCAGCTCGATCTTTTCAAGGTAAATTGTGTTAACAGTTTTCCCTAACTACCACTACAGGACACTGCCACAGTCTCGACGGTTTAAGCCGTCGAGAAAACTACCAAAACCGTTGAGATACATTAGTGTCAACGGCCAGTCGTCGAGACATAGCCGTCGAGGGAGCTTCGTCGAGAGAGAGTCATTGTCTCGACGGCCTGGCCGTCGAGGGTAACAGTCTCGACGGCTGACGTTACAGCCGTCGACACAGATCAACCAGACGTCGTTTGCTGCAAGGGCGCCCTAGTATCGACGGCCAGAAAACAAAGCAAGTGGGTCCCACCACCTAGGCAGGCTCCTGGTGATGTGGCACGGGAAAACAGTGTCGACGGTTGACATCATAGCCATCGACACTATCATTGGTAGGCCTACATCACCTCAGGTAGTCTCGACGGCCTCTGCTGGCCGCCGAGACGAGAGTGTAATAGGAAAAAATAATTTTAAAAACAAAAAAATCATAAATTTTCGTGGCTGTGGCAGCAGCCGCACCTGCAAACACAAATACCCCGCAATTCACATATACCCCACGTCACATATAAGCGACCACGATTCATCAAAAGCACATAAATATATAGAAATGAACAAATATGAACATAATTTCATCACCACACATATATAACACATGCAAGTTCATCACATAACATATCAAAGTTCAAGTTTCAAATCGAATGTAATAAACCTAGCAAACTATTGATCCGGATTGACGACTGGGTGAACATCGGCGAGGCGCTCGCGAAGAGGTCGGTAACCCAGGTGGGACCCTCCTGGCTCGCTGATGTGTCTCCTCCCTTCGTGTCGTGAAGTTCACTGAGAGCCGCTAAACCGGAACCCTGCATATATAACACATACAAACGGTTTGCAACATTTATAAACAGTTTGCAACATGAATTAACGTGAGTTAATAACTTACCGTCTCCGTAACGTACGGCAAGTCACCTTGTGGGCGAGGTGGGCCCACGTAGTCACCTGGTGGAGCAGTGTGCGCGCCGTATGTCATGTAAGGAGCCGGTGCCCCGTATCCACCTCGAAACGGTGGCGGACCCCCATAGAAAACCGGGCCACTAACGGTACCTCTCGGGCCAGCCTAAAATTTTATTTACAACTAACTTATGCATTTAATTGCAATAAACAACATGTCGATAGATATTATAGGTTTCCCCGCCCAGTCGAGAGAGAGGCTCCAGATAGGCGAACCTCTGCTCGAACTCCACTCGCTGCCTCGCCATCTCCGCCTCCTGCCTCTGCCTTGCTTCCTCATGGCTCCTCAGGCTCTCCCTCATCGCCTGCATCAGCTGCCTATTCTCCTCCATCGGCTTGTCCCTCTCCTCCCTCTCCCGCTGCCTCTCCCTCTCCATCCGGGCCTCGAAGGCGCGTCGGCTCTCCGTTTGCGAGTGGGAAGCTCGCACCTCTGGCATGTAATCCGCTGACCTGCAATAAAAAGGTGTTACTAGTTACAAAATATCACCTGAGCTAACTCGTACATAAATATATAAGACAATATGCTACCTCAGATGGTCCTGTCCAAGCGCTAGCCTCCCATGGGCCTTCCCACCCATAGCCTGGTGTATGACTATTGGGTCAAGTGGCTCCTTCTCTGGGTTCTTATCTTGCCCATGCTTCTCAGCGTAAGCCTCTTTGTAGCGTTCCTGCATTGAAGTGAAGATGAATTAGATTATATTAATGTGTAAGAACCAGAAGTTGATGAACAAGTATGTGCCTCTCGCTGCGCAGCTACATGGTCCACGGGCCTGAATGAGTCATCTTTGTTCTGGGAGGATTGGCCCCTCCGGAACACGGACAACCAAGACGGAAGCTGGCTGGTCGTGGCGCTCTGCATCGTACAAGTAGTGTTGACATATTTGTTATCACGAAAAGTGAAGTTCAAAATAGTAAAAGATACATTACTATTCTTTTCCTCAGCTGTGTGAACGACGACTTCACTGCCGTAGTTTTGCTCGTCATAGCTGCCCGGTTATTCTTGGCCTTCATGGACTTTTCCATGAACGTCTCGCTGGCCCAGTGCTGCGACAGGGTCTCCCAGGCATCCGGGGCGTTCGACGCCCAGTCCGGTTGAACCTGCGCGTACTCTTGAGCATGCAGGTATAACTTGTGTGCATCGGACTGAGTAATCTTCTCACCCTTCATAATTCTGACCAGATAAAACAAAAATAAATCAAGTGTTAGTAAAAATTTGCACCGAAAATGTCAGATGCAATAAGTGAATACCTGTCAAAATCTTTCACAGCGGTGACCCGTGCATTGGACATCAGATCCTGCACCTTCTGCTTTGCATTCCTGTCCATGACAGAATCGATGTCAGCCTCCTCCAAGCCCGGACAAGGATGATACCTAAACTGAAAACAAATGAAGCAAGAGTAAGCGGTGGCGGTGCTGGCACAAATGGAAAACAGAAAAGATATCACGCACCCAGAACTCTCGTCTTATCTGCTCGGCGACGGTGCTATCACCGTGCGGTGCCACCTTGTAGTCATTCCAAGAATAAGCGGGATGCTGTGCCCCCTCCTCACCGACCATACCAGGATAGTACTGGCGGACGAGGATGCCTAGTGCGTTACCTGGCTGGGTATCATATTTATTGTGGTGGACATTGGAAAAGTTCCTATAAAGAACAAAAGTTAGTTAGTTAATTTAATTGACAATGAATTAAAGAATTAAATAAAATCTTCGAAATTACCTATCGCCATCCGGCTTAATAACAATATGCTGATGAGCATGTCTCACCTTCTTGGGCAACTTGTTGTGCCCCTTCTACCGTCCTGAGAGCTCCCAGCCTAGCTAGAGCCCTCTTCGGCCACAGACTCCTGTGTCAGTGCAAATTACCCCCTGCAATTGGTTTTCAGAGCGATTTTGCCATCGTGGCAGCCGAGGTGGAGAGATATCGCCACATAAACTGCACACATGGCATTTTCTTTTTACAAGAATTAATTTTAATACTTGGTCCCACATGTCATACTCAATACAATATCTTCTTTTTCCTCTTATCTTCTCTCTTCCCCTTCTATGTTCCTCTGCTTCCCTGTCATCCCATCCCCAACAACCCCTCCTCCCTTCACTACAAGAGATTCTACCTATTGCCATCGTTGCACGTGAGAGTTTTATATTAGGCTTTGGAGAGCTTCTAAACCCACCTACGAATTACCATTCGATCACACGTCGCGCTATGGTACCGGAGGTTCGAAACAAGATTTCGGCAGCATAACCCTACGGGTTCTCCTAATGCAACGATAGCTTGGGAGCCTACAAAAGCTCCGAAACACTTATTTTATGCACAGGAGAACCTCTCTTAGGGTCACACCGTCGAAAATCTCATCTCGAATCATCCGGTACCACAACGCGACGTGTGATTGAACGGTAATTCGTAGGTTGCCCATTGGGACGCTCATAAGGGGCTCCACTGGACAATTCGGAAACGCATGTCACATCTCGTATTACAACTCAACGAATCACCATCCGTGTTTCATACGAGATGTGCCGTTTCCGAACGGGTGACGTACGGTTAGATAACATCCACAAAACTCATTCACGTATACTACCTAATCGCATGGTAAATAATGAAAATCACCATCAACAATTATAATAAATAGATTAATATATAGTTAACAACAACCCTACATTTTAAACTACATTTCCTACTATTTTTTTATATATATTATATTATTTAATTCATGTTAATCATGATTATTAGTTTCGACTAAATATTAGTGGCCGTCGACACTACACTACCAACATTTAAAAAATGGTGGAAAATACCTCGATGTAGGTGTGGAAGATGCGACGGGGTGACGGAGGCAGCGGGACAGTGGCGTGGCGTCGGTGCGGCCGTGCGGCAAGGAGGCGACGGGCAAATGTAGGCGCGGCAGCGAGGAGGTGACAAAGCGCGTGGCGTTCGAATGTGCGATGGGCGGCGCGATGAGGAGGCGAGGGCTCGGAGCCCTAACGCGAGATTTAAACCGTCGCAGTCTCAATGGCCAAGTATTAGCCGTCGAGACTATGCTCGTAACGGGCGAATCCAATGCGCCTCTCTCGACGACCACGTCTGTGCCGTCGAGATAGCCCTTGTCCGGGCTTAGTACCGACGGCATGGGTAAGCCGTAGAGATTGTCCCTCTCTGTCTGTCTCGACGGCACAGAGCCCAACCGTCGATACTGTCGTCGGGGGAGATTGTATAGACGGCCAGGTAGAAAGCCGTCGAGACTATCTCTGCCGATCAGTGCAACTGTTGACTACCGTCGATGTAGCTACTTTCTCTCGACGGCTTTAGCTGTAGCCGTCGAGAGAACTGTCAGTCTCGAGGGCAGCACCCCCCAAAAGCTTAATCGGTCAAATAACTCTATTTCAATTTTAAAAAATTCAAATAAAACATTTGAAATCATCAGACCACTCCATGATGTTTCCAACATAAAATTACAAGTATAGAAAAAAATCAAAATTTTTAAAGCTTATAGTGCGGTGACTTTGTAAATGGAAGCTTTCCAGAGAATTTGGGGTAACAGTTTAATATTTCATGTGTTTCCATGATCAATAAACACGCGTTTGAATTTAACTTATTTTTACTAATAAGGTTACATTTATGTATGGCTTAGTACACTAATCGACAACCTCATCCGATAAAAATTTAAACTTTTAACTATTCAAAATTAAATATAGAAATTCAAACATTACTTTAGTATATTCAAAGGCTATGTCGTATATTATTCAATTGTAACATAACAAAATAGTATAGCAAAAAACATATCATCAACACGACATTCATAGTATTTAATTAAATATCATAAAAAACTTAAAGAAATTTGAAGTGAAATTTAAATCACAACAAAATTAAAAAACAACAGGAATTAAAATGTTTTCATAGTGTCGACGGCCACGTCTTGGCCGTCGACACAGCCTCTCCAGTGCAACGTCTGTCGATGGCATAACGGTTAGCCGTCGAGAGACGTAGACGCTGTCATGCCTCGGACGCTGCCATGGGGCCTCCTCCAAACTCTCTCGACGGCTACAATATAGGCCGTTGAAAGTGACCCCACTCCGTGCTCAGTCTCGACGGTTCATTAGTGGCCGTCGACACTAATGGATATATATCGACGGTTGCATGTTGGCCGTCGAGACGGCAATTGGTAGTCGACTCCGCGAGCCATTCCTGTAGTGTACTAAGCCAGGACTAGCACATGTTGGCCGACATGCTAGAGCTAGCACTTATGGTTGCGCTTGTATGGTTTGGACGGATAAGCACACGTCACGAGTCCTTAAACCAAGGTGACTACCTCCACCACAATCCTCATTCCACAAAACCACCCGACTTGCCACCTTTAGTCAACTCACGCCATATAGGTTTTAGTTGATTAGGTTATTAAAGTAACTCAGCACCTCCAATTATACCAAGTCACAAGATAATTAAATGAATAACCTAACAACTAATAACCCACGAGCACTAGCATCTATGCACAAGAATAGGTTAGGAAAATAACTAAGGCATCAATAAATGGTTAAATTCACAGGGTAGATGACCCAGTGTGAATAATTAGACTTCTAACCCTTCCCATCATTTCATGCGAAAAGTAAATAAAATAGTTAAACGAGTGAGTTTTGCAAAATAGGAGAGCATTGCCTTGGTAGAACTCCGGCTCTTAGGTTCCTCCTTCGGAAAGCTCCTATAAAGTCGCCGAACAGCGAAAGCACGGACGATCTACACGTAGATACAAATGCATCAGAACAGAAAATTCATCCACAGAACATATACCACAAATAATTATATAAAATTCTAGACTATTTATGAGATTTAATGGCTCTGAAATCATCTAATTTGAAGTTCGGATGCTCCCTAAACAATTCATGGAAATTTAGAGAAAAACAGAAAAGATTGAAATAAATAAACCGGTTAAACCAGCCGAACCGAACCAGTCGGACCGAACCAGCGCAGCACGGCGGCACAGGGCGACACTTGGCGGGCGGGGATTAGCGGGCATAGCGCGGGGCAAATGCGGCGGCGACGCGTGGCAGTGGAGGCGGCGCGGGCGGGAGATGGTGGCAAGGCGACATGCGGCGCGGCCGGCGGCTAACGTGTGGCTACGCGGGTACGGGGGAGCGGGGGCACGACACGTGGCGGACGGCGACTGGGCGGCTCATAGTGGATGTTGCTACATAGTACTCTAAAGTATTATTTTAATTAGTTAATGAATATTTGCAATGATATCCACTAAATTGTCCATCATGAGATAATAGCTCGGGACTGGTATCACCTCATAGTGTTGGATTACCTGTGGAGACACCGGGTCACTATCATAAAGTGGGTATGTTGTGTCTTTTGGTTCCAGTTTGATGTCACGGAGTTCCGAGAAACAACCTATTATATCATGATCAAGTAAAGAGACAAAGTACAATATAAGCAATTGCTAATATGCTACCACGGACGTGGATACAATTTCTCATGAAAATAGATGTGTATTTTCCAAACTCAGGCGCCGGTATTATGGACTTATGGTGTGATAATATAGGGTTGTGTACTTAACAGTTAATCCTATATTTCATGGTAGGATGAAGCACGTTGAGATTGACCTTCATTTCAGAGAACTGAGTAGTTGCAAAGCTTCTTGACGTGAACTTCATTACATCTGGAGATCAGCCGCCAGATATCTTTACTAAGCCATTGGCAAAAAAAAAAAAAACTTTTGTTTGTCTGCGATACCGTCTCAATCTGCATGTTCGCGGTTGTGATCGATCAAGGATGAGTGTCATAAATAAGGATCAGCTTGACACAGAGAAGCAAACATTGGCAGAGTTGTTTAGTTAGCTCCTGTAGCATGTCCGGAAACAAAGCATAACCATAAGTTTGCTTAGATTTCTGCCGAGTTTGCTGTAGCCTTATCTCTCCTATCGATCACCTGTAACCTCGCCTTCGCAACGCCGGCGCCGCAGAGGAGGCGCCCCGGGTGGAGACGACCAGCCGATCGAGGTGCCAGCGTGTGCATACGAGCGAGCCGGCCGGCCGGCCTCCGGCGACGGCGAAGGAGACGCGAAGCACGCATGCCATGGTCGCGCACGCCGACGCGGCACCAGGCGCTGACGTGCTGTGCGGCTGTGCCGGAGTCGTATGCAGTGATGCACACTCGCACCATTCGCCAATCACCACCCACGTCATAGCAGTTGTATAGCTTGTAGTGCTTGTACTTGCAGGCTGCCTGGCTAAGGTAGGGAAAGGAGCAGGCTTGAGGTGCGGTGTTAATTCATCCATTTAATTTTATAAGACGGGTATGTGTTTTAAGATTTAAATTTTATAATTTTAATTAACAATTTTTTTAAAAGGTAAGGTTTTGTATATAAAAATGGTACCAATAAATTTGCATTTGAAAGTACTTTTCAATGACTATAATTTTGTTATTATGAACAGTTACGTTATAAGAGATGTTAATAGTTAATCTAGTTTTGGAGAGAGCACATCAGTAGCCTGGCCAGTGGCCAAAGCCCCAGGGTGGAGCAGAGCACTGCCAATGCATCAAGCAACAGCTGCGGCTGCTGCTAGTGCCACCATTTACAGGACCAACCAGTTCTTCACCCACTTCAGCAGTTCAGCCTATCAAGAATTGAATGGAAAAAAGGACATGGGCACATGAACATGTTGTGGCTAAAAGCTCGACCACTGAGCCGAGCTGCTCGGAAAGTAGGATTCATTGGCTGGTATTCTATTCGCGGGGCTAATTATGCATTTCAATCCGAATGCTGGTTACGAACAAATGTCGGCCATTGTTTCAGGTTGTTTGACACAAGCAGAGGCTGCAGCTGCCATGCCGTTTTCTCCACGCAAGTGTTGAAATCCCTGCGGCGAGAACAAACGCACCACGTTTGCGTTTGTTCTCCAGGTGTGCGTTTGTTCTCCAGGTAGCATACAAGGTGCAGTTCAGAGCGCAGTTAATTCTCATTGAATGGATAATTGACACCGAGTAAAATCTATTTGTGTTTCCGGGCCCTATAGTAGCACATAGAGTGTGCTAAATAAAACCTTCCAAACAGGAACTGACCAATTCATAGTTATACTAAAAAGTTACTACAGAAGTTGTCCCTGAAAACCAATCTTTAAAAAGTAATAGAAAATAAGCACAAGTAAAGAGTACCATCCTACAAAACGAAACCGTCGATGGGAAGAATCAAGCCCCTCATCAAGTTTATTTGGTTGATTATAAAAAAAAACAGACCTTTCTTCGTAGGGACTTTGTATTCAGCATGACAACCGAGCAATATGATGCAGAGACAAATTTTAACCCTAGTTAAGGTCCCTCATAGAGGAGGTACTAGCCATGCGTCCAACCTTTTTGACTATGTTGATGACAAAGTATAAGGAAGGTCACGATCCGAGCTCTAGGGAAGGTGTTGGGATCAATACCGAGCTATGGACCTAACTTAATTAGATGAGATGATGATCTCGGCGACTGTCTAAAAGTATATTCGATCGTATGGATTGTAGGATATGTTATAAAGAACAATACATAGGGTATTTATAGTGTCTAGCATGACGGCTATCAATGGCTAAGTTGATTATGCGAAGTTCTTACTGAATGTCTCTGACTTGTACTCTAAGATGAACTCAATCCTTCCATATCCAGATGTCTTTGTATTGGACGCAAAACTAGGTATTCAGATGAACTCGTGCTCTGCATGAAAATTCATGGTTTATGCGAATTAGGAAATTTCACACAACCGTTACATAATGTTACCATATCCAAAGCTCATAGGATCTAGACAGGCTAGATCTTACAAAGGATAGCACCCTGGGATAAAGATTACCAGGTACTCTTGGGTTCCCGAACTAAAGATAGCTCGGGCCAGGGAGATAGAGCCTGGTCACCCGTGAGCCGGACAACCAAGGGCCTTCATAGGCTCACATCCTAGAACAATCCACTTGGGCTGACAGAAGGAAGGTCGAACAACATCAGCAGAATGTAATCCAATCCTCGACAAAAACGTTTCGTTAGCTGTTCATAATATCAAATAGGTCATTTTTTTCATTAGTAACTCTATTGAGAGCTGTAGCCATAGTGATCCTTCGGTTTAATTGAACCAGGCAGTGAATGTATGGCTCGGCACAGCCCCATGGACAGAATGGCACGCAACGAGGCACCAATTCAATTGGAACAATTAGTACGATCCATTGACCATTGTATTGACCCCCTAGATCAGCATGGTGAACTAGAACAGTGATTGACTGGCTCTTTTAACCTTTAAGAGGCTTTGGAAGCATCTTAAGAGTCTCCGACCTACTATATTAGAGCGTAGAGCCGATCATGTTGAGATGGAGTTTAAGAAAGCAAAGAGTTTGCCTTTTTGAAATAGATATACAAATAATAAAATAAATGGATAAGGCATAAGCAGTATAGGTCCGATGGATGAAAGTGCATACAGACCCTTAAATTGATTTTGTTGATTAATAACAAAATAATCTATGCATTAATGGTTTAATTGAGCAAATGGGAAAGTTTAATTACCACCGTAATGGATATGAGAAGCATCATGAATCCCTCAAAAGAAGAAAAGAAAAGAAGCTCGATTATCCATATATTCGTATTTTATAGTTTTAAATTTGAGTCATAAGGATAGTCGTACTATTGAGAGGGATGCGATGAAAAATAACTTCCAGATGTTCATTGGATGAAGTATAGCATAGGAGAGATACACTAACCACATCCCAATTTCGAAACACTTGATTTTGCATATTCAGGGGTCAGACAATCCAGTGCCAAGTACCAGCGTCTCCAAGGTGATGCACATCAAATTGTTCGGGATTTCAATATTTGGTCCTCTTTGTCTTTTTTTTCCAAATATCCGTCAGCGTCCAGTGTAAGTACTAGAGTATTTGGTGTTTGTGTGATCAAAAGTCTGAAATTTCAAGATTTGTGGCTCTGTCTATTCCCCTGATTCTATTGTATTTTCACCGAAGTATTCGATGACTGGATCAGAGTATCCGATACTATGGAGATCGAAATGTCCGAAAATTCAAGATTTTAGGTTCTTTGTTTGTTGGGCATATTTTATATCGAGTGTCTGGTCTCTGGACCGAAGTGTCCTGCATGCGTAGAAAGCTAGCCCAATGTCTACTTGAGCCCCTCACTTATTTATACACCTTCCCACCAACTTAACTAGGGTTAGCACTTCACTCTCATCAATATTCATCTCTAGCAACCTCTTGAGCATTAAATCTTCTCCCCACCCCAAATATTCTTGCTATAAGCTTTGGCCAGGGTTTGAGAAGTGAGATCGAGTGCCCTAGTAAGGTAGCTTCATCCTTCGAGGACACGATTCATCTCCAAGTTAATTCTTCATCAGATTTGTTACTCTTGGAGGTTGAGAACTCCAAGACGATTAGGCGCCTTCTTGAGGCACCAAAGCTTTGTGTGATGTGCCGAGAAAGTTTGTGAAAGCCGATTCTGCCTTCAAAAGGGAAGGAATCAAGAAGTCTTGGTGCGACCTCGACGAGGGAAATGGTTGAAAGAGACTCGGGCTCAAGTGTGATCGAGCCTACCTAAACAGAGATCATGTAGGATTCTCTAGCACCTTCGAGTGCTATTGCTTCTATTTGTGTTGTGAATTAGATTTGTGTGTAGGTGGTAGCTCCAATTTGTGAGGCAAGCTCGAGATTCAACCCTAACTCTATTTGCAGGTCGGACTACACCGGATAGTACAGGGTCAGACGCTTTCGCATAATTTTGGGTTGAAAATTTTGGAATGCCTATTCACCCCCGTGTCGAAACAAGGCATGTGATGAAGGATCTCGACAGATTATTCCCGAAAAGGAACAAGATCAACACAAAGAATGATCAAGTCACCAACACCTTGCTTGGTGCATAGAGTTCAGCCGAGTGGATGGGCTCGAAAATGCAAAGGAGATTTAGGACAAGCTCAAGGGTGCACATGAAGACACCTCAAGCGTTCGTGAGTCCAAATTCAAGTTGATCGGGGTCAAGTTAGGAAGAATTGTGATGGAAGAAAGAGAAACCTCCAAGGTAATGTATGACCAATTGATCCTCCTCGTGAATGATGCCAAAGGACTTAAAAGCAACGATTTGACGGATATGTTTGTGGTGAATCTCATGCTTAGAGCCATCACACCGAGGAACCCCACCTTGGTGAGCGTCATCCACAAGCATGACAACTATGACAAGCTCACACCCCATTATGCACTTAGACGAATACTAGCTCATAAGTTGATGCATCAAGAATCCAAGGAAGTTGAAGAGCTTATGTGCTCAAACTTGAAGAAGAACATTGCATTAAAGGCTGGCAGGGAAGATGAAACTAGCTCAAACAGAGATGAAATTGACGGCCCTATGAACATTGAAGAGATTGCCCTATTTGTGAGAAGATTTAATAAGTTTCTCAAGAAAAAGGTCTACAACAACAAGGGTGATTGTCACAAGAAGTCCAATGAAATGTCAAAGGGAAGACAAACAACAAGGACATGCTATGAGTGTGGAGACTCCAACCACTTCATTGTCGGGTGTACACAAAAGAAGGACAAGGACAATGATAAGAAGAAAGGCAAGCAACACAAGCAGGAAAAGAGCATGGACAACAAGATCTCTAAGGAAAGCTCATATCGGTGAGGAATGAGACTCCAATGACTCAAGTTCCGACTCTGACTCTGATGATGAAGGACTTGCCTCCATTTCTTTCATCGCCACCACATCAAGGTTACTCTTTGGTAACTTGAGCGATGATGAAGCTCCAACTTACGTCATGGCTAAGGGACGCAAGATATCATCCAAACCACTATTTCCTACTCTTGATGATACTTTTAATGATGAAAATCACAATGAACTTGACTTGCTAAGCTCACTTAAAGAACTTAAACCTGCCTATGCTCAATACTTTGCTTGAAACCGTAGAGAGGCTAGAGGAGACTATTGAGAGTTAGGAGGACTTGCTCAAACTTTTAAAGGACGGAAATCTTGGACTCGAATGAACCTAGATCATGAGAGAGAGATGAATGATGACATGGATAGAGACTTATATATGATCAAATCACAGTTTTTAATATTGGATAGACTGCGGTTTTGGGCATAAGCTAACCCAGATTAGTCTACTCAACCCGGAAATCGACTGGTATTTCTGACTTGATAGTTGTTCGGGCAACGAACTGGATATGAAGCTCCATTAGCTCAATTGCCCATCTAGCTACCCAACAATGGCTTCTTGATTTGTCAACATATCACCTAACAAGAAGGTTATTGGAACTACGATTTTGTGCGCCTGAAATAGTGTTTTAATTTTTTGGAGGACATGAGTAAAGCATAATGTAGCTTCTGGACCATCTGCAGGTAACGCTCCTTGGGCGCCTATGCATGACTTCGCTCATATAGTAGATGGGTCTTTGGACGCCATTATGCTCCACAGTCAAAATGGTAGATAGAGCAGCATGTCCTCCCTGGCTTAGGGTGTCATTAAGACGGTTTGTTAGACATGTATTGCTTTAGGTCCTGAAGAGACTTGCCAGGCTCTTTTGTCTAGTCAAAGTCATCGTGTTTGCGAAGCTTCTTAAAGAAAGGCAACCCATGTTTATCTAGCTGGGACATAAAATGACTTCAAGCCGCCATGTGTCTGGTCAAACCCTACAGCTACTTAACGCTAGTCGAGGGGTTGCAATTTGTATACGGCTTTTTCGGATTGACGTTGATGCCTAAGAATCCAATCACATACCAAAGCAACATCCTAGAGAGTACACCAAAGGTGCGCTTCTCCAAGTTTAACTTTATTCGATGCTTGCTTAGGTTATGAAATCTTGTTTATTCGAGATCGCATACATGATCATAATCTTGTTTACTTTTGACTACTATGTCGTCGACGTAAACCTCTAAGTTGTGTCCAATCTGATGGGAAAGTTTTCTTCATCAAGCGTTGGAACATGACTCCAATGTTCCTGAGACCGAAGGACATGGCCATGTAGCAGAAAAATGCCAAAAGGCATGATGAAGGCAGTTTTCTCTTGATCCTCGGGGGAGATGCTTATTTGGTGATAACCAGAGGAGGCATTGAAGAACCTAATGAACTTGGAATCCGTGGTCGCATCGACAAGTTGGTATGTGCGAGGCAGTGAGAAATGTCCTTAGGACAAGCGACATTGAGGCCCATGTGGTCAACACATGCGTCACTTATCACCCTTTTTCTTGACAACAACCGGGTTGGCTAGCCAGTCGGTCTGTTCCACCGGGCGAATGAAGCAAGCTTCTAGGAGTTTTTGAGCCTGCTCTTGGGTATTTCCAAGTTTGAAGTAAAAAAAACTTGTAAAGCTTATGGCGGATGGGCCGTTTGCCAGACTGAACGTATAGCTTATGCAAAATTACCTCCCTTAGGACCCGAACATGTCATACGGTTCCCAAGCGAACACATATGTTCTTGCCTAAAGGAAGATAACGAGTCCAATTTCCTATTTGGGGTCCAAAGAGGTCTCTAAACGCATGGTTTTGGTTAGGTCATCCTTAAACAGGAGAACTTCCTTAATCCCCCCAGGCTGGAGGGCACCTTTGAACTAGAAAGCTTTCTTCAGTTCTTGTGGTGGACCGGGTTGAGGCAGCTGCCTGATCATTGAGAATGATCACTCATAGCAATTAAAAGCTGCTTTGTAGCTGCCATTGATTGTGATAACCCCTTTCAGGCCAGGGACCTTGACACAATGATTGGTGTGATGCATTGTGACCATGTACTCGGTGATCTTCGGTCGTCCCAGAATTGCTTTGAACGTAAATGGTGTCAACCACCTCAAAGATGATCAACTTTGTCCTAAAATTAGTTGGATCCACCTTCGATCCGAGCACGATACTAGAGAAAGGTAGGGCAATGTTTTTCACTTTGGACCTTGGGAGTTGCATCTTATCCAAAGCTTTAGCCATTATCTAACACTATCTGAATTATAAGATTGTCTGAGCATCATATTCGGAGTTAGGGCTGGAAAAATAGCTCGTGGCTCGCGGCTCGGCTCGGGCTCGGATAGGCTCGGCTTGGCTCGGAGGTGTTTTCGAGCTCGAGCCGAGCCCACTTTTGGGGCTCGGGAAAATAGCGAGCCGGCTCGGGCTCGGCTCGTTTCTGACAGAGCTCGGTCTGGCTCGGCTCGGCTCATTGTCATATTTTGAACGTGAAACTCCTTTGGCTTGTGGCTCGGCTCGGTTTGGAGGTGTTACCGGGCTCGAGCCGAGCCCACTTTTGGGGCTCGCCAAAATAGCGAGCCAGCTCGGGCTTGGCTCGTTTTTCGGCTCGGCTCGGCTCGTTTCCACCCCTATTTGGAGTGTCCTGTAGCCAATTTCATGTAAAGCATGAGAGCATGAGCAGGAGGCACCCTGTCAAGCGGCCGACATCATCGAAGGCACACACGCGGGAAAATTTTTTGAACTGGGTAGACTGCAGGGCGATGGAGCAGGGAAAAAATTTTGAACTGGGTGCAAGGCAGGGCACTGATGCAGCGCATGTTAGCTCCCCTGCTGGGATGTTCTGAGGTCTTACAGGATACAGGATACATGATAGTCGTCGGAAAAGGATACAGGATGTAGGTCAACAGAACAGAATTCAGATAGTCATGGGATACAGGATAAATATTTCAGGATATGCATCAAAATATTCGCCTCCACATTTTGCTCAGATTCCGTTGGATCGCAACTCGCAAGCAACCTGATCGGCTTTCCAAAGGCATAAAGGTTCTAAACCTCTGTCGCATGTTTCAGGGCATCCACAAGTTCTAAAGTTCATGGGCTCATGCTGTAACTGCTGTTGCAGTGAAGATCAACATCAACCATAGGAACTAGAGCAAAATTTACCCTGGTTCACTAGATAGCTAGTCATCATACCGTATAACAAGATATATAATATGTTTAAGCATCGATAGTTCAATAAAAGTTGGTGCATATATTAAAAATTATATTTCCATTATAAAAAACACCAAAACTAAAGCTTACACCAAGGGCAAAGCAAATGAACCAATGGTAAAATGGCAAATAAAAATGTTCCACCAGTTAAATCACAAACAAAAATAGTGGATATTGGCAAAACACATAATCTAATCTCCCATTTAGCACACACATAATCTAATCGTGGTCGAGCTATGCAAATAATGTTCACGTTATTTACTTATTTACTTATCTATTGTATTGTACTGCTACCTAGCTAGTCCAAGGAATGGACGGACCATTGTGATTTGCTTGACTTTGGACTGGAATTTTTCTTCTCCGACCAAGCGTTGGGATGTTCCTGGTGCACAAACGAGGGGCCAAGGGGGTGCACATGTGATGTATATAGACTAATCCTCACTGAAAAAGTTTTTGGACCCTGGTGCCTGTGCACCACGGTGAGCCAACCTAGCTCCGCCCCTGCTTTTATGTAAAAAAACTTATTTTCAATGCATAGAAGCTTATATGGGTGCTTAGGTACTCTCGAAGCACCTCTCTCAACATGGTGCTTAATTAAACAACCATATCTCTCTATAAGCACCCATGCAAACACTTTCTCTATCCTATATGGTAAAAAACTATCTATTTTTTTTTAAGCACTTGTCTAAACACCTGTATTGGAGATGGCCTAACAAGTCACCCAAAAGGCACCGAAATAGACTACGGTACAAGATGCTGCAGGCGCTAAGCTGAGCAGAAAGCAGAACATACGAGGCACTGAAGAAGGTTAGGCATTCATACGGCAGTAGTGCACCTAGCAACTTTCAGCATTGTGTGTTTACAGCAGAGCAGAGGTACGCACACGCAAAGAGGAAACAGCATTCATTGATTCAAAGAAGTTGTTACAGTAGTATTTTTCCCTTTTGTTGGTTAATATCAAAGACAGATACAAGGTGGTTGCCCATCAGAGCACCGAAATTACTAAAACAGAGCATAACCACCGGTCATTGTGAGCACCAACCTAGTAAATCTTTTAAAAGGCGTTATAAAAAGACAAAATTACAGAGTGATGAAATATTTTAAAAGGCGTTACAAAAAATAAGATTACAAAATTCCAGAAGTTAGTTTATGCCTGGAGGCTGGAGTATTCGAGCAGCCACCACCAGCCAAAACCCTTCCCAGGACAGAAACCGCAATACTTTGTTCAAATGCCCTTTTTGAGCAATTGAGCCAAGTATTAACGAGGTAGGAACTTAGCAGAATAACTGATGGTGATACATTGCTTCCAGTTCAGATAATAGCACAGCAACCCACATACATATAAGATGACATTTGAAAGTAATTCTCAACTTGGTGGCAGAATTGATAGTGATACGTTGCATCCAATTCAGATGACATCACAGAAATCCACATACATATCAAATAAAATTTGAAAGAATTCTCTACAGCGTAAAATCGTATTGTTGGCCAATTGAGGTAAGCGATTCTCTAAGAAGTAGGCATACATGAATAAGCAGCAAAGTCATTTTGCACCTTTCCATAATGCATGTCAGGCAACAAGCACGGGAGAAAAAATTGCACCTTTCCATCAGAAGCTGTAATTTGGTGATGTTTCGTCAATTTTCATGATAGATCTAAGAATCTTGACCAAAAAAAATTGCTCTTCAACTGACTAAACAGAGAGATCCGAAACACAGGACACAAGTTCTTATTACTGTTGGAACTTACTCCCTCCGTCCCCGAAAGAATGTCATTCTAGCATTCAAATGGAGAGATTAATATCTAAACCAAATGACTTATGTGCCTCTGGTTTGTTGGAAAAAGAAACATTATTAATGCACATGCAAGACTAACAATTGGTCATTGAGAGTGGTGGGTGCTTGGGTGAAAGTGCAGTAATAAAAGAAGTGAGACCTATAGCACAGGATGACATTCTTTGTGGGATAAATTTTGAATGCTAGAATGACATTCTTTTGAGGACGGAAGGAGTACACAGTAATATCACACGCACACATATCTCAGAGGAAACCAAAATCGATAGCAGTTGCATAAAAAAAATCAACTTGTTACCTTACCATCTCGTTTTGCCTCTCGATCTACACCAAGAACTTCTTGGCAAGAACCCACTAGAATTATACCCTAACGTAACCAATCTACGACTCCGAGCATCCGGAGATGAACAAAAGGCTAGAGCCACATCACCTCGGCGGGTTCAGTCGAGGAAGCCGGTTTGCCGGAGCACGGCGTCGCGCACCCGCCGCAGGTCCCTGCCCTTGAGCGTGCGGCCGGCGCCCTCAAGCATGGAGAACGGCGCCGCCGGCCCGGCACCACCAGCGGAAGCGCGCGCGACCATCTCGTGCGGGGGAAGAATGGTGGTGTGGGCGTCCTCGTGCCGGAAGTCGTCATAGTCATCGAGCTCGTCCCATCGGCCCGCCACCGTCTTCAGGGGCGTCCGCACGGGCACCTTCACTGGAGCCGATTGGTGGTACGGCGCGGCCGGCCCGGAGTTCTTGGGCCTTTGGGTCGCCGGGATTGCCCGGGCGGCGGAGGTCGGCGAGAGCGAGTTTCCGGACGCCGCCGAGGCGGCGGCCGCGATGGTCACCTTGCGCCGGAACATCGTCCCCGCGGTGGCCGGTCCCGCTCCCCCGACCGCACCACCGCGGCGGACTAGGAGCCTTTTGTCCCCTTCCTGCAGCGCGGCGAGGAGGCCGAGGTGGCCCTGCGGCATCCGGCTCGGGCTCCTGGGCCCGTCCGGGGGCGCGTCCGAGGAGGCGGCGGGGGAGGCTGAGAAGAGGAAATCGTCCTCGTGGAACTCATCCCCGGCGACAAACGAATTCTCCGTCGGGGACGACGAGGGCGACGGCGACGAGAACATCCCGATGAACCGGTCGCTCGCCGGCGACCGGCGCGGCCGGTACTCATCCATGGCGCGCGCTCCGGCGAGGGGGGATCAGGGCTCAGGAGGCGGCGCGCCGCGGCGGGCGCATGCGGGGGCGGGCCGGAATCCGGGGGCCCCACGGGCTCGGCTCCCAGCGACGGCGGGCGGTCGGGCGACGTGGTGGTGGTGGTGGGGAACGGGAGGAGAGGAGAGGAGAGGTGTTCGTGGGGTTTGGCTTTTATGGGCGCGACCCACCGGGGAAGGTCTGCGGATGGGGGCCCACCAGCTTCGGTTCCTCTGCTCGGCACGTATGCGGGCGCACGGGACATGGCGGGTAGCCGGGGACGGACGAGCGGAGGGCGGTCGTCAGGTGTGTACCCACTGGATACTGCAGGTTTTGATGTTATTTGGATCAGGTTTGCATTTGCGTGCACCGCGTGATTCAATTCAAATTCGGCAGGTTGGTGATCGTGTGAGATATGCTGCAGGCAAGTAGCATTAATACGGCCTGAGCGTAGGGATGAAGCTTTCTTTCGGATAGAGTAATTGGCTCCGTTTAAAACCGGATGACAGGTCGTCAAAACCACCCTCTTAAATCCTGAGTATGTAAAATAACTCGCTTTTAGAGACGTTAAATAATCGATTTTGTAGTTTACAATGTAGAATAGAGTTTTTAGGTTGCTGAGGATGTAAAATGGGCTTACTTCAATTGAAAATGCTAGCGCTTAGATGTCTGTCCTGCATCAGATGTTCCATCTATATATTACTTTTTAGAAACACTTTTTCCGTCTTGTGTCCGCACGATCGGATTGTCTTTGCGTAATACAGACGCCATTGCATGACTCCGCATGGTAGGTCCCACCAGCTTCCTTTTTCCTAGATTTTTTCACATATGCGCCATCCTTCTTGCATTCTCGTTCTTCCTGCTCCCCACAGCATGGTTGCTGCTACTGCCTACTGACAAGCGTCTCATAGCATCTCAGTTGTTGTTGATCCCTACTGCCACCGCTTGCGGCTCCTCCCAGCGCATCTCCTCCATCTTTCTTTCTTCCTTTCGTCTCTCCCTACATCTCTCCGGCAGAATAGTATGCAACCTTGGTGAGCTTTTAGCGGTCTGATCCGATAAGCACGGGGTGGGAGTGCTCCAAATCTGAAGAAGAAGAAGGGTAGGAAGAGGTGCATCGCTCATTTTCACATGGAACCTCAACAATGCATATGTGAAACTTTTGCCTGCGAAACTTTGGCTTTATTCTCGTGGAACTTTTATTGTTTGCATCGAGAGGTTCATCTTCTATTTTTCACATGAAACCTCAATAATGTACGTTTGAAATCGATGTTTTTCTTACTAAAACTTGGTTTTGGAGGAGGTGGCTTCTTATTTACATGGGGTGAATTTTTGAACGATAGGGAAATACGGGGTTTTATTAGTTAATTGTCAAGTTTCATTAGTTCTTCAAGTTTCATTGGTATGTTAGTCCTATTTGGTTCATTTTTCAAGTTTCATCAGTTCTTCTTCAAATTTCATCTCTATGTTAATCAGATTTTTGTTGCTCATTTTTCAAGTTTTATCGGTAGATAGCCAAGTTTTGTTGGTTCTTTCATCAAGTTTCGTCAATACATTTGCAAGTTTCATGTTACTTTTCTTAGTTTTCATTAGTACTTAGCTACTTAGGAAGCAATACGAGGAGTATCTTGCAATCCTCTTACTTAAGAGTGAGGACATGTTGCGAAGAAAAGGCTGGATAAAGAAAAGGGTGTATTATGAGCCCTTTGCCCCACACATCTAACCAGCTTGCGTGATGTCACCCAGTGGCGGATCCAGGATTTGAACAAGCCCCGGGCACAATTCCACTAAATATAGTTGCTAGAGCAAGCCCCGACCAATGGCTCAATTCTAAGCCTAAATCATAGATCATTTAATCACAATCACAAATTGTGACAATTCATAGATGAATAAATTATCACAATTCACCTCCGTGAGAAGTGAGGCCGAGCCCAAGGCCTGAGCGGCAGAGTGGAGAGTGGAGGCCAGAGCCAGAGCGGCAGAGCCGGAGGGGCCGAGGCCGAGCCGCCGAGGCGCCGCCGCCGGATCAGCCTTGAGGGCCGTCTTGAGGCAGGGAGAGGCGCCGGGAGAGGCGGAGGGAGGAGGGCGGAGCAAAGACGAGGCGAGGGCCCCAGCCGAGGCAAGGCGAGGCGAGGGTCTGAGTCTGAGGCTGAGGCGGTGAGCGAGGGCGAGGCGGAGGCGGCGCGAGGGCGAGGCTGGCGGCGCAGCACGAGGGAGAGCCGGAGAGGCTGGGAAGGGAATGGGGACCTAAAGTGCCCTTGGCTTCCATATTTTGGGCCCAATTCCTATATGGGGGTATTCCCTATTACCAGGCCAAGCCCAGGGCACCGGCCCAAGGTGCCCTGGGCCTAAATCCGCCCCTGATGTCACCCTTAGCTTAGATAGAGCATATGTAGTCAGGGGCAGAACCAGGATTTTATCATAGGGGGCCAACACATAACAAACTAATTTGCAGTATGATCCTATCATTATATTGAAAGCGAGCTATTTATAGAAAAATGTTTTGTATAAATATTGTTATGTCATGTAATAAATCGAGTCAAATATGTCATAGCAGTATAGAAAGCAATGATAATAGTATCGTATCTAGCGGAGGTTGTCATGTGTGGGGACACTTAACCGTGATCAAATGGCATATTTTTTTTCTTGCTTATTCACATGACATTGAGTCAAGTTGTGGGTGATGTGGCAAAACCTAAATAAATAGATTATATTTTATATATGTGTATATGTATAGCAAGTGTTATGCGGTTCTTTAGAATAAAGAAAGATTATACACCAATAATACAATTTTGTTCATATTGGACACGGTGTTAACAAGCTAATAAAAATATTTAAAGTGTTTGAAAACAATATGAGCTATAATTAGTCAAGCCCCAAATGTATATAAGTGAACATCAAGAAGCGGTCTGCGAATTTGTGGTAAACTTATCAAAATATTGTGAACTAACAGTATTATTGAATATATAGTACGAACCTTATTATATTTGCTATAATATGTAATGTGCTTGGAAAATATATTAATTCATAAATTAAACTCATTTTCTTTGACAAGTAAACTTCAAAGAATTAGGCAAGTCTTATAAAATAAATTAGTTAGGAGAGTATGTTTAATCAATACTAATAGCATACTTCTTAGAACTGAAATTAATCATGTAAATTAATTAGATGGCCTTAAGTTTAATATAACATCATATATACTACTTATATATTACTTAGTATTGCACTGTGGATAACATAGACCCCGGGTATCCACACGGCAGGCCTAAAAGACCACCCGACAGGGGATGGACCAAGTCGGGTGGATAAGGACGGGTACCACTCGGATTCTAGAAGACTTGCTCGGCAAGAAAAGACATGAAGATAGAAGCCTATCCCTAATTAATAGGGAAGGTATACTTGTAATCCAAGATAACTATAGATAGGAATCCTACCCGAATCGATTAGAACTCTTCTTCAGAACCCCACCCCTCCACTATATAAAGGGGGTTGGGGGCCATAGTTGAGGATCGGGATCTACAACCTGATCATCTCCCAGGTTGATCATCATCGAACCTGTATAAATCCTTGTCTTGTGCTACCATCGAGTTTGGATCTTGCATGCATCGCCCCATATATAACCATTGCGGCGGTGACCCCGATTAGTCACCGTCGACGGTTGGCACGCCGGTAGGGCAGCGTCAAGATCATCTTAAATCAAGCTCGATGGCATCAACCAACGGTATCGCCGTCGTCTCCGCCCCCGGAGCCGACTGCGTCATCAACGGCTTCCGCGACTCCACTTCCTTGATTTGAATCAGATCCAATCTGGGGAGAACTGCAACAACGCCTCCCGCTCGGGTTGGGGATCGCCACGGCCATCTACTCATGAGTAGTACGCCAACGGCTCAATTCCCGACTCGGATACGGCGACGGCTCGAAGACAGATTCCGTACGTCATCTTGTTTCTGTAATTCCCGTTGATCCAGAAGGAATTTCGGGATGAGACTGGATGCGTTGGAAAGATAATTTCGTCATCTTTCTGTGAATCCCAAGAACACCCAAAACGGAGTCCGGATCTGTCCGGGACATCCGTTTGAAGGCAGGCTGCACGGGATGGTCGCGAATCTCAGGAAGCTCGTAAAACCCATCTTGTTTCTATAATTCCCTTAGATCCAGAAGGAATTTCGGGATGAGACTGGATGCGTTGGAAAGATAATTTCGTCATCTTTCCGTGAAGCCCAAGAACACCCAAAACGGAGTCCGGATCTGTCCGGGACATCCGTTTGAAGGCAGGCTGCACGGGATGGTCGCGAATCTCAGCAAACTCGTAAAACCCATCTGCGGAGGATGCAGCACGCGGGTATGCCGTGATACCCCTCCAAGGACATCGAGGATCAGCAAGGAGCTACTCAAGACAATTGACGACCAACACTTCTTCCGGATTTGGATCCGATCTAATCCTAGGAGAACATTGACATCGCTTCGTCTGGACTCCCGTTCGGGTCGAGGAATGCCATCGCCATCTACTCCCGAGTGGTGCGCCGGGGGCTCGATTCTCGACTCGGATACGGTGAGAACTCAACCAAGGACTTCAACAACGCTTTTTCGGACTCGGACAAGATCCGATCCGGGATGGAATTCAACAGCGCTTCACTCGGACTCCCGGTCGTGTTGGGGAACGTCACCGCCGCCTACCGACGAGTAGTGCGCCGGGGGCTTAATTCCCGACTCGGATACGGCGAGGTCCCGATGGAGAACAAATCTCGGGTGGTGACCGTCATCAGCAGCAAATCACTCGGACTCGACGACCATGGCGTCCATCGGGCGACACCGGCTTCATTAACCGCGAGACCAACATGAGGAGAAGATGCGATATGTTCCCATTCAGATTCTGGACGGAACTTGTATCACTATTTCCCACTGACTCAGGAGGAGTTCTGGCGTGATATAAGATGCGTTGGAAAGCTTATCTATTTATGTTTCCAACGAATCCAAGAACGCCTAATTCCGACTTCGGATGCGACCGTGGCGTCTTTTTAAAGACAGCCTGCGCAGAGAGGTCGCGAATTTCGGCGAGCTCGTAAAGCTCGTCGGTGCCGGCACGGCGTGAGGATTGTTCGTGCCACATCTCATGGGACGTCGAAGACCAGCGAGGACCGTCATCGACTTTCGTCAAGCTACACCAACCGCATGGAGATCAATTACGACTACGCCCAACTTCGTCGACCACGGCCGAGACCTCAGCGAGCACGTGCTGTTCGTCGCCGACCACGACGTGTGCCTCTCGGTATTGATCAAGATTGGAACGACTACTTCCATGGCACGGCGACACGCTACTCAGCGACACGCCTACGCCCGCGCCACGAGCGCCCAAGTTTATAGCTCGGCTGTACGCCATCGCGCGCCACGAGCGCCCGGTACGGCTACACGCCTAGAGCTTCAAATCTATGGCACGGCGACACGCTACTCAGCGACACGCCTACGCCAGCGCCTCGAGCGCCCAAGTCTACGGCACGGCGACACGCTACTCAGCGACACGCCTACGCCCGCGCCACGAGCGTCCAAGTTTATAGCTCGGTCAGACGCCATCGCGCCATGAGCGCCCGTACGGCTATATCGCCTAAACTTCAAATCTATGACACGACGACCGCTACTCGGCGACACGCTACGCCGGCGCCTCGGCGCCCAGGTTCTCTGCACGCGGCGACACGCTACTCAGCGACACGTCTACGCCAGCGCCACAGCGCCCAAGTTTATAGCTTCGGTCAGACGCCATCGCGCGCCATGAGCGCCCGCACGGCCTGCACGCCTAGAAACTTCAAATCTACGGCTTCGGCGACAAGCCACTCGGCTACACGCCACGCCCGGCGCCTCGAGCGCCCAAATCTACGGCACGGCGACACGCTACTCAGCGACACGCCTACGCCCGCGCCACGAGCGTCCAAGTTTATAGCTTGGCTGTACGCCATCGCGCGCCACAAGCGCCCGGTACGGCTACACGCCTGCAGCTACAAATCTACGGCTCGGCGACACGCTATTCAGCGACACGCCTACGCCAGCGCCTCGAGCGCCCAAGTCTACGGCACGGCGACACGCTACTCAGCGACACGCCTACGCCCGCGCCACGAGCGCCCAAGTTTATAGCTTCGGTATGACGCCATCGCGCCACAGCGCTTCGATGCGGCTACACGCCTAGAACTTCAAATCTGGCTCGGCGACAAGCCACTCGGCTACGCGCCTACGCCCGGCGCCTCGGCGCCCAAGTCTGACGCACGGCGACACGCTACTCGGCGACACGCTACTCGGCGACACGCCACGCCCGCGCCACGGCGTCAAGTTTATAGCTCGGTAGACGCCATCGCGCCACAAGCGCCCGTGACGGCTACGCCTAGAGCTTCAAATCTACGGCTCGGCGACAAGCCACTCGGCTACACGCCACGCCCGGCGCCTCGGCGCCCAAGTCTATAACGCGGCGACACGCTACTCGGCGACACGCCACGCCAGCGCCACGGCGTCAAGTTTATAGCTTGGTCAGACGCCATCGCGCACCACAAGCGCCCGGTACGGCTACACGCCTGCAGCTACAAATCTACGGCTCGGCGACACGCCTACGCCAGCGCCACGAGCGCCTCCAAGTCTACGGCTCGGCGACACGCTCCTCAGCGACACGCCTACGCCCGCGCCACGAGCGTCGAAGTATTCAGCTCGGTCAGTATTCCATCGCGCCACAGCGCCCGTGACGGCCACACGCTGCGATTACAAATCTACGGCTCGGCGACACGCTATTCAGCGACACGCCTCGCCCGACCCTACGCGCCAAGTCTACGGCTCGGCGACACGCCTACGCCTACATCAGAGCTAAGTTCTCGTTACCATAATTTTTTCATATAAATCTAAGTTGTTTCTTGACTTGCTACTTAGTCGGTCTCCAACTAAGCAGTAAGTCGGGGGCTACACCTAATAGGTGTACCTGCGTGCACTTTTTGTTATTTTTTCTTAATGATTGCAAATGAATCCGAGTGGTTTTTTCGAGTAGTGAAGCTCTGACCCACAAACGGCGAACTCTAGTCACTCGATACACGTGTCTGGGAAAAGAGCCATGAGCCAATTCCCGACGCCCGGGGGTTAGACTAGTCGGGCTGAGTGCATAACAAAAGAAAGATTACTTGGAGGAATTTAAGATCAAAAAAGGAAAAGTTGCAAAAGAGCAAAAATTATCTAAAGCAGTCGGACCTTACATCCAAGTGATTGCTTTTTCATCCAGACATTGCCTAAATCCTACATGTACATGCTACAGGGGTTCATGGGTTTTTACCTCATCGAGTACCTTCTACGACTCCGTACACGAGTAAGAATGACATGCGCAATGAGCGACAACTACGGCTCGGCGAGCGCCCAGCATGGCTACAAGCCTACGCCCGCACCTCGACCGCCCAAATCTATAGCTCGGCGAGCACCTGGCATGGCTACAAGCCTACGCCCGCGCCTCGAGTGTTCAAGTCTATGGCACAGCTATATGCCCACGCCAACTCGGTACGACTATACGTCTACACCAACTTTGGTACGGCTATACGCTTACGCCTCTGGCCATGAGCCACCCCGCGCCTTGAGCGCTAACTACGGCCTTCCAGTTGCGCGTCACAAACAGTGGCTATAGGCGCAACCGGGCTAAGCCACATGCCTCGGTACACCCCATGTTGGGCAGATTACCGGCAGAGCTATAAAATTACCCATCAATTGGTATACCCCATGTTGGGTCACTAGTTGGTCACTGCATGTCAGGCCAGATACCAGTGATGTCGGGATTGAGTTTCGATGGTACGCTCCAATTGGGGCCAATGCTGTACACCGCAACCCGGGTATGGATGCCATATGGCTAAACTCTATCCTTAAAATGCATACTGTGGTGGGGCCTCATTTGTATCCTACTACGGTCGGGTACAAGTACCGCTTGGTCGACAACAATGGTATGCCCCATGTTGGGACACTAGGCGTGTTACCGCACTAGTCGGATCTGGTATCATTGGGCCAAACCCTATCCGGATGGTATGCTCCATGTTGGGCCTGTGTACTCTCACGAGTATAGGTATCGATGGTAAAAAACACGGTATGCCCTCCGGGGCCACCAAGTGTATCCTACTCGATTAGATGCAGTGCCGCTCGCTCTTGACCAAAACCGGTGGTATGCCCCATGTTGGGTCACCGGTTGTACATCGCAAAGGCAATCATGGTATCACTCGGCTCTTGACCAAAAACCAGGTACGCCCCATGTTTATCGCCATGTTGTACATCGCAAGAGGCAATCTGGTATCACTCGGCTCTTCAGCCAAAACCCACGGTATGCCCTTTGGGGCCACCAGCTGTATCCTACTCCGGTCGGGTATAGGTGCCGCTCGGCTCTTCTGCCAAAACCAGTGGTACGCCCCATGTTAGTCGCCGGTATGACGTCGCAAAGGCAATACAGTATCACTCGGCTCTTCAGCCAAAACCCACGGTATGCCCTCTGGGGCCGCCAGCTGTATCCCACTCTGGTGGGGTACAGGTACCGCTCGGCTCTTCAGCAAAAACCATGGTACGCCCCATGTTGGGTCGCCAGCTGTGCATCACAAGACGAGTACATGTACCACTTCCTCAAAATTAAGGTGATGCGCTTTACAATGGGCCGTCCGCCAGAACTCCGGCAATCTCGGGCTGGGTATCACTAACAACTCTCTATGAGTCCTTCACAGTCTCCTCGCAGATTACAAGCAGAAACCAGTCGGGAAGGAGCAGCAACAATCTACAAGCACTCGGCATGAAGCATGACTCATCCAAGATGCGACAAAGAAGAGCAGCAACTCGACTATGAAGCACTCGGGGGCTACTGTGGATAACATAGACCCCGGGTATCCACACGGCGGGCCTAAAAGACCACCCGACAGGGGATGGACCAAGTCGGGTGGATAAGGACGGGTACCACTCGGATTCTAGAAGACTTGCTCGGCAAGAAAAGACATGAAGATAGAAGCCTATCCCTAATTAATAGGGAAGGTATACTTGTAATCCAAGATAACTATAGATAGGAATCCTACCTCGTAACCGACTAGGACTCTTCCTTGTAACCCACCCCTCCACTATATAAAGGGGTTGGGGGCCATAGTTGAGGATCGGGATCTCTGACTGATCATCTCCTGTGTTGATCATCATCTTGTACACATATACCCCATATAATCCCGAGCACGGGGCGTAGGGTATTACCTCCGCCATGAGGGCCTGAACCTGTATAAATCCTTGTCTTGTGCTACCATCGAGTTTGGATCTTGCATGCATCGCCCCATATATAATCATTCCCGGCGGTGACCCCCCAGTTAGTCACCTGTCGACATGCACATAGATCATAGGGGGGCCAGGCCCCTGCCAGCCGCCCTTGTCTCCGGCACTGTATGTAGTACAATGCTTACACTAGATTAAACTAGGAATTTTGTACACTCCATAAGGGGCATGTCTTCTTCAAGCCAAAGTACATGTAGGAACACTCAAATCCAGCTTCTTCACCATTCTACTCAAATCTACCTTCATTTATTAAACTCGGCCTCGCCATCTCTTGACAGCACTTTGACGATCACCATGACCCCCGGCCTTCAGAACACAAACATGAAGATAGAACAAGCCTTAAGCCGGAACACATCTCTACCGAGGGGCGAGGGGATCCTACTAGTCCACTAACAGATCGAGGGCTAAGGATACTGACCCCACCCAAGGCTTCATTTAGGAGTATGATAAAACCAGCCACCACGCCAAAAAACCTAGAAGGGATATTATTGATATACCTTGTTGCGTCGCCATCAATGACACTAATGGGACGAATGACTATGAAACCCTGACACTAAAAAACAAATATTACCACTAAAACTCTTAAAATAGGCATGAAAAGAGGATCCCCTCACCCTCCCACCTTCGGCAAGGTCATCAGAGTTGAGAGGCAAATGCGGGACGAATGGATCTGGAGGAGAGTCGAGGTAGTGTCAATAAAGTTTTTCTGGCTCTTTGGTTCATGTTTTGTTATCATATCTATACTGCTATGTGTACACGTAGCTAATCGTTCGTTCCCCACTCTTTATCTCTCTTATTTTGCATTTTTCATCACATAGTAACAATAAGTTCTAGCAAATTCCACCACATGAGTAGGCTGACTCTGTTGCTGGACCGGCAATGAGCTCGCTGCTGCTGGTCATGGACAACATCGCCAGCACCATGAAAGGATCTAGTTGGCCAGGAGGGGGTGAGTAGGCAACTTTTAAAACATTTTCAACTAAGTTCTATCTATTAGCAGATGTTACCCAAATTAACTAGCAAGTCCTAGTCTAAACAGAGAAAATGCAGCAGCGGAAAGAAATAGAGTAAAGACAACAACAAAAATTAAATGCAGGAAGAAAGAAAGGAACTCAAAGAATTTTTGACCGAGGTTCGGAGTCCTCCTCCTACTCCCCGTTGAGGTAAGCCATTCACAAAGGACCGGCTCCCTCTCGAGCCCGCAGCCTCATTCCACTCTTGGTTTCTTTTCACCACTTCGGTAGGCAAGTACCTAGCCTTCACAAACCAACTTGAAGGCTTCCACAAACACCATTGGCAAGATCTTCAAAAACACTTCTAACTAGTTGTATAGGATTGATAATTCAAGAGTAACAAGCTTCAGATCATCACTTCTATGGATAATAAACTGTCAATCAGATCAGGGAACTATTGGAGCAATTTGAATGTTTGGCCTTTTGTGTCAATTTTAGTGTAGTTGAAGAACAGGGCTCAAATTCACGATGATAGGTATGAGAATGATATTCTTAGGCCAAGAGCTCTCTTATGAAGAAGTTTCTCCGGCCTTTTATAAGCTAAGAATCGAATAATAGCCTTTTGAAAGTAATCCTAGCCGTTAATAAGATGACAAAAATGTTTTTGTAAAAGCATTGTCAAAGTTGCTTTAGAAACGGACATAATTCAACGGTAATAATATTTGAGCAGAAAGTACTAAGTGTGGCGGACAGAAGTTTAGAATTAAAATACTTCTCACGGCAGACTTTCCAGCGCAAACAGGTTTTTGTTTGCGTGCGAAAGCTTTGAAATTTAGTTGGGATTAGACATGTCCGGTGCAAACAACAAACTTTCTGGACGAAAAGGAAGTGAGATGGAATTGTATCAAGTGTATGAAGGACTGTCCGGTGTAAACTAGAGATTTTTTGGAGATGGCACTGGACAAGACTCAAAGCACAAGACTAGATTGTCTGGCGTTAACTTGGATGTTTCTGGTAGAACGCCGGACCGAAAGATATAGGATAAACTAAGTGTCCGGCATGAACTTGAATATTTCTGGAGAAACAACGGACAGAAACAAAGGCAGATAGAGCGGACAAAAACAAAGGCAGATAGAGGTCTAGTCTGGCGTTAACTAAAGATTTTCTAGCAAAGAAAATGGCTAACATCCTCTTAGGATTTGTGTTGCTCCAAGGTATTTCTTATGTGATTGAGAGACTTATTACCCATATAAGTAATAAAATGAAACCTCTTAATAGTGCGACAAAGAACAAACAAAAACTAGCTACAAGCTTAAAAGTTCTCCCAAGCTTAAACTAGTTAAAAGTGTCCTTAGTCTTGTCTTTGAACTTGATGCCGCACTAGCAAGGAGATCACTCATGATCTTGAGTCTAAATGCTCTGAAGTGAGTCAATTTGAAATTCTTTAGGTCATCATCACCAAAATTCTTAAATAAACAAACACTCAAGAAATTAAGGGGCCTAGATGCTACACACCACCCCAGTCCCCTTTCATTAAATTTATCTATATCCCTCCACCCGCATCCTCTCACTACATCTTCACGGTGGTTGATGGGTTGGCCTTGTTGACGACAAGCTCGATGTCGAGAGTGGTTGTGCCATGTCTTAAGATAACTAAGCCAAATTTGGAGAAAAAGGATAGATCCTTAATTTCATCTTGAAATATCATTTTAGTACAAAAACATTTTTTCCTTTTGTAATACATCGCATCTACTCTTTTGAAACATTCTTCTTTCCTCGTGTCTCTATTAAACATTTTATTTTCTTTATGAGTCTCGTTTGCGCTTGTGAAACAACTTGTTTGAACGAAACATCAATTTTGATCATCTTCATTCCAATAAATGTTTCATCATGTTCATATAAACATTTTAGAGCCCTTGTTTCAATATATTTGTACCTTTGCTCAATGTTTTGTCACCATCTAAGTTATGTTTCAGTGCTTTTTATCTATCCAAGCTCAAAGATGAATAGGAAAGGCTCAAAAGATTAGTAAAGATCAAAATAAGAGCACAACCTAGCTCTTATACCAGTTGTAAAATCAGCTCCAACAACAAAAGAAGGGTTAATGGGAGCCTTGAAAAATTTCTTCTAACCGGGACCCCTCGAACTCACCACCCCTCTCAAAATATGAACACGCTCAAATGAGCAACATGTAGGTATGTGTGGGGCTTTTAGGCCATCGTGTTGGTTTCTGAGGGTCAAATAAAAGAAAATTCGTTCAAGGGTTGTTGAGGCACAAGACAGAACACCCAACTACCAAAAAACACTTGAAAAAACAAAAGCACATTCCTCTAGAAATTTGTCTTAGATCAAGAGGGTGGTTGCTGCCTTTTTTGTATTTCAATAATTATGAGCATTTTTTACCTAAGGGATGATTGAATAAGAAGCAGCCCTCAAGAATTCAAACCAAAACTCCTTACAAAATATTATGAAAATTCTTGCAAGCCGGAGCACCAGAAACTTCACACATGAAATTTGGGCCTCGATATTCAACTCGCAACTCTCAAATGAAACATCCATATTACTACAAAACTGTTTCATATGTAGATATGGAAGTCGTGGACCTTTTCCCACTAGAATAACTCAAAAATAAGTTTTCTATTTTTTATTAGAATCTCATAAATTTGTATGTCAGGAATGTTGAACATAAAGTTTGGGGCTTGATGTCCACCTTATGGCGCCAAAACGATTTTCTCACAAGACTTCAAAATTGTTCCATGGAAAGATCTAGAAGTTAGGAAACTTGTGACTTTGGAATTATAAAAAAAGATGCTTCTAGATTTTTTCTAAAATCCCTACACAACAAGTGGCATGACGGAAATTTTCTGGGTAGAAGTGCGGCGAGTTCAAGAACTTGATCTTTAGCCTTTCCTATGTTGCAAAATGGTCTCAAATCATATGTGCAACCTCAAGGTGTCATGGATCGGCAACAAGAGAATTGAAGTGAAGCAAATAAACTAGTTGCAAACAATAACACCAAAGAAACAAAATCAAGCATAAGAACAAGACAAGAACTTGATGAACATGATTGATTTCATTGCTTTGAGTTAGGGGTAGGGGTGTGATCGGATCGGATACGATCGGATAATATTGGATATAGATATGGATCCATATATTTTAATCAGATGTCGATACGGATATGAATAGTGCGAACATGGATACAGACATGGATATTGTCGGATCCAGACACTAATAGTGTCGAATATGATTACAGATCATCAAAAATCGGTATTATCGGATATAGTTCGAAACAAATATTACTTGGATAATATGTGAAAAATGTTTAGTAAAAAATCATCAATATAATATGTTTAGATTAGTGTTAGGCAATGTAGTGTTGTGTTGCTTGCCTATGAGTCGGATAGTATCCATCGCATATTATCCATATTTTTTTTCAAATATTATCCATCGGCTATTATCTGTCATTATCCATATTCATATTCGTAGCTAAATATCCATCCATATCACTATCCGACCTTCCAAGTTACCTACCCCCAACCTTTGTACGACACATGGATAGCTGAGATTTCTTTATTCTTTATGGCACACAACCATACCAATATGCTCCACATATCACCTAGAATTTGCTCTACATATTCCCTTTACATGGCCCACACGGCCCCACACTCACCGAACGTAGACGACTAAATTTGTAGAGCTTCTCGAGGTAGTCTCGAGATTCAGACCTATTTTGTTTGACTTGTTTTTTAAAAGCGTTAGGACCCACCTTCGAAACAACAAAAAAACAGGCTCAAAAAACCCAAAACATATGTCTTTTTAAAACATAAATAAGTCGTTAAGTTGTTAAGCTGAAAACAACAGAGCCTTAGTCTCCAACGCGATTGTCTCCGCAGTAGCCTGGCCAGTTACGACGAAACACAATAGGGTTACGGATCACGCCAAGTGAGGCAATATGTTAGCGATTAGTTACTATGTGTAGTTATCGTTTCGGTTTAATATCTCTAATTCTTAGTATAAATACACCCTTTTGTGCGAGGGGAGGGAGTACACTAGATGTAAGGTTGTTATCTCTTACCCGAGAGGTTTGAACTAGGATAAAAAAATCTCTTCCATGTCTTGTCCTTTGCATGTAACGCCAAGATCTCAGTGATCTTGAAGTCGTGATCATGGCAAAAAGAGTACTATCTGATTCCTCAATGTTAGGACCCGGTCTAATTGACCGAACCATAATTGTGCATACAGTACTAATTTCAGAAGATCATGGCTAGCACACACAATTCAACAATAATGGTACAGCCTTCGAGTTACATTATTACAACATAGGGAACTAAGTGTCCCAGAGGAAATTACAACTTAATACATAAAGAATGGCACGCAAACCGAGATACAGAGTTACACACGCGGTGACACAGGAGCCCAACATGGCACGATTTATTCTAACGACTAGACTAATCCACAGGCAAAGCGGTAGGCAGGACGCAACCCTACTCCTCGTCCTCAAAGTCCTCCTCCTCGTAATCCCGGTCCTCTTCGAATGGAGAGTCGTAGGGGGCCTCATTGACTGTTGAAATTTTTAAAGAGGGGAAGGGGAAATAAGGGTGAGTACAAAGGTACTCTGCATGTCAGGGATATATGCAGATGAGGTTTAGTACAAATGGAAGGCTTGGGTAGTTTTGCGGAAATGCATTTTTGTTTTTCCTAATTTTATAAAAGCACTTCTAAGAAAGCTTTAAACTCAAATATTTATCTTTTGGGGTTCATTCTCAAAATGCTCTCACCATTCAACCTCATGCCGTAGAGATTCCATCACCACAATTCTCGGAACGGTGGCTTAGGCCCAATCCGCGCGGGCGGTCCATGATAGGTCGAACCCAATCGAGGACGCACGCCGGTAGCACTTATCTCAAGATCAAAATATCATTCTCAACAACTTTTACTCAACTCAAAACCTTTTTGAAAATTTTTGGTTTTTTGAAAAGAAGAGCTACCATATGAACAGTCTCTTCACATGCTCATAACCGCAAGCACAGCTACCATGATAGTTTTAACTCTGCAGAATAGGTGCGCTTTACCCTAGAGAGGCTACGCACTCAGAAGTGTTTCGCGACAAAGCCGTTAAACTCGAACACTAACGATGACCTCCAGGAGTCTCCGCTAGGGTTTTTCGGCTAACAACTAGGCCTATCCCATAACGGGACTCAAGATCGTACTGTATGGCTCAATTCATAGGTTCATAGGACGAGCAGTCCTTAAATTAGAATAGAGACGATAATTTAGCCCTATTTTTGAAATCGGTACCTTTTTGCACCAAACCTACAAAAGTCTATCCCTAGTCGGAAGGTTTTTAGGGGAGAAAGATAAATCATTTTTCACCCATGGTATTGCCCTCGATGCTTCAGTCTTTTGCAAAGAATTTTCTCAACCTTTCTCAATCCTTTTCTCATCACACGTTTTATTTTCACACAAAAGAATTATAATGTCATCTCGATAAACCATTTTTAGGCATTTTTTCTACTATCAATGGAATGTATATATACAAGACTAATAGTAAGTCCTTATGGTTTAGACCTATCACTAGTCTTACCATGATTCATTAGGTTGCATAACTAGTAGCTACTAATTACGGCATTTTTTTATTTTAATTTAGCATGCAGGTTTTCAATCTCCAATAAATCATTTTTAAAACAAAGCACAAGGTTTATAATATGATCAAGTAGACTTGCCTTGGCCGGAAGACCGGTAGGAGCAACCGGTGACGTCGGACGGGTCTAATGCTCCTTGAGTTCCTAACCACGCGGACAACAATTACAAGATAGTACATTCATCCATCGGATAGAGAAACATTTTTATGCGATTTTGTTTAAAAAGAATGAATGGAAATATGATGCATGCACATGAAATGTTAGACTCTAAGCCTTTAACAAATTAAGGTGCCACACCTCCATGCATGCACAACCATTTTATATTTTTATTAAATCAAGTGTACACACCGAAGAATATTTGTCATCATTTTTCTAAAGTTTTTTGAAAATCATTCGTTATTTGTTATTTAATGTAAAATGATTAGCTTAGTTTTTATTGTTACAAGTCTTAATAGAAATTGAGAATTATTAAATTTTGGGTTCCATTTATGTGCGCACTTTCAACTCTGCAAAACGTATTCTGCTCAAATACGTTTCCACTTAACCAAGAGACACCTGCCCTCACCCTAGCACCAATCTCAAAGCAAGCCTTTGTTCTACCTCTAGCCATGCATGCACACAACAGGTACAACAACTCCATGAGAGCTTGGTGGAGCTCGTCTAGCCGGCTGTGGTGACCTCCATTTCACAAATCGACTGCAAAAATAGATTCCTCTCGACTCAGCGCTTCCAAAGGAACATATAGTTGCGGTTTCGACGATCAACGGTTCCGTCGCCACGGACGTGTATTTTATACACAAGCTACAGTGCAGTCTTCTAGCTCGTTGGCGTAGCTGCCAAAGGAGCTCTAGGAAAGCATGACGTCCGCAGGGAAGACTACGACTACCTCGAGATCAGCTTCTCCATGCCCATGTGCACCCAGAGGTGAAGACAGTGCGGAGGCATACCGAGGCGGCGGCGAGACACCGAGGGAAGGCGGCGGCGCGAGAGCGAGGGAAGGCGGCGAACCGGGCGCTACGGCGGCAACTTCCTTCTCGACTTGGCGGCGCTCCGGGCTCCTTTGGTGCTGCGGTAGGGAGGGAGAGAGGAAGCGAGTAAGGGAGTGATGACGAAATGGACGAAGGCCATGGGATTGAACAAAGCTCATCGAGGAGAAGCACAGGGCACGGCGTGGCGCAAGGCGAAAAGGAACGCAACGCACAACACTTAATTTATAGGCCGAGACGGCTCTCCGGGATGGCTCGATTTTAATCTCGCCGGGAGCAACGATGGACGAGCGTGAAGGCGCGGCCAGAGCACAGCGGCGGAGATACGACGGCGCGGCCAGATCACAACGGCGGAGTTGCAACGGCGAGATCACGGTCTTTGCGCGCGGTCAAATCTGTAGTCTTGCGCATGCTTGGCGCCGTGGCGTTAAGCGGAGTAACTTCATGCGACAAGGCGGCAACGAAGTTATGGTGGTAGAGACGAGCGAGCGCGGTGCAGAGGTAGCACGGAATGACGGCGGCCAACGGTAGGACTGAGCTCAGGCAGAGGCGACGAGCGTGGCGGTCCTACCGGGCGCGGGGAAAAAGATGACAAGAAGGAGCGACTCAAAGGACAGAGATAGAATCAGGAAGGAGGAAAACGAAGCTGGCGAATGTGGCTTAGAACAGAGAGAACAGAGGTGACTATAAGTCCAACAAAGAGAGATGTTCTATTAAGAGGTGGATTTTCTCTTTTTGCTTGTTCTTTTAAAATTTAATTAAAACTCCTTTTGAATTATAAATTATACAAATTAATTTACACAGTTACAACATTTAAAAGATGCTTAGTTAACATTCACAAGGTTTAAATGCACGATTCTTCTTATTCACCTAGTTGACAATTTCATTCATGATGCGTTATGACTTTATGAAGATGGTTGTTAAATTATTTTAATGCCATGTTTTTAGAAAAATTAACGTACCAAATTTGTGTTTAAAATTTGAAATGTTGCATTCAAATAAGAAGTAAGCTTGACTAGAAAAGCTTGGTTCTATGGACCTCTCGCATCAGGCTACCTACTATATGGGTCATCCAGTTATCCTCCATTGCCTTTGTACCTACCCTATTGAGTTGTCCTTCCATATTGTGCTAGGTGCCAATTGTCCTCTTTGTCCTTATTAGCCTTAAACTCGAACTTTTCTCCATATGCCTATATTATTTTATTTACCGCTATTTACACTTTTTTTACCATGTACCTATATATTTTCATTTTTCTATTTTACGTTTTACAACTACCGTTGGGTCAAAGTTAGGTCTTATCGAACACCGGTCCAGTTGTGGATAGCTTGTTTGGTTGAAGCCTAAATTTGCCTAACATTGCCATGTCTAACGTCCTAAAATTGTCTAAGCTTAGTTCTTCAAATTTCTAGCCACACTTTTTTAGCCACAAGCAAATTTACCACACTTTGATGTGTGTATGGCATATGGGGTCTATGTGGCAGAAAAAAAACTTGACTAACTTTAGATGTGAACCAAACAACACTCTAACTCAGTCAAACTTTTCTAAACTTAGACATGACAATGTTAGGTAAACTTTAGACTTCAACCAAACAGGTCCAAAAACTGTGAGAACCAGTCCTCGTTTACCTGTCCCTCCCGCAGCCCCGCTCCCGGCCCTCCACCGGGCGACACGCCGCGCGCCGCTGTTCGGGGAGGTCCCCGTCCGACGGCGACGTGGCCGCGGTTGTTTCCTCAGCCTCAGCACTCAGGCGCGAGCGCGCTTGCAAGTTGCAACTAGCAGGCAGCCGCAGGCAGGCCGCGCCGCGACAAGCCGTCTTCCCGCCGCCCGGTGAGGCGGCAGCGCCACCGCAGGCAGGCAGGCTGTCGCTGCGCACGCACACGTGCGGTGTAGGCAAGGCCCGGGAGGCCGGGACACGGGCGGCCGGCGCCCTTGCCCACCCGCGAGCTGACGTCTCGCCTGACAGCCCCGTCGTGTTTGCGGCGTAGAGCAGCGCGGGCCAGAAGATGGTGGACCGGTAGATCTGAGCAGATGACAGATGAATAGATGATCTACGAGGGACCTATGAATTATTCCAGTGTTGGACTGCGAGAGATCCAACGGGCGTGTGCTGCCTACAGCCAGTACATGCCTCGGAGATGGCTGCTCCTCCGAGATGACAGATGAATAGATGATCTACGAGGGACCTATGAATTATTCCAGTAGTTACCGCTCTGTTTCAAGTGCATCGATATTTATTTTTGTGTGTGGAGGTAATTCTACATAACTTCTACGTCATGAATCATGACGGGGCTCAAGCTATGGTACAACTATGTTGGGAATATATTTTGTGCAATAAAGCTTACGATGCAGCTATCGTAAAATCGAACTATTAAAAGTTGTAAAAAATTATAAAAACATTTTCATTGCTGAGGGCTAACCTTGTTGAACAAAACCGTGTGAATAATGAAGATGAAACTAAGAAAGAGATTTATTTAGTCCATGAACAAACATGTCTCCATGTGTTACTGATATGAGTTGGACCCCATATTTGTAATTAAGAATAAATAAAAATATTTACAATGTTCCCCACTTTAAACTAACAGCAAGCGGGATTCATACTTCATATGTGTGTTACTAGCAGAGGCTGTGCGTCTGTGGCGCGCCGAGAGGATTGCACAGAAAGAGAAAAAGCAAACATGCGTTCAATCCGAACAGATTTATTATACAAAATCCATTATCTAGACAATATAGATATCAGAGGGAAATAATCAAGAGAAAAATCCAAATAAATGTTGAACCAGTTCAGTAAAAAGCACATTACATTCTGTATTATGCATACGATTAAAAAATTCATCTAACTGTATTCTATAAAGCTGTGAGCACCAAACTGTCGATACGAAGAAGTAAATCTTGCAAACAAAAATGACTGTTTTACACAATATATTTTGTCTGCTGTAACCCTTCATGGTTAATGTAGGTTGAAAACATCGGTACTTGGAGAGAAGTAAAATGTATGTCAATAATTTAAAAAGAGATGTAATTTACATATGTAGAGGTATGAAAGAGGTACTCATAACACGTAAAAAAAAATGATCGCGCAAACTAAGAAAATGACAAAACCATCTTTGACTGGCCGTCCACTGCAAATGAATGGCATGGCACGTAGTGAGCATCAAGAAACCAAATAGCATGGAAACTAACAAACTCTAGTGCTAGATCTGTTGTCAGCCTCTCTAAAAGAACAATGGTAATATCCTGTGACAGGTAGTTGGTACAATGCCTTAGAATTTAATTGGTGGCATGAACTATCTTCAATCTAAGAAATTTTCATGCATATTGGGCTACATATAGTACTGAAATCTGCCTTAATCCATAAGCATAAATAGAAATAAATTGATGCATTGGCAATGTTTCCTCTAAAAAATAGGGAACTCAGAATATTGAAACCGGCTTTTATTTAAGGCCTGAAACATAGATGAGCAGGACATGAAAGCATAAGAATGCCCGAAAGATCACCTTGTGCTCTGATAAAGAATCGTACCCAAACATTTCATGCAATAGATCTACATTTGTACACTGCAAAAAGATGAGACGGAGAGCAAAAAAAATCCGTGTTACCTCTCTCTGTCCATAGGGCTGAACCAAACAAAAAGTTAAATAGGGGCGAACATTAAACCTTCTCCTCTTCTATATGCACATCAACTCATGTAGTGATCAGACCTCGTATGCCCTGTTGTTGACCTGCGTATGAGAGCATCATGTAGTGTCAAGAAAAAATAAATGATACAATCACCACAACGACTACTAAAATTTTGATTGGTATTAGTAAAAAGTATACATGTAAAAATAGGGATATGTCATAATACCAAAGTAAATCCCTTGGAAGATATGGCATGCACTCATTAGTGCATCTTATGAAGCATACATGTAAAAATAGGGATATGCCATAAGACCAAAGTAAATCCGCTGAAAGATATGGCATGTAATCATTAGCGCACCTCATGGCAGTCTACTAAATCATACATAAATGTGTTTTTTAGGCCACTGTATACCATAAATAAATCTAGTACTATTTTAGACCAATCATACATCTGATGTATAAACTATATAAGAAAAAGATGTAGAGATGTACATAGCTGAAACATCGTGCGTAATGTCATCGAATATAAGAATCATGTTTGCACATACATCATATATGTAATGCATGCTATGTGTTGAAACAAATAGCAGCCTCAATTATCCCTTACTTTGCACAGAACATGAAACACGTAAATGGCTGAAAAAAATATTACCCTATCAAAATAATATAAGCAAAACTAATTAAAAGCAGAGGTCGGTGACCAAAAAGAACTACCCAATGAAGGTCACATAACAGGAGCCAATTAGAAAGAGGCTGGCCAACCTAGTTGAGAGAGCAATAACTAATCGCAGAACACACCTTTGCCCTTAGGCAATGATAGAAAAAAACACTATATGCTTTCTTTATTAGGCCATCATCCTAAACCAAACCTAATAGTATCTCAAGTTACAACTTATATGTGCTATGTGCAGTACAACAAAAGTTTTGTATAGTGATGTATAATATTAGTCAGTGTGGCATGCATTTTTTGTCAGGTAGAAACCAGATCGTAAACAGGCTCACTTTCAATAGACATCAATGATGTACCTTCATAGAAATTATGCACCTCACCATATATACAGGTATAAACAACCTGAAATAATGATAAATAAAGAACAATTATTTCCCAAGTGGAACAGAGAAAAAACTATTTGCAATAGTCAATCAACCACAGGGCACATCGGATAAACCAACGATTAAATTACAACTCAACTCTAATAATTCGTTTTCCCTTTAAAACCCTGCTCATCTGTTGTTAAGCAAACCACAACAGCATGTTGTACGATTATAGCACACAATTAGCAATTTCGGAGAGTACGAAAGAATTAGGACATGGGGCTACACTGAGTCCAGACAGGGACTAAATCCAATCCTAAACCTAGTAAAGCAGGGGAGGAAGAGGAAGAGGTAGTCTCTACCTGGCGCAACCGATGGGGAGTGGACATGCCGCCATGGGGGCTCGCGTCGGCCGTGCCTGCTCCAACAATCCAACACGCACACACGCATACGTAGGTATACATCAATTGCATCCTCTGCCGTGAATGAGCACACAAAAAAAAATATGTATCAGTCCACAAAACTAACCTAAAATAGATGAAGAACCACGCTGAATATGAACACCAACACATCCAGACGATGAAATAAACTAAAATTTGTATAGCAAAAGTGATAAACGCACACAATACCATAGATCCTTACAACTGGAAAAAGCTAGGACGTCGCGTTCATGGTCAGCCTGCAGTCACGGCTAAGAGCATGGGAGAAGGGCAAGATAAATGAGCATCACTGCACCGGTGAGGAGGCGAAGAGGAGGGACAGCACTGGAGCACGCATTGGTCAGGGAGACGGCTCCTTCCCCTATCAATGAATCCGGGCCCCGTCGACGAATCCGGCCTGGACGGACCCTGGCGGCGCCGGATCTGACTTGCACGGAGGAGAGCACGGGAGAAGACCATGACGGCGGCAATCAAAGGAGAGGAGGTTTGCAGGGCAAAGGACAGGGGCGGAGGAGGAAGGGGGGACGGCTGAGGGAGGGTGGGTCATCGGTGCCGTGGGGAGGCGGCGAGGCAGGATGTGGAGGAGAGAACGATAGAGAGAGAGAGAGAGAGAGGCTTACGGGGGGACGCAGCAGGGTGAGGCCGTGCTGTCCAGGCCCCCATCGACGGATCCGGCCTGGACGGAGCCCGGCGGTGTCGGATCTGACCTCCGCGGCGGCGCCGGATCCGCCCTGCACGGAGGAGAGCACGGGAGAAGACTACTGACGGGCGGGGAAGGCGGCGCGTCTTGGAGGGGCAAAAAAGGGAAAACGCGCGCGTGGGGATCGAACCCGCGTCTCCCAGGCGAGAGTTGCCCGCGCTAGCCAACTGACCGAAACCACCGCATGCGTACGAGCCATGCGGGTGAAAACCCTTTATATGTTAAAGCGAAACCAACAGGCTGGATCTACTCAGCTCGCGCGATCCGACGGCTCCGGCAGCGCTGGCCGGGCAGGCGCGCCACGTGGCCCGCGTGGAGCAGCGGCTGGGAGCCTCTCGGCTTTGTACTATTTATAGATTTGCATTGCAGTACGTGAATGGACAACAACGAGTCAACGACATATTGTTATTTTGTACTTGCAGGCAGCCGTCAGGTGCAAATTATACAAGTCATGCTGCACCTCATTGTATAATGCCAGGTATGGATGCAAGCTAGAGAACACAAAACCTTGCATTACATAGTTATTGAAGCCTGATGATTATCAAACTGTTTAAGAGAGAACAAAAGGCTGCAAAAGAAATTGTGTTCAAACATATATACCGCCCGATACAATGAGACATGTTTCTTCACCTCTTGCAAAATGTATCATCGTACAACCTTCTAGCTTTTTGTTGACACATAATCGCTCCGAAGTATGGAACCATGGAGGATGATGACACAACTCAAGAGAGGTACAACACTTCAAAGGATGACACAACATGGTTGGGAGGTACTTTGACGGGAGCCATTGCACCGCCATCAGAATGCTGAATGCCACTGTTGACCCAATCAAAATGCCCATGAACTCGTGTACCGTGGTGAATTTAGTGGCGAGCAGTAGGCTCCCTAGGTATGGACCAGTGGCGCCACGACGAAAGGCCAAGGAGGGCAAGCGGACGATGAGGTTAATGGTAGAGAAGACCAAGCCGACGACGTAGAAGACGATAGAGAGGTAGAAGAGGATAGGGTAGAAGATGAGACAAGTGGTTGACAGGAGGGCTTAAGAAGAAATATATAGAAAAGGGAGGACAGAGAAAATGAAATCTTTTTAATCGCAAAACCCCGTTTATGGAATGCTCCAAATTACTTTGAAATGGTCGGGAGTTCTATCTGATTGTTATTTGGATGATGAAATAAATCTTCATTTTTAGAATTGAAGAATGATTTTATACCTTTGGCATAGTTCAAGGGTTAACATATGTCTTTTCCCTCATCGATCAGATGGTTCCGTTGAAACGGTTCTAGTCAATTTGATCATTCTCTTCAGCTTATTTACTTATTTTATCTACATATCTTTAGATCAAAAAGTCAAATGCTTTGACTTTTGCGGTTTGTTTTTTTCTAGCTCAAAACCATGTCTTAGATCTATAAGAAATAAATCAAATTGAATTTCACTTGACTTTCCAAACTATCTTAGGAAGCTACCAAAATTCAACTTGTGAGCAAATAAGAAGGTAAGAGAATAATATAAACTGAAGATACTTTGAGAAGAATGCAAAGGTCGAAAGAGATTGAAATTAAGCCATAATAGTGTTTCCTCTTTGTCCAATATCTACTCTATTTCTATCTCCATCTCTGATATGTTCTTAAAATTGGCTGAGCTGAACAAGTAGGTTGGTTAAACTAAAATTAGTTGTATATGAGGCTTAATGGATAAAATAATTGAATGAATAAGTTTAAACCAATCTAACCATATTGCTAGGATTAGCGAAGCAGATTTTCTATCGGCGTTTTTCACCGTCGCCTTGCGGCCTAAGGTGTGCCGTGCGTCTCAACTCTTGCCCAATGCTACATTCTTTTTTTTTTTAAAGAAGGGGCAGGAGAACTGTCGTTTTAATTCATTGATTAGCAGGAGAAAACAAAATAAAAAGGCCGTGCAAAGCACGGGGTACAACCACAGCGCTCCGCTGCAACCTGGCTAAAGCCAGACACACCTCCGGCCAATGTCGGACACAACACCATAGGGGAGAGAGAAAGGAAAGCAGCCCCACCGCTGCCACCTAAGCCACAGGCCAAACAAAGAGAGAGATACAGATGAGGGAGAAGGGGGAACATCACCAACACTCATACAACAACAAATGACTCTTAGAGAAGCAGACCCAGCGAAAACCCAAAGCGCAAAACGGCAACCACGACGCCTCCAACGAGGTAGCGACGGGAAGAACCCGCCGCCGTCGCAAAGCCGCTAGGGTTTTCACCCAGAGCAGGGAAGGTCCAACAGGTGATGCCTCCAACGAGATAACGACACCAAAGGTGACGCCAACACCAGCCCTAAAAAGACGAGGCTTTCTCCCAAGACCAGCCCTACTAGCGCCGAAGGCAAAGGCCGCCGAAGGTCGAAAACACAAGTAGAACTGAGTCGCCGGCCGAAGACGCAGAGACGAGAAAACGCGAACGAACGCCGCCACTCGACGCGGAGGACGCCGCCCACGCCGTTGGACACCTCGGAGAAAGGGAGGGCCAAGACGACGAGGATGGGACCGGATCAAGAGGCAGAGAACGGGGACGTTGCCGGAGAAAAGGTCGTCAGCCAAAGTCGCCGGAGAGGGGCCACCACTCCTGGTGGCCAGGGCACGGAAAGTGTAGGAGACCGGCCACCGCGCCACCCAGGCGACACAAGCTGAATCCTGGCAATAACCCAGAAGAGGCCAACCCACACCACCGAGCACCTTACAGGGAGGGGAGGGCAAGGTGGACGAGGACGGGACTAGGCTAGAAAACAAGGCTCGACGTGCCGCTGAGGACGGGCGACCATTCAAGCGGCAGCGGCGGCGACGGCGCTAGGGTTTCTAGAGGGTTGAGCTAGACCATTCGAGCGCCATATTTTGCATTCCGGTGCCAGATCCACCTGAGAATACCAGTTGACAATCACGACATTTCAATCATTGTTACTTTGTTAGTAGGTGGTTCAAGCTAATAGCTCCACAATATACGATATCCGTGGCCCCGTACGTAATGGCCTGATCCTCCTAGCTGTACAAATTCAGTCAATCAGCCTGTCTCAGTCGCGTGGATTATGCGCTGGATACTTAAATAACGCTCGTCTTAGATTAATCGGAGGTCTCCGATTTGGAAGAAAATTTGGAAGGACCCGGGTCCTTCCAAACCAAAAAAAGACCTCCCACCTCTCCTTCTTCCTCCCACCTCCCGATCTCTCCCCCAACTCCGGCAAGGGCGGCAGGCAAGGGACGGCGACTCGGCACGAGCTCCCCAACTCCGGCGAGGCGCTCCCCAACTCCGGCGAGGCGGCGGCTCGGTGGCCGCGGTTCCCAACTCCGGCGGCGGCAGGAGCTCGAGCTTCATGGCGGCGGACGGCGGTGCGCGGCAGCAGACGACGACCTCCTCCTCCACCTCCTCCCGCGAGCTCCCCCTCCTCCTCCCGCGCTAGTCGCCGCCCTTCCCATCGTTCGCCCGCCGAGGCGGAGCTCGTGGTCGCCGCGCCTTGAGCTCGCCGTTGCATCTTGAGCCACCGCCAAGCTTCGCCGCCGTGCGCCACCGCCTCCGTCTTCGCGTCGTCGCCGCCGCCAAAAACTCCGCTTAGCCGCCGCCGTCGAGGAGCTCCGTGGCTGGACTCAAGAACATGGGCGGCCGGAGGCTGGACGACGGCGGCTCGCGAACATCGGCGGATCTGGCGGCGGCGGCGATGCCTCCGCCGGCGGCGGCGGCGCCGTTCCAGACGGGACCGGAGCTAGGCCGATTTGGGGATTTTTTTTGTGCTTTAAGATCCGTGGGGACACGTGTCGACGATCGAGCGAGGTCTTTTTTGATTTGGGAAGGACGGGTCCTTCCAAATTTTCTTCCCTCCGATTTTCGGAAGCTGCGGCCGAGTGCTGCACATGCCACAGACACCAGCATCAAGCTGCAGCGCCAGTGTGCCCCTGGTCCCACCTGTTGCGTTTGTATAGCAGTGTTACGGCTAATCCGTTGTGATGCATTTGCCGTGTAGTTCTTGCGCTGCCCCTGCCCCTGCCACCTACCAACTAGCAAGGTTTTTAGATGCACTAGGTTTGGGCAATTATTGCACGGGGGGATGCATAACGGAATCGGATCATGATTGTGATTTATGGGCAAAAGAGAGTCATGAGATAGCGCTGTCTGTACTTAGTACCATGTCGCTGTTGGTCCTACAAGACTTTTGAATTACATGAACGAACAAATCTGTGCCATCCGAACTGCGAACACGTTGTAATGGAAAGCTGGCTGAAATACCCTGAAGACCTATTGTTAAATAGATTTATGCTGTACTTTGAGCAGTTGACAGTTTGGCCGAGTGGTCTAAGGCGCCAGATTTAGGCTCTGGTCCGAAAGGGCGTGGGTTCAAATCCCACAGCTGTCATTTTTTGTTATAATTTTACCAATTTTTTGTGCTAATGATGAAGTCCAAATAATAGAAATTCCCTTTTGTCCGAAGTGCAATAAAAGTTCGCATCACTCTATGTCTGAAGGTTTTGTACGGAAAACCAGTGTCCAACATAGTAAAAGTTTGCACAACTCTACATCTCAAAGTTTTGTAAAACCAGGAACCCTTATTTGTTAAATAATTTTCCCCATAATTTTGCGTTATTGAAGACGTTAAAAGAAATAGAAATTCAATTTTGTGTCAAAAGTTACAAAAATAAAGGTTTGGCCTACTCTACATCTCAAGGTTTTGTACCAGCAAACCTCAAGACTGAAGGCTCAAGGTACGGGCAACTTGCTCAAAAGTTTGCACAACTATACATCTCGAAGTTTTGTACCAAAAACCAGCAAACCTTATTTGTTAAATAATTTTCCCCATAATTTTGCGTTATTGAAGAACTTCAAAGAAATAGAAATTCAATTTTGTGTCAAAAGTGAAAAAAAATAAAGGTTTGGTCTACATCTCAAGGTTTTGTGCCAACAAGCCTCAAGGCTGAAGGCAAGGTACGACAAACTTGCTCATTTGTCACCGTATAAACTCAAATACGTAGAACCACCACGCGAATCGCTGGAATTCTCGACGGCTAGAGCCGTCGATAAAGAGAGGAAAACCGTCGAGACAGAAATATCTCGACGGCCAGCCGTCGAGATTTGGCCGTCGAGATAGCACGGTCGAGACAGACAGTCTTTCTCGACGGCTCAGCCGTCGTTATTTCACTTTCCCGACGGCTAAAACCAGGCCGTCGAGATACATGGCGGGCAGCACGGCGTGACTTTGGGTGCTTTCTCGGCCTAACACCGTCGAGATTATTCTTAAGCGGCCGTTCGGTTCGAGGCCCATCCCACAAGTTAGTCACGACGGCCAATAGCCGTCGAGATTTTATCGGCGAGGAACAGCGGCTCCTCGGGTGGGCCATGGAGGTTATTCACGACGGCTTATGGCCGTCGTGATAGACTCTTCTGGTCGCGACGGTGGTTGACTGGCGTGGGCCATGAAAGCTGTCTCGACGGCCATGGTGTAGCCGTCGAGAATACTTAAAAAACAGAAAAAAAAATTTTAAAAAATTTGTAAAAATCACAATAATTTTTGCGGTACTATCGCACCAAAGAAGCGGCAATTGCAACCTGCAAACCCAAAACAGTCCCCGCATTTAATTTTCCCACGATTTCACAAATACACATACCTCCGACAATTTCGATATATCACAAATATCGCATCACAAAGATCACAAACATAAAATCCACATTCACGAACATCTAATTAACATTCACAAACATCGTAACGACAGTATCAACATCATGAACACAATAAAGTAAACATCGATCATGGCATTTGTTGTGGTGGCGTCCCTCAAAAGTCGCTCCATGAGGTTGGCGGCCATGTTCCACGAGCCGTCGCCGCCTGCTGCGGGTAAATCTGAGTAGGTGGCACAAAGGACGGAGGAGTAGACATCGCAGAACCCGAACCCTTCGAGATTTTTCAATTAGTAAGTTGATATATGTACAATGCGATAGTATATTGATTTGGCATAGGAGACTTACCGCTGGATCACGAAACCAGGGACGCTCGACGTTCGGGTAGTTGGGTGTGGGGGCGTGGGCGGCTGGGTCCCGTAGGTGCCGGTGGTGCCGTCTGTCTTGGGTAGCCGCCCGCCCAACATAGGTGCTGGAGGGCTGGATGGCTACCGTGACACGGCCGGGCACGGTGTAGGGACCTGCAGATCCCCACTGACTCGAGGAGCGCCCGCTAGCCCAGCGTGACCACTTGGACCGGCTGCACATATATTTGATTTCGTTAGTAGAGATGATAAGATATGCACTATAAAAAGAATTGAATTGCGATTGTGTTACCCAATGACGAACGCCGAGTGTCGAAGCCTTCTGTCATAGTCCTCTCGCAGCTCTCGGACTCTCTTGCATCGCCCTTAACATTTCTCTGTCATGGGCCCGCTCCTCCTCGTGTCTCTTCTGCTTTGCTCTCTCTCCTCTGCAAGCGATCTCGAATCTGGCGACGGTCTCACCGCCGCTTTAGCTAGCCCGTACATCGGGCATATACTCAAGACCTGCAACATGCATAATCTGTGATCAGTTTGCAATCATAATATACAAGTGTCTGAAAGAGATCTTACCGTAGGTGGTCGCCACCGATCGCCAGCGCCTGTGAGCCTTGCCCCCCATGTGTTTATGAATCACATGAGGATCGAGGGGAGCCTCCTCTGGATTGCTCTCCTCCCCGTGCTCCTCTCTATAAGCGTCCTTATAACGCTCCTACATGTCGTTGTGATAGTCAAAATCAAACAAATAACCAAGCAGATATAGTTGTATTCACTAATCCTATCGACACTTACCAAACGGAGATAAGCATGGGGATCTAAGGTCGGTTGTCCACCAGGCGGCGCCTTTTTCGTGTGGGCCTGCTTCCACACGTCCATCGGGCTAGGCATAACCCCCGTCTTCGCCAACTAAATTGTAATATGACCGATATGTGTTAGTTCGAAAATCTAAAGTGAAGACAAGTAAAAAACTTTTTATTACCGTTTCTTCCCCAATGTGCGATCGACCACCTCCAGTGTTTGTTTTGTAATCCTTCACGCCTGTTCTTCTTTGCCTTCTCGGACTTCCCTTCCACTCAGGCTGTCCCACTTCCTACCTATAGCCTCCCAGGCGTCCTCCCGACACCACTCAGACGGACACAGTTGTCTTGTTGGCGATCAAGTACAAGCTACAATCAAGCAAACTTTGGGCGGTGAGGTTTTCTTTGCTCTGTCTCCTACAAAAATAGAAAAATGTGGAAATTAGAAAGCGAACACATAAAACTTAATTGTATTGTGAGGTTAGGTTACTCACTGTGATACTCTGAGCGGCCGAGACACGGGCATTGGACATCATGTCTCAGCCCCTCGCCGCCATCCACGCCGATAATGAGAGCGAAGTCCGTCTGTGAAGTCCCTCTGCGGGCGAACCCGAGTGAAGTAGGATATAACAGAGATATAGTTAGAAGATAAAATCAATAAATGAAGCTGAGTTATTTTGTATCTTACCCAAAACTCGCGGATAACCTGATCATGGCGGTGCTATCCCATGCGGGCTAGCTCGTAGTCATCCCAATTGTCTGTTGGTCTTGTTATCCCATCACGGGTTATTAGCCCGAGATAGTCTCGCCAGCCTTGAGGTGCAAGCGCCATCCCGGCCGATGCCTCTCGTTGACATCCACCGTAGACATGTTCTGCATATTAAACAAAAATGTGACAGGTTTATATAATTAAATTGAAAATGGTACGAAGTAATTGGCTACAAAAATATGTACTGTCACAATCAATCTGGATCACGGTCGTCCAGATCGGCTGAGGAGGTCTGACCCTCACCCTGCTCGGGCCCTCTTCCTCCTACCTCCACGAGAGGGCGACCTCCACAGCTATCTCCGGCCCGGACCTTTTCGCTCCACTCTCCGAGTCGAGCGAGCTCTGCCCGGCTCGAGAGGCCTCCTCCTCCTCCTCCTCCTCCGCATGCCGCGGAGGGTTGATGATTTCTTGGCGGCATATCCCGCATATGAAAATTAAAGAATAGTTAGTCAAATAAATAATTTAAATCTTGATAAATAATTAAAATTAAGATATTTTAATACGCACATGTAACCTCGGATATTTATAATATCTAGCGAGAATTATAAATCGACATCCATAATATCTTCATTTAACGATCCCACGACATCCGGTCTTCTTGAACCTCATGTTCGTCTTCTTCTTCGACATCCGGGTCTTCAATTGCTTGTAATTCGTCAAGTCCCGACCCAATATCGACTACCATTGTGGTGTTCAATCGGTGATCTGTGTTGGACCTTCGTAATCATCGGTTGTTGGGTCTAACAATGCACTGGCCGACGGACCTTAAACACAACCCACCACGACTTCAAATCTTCCTTAACACCGCCTTTTATAGGTTTTTGGCATGGATAGGGGAGATAATACACCTGTTCTGCCTGGTTTGCGAGAATGAATGGATCATATCCATTAAGTCTGAAAGTGTGCTTTACCACAACCAATTTGGGTTCGCACATTTTGTTGATCTCTAAGATCAAAATTTGGGTTTTTGAATTTGGCTTGATTTTATTTGTCATATTATATTCTTATCCCTTCAAAAATAAAATTTTAGAAAATCACTTCAAATTGCTCACATTTGAATCTTCCTTTGAGTTTTGAGCAAAATGGAGATCATCACTTCAAAACATTATTTTTATATATATAAATTCTCGCTTTGGTGGGCCCTCTAGTCGGAAGAGCAAGCTGCTGCAATTTCACCTTTATCGGACGCCGTCCAGGAAGGTCTCTTGACGCCGTCAAGCAGTAGTATTGTGTCGGTGAAGTCGTCTTGTCGGACGCCGTCTCGCCTCTCCATGACCCCGTCCGACGAGGTCCATCAGGCGCTGCACCTTTTTGTCGGACGCCGTCGATCACCGTCGGACGCCGTCCAAGACAGGACCTAATCGCTGAACCGCTTATTACTTACCTCTCCGCCTCCTCTTTCCTCATTTGATCTCTCTCTCCTCCCAAACCGGCGCCGCCCTGCCGCTTCTCCTCACCGGGGAAGTCCCTCCGGCGATCTCCGGCGATCTCCATCACCACCGGCGGCATCCCCTCGTAGTCCTCTTCGATCCCCTCCGCGTGGATTGGAACTGGACGGCCCCGTTCGTGCACCTCTTCTCCGTCGAGTTCCCCTCCTTTCCCTACGGGAAGGGCCTTGGGGGCGATCTCCTCGCGCACGGCGTCTTCCTCCTTCACTTCTAGGGCTCGGTAATGGCTTCCCGTCTTTCTTCCCGTCAAATTTCGTTATTTACCGAGTTCTAGGTTTTGAATAGGTTTTTCCCGCGTTCGTGTTCAGGGTTGAACCGTGGTGGGTTGGCACCGTGTCAGTGGATCGTTGGTCGTGGCAGTTGGCAATAAGGTTGTTCAGGTCAGTGATCACATTGTCAGAGGATTTGATTCGAGATGTCGAAATCTTTGAAGAAATTTGGGAAGGCTCTGGGCAGGACCCTCAGTGGTCGGCGCGACAGCGGCAGTAAGGGCGATCCGGATTATGTTGATGAGACGGCTAGCAGTGCCGCTCCTCCTCGCCCAAGCAAAGTGACTAGAGCGGACATTCAGCAGCAACCTGATCAGGGAGTCCATTGGACTCGGATGGCGGGTTCTTCCTTTGCCACCACCGAGGATCTTGATGATGAGACATTCGCTGAGGACCCTATTGATGAGGATGTCACTGAGACCGTGGTCGCTGAGGACGACCCCGTGGATGATATGGTTCTAAAGCTATCTATGGAAACTTTGAGGAAGAAGAGGTCTGTTACTTATGCCAGATGGTACCCTCAGCGGCGAGAGGAGACCAGGGATTTCAGGTTCTATACCAAGTTTCAGAAACAATTGTACATGTGCTTCTCTGCTCCATGACCGCCCTAGGGATCCTCACTGTGTAGATCGGAGAGATATCCATGATGGCGAGGAGGTACACACTATATTCACTCCACTCTGGTTTGGTGAATTGATTTCAAACAAGAAGTTGACTGGAGCAAAGAGAGAACTGTGAGTTCTTTGCCACTCTTCTAGTTGCGAAGATGGGTCGAGTCAAGCTATTATCATTCAGTTGATGGGCGGAGTTCGGGGATCACAAAGTGCACAGATGAATCTTGCTTTGGGCACTCTGATTACATCGATTTGAATGAGGTGTGCTATGAAGATGGTTTACGGAGGGCAAATATCCTCCTTTGGCTAAAGTCGATTTATGTACCTAGATCTTGATGATGAAGAAATTAGTATTGATAAGGCAAATCGATTCATGACGAGAGCACGCCCTTATTAATCTTATACTCGAAGTACAATGTTTGTTCGAGGTGGCAATCGTGATGTAATTCTTCCCATTTGCGGTGGTTCATGTTATTTCTTCCGACGAGCAAGACCATCAATATTGGAGCTACCCTCTTGGGAGAATTTGATGACGCCATCTTGAGAGAAGTTAATAGGGCACTACCTCTAGCCCCTATATTGGTCTATTGCTCTCCGGAGATGAGCGAGTATCAAATGATGAAGTAAGGAGTTGGAACAACGAGAATCAAAAAGCATCGGATGAAGAACTTCTTGAATTCTCTTGGGAGCAAGCCCAAGTTAGCTAGACACAGTGATGATGCTCCTCCACCGCTCTGTCTATGCTCCCTCGCCTAATGCAACCATTTGTGCGGCACAGTGCGAGCTCCTCTTCATGATCCCTCCTCCGTGGTTTGATGCTTTGATAGGTGAGATGAAATTGCATGCATGATATGAGAAATTTTCACATGAAGTCAAAGAAGAATTAGCACCACCACCAGGAGATGATGAACTTGGCGAGGCGGCAGACATACTTGGCGAGATGAGTTCGCAGAATTCAAGTCATTTGCTCGATTACATGGGGCGATGTTTATGCAGTGCTGAAGGGCAAATCCATATGCTTGGTATTCTCATGCCCACAACAGTTATCAAGCTTATGAGAGCGTCGGGAGTTCCTCGCCCACCGCCTACCCACCACCGGTTCATTCTTGGGTGTACCCTCCTACGCCAGCTGCACCTTCTTTTGTGCCTCCACCAGTCATATCCTCCTCTGGTAAGATTCATTTCTTGGTGGAGAAATCGCTCGCCATCTCAACTTTTCTTTGCAAAATCCTCCTCAGACCCAGCTCTTTGATGATCAATCTTCTCCTCGGTCGGTACCCTCTGCAGCACATATGCCTTTGTACAAGCGTCGCAGGGATCTGGGTTCTTCTTCAGGCGGCGGACATAACGGAGGCGACGACATGGATCAAGATCAGCAAGAATAGGACCTTTTTCCCGTTTGTGTCACTTGGTGACAAAGGGGGAGAAGTTAGAGAGTAGTAGAGGGTTAGTAGTGGGTAGTGAGATCGATGTTGCGTTTACTTGTAATATTATTTGATGCCTCGATACTCGTTGAAATTTGTGGTTGATACCTTGGTTGGTGTTATGACATTTGAACCTTGTTGGCTCCTGAATTTAATTTATGCATGAATTTAGGGGGAGCTTCCTTTATTTGCACACCTTTGTGGTTGAGTTGTGGTTTCTTAATTTTTAAAATTGCTCGCATATTTGTATTGTACTAACCCTTTTTGCAGCTCAAAAATTTTATTCTCTTTTGGGTTGTCATCAAGTGCCACAAAGGGGGAGATTGTGAGCATCGTTGAGCCCTAATTTTTATTAGTGGCATTGATGATAAAATTAATCAATATAAAGGGCTAGGGGTTTTGGACTTCTCGAACCTGGCGAAGACTCGGTGATTTTATAAACCCTAATTTGAAGTGTCGACAATTTTCTGAGCTGCTCCAAGATTTCAAATGCGTGACCCGGGCGAGAGAAGAGGTCACGTATAAATTAGGAGTAGTTAGGTTTTTTTCTTGTTTTTCGTCGGATTTCAAAGGGGTTCGAATATCTCGGACTATGCGGATCTTTGCGAATTCTCGAAAACTTCGGTTTCGTAGTCCACCACTTTTAAAAATACCCATATATATCCTTGTGAGATTTCTAGAGAGAAACCCACCTAAATTCCCCACAAATTTTAGCTCGAAAAATTCCTCTCTGTCGGACGGCGTCTCGAAAAGCGACGGCGTCCGACCACCAAACACCAAAACAAGATACTCACGCCGGACGGCGTCCGTAGTTACCGGACGGCGTCCTATAAAGTTCAATTCGGGGCTTTCTCTGTCGGACGGCGTCGAGGGCGTCCGGTCCTTTGCATAAATCCTTTGCCGGACGGCGTCCGTAATTACCGGACGGCGTCGGTCGAGTTAAAACCGAGGCCCTTTCTGGTCGGACGGCGTCTGGGGCCGTCCGGTTAGCTTTTTTCATCAAGATTTCGCTGTCGGACGGCGTCCGTAGTTACGGACGGCGTCCGATCAGCTTTTTGCTGAGCAAGACGCTCTGTCGGACGGCGTCCGGAGTCCCGTCGGACGGCGTCCGTAGAGAGTGTAACGGCTAGTCTTTTGTCCTCTTCCGAGGGCAGCGGCTAGTTTTGCTCTAGGGGCTATAAATACCCATCTAGTGGTGGCTATTTTGAGGTTTGCTGCTCCACTTCACCTACCACATTCATAGCTCATCAATTAGGTGATCTAGAGCCATTCCTCCACCCACAAATCATCGAACTCCACAATCCATCAAACCCCAATACCGAGCTTCATGGAAGTCCTTCGATCCGCATGATCAGGCGTTTGAACTTGTTACTTCGAAAATATCCTTCGTGGAGGCGAGGGCTTGGGAGTAGGCCTTGGCGTGTGGCTACTCTCGAGTCGGTGCACGGGTGTGAGTCCACCTCGCCGGAGTGGCGGAACGACTACCGGGAGTGAGTGAGGTGGTAGGCTCGAGAGCGAGCCGGTCCTTGTCGCAAGGTAGCCTCAACGAGAGTAGGAGTTGCGGCTCGAACTTCGGTCAAACAAACACCGTGTCACTCTCTCATTTAATTTCCGCATTTACTCTCTCGCATTGCTTGTATTCATTTGAATGCCATGTCATAGTTGCTTTGTGATTTATTTATAGCTTCCGCTTACTTGACTTGCAACTAGGATTGGGTCATTCTTAACTTGTTGCTTAATTAAGAATAATTTAAGAAAAGAAATTAAAATTGCCTATTCACCCCCCCTCTAGGCCTTAGGATCCTCTTTCAAGTGGTATCAGAGCAAGGTTCTCCGGTATTAGCTTAACCGCTAGGAGATGGCTCAAGAGGGGCCTAGGATAGAAATTGGAAAAGCTCCTATTTTCGATGGAACAAACTACAACTATTGGAGAATTAGGATGCAATGTTACTTAGAGGCACTTAGTTATGATGTGTGGGTTGCTTGTGAGACCGGCTATCCGGACCCTCCGTAGGAACAATTGCTCTTGATGAAGTTCATGCTAAGTACAAACGCTTTAATGCCATTGCTAGAAATGCTTTACTCTCTAGTGTATCCTCCAAGTTTTGATAGCATTGGTAATCTTACTAAAGCTTATGATATTTGGAAGCATCTTAGGAAATTCATGTTGGTAGTGCCGAGATGCTTGAGGAGAAGCTATCTCGAGCTAGAAAAGGTTTGATCAATTCAAGATGCTCCCTAATGAAAGTGTTAATGAAATGTTTCTTAGGTTGAACCCCATCGTCAATGAAATTGCGGATGTTAGGAGAAGAAGGTCTTGGAAGACATTGACATTTGTCGGAAGATGCTTGATGTTGTGCCATTTAGCTTTAATCCACTTGTGACCTTGATTCGAGCATCCAAATCAAAGCTCAAGAAAATGACACCGACAAAGCTTCTCGGGCAACTCAACTCATATGAGATCGACTTCTTGAAAGTGAAGAGTCCCGCTCAATAAGAAGTCCATTGCTCTTCCCGCCAAAGCCAAAAGTGGGAAGAAGAAGATTGAAATTGAAGAAGAAGATGATGACTCCGATGATGCAATTCCGGAGATTGAAGAATTAGCCCTCCTTGTCAAGCGGTCAAGAAAGTTGATCAAGAAGATGAGCTTCCGCGGCGGATCATCCTCTTCAAGGCGAAGACCTATCTCCGAGATGCGTTGCTATGAATGTGGAGAGAAGGGTCACTTGGCGGCGGATTGCCCAAGAAGTAAAAAGAACAAGCACAAGGCAAGAAATCAAGAGGAAGATGAGGAAGATGACAAGAAGAAATATCGTCACTACCGCAAGAGTGATCACAAATCAAAGGATAAGAAGAAAGCTCTTGCGGACAAAAGACTAAGAAGGAAGATAGCTCAAGCTCATCGTCCTCTCAATCCTCCTCGAAGAAGAAGATACTAGAGCTCACGGGCTAGCCGGACTTGCGATCAAGGAAAACGCTCCTCGGCTCTTCCCAAGCAAAAGCTTTGCCTCACCGCAAATATACAAGAAGAGGTGATTGGGAATGGATCACCGATGATGAAGATTCTTGGGCGGACTCCTCCGATAATGAAAACACGAAGATATCCGGAGTCGCCATCGACAACCCTCACCTCCCATGTGTCTTATGGCATTAGAGGAGAAGGTAACACATGAGCACCTCTCTAAAAGTGAGCTTAAACTTTTGATTGATGATTTGAATAATGCTCTAGAGAAAGAAAAGTCTAAAAGAAAGAAGCTAGTGAAGGTGCATAAAGAGCTTGCAAATGAATTTGAGAACTTGTTAGAAAAGCATGAAACTCTAGAAGATGACTATGAAGCTCTAAATTTGCAAGTTGAAATTCTAGAAAATAAACTTGCTAGCTCTAATGTTGATGTTGAAATTTCGCTTGATTGCTCAATTGAAAAATGCAATGTTGGTGTGACGTGTGACTTGATTGACACTATAGATGGTTCACTTAGTTTATCGCATGACACATCCTTTACCATGTCACCCACTCACACACTCAATGCTAGCTCATCTTCATCCACTAGTGCTACTCCTTCAATTGAGAATGTTTGTTCTATTGGTACTTGTGGTATTGCTAAATGTGCTAATGAGCTAGCTAAGGAAAATTTGCTTCTAAAAGATAGAATTGAGCAACTAGACTCTAGTTTGGCTAAATTGCTTGTGGGGAACAACTCTCTTGACAAGGTACTTCGGGAGCAAAGGTACACCTTGGGTAAGCATGGTTTGGGATTTCATCCCGGGGATTTGCCCAAGGGCGGTTGGGGTAAGCCCAAGCTAACTTTTGTCAAGGGAGGGACCCGTTGTCATATTTGCAAAAATGATAAACACAAAGCCATTGCTTGTCCTCTTGCAAAATCATCTCAATTCATGTCTAAAACTCAAGTACTTAATGCTAGTTACATGCTTATGAGAAAGAATGGCTCTACTTATGCTAAATATGTTGGTGCACCCAATGAAAAGAAAGATGTGAAGGCTATTTGGGTGCCCAAATGCTTGATGACTAACTCAAAAGGACCCAAGAAGAAGTCTTGGGTACCTAAAACAAGCTTGAATTTGTGTGCGTGGGTGAACTATAAGAGCGGTGGCCGACATTGGATATTTGATAGCGGTGCACTCAACATATGACCGGTAGCTCAAGTATGTTCACCTCACTTGAAGAGGAGAAGGACCCCGAACACAAGATCACATTTGGGGATAACTCCAAGCGAAAGGTAAAGGGTATAGGTAAAATTGCAATATCCAATGACCTATCCATCTCTAATGTGCTCTTGGTGGAAGCTTGCAACTTTAATCTCCTCTCCGTTGCTCAAGTGTGCGATTTGGGTTTTGATTGCTTCTTTTCAATCAACGGAGTTCGTGTTGTTTCCTCTAAGGATCAAAGTGTTGCATTCGAAGGCACCCGGTTTCAAAACTTATATTTGGTTGATTTTTCAAACCGTGAAACTTCTCAAATCAAGACTTGTCTTATCTCTCAAACCACTCTTGGTTGGTTGTGGCATAGACGTCTTGGACATGTTGGTATGGGCACTTTGAAAAAGGTTTTTAAAGATAACTTGGTTGTTGGAGTGAAGGATGTCAAATTCGAGAAGAATCGTTTATGTAGCTCATGCCAAGCCGGCAAGCAAGTGGCTAATTCTCATCCGACTAAGACTTTTATGTCTACATCCCGACCACTTGAACTTTTGCATATGGACTTATTTGGCCCAACCACCTATGCGAGCATAGGCGGTAATTCTTATTGTCATGTGATTGTCGATGATTTCTCTCGCTTCACTTGGGTGTTTTCCTTGCAAATAAATCTCTTGCGGTGATGTGTTTAAAAGATTTGCTTTGAAAGCTCAAAAGGAATTTGACTCTTTTATTAAAAAGGTGAGGAGTGATAATGGCACCGAGTTTGCTAATACAAACGTTGAAGAATTTTGTGATGAGTTAGGTGTGAAGCACGAATTCTCGGCGGCATACACTCCCCAACAAAATGGAGTGGTGGAGAGGAAGAACCGTACTTTGATAGAGATGGCAAGATCAATGCTTGACGAGCACAACACGCCGCATGCTTTTTGGGCGGAAGCCATCAACACGGCGTGCCATGCCATCAACCGCCTCTACCTCCACCGACTCCTTCACAAGACCTCATATGAATTACTAGTGGGACGAAGGCCCAACATCTAAATATTTTCGAGTCTTGGTTGTAAGATATACATCTATAAGAAAAGGACTCATTTGGGTAAGTTCCAAAAGAGGTGTGACGTTGGTATTATGTTAGGGTACTCCTCTCGCTCAAAAGCTTTTCGAGTTTTTAACAATTCTACCGGGCTAGTTGAGGAAGCCTATGATGTTAAATTTGATGAAACTAACGGCTCGCAAAATGAGGAAGATTTGACAAGAAATGTAGGTGATGAGCCACCGCATGATGCTATGGAGTTGGGGGAAATTCGACCCTCATCGGAGGCACCAAAAGATGAAGTAATCACCCCCACCACCTCCATCGATGATCAAGTTCAAGACACCTCTCCAACAACTCAAGATCAAGCGGTGGGCGGAGATGCGAACTTTGAAGTTAATCAAGCTAAAGGGGAGACGTTGATCTACAAGTACCGTCCAACAACACCGCACTCTCACCAAGGATCATCCCTAGATCAAGTCATTGGCAATCTCAATCAAGGCGTAAGAACCCGTTCTCATACCGCTAATTATTGTGAGCATCACGCCTTTGTGTCTATTGTTGAGCCTAGGACCATTGATGAGGCATTGGCGGATGCGGATTGGGTGAACGCCATGCATGAAGAATTGAACAACTTCACCCGCAATAAAGTTTGGGAGCTTGTGGAAAGACCAAAAGATCACAATGTCATTGGAACCAAATGGGTTTTCCGCAACAAGCAAGATGAGAACGGTGAAGTGGTGCGAAACAAAGCAAGATTGGTGGCGCAAGGTTTCACACAAATCGAAGGACTTGACTATGGAGAAACCTACGCCCCGCTGTTCGACTTGAAGCTATTCGGTTACTCTTGGCATTCGCTTCTCTTTATAACATAACTCTCTTTCAAATGGATGTTAAGAGTGCTTTTCTAAATGGTTTTATTGATGAACTTGTCTATGTCGAGCAACCGCCGGTTTTGAAAATCTCAAACATCCAAACCATGTCTATAAGCTCACTAAGGCGCTATACGGTCTCAAGCAAGCTCCAAGAGCATGGTATGAGCGTCTTAGGGACTTCCTCTTAGAAAAGGGATTTAAAACCGGTGCGATTGATTCCACATTGTTTCTAAAGCCAATTGAAAATGACTTATTTATTTGTCAAATATATGTGGATGATATTATTTTTGGATGCACTAACAAATCTCAATGCAAGGACTTTGGCGAGATGATGTCCAAGGAATTTGAAATGTCGATGATTGGAGAGCTCACTTTCTTCCTTGGATTTCAAATTAAACAACCGGGAAGGACCTTCATTTGTCAAGAAAAATACACAAAGGACCTTCTCAAGCGTTTTTCAATGGACGATTGCAAATCGATCAAAACACCAATGGCCACAAATGGGCATCTTGACTTAAATGAAGATGGAAAGCCCGTGGATCAAAAGCTTTTTCGCTCCATGATCGGTTCGCTTCTCTATCTTACCGCTTCTCGACCCGATATTATGTTTAGTGTGTGCATGTGTGCTCGCTTTCAAGCATCCCCTAAGGAAGTGCATCTTGTTGCCGTAAAACGCATTTTGAGATATCTAAAAATCACTACTAGCCTAGGTCTTTGGTACCCCAAGGGAGCGCGTGTTGAGCTTCTTGGCTACTCCGACTCGGATTACGCCGGTTGCAAAATTGATCGCAAAAGCACCTCGGGGGGTTGTCACTTGCTAGGGCGCCACTCGTGTCATGGACTTGAGGAAGCAAAACTCCGTGGCGCTATCTACATGAGCGGAATATGTAGCGGGGAGTTGTTGTGCTCAACTCTTGTACATGACTCGAATGCTCGGTGACTTTGGGCTAAAATTTGAAAAAGTGCCACTTCTATGCGATAATGAAAGTGCGGTGAAAATAGCCAACAATCCGGTCCAACATTCCGTACAAAGCACATCGACATCCGACATCACTTCATTCGTGACCACGTTGCAAAAGGTGACGTTGTGCTTGCCCACGTGCGAACGGAAGACCAATTGGCGGATATTTTCACCAAACCCTTAGATGAGGCACGGTTTTGCAAATTAAGGAATGAACTCAACATACTAGATAGATCAAATGCGTGTTGATTAGTTTTTGTGATTTTTGGGTCTTATTTGATTTTTCATTTGCTTATGACCCTTGTCACATTTAGGGGGAGTTTAGTTTCAACTCATGATCTCAAAACTCTCTCTAGTGGTGAAAAGATAAATTTGATTTTGGGTGAGCACATTCTTGTCCTATGTTTCAAGCCAAAACAAATTTGAGCTTAATAGACTATCCTTATCTTCTTACCATTTCAAACTTCTAGTTTTGAAAATCTTACCCTCTGAAAAATTTGCTCCTTACGCATATTTGTTCTCTTGAAAATTATATGGCATCAAAATTGTTGAAAATATTTGAAAAGAAACCAAAATTCAAAAACATGTGCCTAAACTCTAAAGTGAACCCCTATGCTCGATTTTCATGCCTATATGAGAAATCAAGGCAAAATTTGGGTTCACACATTTTGTTGATCTCTAAGATCAAAATTTGGGTTTTTGAATTTGGCTTGATTTTATTTGTCATATTATATTCTTATCCCTTCAAAAATAAAATTTTAGAAAATCACTTCAAATTGCTCACATTTGAATCTTCCTTTGAGTTTTGAGCAAAATGGAGATCATCACTTCAAAACATTATTTTTATATATATAAATTCTCGCTTTGGTGGGCCCTCTAGTCAGAAGAGCAAGCTGCTGCGAATTTCACCTTTATCGGACGCCGTCCGGAAGGTCTCGGACGCCGTCCGACAGAGTATTGTGTCGGCTGAAGTCGATCTTGTCGGACGCCGTCGCCTCTCCATGACCCGTCCGACGAGGTCCTTGTCTTGCTGCACCCTGCTTTGCTCGGACGCCGTCGATCACCGTTGACGCCGTCCGACAGGACCTAATCGCGCGGAACTGCTTATTACTTACCTCTCCGCCTCCCTCTTTCCTCATTTGATCTCCTCTCTCCTCCCAAACCGGCGCCGCCCCTGCTGCTTCTCCTCACCGGGGAAGTCCCTCCGGCGATCTCCGGCGATCTCCATCACCACCGGCGGCATCCCCTCGTAGTCCTCTTCGATCCCCTCCGCGTGGATTGGAACTGGACGGCCCCGTTCGTGCACCTCTTCTCCGTCGAGTTCCCCTCCTTTCCCCTACCGGGAAGGGCCTTGGGGGCGATCTCCTCGCGCACGGCGTCTTCCTCCTTCACTTCTAGGGCTCGGTAATGGCTTCCCGTCTTTCTTCCCGTCAAATTTCGTTATTTACCGAGTTCTAGGTTTTGAATAGGTTTTTTCCCGCGTTCGTGTTCAGGGTTGAACCGTGGTGGGTTGGCACCGTGTCAGTGGATCGTTGGTCGTGGCAGTTGGCAATAAGGTTGTTCAGGTCAGTGATCACATTGTCAGAGGATTTGATTCGAGATGTCGAAATCTTTGAAGAAATTTGGGAAGGCTCTGGCGGGACCTCGTTGGTCGGCGCGACAATGGCGAAGAAGGGCGATCCGGATTATGTTGATGAGACGGCTAGCAGTGCCGCTCCTCCTCGCCCAAGCAAAGTGACTAGAGCGGACATTCAGCAGCAGCCTGATCAGGGAGTCCATTGGACTCGGATGGCGGGTTCTTCCTTTGCCACCACCGAGGATCTTGATGATGAGACATTCGCTGAGGACCCTATTGATGAGGATGTCACTGAGACCGTGGTCGCTGAGGACGACCCCGTGGATGATATGGTTCTAAAGCTATCTATGGAAACTTTGAGGAAGAAGAGTGCATTACTTATGCGGATGGTACCCTCGGCGAGAGGAGACCGAGGATTTCAGGTTCTATACCAAGTTTGAAACAATTGTACATGTGCTTCTCTGCTCCTTGACCGCCCTAGGGATCCTCTTTGTGTAGATCGGCAGAGATATCGCATGATGGCGTGACCAGAGGTACACACTATATTCACTCCACTCTGGTTTGGGTGAATTGATTTCAAACAAGAAGTTGACTGGAGCAAAGAGAGGAACTGTGAGTTCTTTGCCACTCTTCTAGTTGCGAAGATGGGTCGAGTCAAGCTATTATCATTCGGTTGATGGGCGGAGTTCGGGGATCACAAGGGCACAGATGAATCTTGCTTTGGGCACTCGATTCGCACCGATTTGAATGAGGTGTGCTATGAAGATGGTTTACGGAGGGCAAATATCCTCCTTTGGTGAAGTCGATTTATGTACCTAGATCTTGATGATGAAGAAATTAGTATTGATAAGGCAAATCGGTTTGCATGAGAGCCCGCCTTATTAATCTTATACTCGAAGTACAATGTTTGTTCGAGGTGGCAATCGTGATGAATTCTTCCCATTTGCGGTGGTTCATGTTATTTCTTCCGACAGGCAAGACCATCAATATTGGAGCTACCTCTTGGGAGAATTTGATGGCGCCATCTTGAGAGAAGTTAATAGGGCACTACCTCTAGCCCCTATATTGGTCTATTGCTCTCCGTGATGAGGCGAGTATCAAATGATGAAGTAAGGAGTTGGAACAACGAGAATCAAAAAGCATCGGATGAAGAACTTCTTGAATTCTCTTGGGAGCAAGCCCAAGTTAGCTAGACACAGTGATGATGCTCCTCCATGACTCTGTCTATGCTCCTACGCCCTAATGCAACCATTTGTGCCAACACTGTGCGAGCTCCTCTTCAATGATCCCTCCTCCGTGGTTTGATGCTTTGATAGGTGAGATGAAATTGCATGCAGATATGAGAAATTTTCACATGAAGTCAAAGAAGAATTAGCGACCACCGCAGGAGATGACAGAACTTGGCGAGGCGCAGACATACTTGGCAGATGAGTTCGCGAAATTCAAGTCATTATTCAATTACATGGGGCGATGTTTATGCCAGTGCCAGAAGGGGCAAATCCATATGCTTGGTATTCTCATGCCCACAACAGTTATCAAGCTTATGAGCAGCGTCAGGAGTTCCCTCGCCCACCTGCCTACCCACCACCGGTTCATTCTTGGGTGTACCCTCCTTCTGCCAGGCCTGCACCTTCTTTTGTGCCTCCACCACAGTCATATCCTCCTCCTGGTAAGATTCATTTTACTGGTGGAGAAATCGCTCGCCATCTCAACTTTTCTTTGCAAAATCCTCCTCCGACCCAGCTCTTTGATGATCAATCTTCTCCTCGGTCGGTACCCTCTGCAGCACATATGCCTTTGTACAAGCGTCGCAGGGATCTGGGTTCTTCTTCAGGCGGCGGACATAACGGAGGCGACGACATGGATCAAGATCAGCAAGAATAGGACCTTTTTCCCGTTTGTGTCACTTGGTGACAAAGGGGGAGAAGTTAGAGAGTAGTAGAGGGTTAGTAGTGGGTAGTGAGATCGATGTTGCGTTTACCTGTAATATTATTTGATGCCTCGATACTCGTTGAAATTTGTGGTTGATACCTTGGTTGGTGTTATGACATTTGAACCTTGTTGGCTCCTGAATTTAATTTATGCATGAATTTAGGGGGAGCTTCCTTTATTTGCACACCTTTGTGGTTGAGTTGTGGTTTCTTAATTTTTAAAATTGCTCGCATATTTGTATTGTACTAACCCTTTTGCACTCAAAATTTTATTCTCTTTTGGGTTGTCATCAAGTGCCACAAAGGGGGAGATTGTGAGCATCGTTGAGCCCTAATTTTTATTAGTGGCATTGATGATAAAATTAATCAATATAAAGGGCTAGGGGGTTTTTGGACTTCTCGAACCTGGCGAAGACTCGGTGATTTTTATAAACCCTAATTTGAAGTGTCGACAATTTTCTGAGCTGCTCCAAGATTTCAAATGCGTGACCGGGCGAGAGAAGAGGTCACGTATAAATTAGGAGTAGTTAGGTTTATTTCTTGTTTTTCGTCGGATTTCAAAAGGGGTTCGAATATCTCGGACTATCTGGGATCTTTGCAATTCTCGAAAACTCGGTTTCCGTAGTCCACCACTTTTAAAAATACCCATATATATCCTTGTGAGATTTCTAGAGAGAGAGAAACCCACCTAAATTCCCCCACAAATTTTAGCTCGAAAAATTCCTCTCTGCTTGACGGCGTCGGAAAAGCAGACGGCGTCCGACCACCAAACACCAAAAGCAGTACTCCACAGCCGGACGGCGTCCGTAATTACCGGACGGCGCCCTATAAAGTTCAATTTCGGGGCTTTCTCGCTGTCGGACGGCGTCTGAGAGGCGTCCGGTCCTTTACATAACATCCTTTGTCGGACGGCGTCCGGTAGTTACCGGACGGCGTCCGTCGAGTTAAAACCGAGGCCCTTTCACGGTCTGGACGGCGTCTGGGGGGCCGTCCGGTTAGCCTTTTTCCAACGCACTCGCTGTCGGACGGCGTCCGGTAGTTACCGGACGGCGTCCGATCAGCTCTTTTTGCTGAGCAGTACGCTCTGTCGGACGGCGTCCGGAGCCCGTCGGACGGCGTCCGGTAGAGTGTAACGGCTAGTCTTTTTGTCCTCTTCCGAGGGGCAACGGCTAGTTTTGCTCTAGGGGCTATAAATACCCATCTAGTGGCTGGCTATTTTGAGGTTTGCTGCTCCACTTCACCTACCACATTCATAGCTCATCAATTAGGTGATCTAGAGCCATTCCTCCACCCACAAATCATCGAACTCCACAATCCATCAAACCCCAATACCGAGCTTCATGGAAGTCCTTCGATCCGGCATGATCGGGGCGTTTCGGGCTTGTTACTTCTGAAAATATCCTTCGTGGAGGCGAGGGCTTGGGAGTAGGCCTTGGCGTGTGGCTACTCTCGAGTCGGTGTACGGGTGATTTGAGTCCACCTCACGGAGTGGCGGAACGACTACCGGGAGTGAGTGAGGCGGTAGGCTCGAGAGCGAGCCGGTCCTTGTCTTGAGGTAGCCTCAACGGAGAGTAGGAGTTGCGGCTCGAACTTCGGTCAAACAAACACCGTGTCACTCTCTCATTTAATTTCCGCATTTACTCTCTCGCATTGCTTGTATTCATTTGAATGCCATGTCATAGTTGCTTTGTGATTTATTTATAGCTTCCGCTTACTTGACTTGCAACTAGGATTGGGTCATTCTTAACTTGTTGCTTAATTAAGAATAATTTAAGAAAAGAAATTAAAATTGCCTATTCACCCCCCCTCTAGGCCTTAGGATCCTCTTTCAGTGGTGTTCTTACGGAATGCATTTTTCTGTTTCCGAAAAGGATGTCCGGTTTCAAAATGCTCGATGACAATCGAACCAACTCGGTTTGCCACCAAATCAGAATCGAATGCCTCAGATCATCCAAACACACAGACAACTAAGCGCCCATGTGTACTCCATCCGGAGAACATACCGTAAGCGGGAAAATCATGTATTGAGTACATGTAGGCAGCCCTCATACAGAAAGATCTGTTTGTTTTTCTATCGTATGTCGGAGCACCCTCTTCCCATAACTCCTTCAGCTCGTCAATCAATGGACTCATAAACAAATCAAGATTTGTTCCAGGATTCTTTGGTCCAGGCACGATTAAAGAAAGAAACATGAACTCTTCTTTCATCGTAATTGAAGGCGGAGGTTCAGAGGAATGCTAAAATCGCCAACATGAGTATGATGCAGCCATCATATTGAAAGGCGTAAAGCCATCAGTGGCAAGTGCTAGCCGCACGTTCCTTGGATCCGCTGCGAACTCCGGATACACCCTATCAAAGTGTTGCCACGCTTCTCCATCAGCCGGATGAACCATCATACCGGGTCTTACACGTTTACCCTCCTTATGCCACCTCATCTGCTGCGCGGTCTCCTCCGTAATGAAACATCTTTGGAGTCGTTTCTTTAACGGAAAGTACCGCAGTACTTTTCTCGCCACTTTGGTCTGTTTCTTTTCTCCACAACCGTCGACGATCTCAATATATCTGGACTCCCCACAATGATCACACACATTTTTGGCAGCCTCATTTTTGTAATACAACAAGCAATGGTTCGGACAATAGTCTATTTTCTCGTAAGGCATTCCTGGACCAACAAGCGCTTTTCTACACTCGTACCAACTTGGGGGCATCTTGTGTCCTTCAGAAGCGTCGCTTAAACATCCTAACAACTCATCAAAACAATTGATAGAGAAGTTATACTTGCATTTGAGCCATCATCCGTGTTACCATAGAGAGCGTGGTCACGGTGGTTTGATCATGCAAAGGCATTTGGAAGACTCTAACAGGTTAAGAATTCGGTCATAGTGGTAGTTGCTCGCTCATCATCAAAATCATAGCCAAAATCATCCATCATATCTTGCATTCATCAACTTCATCAAATCCTTCGTCGGGAGGAGTAGGGACGACACGAGCACAACCACTCTCACCGTGATAAACCCAACGATTTATAACCGCCTTAAACCCATTTTTGCATAAATGCATTCCCATATCATACCGTGTCCTCTTTCTAGTTTCCACACTCCGTACAAGGGCAATGAACGTCGCCGTGTCGTGGTATGGGGTCGCTTTGAAAGCATTATCAACAAATGCATTGGCCTTCTCATACCATTCATCTGAATGTTGTCCGTTCGATCTCCATCCATCGTACATCCACCTCCTCTCTTCATCCATCGGTCTTGACACGGGAAGCTACACGTTAGGGTTTGAAATGGCTTAGGAAGGCTTTAAACCCACCCATTTAGTAGCAGCTCAGAGCGTGTTCATTGTGGCATCGATAAAACGAGACAAAATTTGTGAGATAACCCTATAGTTCTCTTAGTGCAACGATGGCTAAAAAGTGAAAGCCGACTTAACAAAGACTTATGTTATGCACTAGGAGAACTATAGGGTTATCTGTTAAATTTTATCTCGTTCTATCGATGCCACCGCCAGACACATCTAAGCGACTATTCGTGAGTATCATTGGGACGCCACACATTGGCTGTCCTTTGGACAATTCGGGGTCATTTGCACATGCAGTAATAGAAATGAGCGAATCACCGCCCAATTTCTTTACGCGTTGTGTTTTACCCGAACGGGTGACGTCTGCTAGGTTACTAATCGGTTCGAGACTTACAAAAATACAATAAAATAGGCATAGCACATAGCAAAGCAAAATTATATCTATAATTAAATAGCAAAGCATTACAATTGCATTACCTAATTTCGCAATTTTATAAATTAGGTAATTTTTAATAATCATTACTTACAAAACTAATTAACTCAATATTATATAAAAATGTATATATAAGTTGCATCTAAAATTAAATGGTAAAACAAAACAATTGCATTATCTAATTTTCAATTTTATAAATTTTATAAATTTTAAATTATTACTAATTACAACACTAATTAAATTTTCGACGGTTTAAGGCCGTCGAGACTACACAACAATAATTTAAAAAAGCGAAGAAACAACACGCACCACCGATGATAATGCGGCGGTCGAAAGCTAGGCTAGACGCGACGGGCGGCGGCTCGGACAACAGTAGGGTGCGGTGGTGTGTGGCGCTCGCTGGGCGACGAGGCGCGAGGCGCTGGGCCGAGGGCAGCGGAGGCGGGCTGGCGCTGGCGGGCGCGGGCGACGGCGTAAGGGCGGCGGCGCGGCGGCGGCAGGCGGCGCTGGAGGCGGCGAGGCGGGCTGGCGGCGATGAGCGGCGACGGTTTCAGGCAGCGCTGGCGACGCGAAGCGGCGATGACGATGGCGGCGGCAGCAGCGGCGCGGCGACGCGGCGACGGCTAAGCGGCGCGGCGACTGGCGGCGGCGGGCGGCTGGCGATGGCGCGAGAGGAGGCGAGCGGCGGGCGACAGTGCGGACTCGTGGAAAATTTGCCTAAGTCGGTAGCGAGTTTTTATAACAACTACTCTCGACGGCTTTAGGCCGTCGTGCAAGATCCCTACCAGACAATTAACCAACGAAAACATGACACGTGGCGAGCTTAACTGTCGCGACGGCTTCGGGCCGTCGAGATTACAGGCCGCAACGCGAGACGTTGGTATTTGTTTTCTCGACGGCTAACGGCCGTCGAGATAACTCCGTCTGTCGGCGTCTCGCTCGACCACGTGTCACATTTTCACGAGCCACGATCTATATCGACGGCCGATGAGCCGTCGATAATATTTAAAGGGTGACGTGGCCCGTTTATTTCCTTTTATATCGACGGCCAGAAGCCGTCGAGAAAGATATGTGTCGGTCGGCTCTTGGATTGTCCATATATCGACGGCTTGTGAAGTATAGCCGTCGAGATAACTCTATTGCGACGACTTACGTTGACTACCGTCGTCAATAATGCTCTGTCTCGACGGCCCTTTATTATCCGTCGAGAATGTGCTCTATCTCGACGGCTAGTCAAAGACCCCTTCGATGGTCAACATAGCTTACTTAATTTTTATAAAAATTTAAAAATCTTTGGTGCTTCTAAATGGCTAATAATGTTTATGACATGATAATGTACTATGAAGAAAATTCGTATGCTCAAATTAAATTTGCAAACAGAGTTGCCTATGTAAGTGGTTATATCGAGCAAAGTATAAGTGAGCGTTCTATAGAGTTTTATGATTTATGGGTCATGGGGATATCAAAATTTTCAAATAATGCACCATTGTGTCGGAAAACCATTGTATATAGATCATTTCAATTGAAATGTAATAAAATATTGCATTTTAAAAACATTACAATACAATTTGTTAGTTTTAAATATATATACATATATTATACCTCACCTAAATTATAAATACAAATTATTTCAAGAATTAGTATGCAAAAAAATAACACCTTGCACCATTATATATTTTCCCAAAATTTGGGACTGCATCAAATTTTATTTTTTATTTAAGTTCTTTTTATTTAAATTGCTAAATAAGCAAATCTGGAAATTATGAAAAATATTTACAAAATGAAAAATTCAATGGGCCAGCCCACCAGTTGAGATTAACTATTTCTCGACGGCCACATTCTAGCCGTCGAGATTGATTCATTATGATGGGCCGGCCCATAATCTATTCACGACGGCTGATTGTGAGCCATCGAGATAGAGTCTTCCGCCGCTAAAAGCCGAAAAAACGTCTTGCTGCTGGGCCTCAGGACCTTATATCGACGGCTTTTTATGGCCGTCGATATTAAAACCCATCGTGTCGACGGCATTTCCTTGGCCGTCGATATTAAGGTCACTGTGTCGACGGCCTATATCAGGCCGTCGAAAATTTTTCTGGCCGTCGAGATTTCGCGCGTTTCCTGTAGTGAACGGAAAAAAGAAAGTTAAAAGTTACAAAAATAAAGGTTTGGCCTACTCTACATCTCAAGGTTTTGTACCAGCAAACCTCAAGACTGAAGGCTCAAGGTACGGGCAACTTGCTCAAAAGTTTGCACAACTATACATCTCGAAGTTTTGTACCAAAAACCAGCAAACCTTACTTGTTAAATAATTTTCCCCATAATTTTGCGTTATTGAAGAACTTCAAAGAAATAGAAATTCAATTTTGTGTCAAAAGTGAAAAAAAATAAAGGTTTGGTCTACATCTCAAGGTTTTGTGCCAACAAGCCTCAAGGCTGAAGGCAAGGTACGACAAACTTGCTCATTTGTCACCGTATAAACTCAAATACGTAGAACGGAAAAAAGAAAGTAAAAGAACAATACAATTTTGCAGAACTCTACATCTGAAGGTTTTGTGCCGAAAACCAGAATCCAACATAATAAAGTACAAGTTTGCACAACTGAAAGGTTTTGTACAAAAAAAAAGCTAACCTTATTTGTTAAATAATTTTCCTCATAATTTTGTGCTATTGAAGAAGTTCAAAGAAATAGAAATTTAATTTTGTGTCAAAAATACAATAAAAGTTTGGACTACTCTACTCCAAGGCCTTGTTTGTTTGAGCTAAAAATTGCCGAAAACATTAATTTGAAAAAGTTTTGACTCCTTGAAAGACGTCTTAAAGAGTTCAAAAAAGTATAAAAATAATTTTACAAACACTAAGAAAAACTATTTAAAACCCAAAAAAAAATGACTACAAAGTATTACATTATTTGGCTTGAAGAAATAGTATAAATCTTTTTTTAATTTAATTTAAGCTGAAACGAACAAGGCCTAGATCTCTAGGCGAAAGGCTTGTGAGGAATGGCTGAACCTTAGGACACTTCTGGCTGATTGGAGTGTATTTGCATCGGATGATGATTGCTGGACTTTAATTTGGGGTAATGACCAATACAAATCATCTGATTTTCTTCAAGCATTCTTATTCCAGTATTCAGGTTCCTTCCGTCTTCCGAAGATTTTTTGGAAATGTAAGGGACTAATGAGATGGAAGGTGTTTATGTGGCTCCTTTCTTTCAACAGACTTTCATTGTGTTTTTGTGCAACTCGACAACAGTGGAGATAATGCTTCATCTTTTTTCTATTGTTCTTTTGCACGACATATCTGGTAGCATTTGGGATTGCAAGGAGTTCATTCTTATGAACTTTCTCAATTTTATGACGAACTGGATTCTAATTGCAGGTTATCTCACTTGTCCTTCAACCATGTATGTTTATATATTGCCTTCTTGGAATATTTGGAAAGTCCAAAATTGCAAATTCTTTGATGATTTACCGCGTACCTTTCAACTTTGGAAGGATAGTTTTGATAAAAATGTTTTTTAGAGTTAACAACGATCTAGCTTCTTGAATTGTTTCTTGGCATAGTTCTCTTTCAGTTGTCTTACCTTGTAAATAGGGTTAATAGGATATATGCCACTGCTCAGCTTGCTTATTCGGAATTTACCATCATTCCTTTGGATATGCGATATATGCCATTATGAAACTGCGTCTCTCCGATACATGCCACTCCGTGTGACACGTGTCCACTTTTTATACATTTGACTTTGTATTTGTGTATTTGACCATTTTGCCCTCATCTTCTACCTCTCCTCTTCTTCCTTCCTTTCACTCTCTCTTGCCCCTAGCCGGTTCCTCTATGGCGTTCTCCCAACGATGCGCGGTGGCGACGCGAAGCTCGTCCTCCCGAAGACATGCAGTGGTGGTGCAGAGCTCGTGACGGCGGCGGCCCCGCGAATCTCGCGACGACTGGGGCAGCGTGTGGAGCTCGCGACAACGGCGGCGGCAACGCGGACCTCGCGTACACGAGGAAGAAGGCGGCGGCGGCGTCGGCAATGACGAAGCTTCGTGGTGACGGCAGAGTAACCGGAGCTCACGTGGGGAAGAAAGTGGCGGCGCAGAGCTCATGACAGCGATGGTGAGGAGCACCACCGGGCTACTGGCGGCGACGGAGGAGGAGCACCAGCGGGGCCGCGGCGGTGGCTGTCCTCAGCGGAGAGAGAAGTTGGGGAGAGAGAGGAGGAGGAAGAGCCCCGCCGGCGGCTGTCCTTAGCGGGGAGCGAGAAGTTGGGGAGAGAGTGGAGGAAGAAGAGCTGGAGGTTGAAGATGAGGGTAAAATGGTCCAAATCCGAAAATACAAGTAAAAATGGGACACGTGTCGCACGGAGTGGCATATATCGGAGAGACGCAGTTTCATAATGGCATATATCGCATATCCAAAGGAACGATGGCAAATTCCGAATAAGCAAGTTGAGCATGACATATAACCTATTAACCCTTGTAAATATGTAACTGTTACTTTCTTCTTTCTTTAATATATATCATAGGAGCCTCTGCTATGCTTTTCTGGTAAAAAAAGAAAGGGGCGGAAGGCTCAAGGTGCTAGCAACTTGCTCACCTTGTAAACTCAAATACGTTGAAGGAAAAAGAAAAGAAAAGACAGAAAGTAGATGAAAAGGAAGGAAAGTACGTGCCCAACAAACACATGGCCACTAGAAGGAGAAAGTTCACTTTACCCCCATTTAACTATTGCAAAAGTTCGGTTTTACCCCATCAACTATAAAATAGGGCATTCAACCTTCCTCAACTATCAAAACCGGCTAAATTACCCCTTTTAACCAAAACCACCATGGTTTTGGATGACATCATCCTAGTCAGCATTTGTTTCTATAAAATAAATTCACAAATTTAATAAATTGTAGAAAATCATAGGAAGCTCAATAAAATCATATGAAAATACCAATTTTTTTAAAAAATACGTAGAATCCAAAATATTCAATAAAAGTACAATGTTTGTATATGTACTTATATGAATTTTTTTGTTGTTGAAGAGTGTCTTTTATTGATTAAAAAAATTAAGAATGTAGTAAAATTTTGTTTGTAGAAAATAATAGAAATGCAAAAGGTAAGTGCTATTTTGAATGTTGAATTTAATTTTTAAATTACAATTAAAAGGTCAAACTAACTTTAATTTCAATTTAAAAATGCAAATTAATATGCAAAGCTAGCTTCCTTATATTTCTCTTAGTTTTCTCCTTTTCCTATAAGACAAACTTATTTTCCCTAAAAGCTCAAACTATTTAATCAACAAAAGATATTATAGGACTAATATATTTTTTTCATATAATTATGCACATAGAATTATAGTATTTGGATTCTACACATTTTTTCAAATTTTTAGATATTTTTATTCTATTTTTTTGAAATCTATATGATTTTCTACAATTTATTTGAATTTATTTTTTGAGAAAATTGGATGCCATTGTCATAAAAAATCATAGTGGTTTTGGGTGGAGGGGATATTTTGAACGGAATTAATAGTTGAGGGAGGTTGATGAGCGGCTTTAAAGTTGAGTGAACAAAACCGAACTCTTTTCCCCACTGGAATGTCGAGCCCAATATAAACGGCCCATTGAGGTAAACCCCTATGGCCGAATCCGCGCAAGGTTTTATTTACAAGCTTCGCCATCCCTATTTCCGCTCGCTTCTCACTCCGAAGTCCTAACCCTAGCCGCCTCATCTTTTGCTCGCTTGTTGCCCGCCGCCGCCGCGAGCACGCAGTCGACGCAATGGTAACGCAACGACGCTATCCTTCTCTCTAGCTCCGACGCGGCCTAGCTTCTGCGCTCACCCATCTAAGTGTCGCGTTGCGCAGTCCGGGAGGAAGAAGACGCGGGAACCCAAGGAGGAGAACGTGACGCTCGGTCCCGCCGTCCGCGACGGAGAGTACGTCTTCGGCGTCGCGCACATCTTCGCCTCCTTCAATGACACCTTTATCGTAAGATCCGAAGGACCCGCCATCCTTTCCTGCCAGTTTTGTTCTTGGCGTGCTCGTTGCTGAGGTCTGAGACTGCGCCACTCTTGATTATTGCAGCATGTGACGGATCTGTCTGGGAGGGAGACGCTTGTCCGCATCACCGGTAATTGAAAATCCCCTTTGCTAACGATTCCTTGTAATGAATGTGGTATGATGGGCCAATTCATGGTGGCTGTGTAGCACTTATCTAAAATTTATTGCTCTTGTTGAAGTTGATTGATAATGGTATTAGTATTGGTTGGTGGTGTGTTTTAGGATGACGCTGCTGTTGCATGCAACCAGGGTGCTATACTGTAGCATGTTCTTATAGATAGCTCATGCTCATTGGAATTACCTTTTCTTTTTATGGATTTGAACTATCGACATAGGTTAATTTATTTATGCTGAGGTCTAATGTTTTACAATTGTGATGATGAATAATCCAGATTTATGTTTGGTGGTTGAGTTTGTGGATTTTCTTTATAAGCATGGCCCTTAAGATCGCCTCCCTTTTGTTGATTTGGAGCGTGTCGAGTCATTGCCATGCAAGATTGACAACTAGGGTCCTGAGAGTTTTTCTCTGGATCTTCTTCTCTTCCTATTTTAGTTCCAGGAGTCTCTATTCATGGCATCGGGTTTCCTGCAGTGTAAGTGGTCCGTATGGAGCAGCCACGTTGTGCATTGTTTCTACCGAGTTCTTCACTGCTGGAACTCTTTGCCAACAGATGGAGGTTTCTAAACTTTGGAAGTGTACATGCTTTTATTATAATATCAGAGTAAATTTCAGAAAACCGAATGTATTTTGTCACTCGTATATTTGTATGAGATACCACTCTCTTGAATTTTTTTTGCACCCTAGGTTCTTTTACAGAAACATTTCAAATGAACCTCATCACTGTTTCTGTTATAGACTTAGGCCTTGTTCTTTTCAGCCTAAATTAAATTAAATTAAAATTTGTCATTTTTGTACAAACCAAATGATGTCGTACTTTGTAGTCTTTTTTGTGGGTTTTTAAATAGTTATTCTTTGATTTCCTATATTTTTTTTTTATAATTTTTAGACTCTCCAGGACCTCTCTTGAGGGATCACAACTTTTCAGATTTAAATTTTCATTAACTTTCAGCTGAAATAAAGACCTTAAAGTACGAGTATATCGCCTGCCTGTCCTCAGTAAATTAATTATGGTGAATTTTTTGGTTTAGGACTCATTATGTATCTTTGCGAAAGGTTGAGTTGTAGACCCAATTGGCTCTTGAATTAATGATCTGTGTAGAATAACTTTAAGAAAAAAAAATTAATTAATGACAGTCCACTTTAAGTTCACATATGCAATTTAGCTGTCCCTTGCTGAGGTTCTTGGTAAATAGGATAGGGGGTAGGGGAGGGGTAGACTAATAGAGAGTTATCTAACAGTAGCCTATCCCAATGACGTGACACAACAGTGCATTGCAGTGCTTGTGTGCTACAGCACCATTCGGGCTATTGTTCATGTGGGTTGGGCACATAGGCCTGTGCTCATGACTGGAGCATTCAAGTATGATTATTGCTCTCCTTATGTCAACATCACAAGTTTTTTGTGTGTCTGGTCAGTGTGTTAAGCTCAGTAGCTTGATCCCTGCCAGCCATCAGAGCAGTATTTGTGTTGGTGTTTTTTTTTGGTGACTACCCAAAATTGGAACCTTCCTGTCTTCACCCAAGTTGCCATCTACAATCGTGTTAGCTGTTGCTTCTGTTCACAAGCATGTCAACCTTGCCTGGTTTCTCACATGAACTCTTGATTCTTGAGTTTGGTAAGTCTCATTGTAAGCATGGCCCTTAAGATTGCCTCCCTTTTGTTTGTGGGAGCGTGTCGAGTCATTGCCATGCGAGATTCATATTGAGGGTCTAGAGAGTTTTTTCTCTGGAACTGCTTCTCTTCCTTTTTTAGTTCCAGATCTCTGTCATCTATGCATTGGGTTTCCTGCAGTGTAAGTGGTCAGTATGGAGCAGATGCTTTCTGCATTGCTTCTGCTGAGTACTTTACCCTTGCAACTCTTTGCTGGCTTAGATGGAGGTGTAAAAATTTTGGAAGTGAACATTCTTTATACTGTTTATGATTACTTCTCTTTTGTTTAACGTTTTCAGATTTTACTATCTAATTTTATCCATCTTTTGGTGCTATAATGTTCTCTAGGTGTTGTGTCAAGTCTATAGTTGAGTGCAGTCGGCCCTGTTCTTTCGGGCTTATCTGCTTATCTACTCTTTTTTCTGCAAATAAGCCACAAAGAACATCCAAGTAAATTAGCATAGAAGGAATATGTCTGGGTTCTGTTGGAGCAAATCTAATGCAAGTCTCTTCCATCAGCAAACAAGCGCTGGTCTTATTGGTATTGATTATATTTTATTAAGAATATGTAGTCTAGATGTTCTTGATTGGTGTTTGATTGATGAATTGACTGAATGACTGTTCCTTGAGTTGCTCGATTAGTCTATTAATTTAAGCTAGGCAGGAATCTGAACAGCTGTTTCTCTAGTTTCTATACCCGGTTCAGTATTTTAATAGCCCAGTACATCTTTGCAGATGTTATAAATTTAACTGTAGTTGTCTTATGGATTATGTCTAACATGTTGCATTTTATGATATCATGATTCACAGTTGCTGTTAGATACGACGAGTGACTAGGTTGTGGGTCATGTTTTTTCTAGACCACTATAAATTTTCACAATTCAAATTATGCATATGCCTCTGTGCAATTTGCTTTATGTATGTATGTCATGCTCAGCAGTTGTCTGATATTTGTTTTGACCATGTAAATACACAGTTATTAATGTTTGTCTTGCAGGTGGCATGAAGGTCAAAGCTGACCGTGATGAGTCATCCCCTTATGCAGCCATGCTTGCTGCTCAGGATGTTTCACAAAGATGCAAGGTACTAAACTGCTCATTCAAAGATTGGTGTCTGTTATCAGATAATACCCAATGCGTTCTTGACTTCCCTAGGAGCTTGGGATCACTGCTCTGCACATTAAGCTCCGTGCCACTGGTGGAAACAAGACAAAAACTCCAGGACCTGGTGCTCAATCTGCACTTAGAGCTCTTGCACGTTCTGGCATGAAGATTGGACGCATTGGTAAGCATGTTGTTGCCATTTATATTTGGGGTTGTATTAGGTGAAAATGCGAGTATGGTTGAAATCGGAAAATTTTGATTTTTACAAAGATTTTTTAAAAAAGCTCCAAAAAAATTCTGCATGTAGTGATGCATATGTTCTACATCTCTGTTGAAATTCTGTTTCACTGTTCCAGCAAATAATTTTTCTTTCTTTTTCTTTCAAATAAAATAAAATTTGATTCCAAACTTTGCGGATATGTTTAACATATCCTCCAGCACGTTCTGGCATGAAGATTGGACGCATTGGTAAGCATATTGTTGCCATTTATATTTGGGGTTGTATTAGGTGAAAATGCGAGTATGGTTGAAATCGGAAAATTTTGATTTTTACAAAGATTTTTTAAAAAAGCTCCAAAAAAATTCTGCATGTAGTGAAGCATATGTTCTACATCTCTGTTGAAATTCTGTTTCACTGTTCCAGCAAATAATTTTTCTTTCTTTTTCTTTCAAATAAAATAAAATTTGATTCAAAACTTTGCGGATATGTTTAACATATCCTCCAGTTGATTTGGTAGTTTTTGTAGATTTCATTTTGCATCTTCTTGGTCTGGTGAGAATCGAATTTGCAGTTTTTTGCATTTTCACCCCATGACACTTTTGTGCATCATGTCATCTTATCTTATCTGGGCTTGTTGTAGGTGTGGTTGTCTTTATGTTTCAGTGGGATTTGATTACTCAATTACACTAAGGCGCTGTTGTTCCCAGTTTCTTATTTGACTTATCTACTAATTGGACTTGTATCCTTGAGGTAGTGCTGAGAGCCCAATGCACTTCATTCAACTTGTGATTAGAGTTTTTAGACAAGTCTGAGATAGAAAAAATCAGATTCAATAAATATATTTTTTAATTTAAATGAAGATAAGTGAATAGATAAATAAGTCAAATCAGTCGGATAAGCTGACAAGAACAGACTCTAAGGCCCTGTTCTTTTGAGCTGATCTGAACAGCTGAACGGCTGAAATAACTGAACTTCGAGAGCTTCTCGAGGTAGTCTTGAGATTTGGATACATTTCGTTTGACTTGCTTTTAAAGCATTAGAACCCACCTTTAAAACAGCGAAAAAACGGACTAAAAAAACTCAAAGCATATGTGTTTTCGAAACGTAGATAAGCCGTTAAGCTGTTAAGCTGAAAAGAACTGGGCCTAAATGACCTATAATTAATCGGTTATATGATGTTTATGTATGGCGTTTCCCCAGCATTTGACCTCTTTTTGCTTGGCAGCTTGTCTACGATAGGTTGTTTTTGTGTAGCCAGTGGCTACAGTCATTGACATTGGTGTTTTTTTATGATTTTATTGCAAGTTTTGCAACTTGGGCTAGGTTTATTTCATGTCAGGGGTTTACGTCACACTGCAACTTGGGCTAGGTTTATTTCATGTCAGGGATATACGTGTCACTGCAACTTGGGTTAGTTTTTTTCATCGGTTGAACAGATGATTATGTTGTCTTTCTTTGTCTGTTCTTGCTATGCTTATTATGATCACATGCATTCAGCCTGGCAAGGTAAATTTAGAATTATTTTTTAGCCCGAACCTTCTGTGCTCCTATATATTTCCATGAACTAATCCTTCGTGGTTTGCTGTTTGTTGTATAGAGGATGTAACTCCAGTCCCAACTGACAGCACTCGCAGAAAGGGTGGTAGAAGAGGAAGGAGGCTGTAATTCGACAGTATCTGAAGAATGGAACATTATAGGCTATCGTTTGTGGGTCCTGCAAATTGTTCTGTACTCCGTTTATGATGTTAACACCATTTTGATTTGATGTCTTCAGAAATTGAGTTTTGAGCTCAAGCCATTTTGTTGCTCTGCTGGATATTTAGAAGAATGGCCATATTGAAACATGGGGCTTCTAGTTACATTTACCTCTGTTTGTTTGAGTGCACCCATTGCGACGAGTCAGTCCGGCTTGCATTTTTGCTCGTTTCAAATCGTTTGTGTAAGAATATGGGAATTTGTTACGGCCATAAAGACATGTTTGATCTGTTCGATCTGTCTGGCATGGGCTTTCCAAATGTTACGGGCAAAAAATGGTGCTTATGTTGTGCTCTTTGATGGGCCTACGAGGCTACGATAGGCTCCTTTGCAGGCGGACTCGTTGCTTGGCATTCGGCATGCGCATGTTGGCTATACAGAGATTCTTCCTCTTCTTTTATAAAGAATAAAGGCAGAGCAAAAAATCGCCGCTGCTTCTGCCAAGCCGCAGAACCAACTCCATACATACACGGCAGAACTTTCACCCTATCAGAATTAACCAGCATGATTGCTTCTTGTACCATGGAAATCGTCGCCTCTCGCGTAGAACATCCACGAGGGCAGTCTTTTTATATCTCCGTATCTTTCTCAAACACTATTGAGAGGCTGCTGGGGTGCTCTGGTTTGATTTCACCTACCCATCTTACGGTGGCATGATGGTAGCTGGTGGTGGACGACCTGTGAATCAGTGAGTGGTTGCTGCGTAGGTCATGGCTCATCACCCATCAGACGCCATGGTCCATCAGCTGCCTCATCTGGCTGCCCGTCCTCTCGGCCTGCGAGTCTGCGACCCTCCATTGCTCCCGGTTGGGCCTCTCTTGGCATCTGAGCAAATGGAAGTACACCTCACGGCTTCTCCATTACCTCTCCGTGCACTGCACATGCATGAGGTGAGGGTGACCATCGCACCTCATGGCTGCTCCATTACCTCTCCGCGCACTGCACATGCATGAGGTGAGGGTGACCATCGCCAGAGGCGATGCAGCGCCACTTGTAGTGGTAGTTTCCTCTTGGAGAAGGCGTCGTCGCTGGCATCATGTTCAGAGGTAAGGCCGTGTATATGCCATGCAATTTTCTGACAATGGTATGCCACGCTAGGAGAGTGGAAGCGCTGGACCAGCGTAGAACACCATCTAGTTGTGAGTTATGATTGTTTTATTTTATATTTTTCTGAACGTGACATGAGTAGGTGACATTAAAGGAGAAGTGCACCATCGTCTCTTTGTTTATTTGATGGTTGTGCTAATATTTTCCCTACCTAAATTGTTTCTTTTAAAGATGACAATTTTTCCAATTCTTTTTTAACAAAATATAGTTTTGCAAAGGAGCCACGACGGCTTAGCCATTCAATAACCATCGGACGTTTTTGTTCCAAACGTAGACAACTTGTTTCTTCTTGGCAGTTATTGTTCGTATGTACTTTAAATTGGTACATGTGTATTTTTTTTGACAACGAATTGGTGCATGTGTATTGGGGTGATTGTGTCATTTTTTTCTTTGTTCATATCTCCTCCATAGAATCAAAATAGGGCTGGAAGATTACCATGCTTTGTAATTAGTAGCTAACACTTGTTTCTATACTCAAAACAACTGTCCACTAAACCTTTTATTAAATCTGATCTGATACGATTGGGTTCCTTCATGCACCAGTGCGGTACAATTACTTTGGTGGAGAGTGGAGAAAAAAAAAACGAGACGATTTGGGGCAAATTAGTCCATGCCCCTCCCTAACAGCACATCACAAAGCTGTAGCCTCCTAATTAACCTCCTCCAAAAGAAGCTAGGCAGATAACTAGATATGACTAAGCTACCACTACACCATTCCTCCAGCTGCTAGCGACTGCTGTGGTGCATTCATCTTCGGGGTCTTGAGCTCCCAGGCATTTAGGTTGGTGACCTTGATGTCCGACTCACCGTTGTTGAAGACGAAGAGGAGTGCATCGTTGCCAATAGCCTTCTTCGGGTACACCCTTGTAAGGATGCACGTTTTGCCGCCTGCCCCGAAGCTCTCCACGACAGAGTGGTCAATCTGCATGTAAATCAAAGAAATAGGTCAATTAATTATTCTTTGGACCGATAATGATGATCTCACTGACATGCATAATACAAGCATGTATACATATGTTTTTTGTGCGTGCGTACCAATGTCCTGAGGGCAATCTTCTTTGTCTTGGCAATGTCGACATTGACGAAGCCAGCAAAGGTTGGCCTATAGACCTTCGACTCGAAGGATGACCTGTTTGATTGGAAAACAAGGCGATCAATTGATGCTTGAAAGTGAAGAGAAACAAGTAAACTAGCATTTGTAATCAGATGTTGAATAATAATTATGCAACAAATCAACAATAAGGGTGTGGCCATCAAGACAATTGCTGCCGACACTTTGCATCATTCCTTTAACACATGGGTTAGCATAACAACAAAGAAGATGATGCAGCAAACAGTAAGTTTTGCAAGCTACAACATAGGTGTTCTAACACTGCAAGTAGTACAAATCACTATGCTAAGTACCTGGTAGGATCATTGCACATGAGGACGACATGTTTGGTGTCGTTAACCTTGAACACTCTGAAGAAGACTGCCGTCCTTTCCTTCAGATCATTGGAGGCTAGCACCCATAGCCCAAATGGGCCCACACCGCCCTTGACATGTGAGCCAAGCTTTTTGCACAATGCTTGCCCATCGTTTTGCCACTTGGGATCGAACTTCTCCGCCTTGTCCAGGTCCCCAATCATGAAATCTGCCTCCACATCCGACTATAGCATAGACAACACCATCAGACAAGCGGTGCACCATGTAGAAATTAAATTATTCATACTTGCAAGACACTAGCTTCTTTGTAGAACAAAATTTTTATAAGACCAACCTGTACGGACTTGAAACCGGTGACCTCGAAGTAGTTGCTTTTCTTGATGGTTTTGTTGCTAACATTGGCATGCTTAGTTCGGAGTGATTCGATCTCCTCTATCGGCCATTGGATCAACTGCTTCCTGTCCGGTGACAACCAGATTTTTCTCGGTATCGCCTGAGAAAATTTATGACACCTTATTAGTGCATAATCAACCCATGTTAGCACGTGGCATGCAAACACATAAAGTTTGTTTGAGCAATTTGTGTATACACGTAGGCCCTTGTTTGTTTCAGCTTAAGTTAAAATAAATTAAATAAATATCTATTACTTTGTACAAATCAAATGATGTAGTATTTTGTAGTTATTTTTATAGGGCTTCAAATAATTTTTATCAGAGTTTCTAATATATTTTTTATAATTTTTTAAACTCTCTTACATCTTTTTTGAGGAATCATAACCTTTTCAGATTAAAAGTTTCAGTAACTTTCGACTGAATAGAACAAGACCATCGTCTAGCCCTAACCTGAATGCCAGCCCAGCCCTTGTTGCGGTCGTCGGGGACGGTGTCCGATTCATTGGCCCATCCCCATAGCACACGGCGGCGCTTGGCTGGGTCATAGAAGGACTTGGACGCATAGAAGTCGCCATAGTCGTATCGGAGGCCATAGCCATTGTCGGCAAACCCAGCATCAGGGATGTATCTGTCCGTCGCATGGTCGTACCTGCCAACGGTGTAGTACTCGTAGCGTGTGAGGTCAAGGCTCACCTTGAGCACATACTTGACCTCCTCGGCGACGGCGCGGTCATGCAGCTCGCCGGTGTCCACGCCGCGGCGGTGGCAGCGGCGACCACCAGACACCGCGACCGGGTAGAAGTCTGGACACTCCCACATCCCCGTGAGAGACGAGTGCAGCGGGTGGTGTGCCTTCACCCACCTCTTGAAGTCCCGGCTTCGGTATAGCACCGCTAATCCTTTCATGCTGTCCTTGCTTCCCACTACCAGCCGCCAGTGTCTGCATGACTTAATTACAACATGTCAATGTTTTTTTTTCCACATGGTATAAAAAATGCAACGATAAGGAGAACTACAGCCCCGTAATGTACTACACCTTTTAATTAGTCGGAAAACAAAAGCAGCTAGCCATAAAATTTTAAACAAGCTAGATTTTGATGTAGGAAAGCATTCAAAGTAAATATGTTGAAATACAATTAAAAATTGTCCTTGATACATAAAGAAATCTAAATTCTTCATTAATTCGCTTGTATGTGCCAACCACCCAAACAATACGTACGTGCCCTGATAATTTACCAATTTTCGGTTCCTTTCTTTAGCATTCAACCAAACACTATTAATTCACCTGTAATTTTGTTATGCTAGGAGTTGGTCATGACCAAACCATTGACATGACTTATTAGGGTCATCAATCAAACGCACATGCACACTCTAATTGACACTGCCATGGTTATTTAAACGCATGGTACCGGTGATCAAGACATATATAAGGCGCGCATGCATGCATGCACGGCTCCCTGATTGTGTCCTGCCTCATAACATCGAAGCACACAGAGGATCATCGATATCATACATGATCAGCAACAAACATGCACACACATATGCTTCATAATATATAATGACCTAATAATAACCTCTTAATGAAAAGTAACAAATGGCACAGAACCATTCTGTGAATAAGAAAGATACATACGTACCCGTCAGGGCCATACCACGCAGTGGTAGGGTCACGAAAAGCGCTAGCGTTGATGCCACGGTCGGGGTTGATGATGGGGTTGTAATCGGGTTTGACCCACTTGCGGAGAAAGGGGTCAGAGAGGTTGGCTGGGTAGGCGATGTTTTGCACCTGGCGCTCGTCAGGGTCAATACCGGTGTACATAATTACCGGCACACCATTGGGTAGTATGGTGGCAGAGCCTGACCAACAACCCTTCACATCGAAGGGTTTGGACGGGTAGATCCCAGGTTCCAATGCCACCCAGTCGATCAAATCTGTCGACACCGAGTGCGCCCACACAATGTTGCCCCACACTGCACCCTTAGGGTTGTATTGGTAGAAGAGGTGATACAATCCCTTGTAATACATTGGCCCTACATCCATGGACACAATTAGTAAAGCAAGTTTCACAAAAAGTTTCATTTGAAACAGTGATCAGTGTTCATACCATTTGGGTCTGACGGTAGAACATGTCATGATAAGACCGACAAAACAAAAGAGCGGCGTCAGACGAGGAAACATAAAAAGAATGATATGAATACCAACGACAAATAATAATAATAATAATAATAATAATAATAATAATAATAATAATAATAATAATAATAATAATAAACAAGACCCCAACAATCAATATTATGATGGAAAAGGACAATTCATAGGCTAATGCAAAACATATCACGACTAATTAAAAAGTGTAAGAGCAAAACTAACTATAAAATAAATTAGATTTGCTATTATGAGTCAACTGAAATAATATCCCTTCATTCCAACCAGCAGAAATTGCATAACTAGAAACCTAAAATTACACACTCCAAACGCAATTTTAATATAACTATACTGCAGCAACTTCAAGGATATAATGTTCTTCTTTGATTTTTATTTTCAATTTTATTGGGGTTTACCAGATTTAAATATTTTATGTAGACTGGAACGTAGTTCTTTTATTTCCATATTTTGTATCAATGGCCTGTTTATTACATGCAATCAGTCGTCACAACAATCTTTTGGGTATGTGTCCGCAGTGATAGGCCAATGTGAGCATTTCAATTTATATCCCGCAAGTCGTAGTATCTATTTTTTTAAGGTATACTCTGACTATGATTATAATCTATAAACTAATTATAATTATCATCTATATATTTATTATTTTTATACGGGTCATAAGTTGTAACACTTTATAGTCATTTTTTTATCTCAAAAATATTTTAATATATTTTCACATTTTCCAAGGACCTTTTTAAGGGCTCCTAAATTTTTATATTATAATCGGAATCAAGGTTTCTACCCAATGAAATATATTCGTAGAAGGCAACGTGATATGATTGGAATCTACGACTTTTTACAAGCAGGTGTAAGCAATACAAATGATATGGCAGAAGGCACATGCTAGCAACCAGGGCTGCAGCTCTAGTTGTTGCATCCAAGGGGCGGAGCTTAGTGTAAGTCAATATGGTTCCCCTCTCATTTTTGCAACCTTTATGCATACTTAAGAAGTTAAATTGACTATACTATATTTTAGGCTAAAAAACAAGTGTGTTTTCCATATCTAGCCCATATATTTAGAGGTTTAATTGTTGAATATTTCAATTTGGTTGTTTAGTCTCTATCATGGCCTTAATAGACTCTGGTTGAAGTCATGTTCCCCTTGATTATAGTTGAATCTCCGCCACTAGTTGTATGTGGGATTAACGATGGGCATGAGGATTTGACTGACATTAATGAGAATATTCAGCCAATTTTTCAATAGCCAGGCCGATTTGATGACCAAAATGAATGGCTAAAATCAACCCGCTGATGAATAGAAAACACCATATTTAGATAGGGTAGCTATATATTTAGATATAACGTAACTATCTACGTAGTAAATTAGGTCATATGCATCTATGGATGTAGAGAGCACAATATTTTTCATTATTTTAAAAAACTAAATAGATGTTTTTTTGTAGTTTTATACGTGGCTCGTTGCGATTAAAAGGGGTGCATGAACGTCAAGGCAGTTAAGAAGGTGATTAGCTCTTCCTAATTAGCTCCAACTAACTCGCAGCTTGATCGTTTCAGATGTGGTGTGATACACACACACACACACACAGGTACACACACTCGTACGTGCAAGTAATTGCATGCATGTCGTTTGTCATATATCAAGCAAGGCTCCTTAGTTACATGTCATGCATTACTAATTATAAGTAGTGCGATTTTGAGGCGTACTAGTGTGTAATTTAGGAGTGATTGAAATAAAAAGGAAAAAAATTCAAGTGGCTAGCAATCCAGATATATATTTCTATAACATATATCTAGTAGAGCCCACATTACAAAGACGGCCTTATGGTTAGTCATGCACGACAAACATAAACAGATCATCTTGGTGGTGATATAATATCCGAGAGAAACCGTGAATGAATGCAAAATTACAAAAGAAACGACACGTGATGCTACTTCATTGATCAGTGCTAGTAGTATATATACGATAGGTGTTAAATCTACCAATAAATACAGCAAGAGGCTGTTAGCTATGTGCAATATAAGGCTAGCTAACATCCACTAGACGTGTACACATATGTATGTCTCGTGCATGTGATGTGAAAGTGCTGGCTGTTACACGGTCTACCAAATCACAAGGTAGATATATCGATCGAAATCAAGAGGAAAAACAATCGGTAAAAAGAATTGCCATCAAAGGGGAAACTAACATGGCTCGATCAGTGGCGCATGCATTCTGGTTGATCATGAACAAAAAATGAAAGCGCAGTACCGTTTATCCAATGCTTCGGTGGTTGGAAGTGGTAACCGGTGCGCAGCACTTGGTCAACCTGACTCGCTTCGAGCGACTGGAGCTCCGGGTATACGACGTGCGACGCTTGCACCATCGCCACGTTCAGATGCAATAGAGCCACGAGAAAGAGCGCCGTCGTGGACGTGAGCACCCCCATTCTCCTCCTCCTAGATGCCGGAAGAAAGCAGGAAGTACAAACAGTAGTCACTACCCACTCAACTAACACCAGATCGAGCTCGGAACTCTGCTTGTGGCTGTAATTTATAGATATGGATCACGTACCCCATGCGTGAAAGAAAATTGTATCTATTTTAAGATAAAGATGAAGAATAGATGCGTAAGATGGCCTCTAGATCCGGATTGACCGACGTGCATGTTTACCTCTCCAGATACATGACCGCACAGGGCGATAAGATTGACGGTTAGGCTGCATGCAAAGTAGTTGGCGGGAGAGTTCAGGCTGCATGCAAAGTAGTTGCAGGCGAAGAGTTCAGGCTGCATGCATAGTTGGCGAGAGAGTGAAGTGACGGGATCGACGGTTAAAGTGCATGCAAATTGGTTGGCGAGATATTGACGTGATTGGCGGTCAGCTAGCCAAATTAGATTAATTAGTTTTTTAAGAAGATATATATTAAGTTGGCAAGAACTGAACACTGTTCATTGTGCATCTTGCGTAGCTACGCTGCGCGATTTAGAACAGATAAACAGCGCAGGTACATATAGTTGTTCACTTATATTTAGAAAGGATCGCATGCATGCGCGTATAAGACTATCGTAAAGTTCTTTTTCGTATATATTTAAGTCAAAACTAGATTGTGTAACACCTAATGCTAGTTTAACCCGATAATTTACTAATATGGCATAATGTTTTATCTATGTTATCTAACCATCTGATATAGTTCGCGATTTTTTCATACCACTTCAATTTTTAAAAAAAAATTGGTGCATGCTCACTTAATATTTTTAAAAAAGTTTAAATTTTAACTAACCTTTTGAGTTAATTATAAAATTTTACTGTCAAAAATTTAAACTTTAAAATTTTCTTGCAAATATTCAATGCAGAATCTTTTTTTATAGTTTTTAAAATTATTTTGTAATTTTAAAAACACTAAGGCCCTGTTTGGAAGTGGAGTTATTTTGTAGTTTCTATGCAAAACCATGGTTTTCTCAAAAACCAGACCATGAGGTGTTTGAAAACAACCCCAAAAACTCTGTTTTGAAAACCATGGTTTTGGCAAAACCATGGTTTTTTTGGAGTTTTGTAGATTCCACTCCACACCAAAGTTTTCTCACTTGTGGTAAACCATGATTTTTAAAACCATGGTTTTTCATGATCATAGCAAAACACAAACTATGGTTTTACAAAACCATTGTTTTAAAAAACTCCACTTCCAAACAAGGCCTAATGTGCATAAGGACAAATCTAAATATCATAAACCACTTGTATAAATGACCAAGAGAAACGTATGATTTTGTTTTTTTTTTCAAATTATTTTATGATAGTTTAATGGTATATTATGGACTTGTTATATGTTAGGAGAAGCAATATCGGTGGCCCCTTGCCCATAATCACCGGAGTACCTTCTGTTTGAAATTCTTTACTTTAGAAGTGGTATTTTATTGAAGTGAATAAATATTACAATAGTATACACTTTAGTGGTTATCCTAACGGTCTATCATTCTCACTCTATCCTGTAACTCACATTTTTTCCACTCTCCGTGCACTACTCTCATATCATGAGGCACACTTACACCTTCATGGAGGACTCCACTTACCTCTAGAACCTTTCCCTTCTCCCTAAATATCTATAATCTTCTATTTAAATATTCATTCTAGATATTTTTCACCACATCATGAATACAAAATTCTAGATGATTCTACCATGGTGGTTCATGGTAAATTCTCCACGTAACTTCTCTAATTTTTTTTTATGAATTTCCAAGTATGCATTGCAATTCTTAACATTACCAATACAAACTGGCTAGTTTGTTTCCATGCTAAGGCAAGATGCAATCGAAAACATTGTACAAGGAGAATGATTCATCCGTTCGGCGAATCGGTCTTACAACTGAATTTTTAAACATTTACGGGAAAAAAAAATCACCGAGATAATCAAGCATGTGCCACGCAGGAAGCTTTCTTAAATTTTTTCGGGCCCTGTTCATGCTCTTTGGTGCGGTTGGGTTTGGTTTTGTTCGGCTGGGTTAAATTTTGTTAATTTTCTACAGACTATTTGGTGTAACATTTTGTAATAATTTTTTCGAGACGTTGTAGAGTTTTACTCAAAGATCTCAAAAATATATTTTGATGAATTTTTCAACCTTACTATATCTTTTTTTGAAAGCCTTTAATTTTTAATTCAATCGAACAAAATCAAACCTAACCGCGAACTAAAGAAGGACGTCTCCCATCATGCAGCGAGCTATGAGACCTTTACATCCGTTTTCCCGCTGTTGAAGACATAAAGATGGGCGGTTTTTCTTTCTTTTTTTAAACAAAAAAATAAGGGTTATTGCCTGTGGCAAGCGGTAGACTCCTGAGAGGATGCGGTTCTTCCCCGGAGTCGAAGGCTTCAACAATGCAACGATCAATCTAGAAAAAAAAGAAATAATAAGAAAAAACAATATTTGTGGATATTATGTGTGTCGATTCATGAGTTTTTACACCTCCAGTGATACAATCTTACATAATGATGCTGATGTCTGTTTTGGTTTATATAGCTTACAGTTTTTTATACATCTCGAATTGTGTTCAACGACTCATTATAGACGTTCTTCTTATGATGACGCTTAAATTTACAAACAACTACACCGCTAAGACATAACATAGGTATTGTAGAATAACTCGTTGGGTTCATCCTCGCCCACATCGTCAACCCAGAGGGGCAGAGGGTGAGTTTTTCTCTTCGGCATGGCTACACCTAGAAGATGATCACATCGTCAGATTTTGTAAACTTGTTGGGATTATTATATATTTATATATTTATATATATATATATATATTTCTATAATCATTACCAGCTCAACCTACAAACCGATAGTGATAAGTCCTTACCACTGTTGGTTTCTGACCCGACAGCAATATTGTCCCTCATCACTCTTGGTTGTTTATTGTCGGAGCCGAAACTGGTAGTGAAGCCTGTTTCAACCAGACAGTGATGTGGTGTCCTATGGTAGTGTGTGTTGGGACAATTTCCTATGTGCCATTAAAAAAAAATTTAATCCCTTGCATGCCATCCTGTGTGTATGACATGAGAGACCGTTTGAGTCTATGACATATGGGCACAGTGGCATACAGGAAATTTTCATTTTTTCAGTGCATACAGGGTATTTTCCCTAGTGGGTTATAATCATTATACTGATTTGCATCCCTTGATATGTGCCTGTCACGTACAGCGGTCGGTTGTGTTCAGCGGTTCCAACCAACGGGTCGTTGTCAGTAAAAGAAATGGAAGCTGTACAAGCCGAATAAAGTGCTGCCTTCATGTGCAAAGAGAGCTTGGTATTTCTCTGGATTTTTGAATGCATGGATCAGCACGTCTCTCAATTCCTGAGACAGCGTTAAGGCATCAAACACACTTAGTATGATTTGCTTTTCCATTTGTTGATTGCACTTCATCTATACTGACTTTTGTTTTGAACCCGTGTGTGCGCATGTGAGTTCGGCTAAAGCTAAACAAGACCTCTTCTATACTGGCTTTCCAATTGTGAGGTACTCGAAGACCAATAAGAGCGGTGACCTCTAATTGAACAATGTTTAAATATGGTTCTATAACAAGCATTCGATGCCTATTCTTTTCTTATTTCTCAGTGGTTGTTCATATGGAATTGACATTAGTAGGTCATAGAAATTATACACTAGCTTCAGCTGTAATCAGAAGATTCTTTTCTAGCTCGAGCCCTACTACTGAAGAGCTGAAGTTCCTATCAACGTTCTTGGAGCGTATAAGGAATGATCAGTCATGCGTTGTTTCGGAAACTCAGGCAGATACACCAAGCGGTAAGGCTGCATCTAAATAAAATGTAATCCAATTCTTAATACGAGGGCGATGAAGCCTTTAGAAAAGAAATACAACGAAATGCTAACCTGGTGGAGAATCTAGTCAAATGTTGTCCGCATCAATATAATAATCTTTTAAACGCATTTACAATTTTGTATACTTTCAACGCATTAATTTAAATTTAACATAGTTTCGCGATGTTTCATATCCAACGTACTCAATTGGCTTCAAGCTGAAATATCTAGAGATAGCTATCTCGGTTGAGTCCAATCTTTTTCACCGAAAACCCCCCATATAAGTGTTGTCTTGATTAAATTAGATCCTTCTCACCGGGTTTTATGTTTTTATATTGGCTTGTCTACATGGACTTGCCAATAGTTACCATTTGTTCCATTGACTCGTTGCTTGCTATTGGTCGATAGTCCATTTACCCTTTTCTACTGCTCTGCTGATTCTATTGAGTTGATGGTAGATTGTTTACCCTTGATCTATTGTTTAGTGGATTGTATCAATTAAATAACATATTTGTAATTCGAAAGTATTGGTTTGCATCTGATCTAAATTTATAGGTTTAGTACCTTTCTTGTTTGGACCAGTTTCTTCGTATTTCAAGCTATCTAAATTGATAAGTTTAGTATCTTTCATTCTTGTTTGAACCAGTTTCTTCGTATTTCAAGTTCAATCTATTATAGATCCAATCGGCTATTCAATGTACAATGGATTATATATGTTCTTTTCTTATTGGTTGCATGATCAAACCGATCGATGGCCATGTTCTGAACCGAAAACACCTTGTTTTCGGTGTTAACGGGGATTCTATCCCCTGAGCCCGCGTGTGTTTAGCCAATATTAACTTTTGACGCCAACACTATATTTACATGCTTTTGCGGACGCACTATCTATTCCTAGCTTGGTTCTTGCTTCCTTCCCTATAGATAGATCTTGGTTCCTCTCGTGGCAGCGGCCACGGCCAGTCATCGTGACAAAGTCACTGCTAGCTAGGGGTGGGACTGGGTCGGTTTACTGCTAGCTAGGGGTGGGACTGGGTCGGTTTGACCCTTTGGGCCACCGATCCAATTGATTTTTCTTATCAAAATGGATCCTGTTGTTCGGCCCAAACAAAAAGGGGGCAGAATCGGTTCGACCCTACCGATCCATTGGATCGAAGGGTTCGACCCGCCGGCTCCCTCCAGCCACCTCCCCTCCCGCCCGGCCGCCCCTCCCGCCGCCTCCTCTCCCGCCTCCCCCGCCGGCGCCTCCCTCCAGCCGCCTCCCTTCCCGCCGCCTCCCTTCCGCCCCTCCGCCGCCTCCCCCCCCCATGGCCCCTCCCGCCGCAACAAGTTGTGCCAGGTGGATGCAAATTTTTTTTAGACGCAAGCGTTCTTGAAATTGATACCTCCATTTCGTCTGTTTCTTTGAGCATGTGCATTGCTAGCAGTATTAGGTGTTAGTGCGAGAGTTCTCCACGCTGATTTCCTTTACTGATCACTAGTCTATCACATGTGAATTCAGCAATTCAGTGTTACAGTTAATTTAGGGGTTTAGTGCAAAAACTAGATATTGTTGTTTGAGCTGCTTTTCGTATGCTTTTGCTACTGAATTGGTGAATATCTGAATGATCATCCTGGCACTGCACTGTAGGTAATTGTGATTAGTCTGCTCAGGATTTAAAATTTAAGCAGCAATGGTTTTGCTTGTCAGAACTTTGGTTTGCGCAATTGTCTGGTTATTCAACATTTAATGACCAATTTTGCTTGCAGTGCTCTTCCATGTTGTCGAAACATTCTCATAATCTTATATTTGCTGCACACTTGTTTCATGATTGATTTTGTTGGAGTTAATCTTGACTGAAAGATGAGTTACCGACTTGAAGTTATGTTGGCAATAGGAAAGTAGTAAAAGGCAGGTGCTTGCTAGTAGTAGCAGATCTGTGTGATTTTTTAAAAAAAGATTGTAACAAGCCTTTTTTTAACTCTGGTCTACATGCAAATCCTGAAGTCATAGATCAGCCATGAATTTTATGACATGTTTTTGAACGTTAGGTTGGACAAGAAGAGGGCAAAGCAAAGACTGCACCTATGAAGACGAAACTTCAGCTTATGCTTCAAGTACCGCAGGATAATTTCAGCAATCCCTCATTCGTATTTCGTGTAAAGAAAAGGTGGGATCTGTAGCCTGGTGCATTTTTCGGCTTATACAAAGATGCCAGAATGGGGGTACTGAGGCTTTGGGCCAACTTCTTATTGTAAAATACTTTGATCAGCATGTCTAAACAGTCCATGAATCCTTTATACATTATTATGTGCTTTCACTTTTGTACATAATGGCTAGCAATCTGCGCCGCCCAAAGCAATTTGATGTTATCCAGCGTATGGAAGCTAATGGTTGCAGTAACGGGTAGAGATCGGGTTTAGGGAATTTTGGGGACGATACGAGAAAAAAAAAAAAAGCTGTATTGGTTCCTATTTAATGGTAGTAGAAGACTTTGAATGAGATTCTACAAACTAAATTTTTTGAAAGCGGGTCGACCCTTTTGATCCAATGAGTCACCCAACATGATCCAACGGATCGATCCGTTGACTCCTTTCTAAAAAATGGGTCATGTGGATCGGTTCTAATGGGTCAAGGGTCGACCCATTCCCACCCCTACTGCTAGCTAGCAGCTGCCTAGTATGGGCACGGTCCTATATATATATATGCCTCTACAGCAAGGAGCGTGCTACACCGCCACTCGCGACCTTCCCAAGCTTTTGGCTTCTCCAGTCAATCCCTCGCTACGCATGATCCACTTTGAAAAACGGATCGTCAGCACGCCAACTCTGTCCTGAAGCCTCAATGATAGTTGGAACTACTGCCTAGGAGGCTAGGACTAGGACGAAGGGGATAGCAGGAAGCGCAGGCACGGTGCAGCCCACATAGGATGGGATGTGCTGTGTGTGTCAAGCTGCCAAAGTCAGGGGAAGTAGGGAGGCAGAGCAGAGTTTAAGGCCCTGTTCTTTTCAGCGTTAAGTAACGTTGAGTTTTATTGTAGGAAAAGTCGAGTCCTCGAAAAGAGGTCTCAAGAGGCTAAAAAATAATTAAAAATAGTTTTGAGATTTTTGATATGAACACTAAAAGTCTTGAAAAAATCGTTATAAATTATTACAACATATATATGCTATATAAAAATATAAATTTTGCTACAATAAAACTCAACTCAATTTTACGCTGAAAAAAACAAGGCCTAAGAGAGGCAGGAGTTTGGGGGCCGAGAAATAGGGATGGCAATCGGGTGGCTTATTTGTATTAGTATTCTCTACCGAATCAACATATTACGATGAGTAATCTCCATTTTCAAATATTCTGTATTATCAACCTAAACCATTTTGTTTGGGTCGAATTATATATGCACGCAAGACCAAATTACCTTTTAGTATGTGAAGAATCAACTGATGTGAGAGAAAACATATATATGCAATCACAATATGAAAACATGGGTAAAATGTGTCATTCTATGGTGTTTTGGGCATATATATATATATATATATATATATATATATATATATATATATATATATATATATATATGTCACCCTCAATTTTAACTTACCTTGAGGGTCGACGATCCCATGCACTAGCCCCTGGATCAGTACGCTAGCGCGGAAGACCACATAGCCGATACAAGCATACATCGACAAATAAAATCCCTGAACATTACAATCATTGTTACGCCCTTAGGCGAATTTAGTAAGGCGGCCCATACACGCCTTAAGTTACAAACAAAGTTCAGAGTTACAACAGTCACCAAAATATTTACCCAAAAGAATCCCTATCGACTAGTGTCCATCAACGACCGGAGCGATCCCTAAGACTCTTCAGGTCCACCGTAGTCCTGTCCATCGTCCTCATAGCACTCGTAAGGGTCATCCTCGATTCCATCGACTAAAGAAGATAAGAAGGTGAGGTCAGCGCCATCCAAACGCTGGCTAGTTAACACTTCCCTTAATGCATATAGTGTGAAGAAAGCTTTATTTGGAGGAGAGGAGTTATATAAATCAGGGGTTTTCCATCTTAACAATGCACCCAAACACAACTACCAACCAAAACACACCAACCAACCCACAATCGATCGACTCTCGACCAAATGCATAGCCCAGCTTAACCGATCACCAAAACAGCTTATCCATTCTCCATGACTTTCTCCCTGTTGCCCCCAACCTTTCCTAGTTTCTCCATCATTTCAGGACTTGGCAATTCTGTTGTGGACCACACTTGCTATGGCATGCCCGCCTCGGCCTAGGGGGTTGCTAGCCCTCACTAGCCGACTGTCACCCTAGGGATGTGTGGCCATTATCACCCTCGGTGATGACCCATGCCGGTCCCTATCAAGAATGGTCCCAGAGGGCCTCCGTAGAGGCCTCATAGCTGGCGATCTAAGACCTGTACTCCGCTCAATGGCCACGCATTGTGATGGAACCATCCCTCAGATGGCAGCGATCTCCCCGCTACGCGTATTACTTCGCGCTTCTCCCAGGTAAGTCCTGGCTAAACCCTGCACGCCTTACTCATCCCTCAGGATGTCAAACTAGGGGCAACCCACCGATCATTCTCTACTTCCACGGTCATCGACCACACCACACTTGGACTATCCCAACCAATCCGATCAACACAGACTGACTTCCCACATGACCTTACCTCAAACACAATCAGTCCATCATGCATCTACCAGCCCTAGCTGTCATATGTCATGTCATATTGAATGAGAATAATGAATGACCGGTGAATATCGATTCACCATTCCGTGGCGACTAGCCAGAAGATTTGTTAAGCCTAAGCCTCTCTAAGCAAGTTTTACCCATTAGGTAGGGTTAAAGTGGCTACCAGACTATTTATAGGCTATCAAGAGTAATGACAATCAAGGCAGTCATTAAGGCTAAACAGTTCAAAGGCAGGCATGTATAAATATTTTATGATTAATAATAAGGTAGTTTGCTAAGCATGTATTTACTTAATAAACAAAATAGTTAACAGAAAACTGGGTAATGAACATGATATTTAGTGATGTTAATCCGCACTAGGGAAAGTCGCAATCTCTCCCTAATACGGACTACATCTAAAGAGTAAGTGTTAACTCGCTTTGATCAGGTAGGTGTTCCTCCTTGGCATCCCCAAACCTTCCTTCGGGATCGCCTACGTCTAATCATACCAACAACCAATAATTACTTACTAATGCAACAGAAAACATGATGCATGCACGACCTAGGTCAAGCCCTCAACATTAATGCCTAAGATCGATTAGCGAACCCATCTTTCAAAAGATGTGCTATGCATGACAAAATGCATTAATAAATAACATTATCAGTATATATATAATAATCTACTAAACCCCAAAATACGATTTCGTACGTTAAGGGCGTAATAGGGTGATTAGGGTTTCTAGGCGACATAAAAATGACGACCTTTCGGAAAATCAACCTATGCACGAGGTAATGTTCTTTGGAGTTAACATTATACTAAGTGCTCTTACAAAAATGAGAAAATCGTACATTAACCCTTATTGATTTATTTTCTAAGGTTAGTATTAAATTAATTCACGAAGCTATTAATTTATTGGGTTTAGCAATTAATATTCCTATGAATATATTTTATTCACTAAGGCAAGTGTGAATGTTCTAAATTTGTTAAGTCATTTACTTTCCTAAAGAATATTTGGGTTCTAATTTACCAATTTGTACACTCATTAATTATCCTATAATTATATTAAGCATTTTGATATAGGAAAACTTACATTTTTAACTAGCAGTGCTAAATTCTCTATTACAGTGACCAAGGTTATATTTTTATAAAATCAAATATGGTCCCTAGTATTTATTTAAATTTTTCTAGAATTTTTGGGAGCATTTAGCTATTTTAATTAAATCAAAAGCTAACTCTGTAATTAACTAAACGAATAAAACGCTGGGAAAAAGGGTTAATTTACGCCGGGCCGATCCAACCAGCGAACGGCCCATTAACAGAAAATGGCCCACGGCCCAATGCGCGCTGCGCGCACCCAAGCGATGCGATAAACGTCGAAGACGCATTCCGAGAGTACGTGATCGCTATGGTACTGACGCCGCCCAAAGGGCGCGTCCACTAAACCTTATAGGTGGGCCACGGGCCCACAGTCAGCGACTCATCGGTTACTGATCGAATACGTGCGTGAGGGGTTTTTCTCTAGCTGGTGGGCCCACATGGCAGCGGCACCACGTCCCTGTTTGGCACGAATCTTAGCGCGTATCAAACGGCCTGCCATCTTTGTCTTCCTCCGGCTCGGCGGTGTGGCCATCGGTGGCAGAACTCGTGACGGCGGCTCTATAGAGGCGTTGTGGCCATGAGGGAGTACGCACACGCATCTAAGGTCTCCTAGGGTCCCAATGATGCCCACGTTGAGGCCGTGACGGCTAGACGCGGCGGCGTGGCTAGCAGCGGCGGAGCGAAAGCATGCCGGCGGCGCAGACGCTCGCTATAGATCTACAGGCTAATGACTTGGATGAAGAGCATGTGGGGATGGCGTAGAAGCTTACGGAGCTCACGGAGAGGCGTACGGTTGGATGGAGGTGGCTGGTGGCAGTGGACCCATCGGCGACCGAAGCAGAGGAGGCGTCGACACGGCGACCCGGGGCACCTCAGCTGAAATTAGGAGAGAGGAAGGGTTAGGGAGGGTCTCGCAACGCTCTGGACGAAGATAGTCGTAGTGTGGCTCACCAATTCGCCGGAAAAGCTTCGGCACTGGCGAGGAGCGATTTAGGGGAAATGGGGAAAGGGTCACCGGCGGGATGGCCCTTGGCTTTTATGGAGGCTGGGCGAGGCGGCTGGCTCAAGGCGCGCATAACGGCGCAGAGAGAGGGCGTGGCGATGCGACGGTCGACGCGGAGCGGTGCAAATGGCGCTGCACAGTAGGGCAGCGGCGCGGCGAGGGGACTAAGCGGCAAGCGGCGCCGCGAGGGGACTGAGTGGCACGCGGCAAGCAGAGAGGATGGCGCGCGCGGTGACAAAACCTGTGGCTGTGGCGTGACCTCAGGCAGGCGGCAAAGAGGTGGCACCAGCGGTGAGGCGGCATGGCGAGAGAGAGAGAGGGAGAGAGAGAGAGAGAGAGGAGAGAGAGAGAGAGCTACTGGGCCCACATGGCAGTCCGTGTATGAATTTAAACGAATTTTTGAATTTCAAAAATTTTGATTAAACCCAGAATATAGAAATTCTTGGGAACGTGATCCCGTCTGGGCGGGATCCGGACTGAATCGGCCCCCGCGCGCCACGTGGCACCCCGCGCCCAGCGCCCAGCTTCCCCTCCCTCCACGCGCGCTATGCAGAGGAGGAAGAAGGGAGGAGGAAGGAGGAAGAAGGAGGAGGGAGGAGGAAGGAGGAAGAAGAAGGCTTACCTCACCGCCGTCGAGCTCGCCGTCGCCTCCGGCCGTTCTGGTTAGGGTTCGGGGTGGGGTTCGGGTTTAGATTTGGGCCGGGGAAGGCGACAGCATGGCGGTGGGTGGGGTTCGTCTGGGGGGGCGGCGGCAGTGGAGCCGCCGGAGCCGGAGGAAGGGGTGAAGGCGGTCGGCCGGCGGTGGAGGGGGGACCGCACCTCACCCCCTCAGGTTAGGGTGGGTGGCGATTGGTGAGGCGGCATGCCGAGGGCGGCGCCGCCAGGGGTGGAGGAAGGAGGCGGCGGGGGCGGCGGAGGTGCGCGGAGCAGCGTCGGGGGCGGCGGAGAAAGGGGCGGAGAAAGGAGGCGATCCTGTCGGGGTGGGTTCCCGACGGGATCCCGTTGTGTAGTCGTCCCCATATATATTTAGAAAATGCTGGTTGATATTGGCCAATTTGAAGGGTGAGTAATATATATGGTTTAAAATGACGCAGTGCAAAGTGCACCACCTCGTTAGTTGCTTCATATAGTGAAATACAATTTTCGTCTCTGCATAATGAAATGGTACACTACCAATTTCACACACATCAATTGAATAAGAGGTTTATGCCAATTACAAATAATGAACAGCTTAAGGCTGACCAAAGAAAGTTTTACACTAACCAGGGCATGTCTATAATTATTTTTGCGGCCGTAGTTGCTAAAGAATGGCATGGCCATGCACCTCCTCTAGACATTGACATGCTTCAATAACAATTTATGACCTTTCTCCCATAGTAACACCCGATGTCCAAACATTGGATTTATCTAAAAATACCACATAAGAAAAATGTACATCTGCATTTGTAGAAAAATAATTATTTTGATAAAGCCAAACAAACTAGAGTATAGATTCCATGCCAATCAAAACCAGCTGAAATTTATTTGATAATTTTGAAGCATTTAGCCAATTAATTGCTTCTTATGTAAGATAAACTCGTAGGTAATTGCAAATATAGAGCTAAGTGTATAACCCGCCACATAAATCTAACAAACTCGCAATCTAACAATATATGTTGAATAAAATTTTTATTACAGAAAACACATTTAAAATTTTCTAGCCAACCTCTCTTTGATAGATTACCCTTGGTACTTTTTGTTGTATATACCAAAGGAAGATTTCATTTTTCAAAGGAATTCTTATTTGGGGTTTGCGAGTTTAGGTAAGATGTATTTTCTTGGGAGAATATTGGAGGAGTCCATTTTTTATGTGCCTGTTAATTTTAAAATATATCATTTCTTAGATTATGATATATGAGAACACGTATGAATCTTATTACTGCAAGAGGCGTACAAACTTGCTCCTATTTTGTTCCCACGCAAGGTGCAATCGAAAGCAATGCACAAGGAGCACGATTCATACGTACGGCGAATCAATATTACAACCGAAACGTGGAACATTTGAAAAAAAAGGGAAGGATATCGCCGAAATATGAATCAAGCACGTGTAGGAATCTTTTATTTAAATGTTTTACGCGCCGTTCATGAGTGGCTTCTTCATCTCCCACGCAGTGAGCTGTGAGACTTTAACGTCCGCTTTCCCATTGTTGAAGATGTAAAGATGAGCGTTCTTGCCTATCGCAAGCGACGGGTAGACTCGAGAGAGGATGCAGGTCTTTCCCCCAGCGCCGAAGCTCTCAACAACGGAACGATCAATCTAGAGGGGAAAAACAAGAAAAGTTTTAACGAGGAAAAATTATGAAATTATTACACTACACTTGATCGTCTTGTTAAACAATTAGTGACAACATGCATACCAAACTCCGAAGAGATATTTTTCCATTTGTGATGTCCATATCAACAAAACCCGCGAAGGTTGGCTGATACAAATTTGGGTTGTGAGACGACCTACAACAGAGAAGAAACCCGAGTCAATATATATAATACAACAAAGTTTAGAAAAAAATTAAGGCTCTATTGATTAATTTTTTATTTTAGGAAAAAATCTCCACGCACTTTCGTCGGAAATTAGATACTATAGTTACCACGCCGCAACTTCACACCCCCTATAATTTATATTTAATTTTAATTTCCTATATATTTAGATGTTTTCTCTCATGAATAGAGTGCGCTTCAATGTCCCACAATGTCCCACGTAAATGGAACCGGTATCTCCTGTCTTTGGGCGTATATGCCTCAGTGCTCACTGCACCTAGCATACGGGTCCCATGGCAGGGAGATGTCTTTACGCTTTTGACATGCGGGTCCCACGGATCATGGCGGGGGATACGGATCCGAGCTACAAGTGTGATCTTCTTTCCTCAAATGCAAAACAGCAATGGCCTATCTAATGCATGCGCGGTGCGCCTCAATGGCTACGTACGAGTACAACTAAACTAACAAACCACACGCCGACCCGCGCGTGAGGTAGGAGCATATAGCAGCAGTACGGCGTTATAATAGGGGGGTGCCAGTGCCACCGTGCCAGCGCCACGGATATATACGTACTTGGTGGGGTCGGTGCACATGAGCACGACGTGCTTGCCGCCGGCGCGCGCGGGCCTGAACACCCTGAAGAACACGGCCGTCCGCTCCTCCAGCCCGCGGGAGGCGAGCACCCACAGCCCGAACGGCCCCACGCCGCCCCTCGCGCCCGCGCCCCGCGCCCCGCACAGCCTCTGCGCGTCGTGCGCCATCGCCTCGTCCAGCGCCTCCGCCCCCTCCAGGCCCCCCACCTCGAAGCTCACCTCCACGTCGGCCTGCCAAAGCCATGAAGAACAAGAAAAAAATTAGAGTACTGTGGTAGTATTCATGTTACTTTGCCACTATATATTTTTATGTGCGGGACTTTCTGAATGACCAATCATATCGAAATCATACTGCGGTATTAGTATATTTATACTAATGTAGTATATCATAGAAGGGCTAAGAATTTATAGTACTGTAATAGTTAATAGTATTTATACTACAATATCATCATCCATGTTTTTGTGTGTAAGATTTTTTTGACTAAATGGTTAGAACATCCCAAAAACCTCTCTATACCTCCCTCTAAAATATAATTGATGTCTCAACTAATAGTGTTTCAGAGGGTGATATAGAGGTGCTATTGCAGATGCTCATAAATCTAAATAATGCTACTGTCTTAAATATATATTTTTGTAAAGAGGGATAGGAGAACTGTCGTACTATTTCATTGATCAGTAGGTGAAAATAAAATAAAAAACCGTGCAAGAACGAGGTATAACCACAGTGCTCCGTCGAAAACCCTGACGAAAGCTAGACACACTTCTGGCCACCGCTAAAAACACCGCCGAAAACACCGTCAGGGCTTTCATGTTACGTTGTGTTATATTTTTATGTTCAAGGCTTTCCGAAAGAGCAGTTAGATCGAAATCATACTACGGTCTTAGTATATTATTTACTACCGTAGTATATCATGGAAGCGCTAAGAGTTTATAGTAGTATAGTACTATAATAGTATTTGTACTACAATACTATCATGTTTTTGTGTGTAAGATTTTTTGACTAAATGGTTAGAACATCTTCAATAGTCCCTCTATATCTCTTTGTAAAACATAATTGGTGTCTCAACCAATAGTATTTTAGATAGTGATATAAAGGTGCCGTTGGCCGTTGCGGATGCTGTTAGATCTTAATCACGTTACTGTCTTAATATATTTGTCAATATATATTATAAAAGGGTTGAAAAAATATCAGCTGAGCTTCGATCGTGAGTTGCAAGTTGCAGCATTAGGTCACTGCTTCCTTTTCTTCGTGAACACTAACGTTAATCTGATAGTTATTAGTATTTCTTAATGACTTTAATGTGGCCAGTTACGAGCGAGCTTATAGGCGGCAGTAATGAAGTCGGAGCCACGGGCAATATGCGGGTGACAGCGAGCTGAAAAGCGCATGCAGGAGATGGCGTCAAAAAAAAAAAAAAAAACTGAGAACGTGAAGGCGCGAACGGAAAGCGACGCGGCACAAGTAGCAGGAAGTGGACACTGCACACTGGACACAGCCTCAGGGCTGCGCGATAAGATGATAGCGCGGGCCAGGGCAGCATATTAGCATGCATTCGCAGATCGACCATGTTGCGGTTTGCAGGCCGGCCGGCGCTAATGGTGTTCTTTTCTTTTAATTCAGGCCGTTAAGAATGTTACCTTCGTCGAATGATGCGGTGCATGCATGCAGGTGAGCTCAGTGGAAGAATTAGTGTTGGGCACACTAGACACTAGCTAGTATAGTAGCTAATTACCTGCGCAGCTTGCAGCCCAGTGACCTCGACGTGCTCTCCCGGCTTGAGCACCCTGTTCTTGAGGGTGACCGGCTTCTTCCCTCTCAGCGCCTCCACCTCCTCGATCGGCCACTGCAGCAGCTGCTTCCCGCTTGGGTCGAGCCAAACCCTCCTCGGGATCGCCTGAAATTACGACACACAAATTTAACACGAGTTGATTAATTTAGGGCATTAGGTTCATTTTTGTGCAAGATATTAATTGCTTGCGCACAGGGTGATCTACATGAACGATTTGAAGATGCTGTCAGCTGTGCCTGTACGTGTGTGTACCTGGATCCCGGCCCAGCCCTTGGCGACGTCGTCGGCGGCGGTGTCGGACTCGTTGGCCCAGCCCCAGAGGATGCGGCGGCGCTTCGCCGGGTCGTAGAAAGTCTTGGACGCGTAGAAGTTGCCGTAGTCGTAGCGCAGGTGGTGCTCGTCGCCGGCGGGGTCGTCGGGGACGAAGCGCTCGTCCCTGCTGTTGTACGCGCCGACGGTGTAGTAGTCGTAGCGGCGGAGGTCGAGGCTGTTCTTGAGCACGTACTTGGCCCGGCGGCCGGCGCCTTCGCCGAGCGCCGCCGTCGTGTCGAGCCCGCCTCGCCGGCCGTCCGCGGTCACCGGGTAGAAGTCCGGGCACTCCCACATCCCCGTCGCCGCCGAGTGCAGCGGCTGCCTCATCCGAGTCCACTTCTTGAAGTCGCGGCTCCTGTACACGTACGCCACGCCGCGGGCGCCGCCGGCCACGCTGCCGACGAGCAGCCGCCAGCGGCCGCCGGCGCGCCACGCGGTGGTCGGGTCCCGGAACTGCGTCGCATTGATGCCGTTTTGGGGCACGATCACCGGGTTGTGCCCCGGCTTGACCCACTCCCGGAGCAGGGGGTCGGACTTGTTGTTGGGGAACGCCACGTTCTGCACCTGGTAGTTGATGTCCGGGCGGTTCACGCCCGTGTACATGATCACCGGCGTGCCGTCGGGCATCATCGTCGCCGACCCCGACCAGCACCCGTACTTGTCGGCCTTGATGCTGGGCTCGATCGCCGGCTTCAGCGCCACCCAGTTGATCAGGTCCCGCGACACCGAATGCGCCCACACGATGTTACCCCACACGGCGCCCTTGGGGTTGTACTGGTAGAAGAGATGGTACCATCCCTTGTAGTACATGGGCGCTGCACACATGCAGTTTCACTCGTAAGACAAACTGAATATCTCATTTCCGTTAATCGATCACCTAAATGGTTTTTTCAATACTTAATTATAACCCCCGCTAGTAACGCTAGGGAGTAAAGAAATTTCACGTGGAACAGTTTTATTTCCTATATTTCAAGCATGAGTGTATAAGACTAGAACACTTGAGCATCCGTAACAGAAGCTTCATATTCTCACTCTATAACATACATTGTACCTGTTCAATCCATCACACTAAAATCCTTTCATACTTTACACCATACTCTAAAGATTCTTTTCCTCTGGCAAATACTCCGTATCAAATGCTGCATTTCGCAGTTTCTCTTAGAGCTGCTATGTTTTGATACTAGATAGGTACAGTAAATTTTGTTGACTTTTCAAGGTCACCCAATTTCTTCGATAATTTTACGTAAAATTTTAACTGAACAATTTTTTATCCTATATTGTTGGAGTCTCTTATCGAGGGTTTTAACTTTGTAGCTATATTATTATATTGACGCAGAGTTAAACGAACCCACCATATCTATTCTATCTATCTATTATATTATATTAGTATTAAAGTAGAGGAAAACGGAGCCACCACGTTGTCCACATCACCCAGATTATTTCATCTATTCGATCAACAGTGGGACCAAATTATAACGGTTTAGATCAATCGAAGAATTTCTCACATAAATCAAGAAAAAATAAAAGATCTATGCCGCTGATTTTTGTGGGGCCGGATTATAATGGGTTAGATTAAAAGAAAAATATTAGAAATTCGGATTAAATACTAAAGATGATATAATATGATTATTTTAGTCGTTCGATCAACTGTGGGACCAAATTACAACGGTCTAGATTAATCAAAGAAATTCTCACATAGATCAGGAAAAAAATAAAAGATCTATACGGCTTAGATTAAAAGAAAATGTTAGAAATTCATATTAAATATTAAAGCTGATATAATATATTTGAGATAAACTCGAAATCCGATCTGATATATTAGAGATAGATTATGAGTTGGAGATAAACTCTATATGCCGAAACAAATCTAGGCGCGCAAACGCGTGGGCCACCTCGCTCGTTAATCCTAAAATACTAGAAAATCTTACATTAATTGAAGAAAAAAATTTACACCGTTGATTACTGCGGGCCCGAATCATGACTGCTTAGATTAAAAGATCAATCCATATCCACTACGATAATAAAATAAAAACAACTTACAAAGTTCATATCAAATACAAAATTATAAAAATAAAATAAAATACGAGATCTTGCCGTACAAACGTGTGTAACACCCTGCCCGTCATATTCTAACCTAGTTTTATTTCGCAGACAGCCAGCAGCGGTAGGCAGGTACGCCCCCTGCATGTGTGTGTGGAGTCCGAGTGTGTCTGCCATTTGCGATTTTGCGTGCTAAATGTGCTTTCATCCCCGGAAAAGGCGTTGCTGTTCAATGGATTTAGCGGGGTGCAGTGGCAGCACACGGGGATGTAGCAGATGGAAGGAACCATCGTCATCGTAGGACGGTGATGCGCGGCAGCGGAGTACTATTAAAGAGCGCGGGAGAAGGACGTACCGTTGGGATCTGAAGCGCCATTCCAAAAGTTGATTTCGCCGCCGCATCAACCCGGCGAGCAGAGGAGCCCACCAGAAAGGGCAAGAAAAAAAAAATTCGATAGTTAGATCCAATCAAGCCATTGAAAGAAAGAGAGAAATGTTGCTTAACGTTATAAACGCTGGACGAGCTGGCTAATGGTGCGACTGTCACTAAACCTAACTGTTTGTGTTAACACACTAGTGAAGGCTGTGATTAAAACTTGCCCACTGGACACGGGAAAGGTTGAGCTTTTGAGGGGGCAAAAAAATAGGAGACCTGAAAGCCTGAAACTTCATCACAGTGCTGATGCAGAGGAGATGTGATGTGATGAACGAGAACACAATTTGACTTTTCTGGTAACAGGGAAAAGACACATATAATAGTTGGCATATACTGCTCGTGGTGATATATGTCAGCAGCTTCATGCTTAGCTATAACTTGGACGTGGTTAGCCATTAATTTCAGGAGATTTTCCATGTATCATGCTCCAAACTGTCTGGATGCCATGCACGGTTTGTGGCCGTGCCTCGAGAACAGAGCACTGCTCCTTGCCTTTGCAAATATATACAAGGGTGTCTACCCTACCGGACTGCTTCTATTCAGCATGCTAGCTGCATGAATTTTAGCTTGAACACGAGAGGTGGGTTTAGTGGGCATTACCATTTATCCAGTTCTTTGGGGGCTGGAAGTGGTACCCAGTCCTCAGCTCGGAATCGACGATGGAAGGCGGCACGGCCTCCACCGCCGCCATCTCGAGGTCACGGTGGACGACGTGCGACGCCCCGGCGAGCTGCTGTAGCAGAAGCAGCAGCGCCAGCCATGCCCAGGCGAGCCTTCCAATGACCCCCATTGCTCTCATCTTGGCACAGAGGTGAAGGCAATTAGGCAAGAGGAAGAATAGAAGGATGAGAAGGAGCAGAGGCGAGGGGGTCCTATTTATACTGACTAGCCGAGCCGAGGCGCTGCGCGTTGGAGGTCAGCGGGTCTTCAAGCGCTGAGTTGCTGAATGTTCAAAGGCATGCTCGCAGAGCTGGAGTAAAGGGCAAAAGGACGTGTAATAATCTTTCTATGGGGTAATGGGGCTTCTATTGATCAACTTATATTTAAACCATATCAGTTAAGTAGGCACAGGCTGCACACAAAACTTTATTCATCTCCACATCAAAACACAAAATAAACACAGCCTAAAATACAGAACGAAAAAAAATTGCAAACAAAATTAGTAAACCCTTAGAACATTATAAATATAAATGGAACTAAAAATTACAATGTGGTGCAGTTCAAAGTGCAATTTTAAGCTTATTTATGTGTAATTTTAAGTGAACTAAAATTTCTACCATTGTATAGTTTTACAAAAAATTGTACCCTTAGGGTTTGTTTTCCCTATCTTATCTTATTTGACTTATTTACTTATTTGATTTATTTCCTAACTTTGAGGGCTCCCGAGAAGTTATCGAAAGTTGAGTCCCATTTGTTTAACCTATTTTAGAGTGCTTTTAAACATGTCTTTCAGCTAGAATAAAGATGGATTGAAAAAATCAAATTATTTACATTTTAAATTTTAAATGAAGTTATAGTAGATAAGTCGAATAAAATAAAAAAAGCTAAGGAGAACAGGACCTTAGTTTGTTATGCAATTTTATGCTTACTACTGTGCAACTTTAGGTGACTAAAATTTCAATCAACTACTAACTAGGGCTGCTCAAATTCCAAACCCAAAATCGAACAAACGGCCACCAACAAAGTGATTAACATTGGGGAAAAAATCAGTTAACTGACGTTGGCAAAAAAAAAAATCAATTGATTAATAGAAACATCAGTTAACTGACGTTGGCAAAAAAAAAAATCAATTGATTAATAGAAACATCGTATTTTTGTTACATATCTATCATATAATTAAACGAAAAGCCCAAAAGTCATCATGTTTGCTCTGAAATACTAGAATCCCCAACGTTAATTTAAGAAGAAAAATCTAGACTGTCAAGCTAGATTATTTTTTTGAGCAAAGGGGCAGGAGAACTGCCTTACATTGATCAAAAGAAGGAGAACAGGAAGTACAGAGTGGGGGGAGAACAACGGCCCCTCCCCCCAAGGGCCAAGCAAAAGGCTAAACTAGCTTATTACAAAACTTGCACCTGCGGCCGCCCAGAGGCGCAGGTCATCTAAAAGGGAAAGAAAGAAAACTAGCCTAGGGCGCTCCTGCTGTCGAAATACTCGGTTGTTCCGTTCCAGCCAAAGGTGCCATAAGGTGGCAGCGATAACTGAGAGGTAGCCTCTAGGGGGATCATGCTGCAGCACGTCCACTTCCCACCATTGAATGAAGCTGTCATTGACGGACCAGCCAGCGGTGTTGAAAAGCGGCGCATCAAGCAAAGCAGCCAACCGTGTCCAGATGAAGGCGCTGAAGTCGCAACCTAGGAAAAGGTGCTCCGGAGTTTCGAGGTTACGCCTGCAAAGTGGGCAAAAATAATCGTTTGGGAGCTTCCGACGGAGCAAGGCGTCGGCAGTCATGACCCGCTTATGCAACAGCAGCCAAAGGAAGAATCTGCACTTTGAAGGAGCCCAGAGTCGCCAGACTTGATGGAAAACAGGCTTGACTAGACGACCTTCAAATTGCAGCAGGTAGGCCGACTTAACCTAGAAATTCCCATCCTTGGTGAAACGCCAAAGCAGTTTATCCGATTCGCTAGGAATTAGGGAGACCTGGGAAATCCTCCTCAAGAGGTCGATCAGCTGCGGGATCAAGTGAGGGGTAAAATTTTGCCTGAGATCCGAGATCCACGCACTGTTCGAGATGGCGTCTAAGACCGTTATATGCTTTCTTGTTGACGCGATGAAAAGGTCCGGCGCAAGGTGCTTGGGCGCACAACCAGCAAGCCATCTGTCTTCCCAGAAGCTGAGGGTGGTACCATTACGCAGGATCACCGAGCAACCCACCCGCAGCAGGGAAGCATCGTTGAGAGTGGTGCTGAACCGGCGGTCGGCCCAAGCCGGCGTTGGGGACGACTTGCTGAGCGAGCAGTAGCGACTGAGAAACGAGCGAAGTCAGAAGGTCGAGAACCCCAAGGCCTCCAAACTTTACCGGGGAGCAGACCGTGCGCCAGTTAACTTTTGCCCCCCCAGTGATGGAATCGGAGCCTTTCCACAACCAGGCACACCTGATTGAGTCGATTTTCCTCATTACTGACGAAGGCGGGATGACAACAGAAAGAACATAAGAAGGTAGCGCTGAGAGCACTGCTTTTAGCAAGACGAGACGACCCCCTTTGGACATGAGCGGCCCACGCCAACCCGTCAATCTTGAAGAGATTTTGTCAATGAGAGGTTGAAAGTGGGCGTGGCGAAGTCTCTTGACGGATAGGGGCATTCCCAGGTACCTGATTGGGAAACTGGACCTCACGGCAGGGAAATCCTGAAGGATGAGGTCGAGATCCACCCCTTCACATCTGATTGGCACGACCTGGCTCTTTGAAAAGTTGGTGTGAAGACCCGAGATAATTCCGAACTCCTGGAGGATGGCGACTAGGGAATCTACATCTTCTTTAATGGGGTTTAAGAAGATTGCCGCATCATCAGCAAAGAGTGAAATTCTGGAGTTATAGGATCCTCTGATGGGTGAAAGAGCACCCGCCTCGGAAGCACGAGTTATCAAGGCAACGAGAGGCTCGATGGCGAGGTTAAAGAGCAAGGGAGAGAGGGAGTCACCTTGACGGAGCCCTCTACGATGAAAAATAGTGTCAATGGGGTGGCCATTGAGGAGGACCCTAGAGGATGAGGAGGCCAATGATAGGGAGATCCAATCCCGCCAGCGATCCCCGAAACCACGGGCGCGGAGGTTGTCAAGGAGATAAGGCCAGTAGACAGAGTCGAAAGTCAAGCTAGATTATAATGATGCAGAAGATTATAATGGTCTATATCTATGGGATTGAAGATAGATTATCCTGTAGCTTACCATGCCAATATATAGGAATATATGTTTTGAATCAGTATTCAAATTGGAGCCTATATTATAGCTTATCGTACAATAGGCTGTGTATCTGAATTGAAGTCCGAACTCTACACACCATCATCTCTATATATGTCCCGTAGAATTAGAAGTGGAACGGAAAAGACTTGGCCAAGCGGGAGTAAGCACAACCGGACGAGCAAGTTAAGTGAAAGACAAACCAATAGCACGCCCTTGCTAGTTTCCTCTGATCTACTTGCGTGTGCTAACAATACCAACACTGGCTATACAAATCATGCGGGACAAGTTGTTTGTTATGTTAGTCAGACTAATCAAAATGAAAGAAGCCACTGTGCATTCATGTTTGCTCTAAAAATACTAGCAATTCACATGCCATTTAGAGAAAAAAATGTCTAGGACCAACAAATTAGAGATGACCTATATATATACTTTTTAAAGGACGAGATGGCATATAGTATTATGACCAATACGACATGAATTACTCAATCATTTTAAAGATGTTTGGGTTGGCTACATATATGAAATTGACGAATCTAAGCAAGATGGCAAATTGATTTGCGAGGCTAGCATATATGTAAGAACAATCTACAACCAATGTAAAAGAAGCAGCAATAAGTAGTTGATAAAATTGAAACTGAAAAATTATATACAAAGAACCAAATTTAGATGTGCCTGTGTCGGTCAATGTGCTACAATACTAATGGTTATATTATTAAAGCATGACTCTCGGAGAAGCCATTATATTCGTTCTAACATACTAAATTTCTCATGTTACACTGGTTATGGTAACGGTCATATTATAACAGTATAGATGTAATGAAATTAGATATGAATCATAAGCTAAGCATGGTTTGAAATGAGGATTGCGCTTTCCATTCAAACAACACCATTTAAACGTGGTCAGTGCAAAGTGCACTGGCCTGCACTAACCGCTTGCTAGTTTAAAAATGTATGTTTTCTTGGAAGATTATTGGATGAGACCATTCATATCCGATAGAAATATCAGGATTTTCTGGGTTTTTTTAAAATTCCCACTATGGAAATATCAGGAATTTTTGGGGGGTTTTATGTGCATTATGGCCTTGTTTGTTTCAGATTAAATTAAATTAAATTAAATGAGATTTTGTTATTTTTGTATATGCCAAACGGTGTAATATTTTGTAGTTATTTTTATGGGGTTTTAAATAGTTTTTCTTAAAATTTGTAAAATATTTTTTATAATTTTTGAATTTTTTAAAACATTTTTCGAGGGGTTACAAATTTGGTACAGTAAAACGCAACTCAACTCTAATCTGAAACAAACAAAGCCTACGTGTCGATCTCTATCGTGTTGCTTGTGACGCATAGAAATTAGGTGTTTAGCGTCATCTACGTGAAAGTGTTGGTGCGCTTTTAATTTGTACCAAAAAAAAAGCTTAGGTGACATCTGGTTTGTTTTGGTTTGGTTACTTTATTGAGGGGTATTGAGAAGTTGTCTTGATAGAGTATATTCGTATCAGTTTTTTTTTTCTGTCAAGTTTTTAATGTGCATTATGTTTCTATATCAGGTTGCTTTATTGAGGGGTACTGAGAGGCTGTTTGATTACTTATAGTGTTTTTTTATTAATTTAGGAGTGTTAAGAATTTGACTTAGAGCAAGTTTAAAACGCCATGTTTTTATAAATTGAAGGGAGCAAAAATTTTAAAGCTAATTAAAAGTTATGGGTTAAAATTTATTATTTTTGTACGGACCCTACATTATAATGCTTTGTTATCGTCTCTTTGGTGTTTTGTTGGGTTTTCGGCTCAATAAAAAAAGGGTCAAAAAGCAGAGTTAAATGAAGCAACCATATTAATCTTAAAATCATAGAACTTTCGACGTTAATTAGAGATAAAAATAAATATCTACCATCAAATCATTGTGGCCTCAATTTTAATGGATTAGATTAAAAAAATCATACCGGCTACAATAGAATACAAATTTTGAATTAAATAATAGAAACAATAGTGCATACCAGATAAAAAAATAGAGTTCGTATCATCTAAAAAAATTAATAAAAATAAAAGAATGAAATGTCTTATCAGATTAAAATAAAGACTTCATATTAGTTGCAATAAAAAATTACATAAATTTAGGAAAAAATAGAAACTAGTATAAATAAGAGTACATAATAGATAGATAAATACAAATATAACCCCATAAATGCGTGGGACACCCCGCTCGTTCGGAGTAAGAAAACACTCTTTAGAACTTTGGTATGTTTATATGTAAAACTGATAGATCAGACATGGTCAAATTATTATTTTTCTCATGGAGTGACTGCCATCAATCCATCAATCGGTTGATATTGTCCACAATGATCAGTCCGGTGTTGGGACATTTTAAAAATATCTTTCCACGCCTCTACATAATTACATGCCTCAAAGCCGGTCACACGCAAAAGTTAACCTAGGGCCTTCATGTCTTATATAAGAGGACATCACTCATCTTTTTATATAAAAAGTCATACGGCTAGTCGTGGTTGATTTTATCGTTTAGTCATAATTTTCACAGTTAACCGATAAACAACTAGTCACTACAACCTTCATAGCCAACTTGCCAACTATCATCCTATGACCTATCCATAACTAATGCTACCATATGCCATGGATGTCTCATAATCTCGTTAGTTCATCACCTTTGCATATCCATATATAAGTTATCGGTTAAAATAAATCAGAAGGCCATCATCAATGGCATTTTAACTTAAGGCATCTTAACTACTATGCATATATCCTTTTCGCTATTTATGTACATTTTTCTCTCTACTATTTTATTTGTTATAGCATTGGGACATTTTAAGTTAGCACCCATTGAACATGTCTTAAATCCTAACCAATAAACCTACATTGATCATGACTCGATGACGACTAAGATGATAAAGTTAGAGATGTAGTGGACACAAAGTCAAAAGAAATATTATTATTTTTTGAGCAAAGGGAAGGAGAGCTGCCATCTATTGATCAAAAGAGAAGAGGTTTACAGAGTTAGGGGTTTTAAAGCCCTCCCCCTAGAGGACGTACAAAGAATTAAGAGATTACAAAATGCGCTCATGCGGTTGCCCATAGCCGTAGGTCATCTAGAAGTTGCCGAAAGACAACGTCCGGTGGTCGTTCGGACGAGCGAAAAACACGGTTATTCCGCTCGAGCCAGAGATGCCAAATGGTGCTGATGGCAATGGAGAGGGTCGCTTTTGGGTTGGCATCCTGAGCGACATCAATTTCCCACCAAAGCGGTAGGTCGGATTTCCATTGCCAGTGTGACGGGTCCAGCGAGGAAAGTCGAAGCGAAGCGGCAAGGCGCGTCCAGATGAAGGAGCTGAAGCTGCATTCCAAGAAGAGGTGCTCTGGAGTTTCTAGGCTCCTCAGGCAGAGGGGGCAGAATTAAGCGTTGGGCTGTTGCCTTCGTAATAGTGCATCGGCTGTCCATATCCTCCTGGCCAGAAGCAACCAGACAAAGAACTTGCATTTGGATGGGGCCAATATCCGCTAGACCCTGCGCTGCGGGGAGAGCTCACGACGGCCAATGAACTGCATGTTGTAGGCAGTTTTCATGGAGAAGCGGCAGTCTGTGGAGAAACGCCATGTGATCAGATCATCTTCGAGTGGCGTCAACGACGCCTGAGCGAGGTGGAGGAGAAGTTGGACAAGTTCAGTCACGAGGGAGGGATCCATATTGCGCCTTAGGTCGAGTAGCCAGTTGTTATTCTCAAGCGCCTCCATGACGCTTCGCCCTTTTCTGGTGGAAGCTAGGAAGAGCCGCGGCGCTAGTTCCTTAGGCGACGAGCCAGCAAGCCAACTGTCCCCCCAGAAAGTTAGCAGGGACCCATTCCGAAGCGTAAATGAGCATCCGGCACGAAGGAGAGCTGCATCAGCCTCTGTGGGAGGGTCTAGAGAGCCCACCCAAGGCCTAGATGGTGACGTCTTGTTGAGCCATAGCCAGCGCAGCCGAAGGGCTTGACTAAAGCGGGATAAGTCCAAAACCCCAAGGCCCCCGAACTTGGTAGGCGAGCAGACCAAGCTCCAGTTAACCCTAGGTGGAGCCTCCAGAATAGCAGATCCGCTCCAAAGCCATGCTTTCCTGATTTGGTCAATTTTCTTAATGACCGAGGTTGGGGGATGATGACGGAGAGAACATAGGTGGGCAGGGCCGAGAGAACCGCTTTGAGCAGGATAAGCCTTACTCCTTTAGACATGAGACGACCCCTCCAACCTGCCAGCCGATTTTCGATTTTGTCGATGAGGGGTTGAAAGTGAATGTGTCGTAGTCTTCTGATGGAAAGTGGGATGCCCAGATATTTAATGGGGAAAGATGCCCTTTCGGCTGGAAAGTCATGTAGGATGGTGTCGAGGTCCAGACTGTTGCATCTGATGGGGACAACCTAGGACTTAGAAAAGTTTATTCGAAGGCCGGAGATATTGCCGAACGCCTGAAGGATACATGCCAAGGTGGAGACATCAGCCTGGGTCGGCTTTAAGAAGATGGCGGCATCGTCAGCGAATAGTAAGACTCGACAGTTGTCTTGGAGGCCTCGGATTGGCGAAAGGGCACCTTCGTCGATGGCCCGTTGGAGAAGGGCCACCAACGGTTCAATGGCGAGGTCGAAGAGAAGGGGGGAGAGTGAGTCCCCTTGTCGCAGGCCTTTGGTATGGTGGATGATATCAGTGAGACACCCGTTGAGAAGGACCCTTGAGGAAGTGGATGCGAGGGTCAGCGAAATCCAGTCTCGCCAATGGGGGGCCAAAGCCGCGCGCACGAAGATTGTCGAGGAGGTAGGCCCAGGAGACCGAGTCAAAAGCTTTTTCGAGGTCCAGTTTAAGGAATAAATTTGCGTCGAGCGGTGAAGAGTTTTGGCGCAACTTTGGACCAATAGGAAGTTATCTTGTATGTGTCGTTTCTTGATGAACGCGCTTTGGCACGGTGAGATGAGCCCATCCATGAAGGGGGCCAGCCTCGAAAAGAGGATTTTGGTAAATAGCTTCCCCAAACTATGGATAAGACTGATGGGGCGGTAATCTGAGGGACGCGCAACCATCCAAAACAAAGAGTCTCACTCTCGGGCAAACAAAGAAGACATATTCTTTACTCACTCCATTCCAAAATATAGGGCGTGCATGTATTTCAGAAAGTTAATGTTTGGAACTTTTGATTAACAATTTAGCTAAGAAAATATATGTTAAATGTTATGCATGCTATATAGTTAGATTCGTATTTTAAAGTACTTTGATATATTGTTAATTTTGTAGTTGTTGATGATATATTGTGAAAGAAATTAATGATCAAAGTTATACATTGAACACCGTGTCAAAACTTATATGTCTTATATTTTAAACTGGAGGGAGTATTAATTTGCACAAAAGTAAAATTTAAATAACATATATGGTAATTATACTTTTTTGTTAACAAAAAATACTGCTCCCATAACTTTTAGCATAAGTACGGATTGATTTTATAAATGAGACTTTGCGGGCTTGAGAAACATCAATACGTACAACATGACAGCAAAAAAAAACAAAAACAAAAAAAAACCAGACGCACAATCCATATCCTCCCATCTAGAGAGACTGATTTTGCATTACAAAGATTCAATGTACTGCACCACTGGCAGGTTAGCGCAGCAGATCGACGACGACTGCAGCTAGGCGCAGGCGCAGCTATCTATCCGCAGCGCGGCAGCAGATCCACCTCTGGTCCTCTACCCGGCCGCAAGTTGCACGCCCCGCAGCGCGAGCTCGTGCCAACTTGCCATCTGACCGATCACGCGTACGCGCGGTCGGCGGTGGGGCACCTTGCCACGTCCGAAAGGGGTCGAACGTACGTGGTGGCGATGGCGCGGTCGGTACCGGAGAGCCCAGGGCCCAGGCGCGAGTGAGATGCGACGAAACAGGAGGGGGCAGGGGCACTGCGCGCACGAGCGCGCGCCCGGATCGAACTAGCGCCGCACGCTAGCCACATGCAACACGCCCGCTTTTGCTCGATCCCTGGAAGGTAATAGCATTTGCAGCGGGCAATCTAAAAATACTACCTCCAATCATAAAAACAAGTCTCTGTTGATTTTTAACACATCTTTAACCATTCATCTTATTCAAAAAATTAGTGCAAACATGTATAAATATAAGTCATGCTTAAATTATCTTTAATGATAAAACAAATAACAACGAGATAAATGATAACTTACATGTGTCCAAAAGTCAACGGCGACTTGTTTTTATGACCGAAGGGAGTAGTATAGTTTTGGATAAAATAGTTGACGGAGAGAACGAATTTTTTACAGTGTAATATAGATTATGAAGAAAATTTAGAGTGAAGAATACAGTGGAGTTAAAAGTGAAATGAATTGTAGGGACAGAGTGACTGATGTGCATACTCTAATCGAGGCACAAATATACGTATGGTTCTGAGCGACGCCCCGTCACATCCCCGAGCGCTCTCTCACACATATCTAGACTGCTTAAGCTTAAGCTAGCTCGTACTGTTTCTTGGAAAGGTGAGAGAGGTTAAGAAACATACCGCTTCGATAGTCTGGACTCTGGAGCTAGTGACCTAGCTGGGGTCTAGGAACACCTCTCTCCACATAGTATGTGATTTTGTATTGTACTTGCCACTTCGTGTCGATCATGTATTCTATGTCACCCTTACGTAGGGTTCCTACAAATCTCACGAATGCAGGTGCATCCGTTCAGCACTATTTGTTCGATTATAATTTTGTGTACAGACATATGTTGTCTTCTTTGATAGTAGAATGTAGCGCATACATTTAAAAGCATATGTTTTTAACCATAGTGGTGAGGATTGTTTTGGTACCTCTTTCTCCTGTCTTACCTACTGCAATGCACATGGTTAACGTTGGTGATTTTTGTATAGAGCATGTGATGAGATGGAGAGAGTATGCATAGATATTTGAACTGGCTATCTTCAATTTAAGAGTCGATGTTACGAAATTGTATATGAGAAACTAACCTATAAATAACGTGTAAACATATCCACCATTGTGTATAAAGTATTTAGTGTTGTTCATAGCTAACCAGGGCTGTAGCTAGAAAGGAAATGGCCAGGGTTTTCAAAATTGTTTCTCCATGACATCAAATTAGCTATAACATTTAGTTCGATTTGAGTTTTAAAAGTGCCTTTGAGATTTCCGTGAAACAGATTCGATGAACCAAATTATTTGTCTCGCTGAAATGACCATATAAGTAAAAAATCTCGGAATAGTGAGACTAGCCGACTGAGCTGCGGTCAAACCTCGGAACGATGCTAGCTTATACTAATGTGTAGACTCTGTAAGCGAAGCAACAAATTAAGAAGGTCATTAACCCTCTCGCCACTCAAATTAGCTACTGCAGCACAACAGGTTGATGAGGGATAGTCCATGCCTTGAGGGTGTATTAGTGTGCGCGTTACCAGCAGGGTGCGCCATAACAGCTGCCTTCTAGCTGGGCTTCAAGGAAGGACCCGGGCGCGTGCACAGCTTTTTTGGGGGGTTGCACGTCTGGCCAGCGATGCTATATTCGTGGGTCAAAAAAATTTGAATCTAAATAATAGTATAGTTTAGTTTTCTGTAACTGATATCATAGAAAGCAACTGTCTATGCATAAACTTGGTGTACTATCTCCAAGTCTAATGGAAGTTTTGTTTCAAAAAAAAAAAGTATAATGGAAGATGTCTATAATTTATATTGCACCATCGATCTTCCTCGATAAAAAAAACATACACCGGTGTGTGTTCTGGTGTTGTTTTTTACACCTCTTTGTATTTTGACTCCTATAGTTTTTTTGATCTTGTATATAGGTCCTTGGTTTTAAACGTTTTAGCCCTTAAGTTGCTCGACAACCATTGAGATTGACCCAACCAAGCAAACACGCATCGTTTTTTCCCTGCAGAATCACCCCAGTACATATTATAGTAACATATACTCATATACTCCCTCCGATCACAAAAAAAGTCATCATTGACTTTTGCATACGTATTTGACCATTCGTCATATTCAAAAAAAATTATAAATATATAAAAATATAAATCATACTTAAAATATATTTAATAATAAACTAAATCACAACAAAATAAATAATATTTACATAACTTTTTTAAATAAAACGAATGGTCAAAGATACCTATAAAAATCAATGGTGATTTTTTTTTATGACCGGAGGTAGTGTGTACCACGATCAAATGCACCCAATAATTTGGTGCGCAACTGGCCGCGCGATACAGTGGCGTGCGGAATGCATTCAATTCCCAATAAAAATAATCCAAATGTCCTTATTTCCGAAACGGGAAAGTGCCCTTCATTCCTTCCAATTTATGGAAAAAAGCGACCTGGTGCTTAAGCGAGAAGCATCACTTGGATGCCAAAAAAAAGAGGGGACCTTAAATCCTTAATACAGCGAGGTCGATCCCACGGGACTGTTATTATTATTGTATCGGAACTCGGTACTCGGAAGGCTGTGCGTCTCCGTTCCGTCAGTGACCGTGCTCAGCAGCTCAGGATACCTCACCAGGTGCCATCACGAGATCCAAAGGTTTTCACAATAGACAATAGTATTATACTATTATTATCTGTGGTGACGAGGCTACAAACATCAGATATTCAGATGTTTTATTAATCTAAAACATAAATATATCAGCGGTCTGTGCTGGCGTGTGGGTTGGAAACTTTCGTTGCTAAAAGATCAGGATCGAGCAACGAAGTGGATGTCAACTGGACGAGCTCTGGCAATACAAGCAACTCACGTAAACGTGCAATCCTCCCTGCTGGCCCAACGATTCTAATTACATCGGTGGCAACGTCCCGACCGTGTGCCTGCACATAAAAAAAAAAGGACGTCACAAATCAAAATCGATACATTGGATGGTCAACGTCAGCATTGTGTCATCGTTGGAATTTAGAAAAACATCTATCAAAATTTGATTTTTTTTAAACTTGTAAAACCTACCTATGAAACTTGTTAAAATGAGAAATTTTGCGAGTACAAAATCCAAATTTCAGTAGCCAAAAAACAAGCTTCAGTAAGCAAAATCAGAATTTCAAAAGAAAAACCCAAATTCCAGTGGGTAAAAATCTAGGTTTCAACATGTATGGCATCGTCACTGTCAACACGGGAACTCGAAAAAACGTCGTTGAAACTTAAAAAATGTCTTTCAAAACTTAAAAAGTCTACTGATAAAACTTAACAATGCGTGCAAGAAGTTTCACGAGTAGAAAATCCAAATTTTAGCATTCAAAAAGTTAAGTTTTAACTACCAAAACATCAAGTTTCACACTGTCGCTGAAGTTCCATGCTAACTGTGGATGAATTTCCCAGTACAAATAAGAAAATTCACATAAAACAAATACAAGATTCAGCATGTAAAAAACCTAAGTTTAACACGCACATTTCAAGATTTCATGTGAAAAATTGAGACTCATCTTCTTCTAGACATCTCTAAATTTGGTGAACCTCATTATTGGGCTCGTCAGATCCGGTCACCAAAATTCGCCAAAAGCTGGCTTGCTATCAACACTAGAGTATGAGGAGATATAGGAAGCGGGAGAGGAGGAGGTCACCAAAGGGGGAGATGAGAGGAGGAGCTCACCAACTTGGAAGAGGGGCAGGAGGAGGAGGATGTGGTGGTGAGCAGAAGAAATTTACCTTAGAGGAATAGAGTTGACTTAACGTTTGCCAGAGGAGACGACCACTTGGCCTTGAACTGACTCAGAGGTAAGAAGCCAGCCAGGTAGGAGCTGATCTTGCTGCGTCCATGCATCAAATGGAGGAAAGGTGAAACCAGGCTTGGTTGGTCGGCGTGCTAGTTTGGAGTGACCTATTCTTCCTCATTCCCCGCTGTGGTAGGTAGATGGGGAAAGAGAGAGGGAGAGAATGGGAAAGAGAGAGGAAAAGAAATTCAAGAGCGCATTCGCCACTCAAGCGCAAGCGACAACCGCAAGCAGTGCGTGGAACAACGTCTCAGCGGCGATCAACGCGTGGAAATGCCTTGGGTGAGCGGTTGCTGGGTCATGCACATTTGGGCTGTGTGTGCTTGTCCGAGCATGATCGAACGTCTGTGAGCATTTTTGTAAATTAAAAAATTAAAACAGAAAATATGGAAGTGTGGTATGTCTGCAATCTGAGCTTCATGATCGATGACAGTATGGCTAAATTTAGCGGTCCCTCGGATACATTTTAGTTTTGAATAGAGTAGCCTATGAAGGAAAATAAATTTTTAGAATGTACTGTAAAGTGTAAAGAAAATTTAGAGAGAATGAAAGAAAGAGTAGCTATTAGTGGAACAGAGTACTACCTCCGTCCCAAAATAAGTGTCCGTTAAAGTTGTTTTGAAGAAACTAAGAATAACTGTATGTAGGTGGGAATCTATAGTATTTATAGTGGTGGGAAGAGAATTTAGGGGTATTTTATAGTAGTGGGAGGAGAATATAGGGATACTTTATAGTGGAGGAAGGGAATCTGAAGATCTTGTGCTGTAAGAAAGACTTATTTTGGAACAAATTTGAATCCTAGAAGAGCACTTATTTTGGGACGGAGGTAGTAGATGATAAATTGTGATATGTGATGCTTACGGAAGCCATGCGTCGGGAGCAAGAGTATTTTTGTAGCATAGAAAAACTGGAAGGATCACTGCAAGCTTGCAACATGCTCGCCAACGACGGCAAGTCGACGTAGCAGTACCACCACCAGTGCTAGCAGCAGCAGCAGTAGACTAGTAGTACAGTGGTACATATGGGAAGTTGGTTGCTGATTCTAGCCGAAAATGATTAGGCCGGCAGCCAAAGCAGAGCATTGTACGTGAGAGACGGGGGATCGGCTTTCGAATCGCACATGCCGGCATGCATGCGTCAACTTGACCCATTTGCTCCGCGTCTTTTTACTTGTACGCACGTGTTCCCCATCATGCGTCTAGCTTCGTTTCTCATCCATTCGTTTTCGACTACTTGCACGGCAATTGTACGTATCGATCGGCGAATCTTTGACAGACTAATCAAGAATTGGCGTTCATGAATTAAGGGGATCTAATATAAGTGCTTTTTACTCCTACAAAGTCGATTTAGCCCTCGCATCACAATTAAGGTGGCGTGATCTTGCCTTCCATGTGGCCAATGAAACAACACATGTTCGAAAAAGGAAGAAGTAGAGCTTTTGTTTTTTCAAGATTACATTCATGCGTGCTGAGAAATACATGCATAGGAAAAGGCTGGTTTTTTATTATTGCAAAAATTACTCATGTAGCACTTTACTAAAAACACTTTAAAACGTACCGCTAAAAAAAAAATGCACCCTAACAACACTACAAAAAACCGGTTGTTCCCATCAAACCAATAGATTAGAAATCAAATGTCGAGATGATCAAAGTACCCAGCCACTGTATGTTAACCCCTACCATTATCTATAACCATCTCTCTTATACTACTTTGCTAAGGGCAATGTCCTGAGAAAAGAGGTTCCGCCGTCAGTGACTGAGAAGAGGGGGAAGGTGGGAAGAGAGATCCTGCCACCACCCTCCAGGACCACTCTCGCTTCTGGCCGTGAGAGTGAAAGAGAGGAAGAACGTGGGGGTAAAAATCATTTATATATACAACACGCTAGCGAGTGTACGCGATTGCGACGCGTGTCCACCTCTCAGTGTTGAGCCGCGTTCGAAAATAGCAACGGCTGTTCGATCGTGACCGGTGGTTGAATCCGACCATCCATTTATACTTTTAGATAAAACGACTTTTTCCATCAAAACCGTAGCAGTGTGGGTCATTTGCTTAGTTGGTATATGTCGTGGTATTTGGGATTTCAGACCCGGGTTTGAATCCCAGCATCTCCCTATTTTTCTTTTTTTTTCCCTTACCTCTCCTGCTTCCCTTTTCTACTTGTTTTCCCAATCCTGGGTAGCAGCTCACGCGTGCTCACTTGGTCTCGGTGCGATGCTTAGTTCCCTGTAGTCCAGGGTTCGAAACCCAGCAGCACCCCCTCTTTCCCTTTCCCTTCCTACTACATTTTCTACTGTTTTTATTTTTAAAAATCCTTTCATTTTGTTCTAGGTTTTTTTGGTGGACAAAAAATTTCCTAAGAAAACAAACCTTTACATAATAGAGCCACAAGTTCATGGCAAGGTTTAGAAAAAGAATACTTTACAAAATAGAATCACAATTTTATGGCAAGGTTCAGAAAATAGAACCCCCTCTTTCCCTTTCCCTTCCTACTACATTTTCTACTGTTTTTATTTTTAAAAATCCTTTCATTTTGTTCTAGGTTTTTTTGGTGGACAAAAAATTTCCTAAGAAAACAAACCTTTACATAATAGAGCCACAAGTTCATGGCAAGGTTTAGAAAAAGAATACTTTACAAAATAGAATCACAATTTTATGGCAAGGTTCAGAAAAAAAAAATTAGTCACTAAATATAGAAAACTAAAAAAGAAAACTTTAAATTACAGACCTCGACAATAGCCATGATAAAGAACCATTGCAATATTTAGCCATTAAAGACAAATAGGTTTCACTTAAAAAAATTAGGAATAATTGGAATGGCTGAAGAAATTTTTTATATTGCATGAGTTATAAAAATATTTAGCCATTTCAAAATCTTTTCTTTCCTTCTATCTTTTGTAGTTAGCTTTAAAAAAAATACTCAAAAGCCAAACCATTATAGGATTGAACCATAATTTTGTCTTACGATTCCATTAAAAGCTTTGAATGTTACTGAAAAAACATAATAAATAATTAACAACCAAACGATTATAAGATGGAACTGTAATTTCGTCATGCGGTTCCACGAAAAGTTTTATACGTTATAGAAAAAACATAATAAATAATTAACAAATAATGGGGATGAAGAATAAAAAAAGAGTTTGAATATATAATTAAAGTTTAAAGTCAAAGGTCGACGGATTAAGAAATAAAAAAACAAAGCTTAAAAATGAAACCATAATTATAATTGAATGATAAGTTAACCTTTATCTTTTCATACCTCTTTTGTTCCACGAAAAGTTTTATACATTATAGAAAAAACATAATAAATAATTAACAAATAATGGGGACGAAGAATAAAAAAAGAGTTTGAATATATAATTAAAGTTTAAAGTCAAAGGTCGACGGATTAAGAAATAAAAAACAAAGCTTAAAAATGAAACCATAACTATAATTGAATGATAAGTTAACCTTTGTCTTTTCATACCTCTTTTTGAAAGCTCTTAACCTTTGTCTGAACCAAATTAAACCAAACCGAGCCGTGAATCAAATGGGGTCTAATTCTATGTCACCGGGAATGTTCGAATGGCGTGCCGGGGCGCGCCTACCATCCTAGTGATATATAAAATGGAGAGAGACATAGTGAGCTAATAGTGGGATTTAATTAATGCTGTTATTGAAATGAGCCGCAAGATTTTAGTGGTACGTTTTCAAAGTTTTCTTGGGTGGTGCTATGTGAGCTATCTTCCCTTTCTTAATTGTATAAGAAGCTTGAATTATTTCAAATGAAATAACAACATTCCGAACAAGAACAAGTACGTACATGTGTTATTAGCCTCCGGGACCTCTCTTCTGCGAGGTACATACAGAATTGTGTTGAGCCCAGCAGGCACTAGGACCAAAATTCAGCAAAGAATTTGGTCTATCTGGTAGCAAACTCCGGGCCCATCTACTTTTCGTTGTTAGGCTGGTTGAAGTAGATGGAATGGCCCATCTTTTCCTGCAACCTTAACGCGACCTGCAATCCCGTGTCGTGTACTAATTAAAAATTTCCCATTTGTTTTAGAGTATGTTTCAGCCAGTGTATTAAAGTTAAAAAAGATTTATATTTACTGTTGTAGATATTTATTATAGATAAAATTACATATTATTGACGAAAGTTGTATATATTTACTTTTTGGACGTTGGAAATTACCTTTTGGGCCCCAAAAGTTGCTGTCATTTGCACCATTGCCTCTAAACTATTGGTGTCACCGTTGAAGGAAAAAGTACCGATTTCATCCCTCAACTATGTCCGCTAGACCACTTTGATCCCTAAACCTCAATACTAGACTTGTGAAGCCTCTCATGTAGCAAAACCGGACCAAAATAGTCCATTGACCAGGTCAGTGGGTGGTTTTAGGGTTTTCTTGCTTGTGTGGCAGCCATGTAGGATTTTTGCTGAATTGGCAATGATGTGGCAGTCCAAGTGTTCACCATGTGTGATGTGGCAATGACGTGGCAGTCCAGGTGTTCACCATGTGTGACGTGGCAATGGCGTGGCAGTTTACGTTGGCAAGAAAACCCTAATACGGCTGTTTTGACTGATCAAAGGATCGGTCAAATTCAGTTTTGCTACATGAGAGACCTCGCAAGTCCGGTATTGAGGTTTGGGACCAAAGTGGTCCAGCGGACATAGTTAAGGGACCAAATCAGCACTTTTTCCCAACGTTAAATGCTGTTGTGGGTGCATATCAAGCCACAAAATTCAAATTTGACTTTAAAAATCAAAAATAAAAAACAATGCCAAACTATTTTTTAAAAAAGTTAAATAATATTGTTAAAAAAATCCCTTGGTTTATTTTTCGAAACAAATAAATTTATAAAATCAAAATACAGTTATCAAATTTTATATTATGAAAAAACACAAAACCAAATTTTAAAATATAAATTAATAGCTCATTACTTCAAATTATTTTCAAAATTTTAGGGAATTATATTTTGGAAATAATTCCTGAAATTAAAAAAAACAATTTTTTATATTTCGGAAATTTGTTTTAAAACATTATCTACGAAAATATTTTGATCTACTAGAATTGAGCACACGAAAATCATATATTTAGATTCGTCTTGAAAAACACTTCCATAATATTGTAATTTTTTGGATTTTATAAATTGCAATGGTAATTGATAGTTAAATGTGCATTTCGAATGTTGCGTCAATGTCCAAAACATCTCTTTTTATGGAAGTGTCAAGAAGTAGTTCCCTTGAATGTGTTATGTTATAGGTTGTTCTTTGAGAGTGTGGGCGCTAAGGGTATATATATCCAATCAATTAAGGTCAAAGGAAGCTTGAATTGAAAAATTAACAAGTAGTGGATGGATATGTACATGATCCGTGCGTGGTATCGCTAACCCGATCAGATTATACAAGGAAACGAATTGTTTATGCGGATGGCCATGCTCTTAATCCGCGCCCATGCAAGTACTGTGGTAGGCACACTAGTCATGCATGCAAAGTGCAAACGCCGCGGACTCGCTCTCGGCGCCACTCTCGTCACTCGTCACTAACCTCGCCATCAGTCATCACACAGATATATAGCTGGCGCACACGGCAGCCTTGCCTACGTAGTAGGAGTACGTGCCACGTACATCCACCACCCACGCGCGCGCGCGCGCGACGCATGCACGTCCGTCCGTTCATCCGTCCCCATGGCGCCGCCGCCGCTCAGCCTCTCGCAGTACTTAGCTCCCCACGAGCCCGTCCTTGGGCCCCGCCCCGCAGCACCATTACGGCCCCCGTCCCCGCCCCTCGCCGGCCGCCTCCCCCTCCTCACCGAGGCGCTCGGGACCGAGAGCTTCGACCCCGACGGCGTCGCCGCCGCCGCCATGGACGACGCCGGCGCGGCCCCGCCGTGCAAGAGGCAGCACCTCGCCGCCGCCGGCGCCGACGTCCAGGAGGAGGTGGTGATCGCGGCGACGACGCTGCGGCGGACGAGGAGCGGGAGGGCGTTCCCGCCGCCGATCTCCGTGATCGGCAAGGGCGGGCGGCCGTGGCTGAGCCTCCGGGCTCACCGGGAGGCCGGCCGGCTCGTGCTGCGGGAGATGCGGCTGCCGTCGCAGGAGCTGCTCAAGGAGGACGGGAGGTTCAAGCTGCTCATCCACCCGGAGGCCGGCGGCCGGGGCGGCGTTGGCGCGGGGCCACGCGCCGCCGCCGCCGCTAGGGCGCATGAATAGGAAAGGCTGGAGAGAAAGGAAGCGCGCTTTCGAGTGGCTGACCTGATTTGCAGCTGCATGCTTGCATCTGAGGCCTGGTTCTCATTTCCCTCCTGAAACGTCATGTTCATAATCTTGCCTTCCGTCGAAACAATCCATGGCAGAACAATATTTGCAGCAATGTTTCCTCGATCCCGATCGATGCGTTTGGTTGCGTTCTACATTTTGATCAGATCTCCTTGGTTGCATGAGAATATTGCTGCACGAGAACGGTTTTTTCGATCCCATACGAAGTTTCCGGCATCCCCGGTCGCCGCTCACCGCCGCCGCCAGCGACCACCGTAACGGTCACACGTGACGACGGCGGCGCACGCGCGAGCCCCGCGTCGGTCACCGTGCTATGCTGACCGGCCGTCGTGTTGAGAGCCTGAGACCGCGCCGCTCTGGTTGTCGCGGTGATCATTGACGGCGAATGACGGCCGACTTGACGGTGATCGCCAGCGACCAGCGGCAGCACACGTCCCTTAGAAAATGCCGAAGAACTTTATAGACGAGAACGTGGTTTTCTGTTTCTGCGTGCATTTATTTTTTAAAAAATACTGTATGCGTTAGTTGAATACGAATTTTGCACGTGTATTTGTGGTCCCACGTGAGATACCTACCGTTCTCCCATTGAGATTCCACTACAGGAATCGCTCGCAGAGTCGACTGCCAATTTCCGTCTCGACGGCCAAAATTCAACCGTCGATACATATCCATCAGTATCGACAGCCACTAACAAACCGTCGATACTGAGCAGGCCTATATACTAGCCGTCGAGAGAGCTTGGAGGAGGCCCCACGGTATCGTCCACGGCATGACGGCGTCTACGTCTCTCGACGGCTAACCGTTAAATCGTCGACAGAAGATGCATCGGAGAGGGTGTGTCGACGGCCAAGACGCTGCCGTCGACACAACGTAGTATGGAAACAATTTAATTCCTGTTTTTTTTAATTTTATTGTGATTTAAATTTCATTTCAAATTTCTTTAAGTTTTTTATGATATTTACTTAAATACTATGAATGTCGTGTGTGATGATATATTTTTTGCTATACTATTAAATTCAAACGCATGTTTATTGATCATGGAAATGGATGGAATAGTAAACGTTTACTGTAAATTCTCCGAAGAGCTTCAATTTACAAAGGAGTCATCGCAATGTCAGCTTTAAAAAAAAATTTTTCTATACTTGTAATTTTATGTAGGAAATATCATGGAGTGGTCTGATGATTTCAAATATTTTATTTGAATTTTTTAAAATTCAAATAGAGTCGTTTGATCGATTAAGCCCTTGGGGGAGCTGCGCTCGAGACTAAAGGTTCTCTCGACATAGTAGCTACCTCGACAGTAGTCAGCATTTGCCCTCGGCACAGATAGTATCGACGGCCTTTCATACGGCCGTCGATACAGTTACCCCCGACGAGAGTACCGATGGTTAGATCTTAAGCCGTCGATACTAAGGCTAGTCTGTATCGACGGCTAAGTTGTGGCCGTCGATACAAGCTCATTGGATTCGGCCGTTACTTGCGTATTATCGACGGCTTACTGGAGCCGTCGGTACTGAAGCCATAGTATCGACGGCTTAAGCCTAGCCGTCGACATAGAAGCCCTAGACTCGACGGCTTCTTCCTGGCCGTCAATACTACTCCTCTTTACATCACGCCCTAGGGCTCGGGACTTGGCATTTTGCCCTCTCGCCTCCCAGTCGCGTCGTCGCCCAGCGCCTTGCCTTACCGCCTCCCGCCGCGCTTACTGCCGACGCCCGCCCGCCTTGCGCGCCCGATGCCTGCCTTGCCCATACTTGCGCCCGATCGCCGCCGCCGCTTGACTTCGCCGCCGCTTCCCACCGCGCCGCCGCCCGCCATTGACCCGCCAGCGCCACCCGATGCCCGCCGCCGCCCCGCCCGTCGCGCCGCCCCCCCCTCCCGCCGCCACCGCCGCCACGCCGCCGCCTTCCCACCGCCGATCTGTCCCGTCTCCGCCGCCCCGCCCCGCGCCCGTTCCACAGCGCCACGCCGCCGCCGCCTTCCACGCGCGTACGCTGCGCCTGCCCACCTTCACCGCGCCCGGGTCGCCTCGCCGAGTCACCACCCCGTCGTCTTCTACAACGACATCGAGGTACTTTCTCGGGCTTTTTTTTTAAAACGTTGGTAGATCGATGGCCAATAATGGTTAGTCGAGACTAATTATAACTTAGTCATGATTAACATTAATTAAATTATTTAAAATAGTAAATTCTGTCATCAATTCTGGAGGAGGACGACATCAATTCTGTCATGGATAGGAACGCGAAGCAGAAGGTGCAGGATTTGATGTCGAGTGCACGGGTCACCGCCGTTCAGGATTTCCACAGGTATTCACTTATTTCTTCTGTCGTTTTTGCTGCATATGGTTCCAATACGAATAATTTACTTTTCTCTTGTCTTGTCAGGATTGTGAAGAGCGAGAAGATCACCCAGGCCGACGCGCGCAAGCTGTACTCGAGGCTCAAGATTACGCGCAGGTTCGACCGGACTGGGTGTCGAACGCCCCGGATGCCTAGGAGGCCCCTGTCGCAAAGATGGGCGGCGAGGCGTTCAAGAAAAGTCCTTGAAGGCCAAGAAGAACCGAGCAGCTATGACGAGCAAAACGACGACCGGGAAGTCGTCGTTCGCTCAGTTAAGGAAAAGGATGGTAATGCTATTCCTTCACTATTTCGATATTGTTTCTTGTTATAAGGAATATATCGACACTCCACTTGTACGATGCAGGGCGCTACGAGCCTACGACTGGCCAGCTTTCGTCTTGGCTGTCGGTGTTCCGGAAGGGCCACACCTCCCAGAAAAAGGATGGCTCCTTCGGTCCTGTGGACCCTGTAGCTGCGCAGCGAGAGGTACATAATAATATACCAATTAGTTTGTACAAAATCATACATTCTAACTCGATTATCTTTACTTCAATACAGGCACGCTACAGAGAGGCTTTCGCTGATAAGCATGGCCAAGAGAAGGACCGGAAGAGAGCCCTTGACCTCTCGGTCATACATGAGGCTATGGGCGGGAAGGCTCATGGGAGGCTAGCGATCAGAGGGGACCACCTGAGGTATGATAATGTCTAATTTATGTACGTGTCAGCTCATGTCATATTTTGTAACCACTAACATCGATTTGTTACAGGTCGGAGGATTACATGTCTCAGGTGAGGGCTGCCCACTCTCAAACGGAGAGCCGACGCGCCTTCGAGGCCCGCATTGAGAGGGAGAGGCAGCGGGAGAGGGAGGAGAGGGAGCGGGAGAAGGAGGAGAGCAGACAGCTGATGCAGGCGATGAGGGAGAGCCTGAGGACCCAAGAAGAAGCTAGACAGAGGCAGGAGGCGGAGATAGCGAGGCAACGATATGAGTTCGAGCAGAGGTTCGCCTATCTGGAGTCTCTCTCTCGACTAGGCGAGGTATTGTTCTAAAACCTTTAATATCCATTCATATGTCGTTTAGTACAATTTCATTCACAAGTTAGATGTCCATGAAATTTTAGGCTGGTCCTAGTGGTACTGCTGGCGGTCCGACCTTCTACGGGGGCCCGCCACCGTTTCGCGGTGGATGGACACCGGCTCCCTACACCCCTCACGGCAGCCACACTACTCCACCAGGCGAATACGTGGGCCCAGCTCTCCCACATGGTGGCTTGCGGTATGTTACGGAGACGGTAAGTCATTAACACATGTTTCTAACCGCTTAAACGTGACGAACTAATAACCAACTGTTTTGTACACATGCGAGGTTCCGGTTCAGCGGCTCATGGTGAAATCGGTGAGCCAGGAAAATCCCAACTGGGTCACCGACCTCTTTGCGAGCGCCCCGCCGCTGTTCACCCAGCCGCCTAATCGCCCAGAGAACCCACCGGAGAACGATCCTCGGCCTGATCGGTAGCTAGCTTGCTTTACTTTTGATTTTGATACTTTTAGTTCGAAACTTCGTCTTGGATTTGTTATTTGATAGCTTGTGGACTTCGATGTGATATATATGTGCTCGTGGATATGTGGTAATGTTTAATTTGCGTATTATGTGGTTTGGATGAATTGTGGTCGCATATATGTGACGAGGGGTATATATATGAATTGTCGGGTATTTTGGGTTTGCAGGTGCGGCTGTCGCGGCTGCTAGGGGGCAGTGGCGGCAGCCGCAGAAATTTGTGATACAAAATACAAATTTTTTTTTTTACAAAATACAATTTTTTTTTCTGCTCTTAGTCTGTCTCGACGGCCAGTACATGGCCGTCGATACTACCCTGCGGGGGAGGCTATCTCAACGGCCACAACGCAGCCGTCGAGACTACCTAGACGGGAAGTTATTGACGGCCTACAATATACCGTCGAGACTGTCGCCCCGTCCACGTCATTTGGACCCCGCCGCGGTGGGGCCCATTAGCTCTTGTTTCGACGGCCAGATAATGGCCGTCGAGACAGAGCCAACCATGCCGGCAACGGCGTCCTGGGGGTCTGTCTCGATGGGCTATACTTTAGCCGTCGAAAATCCAGGCCGTCGACACTAGGGGCCTCTCTTGACGACCTTCACTCGACGGCCTTGTCTCGACGGCCAGCCGTCGAGACTAAGTATACCCAACGGTTGTTCGATTTTTATCGACGGCTTTGGTCGCCGAGACTATTGCCGCCTCCTGTAGTGTTCGTGAGTCATGAGTCGTGACGCACATTCCTTTTCAGTTTAAATAAAATAAAATAAAAATTTATTATTTTATACAAACCAAACAATACAATACTTTATAGTTATTTTGTGTGATTTTAAATAGTTATTTTTAAAGTTTGTAAAATATTTTTCATAATTTTTTTTAGCTCTTTAAGACATCTTTCAAAGGATCACAACTTTTCATACTAAAATTTTCGATAACTTTAAGTTCAAACAAACAAAACCATATAAATATGGAGATGATATATTCCGCTTCCGTTTAACTTTCCCTGACCCTCCTCTTCTTCCATCTCTTTCATTCTCTCTATTCATTTACATTTATTAATGGAAGATGACATAGAAAAGATCTCCTCGAGTCACCATACTAATATGACGTAGAAGACGTCCTTATGGTACAACTTTTTAGAGCCTAAGTGAGAAATCTCGAGTACACAGTTTCTATGGAATGTAGGCCCCCTAAAAAGGTAATGGAGGTGTGCAAAGATTTTCTCGGACCAGATGGACATTAGTCCTCGAGTGCCAGGTAGAAAGGATCTTGACTGCAAGACTCATCCGTCGAGCAGAGGCGAAAGTTGGCTTTAGTAATCCGACGGTTCCAAGTGGAAGGGTCATCGCTCAACAGATAAAAGTTACTCTAGGAATAACAACAACATACCCTGTGCAATCAAGCTTACGGTGCATCAAAAATTGTAAAAATTTTTGAAAAAAATTATAAATATGTACTTTCCAACTTACTCTACCTCTATATAAAATATCAAGTTCAAATTCATCCTATATTGAAAGTTACAAAAAAGATAAAATTATATCAATTTTTCCTTTTTTATAACTCTTAATATAAAATGAATTTTGTTTTGAAACTTCATACATGGGTAGAGTAAATAATGAAGTACATCTATAATTTTTTACAACTTTTGATGGTTCGGTTGCACGGTGGTTACACCGCAAGCTTGATTGCACAGTATATGTTCCTAGGGATAACAAGCTGATATGTGGTACTCCCTCCGTTTTTTTGTTTGACGTCTTTGACTTTTTGGCATGTTTTTGACCATTCGTCTTATTAAAAATTTTAGTGCAAAGATGTAAAAATATAAGACATATTTAAAGTACCTCTATTGATAAAACAAATCACAACAAAATAAATTATATTTACAAAAATAATTTGAATAAGACAAATGGTCAAAAGCGTATCAAAAAGTTAAAGGCGTCAAACAAAAAAAACGGAGGTAGTATAACTTTAGAGGACAACGGAGTATTTTTTTTTGTTTTTCACAATATAAATTAATGGTGTGGAAGTAACACATGGGAATTAGATAAGTAACAAAAAAAAAATAGTTCTAGGTTGCAATGGAATAAGCTATGTGAGAGACCATGCAGAGGTCATTCTATTTTTATGACGAGTATTAGACAAAGTTTTGAACTTAGAGCCATAGTTTTGGAAGTTTTAATTCAAGAAAAATGTTTTTTTTTACCTCTGAACAGTGAGTTTTCATTTGCATCGGACATGTCAAAAATGTTTCTAACTTCGGACAGTGAATTTTTAGTGTACGCCAGACAAGCTTTGAATTCAAACAGCCAGTTTCATTTGCACCGGATGTGCCTTAACCCCGTACTGTGAAAAATATGTTCACATCAGACAAGGTTTTTCGCGCAGATGTTTTTATGCCGGACATGGTCTTTGTCTGTCCGTCGTACACATATTTTTCACTGGTTAGTCAATTTTTCACATATTTGAGGTCTTTCCGTACTGAAAAAAGTCTAATGTTGTACACGAAAATTGTAGAGAATTCCAAAACACATTTGTTTAATATTGATAACATGTTCATACAAGCTTCATAAAAATCATAAAAGTTTTAAAATTTTTTGTTGTTGTGTTGGGAAGTGAATGCAAACGAGCATTTTTACAGGATTTTGCAAATTCTTTGATTTGGTATGTACTTAATGACTGATTCATGATGTAATAAGTGGACTAATATGTAGGTGATCAATGTAAGTTTGTTTTTTGGATGAACTAATTCCTATGATACAGGTCTTGGTGGACCTTGGTCGGCAACTTGCCGCGACACGATTTGGACGATTGGGGTTCAAAGCGGCAAGGAGGTTGTGATTCTCGTGGAGCGGTCCTGCTCAGACCTGAGATCACAAGAATGACGTGGATGCCGAATTTATGCCAGCGTGAGGATCCGAGGCTCGACTAGCGGCCGAGGGCAACGTAAACTTATCGACTAAGTAAACTCGAGCTCGGTTCATCTAGGCTTGATAACATGTATTTTTATATAAAAATAAGCTTGAGTAGGTTTGAAGCTTGAGCTCAGTTTTGAGTAGATTCAATAGAATAGTGCTCTATAAAAAAAAAGGGGTTTCAATGAGCGCGACGAAGCTCGAGCAAGCTCAAAGAAAAATCATGTTTAAATATACTTGCTAAAAATATAATTTCATATAAGAAATCAAAGCCAAACTTGAGGCCACAATTAAAAGACAAACTCGAATCAAGCCTATTATGGGCTCAAAGATCAAATCAAACAGTTTGTGAGCCCCTAACTTTTTTTATAGTCTTACGTGGACTCATCACAACACCCTCCAAAAAAATTACGTTTAGAAAAGCTTGCTAAAAATATAATTTCATATAAGAAATCAAAGCCAAACTTGAGGCCCCAATCAAGACATACTCGAATCAAACTTATTGTGAGCTCAAATCAAACAGTTTGTGAGCCCCAAACTTTTTTTATAGCCTTATGTGGACTCATCAAAACACCCTCCCAAAAAATTACGTTTAAAAAAGCTTACGGCACATTTTATGACCTACGGTTGCTTTTCCAGCCTAAAACGCTCCGCAAGCCGTTTCTCAACACTCTCAAGAGCTAGCTTTTCAGTCAACTCAGCCATTGAATCATTTTAGATTTAACTTTGGACAAGGAAATTAAACACTGACACATCTCCTACTCTCGCTCCAAACCAAAATCGAGTGGCTGCCGGCTGGCACACGAGAGCATACCAAGGACCTCCATTTGGGATTCCCTACTATAATTCAGAACCAGGTATAAAACAAAATAAATTGAAGAAATTGCACCAGAGGTCTTAAAAATTGTACACCATTTTTTACTTGTGTCTTGTTTTCAACTTAAAGCAAAATTAAAAACTACCGCTAAAAAGTTGTTCCACATTTTTACTTACACCTTGTTTTCAGCTTAAATTAAAATTAAAAGATACCGCTGAAAATTTGTTATTTTATAGTTATAGTTATTTTTGTGAAAATCTAACGAGTTCTGCTCAGAGTTTTTAAAATATTTAAAATAATTTAAACGATGTAGTATTTAGAGATTCTTTTATGAATTTTTAATTTGATTTCAATACTTTATTGATTTAAAAGGACACAAGGCTATTTATGGCCATAGATTATGTTCAAGAGACGGCCATGTCATCAAAACCACCCTCTATACCTGTGGACCTTACTGAAACAATAATGCTACTTCATTTACGAAAATTAAAATTTTAGACCTAACTAAAAACGCAGAACAACTTTTAAGGACTTGCAGTGTGATTTTACTCAAATAAATGCGTTAACCAGTGTCAAGAATGGCAAACAAGGAACCAGCAAAGTACCACGGAAACTGTAGTCCTTTTCATTTAAAATTACTGAGGAATTCCTGTTTCAAACATAGAAAAGCAATATGGCCTGTTAAACACCATTTAATAATGCACCAGGAATACATGATAACTCAACAACAGTGCAAGCTTAAACTAAAAACAGAGTGCAAGTTCAAAATATAGATACGTCCCAGACACATCCACCCCTAGCTGCTGCAAAAATTGGTGCACAGCGTCCACACCTACTGCACTGTTTGAAACAGCCCAGCTCAAATAACAAATGAAACTGCCATCTATGTACCATACTCAACTACCCTGATTCTAACATCCTCAAGGAATGATCTGAAACCTGTGTCAGTAGTTACCAGAGAACCATCTGCAGTCTGATCCTCGATCAGGTATTTCTCAAATGCTGTCGTATCATCATGTGCACCATGAATAAAAACAAGCCTGGGGGTTATATTCCTTTCTTTCTTTAAGCTGTCAACTGTTGATCTCAACAGACCTACGAGCACCATGTCACTGTTAGTATGAATTGATCAAAACAAGTATAAGAAAATAATTCCCATCCATTTTTTTTACTAATGATTTTTAGACATTTGCACATGAGTTACGAGAAAGCATAATGATGGAAGGGAAACAAATTAAGGATCTTAGGTCAATAGTCCCAGGATACAAAAATTGCAAATGAGAATGATGCTGCACTTACAGTCGCGCGGAGGAGGAAAGGGAATTGAACTACATGTTGTAGGCGAGTAATACACCAGAAGATCAGTGTAGTTATCAAGAAGAAATATCGGATTCTCACTGGTGAATACAATACGACTTAGAGACTTCTGCACTTCTGCTTCTGTATCAGGAGAGGAGTATGAAATCAACGTAGGACATATAACTTGTCGTAGTGAAGCGGGCTCCAGTGCACTGTGGATAAGTATGATAATGTAAATGTACTGCAATATTATACGATGAAATTAAATTGGATATGCTCATATTGACCATAAAAATTTCGACAATATGCCAAAAGCTATAGCAATGATTATGATGGGTACTGGGAGATACTACCTCCGTCCAAGTTTATACGGCATATTTCTATTTTTCACATAAACCGAAGAGGCATTAAAAATGACTATACTGCCCCAAATTATTATCTCCAAGCACTCTATTCAATACAAGCATATAGAGAATACAAAGATAAAGCAAGATATTTATTAGGGGTATTAAGGGAACAACAAATCATTTAATATTGGAATATGAAATATGCCCTATATTAATGGAAAAGTTCATTCAAAGATACAACTTATATTCTTGGACGGAGGGAGAAAGCTATACATGACAAGTACAAAAAAACCGACCTTTGTACAATTTTATTCAAGCGCCACCCAATATTTGATTCAATCTCATCCATTCTGTTCTAAAATGCCAATCCAATATGGCACATATTAACTGCTGAGTTATGTTTGCCACAGCCTAGCTATCCAAATTCAAATTTTCATCTCATACAAAGACAACAATGAGAGTAATCCAGAATATAATAATTTTGTCTAACAAAAAACTTATGCAATTTTATTCCTTCTAGAGAATTATAGCAACTGCATCATATGAAATATACATTACCTGAGAAGGCATTGCAAATATGTCTGATAATCTGGATGAATACCTTGCCCATGAACTTGAAGCAGGGGGCTTACTAGAAAAGCAAATACAAGACGTGACAGAGGCTGAAGCTGTGAGCAGTGTATGAAATCAACATCAATATCAGAAGTTCCGGTACCACCAGATCTAACAATCTTATATGCCTTGTTGTACTGGGCAATGGCGATCACCAACCAATCATGGAGCCATAACCTTGCTTGTAGCACATCACTTAAAGAAGCTAAAATAACCTGCAAAATGAACTCATTTAAACTTTCAAATGACAATGCATGATAGCACCAGTTTGCACTCTAGATATGCCATCTAGCTTGTTACCAAAAAAACACAGGATTGACAATCATAGAGTAGAACATCTTTCTCCTATTTGTTCAGTCACCAACTAACATTTGTAATGGAAAGAAATGCCAAAATGCATTTAGGAAGATACTGCAGGATGCAGTATATCCCCTTCAGAAGAGAATTTGGTAAATAAGTTGATTTAGAGGATTAGCATTCAAATCATACTAGGATTCCTTATCTGAATTAATGGATATATGACAGTGGCTGTAGAAGCCTCACAGTGCATTTGGAAACTGGGAATTCAAAAGTTGCTGGGTTTGATTAACCTTCACTAGAGCAGAAAACAGCCCCAATGTATCAGCTGTTCACGCACCAAGCTAGGGCCAACTTCAAAGTGCAGGAAACAAGATCAGCCAACCACGCCTAACATTGGGGCCTACTTGTTCTTAAGCCCACAAAGGTAATGAACACTAATTTGGTACAGATATTACATTATAAAATTGTTTGCTGAATGTTGAAATATAAACATAGACACTAGCCATTACCCCAGATGTTCATACCCTTTTTCTGTTTTTCCTCATAGCAAATCAATTACGGTTATGTAGTAAAAAATTTACAATCTGTATACAATAGTCAATTGCTCGAGTCTAGACTATACACACAGTTGCTACCTAAACTAGTAGGCTACTGAATATAAACATCTTAAGAGCCCAAATTAGCAACCCAAGCTGCCTAAATATTGAAATTTTGAATATCACTTATACAATTTGACTGAACCGCTACCATACGAGAACCAGATGCGAGCAGTTTTGTAACATCTTGATGTAATGACCAACATAGACATTAAGTAAACTTTATCAACAGAAAACCGGCTTTCCATTCCTTGATCAAGTAATGAAAAATAAATGCTGGATTGCAGTACAATTACTGGCATGTTGTTAACTACAGTGTTTATGCAGCTTGGTATAAACATATTCGTGGTCAACTAACAGTCTTTGTACTCATGACAAACATATCAATATATCATGCATCGAACTAGCGTGACGAAGCAATATGAGGAAAAAAGTTGTACCTGGTGTACCAGTATTGTTAATACAACATCTGGGTCAACAAAATCATACAGGTCCCAGATATTGGCAGTTGTGTTGTATTGGATAGTCCGCACCCTTAGCCGCCTTTGTAATAAGAACTTGGATCTGAACAAAGCTTATTTAAGTTATTAGAAAACATACTGGTACACATATCAATGTGTATAAAATGCTGCTAGGATGTCACATTTGCAACCTAGTAATTAAAGAAAAACTTAACCCTAACAAGCAAATAATAAGCTTGCAAGCCAAAAAGTCACAGGATCAGGATCACAGGGAAAAAATTTTAACACTGTAAGATTGATATTTCCCGCATAAGAAAGTGGGAAATGAGTTGCACCTGACAAAATTGTCAGCACATATAAATAGTACTGACTCTGTAAGGTTTGGAATAGCAGATAGGCATTACAAATTGAAAGAACAAACAGTAGCAATACTAGGGATTCACAAATCTGAATGTCTGTATGCAAGTTCACCTGCTACCAGAACTTGAGACATAATCTGGATCTGGTGTATCGCTGTGGAGCACAATCGATGTGTACTTGAATGCAATTTGGAGAATAGGAGGGCTTGATTTCCTACAGGTGCGAAAATACAGCAAGGATCTGAAGATAATTTTACAGAACAGTTCTTCTCGATGAAGTTACAACATGTGTTAAACTGTTAATCAAAGATATAATCAGGCGATGGTAACTCTATGAAACTAGCTTAGAAGCTGTTCAATTGTGCAACTAGCTATTTGCAGTACTTATAAGTTACAATCGACATTTAATTTTTCTCATATGGTCTAGTATTCTCTTGTAAGATATGTACAGCATTGTTTTAAAATCGGCCGACTAGTCGCGATTAGTCGTCGACTAGTCGGCAAGTCGTGATTCTGAGTCAGGTCGAGGTCTCCGACCCGACTTGATCTCCTAGTCGCGCGACCGGACGGCTAGTCGGCGGCTAGCCACGACTAGTCGAGGGTGTCAGGTCGCTCGACCTGAGCATGTGCAGCAGAAATTTTGGCGGCCACTCGAGCGGGAGATTTCTGCCGCACATGTTGCACACGCCCGCAAATAAAAGCCAAGGGCGGCCACTCGAGCGGGAGATTTGGCGCACTCCCGCGCCACCGCCGCCTCCGGCCTCCCCCATCCTCCTCGAAACCTAGCCGACTCATGGCGCCGCCGCCGCCGCTGCACAGGTACCTTCCCCTCTGGTCCTCCCCCTCCTTCCTCTCCCTATATTCTTCTTTCTGGAGACGGTGGACGGGTGGATTTAGATCTGTGGCTATGTGGTCTATGCCCTTCCTCTTTGTTCTGCTCTGTTATGCTTGTTCGGTTGTTCCTGCTCTGCTTCTTGTGCCCTTCTTGTATGTTGATGTTGCCTGCTCTACTTCTCAGCTCTTAACTTCTTCGGTTCTTCCTACTGCCAATCAATCTGCCATGCTCTGTTCTTCCTACTGCCAATCTACCATGCTCTGCTAGTCTGCTACTCTGCTCTTTACATGTTCAGATGTGGTGTGGATGATAAAAGGCATGTTCTCAGTTCTTGCTACCCTTAATTTGCTGCACAACTCCAGGTTTTAATCCTACTATATATGCCTCTCTGTAATTCTACCTTCAATAGCTGCAGTTTGTGTGCCAATTTGCATTGAAAATATGCTATATATTTATATAATATATAAGTCATACTGAACGACTTGTACTGATTAGTCAACGACTAGTCGGACCTAGTCACGACTAATCCACAAGTCGGTCCCCTAGCGACTCGACTCGACTTTACGACTCGAAAACCATGATGTACAGCATGGTTATTAAGAACCCATGTGTTTTACACTGTCTATTTCTTCTATAGACTTTCTAGAACAAATCTCAAACATTATAATGAACTGGTTGTAACATTTTTTTTTAGTAAAAGGCAGGAGCACTGCCGAATGGCCCAATTAAGAGAGAGAGAAAAGTATGCACACGCTACAGGGGCTAAATACAGGAGCCAGCATTAGCGCCGGCTAGGGAGGATTAGGAAAACACACTGTCCCTCAAAACAATGCCCTCCTGGGACTGGCTGTAACATCTATTAAAAATGGTTAAATCCCTCAACAAAAAAAACTATGTTTAGATATTATTTTATCATGTTGATTTGGAACTTCTATTTTTCTTCTCTTTGAAAAATTAGTTATGCAATATCTAGATTTTCTCTCTTACTCTTGAGTACTGTGATGTCTCTGATCTAGCCAAGCGAGTTGCCTTGAAATATTGCTTTTCAAAAGAAGGCATCCAGAAATAACACAAGTGTTAACAGCCGGTCCAACGGTAGCTTTAACAAAAAAAATTATTATACATATATTTTTGTTGGAAAAATTTATCAAAAGTACAATATGAAAAACAAAATTCGAATTATATGCAACAGGGTACAGGAATTAGAGAAAACCCCACCTCATCCGCCACCTAGGATGGTGTCTTCCACTTGGCAGCACGACGTCACGTCTGACGTGGCCTAGGATGAAAACAAGTTGGGTAGTGCCCGACAAGTACCCGACCTGATTTATGGCAGTCATGACTCATGAAACGGATGCTATTTTTGGGTACCCAATGGGCACAGGCTCAGATTTGGGTACTGCCCGTTCAGTTTTATATAGAAACGGGTAGAATACGGAACGATTACTACCTGGCATTATCGGGTAAAAATGGGTAGGATGCAGATACCCGGTTTTCCTAAGTAAATAGGGTGCCCGATCAGAGCAAGCATGACTTGGAACCGGTTACTAGTGCTCCGCAATTGAGATGTGCAACAACGTCTTGCCTCTTTATATAGCCACCCATTGAATCAAGCTCAACTCCCAATTCCGGTATGGTACTATCCGCACTCCCGTAGATGGCTCGTTGTCTACTTGTCTGTCCACCAGGGCCACCAGGCCAGCAAACACCCACCAACCTAGCTAGTGGCCTACCAAGCTGCGTGCTGCGTACAGCGGCTCAGCATGCCTGCGTATGCATCAATGTGATGGCCAATGGTGCATGCTGCATGCATTCACGTGCATGTCCCAGCTGACTAGCTTGCTGGATGCATACAATGCTTGATGCACGCATGTGTTGCTACGGATGCACGCAGCTTCACTTTAGTTCATAAATATTTATGTTATGTTATATCCATTCCACCACGTATTAATTTTGACGCTAAGCAATTCATGTACTATCTTGAACAATCTTGTATAAGTAGTAATTGGACAATTTGTGTGTTACTTAGATTCTTTTCATCGCATGTTTTAATCCTATATAATTTATGTGCTAACCGATTTAGTACTTGGTATCTGCTTTCTACATGTCCGTGCAATACCCGATAACCGATTTCTACATGTTTGCATATACTCGTGCCCAACCCGGTATTAGGGAAAATAAATTAGGGTAGGATACGGAATGGCCTACTACCTGACCCGTTTTCACCCCCCACATCGAGTGGAGGATGTCGGCTAAGCTTGCCCACTGTGCGCATCAGCTGGTGCCGCTATTACTGATTGCTGCTCTGCTAGCAGGCACTCCACCGACAGGAAAACACTGTATCATGCATAATAAAATGGCAACGGTGGGCTGAGGTTCACGTACAGGACTGTAAAACAATTGTATACATTTATTATTTTAATAATGTCAGTAAGTAAAGTATTTAATTAATGACATTACGCAAATCATGAAAATCCCAACATAAAGAGATGGAGAGCACGCAGCTCCCATCACTCACTCTCTACTCAAAATTCAAGAACTCGCTACGCGATCAGCGGGGTGGGGAGTAGCAACTAGCAAGTACTCGGATTACACGGGAGTATTCAAAATTACTCGGGCTCCATATAAATGATAATAACAATATACATTATCTTCATATATTAATTTCATGTGGGTCTAGTCTAATCTCACCTCCAAGGAACAGTAGATTGTAGTCCGACTAATGGGCCATCTATAGAGAACACTAGTAACTCATGGGCCATCTCACCTCCTAGCCCACTGCCTAACCCAACCCACCCACCACACGACCTATATCTCTCCTCTACCCTAATCTCTCCTAGACCCCTCCCTACCCAGCCACTGCCTTTGCTCCCTACCTCCCTCAACTTCACGCCAATGGGTAGAGTGCAAATGGAGCAAGTAGAGGCGGCCGGAATGAAGCAGCGACGAGCTGAGGCTGTCACCGACGCTGGTTGTTGAGTAGAGCTTGGCGGAGGCAAGCAACGACCGTTGTCCAGATTGGGGAGGAAACTGACGGTGGCAATGGAGCACGGTGGAGGGACAGCCAGCGAAGGCTCCCCAATCGCCAACCCTAGCTCCCAGCAACACCTCCCTACTATTCTCTGGATCCCCAACCCTCACGCATCTTGAGCTCATGGGCACCGTCCCTATTTCTTTAACTCACCGATTACCCGCCGTTGTCGGCCCACCGCCTCACCGAGTACTCCCAACTTTGACCGTGTAGGACCAATTACTCAAGGGGCCGAGTAATGCACCAATTATGACCAACTCACCTCGGCAAGCTACCAGCTAGCGAGTGTATGGCGAGTACTCACCAAGTTGAACCGAGTTTTAGAACATTGTCTACTCTTTGTTTGTAGGCACACTCCTGTCACTCTCATCCGCTAATCTTTACTTGGAGGTACGCTCTCATCAGTCATCACTCTCACCCGCTGCTCTCTACTTATAGGTACGCAATCAGTCCTAGTGTCTACTCTGCTTGCAGCCTTGCAGCTATCTAGTCAGCCTCAGGTTTTGATTGTAGGTATCGGGCACACACCTCAAACTAGAAGAGTTGCAATCAAAACCCGAGGCTAACTAGATAACTGCAAGCAGAGCGGACGTTGAGATTGATTGCATACATATATAAGCAGAAAGCAGAGGCTGCAAGTGATGGGAGCATACCTCCAAGTAGACATCAGAGGATGGATGATGGGAGTATACCTACAGGTAAAAGAGCAAAGAGTGAGAATGATGGGAGCCACGTGCTCTCCATCCCTTTATGTAGGGATTTTCATGATTAGCAAGATGTTATTAATTAAACATTTTACTTACCAACATACTTAAAATAATTAATATGTTTTACTATTAATTAACAGCCTCCTACGTTATCCTACATGAACCACAACCACCCATTGTCATTTTATTATGCATGCTATAGTGTTTTTCCATCGATGGAGTGCGTGCCAGCATAGAGCGGCAATCAGTAGCAGACATTCAATCGTGTGCTTTAGAAGACAGCAGGATCTTGTCATTGCCAAAGCTAAGGTCCAGCTCTTGGAATTGTGTGCCAAAGTGGTGAATTGTGTGCTGGACAACAGATCAACAGCGCTAGCGCCGAAGTGTTTAACTATGTGTTGGCTAGTAGAACACCAGCGCCAGCTAAGCAGCGCAGCAGTGGCGCCAGCCAACGCGCACGGTGGGCCAGCCCCACCGACATCCACCACCATGGTGCGGCGGACGCTGGGCTGGCGGACGCCGGGCTGGGTGGCGGATGGAGTGGGGTTTTCTCTAATTCCCTTGCCCTGTTGCATATATTTCTAATTTTGATTTTCGTATTGCATTTTTGATATATTTCCCCTTTTTGTGTGGTCTTGATCCATCTAATATTCTAATAAATGTAAGACAGAATTAAACCTTCCAGGTTCAGATATGGCAGATAGTTCATGCTGAAATTTCTCATGGTACAGCAACAAACTAAATTTAACCAGCTATTATGCTGACGACAAATTGGCTTATGTTTGTCCATTCAGGCCAGGCATGGTCCTAAACAACTGATCAACACAATATTTTACCCTAAAGTGATAGTCAATTCATGGATAACCAATAGACTAGAGCTTTATAAACCTAAATGCCAGTGGCCAGTAAGCACAGATATGTGCACTCATATGATGCTGACCACAAAAATGCAATGGCTAGGGGCTCAGGGCAGAATATTGGATACAAGAAACTGGAAAAATTATCACAAGTAATAACCACTAAAGACCAATGCTGCAAATGGAAGAAAAGAAGGCCCCTTTCTTTTGAAACAAGGGAAATATTAAGATTTCATTTGTCAGAGCAAAGGAGGAAAACTGCCCATTGATTATAGTACTAATATAGATTTAAAGATTACACATGTAAAGGATGCTAGAGAAGATAAGAAAAAAGGAAGTATACGTAATGAGAATCCTTTACCTGGAAAAATGAGAATCCTTTTCAAACTCAAAGTCGTAACTATATGTAGCAAATGAATCACAACAATTTATGTGTTGAACATGCAAGTATTGAGGATCTGGAAAGAAATGACCATACTGTTGAAAATACATGAAACAGGATAAACATTGTCAGCATCTAGAGAATATAAGACAGTCCACATAAGTAATTTAGATATCCTTACAGAATCAACAATCTTGAACTCTGAAGATGTTCTCAGTCGCAGCACGCATCCAAAAGCATAAGGACGGCTCAGCATTTTGTATCTGTGAAATGGTGCATGAGAATCATGCTACTGCTTTATAACTATATAATAATCAATGCATATAAACAATAGCTGTAATATATTTTGACATTCTATATCATTTATGCATATATGTTCATATACCATTGTACCAAGTACCTATCTAACTTGAAACCCTGACTACTACAATTTATGGATGGATATTTGGGTGGTGCATAACCAACGCTCAAACGTTCATGGCGGAGTATGGGATTAGGCGAGCCTGACATGATCCAGGACTTGAGTACTTCACCAACCAGAAGTACTAGGACAAGTTGTCAAAAATAGAATAATAAGGAAATGACCTATTCAGACACCACCACTGCAAAAGAAAGTCTAAATTGCATACATTCAAATTAAAACCAAAAGTCACGAAATGGCCAAATGGGTATAAATTCCCATGGGGTGGGGGTGGGGGGAGGCAACCCAATTTCTAGAGTACCCTTATTTAAAAAAAATCCATGAGCATTAGGTATCCTATCAATCAGGCTGTCCTACACATTGGAAGCAATAACTCGTAGAAAGATCAAAACAATGGATTGAAAATTGAAGCGCCTAATATATATTTTGTTTGAAGTGATAGTGTTAAACTGCCAAATAGAAAGAGATACATAGCACAGATTATGACTGAACTTACATATCTTGTGGAAGTGTTGATTCATCTGCATTTGAATACAGATACAATGAGCCACCACTTTCAACACTCAGAACTTTGAGGGAAGCCAGATCTGTGTATTCATTTGTAATGGAAAAAAGGTCCACACACACACCTGCTTGAACAGCAGTAGCAGCCTGTGATATGCCAATCAGGATATATTCTAAAATATTCTCATAATGAATTGACCAGTATTTACGTAAACCTACCAGATTTTTGTAGAAACTTGTATGTTCAGGAACCAATGTATGATCTGAATCCAACAGTTTACTAGCATTATTATCGTCCCCGTCATTTCGTGCGTCTAGTTGGCCAGCCCCATAATTTGGTGGACCAGATAGAAATGCAAATATCCTAGCTGTTTTTGAAATTATCAGGGCAAGGCATAATAATAGAAGACAAGGTCAACTACTAAAGGTCCACATAGTACTACTATCCATAGATAAAATAATAGGATGTCAGTGTAGTCAAGAGTCAAGACATTAATTAGCGTACCAAGTTCAAATGTAATTCCATATTCCAAACTTAGATAGGTGACAAGAGCATCCATTGCTACCCCAAAACCACGGGTATGATGCAATGCATGATCCTGAACTTGCGATGCATTTGATGTCATTTCCCAAGGAGATGTCGGTTTAATTGTATCAAGTGCTTCAGCAATACGATCTTTGCAGATGTCAACCTGTTAACATGTAACTGAGATGAGCATATACAGGTATATGAATATTTTTGGAACACAAAATAGAGTCAAAGCCAACCCCTTTAATTAATGGAGAAAATATACATACAGGAGCCAAAAAAGAACAAAGTGGCATGATATCTTCGAGATTGACAAACAAAGTGCCATCAGAATCAGGAGGGATAAAAGCATTCTTCACAATTGGTATTGGACCTTGAACATCATATAATCCTATCTTGTTGCTAAATGTCAAAAGCCCAAACAATGATCCTGGAGAAAGAGCTGTACGGTATCACCAGACCAGTGAACACATATTAGTATGAAAGCTTTTAATTTTTATTTCCACAACAAGGTGTAAAGAGTTTTATTATTTAGACAATAGATTAGTTCCTAAAACTTGTGACTGAACCTCACCTTCAAGAGCTGCCAGAAGAGCACTTTTGACAAGCTCCAAAAATTCCTCTGAAGCTAAAACACAACAAGAAAAAAAAAATCATCAGAAGAAAGTAAGCTCTAAACAAAAATGAAGCTGATGGGATAAAACCAAAAATGATACGGAAAGACTTCTGTAACACTATTACCACATCCTCTACGGGTGTATTTGGTTGTTTGTACCAGGTTGAACCTGTATGAGATGGTACAAGTTGAAGATTTTGTTTGTTTCTCGTATGGGATGACGTAGAATGTTTCAAGTATTCAAATACTATCAAATTGGATTCAATATTCAAATTGGATTTTCAATTCAAACTACAGTTAACATTTGAATTTTTTAATCCATTTTAAATTAAAATCAAAAATTGAATTCAAAATTCAGACCAAATTTAAATTCAATTTAAATTTATATTCAAAACTCAAGTCGTATTTTCAAATCAGGATTCAAGCAAGTTATAAAAAAATGATTTGAAATTTAAATTCAACCCAAATTAAAAAAAAAATCAAATTTTAGTATGAAAACTCAAATCGGAATTTAAATTCAATATTGAAGGTGTATTGAAAATTCAAATCAATTTTTAAAATTCAAATGTATTTTCAAATTCAAAATCTAAAAATTAAAAATTGATTGAAAATTTAAAACGAATTACAAATCTAAATTGAATTCAAAATTGAAATCAATTTGAAATTTGATATACTATAAAATAAAAAATATGAATTAAGAAGAAGTAAGATCTTGCGAGAGAAAGTTGTACGGTGTTATTCGACCAAATCGAGCAAACGAAGTCATACAGCATATTGAGATAATATTTCATTTTTCTGTATCCCACCGTTCAGGATGATTTGGTACGGTTCACCCAACCAAACACATGGATGGACACAAAGGTAACCAAACACACCCTAAAAGAACCTTCCATCCCATAATTTTCCTTCACTCCTTTTTCCATTCACTACATACTCGAAAAAAAATTTCCTGTGTTAGGTCCTCCAAATTCGAACCTCTAAAATCTCTAACAAATAGTACTATATGTGAACGAATTTAAGAGGATGGATGGAACTTTTAGAGGATGTGGTAATAGTGTCATGGAGGTCCTAATATTAGAGAGCTTGCTGAGGATGCTACCAAAAAAGAAAATGATTAGGAAGGACTGAAATAGCTTGCAGGGGAAAGTGCTCTACAATTATTCTTATGGAAATATTAAAATTCTCTGAACAGGTACAATAATGACCGTCTAAGTTATCACAGCTAGTGAGCTAGATGAATCAAGGCTAAACGGAATGTCTTTAGATACTATCAAATAGTACTATATCTATATGTGAACGAATTTAAGAGGATGGATGGAAACTTTTAGAGGATGTGGTAATAGTGTCATAGAAGTCCTAATATTAAAGGACCTGCTGGGGATGCTACCGAAAAAGAAAATGATTAGGAAGGACTGAAATAGCTTGCAGGGGAAAGTGCTCTACAATTATTCTTATGGAAATATTAAAATTCTTTGAACAGATACAATAATTACCGTCTAAGTTATCACAGCTAGTGAGCTAGACGAATCAAGGCTAAACGGAATGTCTTTAGATACTATCAAATAGTACTATATCTATATGTGAACGAATTTAAGAGGATGGATGGAAACTTTTAGAGGATGTGGTAATAGTGTCATAGATGTCCTAATATTAAAGGACCTGCTGGGGATGCTACCGAAAAAGAAAATGATTAGGAAGGACTGAAATAGCTTGCAGGGGAAAGTACTCTACAATTATTCTTATGGAAATCTTAAAATTCTCTGAACAGGTACAATAATTACAGTCTAAGTTATCACAGCCAGTGAGCTAGATGAATCAAGGCTAAACAGAATGGCTTCAGATGCTATAAGGTATCATGTTAATGAAACACAAATCCAGTCAACTTAAAAGGATCTTGTATTGGTAGAGTTGTTCAACTTGATGAATGGTGTCACAACAATTTTTTTTTCATTTTTACAATTCAAAGCAAGCGTCTATAGGTGCAGGCATGCAGCAACAAGAACATCACGACCATATCAATCACTAGACTAACAGGGATGCAATCTACTGATACTTATCATGTCGTTAAGCTAGCAAGCTTAAAGCATCAACAAGTCACTACTCCATTCAATCGTTTGTCACTTTTCTCAAGTCAGGATTCAATGATCTTTAAATTTTGGAGACTGTACAACACATAAGCTGAAAGTAAATGGCCATGGGTTTAAGTAAAAGGAATCATGAGATCATACAGGACAAGTCCACCACAGCCACGCACACGGGAATTGTCGCCGTCGCAGCCTCGCCCTCCTCCCCTACAAAAAACACCAACAAATCATCGCACCGCACCAATACCACATTGCATCATATCGAACTAGTGAGATCCCCGTACGGCCATACCAGGGAGGAGGAGGTCGACGAAGGCGGAGCGCATCTCGGGCGGGTCTTGGCCGCCATCTCGCGCGTAGCGCGCGGCGACGTCGGCGGGGAGGTCGTTGTCGGTGGAGCAGATGGCGCACGTCCACGACCAGCGGTGAAGCGGGCAGAGAGTGCTGAAGTAGGCGAAGCAGGAGTCACAGCGCGGAAGGAGGTGGCCCTCGTCGCCGGTGGCCGGCGGCGAGCCCCGCTCGTCGGCGGCGGAGAACGGTGTGACGGCGACGCCCCACGGGATGCCGGAGGATTCGTGGAGCGCGGCGTCGGAGGGGAAGCAGGCGAGGCTCGCGCGCACCGCCATTTCTGCGCCGTGCGGTTTGAGATGTGGATCTGGAGACTGGTGAGTGGTTAACTGGTCGCTCGAGGGAGATCTGAGAATAGATAGCTGCGCGCCGGCGCCGAGGCCCGAGGGTTGTCGCCAACTCGCCATCGCGTGGGCTTGCGTTGGACTGCTCTACTGCAGCAAACAATCGATCAGGACCGTCTAATTGTTGATCGTACGGCTGAGAGGAATCTAAAGGAGCAGTAATGTTACCGGTATAAGACCATCCCAAGGCAGGTTCGCAGACATGTGCTTAGACAACAAATCAGGGTTTTTTTTGCCACGTAGGATAGGTAAGGTGTTTGCATGGATAGTTGGGTACTTAAAAAAAGATATGGGGTGCCTAATTAAGTACCATGCTTAGATAGGTGTTTAGAGGAACTAAACACCCATACAAGCTTCTATGCATTGAAAATAAGTTTTTCTACATAAATCTAATAGCATTAAGACTCCTCTCCCAAGACTGCTATATAAACGTTTTGCATTGTACATGGCGTAAATTGTACACAGTAGTAGGCAGTAGCATCTTCTTGGCTGATTCTTCTAGAATCTAGAGATCAACGATTTGCCTACAGACTGGTTTCTTTTCCCCGAAACAAGTGCTCACAGTAATGTTAAGGAGGAGTAAAATGCAGGAAATAAAATAAAAATTATGCATAGCATGAAGGTACAAACCACTGCTAGGCTTTTACCATCGTCTCAGACCAATCACCTCACAAGCAATCCTGCAAGATGACAACAAGAACCAAAACCTACAACTGCAATATAGAGTTGCCAACACGCACAAAGTCGAACACCTCGAAGGAGGACTAACATCTAACTAACTCCAACCAACCCACAAACTCAAACAAAAATGGTCAAACTAGCAAAGAGGGATACACTAAAAGGACACTGACAGCACGGAAGGAGCATAATGACGTCTTCAATAAGAACATGACAACAAGGTCGTTGTCACCACCACCCGACTGATTTTCACCTAGGAACAAGAGGGCACCAACGATTGATGGTGCTGCTAGGGAGGAGTGGTGCCGGGGAGCAGAGATGTTGATACCAAGGCACACAGCAGCACAGCTGCACGGTGAGAGGCGTTGATCCATCCAGATCACGATCGGCGATTCGCGATTGCGACTCCGCGACGGCGCTCGTCTCTCGCAGCTCGGCCGTCAGCCCTCCGCGGCTGCACCTGCACGTCGGTCGCGACGCTGCGTGCCCAGCCGATGAACAGGAAGCACGCGCGTCCGTTTAGCCAGTCCAGGAAGCTCGTCGAGGTGCTGTTGCCCGCTAGCCGCTGCTAGCCTACTGCACGTGAGGTGAGCACTGAGCACGTCCAACAATTACAATTATTCAATTTGTTCTTCAATCTTCATGTCAATCCAGTTCAGTTCAGTCAAGTTTGTTCGGTCTATTCAATTCAATTAATTGTGTGCTTCATATTCTTTCAATTTTTTAGGGAATTCATGGGTAAAGAAAAAACAATTTATTCTTTTGTCAAAAGAAAAGAGCAAGATGATGATGTAGTACAATTGGTTGAGCCAATTTCTACTATTAATCCACAAGATGCATCGCAATTAGTCCGGCCAACTTCTAGTCCAAGTCAAGAACTAGATGAGCCAGCTTCTACTCATCCACAACCACAAGATCAATCAAGATGCATCCCACGTATTTAAATGGCAGAAAGTTAATTTTGATGTTCATGATTACATTAAAGGTGACCCAGCATTACGTCATCAAATTTGGAATTGTCCTGCTAATCAACAAGATGAAATTCGAAAAGCTTACATGAAGCTTGGCCCATATCAGCCAAAGAGAGATTCATATCCTTCTTCTGGTCCAGAGAATCACCCGAGACGATTTTAATATCATTGGTTTAGAACTTTTTCATGGCTAGAATATTCGCCTTCCAAAGAGGCAGCATTTTGCTTCCCATGCTTTCTATTTTCGAAGAAACCAAAAGAAAATGTGGGTCTGATACCTTTACAGCGAAGGGATTTTAGAGTTGGAGAAAAGTTAACAATGAAAAAAATTGTGCCTTTTTAGCTCATATGGGAAAAGATTCTAATTCTGCTCATAACTTTTCAGTACAGCGTTATGACAACTTAAAGAGTGGGTTGTGCCACATTGAAAAAGTGATAGAGAAGGTATAAAAATAGGATATTATGAAAAATCGATTGCGGCTCAAGACATCAATTGATACTGCAAAATGGTTAGCTTTTCAAGCCCGTGCTTTCCGGGGGAATGATGAGGGGCCTAATTCAAATAATCAAGTGAATTTTCTTGAGATGGTCAAACTTTTGGCTTCATATGATGAGAAGGTCAATGCAATTGTCCTTGGTAATGCTCCAGGTAATGCTAGGTACACATCACCGGAATTTCAAAAAGAAATCTTTCATGTCGTTGCTACTAATGTGCAAATTTCTATTCGAAAACAAATTATAGATGCAAAAATTTGCTTGATTGTTGATAAAGCACGATATGAATCTAGGATTTTTTCATACATGCCATTACAAAGTTCGCTTATATCGGATATGCCATCACAAAGTCGATATTATTATAGATGCCACTAGTTTTGCAAAAATCTATCACGGATGTCATTCTCGGAGATTTTCTAGGATTTACGACGTATACCAAATAAAAATACTGGCAAAAATACACCCTGACATGTGGGACCCACACGTCATACACTCAGCCCTTTCTTCCTCCTCCTCCTTCCTTCTTGCTCCTTCCTCTCCACTGCTCTCTCGCCGGAGCTCGCCGCCACACTCGTCCATCATCGCCGCCGTTGCCCTAACGCCGTCCTTCATAGTCGCCGTCCTTCCTTCGTTCCGCCGCCTTGCCGCCGTCGTCGCGTCATCAGCTTACTACACCCATCGCCCATTGCCGCCGCAGACCGCGAGCTCGCTTATCGGAGTTGGAGATAGGAGGGGGAGGAGGGAGGAGGAAGAAAGAGAAGAGAGGGTGAGAAGTGGGCTCCATTTGTCGGAGGCTGCATTTCTTTTCGTATTTGGCGTATTTGGCTCGCATAAAACACAAAAAATCCCAAAAAAGCCCGAGAATGGCATCTGTGATAGATTTTTGCAAAACTAGTGGCATCTATAATAATATCGACTTTGTGATGAAATATCTGAAATAAGCTAACTTTGTAATGGCATGTATGAAAAAAATCCATGAATCTAAGAGAGAGCGGATGGCACTTGTTGCTCGCTTTGTTTACAAGGGTGGTTTTATTCGAGAACGTTTCTTAGATCTTGTACATGTTCATGATACTACCGCCGTAACTCTCAAGGAAGAACTTTGCTCAGTTCTATCATCTAATCATAGTTTAGATGTTCAAAACATTCGCGGACAAGGATATGATGGTGCAAGCTATATGCGTGGAGAATGGAATGGCCTTCAAAGAAAAATTATGAAACAATGCCCTTATGCATATTATGTTCACTGTTTTGTGCACCAATTATAGCTAGCCCTTGTTGCTGCATCAAAAGAAGTGACTGAGGTTCATAATTTCTTCGAACATCTGGCTATTATTGTAATTACAGTTGCTTCTTCATGTAATAGAAATGATGAATTGAGAGATAATCAAGTAGCTGAAATGCGGAAATTGATTGAGCTTAACGAGCTTGAGACAAGAAGTGGAGCCAACAAAGTTAGAGCTTTACAACGACCAGGTGAAACTAGATGGAGCTCTCATTTTAGTTCTGTTTGCAGCCTTATAAAATTATATAAGGCTGCATTTTTAGTTATAAAAGATATTGCTTCGAGTAAAGGGCCATGTACTTCTAATTCAGCTCGAACAAAAGTCGCTGGTGCTGTTAAGACTATGATGTCATTTGATTTTGTGTTCATCTTGCACGTTATGAAAGAACTCATGGGAATTACTGATTTGCATTGTAAAAAGTTATAGCAGAAGGAACAAGATATTGTGAATGCTATGCGTGATATTGCTACTAAAAAGGAACTAATGCAAAAGTTAAGAGATGATGGTTGGAGTAAACTCTTAGTTGATGTTTGTGGCATTTTGCAATAAACATGAGATTTCTGTTCTTGACATGAGGAGTTTTTATGTTGATTTTATTCGATCCCGTAGACATGATGAGACTTCGATTCAACATCGTTATTAATATGATATATTTACAGTTGTCGTTGACCAGCAGCTACAAGAGTTAAACAGCAGGTTTAGTGAACAAACGATTGAGCTAATTATTCTATGTAGCTCTTTAGATCCAAGGAACTCATATAGGTCATTCAAAATTGATGATGTGTTCCTGTCAGCCACAAAGTTTTATCCTTTAGATTTTTCAGAGCAGTGAAGGATTAACTTGAGGTATCAATTGCAACATCATGAGCTTGATGTGCTACGAAATCATGAGTTCCAGGATTTGTCAATCATGGTTGATATTTGACAAAAGCTTACAGAGACAGAAAAATCTAAAGATTATAATTTGATAGATAGATAATCTTCTTTTGAACTTATGTTGAAACCTTGACTTCAACGCTATTTGTTGCCAACAAACTAATGACTAATCCAATATTCATGTTTAATTGGCAGGTTAATTCGACTTATCCTTACTTTGCATGTTTCAACTACAACAACAGAACGTGCTTTTTCTAGCTTGTGAAGACAAGACTTCGAAACAAGATGGAGGATGAATTTCTTAGAGATTGTTTGATAATCTACATTGAGAGGGAGATAGCTCTAGATTTCAAAACTGATGCACTTATAGATGATTTCAATGCAATGAAGCGTCCACAAGCACGACTTAAGTAGACATCAAATGGTTTACTTTATCTTATTCTTATTACATATATTTTGCATATATTTTTTGGTACAATTGAATACCTAAATTCCTAAATTACCCTTGGTTTAAATGGATTAGTGTCGGTGTCTGGGAATCGCGCTCCTGAAGAGCAGCGGGTCCACGGATCGGCAGACGAGTTTGTAGTTGGAGTGAGGCCCAACGACGACCCTTCTCAGCAGCTCGGGTGGCGGCCAAGCCTGCGGAGGGCTAGGGCCGCGCTGCCTTCCCGGACAAGGGCCTGGTGCGACTTGGTGATCTGGGTACAGGTCCTCGGTACAGTGCAAGAAAGAAAGAGAGGAGATACGAACTACGAAGACACAGTCGACTTACCCTAGTTCGAACCCCCACTGCCGGGTAATAGCTCTACTCCAGCTTAGTTGATTAGATGGTGGAAACAGTGCAAAGGTGCCGAGACCGGGCTTGGAGGCACCGATCCCGAGCTTACAATGAAGGTGGTTAAGGACTAAAACTACTCGTTAAGGAAGCTTCGGATGCGGGTGTTGCTTGGGCTTGAGTCAGATGGAATTGAATCAGGGAAGAGCGAGCCGCCCTTCGATTGTCCAGGAATCCCCCTTTTATAGGCGCGGCGGGGTGCCCGGAGCTGATACCGTGGGCCCCGCGCCGGTCTTTACTTTAGTGGCGAAGTTCTTGTCTCGTTAAGGGTTACATGCAGTCCGAACTGCAGGAGGTCGAGGTTAATGCGTATTTGTCTCGGCGCCTATTCAGGGAGGAAGCCTCTTTAGGAGAAAGCACTTTCCTTTATCCTCGAAATAGCCTTGGCCGGGCGAAGCGTCTTGCGCCACCCGTTGGGCGTCGCGCAGCGTAACAACCATCGCCGCACGCCAAAGAAGGCAAGCGGCGGATAAGTCGCCCGTGTACTCCACTGGTCGCGGGTCCACAGGAGACACGGTTCGTTCGGTCAAGGCGGAGAAGGAATGGTGAGCCATGAGCGGTTGTCGCCACGCTTACGGGTGGCGGATCACCGAGGACCTTCTCCGGGCTAAGGATAGCCGGGAGGACATGGTGCCGCGCGGTTTGACCTAGTCAAGCAGGGCAGCCACGAGCGAGTTAAGCGACTTCTTTAGTACGGCGAGAATAGCACGCTTGGTCTTACATTACGTGTGGTGGGCGATGCAGAATCGGCCCAAGGCACGCTTCAAGATAGGCCGTTTACTAATCACCAACAACCCGACCCGAGCCTTGGCGGGTCGCGTGATGAGCTGGGTCGAGGTTTTAGAGAGATCCTCATCACGCCGAAGCGGAAGATTTAGCTCGAGGGCCAAAGTCCGAGCATTAAACTTCGATTTGATGTAAAGGTGGGGCGGTTCGCCTCCTTGAGCACGATTTCCCACGATCTCCGTTTATTGTTGTTTTCTTTAAAGGCGCGGCCTTGTGAAGAACTCGATTGCGACACCATCCCCTTGCCTCTGTCTTCATCCTCTCCTTCGCTCCTTGTTCCTGCCGCCATGGTTGTCATCGGAGAGAGAGCGCCGACGAGAGAGAATGGCGAGCTAGAGAGGATGGCTTTGTCGGTAGGGCACATGGAGACTTTCGGTGCGGATCTGGAGCCAAGGTCCAATCCAAGCGAGTTAATGCCTTGAGGTTCGCTATCTGCGGATTTCGCATGCGGAATCGCGATTCATTCTTGACTTCTTCGCCTTCATCGAGCCGAGGCCGAGAACATCTCCGCAATCTTACGTCCATCTGCCGATCTTTGCGTTTACATGCGAGGTGCCTTTGCGGGTGCAACCGACGGTGAGCCTTCTTGGCACTTCTTTGAGTTGAAACCGTCGGCCACCGAGTGGGCAGCGGCGGGTTTTCTACGACCATCGGCGGCGAGGTCGGGGCGCCAATCGTACCGAATATGAGGTGAGGGCGAAGGTTGATGGTTGGGCGGCGGTGGTTCTACGAACCATGGGGCTCGACCCGAATACTCAGCGGCGCCGGATCGCCAATCTTCCAATGGGCGAGCCTCACCGGAGGACCAAGCCACGAGGCCGATATCAAAGAGCTTATTAAGGGCGGCAGCGGGCTATGAGGTCGTCGTTAGCTTCACGAGCACCGGATCGATCTGTTGAGGCGCCATGGCGTCGTCGGCCGACATGGATGGTTGGGAGGATCCGGACCGGGATTTCCACAAAGGTACGCGCGAGCCGCACCCTTTCGCTTAACTTCAGGTCAGAGGCGCGCCGTGACCGCTAACGGCGTTATGCAGGGCTCCCGAACCGCGAGGTTGGGCGGATCGCAGGGATGCTGCTACCCCTGGACAAGACTCCTCGCCGCATACGGTTCGTGAAGGATAAACTGTCCGAGGTAAGTGCCCGGAAGGTGTTCGATTGAATTCTCAGCCGTTCGCGCCCCTGAGGTCTTGACGAGGAGCACTTTTTGTTCTGTAGCGGACGTGGAAGATGGTTGGGCAGACCACTCAGGCCACGGGCTCGAATGAGGGGCCCTTGCCGGCAGGAACGCCGGCGGCATCCGGCGGGGCGCCGGTCCCGTCGCCTACGGCAGGCGAGGGGAAAAAAGCACCTCGAGCGGCCGAGGCGGGCTCAAGACGGCGGTCTGAGGATGCACACAGGGAAGCGCACGCCTTTGCAGCAGTGAGCTCCGCCCTCCTATCTGGGTTGGGTGCTAAGCACCGCGCCCTTAGGTTTATTGCGTGTGTTGGTAGCGGTGCCCTCACGAAGAAAAGGAGAACGTACCGGCCCGTCCCGGATAGTAGCGAGGAGGAGGTTGTCTTTGGTATCGGGTTCGCCATTAGCTCTGGCGCCGCAAATGAGGGCCCACGAGGAAGATTCTTATGGGCGAAGAGAGCGGCTTTGCCCACCACGAGCCGTGTCGGCGGTGGAGACGAGCTCTTCTGCGCCCTCGCCAGGTGTCTACGAGACCTGAGCTTGAACGGCGTGTAAGTTTCTCGCGACGCACGTCGCCTCTCTGTTTTAATGTCTGATTTCCGCGCTCTTTGTTGTAGTGCGCAGCGCCAAAGTGGCGGGCTCCGTGCTACCTCCCTCTACAGAAGCCATGGCTGCCGAAGATGAGCCGGTCACACCTAGGGGAGGAGTGTCTTTGCCGCAGCAGCTAGAGGCCGCCGGTGGCGAAGGGCTAAACAACTGGCCCAGGGGCTGCGCTCTGTGGCTTGACTAGAGGCCGCCGGGTTGGAGAAGTTAAAGGGCAAGAACCAGCCGGTCCGCGGAGGATCAAGATATTGCCTACCGGTGGCGGTACTGGACGCTTCCGAGGAGATTGCGGAAACAGTGCAGGTCGTGGTGGGTGATGACCCTGTGTGGATCACGCCCTTGCGCGTTGAGGGACGCACGGCGTATGGATGGTGGCCGATCGACCGCAGGGGGATCGCCGACCACCTCAAGACCCCGGTTGGGAAGACGCTTCCGGCGCTCGATCGGCGGATGCTGCTGGTCAATTGGACCTGGCTAGTTCGCATGCTCACGCCGGACGGATGGACGGGCGTGGTGATGCCTAGCGTGGCCCCACTGGCGTCCGCGGGCTGGATCTCGGCCACTCCAGAATGGGTGGAGGAACAAGATGCTGCCAGGTCGCAGGAGGCCGGCCGAACGGGCCTGCCACGTCCTAAGTTCCACCCGATCCCTGGGCTGGACGACCCGCACAAGCTCGTGGCGGCCAAGTGGACGGTGGACGAGTGAAGAGGAGCGTTAGTAAGAGCCACGCTCGGCGTGGCGATGCCCGTGTGACGAGTGCGGAGCGAGCCACCGTGGCGAAGGCTGAGTTGGCGGCCAAACTGGAGGACGCAGAGAAAGCAGGCGGCGGCGGCGGCCGACGGGGACGCCGAGAGGCGGCCGAAGGAGGAGTAACGGCCTCGTTCTCGGTCGCGCCGCTAGCGCCGCCACGCCTCGCACCGCCGGAAGAGATCAGCGAGGAATCGGTCGGTTGTCCGTCCTCGGCGCTACGGAGGCTCCGTCCCGTGCTCGTGAGAAATATCGCGCAGGCCGTCGAAGCAGGACGGAGAACATGCTTGCTCAAACCAAGCAGGTAGTGCCCCGAACCCGCGCGTTATGCTTAAGCACCGAATCTTCGCGCTTCGGCGGCTTCCTTTGTTTCACTTTACACGCTTATCGCGGTTCGTCCTCGCCGATGGGAGCGATGGGCGGACGATCGAGATGACGACGCGGCGAAGATCGGCGTCTTCGGTCGAACTAAGCGCAAGCCTGTGTCCGCAACACGTGCGGACGGGCTAACCGCCTTGGTCGAGGCTCGTGCCACGACACGTGTCACCCAGTTAGAGGCCGCGCCAAGGTCGTCGCAGGAGAAAGAGCAGGAGGCCAAGGCGAGGCTCGAACAAGCTCGGGAGGCAGAGGAAGCCACAAAGATCCAAGCCCAGGCGGCTCGCGAAGAAGCGGACAGGGCTCGGATCCTTTTTGACGAGGAGTATAAACGCAGAGAGGCGGCCATTAAAGAGCTGGCGGCCACAAAATCTGAGCATAACTCCGTCGTTTGCGGGCTTGAGGAAACTTGCAGCTGGCTCATGGCGGAGAGCGCCGCGCTGCGCGAAACCGGGGCGAAGTCTGTGGCAGAGTCAGAGTCTCTAAAGAGGCAGGAGGCAGAGCTTGCTGAAGCCCGGGTCAAACTGCGCCAAGAGCAGAACGACATGGCCGCGCGAGCCATAGAGTTGCTTCAGACGCAGACGTGGATCCGAGAGTTAGAGAACGAGCTAGAGAAGCCCAAGCTGCAGCATGGACCGTAGTTTGACCCGGTCCATCCGTTCCCAGGCTCTGCGCCACGTACTTTTGTGTATTTTCTTTTGAATGTTTGTTTAGTCGGATAAACATTGCGAAATGTGTGTTGGCCGAAGGGCTTAGCCGTTTTTCACCTTAGTTTATTGTGTCAAATCGCGCGCACTGTGGGCTCTGCGGCGCGGCACAGTGTTCCGCTGACAACAAGGGCACGTTTGCCAGGCACGGATACGGAGGCGAAACCGCTCGCGCCGGTTCTTGCATCCGGCCTGAGCCACGCGTCGAGCCGCGAACGCATCGCCGGGCTTTGCTTGCGTGGGTGGGCGGGACCTCACGGGTAGGCCTTGACTCATGATGACTTCTCCGCGCCAGCAGCGGTGGGGGGGGGGCGCGTCGTCTGGCGATTGGTGCGATTGGTATTCCGTGAAGCGGCGTGTGCGCTGCGTCTCTTCATTTCGGGTAGTGGGTTTTAATTACACGCGCCAGCGCGGCAACGCTGACGGTAGCCCGCCGCAGCGACAGGCGTTGTACGTCGCCGCCTATAAAGCAAAACACGGCGATGTTGTCCGCAACATTCCCACTTGGCTTCCTCGGCCTTAAGCCAAAAAAGCGAAGTTCCCAGTGGCGAGAGGAGACAAAGGAGAAGACATGGCCAGCGCCAACTCGACGATCCGTTCGCCTGGCTACTAGCGGAAATCGATGATCTGCCGCCATTGTCTCCTCTGCCCGGGTCGATCCAGCCCGCGGCGGGGGAGGTGAACGCGCCGGCGCCGATCGTGGCAAGCCAAGCAGCTGCGCTGGCGGCGCACGCTCAAACTCGCGCCGACGAGGAGGTGGCCATGGCGCTGGCGGCCACGTTCGCGGCGGAGGTGGACACGGTGGCAGCGCAGATTGCTGCCGATGCTGCGTATGCCGCTGTTCTAGCGGCAGAGGAGGAGGAGGCTCTGACGCTGCCTGCGGCTGCGGCTGAGGGGGCTCCGCCGCAGGTCGTGGCCGGACAAGAGATCGGGGCGATTGCGGGGGCCATCATAGCGGCACCGCCTCCGCTGCTCATGGATTCCGCCATCTATCAGCGGCGGCGGGGGCGCGACCCGAGCGAGCCGGGACCGTCAGAGTCCGCGCCGGAAAGGGCTGAGGCGCCGGCGGAGTCATCCGATGCAGACCGGTGGGTGCGCCTGAGCGACCCCAACCGCAGCCGCCGGAGGCGCCATCCGAGTGCGCCCGGACCAATTGTACCCGCGCCGGGCCCGCTTTCACCGTTGTCATTATCGTCGTCGTCGGCGGAGTCTGCGCCTCCGCCGGCTCGTCGCCAGCGCCCCTGGTAGACGTGGCGAGGTTGTAGGATTTGGGCGCCATTGTAGGTCGTAGTAGCGCGGCGTCCTTTTTGGCGGTAGTTTAGGAGCCCGACCTCCTTTTGGTTTTGTAGAATCCTTTGTTCTTGTAAGATCCTCCATGTGAAATGCAGTTTCTTTTGGAAAATCTCATCGTGTTACTCCTGCTTGTTTGTTCATTTCCTTTTCTTGTTCGAATCCTGAAATGCGAAAAAGCAGGGGAACTAGATGAACAGAAATGAAGTTCTAAGATGAACTTAGGAAATTTGAGCAAACAGATCGCTATTTAGAGAGTTTGTTTTTGGTGCGCCTAATCATCCAGCCCCCGGGCCGTGGCCAATTTCAAGTGCGATCTTGGAGTTGGGCGCGGTCTAGAGACTAGAGTGATTTAGAAAAATTCGCGCGAACTCTCAACCCCCTAGTTTCGTTGGGCTGTGCAAAGGTGCAGGCCTTCCGAAAGTAGGGACTTAGAAAAGATTTGCGAAAATCCCCAGCCCCCGAGCTTTGGTGGGCCGCGCGGCGATGCGGGCCCAATGAACTAAAAGCTGGGCTAAAAGAGCCTTGACCCGTAGCTGCGGTCCAAGTTAGCCATCCAAACAATCCTGACGTGGGCTTACTGTACCTTTGGGCCACGGGAATTCCACATCGCGCGGAGATTCACTAGGGTGCGAGAGATCGGCTTATCCGTCGTGGAAATGCTCGGAATGCTTTATCCTTAGCCTTGAGATTTTGGCCACAGGCTTGCTTGAAAGCAGTCAAGACTTAGACCGGCGTGACTTCGTGATTCGGGGTGAGTTTTTTTTTTTTGAAATTGGAACTGAACTGAAATGAAGGAAACTTACAACCTGATTAAGCGTAGAAGCGTCGCAGAAGGGAGATGTTCCATGAGCTAGGGAGCTCGTTCCCGTCCTTGTTGGCGTAGGCGTCTTGAGCCTCGTCGTCTTCTTGTTGACTACTTTGTACGGTCCCTCCCACTTGGGGCTAAGCTTGTTGGAGCCCGCGAGGTTCTGAATGCGTCGTACAACCAGGTCTCCTACTTGTAGGGTCCTTGTGTGTACGTTTCGTGCCGCGTAATGACGTAGGGACTGCTGGTAGGCCGCAGCTCGGAGTAGGGATTGCTCACGGCGAGCCTCAAGTAGATCGAGGTCAAACTGCCGCTCCTCGTCGTTGACCACGGTCTGGCGAAGTCAGCGATCGGATCCTAGTCTCATTACATTGGGAGGGCGCTTCCGAGCCATAGGCGAGTCGGAAAGAAGTTTCTCCAGAGTCTTACCGGGTGTTGTCCGGGGTATCCGGAGGATCGACGGTAGCTCGTCGACCAACCTTCTTTGTTTTGCCTTGAGGCGTCGTGAGACTCTCTTTTGATGCCTTGGACTAGTTGTCCGTTAGCTCGTTCAACAAGGCCGTTGCTCGTGGGTGGGCCCGCGAAGCAAGGCGGCTTCATGCCAATTTCCTCGCAGTAATCATTGAATTCCCGGCTCGTGAATTGGGTGCCATTGTCAGCGATGATCCTATTAGGCACGCCAAATCTTCCAACGATGCTCCGGAAAAAACGTACTGTGGCAATTGCAGTGATGTTGGAGACCGGCTCGGCCTCGATCCACTTGGTGAAGGTGTCGATGGCTACGAACAAGTATGTCTTGCCGCCAAGACCTTTGGGGAACGATCCTAGGAGGTCCATCCCCCATACCGCGAACGGCCACGCTAGTGGAATTGTTTGCAGCTCATACGTGAAATTTGGTCGTCATCCGTGCATGATCTTGGCAAGCTTCGCAGATGCTTAACTAAAACCTGCGTCGCTCATCGCGATGGGCGAGAGTAGCCCATGCGGGCGCTTTCGACGAGAGTTACGTGCGGCGTGCGTGCCACAGATGCCCTCGTGAATGTCGGCTAGAAGGTACTTACCTTCTTCTTGGATAACGCACTTACAAAGCACGCCATTAGCATCCCTTCGGTACAGCAAGCCCCCGTGTAGGCGGTAAGCTCGGGCTCGCCTTTTTAGCCGAACGCCAAAGAGCGTCCTCGGGCAATGTCCCTACTCCAAGAACCGAATGAATGGCGTCATCCAGAGGTGCTTTGCTCGAGGAATGAGGCGATGCGGATGTCTCGGTTTGGGGGTAACAGCGCCCCTTGGCCTCCTCTCTCGAGGGAATGGAGGGTTTTAAAGGTGCTGCACTAGCACCCCCGGCGGGGCCGGTTCTTGTGAGGATCCAAGCTTGGCGAGCTTATCGGCCTCGCCATTCTCTTCCCTGGGAATGTAGCTGATTTCGAAGCTCGTGAAGCACTTCTCCAGTTTCCTCACTTCCGCCAGGTACCGCGCCATCGAGTCGTCAGTTGCCCGAAACTCCTCCCTGACATGGCGGACGACGAGTTGCGAATCCCCTTTCGCAACAAGCCGTTTAATGTCGAGCGCAGCGCATGCTCGTAGGCCCGCAATTAGGGCTTCATACTCTGCGGCGTTGTTCGTGGCCGCAAAGTGTATTTGTATGACGTGCTGGAGTCGCTCTCCGTTGGGGGAGATGAGAACGATACCGCATCCTGATCGCCCGGACTGGTGTGAACCGTCAAAGAACAGAGTCCACCGAGCTTCCTGCTCGTCTTGACCTGGAGAGCCTCTCTCTTGCTCGTCCGGCCTGGTCAATTTCTGCGACGAAATCTGCGGGGCACGGGCCTTGATCGCTGTTCGGGATACAAAGCGGATGTCGAATTCACCCACTCGACTCCCCCAGCCAGCGACCGGCCGGTGGCCTCCGGGTTTCGGAGAATGTCCTTGATCGGGTAAGTAGTCGGGACAATGACTTGGTGGGCGAAAATAGTGATGCAACTTGCGCGACGCCATCGACCAAAGCATAGCACGTTTCGAAGGTCGGGATAACGCTCCTTTGGCGGTGAGTGCCGCTCACATAGTAGGCGAACATTGCTTCCCTTCTCGTTCTATTGCCGATCTGCGCTTGCGGCGTTTGGTGTCACCGAGAGGTATAGCGGGAGGGCTTCCCGAGCTTGGGAGTAGTGAGGACGGGTGGCGAGGTGAGATACTGCTTGAGTTGTAGAAACGCGACCTCGGCTTCCTCGATCCACTCGAAACTATCGTGCTTTGCGGGAGCTTGCGAAAAAGCGCCTCGGTCTCAAAGGCGGAGATGAAACGGCTTAAGGCCGCCATTTTGCCCGTGAGGGTGGATGTCCTTTACGTGTCGGCGACCTCATCTTTTCGACGGCCTCGATCTTTTCGAGTTCGTGACCGATGCTCGCCCGCCGATTCGTAGCCTAGGAGCATGCGGACTTGACACCAAAGACGCACTTCTCGGGTTTAACTTGACCCGGTCTTTTTTGGTATCAAAGGTCTCAGCTAGGTCGGACACGTGGTCACGGGCATCCTTGCTTTTGACTACGATATCGTCGACGTAGACTTCTACGTTGCGTCCTATTTGATCAGGGAGAGTTTTTTGCATGAGACGCTGGAACGTGGCGCCAGCATTTCTGAGACCGAAGGACATGGTCGTATAGCAAAATGTGCCGAAAGGCGTTATAAAGGCGGTTTTTTCTTCGTCCTCTTTACACAACGCGATCGATGGTAACGGAATAAGCATCCGAAACTCATCAAAGCTGAATCTGCGATGGCGTCAACTAGGCGATCTATGCGTGGAAGGAAAGTTATCCTTGGGCGGCGGAATTAAGGTCGCGTGATCGACACACGCGCGCCACTTGCCTCCTTTCTTACGGGCGGCGATCGGGTTCGCAAGCCAATCGGAGTCTTGAACTTCACGGATGAAGCCCGCTCGAAGCGGCTTGCCGAGTGGTCTTGGATGATCTTGGCCTTCGATCGGGGACACGCCTCGACTTCGCCTTACGGTTTCTTGTCGGTAGGCAGCTAGCTCGTGCTCGATCACCTCCCTTGGGACCCGGGCATATCGGACGGCTCCCATGCAAGCGCGTCCTTGTTAGCAGAAGGAAGGTAATGAGCTCGAGTTCCTATTGAGGCTCGAGGTTGTCCCCACGTGGACCACCGTGGAGGGTCGACTCCGTGAGGGCAGCGGTTTTGGTGGGCTCCTGCGGCTGCAGTGCCACCCTTAGGCGTCTTGTGGGCGCTCCTTCTTCTTTGGGACCACGGGTAGGAGCTGTCCTACCATGGCAGTATGGTCTCGTCGCAATCGAGGGCCGTCTTGTGGTTGCCCCGGACGGTGATGACTCCCTTGGGTGCCGGCATCTTCAGGCAATGGTAGGCGTGGTGGGAGACCGCCATGAACTTGGAGAGCGCGGGGCGTCCCAAGATGGCGTTGTAGGGGAGCTCTGTTTCCACCACCTCGAAGGTGATGTACTCCGTCCGAAAGTTGGCGGAGGAGCCGAACGTGTGTAACATCCCAAAATTTTAAACCCAATTTGGCACGTTAACAATTTCCTAAATTGCATAATTTTAAAATCACAAAATAATCATGTCATATTGCATCGTGGCATCTTTATTGCATGCTCTGCATTTAAATTGGAAAATTGATTTAATCTTGTCATTGCATGCACTCTCATTGAAAAATTTAATAATTGTTTAGTGCATGTATTCCACTTCTTTTAAGCCAATCCCAATGAAATTTTGGAATTATATTAATAAGTTATGGGAAAGCAAATAATATTTCCTAAGTATTAAAGTATTTAAAGATTTGTTTGAAGGTATAATTATTTGGAAACGGGAAGATTCAAAAGGGTCTTATTCTCCTTTCGCCCGAGTCGGCCCACTCCCTTTTCCTCCTCTCCTTTTCCCCTCCTCCTTCCGCTTATTGGGCCTTGACCTCGTGCGAGCCCAGCTTGCCCATTGTCGTCTCCCTCGCCCGGTAGCCAGTGATCTCACCGCCGTGTGGGCCCACCTTGTCAGCCCCTCTCCTCTTCCTCCCCTGTTTTCTTCTTCCCAGCGCGCGCCTTCTCGACCAGTCGCCCACACTTGTACCTCTCCTCCGGGGCCTCGCCAGCCCGCATTCCAACGAAATCACTCGCCCCTACACTCTTCCGACGGACCCCTCTCCGTCCCCTACCACTTTCTTGTCTTATCGCCGGTCGAACCACCCTCCGCGTTCAATGCGTTTCCCCTCACGGCACCGGCCGGAGTCGACGCCGGCGATGGCCAACCCCGAGCGTCGCATTGAATGTGTTCCGGTCGGAGCTCGCTTATAAGTGGGGTACTGCTACCCTATTGGCATTTGCCGCCACCGCCTTGTCGCCGTTCGAGCGGCGCCACGCCTACTCCTTCGCTATCCTCCTTACCCTCTCCTACCTCGCCTCACGCTTTCCGGTTCAAACTCACCCGGTGTTGTACATGAGTCGCCCAGTGAAGCTTGCGCCAGGTGGATTGACACCGTGCGATCCGCGCGCATCCCGGAGCCCGCGCCGTTGCCGCCGTCGTGATTCCGCCGCCTGACCATCCTCTCCGCCCGATGAGCTCGCTGATCACCTCAACCTCCTCCGCTGTCGCTTTCGGCCGAAGGGGTCGAGTGGTGATTCCGTTTTTCACCGGCGCCGTGTCGTCCGCAAGCCGCAGCCGCCACGGACCACCGCGCGCGTGCTCCGTTCCCCTCGCGAAAGCTAGCACCTTCTCGTGGTTCCCTCGCTCGCGTCTCGCCAAGGCGCCAATCTCCTCTGGTGGCGGAATCGTGCGCCACCGTTGGCCTTGCCGCCGCCGGTTGCCTCTCCTCTGATCCTTCCCTTGTTCCTCTGCGGTGCCACCGAGCAGGTGGGACCCGTTGTCGATCGCCATGATCGCCTCGCCTCGCGCCTCGCTCTCATGGTCCGAAACACGCCTCGCCTTGGGCCGCCAAATGAGCCGCCCGAAGGCTGCTTGGACCTCTCTCCTTTATTTCCGTTTTAATTTCTGGTTAAATCATTTTATTTGATACCTAAAAGGATTTATTAAAATAGTTAATGCATAGTAAAAATTCTGTAAAAATTATTGAAATTACTTTAACCATTTCTGGACCCTAGAAAATTATATTTATACATGTTTTGCATGTGGAATCCATTTTTTTTGCTAAATAGATAAGTTCTAAGTGCATCATTTCATGTGCATGTGAGGAATGGTCATATTATCCTTTTTAAATGAAAATAAAATACTTTACAAGTCCCTGGACCTTAAGAGATAATTGTTGTCATGCCATTCATGCAGCATGCATTTGTTAGAGGTATCCTTGGATTAATATTGGCATCATTGCATTCGCGCATAAGTCATTTGGCATGATCTCTCTTTTAACAAAATGCATTAGAAGTTGTTGCATGTCCCTTTACCTAAAAACAGCATGGCATAAAGTATTTCACTTATGTGTGTTGTATTGCTTTGCATGCGTGTGCGCGTTTAGGAGGTCAAGCTCCTGAAGACCCGATCGACGACGTCCCCTTCGCTTTCCCCGGAACCGATCAAGGCAAGTCCCCCTTTGATCATATTGAGAAGCCATTTTCGGTTATTTAGAAAATGTTATTAGACTTGAAAATATGCATGCTAGTTTAAAAGATAAATGCCGTATTTCCTAGACTTAGTTATCATGACCGAATAGAAAGGTAAGAAATATGGTAGGATTAAACCTAAGGCTAAAGTATAAATTGCTCTTATTTATATGCTTTGATTGTGGTAGGATAAATGCTTAAAACCATTTATGCGGAATGATTCAATCATTTGTGTGAAAGGTGAATGTTTTGAGAAATGGTTGGAAAAGGGTGATTTAAAGATAGCGCATCAAGGGTGATGCTAAATAGGAAATGATTTTCCTCTTACCCCAAAACCTTTCCGACTAGGGAGATGTTTTGTCGGTTGGTGCAGAGGGCACCATGTTTGGCCCAGGCTAAAATATCAAATCTCCCTAGTCTAAGGACTGCTCATCCTATGATCCTATGAATGAGCCATTCTGATGCGACCTCGAGCCCCGAATGGGGCCGGGCCCGATCGTTAGCCCTCGTGGTTGACGGTCTTGTGGCGAAACATCGTCTGGGTGCGTAGCCTCTCGAGGTAAGGCGTACCCACTCTGCGAGTTAAAACTATCATGATAGCCGTGCTCGCGGTTATGAGCGTCTTGAAGGGGTGATTATATGGTAGTTTCTTCATTTTAAAATAAATTTAGAAAAGGGATTTTGAAGAAAGGATTTGAGATGAGTAAGGATTTGAGAAGGATTTCGTTTGAGCTAGGTGCCACCGGTGGTATTCGAAATGGGTATCGGCCTATCGGAAGTGTCACGTGAATGGACCTAGCGAGTTTGAGAAAAGAAAAGAAGAAAGAATTTCGTTCTTGCTATGTACTTGAGGCCAAGTGGCGAGAACCGTTTGAGAAGAGCCCAAAGAAAATGTTGAGATTTAAAGTTTGAAATTGCTTTGTCAAAACTAGGTTAAATATTGCGATTTCATAAATATCCTAAACCTTCCTTGTCTTGAACCGCATTTGCATAATTCGGACTTGCGAGTACAATTTGTACTCACCATCTTTTCTCCCTCTCTTTTCAAAACTTCAACAATTTGGTCCATCCGAGTATGGCCCGCCGTCCGAGGAGGAGGACCGGATTACGTCGAGGCGTTCTCCGATGAAGAGTATGAAGATTAGGGTTGCGGCGTTCCTCTGACCTCCGTGCACGTGGGATGAACAAAATTCTAGATGTTGTATTAGGCTTGTGTCGTTGTGTACTCGATTTGCGGCTGCGAGCCGTTGTATGTTGTGTGTCTTGGACTATGTCCCGTTTGTATTAATAATATCGTTAGCCTTTGTTCCGTTTACGTATATCGTGTGTACTAGCCATGATCCTTGGGACTAATGCGGGTTTACGCAGTGGAATCCGATCTTGTAAATCGGGTGTCGACAACGTGACGGCAAAGACGACCGCCTAACGGGCGAAGCGACGATCCTGGGACAATCCCGTGGAAAGGGACGGTGATGTCCTTGATCTTGGAGCGCGGGACTGCATGAGACCTAGGACCGCCCGTGATGATGTCCGGCGAGCTCCCGCTGTCCACGAGGACCTTGATCGACCACGGTATTGCCAATGGTGGGGCGAGTACCGGTGAGAGGCGGGGTTTGGAGAGCTCGCCGGCGATCCGTCACCGAAAAGGTGATGGCTGGCTGGACCAAGCGAAGATCTCGCAGCTGGCTTGCCGCAGAGATGTGGAGGACCTCACGGGGACGCGCCTTGAGCTCGCGACGAGAGGTGTGGTGACGTCTGCCGAAGATGGCGGCGGCGTGGCCACGGGCCTCGTGAAAGCCCTAATCTGGCCGCCTGGGGTGGGCGCCGTGGCCGTGCCCTCGGCGATTCGAGCATGGGACGCGACCGGCGTAAAATCCTCGGTGGCGGGCCCATGTGCGGCGATTCTTGCGGCTTCGTGGCGGGCGCTGATGAAGGCGGCGAAGAGGCTAGGGTCGTGGGCTGGTCCTCGCCTCTGTTTCTGCTCTTGTGGGCGGGAGGCCGACCACAGGGTGCCCCGCCGCCCATGTGACCCGCCTCCAGCGAGGGGGCAGGCGCGGCGACGCCGAGGCGGCGGCGTGTCGGTAGAAAGCGCTGTGTGGCGGGCACTGGGTGGTCGGGCTCGGCGGCGGCGATGAACTTAGCGGCTGCTCTGCCGCTTCTTCTTCTTCTTGTCCGCCTCGGTTTTGCCCGGGCCGTCGCCGACCTTGGCCTTCTTCTTTGCACGGCCCCTCTTGCGCTCCACCGCCTCAGAGGCGTTGACGTAGAGGGCGGCGGTGCGGAAGAGCTCGCTCGCGGTGTTGACCGGGTGGAGCTCGAGGTCCTCGGTGTAGCGCCGGTCCCTCACACCATCCTTGAAGGCCTCGATGATGGCCTCATCTGAGATGCAGGGGATCGTGTTGCGGGTTCTGACAAACCGGCACACAAAATCCTGGAGACTTTCATCGTCTCGCTGCACCACGAGTTTGAGATTCAGGGGCGCCCGGGCGGGCGTAGCACCCCGGAAGGCGGTGCGAGGGCATCCTGCGGTGGGACCAGCTACGGATAGAAACCAGCCGTTGGTTGAACAGCCGGTCGGGCCATGCCCTCGAGCAACGTGGGGAAGTAGTTGACCATGGCGGCCTCATCTCCCCCCATGGCTCGGATGGCGGTGGTGTAGATGGAGAGGAACTCCTCGGGGTTCTTGCTCCCATCGAACTTCTCGATTGGTCCGGGCTTGAACCTCGGCGGCCATGGCACTTCACGGAGAGCGCAGGAGAATGCGGGGCATCCCGGCGCAGCCTTCGGGGCAGAGGCGTCCCGAAACGGGCCTAGGCGGGAGAACACCCCGCCCGGGGCACATGACGATGCTCCGTCAGAGGAGGCCGTCTGGGTCTGGCGCGATCGACTGCGGCGACGGCGGGAATGCTCCTGAGCGCCATCCTGACCAGAACGGTTTCGAATGCCGCGGCGGTCGGACTCGTTCCCGCGCCAAATGTCCGGGCGATCGCCGTAGGTCTGCCGCTCGTCTGGTCGATGCGCGGTGATGAGCGCCTACACCTTGGCGATGGCGGACCACGATCTGCCATAATGAAGCCGCGGGGATCCTTCTCCAGGTCACGGATGACCGTGGTGATGGCGCGCACCCTCTGCTGGCTGCGCAGGAGTGGGTTCATCATGGTCTCCACGAGGGAGTCGACCGGCTGGCCACCCTGCGGGGTGCGCAGACGACGGTCCTCCTCGCAGATCCGTCCATGACGCGACGGATAGCATCTTTGAAGAATTTAGAGGCTACTGATCTTGGCGCAAGCGCTCTGAGCCTCCTCATTCTCGGCCTTGGCGTCGGCGGCGCCGCCAAGACGCAGTGAGGAAGTCGCGAGGTCGGGAAGCGCCCCGATCGCCGTGAGAAGAAGCAGTATCCTGGCGGCTCGAACTCCATGGGAGTCTCGCTGACATGGGTGACGGAGGGGTCCAGCTCAGGGAGCGATTCCTCGGGGCGAAACTCTACCCCTGGGGCGAGAGAGGCATCGACCTCCATCTCATCGGCCCCGGCTTCGGCGAGGTACTCCTCCCGCCAGCCGTCGTACGATGGGACCAGATCGTCGCACTCATCGAACTCGAGGTCCAAAGCCTCGTCGTTGCTCGGAATCTCAGACGTGCCCGAGGGAACGGAGTGCTGAGGGCTAGCCATGGGCCCCACGGTGGGCGCCAGCTGTCAGTGTCTAGGAATCGCGCTCCTGAAGAGCAGCGGGTCCACGGACCGGCAGACGAGTTTGTAGTTGGAGTGAGGCCCAACGACGACTCTTCTTAGCAGCTCGGGTGGCGGCCAAGCCTGCGGAGGGCTAGGGCCGCGCTGCCTTCTCGGTCAAGGGCCTGGTGCGACTTAGTGATCTGGGTACAGGTCCTCAGTACAGTGCAAGAAAGAAAGAGAGGAGATACGAACTACGAAGACACGGTCGACTTACCCTGGTTCGAGCCCCCACTGCCGGGTAATAGCTCTACTCCAGCTTAGTTGATTATATGGTGGAAACAGTACAAAGGTGCCGAGACCGGGCTTGGAGGCACCGATCCCGAGCTTACAATGAAGGTGGCTAAGGACTAAAACTACTCGCTAAGGAAGCTTCGGATGCGGGTGTTGCTTGGGCTTGAGTTAGATGGAATTGAATCAGGGAAGAGTGAGCCACCCTTCGATTGTCTAGGAATCCCCCTTTTATAGGCGTGGCGGGGTGCCCGGAGCTGATACCGTGGGCCCCGCGCCGGTCTTTACTTTAGTGGCGAAGTTCTTGTCTCGTTTGAGGTTACATGCAGTCCGAACTGCAGGGAGCGGTCGTCGTTAATGCGTATTTGTCTCGAGGCGCCTATTCAGGGAGGAAGCCTCTTTAGGGAGAAAGCACTTTTCCTTTATCCTTGAAATAGCCTTGACCGGGCCGAGCCAGTCTTGCGCCACCCGTTGGGGGCGTCACGTAGCGTAACAACCATCCGCTGCTTGCCAAAGAAGGCAAACGGCCGGATGAGTCGTCCACGTATACTCCGCTGGTTCGCGGGTCCCTGGGAGACATGATTCGTTCCGGTCAAGGCCGGAGAAGGTATGGTGGGCCATGACAGTTGTCGCCACCTGCCCACGGGTGAGCGGATCACCCGAGAGACCTTCTCCCGGGCTAAGGGATAGCCCGGGAGGGACATGGTGCCGCGCGGTTTGACCTAGTCAAGCCCGGGGCAGCCACGAGCGAGTTAGGCGGCTTCTTTAGTACGGCCAGGAATAGCCTGCTTGGTCTTCTGTTCGTGTGGTGGGCCGGTACAGAATCGGTCCAAGGCCTGCTTCAAGATAGGCCGTTTACTAATCACCAACAATTAGTTTTTCTTTTGGCCCCCCACGAATAAAATTCCTAGCTCCATCCCTGTCGGGGAGGCATCGCCACCGTCGGCCAAGCATTAATTCTAACGGGGCTTTACCCAGTGCTGTAGCATGAGCCTGCACAACTCCAAGCTAGTTCCACAGGGGATGGTTGAACGAGACGTGGGAGGCCGAACCGCGAGGAGACGACAAAGTTAGTGAGAACCCAAAGGGCTAAGGACGATGTCTGCGTCGTCGAGGCACCTCAGCGGGGGCAGTATAGATGGCCAAACGGGTGGCCTAGGCCGGCCCAAAGCACTAACGAGTCCATCGGGCCTGCGCCGTCGAGGCACCTCAACGGGGACAGTATAGATGGCCAAACGGGCAGCCCGCCCTGGTTAAGCCCGGTCCCGAAGGGAGGTCGTGCCGGCCAGGTCGGCTCAAGGCACTAACGGGTTCATTGGGCCCGTTAGGCCATCTTTACTAAATAGAGAAAAATAGGAGGTAAAATATTGACACTAGGCTTTAAACCTTGAACCTCTTGACATCCGGGCCGGCACTAATGGGTTCATCGGGCCCTTTAGGCCATCTTTACTAAATAGAGAAAAATAGGAGGTAAAAATATAAACACTAAGCTTTGAACCTTGAACCTCTTGATATCCAAAGCACTATTGCCACGCCTACTAGCCACTAGGACTTTGTTTCTTTTGTGATGATTTATGCCATGTTATATTATAACTAGAAAAGCCCCCGCGCGTTGCCCGGGCGCAACGAAGACAATCCTGATAAGCAGTGTTGTTGGAGCTGAGGTTTGCTGAATTTTCTTTATAATAAACGGCAAGTTGACGGGTGAATTTTTCATTTTTTTTCCGGTTGATCAGCGGACTGCAACATCTGTCAAATTGTAGCTGCTTTCTGATGTAATTGCATATTTGAGAATGAGTACAGTGTGACAGAAAAAAAAAAACAACAGGGAAGGAGCTGTATGTTTGTAAGTTTGGCCATAGAATGGTCATTGCAACATTAAACCAGTAACATTGAAGTGATATCAAAATAGTTGGACTTAGGCTATATTTGGTCTACCTGGCAGAGCATAGTCCAACGCAAATTTATTAGCCAAAAGAGGTTGTATAGGAAATACACAGCATAACCAAAATAGATTCTTTCATTACAACCTTTTTATGCTATGTTTAGTTTTAAGAAAAGCATTAACATGACAGGAAGTACTTCAGCGTTGTCGTCATTGTGAGAGAGGTAATATTGCTTTCTTAATCTTTTGCATACTAATTTTTTAGAGGTCAGCCTCGTCTCAGGAAGCAACTTCACTTATACATTGAGAGGAGGCAGTTGCTGCGAAATAAAAGAAGAAAGAAGGTTATTGACACACTGAATCCTTAGAGGGAATACAATATCAGTAACATAATTTTTTTTTCTTTGAAGGATGTTTTTTTTCTATTCTATTTGTTCCATGACCAAGTAATTTTTGTAAATCAACATTAATGGAATAACATTTTTAAATTGAGCGGATCAAACGTTACAAAGCAAGCAGAATTAGTTGATTAATAGAAGATTTTGTATTCTATATATTTTAGGGGAACCAAAAGGCTGTAAAAGTTGAAGAACTATATTTAAAGGTCAAAATGAATGTAACAGCAGTGTGTTTCACCTTTTCTTGGGTCTGAAAATTCACATTGATGTTTGCCATTGAACTACGAATATAATCTTCACAATGGTAAAAGTTTTGTTTGTTCTACAACAGAACCTGTAATTACTGTTTTGGACATTACATATTTGGGCAGGGTGAAAAATATGAGACACAAACAACTTTTAAAAATAGCATATTGCTTGCATCAACATGCTGGAAGAAAAGTTTATACATTTATTCCAGAAAGCAATAGTCACATATCCTAAACATTTTTTCTACATTTTATTAGGCAAGCACTAATATAGGCAACGAACAGGATGACATGTAATACCTTGTAAAGGACAGGCATGTGGTAAATAACATGTAGGAATATAGGGTCAGTAATTCTTTAATTAAGAATAAAACAGGACAGATTATCGGACTAATGTAGAGGAGAGCAGACTTGTTAAATACCTATTTTTCCTGAGTTGGGATTGTAGATTCGATTTGATACATCTTCAAAAATCTCGGTGTAAACCACATTATGTGTTTTTTCTTCATATCCAGAATCACTGTTTTTTATCAGAACACGTAGACCTTTTGGCGACGTAACTCGTGAGAAAGCAACATAGAGTTGTCCATGGGAGAAAACAGGTTTAGGTAGATAAACATTGACTCTATTAAGTGTTTGACCTTGGCTTTTATTTATTGTCATTGCATATGAGACACGAACAGGGAATTGCCTGCGTTTTAGTTTGAAAGGCCACCTTGGGTCTGTTGAAATACACACTATTCTTGGAATGTAGACCTTTTCTCCTGCAATTTTCCCCGTGATTATTTCTGCTTCAATTATATGATGAGTGAGCTGAGTTACTATGAGTCTTGTTCCATTGCATAAGCCCTTTGAAGGATCCAAATTTCTAAGAAGCATTATGGGAACACCAACCTTCAGTTGCAGATGATGTTCTGGTAGGCCACTCATGTGAATTGTGTTGAGAAACTCCGTTGGGTAAAGGGATTGAACATCATTGTACTTAGGGGAGGTATCATCAATACTATCATAACTGTAATATGACATTTCTTCGGTAGCTATTTTTTTTATGATCTCAGCATTTATGGTAGCAGCCACTTGATTTGTTGGTGTGAGAATAGCCCTTTCACATAAATAGGTTGGTGTCTCAGAAGTATTTATGGATGATCCATATACAAAGGCAATTAAACCATGAAGACTTCTTTCTTCAGCTGACAGCAGCAGGTAATCTGGAATTGTGATCCAACATGTGTCAGCCATGTTAGCCGGTGTGCTATGTTCAACTTTACCATGACTTATAGAGAGGAGCCATGCAGCAAATTCTTGTAGCTCTATCTTGTCGGTATGCGAAATTGCTGGTGATTTAAGCCTCATGTTTTCTGTCAATTCAGGCACCACACATTTGTGCCACAAATGAGAGCGAGTGAAAGAAGTAGACAATATCTCCTTTTTTTGGCTTTTGGGATGATAGGAAGAGGTTGCTTGAAATCACCGCCTAATACAACTGTTATGCCACCAAACGGTTTATTGTTAGAACCATTATTAGGTGAAGACATAATATCCCGAAGTGTACGATCAAGTGCCTCAAAGCAATGTCTATGGTTTACAGGTGCTTCGTCCCATATGATGAGTGATGTTTGTTGAATTAGCTCAGATAGTTGTGTGTTCTTCTTTATTCCACACATAGAGTGTTGCTGGATGTTTAGAGGAATTTTGAAACGTGAGTGAGGTGTTCGACCACCTAGAAGTAATAAGGCAGCTATACCAGATGAGGCAATAGCTAAAGCTATTTTCCCTTTACTTCTGATGCTGTTCAATAAAGCATTCCATAGAAATGTCTTACCGGTTCCATCAAATCCATAGACAAAGAAGGTTTGGCCAATGCTGTTCATAGCAGAGTGCTCTATGATTTCATATATATACCTTTGGTTATGATTAAGCAAGCTGATTTGTTGATATGCCCTTGCTACTGTATCATCTGTCCTATAGGCAAGCTCATCAGTTATGAGGCGGTTCTCTAAAAGAGAAGAATTATGATAGCTTGGTTCAGGTAAGTGGAATCGACTTAAAGTATATCCAGCATGTCTGAGCATTTCACTTATCTCAATCAACACAGCAGATGTAATATGCTCCTGAAGTAGTACAGTAGGGAGTTCGGGTGTTTGACGCATAGCACGATACTTAATATCTTCTCCCATAATGCCAACATATTCATGAAACAGCCTTCTTGGGTTTGTGATTTGGCAAAATAGAAGTAGTGTCACAAATAACCTTCGAAGCTGATAAGGAACCGCCCAATTAGATGCATTAGTCATAGCATTGAACCACTCACGATCATCGCCAAGCAAACCCAATGCTTCACATGCGGCATGGAATGTAGGGTATTCATGGCCAGCAACAGTACGTAAATCAGAATAAAATTGTGCTCCTTTAACCAAATGTAGTAGCATACGGAGATAGAATGCTTCTCCTTGATTTGGGCCAACATTAGCTATTCGACCAATCTTTGGACGATTGTTACGACGGGGTGCCCAAAAACGACCATCTACATGCCATGTCCAATGTTCAGGGAATTCCACGTAGGTATGATGTCGAGCATTAGGATATGTTCTATTGGCAATAAACCATCCTGATAGTTTGGTCATGGTATTAAGGGGATTATTGATTACTTGTTCAAGATGGTCATCTTCCATGAACACAACATTATTCTCAAGTGGGAGGTGAACAGGAAGTCTTTCAACTGATGGATCTGTGTAGTGTATATTAAACTGGAGCAATCTCCATGCTGCATCATTTGGTGTAACACATCTACAGTCAAGGTATCGCTGTATCTCATTTATTTCTTTACCAGCAGTTGACTCCGATCTTTTCCTCTTTAGTGCAATCCTAGAGCAATCAGGTCCTTTGGTTGTATACTTAAAGAGATATTTTTCCATACCGTCACGATTGACAATTTCAACATTTATGTGGGCCTGGTACTTAACTAATAAATTAACATTATGTGGGACTACAAACTGATTATCAATCTTAAAACCATTTCTACTCACAGTGATACCCGTATTTGGTCTGGCATATCTAACATGCCCATCAGACATAATTGTGGTCTTGTCAACAAATTCTTTAGGATAGTACTTTGTGCATTTACCATTAAGCATGCAAGGAGATGGCTGATTTGTAGCACCACATGGCTCATGAATCATAAATCTTGAGACAGCCTCATAACCTATAGGATCAATGTATGGGTCTGGTAATTGAGCTGAGATGAAGGCATCTATTTCATCGACTCCCAATGGTTTATCTTTCTTGAGCCATACAATTATGTGAACATGCGGAAGACCCCTCTTTTGGAACTCTATTGTGTAGACAACTGCAGAATATAATTTACAACTAAGTGAGAAATATTGTATGACTTTGACAGAGAAAGATAAAGTTGTAGGTGAGGATGGAAGATAAAATATGAGAATAGGGTGTAACCTCCGAGCACTGGACCAAAATAATGATGCTTTGTTATATCGTCCGTGAGCATCATCAATTTCATATTGAAAACTCGATCAACGATGTCAGGTCGATCAGATGGTTGTTGGCCTGGTATAATTGCTAAGGCAGCTTCAATCTCTGGCCAAGCAGCATTACATGTAAAAGTAATGAATAGGTCTGGGCAACCATATCTACGACAAATGGCTACACAATCTTGAAAATTTTGGTAGTAGTAACGTGGGCTCCCTGTGTGCGAAGATGGTAAAATAATGCTTTGGCCAGCAGATGAACCATCGGTAATGCCACTATTAACGGTGTCAACCAAAGACTTGAATTGGCTAGCTCTGTATTTAAGTTGAGATGATTTCTTCCTATAATGTCTCAACCGGCTATCCTCAACGCAACAAAAAGCATCAACCAAGTATGATTGAGTTAATCTTTTACACCGCATTGGTGTGTTGAAATCATCATCTTTGTCATGTAGTCTGTATGCGTAATATTCAAGCATAGTGACCTTTTTTCGTCGCATGCCTTGTGAGCGACGACATTGTCGATATGATATCTCTTCATGAAATCCATCTTCTCCATAAGGGAACAAAAGAGGATATTGCATTGCCATGAACTTACAATGTGTCTCGTTAACCTTTTGCAATTGAGATGCATGATCTTCGATAATCAAGTCACGACCTTGATCAGAAATTCCTAGATCGTTTACTACTAAGCCAACCACCTCTGATGCAACCGGGGCACTATAAATACTACCATACCATGAGGAACAGCAAATATTTTTATGGCATATTGATCACCAGTGCCGTTTGCAATCCTGTCACGAGCAGTACGAAATAGCTGTATGATAGGATTGTGTTGATCAAGCATTGATGCTAGAGCTGCAACAATAGTTTCGTCAAGGTTAGAGTCCTCTTCACTATTTGAAACAACTGCCATTCTATTTTTGACCTCATTCTCGGTATCAAAGATGTACAATTGACAATATTCTGGTCTTCTATTTTGTTCTGGGATGAGTGACCCTATTCGATGGCATAGCTGTCCACTGATCTTGAAAACATAAGGGCCCCGTCCATCGTTAATAGAGGTAATGATGTTGGCACCCATAGATGTGATTGCGAAGCTTGAATTGTATCCCCTTATATCACAAAAGAAACGATTAGACAACCGAGGGTTCTGTCTAGTTAGAAAGCTTAATAACGGCTCAGGAGGTGGCCTGTATACCGACAAAATAATGCTTCCTTGCTTGCAACACTTGTTATATATAGGTGTTTTTTTTGTCCATGGCCACGAACACGCTCTTCGTACCAAAAATGGGCACCACAATGCGGGCAAATGCACGTAGGCTCTCCAAGGTAAAGAGGTGCAAAGATAGTACCTAATTTGGAAGAAGGCAGTAAGAAACATAAATATATTAATGGTAAGCGAAATTATGATTATATCAAAGAGCTTTGAAAAATTGTGCTGACAGTGAACAATTTTCATGCAAAATGTACCAGTAGAAATAATCTTATTTAAATAATTCACAAAGCTATTTGCATGATATTCTATATGAGCACAAAATTTAATAATAGAGAAGCTATGAACTCACGACAGTGCTGGCTCTTTTGTTGCATGTTGAATCGTTGCCTCATGTTGTTGTCACTATCAGGCGGTGAGTGCTGAATATGTTGAGATGAATCGAAGAGAGCAATGTTTTGCAGGTCTATAGTTGCAGTGGTATTCATTGTAGATGGACATAGATTGCATTGTTGGGTAGTACTGGGCTGGAGCGTGGAGGCACAATTACGATCAAGATGACTCGAAGATGATGCATATGTGTTATACTCTGAATTGGAAGGTATACAGAAAAGAGTTGGTCAGAATGGGAAATCAAATCAAGTATTGGTATGCCAGCGTAGAGAATATTGACATATTTGTTGCTCTTGAAAGTTTGATCGTTGTCTTGCGCTTTTTACGCATTTCAGCACGAATGATTTGGGCCATTTGTCCCAAAATTTCTATTTACATTTTTTAAATCATAGAAGTAAGAATAATACATAGAGCAATTCATATGTGCAATGGATCGATAAAAATGTGATGGAGCAACTTACGTGGGTCTTTTCTGGTTTGCCGTGCGGTGCATTTTTTTTGCACACCGTCACCATCTTTGGATGTTGTCCCTTCAATATGATTAGACAAATATGAGGGAGTAATAGCATTGAGGTCAACAGTATTATCAGGCAGACATGCCGTAGACAGTGATAAGCTGCACCGTTGATTAACAACTGTCTCTGGCATAGGGGGGCAACGTCGAATAGATCGAGACGAAGATGCATGAGCGGTAGTAGGGCCTACAGTAAGAACATGAAGGCGAATGAGGCAAGGTTCAACATTGTCTTACATGCAACTGATTTAGAAATGTCAAAAAAATTGGCTCTGTAATACTATCGCAAAATACAATGAACATACATTTTGACCTGGCACAGTCCATGAAGGCCTTACGTTTTCTGCGAGCTTCAGCAGCTATGGATCCAGTAGTCCTGGAGAAATCCTCTGTTCAAATTTTTTGTCATGCAGAAAATAGAGATCAGCGATATAGATGATGTAATCTGTCATGTCTACCTGAAGGCATAAGTAAGCAGGAAAAGGGGAAAGTTGACGTGCTAACTATGTTGGCATGAAAAACCTGGTGTCATAGTAGGTTCCATCGATGGCCTCTGTGTTCTTTCTGTCAATAGGCCTGGATGACCATAGTAGCAGTGAGAAGCTATGATGGATCGAAATATATGCAATAAAAACAAAATGGCTCAGGTTAGAGATGAATACTGATGGAAGAAATAAATTAAATTGTATAATAGTATTTAGCACAAATAAATGTGTAAATTGCAGAACAGGAAGAGATCTGCTCACAATGAGTATTGTGAGGCAGACATTAGAATTTTTGAATGAGTATATATAAACATGATGAGAAAGTATTAGAGAACTGAATACAGTAGAGCACATATGAATTGTAGTGTCTCTAAATGATTCGGCTGCCGTAGATATAAAGCGCTGTCTAATCTATTATGTAGGTAGCCATGTTAAGAGGGCAGACGTAGGTAAATTTAAATATACGAGAACCGCAATTAAGAAAAAAGGGAAGCTATGCACACGATGTAAAAACAAAAGTTTCGAGGAAACCATGCGAACTAAATAGAACAGAGCAGTGTTGGAAGTGTAGGGTTGTTGGATGCTTTCAGATGCATGGCGACAAAATTCAGACTATTGAGAAGCCGATCTTATTTGTCTAACTTTAAATAGAAGATTAAGACTTGTAAATATAAAATCACCTTTTCATATTCCACATCCATAAATTTTTTTATATGGAAATTTGGAACGGAAGAAATCTAGAGGATGATGTGTAATTAAACATAAGGAAGGAAGAACAAATAGGTTGTACGTACAGTGTGGTAATACACCGGTTAAGTGACAACCAAGCATGGAAATAAAACTATGGAAGAAGACACTTCTGTGTAAATTAGAACATAGAGATGTTGGTATGTACGACAGCATGGCAATATCAATTGTTCACAGCTGTACCTGAAGGCTGCTAAAAGAACTCTAGGCGTGAGTGTCTTTAATCTTATAAGTTATAGTAATAAGTATGTAAGTAACTACTGTGCCAAAATCATGCAGCTAGAGGGGGAAAAAATAAGCATAGGCTAAATAGTGTGTGTGCCAATGAACAGAAATCTGAAAGGAAGGACTCACCCTGTAGTGGGGCAGCGATAAGGAAATCTGCACTGGAGGGAGGTTGGCAGATGCAGGGTGGCGCGGCAACCGTGGTAGGCCAATCTTAAGCAGCGGGGATGCAAGCAGGAGTAAGATGGCGAATTGGCGACGGGTAGAGAGCATCATCGCAACAAACTGAAGGACGGAGAAGGCAGGAAACGACGAAGGAGCTGGGATGGTGCGAAGACGGGGCACAGACTCGAAGGGCTGGTAGCTGGCGCGAAGCCGTGACGTCGATAGGACAGAAGGCTGGGGCGTCTTGCACTCTTGCAGATGGGAGAGAGGCATGGGGCTGGCGGCGCAGAGGGAGACAACGATTAGGGCTGCGGTCCCCGCGGCTTCGTGGTGAGGATGGAGTTTATGGGCCTGGGTATGAGCAGTGATATGCAGGAGGATTAAGGACGCCGGGAGAACCAAAACGAAAACGTGGAAACGAAAACGTGCATACACGCGTTGAATGGATAGACTAGGTATACACTCATATTAGTATAGATAGATATACATGTTGATGAACAAAAAAAAATTAATCGTCTTGGGGCCAGCAAGGCGGCGGCGTCTTACCGGCCTTCTCGCCTAAACATATGACGCCCGACCAGCGCCGTCCGCCTGGTCCGACATGTATCGTGTCGTCGCGCGTCGCGTCTTGGTCGGCCAAAATATCGTGCCTCCTGCTGGCCCGTTTTGACCATTTATAGGGCAGCACCAACTAGCCTGTCGAGGGCACCCCGTAGCAAGAGCTGACACCAGCACAGATTCGCGATGCACCACCAAAGCAACATTGCCACGAGGCCCGAGCGCTCCGCAGCCAAATCCGGACGTCCTGTCGCCAAAACCGAACCCCAACTCGTCTAGTTCATCTCGCACAGGAAGGGAGCACACTGTCGAGCAGCTTCGCCAGAACTTATGGGAGGAATACAAGAAGGGGGCCGTGCCGCACTGGCATCGCGACCGCTGTCACTCAGGGGAATCCTTGAGGAACAACCGCCGTTGTCGCTTGAGCTCGCTGTCGGGCGCTGCAGCGCCAGATCCACCACTCCTCATCGCAGAGAGAGAGAGAGAGAGAGAGGGAGTAGCAGGGAGGAGGCCCATAGGTTATAGGTACGGTTTATGGGTGACACGTTGTTCACCCCAGAGTCGCCTCGGCAACGAGCGCTCGAGGACTACAATTGATCATATATCCACTGTCAATCCTGCTAGCGTGAAGTATAGATGGCCAAACGGGGGGCTCGACACGGCCCGGCACGGCCAGTTTAACTAGTCTCGCCAGGTTGCGTCTGTGTCTTGGTCCATGAAATTTGAGGCTAGGGCCTGTGCACGACGCGACACGCTTAATTTGTGACATCCTAATAAAATTATTAGGTGTCCCAATGTTTTTCCAAGAGAAAACCTAGGTAATAATTATTCACATTTTGCAGCTAGCATTAGTTTAATTCCAAATTAGTGGCTAATGGGCTACTATTTCATGTGATTAAGGGTCCATAGGAGAGAGTTTAACACTTTAAGCCCATTAGGAGGAGCCCAAAGGACCCCCCTGCGTCCTACACCCCTATAAGACCCTACACTACTGTTCCTCGCCGACCACTCCACTCCCCACCCCCACACCTAAACCCTATGTACGGCTCAAGACCCCCATCCCGAGGCGTTTTTCGAGGTAAATCTCTCTTTCCTGTAGGTAATTCGTCGTGTAGATGGTACTAATAGATAGATCTCGTCGAGACGAACAAAATGCATATGTGGATCGCCCAAATCGGTGTTGTATTCCGTCCGCTAGAGCTCGCCGTAGTTCGCTGATCCCACGGTCGCCGGCGATCCTCGGCGTTCGCACCGCCGACGGGAGATCCAGACCAAACCAACGTCCGCCACGTCGCCCGTGCCGTCGCCGTCACGCTGCGCAGGCGCCGCACACGCTGCCCGACCAATCCGCCGACACGCGTCCCGCTGGGTCCGCAAAGCGTGTCCGGCGGGACCGCGCGGCGGCGCCACCAATCGCGCCACGACGCGTCTCGGTAGGTCCCACCCGTCACAGCCGTTTCCGACCACGCCGCCGCCTTACGCCAATCGCGCCGTGACACGCGTCCCATGGGTCTCACCAATGTCGGCGCCCGGACCGTTCGCCGCCGCCGCCAATCCGTTGCGACGCGTGTCCGCGGGACCCTTCATCGACGTCGCGCGTTTCGTTTGCACCCGCGGCAGATCCAGCCACCGCCGCTGATGTGCGGGCCCGGCCAAGCCGTGGGCCCCGTTTGTCAGAGGCAGCCACTTCGCCTATCGCCCCGCACGCGACGAGTGGCGCCACATGCCACGCGCACACGCGTAAATCACGACGCGGTCACTGACCGACGGGCCTGTCCGCGCCGCGTCAGCCCGAGAGCCACGTGGCCTGACACGTGTCATGCCACGTCACCCATAGCCGCACCCTACTGCCATGTGGCATGCCACGTCACGGCCACCTATTGCCACGTCACCGCCGTGTCACTACCACGCAGCAGCGCCCCGTCGCCTCTGTCCAGTGGGTCCCGCTCGCCAGCCGCAGGGCGCCGCTGCCCATAGGGTCCCACCTGTCAGCCACACACCACCGCGCTAGACTGGACCGAGCTGGGCCGAGCGCGCGCGGGAGAATTGGGCCGGTTCGGTCGATTCGGCCCGTTTAGGGTTTATTTAGGTTTTCTATTTTTTCAGATTTTTCTATTTAGCCCGAAATTTTCCCGAATTGTTTAGGGAGCTCCGTAACTCCAAATTGGATGATTTTGTAGCCTAAAAATCACATTTAAATCCTAGAATTTTTCTGTATATTTAATAATTATTTTCTCTGTATTGATCTTGCTGTTATGTTATTTGTTGTTTGTATGTATAGACGGTGGGTGCGATTGTTGTTCTGATTGCTGTCCAGAACCGGTGTGGGATTCGCAAAGCTCAGAGTTTTTCGAAGGCAAGCTTAATTACATATTCCCTCCTAGTTTTACAATATAACTTACTGTCATTTATCTTTCTGAATTATTTGCATGCATGTAATTAGGCGTGAGTACCTAGACATGTTAATCATCTATTAATATGCTTTAGCCACCTTTGTGAACCAGTTGTGTGTTTCTTAGCCTATCCTTGACTAGATGTGTAGGATTGCATTTGGGGTTTCACTATAAAAATGAGTTTTGGTGAGGCATATGCTTCACGTTGGTATTTGTGGTTAAACCTAAAACAACTAAAACTTGTAGATGATTTAGGGGAGACCCGGCAGAGAGGTTTCTGGGATTGAGGTGGAGATGAGACGGTCTCCTCTAATAAGGACCCAAGCTTGTGTATTACTGGTTCAACCACTACCGTGCAGCTACTTGTGCCTTTGGCCCTGGCTTAGTACACTACAAAACCCACTAACCGCTGGCTCGTAGGTTGTCCGGTTACGTTTCATCACTGCTGCCCTAGGAGGAGGCTTGCAATCTCCTCTGAGGGGTAGGTGCGTTTCTGAGACCGATTGGCTTAAATGGGGAATGACCCAGCCAGCATCGAGATAAGTTGAAGGGCCCTCTCATGATGTCAGGACGGACGGTCGGGAAACCTAAAGAGAGGGCTGGTGAAGTGGTGGGCATAGTAGGCTGAAACAGTCTTGTACCATTTCTCCTAGTAGATGAGATGGGGCTTGTGGGGAAACTTGTACACACTCTGCAGAGTTAAAACTATCATGATAGCTGTGTCCATGGTTATGGACGGGTTGGAAGGTTTGCGCTCGTAGATTCACCCTTTTTCAATATTTAACCTGACTAGATTAGGCTGGGATTGGCCTGGTGCGATATGCCCCTTTTGTTGAACTCGAGAATGGAGTTATATGGTCATGCATTCACTTAATTAAAGCTTGGACAACTAAAATTTGACTAGATGTAGGTTTTGGGTAAAATAACCTTATTCCCACCTTTAACCCTGCATTCATGTTTAAGGACTGCTTGCTAGGTAGCCGCATACTCATTAAATTGCTCGTGGACATATCCGTGGGGGTTTGGTCCCGCGACCTCCCAGGTCTGGGGACCTTATCACTCCCCCACTAACCACTAGGACTTGACTCTCTTTGTGTTTTTTACAACCTAGTGCATATATTTGTCCATACTTGTAATAAATGGAAACTAAAAAAATAATCGTGCCGTGCTAGGGCCTGCCCATGGGCCTAGCCTTCGGCCCAGGCACGGCACGCCTCATCGTGCCGGGCCATGCTCGTGAGTCGTGCCGGGCCAAAACGTCATGTTTTCGTGCCGGGCCCATCTGGCCATCTATAGTGTGAAGTATGGAGCTTGTACGTTCATTTAATGTAATCCTTCAGCATTGTGTATGAGGAAGCATCATGAGCTCGTTATATGGAAAGTTTTAGAAGGTAAATTGAAACCATATAATGTTCTAGAGGAAATTGTGATGTGTGGCACTCATCTTGTTTATAAAATCATTTGACCAACGGAACTTACACAATGACAACTGGGCATAAAACATGGTATCAAGAATTAGCAAAAATGGTCGTGACTTGAATCTAGATTTATCTGTTTTTTAAGATAACTGGTATTTGCTTTTGAGGGAATAAAAAAAGCTTCCAAGTCCCGTTGATATTGGCTAACCACCTAGACCTGTTTGGTATCAATGTTCTTCAAAACCATGTATTTTGCAAAACTATGATTTGTCCATTGTTTTATCATGAATATCATGATTTCAGCAAACTCCATTGAAACTTTGATATTTTTTGAAACTACGAGCTGTTTGGTTGCATTAATTTTTTAGTCTACGGTCAAATTAAAGAAATAAAACTTTAGATCGAAGTGGAGTTATTAATACTTAAAAAATAATATGGTATTGACAAAACCATGATATGATTATATAAAATACCAAGCTATCAAACTTATCAAGAAGGCATAAAACACGACGATATTCTCAAAATGGGGAGAACACTAATTTTACTTAAAACAGAAACGATACTTTTACATCCACATGCATTGACCAGTTTGTGTTCAATACATCTCAGAAAAAGGGAAATTTGCTTTGCAAACATTTGTATTGTTCGTTTTGTGTACTAGTTATGTTACCGAAGTACAAGAACTATAGCTTTCGGTTAATAAAAGTAAAAAGAAAACAAATAGCCACCTAAAAGAAAACAACATAAAAAAATACCGAGGCTCCTTATCCTATTCAGAAAATTACAAACAAAATGTCCAAGAATTACAAACCGACTATTCTGCGAGCAAACAAAAATAGATTATGCCGTCCTTACTGTGATCCGAAAATAGCTTGATGGATCTGTACGGTTGGAATCGTTGCAAAACCCATACAGGCATCATCATTGTTCTTACACAACCAACCAACGAAATTGCAAACAATGCAGCTGAAAGCTTCAATACAAAAGAATGGGAAGCAATTGAATTAGAATTACACCCGAAACAGTATAAATCGGTAGATATTACAGTGGGTAGCCGTCGCCGAGAGCAACGAGCTCGTCGCACACTCAAATCAGAAGGGAAAAAAAGCCTCGGCGGCGCAATCGCAACACCATCCGGGTAGACAGGCAGATCAACCCAATTCAATTTCACACCACGGCTTGATGATTTCCATGAGAGTCACGAGCAGATGGGGCAGCGGACGAGGCCGTTCTCGTTGCACTCGCCGCAGGGGACCGTCTCCTTGCGGTCGCCGTCGACGCGCAGCTTGCGGCTGCCGTTGCAGTCCCGGCACATGACGAACCGCACGCCGGCGCAGCCGGCGCACCAGACCCGCGCCCGCGGGAGCCCCTGGAGCAGAGCCTTCAGCTTGCCCTCCTCCTCCAGCTTCGCCAGTTCGGCGGCGCCGCCGACGTGCCGGCCGCGGACGAACACGGCGGGCACGTGCACCTCCCGCCCACCCAGCAGCAGCCGCAGCTCCTCCCGGTAGCCCGAGTCCATGGACACGTCCCGCTCGATGACCTTCACGTCGTGGGCCTCGATGGCCGCGCGCGCCGCGTTGCACTCCTCGAACGTCCGGCGGATGCCGCGGAGGGTGGTGGTGTACAGCACGACCGCGTCGGCGCCGCCCGGCGGGCACCTGCCCTCCGCCACCATCGCCGGCGGCGCCGCCTTCGGGTGCCTCGGCTTCTCGGACCCAACCATGCGCTTGATGTGGGCGCCTTCCTCCGACAGCTCGCGCTCGATGGACGCGAGGAGCTCCGGATCGAACAGTGGGCTCAGGCTCCGCCGCGACGACGTCATCCCGTTCCCGTTCCCCCCGCCGTTCTCCGCCGGCCCGGGCTTCCGCACGACGCGGGCGCTCGCCGGGGAGAATCTTCTCGACGCCCTCGACAGCTTGGAGTTGTCGATGGAGTTGTACGGCCGGAGGAGCCTGTCGGCGTCGACCTCGCCGGGCTTGCAGTTCCCGGAGCACCGGTGCTGCTGCGGGCTGTTCTCCTTCCCCGGCGTGTTCCTCCGCTTCGCCGCCGACTTCTTGGGCGACGGCAGGGCCATGGCGAGGACCCTGGCGGGCGACCACCGCCCCGGCTTGACGGCTTCTTTGCCGGCGACCCGGCCGCGGCCTCGGCGTCCTCCAGCCCGGCCATGATCTCCCACGCGTTGATCACCTCCATCCCGGACTCCGGTTTGGCCGCCGGCGCCGGCTTCTTGGCGTTCGGCACAACGAGGGGTGGCGGCCGCTTGCTCGATGCGCGCTTCCACTCTCTGCTTATCGGCTTGTCTTGCTGCGGCGGCTCCTGGTCCTTCTCTTCGCATGCGGCGGCGGCGGCGGCGGCGGGCGGCGCCGCTGCCCCGCGCTTGGGGTGGAGGTCGAGGACGCCGTAGGTGGTGGAGGTGAGCGACACGACGTGGTCGACGCGGCCACGCATGGTGGCACGCGCGCCGCCGCCGCGGCGGTCACCCGGCCCGGGCGGTAATAGCTTCGAGGAGATGCACCCCATACTGGCGCGGCGACAGCGACGGCGAGCAGCAGCTCTGCTCTCTTGTAACAGCGGGGTCGGGAGCTCTCGGGGGTCGGGGACTCGGGGCAGCGCGCAGCGGGCGTTTTGTGGTGTTTGAACTGTGCAACGGTCGTGAAGAGTGTGTAGGAGATGGAGATTGGAGTTTTATTCTTTTAATTTTCTCTTGCGCTGCTGCGACTGCGAGACTGCGAGGCGGTGCGGTTTCGTTCCAACGGTCAATTTTTTGGTAGCTTGGTGCGGGCCTGCGGGTGGCAGGAGGAGATGCAGAAACCGAAGAAAAGTGGCGCGGCCCGTGTCAGGATGTCCCGTTGGGACGTACGGACTAGGTAGACAGTGGGCCGTTGGATCGTTTGGGCTTTTCTCCACCCCGCGTGCGAGCCCGTATGTTTTCCCTTTTTTCATAAGCAGCCGCCGCCCGTATATGCCTTTTGACCATTGCAGAAACCAGATTAGTGATTGCCACGTTTGAGATAGGTATAACAAGATGGGAAAATATTCGGTGCAAAAGATTTTTTCAATGCACAAGTGCAAACAACTGATCGTGACCCTTGTATCTTATCTTGATGGTTCAGCTAAACATGGAAACATGGGAATCTTTTGCATCGAATATTTTTCCTAACAAGATTATACCATGTGCTTGCTCACCTTCCTATTTTCTAGCAAAGGGATTGTGTTTGGCCCGATAGATTCTCTTCAGCATTATTCAAAAGGATGTCTCTTGCATTGCCATGCCTCGAAATGGGTACTCTCTGCTTTTCCTATATCGTTCATCTTTAAAGTAATGATGTTGAAGATGGTGACAAATGTAGGGATTCACCACTGTCCTTTTTAAGAGATATATGTCTCTCTCCTTTTCCTATACCATTCCTCTTTAAAGAAAATATTGTTTGAGATGGCGAAACAAATATAGAAAGAATATGATCTAGAGAACATAGAAGTGACCGAAACGATGGGACGTGGTTGCATGGCCTTCTTTGTTTGAGCTTTTAGTTCAGTTGGTTTCTAGTTAGAAAAAAATTAGAGTTCACAGACAAGGTTAGAAAAGACTAAAAATTATAATAAAAATTTTTTTAAATTTTTTTGAGAAAAAGTGCAAAGCCTAAAAAATAGGCGAGCGCCAGGCGTCGGACGGCGCGCGCGCCGGACCAGCCTGGTCCATTGGATCAATCGGCACCGCGCAGATCCGACACTCCTCCGTGCGCGCATGCGCCAGCGACTAGTTAGCCTGTGCGTTTGATTAAATTTCTAATTAAACTTCTGATTTTTATATAAAATTCAAACAATGTTCAAAATGCGTGGAATAAACTTCATAATTCTTCTAAAATCGAGAGCAACCCATTTTAAATACTTTTAAATTTTTTAGATTTTTTCACTTTTTCAATTTTTTTGATGTCAAACTATGAGAAGGCACTTATGAAACTTACACCTATACTAGCGAAATTTGGCCGTGTGCTGATAAAACTTGGCCGTGTGCTGATGAAATCTAATGAAACTTGGATGAAACTTCGATGTAACCTAATGAAACTTGGATGAAACCTGTTGAAACTTGAATTGACCTGATGAAACTTAAAGAAACTTGGATGAGACCTGTTGAAACTCGATGAAACTTGACAGTTCAGCAAGTTTAACAAATATGAAATCCAAGTTTCAGTAGGCGAAACTCAAGTTTCAGTAGACGAAACCCAAGTTTCACCAGGTAAGTTTGAAGAGTTATATGGCAATATATATTTTGTTTTGTTCGTAAAAATACGAGGAACACGTTGGTGCAAACGGTTTGTGGATGGGAGCATCCAGTCAAAAAATTATGGTCGCCAAAAAAAAAATGCTTGTGGGATGCCGGACTCACGGTCACTAGCCTTTCCGTAAAAAATATTGTTATACTAAATAATCTGTACAATTTTTTTTGGTTGGTTCTTATTTGCAAACTGAATAAAAGGGCAACAGTCTTTTTTACCGTTGGAGATGGTAGTGAACGCAGTATCTCGGCAAAGTCAACTTGTCTTTGAAGAAGTGATTGAACAAATGTCAAACATCTGTAACACATGGTACGAAGAGGAGCAGCGTCCCATACAAAAGAAAAGGACAAACGGGTGGTCACGCTTACGCAAACGGGAGAAGATTGGAAACTTTCTTTAAAGGCTAATGAAGAGGGTTAAAAAAAAACTTGGTAAAGCATGGTCGCACGACAAGCAGAACTGCTGTTTTTGCTGCCTCGGCAGCCGTGACGAACCGTGGATAACTCGGCAGCACCGGGTGTTAGATCTAATGACTGATGCGGGAGAATAAAGAACGTGATTAGCCTTAGGGCTAGAAAATTAGCTCGCGGCTCGCGGATCGGATCGAGCTCGGCTCGGCATGCACAGGCTCGTTGGCATCTTTTAAACGTGAAAACGCCTTTGGCTCGTGACTCGGCTCGGAGGTGTTATCGGGTTCGAGCCAAGCCCACTTTTGGGGCTTGCCAAAATGGTGAGCCGAGCCTGGCTCGGCTCGTTTTTGATCGAGCTCGGCCGAGACAGGCTCGGCTCGTTTGCACCCCTAATTAGCCTAATATTGAACCATAAATTTTAAAATTTAGGAAGACTTATACGAGCTTGATGATGCCATTGAAGGATGAAGAAGATTTTTAGGCTGTGGAGGCCTGCTTGACGACGAGTTGAGGCAGGAACCGCAGAGGAAGTAGGGAGAGATGTCCTCGTCGGTGTAGTCGCACGTAGAGGATACAGATAGAGACGGCAACGACCCTTCCAGATCGTTTCGGCGCCTTGAACCCAGATCTGTAGATCTAAGAGAAATTGAGAGGAGAGGCTGAACTCACACACACTCACTAATAGTGAGAAAGCTGACTCCCTCCTTATATAGAGGCGCTGCACGATGGGGGCCGCAACCAGAGAAGGAAGGTCCCCCAGATCAGGGCAAATGGTTAAAGGTATTTAAAACATTACTTAATGGTGCTAATCAAGGATGAAAAATTAAGAGGAAATTAACTACCTTGATCCGGTCTGGTTAACTATTAGCCAACTGGTCAAAACCCAATACCAGCCAGTCGGGCAGCTAGCAGGCAAGAGTTCAAATGAAGGCGCAGCAATAAAAAATTGCGTTAATTGATTAAATAATTATTACGTTAATTGATTAAATAATTATTTTTAGGGTTTGTAATTTTTTTTATAATTTTTAAACTCTTTAAGATGTCATTCGTGTAATCATAATTTTTTCGGATTAAATTTTTCAGCAACTTTCGGCTGAAACATACAGACCTAAATAACAAATCCACGTCTGGACGTTTAATACGATGGTTTTCCTAAATAATAAATCAACATTATTCGTCATAGATTGAGTCCGTAGCTGACAATTCACATAATCCGAATGCAGCGGTGAATATGTAATCCACAATTCCATGTGATGCTAGATGAGGTGGAATAAAAGATCAATTGAACAATAAGGAAAGAGAAGAAATTCTCACGTTATTGAAAAACGGTTTTGCTCCTCATGATCGCCTAGGCGGGCAATGGCCGCCAGCGACTTCTCTCGCCAGCGCCGCCATCTTCCTCCTCGCCGGCCGCCGCTGCGTTTCGGTTCGGGTTAGGGAATATGTGGGTTCCTCGGGGTATAGGGGAGGTCAGGCGGACGACAGCAGTGGGGCGGGCTCGTGGGGCGGCGGTGGCACCACGAGCCGGGAGGGGCGGGCGGTGGGGGCGGTGGAGGGGGACCGCCTCTCCCTCGGGTTAGGGTGGGCGGCGTCGGCTCGGTGTGAGCGGCCGGCAGCAGGGCGCCGGCCAGCGGAGGGAGGAGGCGGCGGGCGGGCGGGGTGTCTTGAACAAGAGGCTCGGCCGGGAGGAGGAAGGAGGCGGCGGGGGCGGGCGGAGCTGGCGGCGGCGAGGTGGGGCGGAGCGGGCGGAGTGCATGAGAATCGTCGCTGGGTTGCAACGGCAACCCAGCGATCGCCGCGAAGTCACTCCCATTGAAAAAAGAGAAAGGTCAACACATTGTCGAGTGGTGGGGATCCAAATTAGTTGGATCAGACTAGAAAAACGGAAATGCTACTGCGGGGGTGTGGAGACGCACGCAGGGACGCTGTGCAGTAGGGAACGCTGTAGCCATGCGGGGGTGGGTCCCACAAGCATTTTTTTTTGTGGCCATAAATTTTGACTGGGTGCTCTAATCCACCAGCCGTTTACACCAACGCATTCCTCGTATTTTTAAGAACAAAACAAGACGTATGTTGCCATATAAATTTTGACCGGGTTTCCTCAAGTTTCATTAGTAGATCAAGTTTCATCAATAAATTCTCAAGTTTCATTAGCAGGGTCTCAAGTTATTGAAACTTCAAACTTACCTTGGGGAAACTTGGGTTTCGCCTACTGAAACTTGGATTTCATACTCGTTAAACTTGCCGAACTATCAAGTCTCATCAGGTTTAATCCAAGTTTCATTAAGTTTCAACAGGTTTCATCCAAGTTTCTTCAAGTTTCATCAGGTTAATCCAGTTTCATCAGGTTACATCCAAGTTTCATCAGGTTTCATCTAGTGCTTGACTTCATCAATACGTGTGCCAAGGTTATCAGCACACAGCCAAGTTTTACTAGTATACGTGTCAAGTTTCATAAGTGAGTTCTCATAGGTTCACATTAAAAAATTGAAAAAGTAAAAAAATCAAAAAATGTAAAAAGTATTTAAAATGGGTTGTCCTCGATTTTAGAAGAATTATGAAATTTATCCCATGCATTTTGAACACTGTTTGAATTTTATACAAAAATCAAAAGTTTAATTGAAAAATGATCAACTGCACATCTAGCACGTCTAGCTAATGTGCACGCGAACGGGGTGGTTGATTGAACGGTCGCCGCTGATCCAGCGCGCGTTCGGACGGACGTCCGGACCCTAACCGCCGCCTTAGAAAAAACAATCTAAAATAAAAACAATATAAATAAGAGTACATGCCAAATTTAAAAAAGAGTCCATATATATTAGCTGCACAAAAAAGTGAATAGAAATTTGAAATTTAAAATAATGGAAATAAGAGCCTGTATGATAAAAAGAAAGAGTTCATATTGGGTATCAGTTACAACAAAAAAATACATAAATTTAGAACCGAAAATAATAGAATAGCTGTCTACGTGTGGGACACCCTACACGCGTTAACAAATGTATCGAACCGGGAGTGAAAACCGAAGTTTCCTAGCTGTTTTTAGTTAATTTTAAATCACATTTTCCTAAACTTGTTTGGACGTCGGGGGAACCAATTCCTAGAGATAAAAACCACATGTTTTTTTCTTTTGTATTTCCAATGATTAATTTCACTAGTCCACCCCACGGAAGCCCAGAAATCCTTGTCATTATGGCCTTTCTCCTTCGATATTCTGTCTCCGCTGATCAGACGAGCTTGCAACCATCACAGTCATCAAGACAAGCGGCATTGTCATGGCCACCTCCATGGCCACCTCCACGACGGTGGTAGTGCTTGCACCTACCTCCTCTTCCTCTCTCCCTCCCTCCTTCCTCAACCTTGAGCGCGTCCATGGAAGAGGAATGGTCATTGTCATGGCCACCTCCACGACGGTGGTAGTGCTTGCACCTACCTCCTCTTCCTCTCTCCCTCCCTCCTTCCTCAACCTTGAGCGCGTCCATGGAAGAGGAATGGTCAACGCGGATTTCCTCCAAGATTAGCTTGGGATCTCGGCGAGGTTGGAGCCTGCCATTTGGGGAAAATTGCTTAAACGACACTCAATTCATTGCCAAAACACAAAGCGACACTCAATTCGTCACCGTTTTCTAAAATAACATTGGGACAACGAACTTTCTTTCCAAATGACAGTTTACCATATTCTATCCTTTTTCCCATCTTTTTCATGTACGTATTCCCTCCCTTTTCCTCTTTTGCTTGATCCGCCGTGATCTCCCTCATCTCCGGCAACGCCCATGGTGGCGACGGCGACAGAAGCCACGGCGGCAGCGGCTGAGACTACGCGGCGTGGTGGCGGAAGTGCCGCGGTCAGGTGATGGCGACGGCAACGGCCAAGACGATGCGGGGGCGAGGGAGTCGCAATGGCGGCTTCCGTGACTGGGGCGGTGACGACGACAACGATAGGCGGTGGCAACGGCGCAGCACGGTGATGGCGACGGCAGTGCAGTGGCGATGGGAACCGCGGTGGCGGTGACCGCGACAGCGGTGCGTCATGGCGGCGACAGGAATGGTGGCGGCCATGGGAGTTGGAAAAAAGGTAAAAAAAGATGAAAATATGAGAAAGATGAGAAAATTTTAAAAGGTGCTAAAATATCATTTGGAGAGAAAGTTCGTTGTCCCGGTGTTATTTTAGAAAACGGTGACGAATTGAGTGTCATTTTCTTTTAACAAATTGCGTGTCGTTAGATCAATTTTCCCCTGCCAAACGAGGTAGCCCCTATTGGTTTTTTAAACCCTGCCTGTAACTTCCTCTCCTACTAATTTGCTAGTTAGTAGTGAGTGCCATGTTGCATTAGAAGGAAGCTAGAGTCCACGAGCATGGTTACGTGGGCTTGCATGTGCCACAGTCCAGAGCGTAAAAGCAACAAACCAACACCCCAACCGGACGACACTGTGCGCTTTGGATCAACACTGCCACCTCCAACATTGTGTGGGCGGTGAGGCAGGTGCGTGTACGTCGTAGTCGACCATGAGTCAAGGCCGCCACTGGAAGTGACTATATACATGCTTGGAGAACTAACAAATTGTATTGTTGTAGCTAGGATCGATCAAATCAATCCTTTTGCAGAAGGGAAAGACCTTGCACTGACCTAGCAACGAACTTCAAATCCCGGTAGCCGCCTAGCCGGTAGCTACAATGAGATTCAAGACTAGCATAGCAACTGACCGTACAGTCAAACTCAGATATGTAGGCAAGCAAAACAAACCTATAAGCTAACAACGAGTACTACACTACTAACAACAACTTGCTGAACATAGAGCGTCAGGCCGTCCGGCGTCAGTTGCAAGCGAGCCAAATATCGCGTCACGTCAGGCTACGGCGAGCTCTTGCTCCCCCAGAGCCTGTGGTAGAGCTGCACGGCGCGGCCGTTCAGTGGTTGCGTCGGCCTGTTGTTGCGCCGGTAGCCTTCCTCCAGGGGCGCCATCAGTGACGCAGCCTGCTCCCTCGTCATCTCTCTCACCTGTCCCAAATAAACATCCATGCATCAAATTCAGATCGAGCTCACTCAGCTGCAAGCCTACTCGTCCAATTTCGCAGATCTGAGTGTATTTTTGTTGAAAGGCCGGCCGAAATTGGATATAAATTACCGAAAATCGGTCATATCGGTGCTATCTGTCTTCAGCAGTAAAATTCTAAAACCGGTCATCAAATCCCTGCGATGTGCGTACGCACCTTGCCGAGGATGTTCCAGACAACGCTCTCGGTGCACGGCGGCGTGGTCAGTGACCCCACGTACCGGTAGTACATGTGCGCATGCCGCCGCAGCGACCACATGCTCACTACTCCGGTGGCCACCGGAGCGCCTTTCTCCGCCCTGCACCCCTCCGCAGATAGCTCAGCCAGCTTATCCTGTATCTGCCTCTCAGGAACGATGCCAGATTGTGAATTTGTGATACACAATCTCACTACACATTAGAAAGTTATAATACTAGGGTAATGATCCAAGCACATCGATCATTTGACTGATCAAAGATTGGCTCGTGTACCTGCAGGAAAAACGGGTCTGGTCTGCCGAACCGATAGAGGAACGCCACGACGGTGATGTTGCCATCGTCGCTGGAGTGGACCATGTGGAGCTCCAGCGGGAACCTCTGGCCGTTGATGGTGTGCTCCGAAGGCGAATGCCAGTGCATCTGCTTCAGCCTGTACTTCTTCCCGTCCACCTGCACACTCCCCGCACCAGCAGCGTCCTCGCAGCGCAGCTACAGAAAATGAATTTTTCACCATCAAAATTCTATTATGTTGTTAACAAATACTCACTCCGTTCTCTTTGTTTGACGCCTTTAACTTTTTCACATGTCTTTGATCATTCGTCTTATTCAAATTTTTTTTTTCTAAATATCATTTGGTTTGTTGTGATTTGTTTTATCAATAAAGGTACTTTAAATATGACCTAATTTTTTGCATGTTTGTACTAAAATTTTAAATAAAACGAATGATCAAAGTCGTATTTAAAAGTCAAAGACGTTAAAAAAGAACAGAGGGAGTACCAGGTTAATTGGGGACACTAATTGCTGTCAAATTAGCAAGAACAAACCGCGATGTTGAAGATGTTGTCCACGAGGGAAGTGTTCGAGGCAGTGTAGTCCCTGCGGAGGGGCTCTAGCGCCGGGTTGTAGACCGCTTCGTCAGTCCTGATGTCAACCGGGGACTGCGTTGTTCCTTTCGAGCAGCGCGTGAAGTTGGGGCTTAAGCTCCCCCAGTGGCTAGGGGCCATAGAGCCAGTGTACCCAAACTTCGGACCAGCTACTTCCGGTCAACGGCAAGGCATGTTAATTTCATTGTCAAACTTGCTAAGAAATACTAGGTTGATTTGCACCCATGGAGATAAAAGAAATTAAGGAAAGCACAAGATGAACTCTGAAAAAATATTCGCAAATCAGCTAGCTAGACACTTGAGAGAATGCAGGGGAGCAGAGCGTACCACCGTCACATGCAAGAGCCGTGAGGAAGCAAGTACAGACCATCAGGACAAAGAACGCATTTCCATCAGAAGTAGCCATCTTTCCCTTCCTGCAGTACTACTAGGCACACAGCAGAGAACGCACGACACAATTCAGCTTGATGTGAAGCCACAAGTAGAATGCACTAATATATAGGGGCAAGGCTTCTTGTGTCAAGCACTTGGCGTGGCCCAAACCTCCTGCTCTGCTCCTACCCTTCACTCTACGCAGACCAGCTTCAAGATGCTGCCAGTAGAAAAAAAGTGTTCCTGCATAGAGACAGGCAGGAGACGAGATAGAGATGATTCTCCGTATCCATCGCAAGATCGTAAAGGAGGCAATCATGCAGGCTCAAAATGACCTTATGATCACAGGATGGTGATGTCCACAACTTGAAAGAGGCGCAGGCTTTCGCAAAGATAAGACGAGCCTACCTCGACGCTGGATGGCGAGAATCTTTCAGAGACGGGATTTTTCCAGCCGGAATGGTCCAAGAGCGGTGCGTAGCTGCCTGCTGGTGAAGGTGCTACCTTGAGCTTTGGGCTTCACAAACTGACCACATATATGTACAAACGGTTCGCTCATATTTTGCAACCGCTCGTTTCGGTTTCTTCCGACTTCGTGCGAGGTTAACGGGGACATGGAGTAGTGCTTCCCGTGGGAAGAGGAGTCAGGAGCACGTACGCTTGTCATGGCCATGCGCACGGGAGCAACGTACGTGCTGGCCAACGATCAGAGGCGGCGGTTGATCAAGTTCAATTTCCATCTGAATATTGCCTGCTTCTTTTCTAGGATCGTTATGTGGTGGTGCACCGATCCTAAAGCGGATCATGGCTCCTACATGCATGTGCATATGGGCATCCATGTATTGTGGAGTTGATTCTCTGTTTCTGAAGACCCAATTATCATGGGTTGTAGCCAATTTGTCATCGCGCTTTCTAAAAGAGAACAGAAAATACTGTGCCGATGTCACTGTGGTGATATTTCCCCTAGGCACTATCCAATCAAAAAGTACTGTCACGTCCCTCCGATAAAAAAACGTCTTCACTTGGTACATTGGTCATGGGATAATTATTAAGTTGGTCTAGAGATTTGAGAAGGCACGACCTATGTGGTTGTGGCTAGCTACGTTGACATAAATTTTGTGACGAAATAATTTACGAAAACACTGTAGTCCGGTAGTCCGGACTCTTCGCGCAAGATGCAAAGGCGCTGAACGCATAGCGCCAGTGCACGCATGCGCGAACGCAGCACATGCAGCACGCGCATGCAGCGGGGAACGCAGCAGTGTGGTGCGGCACTGTGCTGCATGCAGTGGGTCCCATGGCTTTTTTTCTTTCGGCGATCATAATTTTTGACTGTCGGGTAATGGAAAAGGAGAAGAGAAAAACGCGGATCTCAAAGCACTGTGCGAGAGAGGCGACCGGGCGGGCGACTAGGGTTTCCCCCTAGCCGCCGCCGCCGCCGCCGACGCAACGCCCCCTCTCGACGCCTGACGCCGCCTCGACGCCTCTCGGCGCCGGGTGCCTCTGCCTCTCAGCGCGGCCGTCGCCGCCGCCTCTCAAATCACGTTAGGCCTCTCCGGTCTTCGCCCAGCGCCGCCCGCCGCGCCGCGCCGGCTGCGCATTGCCCGCCGTCGCCCCCGGTCTCCTCCGCGTCGCCCAGTCGCGCGCCACCTCCTCTACACCGCCCGACCTCACCGCCGTCGCCTCGCGCGCCGCTGCCTCGGGCAGCATCCCGTCGCCGCCTCCGGCTGCCGTTCGGCCCGGCCCCGGTCTCCTCTGCGCCGCCCCGGGCCCCCCGGTCTCCTCTGCACCGTCTCGCCTTCACCACCCACCCGTTCGCCTCCACGTCCCCGTCGCCGCCTCGGATTTGGGGTCGCCGCCTCGGATTTGGGGTCGCCGCCTCGGATTTGGGGTCGCCGCCATGCCCTTGTGCTCTCGGTTCCCTTCTCCACCCCCTGTCTCCCTGGATCCTCTCCGTTTCAAAGGCTCGGCTCCTTGCACCGGCCAGATCTCCATGCAAAACCCCCCTTCGCTAGGGTTTCGGTCATCAGATGGGCCACCTCTGCTCCCGCCTCCTCCGGCTAGGCCGTCGCTGCGCCCCTGCATCAAGCATAAGCGCAGCTTCGCGGATGTGGTGGCCAGGGGAGGTGGCGCTTTGAAGAAGGTCCGCTTTGCCTCCTCCCCCCTTCCGCTGCCCTACCAACCGCTTCCTTGCCCCACACCGGTGGTTTCGGAGCTTGATGCTGGCATTGAAGGCGCTTGGCAGCCAGTCACCTCAAGGCGACGGAGGCGATCTTCGTCTCAGTTTCGGCAGCCCCGTCTCTATGATCAGAACCGCCGCTCTCCGGCGCACCGTCTTCACTCAGCCACCAACCGCCCCCGCCGATGCTTCCGTTGCCTCGAGACCTCCCACTGCGTGGCATCGTGCCGGGAGCCGCTGCGCTGCCGCGTCTGCGGTAGGAATGGCCATAAAGCCATCTCTTGCCCAAAGCGCCACCCGCATTCGCCGCCGCTCCACCCTCCAAGTTTGGCTCGAGGCGACCCCACCAATCGACCTCGCCGCACCGCGAGCATCCTCCTTCGCTCGGAGGCCATGAGGGAAGCGGAGGCGGCTTTCGAGGCCCGTTGGGCCGAGGTCGTCATCCATGCCGGCGGCCAGGCTTACCCGAAGCGTAGCCGCAACGCCGTTAGGTTGGCTGCCTTCTTCGGGGTCACGTCACCCGTGACCGCCACGAGCTCATCGTCGCCAGCCACTCCCCGCACCCTTTCATGGTGCGCTTTCCCACCCCCGAGCAGCGGGAGTGCGCCGTCCGTCTGGGCCGCTTCACCCATGGCGTACTTGTCCTGAGCTTTCGGCCTTGGAAGCCGAGGCTTTGCGAGGATCCCTCACCGGTGCGCTTCCGTGTTCGCCTTTGTCTAGAGAACGTACCGCTGTTCGCGTGGAACGAACAGGTGGCGCGCGCTGTCATCGGTTCCACCTGCACCCTCCAAGGCATAGAGGAGCGCTACTTGAACCCAGCCCGCGGTGTCACCAGCTCCCTGAACGTCTGGGCGTGGTGCACCAACCCCGACCAGATCCCTCGTGTCCACTACCTCAGTGTCGTCGACTCCCCCAGCGGCATGGCTGCCGAGCATCACGTCAAGACAGCTGCCACCTCAAAGGTGTTCATTCATTTGGACACCATTGAGGACTACTCTGAAGGCCCTCTTGGCCGTGCTAGGATATCCCGCCCGGCCTGGGACTTCGGCCGCCCGGACGGCGACCTCCCACCTCCTCTACCACCGCCCGGCGACCCCCCCCCCCGTCCCTCTCGACACGTTGAGCCCGGTGGTGTCGGTGTTGTCGCCCCTCGGCATCGGGCGGCTCAGAGCGTCGTTCGCAATATCTCGACCATAGGGCGTGGTCGCACAACCTCCCTCTCTGACGCCCGTCGACGGCCACCCATCAACGGCATCCGCCGCCGTTTGCTCTCACCCCCGTCTGTCACCACCCGTAACTATGAAGACCCCGAGATTCATTCGTCCGAAGGGAGCCTGTCTCCCTCCTCTCGGGTTGCTCGTCAGAGCCCTCCTGTCGGCCAAGCTTCTTATTCCATTCTAGGGCCCCACCCCCTATCTTGGTCACTCTTCTCTCACGACCGCTGGTGATACCCTCTTCTTCGTCGATGCAGAGCTCTGTGCCATCAGAATGTCGTCCCCACCTCCCTCCGCTGTGGCCGAAAGCGCCTCGCCCATCGTCACCAACCAAAGTAGCTACCGCCAATGTGCTTGGACGTGCGACGCTCCTTGCCCTTCTCGCAGGCCAGGGCGCTGGCGAGTCTATTCCCGCTTGCCCCGAGGTTGCCGCGATCGCGGGCGGCGAGTCACTTGGCGCGATCACCGGGCCGATGGAGCCTCTCAGCCCGATCCAGAGCGCGTCCTCTCTGGCCACGCCTCTCCCCGCGGAGCATGGAAGACCCTTCGTCAATCTCAACGTCGATCTCAACCTACCGCCAACCCCACCTCAGGAGACTACCGGCTCCCCCCATAGCGCCGTCGCCTCTCTCCTTCAACGCCATGTTGTTCCGTCTTCACCTCCCCTCTTGCAGATTCCTCACCGCCCCAGCAAGACCGTCCGGAAAAGGCCTGCTCCGACCCGCCGCAGTAGCCGCATCGCCAGCCATGGCGATGGCAAGCTTCCTTGTGAGCTCAAGGCCAGAAAGCTCCTTGTGCGCAAACTTCGGCCTTGGCTCGGGGCGGGCTCGCGCTCCCCCAAGGTGCGCCCCGATGACAACGACAAGGACCACCTCCAGGCCTTTTTCGATCAGGAGATGTCGAAGGAGGCGACGAAGGTCGTTGCCGATCTCGCCGGTGTCCAGCTCGCCGATGTTGTTGAGGGCACGCCTCCAATCCAGCCTTCCAGTGGCGCCTTAGGCTCCCTGGCTGCGGCTGAGCCTCCTGCGTCCTTGCCACCTGGCTTGCCGGTTTCGAGTGCCCCCCTGGTGTTAGACGCTCAGCCCTAATGATTTGGACCGCCCCCCAAGAGTGTCGGCCCGTTGTTGGGCACGAGTTTGATGTTTCCATGGTCACCAAATGACAGAGCGCCTTCGCCTCCTCAATTGGAACGTCCGCGGCCTAAACGCAGTTGTCCGCCGCTCGGTCCTTCGTGACCTCATCCACTCCACGCGCGCAAACCTGGTCTGTGTTCAAGAAACGAAGCTGGAACTAACCTCCCCTCGCCTTCTCCGCGATTGTGCAGGCTCCGCCTTTGCCAGCTCCTTTGCCTCCCTTGATGCGGTTGGCACCCGTGGGGCCATCCTCATCCTCGCGCATGAGGATTTCTACACCCTGAACTCTCAAGCAAATTCTGAACACTGCCTTTCGACCACGATCGTCTCTAGGACGGACAACCTCCGCTGGCGGCTCACAGTGGTTTATGGTCCTCAATCTCGTCCGAAAAAGTTTGCCTTCTTCAACGAGCTCATGGATCACGCACCAGCTGACCCCGACCTTCCCTGGATGGTAGTGGGTGATTTTAATATGATTCGCATACAGGGATAAGAGCAATAGCAACATCAACCCCACTCATCGGCGCCTTCAACCGAACCTCGAACTCCTCGCCTCATGAATTCCCCCTCATGGGTCGAAAATTTACTTGGTGTAACCAGCGCAGCAACCCCACCCATAGCCGCATCGACCACCTCTTCTGCTCCGCTGATTGGGACCTTCGCCTTTGGAATGTCACTCTCCGTGGCCTCCCTCCACTCATGTCTGACCACTCTCCCCTACTCCTAGCGGAGGAGCCTGACACCGTCAGCCCTCGTCTTTTCCGCTTCGAGAACTACTGGGTTGGCCTCCCGGGGTTCCAGGACGTGGTTCAGGCCTCCTGGTGCCGGGATGTGGCCGCCACCACCCCCCTTCGACGTCTCCACATAAAGTTGTCTCGAGCCGCCAAGGCCCTCTCCAATTGGGCCCATTCTAGAGTCCGCTGCACAGCCCTCCAACTAGCCATCATTAAGGTCCTCATCGCCTGCCTGGACCTCGCTCGCGAGCACCGGGTCCTCTCAGAGTTAGAGCGCTGCCTCCTCCTCAGGCTCAAGGATCATTTTCTTGGCCTGACGGCCCTCGAGAAGTGCCATATCAGACAGCGTGCGCGGATCAGTTGGCTTCGCGAGGGAGACGCCAACACCAAGTTTTTCCACATTCGGGCTAGTGGTCGGCGTCGCAAAAACCACATCCACTCCCTAGCTACCCCGTTGGGTGTCGCCCTATCACAGGAAGACAAAGAGGCTGAATGTTTGCGCTTCTTCTCCCATCACTTGGGCCAAAATACGCCTAGAAACCTCACCTTCGACTGGCCCAGCCTCGGCATCCCCCAGCACGTGCTTACTGAGTTGGACTCCCCGTTCTCAGAAGCGGAGATTTTGGAGGCCATCTGCTCCCTTCCAGGAGGGAAGGCCCCCGGTCCGGACGGTTTTACTAGCACCTTCTACAAAGCCTGCTGGGAAACCATTAAGCTCGACGTGATCGGGGCTATCGACCAACTCTTTTCCCTCAACGGTTGCCATTTCGGCTTGCTCAACACGGCCAACATCGTCCTCCTACGCAAGAAAGAAGATTGCGGCGGGCTTCAGGATTTCCGTCCAATCAGTCTCATCCACAGCTTCAGCAAGATCTTCTCCAAGCTGCTTGCCAACCGCCTTGCCCCTCGGCTTGAGGGCCTTGTTTCCCCAAATCAGAGTGCGTTCATCAAGGGCCGCTGCATCCAAGATAACTTCCGCTGTGTTCAAGGCACCCTTCGCCAGCTCCACGTCCAACGAACCTCGGCCATTCTGCTCAAGCTTGACTTCGCAAAGGCTTTTGACTCCGTTAACTGGGGTTATCTTCTCGAGCTTCTGCGCTGGCTAGGTTTCGGTCCCGCCATGGAATGGGTCGCCCTCTGCTCGAACCGCCTCTCTTGGTCCTCTGAATGGTCGCCCCTGTCCCAACTTCCACCATGCTCGCGGGGTCCGGCAGGGGGACCTCCTCTCCCCGATGCTCTTCATCCTGGCAATTGATCCCCTTCAGCGCCTTGTTAGTCTTGCGGAGGAGGCGGGTATCCTTGGTCAAGTTGGCAACTCGCCCCTAAAGCTGCGAACATCTCTCTACGCCGACGATGCGGCTATCTTCCTCCGCCCCATCCACGAGGAGATCCTTGCCACTATAAACCTCCTCAACTCTTTTGGCGACGTCTCCGGCCTCCGGATAAATCTCCACAAATGCTCCGTCATGCCCCTCCATTGTGATGATGGGGACTTGGACCTCGCCCTCGGCCCCTTCCCGGGGATCAGGGCTTCCTTCCCCTACACCTATTTGGGCCTCCCCCTTCACTTCAAACGTCTTGGGAAGAACCACTTCATGCCCATCATTCAGAAGGTGCAGACCCGCTTCCCATCTTGGAAAGGTCGCCTCCTCTCCAAAGCAGGCCGCCTCATGCTCGTCAAGGCGGTCCTCTCGGCCATGCCAACTTACTTCGCCATGATCTTCCATCTCCCCAAGTGGGTCATCAAGGAGATTGACAAAATTCGGCGCTCCTTCCTTTGGAAGGGTCAAGATGGCTCCTCCTTAGGGCATGCCTTGATTAACTGGCAGACTGTCTGTCGTCCAAAATCCCAAGGAGGCCTTGGCATCCCGGACTCAACTCGTTAACGCGCCTTCGCCGTTGGCTTCGCTTGCGCGCCATGATCCTTCCAAGCCTTGGGTAGGCCTCGACCTTCAGATGACTGACACCGAGCATGCACTCTTCCGGATGGCCACCACGGTCAATGTCGGTAACGGTCGAGATACATCATTCTGGCGTGATCGCTGGCTGCTTGACTCCGCTTGGCCGACCTCGCCCAAACCTCTACAAGCAAGCCAAGCGTCGTAAGAGCTCTGTCGCTCTCCTCCTCCCACACAACCAGTGGATCCGGCATTGTGGCCCCATCTCCTCCTACACTCTTTTCAGGGAGTGCATTCTCCTTTGGTGCAAAATCCGACAAATCACCCTTTCCGACTCTCCGGACATCGCTCAATGGCACTACTCCCGGACGGGCGCTATTTCGCCAAGTCGACACAACCTCCAATTGATGGGCGGTGTTGACCACCACCGGCAAGCGCCATCTGGTCGGCGCATGCCGCAAACAAATGCAAGTTCTTCGCTTGGACCCTGAGCCACCATCGCATCAACACCGCCGACCTCCTCGCTAGGAAGGGGTGGCCGCACCACACGGCTTGTTGCTTCTGCCTTGGCCCACTAGAAACGGTTGACCACCTTTGCGGCTCTTGTTCTTTTGCCTCCGCGATTTGGCAAACCTTTCTGCCTCGCCAACCCCCTTCTACCGGCTCGGTTGGCTTCTGCGATTGGTGGACCTTCAGTCAGCATGGCATCCCTAAGACTACTGCGAGATCTCTCAATGGCGTCATCATCCATGTGATCTGGGAAATCTGGAATGAGCGCAATAGGCGCATCTTCCATAATCAGGCTTTGTCCGTTTCGCAAGTTGTAGCCCTAATCAGGGATGGTCTCGCCGCTTGGGTGGCAGCCTCCTCGCCTGTAATTTCCTAGGCTGAGCTCTCCCCCCTCCCCTCTCTCCTTGTATATTTTGTACAGTTTCGTTCTTCCTCTTTATTGAAATGGCAGTGCTCCTGCCCGTTAACTCAAAAAAAAAAAAATTTTGACTGGATGCTCCAATCCACAAACCGTTTGCACCAACATGTTCCTCATATTTTTATGAACAAAACAAGATATATGTTGCCATATAACTCTTCAAACTTATCTGTGAAGCTTGGGGTTCGCCTACTGAAACTTGGGTTTCGCCTAGTAAAATTTGGATTTCATACTTGTAAAACTTTGCCGAACTGTCAAGTTTCATCAGGTTTCATCCAAGTTTTTTCAAGTTTCATCAGGTCAATTCAAGTTTCATCAAGTTTCAACAGGTTTCATCCAAGTTTCATCAGGTTACATCGAAGTTTCATTGAAGTTTCATCAGGTTTCATCAGAACATGGTCAAGTTTCATCAAAACACGACCAAGTTTCGCTAGTATAGATGTAAGTTTCATAAGTGCCTTCTACTAGTTCACATCAAAAAAACGAAAAAGTGAAAAAATTCAAAAAGTATTTAAAATGAGTTGCTCTCGATTTTAGAAGAATTATGAAATTTATTCCACACATTTTGAACACTGTTGAATTTTGTACAAAAATCAGAACTTTAATCGGAAGTTTAATCAATCGACGACTAACAACGCGCTGGGAAAGGCCACGTACGCGGGAGCGCATGCGTGCGTTGGATCGGTGCGGTAGCCGGCGATCCGACGGCTGGGGTGGGTCCGCATGCAACCGGGCGCTGCGTCGCATGCGTGCTGCGTTGGATGCACTTCGTAGTCGGTGATCCGACGGCCGCCAATGGTCCGGCGCTCCAGCGTTCGGACGCTGGCGCTCGCCAATAATTTATCACCTAAAAATCTAAGTTTATGACATGTGGACCATATGATTAAGAAAACGTAGCAATTATGATATAAATTAAATATCTACTAAAGAGCCATACCTGACGATGTGTGGATGCGAATCAAATAGACCCAAATGTTACACAACTCTTGTAAAAAGCACATGAGCCATCTCATTCCCAATAGCCAACTCCCTTTTATCTATAGATTGACAATGCAACAGTACATATAAAAAAACGTTGCAAAAACTAAAGAGCACTAGGGATAGCAAGAAATAGGAATAGGTGACCTGCAACTTCAAAATGTCAATGCACATCACTCACCAGCTAGACCTGCAAGAATATATCCCACTATGTGGGGACTGCAGCACAAGGACCACACCTTTTGCGAGCTTCGGAGCCCGTAGCACATTCTGGACTGGATCATGGATGAAATAGTAGTTGCATCGCGAAGAGCTTAACGCCGATAAATATAAGTGATATCCATGGCTCCATTGCCTACCACTTCGGCAGGCAGAAAAAGCTGACCCCCTCCAATCGATATCATATTATCAACAGCCTAGAGAATATTAGAACAGGACAGAGCCTATGGAAGGCCAAATCTGTGGCACAGCCACTTCGACTATTAACAACAACGGGTCACAAGCTTACCTAGCTTCATGCTGGCCGCCCCATGATCCGCGAGTGGGGGGGAGACAACGATCGACCATGGTGCAATGGTTATTGGCAAAATGCATGGAGCACACCGTAGATAACATGTAAATGGCTGGTGTAGGACCGGACCGATGACTTGAGGGGATGAATAGAAGCCAAATTAATTTTAGCACACCTCTTTCTTGATTCCCAACGCCCCTTCTTTACTCTTTTTCAATTCTTGCCTTAGCTAACAAGATAATTAGCCAGAGCAAGAATTGGTCTAACATGCAGCGAAAAATCTTAACCGAAACTAACGGTTCTCATGGTTGCCACAATGGATAAAGCTCAAATTTAAACCAGAAGACTCTAGGGATGTTATCTTCCACTCCTGAAGATCGAGACCTATAATAGTAAAAGATTTCACCTTTTCTCAATTTACCATAGTTAGGTAATAAAACCAGACAAACACAAGAACTCAAATTCAAGGCACAAACCACTAGCTGCACTAGGGGGATGGTTCAAGATGTAACTCTATACATCTTGTGACTCTAAAGAATAAGGGGCTCTGTGAGACCATGTGTAGGTCACCCTTGTGTGATGAACATATTGACAACGGGTTTGATGATAAAAATAAATTATTGGAAGTTGCATTTGAATTGTATTTGAAAAGTGCTTTTGGGTGTGCTATCAAAAGTCCATCGGACTGGGTTCAGTGGCCGCCAGACCGGGTCAGGTGAGGACACCCAGGGACTTGGTTCTGGCTGTGTGCGGTTTCGAGTTCATCGGACCGGGTCCGATGATGGTTGAACTGGGATTGGGTGCCTAGACCGAACGGAGTACAGTGGAGCTAATTAGCTTGGGTTGAGTGGTTTTGCATAGTTTTCGATGTATTATCTTTGGGATTTGGGCATGAGACTTGTTTATGGATGATTATGGACCAATCATGCATGCAATGAAGGTAAGTTGTTTCAAATGGATTAATCTTTATGATACTGGGTAAGGTGGACCGTGGTTAGTAACATGCCAGGGCATGAACTGGTGGTTATGGGGTCTAGAATGACGAGGAAGTTGCTGAAAGTGCATCTAGGCTCCTAAGTTGATTTTGGTCATTAATAACAAAATGATTAGCAAACTAACGATTTAAATTTGAGTCTAACGATAGCCATACTATTAAGACGCTTAGTTATCCCTAGACTTGTACTCTTATAGTTTTAAATTTGAGTCTAACGATAGTCATACTATTAAGAAGGATGCAACCAAAAAAAAGTTTTAAATGTGTCAAGTGCTCTCTAGGTGAAGCATAGCTTAGGAGAAAGAGCAATCACTTCCAAAGGACAAAACATAGGGTTTTGTTTTTTCAGGAGCCAGACTATTTGGTGCCAAGTACTTGAGTATACGGTATAAAGCACACCCGACTGTTCGGAAATTCTAGATTCTGAGCTATCTATTTGATTTTTCAAAAATTAATCAAAGTATCTAGTCCAAGTACCGAAGTATCCATTTTGTATGATTGGAATGTCTGGAAATTTGTGTTTCTATGCTCTCGGTCAATTCCCCTGATTTATTATATTTTCATCAGAGTACCCAGTGGTTTGGACCGAAGTGTTTGGTACCTCCTAGACCAGATTGTCTCATTTTTATATATTTTGAGCTCTCTATTTCTTAGGAAATTTTGCATCGGACTGTCTGATATTTTACATCGTCCTATCTGATGCGGGCATAATCCCTCCCGCAAAATGGCTATCTCGGGCTACACCATATTTATTCCCCTCCTGCCATCCAGCTAGGGTTAAGCATTTCACTCACATTCAATTCACCCTCCTAGCTTCCCTAGAGCTTTTAACTCTTCTCCCCACTCCAAATCCTCTTTCTCTAAGCTTTGGGTAGGGTTGAAAAGTGAGATCATGTGCTCTGTGAGCTAGCTTCATCTTTTGAGCACTCATTTCATCTTCAAGCTTGTTCTTCATGGATTTATTACTGTTAGAGGTTGAGAACTTCTAGATGGTTAGGTGTTGCCTACAAGCTACCAAAGCTTTGTATGGCGAGCCGTGGGAAGTTTGTGAAGGCTGGTTCCACTTTTGGAAGGGAAATAATCAAGGAGTGAAGCCTAGGGGTCTTGGTGCGACCTCGGTGAGGAACGTGATAGAAAGAGACCCGGGCTCAAGTGTGACCGAGCCACCTTAACAGAGACATAGGATCCTCTCAACAATCCGAACTTTGGGAAAAAACATTGGCAAATCTCCTCTTCACTTTTGGTTTCCTCTCTCTTGGCTCTCAAGCTCAATTCGCTTTTGATTTGCGCTCTTTCTGTGGTTGGGTAGCATCTTTGAGTGCTGTTGCACCTATTTTTGTTGTGGATCTAGTTTTGGTGCAGGTGGTGATAGGGATTTGTGAGGCAAGCTCTAAGTTCAACCCTAACTCTGTTTGCAGGTCGAACTGTCGGAGTTTTGTATTGGATGCTGCGGTAACCATTGGACTATGCAGTGCTTGGGACTAGACTGTATAGGATATGAAGCTTCCGTGTAAAAGTTAGATTGAAATTTTGTAACGCCTATTCACCCCCTCTAGGTGACATCTCGATCCTTCAATTGGTAGCAGAGCTTGGTCTCTTGCACTTCGCTTAATTGCCTAAGAGTTGAAAATATTGACCGAAGGTGGTGCCATGATCCCTTACACATATCCTCCTAATGGTTCATAGTGCCTCCATTTCATCCGGTAGAGCGCCTTATTATGATGGCACTCACTATGCGGTGTGGAAGCATAATAAGAAAATGTATTTGAGATCACCTCACCCTTCTATTTTAAAAAATTGTTGAAACATGCTTTGTAGTGAAGGATCCAGGTAAGATCTCTCCCTAAGAGGGACAAGAGTAACACAAGAACGATCAAGCGCCAACACCTTTCTTGGTGCATTGAGACCAAATGAGTTTAACTGAGTGGACGAGTTCGAAAATGGAAAAGAGATTTGGGACATGCTCAAAGTAGCACGCGATGGCACCTCAAGCGTCTGTGGTCCAAGCTTAAGTTGATCATGGACAAGCTTTGGTCATCCTCATCCGTGAGCGAGACAAATATGACAAGCTTACACTTCATGATGTACTTGGACGAATAATAGCTCTTTATATGATGCATCAAGAGTTCAAGGAAATTGAAGAACTTATCAGCTCAAGCTCAAAGAAACTTGAAGCGAGCACGAGTGGAGCGGAGATGAGAGTGACAATCCTTTGAACCTTGAAGAAATGGCTTTATTTGTGAGAAGATTTAATAAGTTTCTAAATAATAAGAGAAACAACAAGGGAGACCATCATAAGAAGGCCAATGAGAAGTCAAAGGAAAGACAATCTATAAGGACATGCTATAAGTGTGGAGATGTTGAACCCAATTTTAAAATAAAACCATCTAAGTCATATAACATCCTTGATAATGTTGAATACAATTTAAAAATAAAATGAATTTGTTTATTGGATTGCATAGCTATGTTTACATTATTATATGTGGGAGATGAGCTATACCTGATTCATGCGTCTATCCATCCCATTGAATATATGTTGTATCACCCCAATATTCATTTGTAACATAGATTATCATCATTTTGGACAATGATTATATCACTTGGGTCGGTAGTCGTTCACTAGTTTGCCCTCAAGCAACAATAAATTACTCTGATGAATCTTATGTGATTTGTATTTAGCCTAAGTGGGAAATTGTTGATACTTCATTCATAAAGCTTATTGTTAAATAAATATCTTTTTCGAGCATTGTAATGTATACCATTGATGAAGTCATATATGCACACTAGAACTCTTCTTGAACTAGTGTTGCATGAGGGGCACTAAGTTGTATAATTTGGGGTCCCAACGGAGGTGATATCAGAGCCGTGCTGGTCCCTTAGCTAAGAAGGCCGTCTCTAGGAAATTAGGTTTTAATTATTTATAAACCCTTTTACCTCAAATATTCTACTCTGGGATATATTGTTCTTATTGTGCTAAACAAAATGTTGATCTTTTCTTTTAGGTGATGCTTTTGCACACAATTGGTGGGAGGACAGGCAAGCATTTGAAAGAGATGTGGCTTGTGCTTCAGGAGCTGGAAGGTTATGACGGGCCAACATACAAGGGTATGTTCATATATCATTGATTAATTATATGAGATGATTGTAATACGTCTGTGTTCATATACTTTTTGATAACTTTAATTATCGATACCCTGGATAAATATCACGACTTTGTTTATCAAGTACGACTTGGTTGTGAAACACAATTGTCAATGTGATATTCTAAATGATCCATGATCCATATCACTACAAGGAACGATAATGATTTGATTAGTACATGTATTGATTGATGGTATTGTTTTAGATACCATAGATATAGAGATATAAAATCAATAATATGGACATATTTAGAGAACATGGATGGTTAGATTGACCAACTCCGAGACACTGTTGAGATTGCTATCTTAAAAAGTGCCATCAAATTGTTGTCTCGAGTGTTACGCCTGTATGGTCACTTGAGATCATCATAGAGTCCCAGCATGAGTATTCATATACTTTGGGGTTATCAAACGTTACTCTGTAACCGTGTAGTTATAAAGATAACTTACATGTATGACACGAAACATGGTGTAGGGGTGTGATAGATCAAAATGGAATTTGTCACTCCTTGATAACTGGAGAAATACGTCTGGGTCACTCGGTGTGGATGGATAAGATAAGTGTGCGGCTGTGCCAATGTGATTATTGGTTAATCACAATTTATATCCGTTACATTGACGAGTGAATGGTTGAGCTATCATGAGGATGGTACGCATCTTGTCTTGAGCTTGAATGCTGTTGTGTGGTAAAAAGATCGATCTGTAAGTGTATCAAGGTTTAGCCGATAAGATCATTTTGTGCTTTCGGGTGTGTGGGGGGACTATGTGGTGCTACGTACCACTATTGATCTATGGATTGGAAAGCGAGTTCTGGGTCCACGACGGTCTTGCGCATGAATCTAACGGGTCACACACTTAATAGGTTGGAACATGCCTAATAGATTTATCTGTTAGTGGGTTTCGCGTGCGGATACGGATCCACGTAGGAATTAGAGTCCTAATGGGTCACTAACATAGAAGCCCATTAGCACGTCTATATAAGGAATAGGCCTGGGGCGGCGCAGGAAGGCTAACGGAACCACTCTGAACCCTATGTGACGCGCCCTCGTGCTTCCAAGAAAATCCTAGCCGCGTGAGGAGGTGTTAGCACACTTGTGCACGACGTTCCAACCCTGGATATGTGGATACCTTAGAGACGCACCTGCTCTCGTAGATGCGTTGATCGGTGAACCCCAACAAGCACGATAACGACGTCTACTTCCGTACGACTACACGCGCGATGTGAGAACCGGCTTCTCCGACTCGACTTCCGTTGCAACGCGCATCAAGGGTAACAATCCGTGATTCCCTACTTGAATGATTGTTTTGCGTGTTCGCGTAGAAATTTTAAATTTTGGCTAGCATAGCTTGTGGTTCCCCTTCAAGGTGAACCTTGGATGATTCAAGGGAAGAAGATGGGATATCATTGCAAGCTCAAGATTTATGTAATAAGGGTAGGTCGGCCGACCAGCTCTTTTCTCCGGTTCAGCTCCATTTTTTTTTGCTTAATTTGTTCCTGAGGACATACTCACCAAAACTTGTGGAACCTTATTAGTTTAAACAAATTTTGAATCATAAACCTTGATTTTCCCCAATTTACCGGAATGTTGGCGTAATAATTCGGATTTTAAAGACCTTCAACACCCCTCCCCCCACTTGAACTTTTGCTCGCTCTCGAGCAAAGGACTCAAAGTTGGACCCGGTGGACCAGGATTGCATCAATACTACTATTCAGCAAATATTAAGTACACAATCTGATACTCTTTTACTTGTTAACATAAACTCGTACAATTGTACCCAAACTTTTGTCCCTATACATGTGGGGCTTTGAAAATCTCACCTTGTCTTGGGCTGTTGAAAGATAGAACAGCTTTGAGAGAGCATCATCTAGTTCATCCGTTGTTCAGGCTAGTTCTCGGAGTTTTTCAAATTTTCGAAACTTAGTTCCTCAAGTGTTAAAGGAACACGAAGGCCAATCGACCCCTGAACTTCATGGCCAGATGATCTACTTTCGAAGATGCCATGAAGGAGTGTGCTCGTGTTGCTCTACTTAGGATTTGCAATATCCACGTGGATGAGATTGAGTCAAATGTGTATCGCCACTACCCCCGAGCCAATGTAGTTGGACCAAGCTACCACCCACCAATAGCGAAGGATGCAAATACGGAGCCGTCTACTTTGGTTCGCATGGTGACTTATTAATACTTTGCACTGGATGAGGCTGAATTGAAGATTTGAAGGATCGTAACAATCATGTAGATATATGAGGAAGAGGCCAGGGCTATTAGAGAGGAGTTGAAGGAGTTGGAGCAGAACATGAAGAACCTAAGGGCATGAACAAAGGCATTAATTAACCCGTCTCTTAGTGATGATATGGCACTAATCAGCTGACATGGCACCAGAAAAAAAACAGTATTTTTTTTTTGAGTTAACGGGCAGGAGCACTGCCATTTCATTAAAGCGGAAGAACTAAACTGTACAAAATATACAAGGAGAGAGGGGGGGGAGGAGAGGGAAAGTGCTCAGCCTAGGAAATTACAGGCGAGAAGGCTGCCGCCCAAGCGGCGAGACCATCCCTGATTAGGGCTACAACTTACGAAACGGACAAAGCCTGATTATAAAAGATGCGCCTATTGCGCTCCTTCCAGATTTCCCAGATCACATGGATGATGACGCCATTGAGAGATCTCGCAGTAGTCTTTGGGATGCCATGCTGACTGAAGGTCCACCAATCACGAAGCCAACCGAGCCGGTAGAAGGGGTTGGCGGCGTAAAGGTTTGCCAAATTGCGGAGGCAAAAGAACAAGAGCCGCAAAGGTGGTCGACCGTTTCTAGTGGGCCAAGGCAGAAGCAACAAGCCGTCTGGTGCGGCCACCCCTTCCTAGCAAGGAGGTCGGCGGTGTTGATGCGATGGTGACTCAGGGTCCAAGCGAAGAACTTGCATTTGTTTGGGGCGTGCGCCGACCAGATGGCGCTTGCCAGCGGGTGGTCAACACCGCCCATCGATTGGAGGTTGTAAGCCGACTTGGCAGAGTAGCGCCCGTCCGGGGAGTAGTGCCACTGAACGGTGTCCGGAGAGTCGGAAAGAGTGATTTGTCGAATTTTGCACCAAAGGAGAAGACACTCTCTGAAAAGAGTGTAGGAGGAGATGGGGCCGTAATGTCGGATCCACTGGTTGTGTGGGAGGAGGAGAGCGACAGAGCTCTTATAACGCTTGGCTTGCTTGTAGAGGTTTGGAGCGAGGTCGGCCGGAGCGGAGTCAAGAAGCCAGCGATCATGCCAGAATGATGTATCTCGACCGTTGCCGACATTGACCGTGGTGGCCATCCGGAAGAGTGCTAGCTCGCTGTCAGTCATCTGAAGGTCGAGACCTACCCAAGGCTTGGAAGGATCATGGCGCGCAAGCCAGAGCCAACGAAGACGAAGGGCGCGGTTAACGAGGTTGAGGTCCGGGATGCCAAGGCCACCTTGGAATTTTGGACGACAAACAGTCTGCCAGTTAACCAAGGCGTGTCCTAAGGAGGAGCCATCTTGACCCTTCCAAAGGAAGAAGCGGCGGATTTTGTCAATCTCCTTAATGACCCACTTGGGGAGATGGAAGATCGTAGCCAAGTAAGTTGGCATGGCCGAGAGGACCGCCTTGACGAGCGTGAGGCGGCCTGCTTTGGAGAGCAGGTGACCTTTCCAGGATGGGAGGCGGGTCTGCACCTTCTGGATGATGGGCATGAAGTGGTTCTTCCCAAGACGTTTGAAGTGAAGGGGGAGGCCCAAATAGGTGCAGGGGAAGGAAGCCCTGATCCCCGAGAAGGGGCCGAGGGCTAGGTCCAAGTCCCCATCATCATAGTGGAGGGGCATGACGGAGCATTTGTGGAGATTTATCCGAAGGCCGGAGACGTCGCCAAAGGAGTTGAGGAGGTTTATAGTGGCAAGGATCTCCTCGTGGATGGGGCGGAGGAAGATAGCCGCGTAGTCGGCGTAGAGAGATGTTCGTAGCTTCAGGGGCGAGTTGCCAACTTGACCAAGGATACCCGCCTCCTCCGCAAGACTGACAAGGCGCTGGAGGGGGTCAATTGCCAGGATAAAGAGCATCGGGGAGAGGGGGTCCCCCTGCCGGACCCCACAAGCATGGTGGAAGTAGGGACAGGGACGACCATTCAGGAGGACCGAAGAGGAGGCGGTTCGAGCAGAGAGGCGACCCATTCCGCCAACGGGGACGAAGCCTAACCAGTAGCAGAAGCTCAAGAAGATAACCCCAATTAACGGAGTCAAAAGCCTTTTGAAGTCAAGCTTGAGAAGAATGGCGAGATTCGTTGGGCGTGGAGTGGCGAAGGTGCCTTGAACACAATGAAAGTTATCTTGGATGCAACAGCCCTTGATGAAAGCACTCTGATTTGGGGAAACAAGGTCGTCAAGCCTAGGGGCAAGGCGGTTGGCAAGCAGCTTGGAGAAGATCTTGCTGAAGCTGTAGATAAGACTAATTGGGCGGAAATCTTGAAGCCCGCCACAATCTTCTTTCTTGCGTAGGAGGACGATGTTGGCTGTGTTGAGCAAGCCGAAATGTCGACCGTTGAGGGAAAAGAGTTGGTCGATAGCCCCGGTAACGTCGAGCTTAATGGTTTCCCAGCAGGCTTTGTAGAAGGTGCTAATAAAACCGTCCGGACCGGGGGCCTTCCCTCCTGGAAGGGAGCAGATGGCCTCGAATCTCTCGCTTCGAGCGGGAGTCCAACTCGATAAGCACGTCTTTGGGGATGCCGAGGTCGGGCGGTCGAAGGTGTGGTTTCTCGGCGCATTTTGGCCCAGGTGATGGGAGAAGAAGCGCAAACATTCAGCCTCTTCGTCTTCCTGGGATAGGGCGACACCCAGCGGGGTAGCTAGGGAGTGGATGTGGTTTTTACGACGCCGACCACTAGCCCGAATGTGAAAAAACTTGGTGTTGGCGTCTCCCGCGCGAAGCCAACTGATCCACGCACGTTGTCTGATATGGCACTTCTCGAGGGCCATCAGGCCTAGAAAACGATCCTTGAGCCTGAGGAGGAGGCAGCGCTCTAACTCAGAGAGGACCCGGTGCTCGCGAGCGAGGTCCAGGCAAGCGATGAGGACCTTAACGATGGCAAGTTGGAGGGCCGTGCAGCGGACTCTAGAACGGGCCCAATTGGAGAGGGCCTTGGCGGCTCGGGACAACTTTATGTGGAGACGTCGAAGTGGGGTGGTGGCGGCCACTTCCCGGCACCAGGAGGCTTGGACCACGTCCTGAAACCCTGGGAGGCCGACCTTCTCGAAGCGGAAAAGACGAGGGGCGACGGCGTCAGGCTCCTCCGCCAGGAGGAGGGGAGAGTGGTCAGACATGAGGGGAGGGAGGCCACGAAGAGTGACATTCCGAAGGAGAAGGTCCCAATCGGCGGAGCAGAAGAGGTGGTCGATGCGGCTGTGGGTGGGGTTGCTGCGCTGGTTACACCAAGTAAATTTCCTGCCCGTGAGGGGGAATTCCGCGAGGGCGAGGGAGTTCAGGGTTCGGTTGAAGGCGCTGATGAGCGTGGGGTTGATGTTGCTATTGCTCTTGTCCCTAGGACGCCAGATCATATTAAAATCGCCCACTACCATCCAGGGAAGGTCGGGGTCAGCTGGCGCGTGATCCATGAGCTCGTTGAGGAAGGCAAACTTTTCCGGACGAGATTGAGGGCCATAAACCACTGTGAGCCGCCAGCGGAGGTTGTCCGTCCTAGAGACGATCGTGGCCGAAAGACAGTGTTCAGAATTAGCTTGAGAGTTCAGGGTGTAGAAATCCTCATGCGCGAGGATGAGGATGCCCCCACGGGTGCCAACCGCATCAAGGGAGGCAAAGGAGCTGACGAAGGCGGAGCCTGCACAGTTGAGGAGAAGGCGAGGGGTGGCTAGCTCCAGCTTTGTTTCTTGAACACAGACCAGGTTTGCGCTCGTGGAGTGGATGAGGTCACGAAGGATCGAAGGACAGACGACAGCGTTTAGCCGCTGGACGTTCAATTGAGGAGGCGAAGGCGCTCTGTCATTTGGAGACTGTGGAAACATCGAGCTCACACCCATCAGCAGGCCGACGCGCTTGGGGGATGGCCAAACAATTGGACTGAGCATCTAACACCAGGGGGGCGCCCGTGACTAGCAAGCCACCGGGTGCCGAAGACACAGGAGGCCCAGCCACAGCAAGGGAGCCCAAGGCCTCATCAGGAGGCTGGGCTGGAGGCGTGCCCTCAACGACATCGGCGAACTGGACGCCGGCGAGATCGGTAGCGACCTTCGTCGTCTCCACTGGTAGCTCTTGATCGAAGAAGGCCTGGAGGAGATCCTTCTCGTTGTCATTGGGGCGCACCTTGGGGGAGCTGGAGCCCGCCCCAAGCCAAGGCCGGAGCTTGCGCACGAGGAGTTTCCTGGCCTTGAGTTCACAAGGAAGCTTGCCATCACCATGGCTGGCGATCCATTGCCGCTGGTCGGTCTGAGCCTTTTCCGTCTGATCTTGTTGGGGCGATGAGGAGTTTTCAAGAGAGAGGGTGAAGACGGAACAACATGGCGTTGAAGGAGAGAGGCGACGACGCTATGAGGGGAGCCGGCGGTCTCCTGAGGTGGGGTTGGCGGGAGGTTGAGATCGACATTGAGGTTGACGAAGGAGGGTCTTCCATGCTCCGCGGGGAGAGGGGTGGCTAGGGAGGGCACGCACTGGATCCGGCTGAGCAGCTCCAACGGCTCAGGAGGCTCGGTGATGGCGCCAAGTGGCTCGTCGCCCGCGTTCGTGGCAACCTCACGGCGAGCGGGATTTGACACATCAGCGCGCAGGCCTGCAAGAAGGGCGAGGAGTGCCGCACGTCCAAGCACGTTCGCAGTAGCTGCTTTGGCAGGAGTCGGTGGGCGCGGCGCTTTTGGCCACAACGGAGGGAGGTGGGGACGACCTTCCGATGGCACGGAGATTAGCAACGGCGAAGAAGAGGGTGCCGCCGGATAGTCAACAGGGGAGAGCGATCAAGATAGGGGATGGGGCCCCATAATGGAACCGAGAGCTTTGGCGAAAGGGGGCTCGATGAAGCGGCCGGGAGGAGGACAAGATCCTTGCAGACGAATGAAGAATCTTAGAGTCTTCCCGGTTGTGGATGGTGACAGGCGGAGGGGAGAGCAAACGGCGGCGGTTGCCGCTACCGAACCGTCGGACGGTGTGTCGTGAGGGGAGGTCGTGCAACCACGCCTACGTGGTCGAGGCGTTGCAAAGCGACGCCCGAAAGCAGCCGATGCCGAAAGCAACGACATCGCCGACATCATCTGTCTCGCTGCATCGGGGCGGTGGAGGCCTCCGGACGGTGGGGAGGAGGTGGGGGTCGCCGTCCGGACGGCCGAGGTCCCGAGCGAGCGGGATATCTTGGCACGCCAAGAGAGCCTTGAGTAGTCCTCAATGGTGTCCAAATGGATGAACACCTTTGAGGTGGTCGCCATCTTCACGTGATGCTCGGCAGCCACACACCGGGGAGTCGGCGACACCGAGGTAGTGGACACAGGGGATCTGGTCGGGTTGGCGCACCACGCCCAAACGTTCGAGGAGTTGGTGACACCGTATCTTTGGGCTCAGCGGTGCTCCTCGATGCCTTGTAGGGCATGTGGAGCCGATGACCGTCTTGGGCCGCTGTTCGTTCCACGCAAACAACGGAACATTCTCGATGAGGCGAACACGGAAGCGCACGGGAGAGGGGTCCTCGCAAAGTCTCGGCTTCCAAGGCCGAAAGTTGTGGACAAGCGCACCGTGGGTGAAGCGGCCTAGACGAACGGCGCACTCCCGCTGCTCGGGGGTGGGGAAGCGCACCATGAAAGGGTGTGGGGAGTGGCTGGCAAAGATGAGCTCGTCGTGGTTGCGGGTGACACGACCCTCGAAGAAGGCGACCAACCTAACGGCGTCGCGGCTACGTATCGGGTCAGCCTGGCCGCCGGCATGGATGACGGCCACGGCCCAACGGGCTTCGATTGCCGCCTCCGCTTCCCTCATGGCCTCCGAGTGAAGGAGGATGCTCGCGGTGCGGCGAGGTCGATTGGCGGGGTCGCCTCGAGTGAAACTTGGAAGGTGGAGCGACGGCGAACAGGTGGTTGAAGGAGAGGACAACGGTGGCGGAATTGGGCAAGAGATGGCTTTATGGCCATTCCTACCGTAGACACGACAGTGCAGCGGCTCTCGGCACGATGCCACGTGGTGAGAGGTCTCGAGGCAACGAAAGCAACGAGGGGGGCGGTTGGTGGCGGGCTGAGGACGATGCGCCGGAGAGTGGTGCTTCTGATCATAAAGGTGGGGCTGCCGATTCTGAGGCGAAGATCTCCTCTGTCGCCTTGAGGTGACTGTCTGCCAAGCGCCTCCAACGTCAGCATCAAGCTCCGAATCCACCGATGCGGGGCAAGAAGGCGGTTGGCGGAACGACGACGGGGGGGAGGAGGCAAAACGGACCTTCTTCAAAGCACCGCCTCCCCTAGCCACCATATCAGCGAAGCTGCGCTTTTGCTTGATGCAGGAGCGCAGTGAAAGCCTAGTCGGAGGAGGCGGGAGTAGAACTGGCCCAGACTATGACCGAAGCCCCGCCGAAGAAGGTTTTTGCACGCAGATCTGGCCGGTGCTGCCTAAGGAACAGAGAGGCCCCAGGGAGACAGAGGGTGGAGAGGGGAACCGAGAGCACGAGGGCATGGTGGCGACCCTAATCGCGGAGGGCGCGGAGAGGCGGCCGCGCGATCGAGGCGGTGTTGGTGGCGGCGGCGGCTTCAGGGCGGACGCGTCGGAGAGAAGGAGGCGGTGGTGGTGGCGTCAAAGACGATGGCGGCGGCGGCCGCGCTGGAGAGGCGGGCGGGCGCCGATCCGGGCGGTGGGGGGACCAGAGGCTGCGGCTGCTCGTCGGAGAGAGGCGGCGCCAGCCGCCAACATGACGGGAGAGGCGGGATGGAGTCTTGGCGACCACTGGCTGGAGAGGCGGGTCGGCGCGATCGAAGCGATAGTGGCGGCGGCGTCGGAGAGGAGGAGGAGGCGGGCGGTGGCGACCAGCCACCTGGAGGCGGGAGGCGGAGGTGGCGTGGCCGGAGAAGCGTGGAGGTGCTGCGCAGAGTGTGGAGGCGCGGGTGGCTGGGGAAACCCTAGTCGCCCGCCTTGGCCGCCCTGCACGGTGGCTCATCTTTGAAAAAAAAAACAGTATTAATTGCAACAACGACTCTTCCTCAAGAGTCGGCTCCAGGCGGAAGAGACGGCGCACGAGACGGCCAAAAATTGCGTTGTAGCTCCCTCGTCTCCTCCGTAGTCTCCAAACACACAAATTTCCCTCAAATCCCCAAATCCATTTCCCCCAAATCCCCAAATCCACCACCAAACACACAAATTCCCCCAAATCCCCAAATCTAGCCTCAAGATTTGGTGAGGAAGACGCCGGCGTGCGAGGAGGACGCCACCGCGGCCTCGGCTGGTCGCGCGAGGAGCACGACGCCGCGTGCTCCGCCACCGCTTGCTGCCCTCGCTGCGCCGTCGGAGCTGCTTCTGTCGTCGCCGTCTCCATAGCCACCGTCCCTCCCCGTGGATGCCGGTCGTGCGAGGAGGAGACGCGCCGATGTCCGGAGCAGAGCGAGCAGGAGCAGAGGGGCGTAGCGCCTGGCCAGGATAAATGCTATTTGGCTAGGTTTTAATGTGGACTACACACTACTTGGACTCTCCTTTGTACTAATGTGGTCTCTTGTGCTTTGTTAAATGTGCTAAGAGACTCCTCTAGACTCTCCTTTGTACATGCCCTAAGAGCATCTCCAATGGGTCCTAGTCAGCTGGCTCTTAAGATGGCCACCTCAGCTTTTTACTTATGTGGAGAGAGAGAGAGAGAGAGAGAGAGAGAGAGAGAGAGACTAGCTCTTAGCTAAGAGTCAGGCTCTTAACGGATTACAAGGTGCATTGAGACTATTACATATGGGCCCAAATCAATTTTAAAGCCAACACTAAAACTATCACCATTGAACAAGTTGTCTCTAGTGCTGGCTTATAGCCAACTGCTATCTCTACCACTGGAGATGCTCTAAGGAGGAGTTCGTTGTCCGGAATGATGAGCTCATAACTGAAGCGAGGGATGAGTCAAATGGAGGAGGCACATGGATGCATAGGGGTTTGTCAAAATTTAAGGCCATGCTATTTTCAGCATAACGGTTTAACGGCTTAAAAGCATAACGACTTATCTATGTTTTGAAATGATAGATGTTTTGAGTTTTTTCAATCCATTTTTTCGCTATTTTTATGGTGGGTCTTAACGATTTAAAAAGTAAGTCAAATGAAATGGATCTAAATCTTGAGACTACCCCGGGAAGCTTTAGAAATTCAGTCATTTCAGCCGTTCAGCTATTCAGCCGTTCAGATTAGCTCAAAAGAACAAGACCTAAGACAAAGCTAATGACCAATCAAGCATGGAGTGATACACAGAGCTGTAAATTTCTTCGGACATCCTTGATTAGACAGCATTATTATTGGTTGTATCATTCTCAGCCCCTGACATAGGGTTAGGCATTGAATTATGTGGTGGATTGTTGACCTCTACTCGCTTAACACCTGTCGGGTTTTTGAAAAAACTTGCTAGGTATCATTTCTGATTCTCCTCGCTCTGCGTTGCGAGATCTGCATCCATCGCTTGTCTCTTCATCTCATTAGAGAGGTCTTCATAGGCGACTGGCTGGTGGCATTTCCTGCAAATTCTTGTCCTTCCTGATCGGTGGACTTGTTTTTGTTTCTGTTTTTATCTGTTGTTGTGGATGAAGACATCCTTGTCCCACCGAGCATGAGACAAAGTGTGTTGAATGCGAAAATTAGAGTGCATCATATTACACATGTGAACCAAGGACCTGTCTCCTGACGGCACCAAATATCTAGGTTTTAAATGTGCCAATCAATTTGACCAACAATCGACAAGGAAACAATAAAATTTCCTAATTGGTTTAGTGTCTGATTAGTCAAAATATTGTCTATTTTGCCTATAAGCGATACTAATTTTCATGTTGAAATGGTTATCGGTATAAGAATATACTAGTTATCAAATAAGCTGATAGGGCAAGGCAAAGACCTAGAAAATCTACTAAATAATAAACTACTCAACAAACTCTAGATCGGTAATGTGTGCAACAGGAAAATATTTGGTGCAAAAGATTTCTCAGTGCACAAATGCAAAAACATATCTTAACCCTTGAATCTCATCTCAGTGGTCTAGCTAAAACATAGGAACATGAAAAACAATCATCATGGTTTTGCACACAAGTGTATAAGTGGGAGAGAGAGTTCCACTCAATGCATCTGGATTGTATAGGTTGGATCTAATGGACCAAGATGAGTTTTTGCACGTGTGCACTGAAAAATCTTTTGCACCGAATATTTTTCCGTGTGCAACAACCAAAGAACTTGGCTGTTTGCCACAGGGTAACTATAAGTATTAGATCCAAACAAACCAAGACAGTATTACTTGCAAAGTAGAAACAAATTATAGATTGAACCAAATCAAGACACTATAGTTTGCGAGGTAAACAAAAGCAAAAAGATCAGATTTAACCAAATTAGTTTTACTTGATCGGATTCGAGAATTAAAACTATGTCGGTACGAGCTGATTACAAGATAAAATCAGAAATATTTAGAATGGAAACCTCAAAATACACCCATGCTTAAATTAGATGTGAGTCCAACTTCAATCCGATTTGTTGTAAAACCGATCGTCCCATTAGTGGCCGGATGACATAATTTAGACCTTACAACGATTAACCACAATATAATCTTTAGAGCTTAATCGGTCATTTTCTGATGTTAACACATCCACAATGCTTAGAGGCAAAATTGTTTATAATAAGTTAGGACCCACCACTTGTCTCAATGGCTTAAGATGGCCACACAATTTTGATTGAAAAAACTTTTTTAAAAAAATCATCTATATTGAATGACAAGTGAGACCATTCAAGCACTTTATCCTTAGATGATACCTTATCCTTAGACGATGATACCTGTAAGTTTGGAAGCTATATCGAAGCATAGAGACAATGCTGATTATTGAATGTTGAGGCCTATCAGAAATAAAAGCGGGACAATTAAGAAGCATGATGTTGATAGGAGAGTCCCGACCGCATATAACAGTTGGCAGCCTTGACCTGAACTTATCACTTTTCTGTTCCACTTGTGTACAAATATACAGTTGCATAAAGAAGGTATGCCCACAATAAATCAAGATGAATTCTATCGCAAACCAATGTTGTATTGTACAAATATTGGCCATCTACCATGTCGAAGCAGTTAGTTCTACCTCCTTGTCAGTACGGAGCTAACTTCAGCTCCTGGATGCTATCGAAATCCTAGAGATTCGCCGGGGTCAGGGCTACCCGCCGATTCTGTGAATGAATATAATCCTGGATAATGTTCTTCTTCTGGAACTTCCCTGATGGAAAATAGCACTTGGTTGGTTTTATCAGAAGAAAATAGTATTCTGCATAGAGATTGGATCCTCGGTAGTTATTTTCCACGTCGTGGTCACTGACATGTGGGTTCAGACCTACATGTTAGTGACCCAACATTACTCTGCAGTAACCGGAGAGGATCCACGTCCTCTGCATAGATGAGAGCTGTTGGGAATGAAATGTCTGTGAAATAAGCTCTCGTACCTTGTGTTCTGCTAGCAGAATGGCTAGCAGCAAGAGATGCTCAGGATCGGAACCTTCATCCACTTCATTGCAGTGGTCAGCAGTATATTCTCTCAGGATAAGATGAGGCTGATGGATGCCATGACGATCAGGGCAAGCAAATGAATCACCTGCCAAAAGACCAAAGACAAGTCAGGTGTCACTGCTTGTCAGATCCCATACAAAGCAGATATATACAAAAAGGCAAAAGAATCTCATGGTACGTTTGCTCATTGGAAATAAGGGAGCTTGTGCTGCGGGCAATGCATATTCAGCAGCCTCTTTCTGATACGGATCATGGTGGAGAATTCTATTCGTGCATAGAGCATGCTATCTTGTTGCCATTTCATTGCCGGTGCCACTAGCATGTGCAAAAGCTTGAAAGCAGCGTAGCGGGAAAGTGTAGGCAACAGAGACAAAGTTTCTCAAGAACCAGGCTTTGCCTACAGTCGCCTAACAGATTGTAACAGATTTAAAAAATCAGCTAAATTAAGAAGGGGGTAGACATGACGGTTGGCAGAGAATCAGATCGAGACCCTGTTGTTGGATCAATGTCCTGGCCATCCGAGTTTGATTCCAGGCTTCTTATCAGGCAACCTTTTTTAGCAAAGGAAGAATTCTGGCCTTAACGTCTAGAGACAGACATCCACGGCCGTATTAGGGAACCAGTCGGCTCAATTGTGCAGGGTGCCTGCCCTACCTGTACCTCCTTGGGCTGGAAGCCTGGAACCCTGGTGGCCTCTCCTCTTCTTTTATCTTATTGAATTGTCACTTTATCAGAGCTCATCGTGTCTCTTAATAAAGGAATGAATGATCTGCCACTTGGATATCATTGCTAGAGTAAGGGCATACTTCTATCCTAACATTGTACCAAGTCTTAAACACCGTAGCAAATAAAACACAAGAGAGGGACATGTGAATAAATGGTAAAAAGGGTGCGAATAATGGATAAATAGAAGATAGGATTTTCAATTCACCAAAAAGCGGAGGTAAACATGAAACTATCTCCAACGGTATCTCTTCGGGGACCATTTTCTCTTCGCGAATAGATTCTGATTTTCATGTGCTTCAATAGATTTTCTTCATGGTTATCTTTAGGAGAATTTTTTTTGGTGCATTTTCTTCACAAGAAAATTTTCTCGCTGTTCCTTTCACGAATTTATTCGAAGGGATATCGTTGGAGATGTTGGGGAATGAAGGGAAATAATGTGGGAAAGAAAATAGAATGAAGAGAAGAAATGGTTGGAGATGATTGAAGGGAATGGGGAAGAAAATGGAATGAGCCTATGTACCTTTCTTCTTGTGCCGTGTGACCCATCCATCAGCGACAGGTATCCGCTCAGCCCAACATCGTACACCGGCGTGCCGTCCGGGTAGAACAGCCCGTAGTTCCGCTCCGAGGCCGGCCCAGGCTTGAGGTTCTCGTTGAACAGCGCGAAGACGTAGACGTCGACGGGCACGGCGGGCCTCATCGGCGTGCCCTGCCTCCGCTCGATCCTCCGCAGCAGGTTGCCGATGTAGATCCCGGCGTACTCCGGCGTCGCCCCGACCTCGTCAGGGTCGCCCCTGGACGGCCACCCGGTCTCGGAGATCTTCACCTCCACGTCGCCGTGCCCCAGCGCCTGGATCGCCGCGTTCACGGAGTCCACCTGCGCGTACAGCATGTTGTCGTAGGCGAGCCCCGTGCCGGCGTCCGTCACGCCGGCGTTGGGCTGGAAGAGGACGTAGTCCAGCGGCACGCCGGCCGGGTCGGCCTTGTAGGCGAAGTAGGGGTAGCAGTTGATCAAGAACGGCGACCTCGCCATGGCGAGGAACCCGAGCAGCGGCTGCAAGTATGGCACCACGTCGGGGCGGAACGCGCCGGCGGAAGGAGGGTACGAGGTGCCCATGATGTCGAGGGAGTGCGCCGTGGTGACGGTCACCTGCAGTGGCGGAGCTTGGAGACAAAATTAGAGAAAACTGATTCTACATTTGCTAACTAGTTTGAAGGAGCCAAATAGCTAAATTATATCTAAAATCTTTATAAACAATGGCTACCCTGCTCACCTGGCCCTGGAGGCCGAGCGCGGCGAGCGCCTGGTACACGGACTGCATCGCCGGGACGAGGCTGGCCTTGAGCGTGGTGTCGTTGCCCTTGAACACCTCGTTGCCGACGGTGATGCAGGTGATGCGCGCGCCGGGGAGATACGGCCGGACGTGCTGCTGCACCCACGCGCGCGCCGCCGCAGGGTCCACCATCGCCGGCACGTTCTCGTTCCCGATGCCGACGATGAACTCCACGCCGGTGCCGAGGAACGCGCTCAGAACGTTCTGGTCCGCGTCGTACAGCTTCACCTTGCTGATCTGCATCGATCGGAGGAGCCACGACACGCGGGACGGCGACGGCAGGTTGTCGGCGATCTGCCCGTAGTTGATCCCGATCGACAGGGCTTCACCCCCCAGAGCTTCATCTGCCATTGTTAACTTACAGTGTCAGCGCCTCAGCGGTTGCCCTACACCAGTCACCAAAGTGTAAAAATCTTTTTTTTTTATGTGTGTATTTTAGATTGGACATCATTTGTGCTTTCTACTTAGGGAACGGAAAATGCCTTTTTATTGTTAGAGGAGAAAAGTGGGGAATAACTATTACTTTGTGATCATCTTAATTTGCCTTGTAGATAGAGGATTTGACACTAGTGATTTTCAGTTTCACCAAACATGGGCATAACTTAATGACTTGGTTATTATCATTTCGAAAGTGGGAGACAGAAAAGTAAAAGTAACACATTCAATAGCCCATAATACTATTAAACAACATTTTGAAGGGGTTCCTCTTCCTCCTATGTTATATATACTATAGGGAGCGAATGGGGTTCCTCTTCCTCCTATGTTATATATACTATAGGGAGCGAATGGGTGGCAGTCGTCTGCCCGCATCGCTTGGGCCCAGCAGTCGACGAGCGCGTGGCATGGCCCAGGCGACTGCCGCCGAGCAAAACCGTATACTATATGCTTTCAACAAGTGCGCGCCATGAATTTGTTCTGGTTATCCATCAACCAAAGCAAAATCGAATCCTAAACATAGTCGGCAGGCTTAGATTGTTTCATTGTTTGCTATAATTTGTGATTTTTTCCTTTACTTTTTTCTTTGTATTTTGTCCATCTTCTTTTAACATCTTCACGGTAAGATGCTTACTTAGGTACTGTTCCCCTTGAGAAGAATATATTAAGCAACCTACAACATTTTGTCCAGCCGAATTCAAATTATGCCCAACATACTAAACCTATCATTGCTGAAGGCATCTATAGTCTAACATTAAAGGAACAGATCTAAGCGGCATGCATGCACCTCTGCAACAAATACAGTCGTAGTTAATTTTCGTGATCCAATGAGCTCTGGTCCACAGATGGGGGCATGTGACTAGGGCGTCCTACCAAGAATCAAGACAATAAAATACCAGGTACGTCGTCAAACACCTTTCAGCCTAAAGGAACCTGTTTTTATTTTATTTTACGATCTCTCTTCCAGTGGCCACAAGTGATCGAAAAGTACACCAGATTTAGATGGCAGCTACGGACTAAGCAAGCCAGCCTTCCGGACAAGCTTTACGCGGGAAAGCCATCACAGCTCAGAACCAGATCAGATGCACGTCAAATTGGGGAGGAAAGGCGATCAAGAAAAAGGTGACAAATAGGCTCGTTTCTTAGGTAAAATAACCCGAAAAGCGCTTAGATTTAGTATTGGGATTTGGGGGGAGATGCCGTCTTACGGTCTTAGTGGGCAGCCTGACTTACGCCATGGAGCACCGAGGGGGACCATGTGATCTCAGCGGATATTGGTTGAAAACTTGATTAAGATAATCTTTCAGCAAATTAAGTCCACCTAGTAACCACCATTTTTTTGACGAATTAACCATTCTTTCTTTTGCAATGGTACATCAAGTAATACTGTTCCGTTGAAAGAAAGCAATTATGGACTATAGTATTAATTATTACTAGTAAGACAAAAATACAGCCAAAAAATGCCTTTCACGAATTTTATGCGGCTAAAGAAATTCAGAACAGAAGAAAACAAGGTGTACACTGCGGTCTGCTAGTCATTACACTCCAAGACCAATGATGTGGTTGTCACAAAACAAAAAAGAATGGTGTGGTGCAAAGTCGAGAACGGAGTGAGAGGAATGGACAATAGACAAGGCATACGAAAGCAATTTCAGAACAAACTCCCGAAACAACTTCACTAGCTAGCTCTGCAGGCCAAGCAACGACCATTAACACGCTCACGTTAATTCGGTCACTAATTGGACATGCACGCTAGCTAGCTGTAGATTGCAGACACACCGGCGGGGATAGAAGAACTACACAGTCTACACATTTGAACGAGGAGTCTAGCTAGCTACAGATTGCGCGGTGCTCACCTGCGAGAAGTATCCCGAGGACGACGAGCAGCATCAAGCATGGAGGCGCCGGCGTCCGGCCAGTCCTCGACGGCTCCGCCGCGGCCATGATCATCGCTTGATGGACGGACGATGACCTGACGATCGATGAGGCTGCGATCGAGACCTGACGATGAGGCCAAAGGAGAGCTTAGCTAGGTTCGAGAAACCTGACGATGAGGCTGCGATCGAGATGGGCAGTAGTAGAGGCAACTCAGGCTGACGATGAGGCTGCGATCGAGATGGGCAGTAGTAGAGGCAACTCAGGCAAGCTGGGCTCTTGATCTCTCTCTATCGATCGCGTGTTGGTGGTGAGGATGAGTCTATCGCTCGCTGCGCTCTGCGAGTTCTGATGGAGCGAGCCAGCGCGCGGGCGGGCGTCGAAGCCATTTAAGCAGCAGGAGTGGCAGCGAGCCAGTGAGGCAGTGACGCGCCTGGTTAGTTACAGCTGCTAGTTAGTGTCAGAGCTAGGAGGCAGGAAGAAACGCGAGGGAGCGAGAGAGACTAGGGGCGGCACAGTTTAGCTCCGAGAGGGGGAGAGAGAGGGAGAGACGCAGACAAACAGACAGGGGCGGCACAGTTCAGCGCCCACCGTGCAATACATGTGCGCGCTCCTCACGCTGCGCGACGCGTGCCATCCCCCTGATCCCCACCGACCATTCCATGTCTGGGCTGTTTCTGTTTCCGCGTCTCATTCTGTTAGGGTCATTTCATGCTCGTTGCGGCGCAAAGAAAGGAAAAAAGAAAGAAAGAGAGAGAGTTCTTGCTGCGCGTTTCGGGCGTGACCGTAACGACGCGCTCGGTGAAGCCGCGGCCAATTTCCACCGGCCGTCCGAGCGGTTTCCGCCTGGTTTCTCCCGAACCGGGAACCGGATCAGCCGCGCGCGCGCGCCTCTACCGAGAAAACTCCTGGGGCTCTCCTGTGTTTTTACCGTGTGCCGCGGCCGGCCGCTGGGGCTCGGCAGAGTGTGCAGCAGCGAGATGGCAGGGAGAGGCGTCGGTGTCTCGGTGCGCGGCGGTGACGGGGGCGCGGTGGCGATCGACGCGACTCGGGGTCGCGGGGGTGGGTGCGCCGTGCGCGCGCAGGGACGCCGCTCCGACTCGGCGGCACGTGGACCGGGCCCGCGGGGGGGGCAACAACTGGGCGCGTCGGACTCGCGTTCCAGTCACGTTGGGGCCCGAACGGATCCAGCTCCGCTGATCCTCGATCCCGTGGCCTACCGTTGGCGTTGGGTTGGGAGTTGGGACAGGACGTTGTTCGCTTGCTGCCGCTTCCATCCACGGCTACCCGCGCGGCGACATTGCACGTATAGAACTGCATCATGCAGGTGGCCAAAGCTTAGAGCATCCCATCATTCCCTCTATCCCATCTTATAAAACACTATTCACACACATATATGAATAGTGTTTTAAACAGTGTAATAGGGGCTATTGGGAATGCTCTTATACTGCGAAACTCGTACCACATTGTTTGGATTCCTAATCCAGCTCAGGAGATGGGTATTGAAAGAGTATGTGTTATGTCTTTAGGCATATTTTTTTTTTTTAAATATTCAGTGAAATTTTGACAACCCTTTTATTTTAGGACGCGTGTGTCGACGGTTGGGATATTGACCCAATTCAACTAAGGTTCTTAATAAAGGGAGATAGGAGACACGCCTAATGTAAGCTAACAACAATCAACGCATTTAACAGGGAGATAAGGGTTTTATCCGGTTCGACTCTCGGAGAGATAATAGCCCCACGTCAGGTCTTTCTTTATATCAAAGAGGATTACAAAGGTGGATCGGTGAGGACGAACAAGTCTCGGCGAGATAATGTGTGCAGGAAGCTAATAGGCGATGATGTGAAGATCAGGTGCGCTATCAGATGATGGTTTGACGTAACTCGTGCCCTCTACACGCCGTAGGGGCCCTGTTTATATAGTATGGAGCAAACCGACCTATCAAGGGATAATCGGACCGGGCTAACCACGAGATCGTAACGAACTCGACGTGCCAAATACATCCCGAGATAGATAAGACATACTCAAAGTCTTGGGGATCACGACTTCTACTCCAATCCGGAAAACCACGTCCGGGTCTTCACGTAGCCGTGCAGAACTCTGTTCGAGTCGGACTCAAATACGAATCCTAGGCCGTTACGCACCGTGCCGACCAAGAAGCTGTTCGGCAGGATGCATATGGGCTTGATAGAACCTTCTAGGGAGCTAGGCCCTAGTAGGCTGTTCGATCGGGCCGTCAGGGAGTGGGCCATGGCAATGGGCCGTGATTTTATCCCCGACAGCTAGCTCCCGAGACTCAAGTAGAAAGACTCACTAGAGTGGGGTCTTCCTCTTGAGACTCTAAGTCACGAAGAGGGTATTTTTCCTGCTGCAAAGACGCAACAAAGCATCGAGCAAAGTTATGATTCAACCGAACAATACTTGTTGGGACCGATCGAACAAACCCGCCGGCCGAAAGCAACTCAAGGCGTCGAATCGGGAACGACATCGTCCGGCGTAATATCCACCCTCGATCTGTAAATCGGAAGAAGTGAGGTGAATCATCTCCTTGAGGCTGAACGTCATCAAGGAGGGATTGAATTCTTAGTAGTGAAGAGCGTACCACCGCATCCGGTAAGATCAGATCTTCCGGGAGAATGAACATAGCAAGTCGCGAGACGGACTCGTGCTGCTGCATCCAGGCATTCAGATGCCTAGGAAAAGATAGGGGAATCACCTCTCGGGCTAGAGCTTGTCCGAGAAAATAGAGATTGCGCTCTCGAGCGAATGTCGCGCTCATGAGCGAAGGTGATGTGCCCCCAGACGTAGATCGTGTGCCAGGAGCAGACAATGCATACGAGGGGAAAGGTGACCCAGTCCCCGAGCGTAGAGCTCGCCAAAGGAACCAAGTAAGGAGATCTAGTCCCCGAGCACGGAGCTCGTTAAAGGAATCAGAAAGTGCGACCAGGAGAAGACGTACCCGGTAGGAGCCCGCGCTCCGGGCGAAGAGCTGCCGGTCGCGAGGTGATCCGGCCGAGCACGGAGCTCGTCGCGGGACCGATCGCGCTCGGACGAAGAACCGCCGGTGCAAGGTGAATCACAACCCGATCGCGATCAGAGCCGCAAGAGAACGTGTGAAATCAACGCTTTACCCATGACGTATTTCTTGCGACAGTGTTAACGTTGTCTTGGCAAGTGCAGAACCGACGCTTGATTGCCCGTTGCGATGAGAATCGCTTACGCGGGCGTAACTCCGTTGGTGGCGCACTACCTGACTTAGCCGAACTGTGAAGGTCGATGACGAGTAAAGGCAAGAAATCATACGTGGCGAAGTGAATCGATCCTCGGCATGCGCGGAGCAAACGCGGGAAGAGAGGGATGCAGACATCGGTTTTGGTGGGGAAGCCTGGAACTTCGCTACGACCATCACCGGCGTCTGACATTCCCCGCTCCTGTATGTATTTCCTGCAAAAGATAAACAAGAAACAAGCCAGCAAGGGAAAAAAAGAGAGCAAGAACAGGCTCTAAGAAGAGCAAAGCGAGTTTTGGAGGACACGCTAAGGACGACCTACCCGCATAAGACATAATTTTTTCCGGGTACGTCCTCCGATAGCGTTAGTGTCACCTCGGCGAATGCGGAACCGACGCCAGGAGTGCCCGTTGCGATGAGAATCAGTTTACGGTGGGCAGAACTCGTTGGTGATGCATTGCTCCGGATTACCGTGCCAGGAAGGACGTAGCATGGATAAAGAAGACGTGTGTAGGCAAGTGCAGCCCTGCTGTGGCTAAGACCGCTAACCAGGGAAGGCGATCGGGTCCTTAGTCGCAGGCAAGACGTGCGAGGCGAAATCTTATCCGGGTATGGACCCGTGTAGCGTTGGTGTCGCCTTGGCGGGTGCGGAACCAACGCCAGGAGTGCTCGTTGCGATGATAATCGGCTTACGGTGGGCATGCCCGTTGTGATGAGAATCGGCTTACAGTGGACAGAACTCCATCGGTAGTGCACCGCTTCAGTTAACCGAAGCCATACAGGTCGTCGCCAGATAAAAAGACATGCTCGCACGCGAGGAGCGCTACGGGAGTGAAAGACTAATGAGGTTTTGGAAAACCAACGCTAAGGAAAGGAACTGAAAAACTGAAAACGTGCCGGGGTTGCCGAAATTCAGCTCAAGTCCCAACTGACCGAGGAGAGGCAGTCCTCCGAGGTTTTTCGGGAAGAAGCCGAGGAGCTGGCCGAGCAACTCAAGACCGCCGAGCAGCGTCTGAATCAGAGCGAGAGTCTGACCGAACAGCTTTTCCCTGCAAAAAGAGCAGCAAAAGACAAGGACGAACAGGAAGCCAAGAGCAAGGCGAACAGCGCTAGAAAGTTTTAAGAAAAACCGGTAGAACGTTTAGCCTAATTCCGGCCCGTCACAGCGTCGATCGAAACCTGAGTTTGCGAACTCGAACAGGTGCACAAGAGAAAGAGCGACACCCTAGCCCCCGGTACGGACGATGCTCGAAGACCTAAGTTTGCGAATTCGAGCACGTGCGTAGAGAGATAGAGCGACACCCGTATCCTGATCGACTTGTTCCGGGAACTGCTCGTTAACGTAAGTTGGGCGATTCCAAAGGTAACCGAACAAGGAAAGAGCCTCTGCCGCGGAGGGCTTACGAGAGCAGGCTTTACCAAGTGGTTGTGCCGTGAGCGGTAAGTGCTTCTGCCGCGGAGGGCTTACGAGAGCAGACTTAGCCGCAAGGCTGGAAGCCGTGTTACGCAACTCTGAGTTTAGGAACTCGTTGAAGCTAGATACGGGCAGGGAAAACCCTAAAGATCGCGGAGCCAAGAGTTCGCAAGTCCGGACAGCCATCAAGTGTTACCAGAGAGAGAGTAGTCTGAGAAGACAAGTGGTGAGAAGGGCCGCAGGGGGCCGCGAACATTCATCGTTTACTGGATTGAACTTTACATGGCAGCCCGAGAGACTTGGACGAACTAAGGCGCGAAGTTTGACAAAAAGCGCGGAGCTAAACAAACAAGGGACCTGCACAAAGAACCTACGAAGCTGGTAGACGTTCCAAGCGGACGCCAACTTGCTTCACAGATTCTTGCTGATCTGGAAGGAGTTTTGATCCGGAGCTGGGAACCAGATCTGGAAGGCGATCAAGATCGAAGGGATCGATTTGATCTGACAAGGGATATGACATCCCGCCCTTCTGGGTCATAGCCCTCAGGAAGAATTTCCTGGTCGCTGAAGGAGTTCGACATGCTCAAACAGGCTTGATCTACTAGTCCCCACGGACAGCGCCAACTGTCGACGGTTGGGATATTGACCCAAGTCAACTAAGGTTCTTAATAAAGGGAGATATGAGACATGCCGAATAGAACGAATAGCAATCAACGACGAACAGGGAGATAAGGGGATTTTATCCTGGTTCAGGCCTCTCAGGAGAGATAATAGCCCTACGTCCAGCCTTTCTTTATATCAAAGAGGATTACAATGTGGATCCCAGCGAGACGAACAAGTCTCGGCGAGATAATGTGTGCAAGAAGCTAATAGGCGATGATGCGAAGATCAGGTGCGCTATCAGATGATGGCTTGACGTAACTCGTGCCCTCTACACGCCGTAGGGGCCCTGTTTATATAGTATGGAGCAAACCGACCTATCAAGGGATAATTGAGCCGGGCTAACCACGAGATCGTAACGAACTCGACGTGCCAAATACATCCCGAGATAGATAAGGCATACTCCAAGTCTTGGGGATCACGACTTCTACTCCAATCCGGGAAACCACGTCCGGGTCTTCACGTAGCCGTGCAAAACTCTGTTCGAGTCGGACTCAAACACGAATCCTAGGCCGTTACGCACCATGTCGACCAAGAAGCTGTTCGGCAGGATGCATATGGGCCTGATAGAACCTTCTAGGGAGTTAGGCTCTAGTAGGCTGTTCGATCGGGCCGTCAGGGAGTGGGCCATGGCAATGGGCCGTGATTTTATCTCCGACAGCGTGTCTATAAACATAATAATAAGAAGCACATTTTTCTAAGAGCCAAATTCTAAAAGAGCATAGCACTCTATTATGTTCTTCTTGAGTCGTTGCCGATAAAACCACAATCATACGACATCAACGCCACATGCAACCATACCTCCTTCAACACTACAGGAACCAGGGTCAGTGTGGTCGGCAAAAGCCGACCACATAGCCCATAATGCCGCCCACATAGCTCTATGTCGGCGGCTAGCCGCCGACACTGTGCCGTCGAGACCCTGTTGACGACATAGCCCACTTCTGTCGTCGGGTCCGCCGACAAAGCAAAGACATCAGTAGAAGCTGCCCCTGATTGCCACCTATGTCCGGCATCAACAACCGTCGATATTGCCGAGCCGTGACGCCCGCGCCGCTTGACGGCAACTGACAGTGGGCTCCACCAGGCGACGAAGGAACGACGCATGGCACAACCTATGTCGGCAGCATATGTAATGCCGCCGACATAGGGTTAGGATAGGAAATGATAAACCCGGCGGCTGAGGTGGACAATGTCGGCGGTATTACCCTATGTCGCCGAGGTAAATCTAAGGCAATGTCGGCGGCCCTGCCCTATGCCGTCGAGACTGCTGGCCGTGGCCGATCGCCTGGTGGGGGCCTATGTCGGCGGCTTATAGAGGGCCGCCGACATAGGTATTTGCAGCAGGAATTAAAATTGCTGCTTTTTTGATAAAAACATCAATTTTAACTCGCAAAATATACAATTCCCAAGAAAAATAGCCCTCCCCGTTTGTCCACACATCATCCACATATTTAGGTGCTCGAATCCACCTCTTTTCGAGCACTCGCAATCACATCGATACAAAACACAAATTGAACGACAAATATAAACCAAATGGCACATAGCCCTCCCAAACATAACCAAATGACACAGCCTCCACATGTATATATAACCAAATGATAGCACATATATAAGGCCATATCAATGTCATATAAGCAAGTTTTATATCCTAGACATCGACAAGTGCGCACGTACTAAACCTAATGATTCTGCGAATCGCCGAGAGGTTGGGATCTCGCAAAGAAGCCCTCCACAAACCGGGCTGGGCCTCGGAGGTCGTGGCACTGTTGTCGCCTCCTCGCTGCACATTTCGTGCATGCGCAGCGTAGTGAGCGGACACTGCAATAGCGAAGGAAATTATGTATCGACTAACTTTGTGCATTTATGTACTCTTATGAAAATGTTATGTTAGAAATACATACCTGGAGAAGGCATTCTTCTTTGGCGGGATCTGGAGCATCAGGTGGCGGCACGAACGCGGGAAAGCGCTGGTGCGTCGGTGGTGGCCCCTGCTGGCGTGTAGGCGAACTGTGATGCAGAGGCGCTGGGCTTGGCCGAGGACCCGCCCTAGAAATGCTGCGAATATATACATATATGATATGTTAGCGTCAAAACAATGAAAGGACAACAACAGCTATAACTGCGAATAGAACATGATTTTTGAATTACCTTTTGTAAAAATTGCATCAGGTAGAGGTTCTGATTCTGGAGCATATCCATCCTCCTCTCATTCGCCGCATCCTTTTCCGCTTGTGCTTGCGCTTGCTTGCTGCTGCTGCTCGTCCGCCGCCCTTTTTTGTAGCAACTCCTCGATATGCTTGGCCTGGACTTCTAGTCGGGGGAGGTGGCGTGAGGCTCATTGTCGACGTGTTCTCGACCTCGTGGATGCTGTTGTGGGATCGACGACGGAGTCCATCATGTCATACTTGCCGTGAGCCCTCCCACCAAACTCGTCGTAGAGAACCACAGGGTCGGCTGGCATATTGGCGGGGTCACACTCCTCACCGCAGCCCGCAGATGGCAGCAGATATGCATCCCGCGAACAAATAAGATGATGCGGAATAGTTAGAAACTATTGAGTAGATGTAAATAAATGAAAAGAGTTGGTTACTTACATCCTTCTCCTGGGCAGCTGGCGGCATCGGTGGTTGTCTCCCGTCTGGGAGCACACGTGGCGTGTGTGCAACCCTCCACACGGCGAATCCTGAGGGCTCAACCCCAGATACAGTCTCCTGTGGAAATCAAATAGTTGCATATTAAACCTTTTCAAATCCAGTAAATTATATGTATAAAAGATGAATGTGCTCACCAAGTCTCGTGCCACGTGACCCATGTCGAGGCCGCCCATGTAGGTGGTGCACATTTCAGCCCCGACTTCCCTGTTTTCCCTGTTTCTCTTGGACATGGCGATCCACTCAGGCGTCTCCCAAGTGAGGCAAAGATACCTCCAACCCCTTGGCTCCATGTCCAACCAGTCTGGGATATTGCTCCGCGTCCAGGTACTCCTGACCAGCCTGGTCCCTCGTGATCCTCGTGCCCTCCGATCGGTAGTGCTTGATCACCGCATCCAAGCGAAAGCAAGCCCGAGGAGTCTCTAACCTTTTGGATGCCATCTTGTCGATCACACGGCGAAACCTCATAGTGCTCGGCGGAGTCGTCGGGAGGGTTCAACCGTAGCGCTACCGCATGGCAAAAGAAACAAATGGTTAAAGTAATAACTTCGTCAATTGTATAAAAGACACAAATGATTAAAGTAGTGAACATGTTACCTGAACTCGCCGATGACGGCATCGGCGATCGCTCCTCCCTCCTCGCACTCCCACGAGGTCGTAATCGCCCAAGTCATCACCGGCGCCTATCCTCGCCAAGGCTCCTTTGCCCGGGGTAGTAGTGTCTGCAGAGCACCCCTATCCGCTTCCCGGCCCGCCCCCGCCTTGTTGACGCAAACCAACGTCATCGCATGTACAATTTAGGACAAGTGTTTAATTAGCAATATTGTGTTGATGCCTAAAAACATCGAAATGAGATGTTGAAGTGATTAGTACACATACCTCTTCCCAATGAAACCCGTGCACCAGATCCTCTCATTTGGAGTTTCGCTGTTTTATGAGTTTGTTCCGCCCGGTGTCTCTTGGAGCTCGTACCCTCGCCAGTCTCGAAGGACACGTAATCCTCGTCCTCGTTCTCGTCCTCATCCTCATCCTCCATCTCCCCCAACCAAGCATGAGCGTCTACCTCATCCTCCACCTCATCCTCATCCTCATCCTCATCATCACTCTCATCATCATCCTCCCCTGTACTTTCCTCACCACTCCCATCTAGCACCCACTTCTCCTTATAACCCTGTTGCACACCCCCTGTCGGGTCCGCCGCCTCCCAATCCCTCTCATCCTCTCCGCTCTCAACCTCCTCCCCTACAACAGTCGCAAGAGAGGAAGTGTTTTGGCGGCGGCGGCGTCGCAAGAGATGAAGTGTTTTGGCGGCGGCGGCGGATTTAGCCCATGACCAAGCCTGCACGTGGGATATAAGTGTTGGTCTGTGTCGGCTGCCTTTTGCCGCCGAGATAGGTTCAATTGCCGCCGACACTGCCCCTACAACGGTCCCCAACGAGGCGCGGGGCCATCGTCCAGTGAAGCAACGCAATGTGGGCGGCATATATTTTGCCGCCGACATAGATATACCTATGTCGGCGGCATCAGGTTGGCCGCCGACACTGATGACCAGCCAAGAGTTATATCGGCGGCCGATCCACTAGGCCGCCGACATAGAGGCTCCACCGCCCACCTTTCCAAGCCAAAAATCGGCTCTCCTGAGCGGTTCAATAGGGCAAACCAATGTTGTAGAGCTTGCACTACAACTACTAACACATCCTACATGGTCAAATCCGTATAGTGCCAATTTCGCGCCATGTTGCTTGATAGACCGACTACCCTTTAAATGTATCGATTACCTTCGCCACTACGAAGGGTAGTTAAACCGAAAACGCTCGACGAAGACGTCATGTTCAATGGTGACTTATATCAATACAACCACTTCTCCTAAACACTAAATGCCCCCAATACCATCTCAGATTTTAAAAAACCTCTAGCGTGCGCGAAGGGCGGTATGAAATCATATCGACATATTAATTAATTTAAACGGTATGTGATTTTCAAAGCAACTTGCAAAAAAAAATTGCAAATTATATCAAAATGGCAATGTGCCAAGATATATTAGATGTACTTCATGCCCTAACAACTTTGGTGGCCTAATCGACCCTATCGGCGGCGGCGAGGAACGTTTGCAAAGGAGGGTGGAAGGGTCTGTGTCGGCGGCATTTAATATGCCGCCGACATAGCCCTAGCAATGTCGACGGCAAAAGTAGGCCGCCGACATACACGTTCGGCAGGGCATAAAAAAGTTAAGTGCCCCTGTATGTTGAATAAAACATTCGTCTCACTTGGTTAATAGCGCGCGGCGAGGCGCGGGCTCCCTGCGGCGCGGGTTCGAGCCTAGCCTCGTCCCCTGTTATTTTTAATTGTCTATGTGGGCGGCATAGGGGAGGCCGCCGACATAGATGGCTCTCAGCCCCCGGCCATTTAATCTGGGCCCGCATGGCATTGACGTGCCTCCTCTTCCATGTGGGTCCCTTGTTGTTTTTTTACTGAGCTATCTCGGTGGTATTGACAAGGCCGCCGACACTGATGCTCCAGATGTTTTCTTGCCAACACAGTGTGGTCCCACATGTCATAGACTTCCAGCTTCTGCCTTGTGGGTCCTTCTCGCTTCGTTGCCGTTAGGTCTAACAGTAGGGGTCACGGCAGACTGTTTATGTTGACGGTATTTATAGTGCCGCCCACATAGGGTTAGTAGGCGCGAGGTAGGAAAATTCAAATTTGCATCGGGTGCGATTCGGGGGGAGGGGAGGGGGACCTATGTCGGCGGTATACCTCAGGCCGCCGACATAGATTTCGCAATGTCGTCAGGTCTTTGTTGCCGCCCACATTGGATTTTTGGCCGCCCACAGAAATCACGTTTCCTGTAGTGCAAGCTCGACCACATGAGGATGAGTATTTGAAAAAAACGAAATTAAGAGATAAGTAAGCAAAATTAAATATCCAACACGAGAGGCATTGGCGATACACGAGAGAGAGAGAGATTGGCGATACGGTGCCACTCTTGATTAGTCTTGAAGAACGAGATGAAGCATCAAAAGCCACGCTGAAGATGAACATCGCCTTGCTAGCTCGCCGTCGTAGCCTCGTAGTAAACACCAAGGTGTACCTGGCTCGCGGGCTAGTATAAGCTAACTCGAGCATGCGTTCAAATCGAGCCAAACCCACGGTCTAACTTATTTCAGACATGAGCTAAACCAAGTCAAGCCACATCTCCACCAAGCTTGGGCGAGATTGGCTTCAACCAGGCTCAACTTATTTCTCGCCCTACACCCAAGCCACGATCTTCCCCCTTTCTCCACACAAAATCTCTCCACTTTAAGATGGAGAGTATTCTTTGTACCTCCGGAGACAAGTTAGTGTTGTAAACAATGAAGTCTAAGCAAGATGGATAAATAATTCACCAAAAATACAGCAAGAAATAAATTGCCAAGATATATAAACAAAATCATGAATTCCTCGAATAAAAGCATGGAAGCAAATAAATTCATGATCAAGTTCATCTCAATAAATATGGCAACCAACAAAAGAGACACAACCAGCATAAAGCTCTGGTTAAAGATGACTATAGTGCTCTCAGATTGCAAATTATGGGTTGTTAAATAAATTAGCCATCCAACAAATAATTTGGGCAATATATCATAGGTTATTAAATCTGAAAATTTCAGGATTGCAACCAAAGATCAGTATTGCTCAAGCTAAAAAATAGATAATCACTGCTCTATGTAAATGACAATTAAAGGCAGTATGCACCAGGATAATAAAATATCAATATAATAGTTCGGCCAGCACTTAAACAGTCACCAAACTGAGCCGAACAACAACCCAATTACACATTGCACTAACTAATATCAAGATCAATCAACCACACTAGTTCTTCAACTTATGGAAATAAACAGTGTAGCAGTAAATTGATTCGATTATCAAACGTCCAGGTGCTAAACCATACACAGTGAGCCACCAAAGTGAAAGCTAAGAGCTAGTAGATTCCTTTAATAAACAGATTAATTAAGCCTCAAATTTAAGCAATCATCATCGAGCAACATAAGCCCACAGAAACAGTGCAAATACCCTAATCGGAGTTAGCCCCTATTCAAACGAATAGGTCCCCAAATCACCGATTGGCTTGCTGCACAAAGGAAGAAACCGAAATACTTACCGAGTTGGCAAAGTAGCAAGCAGTGGCAAAGCGTGCACAAGGCACTGACCCAGAAAATAGATCGCCGTGCTACGTAGCACCAACGACGAAATGGATTGGAGATACGATGCCGTCACCCCCACCATGGACAAGCCAAGGAGAAGGGCCCGAGGAGCACGAAGGAGCAGCACGACAACACGGCGACCACCCCGTGGCCTGCGGGTACCAAAGACAAAAGAGGAAGCACCACCACAGTATGCACCGGCGGCGAGGGCGCCGAAACCCCGGCAAATAGCGGTGATCCCAGGAGCACGAGTGTGAGAAGGAAAGGGGAAAACTTAGCCAAAACCGATAGCCCAGAGAGAGGAGTGGGACTTCCCCCATATAGGCGACGTCGGGGCAACAAACCCTAAGAACGACTGTCACACGAGCACGCGCACACAGCCCCGTGCTCGTCGGGGAGCTCGAAAGGCCGCCGCCGCCGCCAGCTAGGGTTCGGGATGAACTCGACCTAGCTCCAAGCCAGGGGCAGCAGCGCTGCCCCTCATCTGCCTCTTATCCGGCCAATGGGGCCAAATGGGTCAAGCCCAGTACGAGCAAAAGCCCAACAGTTAGTAGGGCATACTAGTACCGGCCGCCATGGATCTTCCATCGCATGAGGCCTTTATATATTGACGCCTAACAAACCAAAGAAAATGAATGTGGATTCCCATTAGGAGCATTCGCCACTTTGAAAGAACCGCTAATGGATGAGATGGAGACAACGACCGCTAGTCGACCTTCAAAAGCTGCTCTGATGGTGCCAACAAACTCTACCAAGACCTTTATCGGTGTACCTCGTTGAAAACCTAATCTATAACTACTTTTGAACGTCCCTCAGCGTAGACCAACTTCTGAGCGACACCCGCCTGCAATGAAGAAATTTTGTGATCTGCCCCGAGGAGGTGCCGCCTCAAAATCTCGCTACCCTCCTAATCTAGAACTTACGGATCTACTATTTAGTTATTTGTGTGGATGTCATTGTGTTTTCACTACAAGGAGAACCCCCCTTTGCCAACGCATGTATGCGTTGTTAAAAGGTCATATAGACGTTGTGAAGGGTTGTACCAACGCAGTTGAAATGCGTGGCCATTGGGGCCGTTGCTATGTTCTATCGCTATGCTTATAAATGCGTTGGTAACAAGGAGAATAATGCGTTGCAAGGTAACAACGCTTACATTCTAGCTGTGACTACACATTTATGCGTTTGCACGTAAATCATGGTGAATGTTTAGATTATTATAGCAACGGATATGATAGGCTTATCCCAACGCATGTCTACATTTATATTTATATATGGATTAATAGTAATATTTTAGCAACTAATTTGTTTCACAATATTTCGAACTTATATAGACAATTATAAGTTGAATCCCTCATATATATATATATAAATAGGAATTGTCACATTACACATGACACCATTCACGACACGAATATTACAAATGATATTAATATTGTAATCAATACATCAATAACTTAAAAAAAGTTCAAAAAGTTGAATAATCATTCGCCTATCCAATCAACTTCTCTCTTTGTATTAAACATGTCCATAGCAGCATCATCCATTTATCTTCTCAATCTAGCATGAAAAATTAGAATTATTAATTAATCATTCCATTATAAAAAAGTCACACTATCAGAATAGTATAATACATAAAAAATACATCGTACAAGAGTTGTGGGCCATGCAATATGTGATCCAACTGCATGAGCCAACAATTTGTAAGCTCCGAGCGGCCTTATCAATTCTTCATATTTATCCATTGCAGCAACCACATGCACCAACCAAAATTCATTTCCTAGCGGGACTTCATTATGTGTAGTTTTTGGATCACAGCTCACAATTTTAGCAATGGCCACATCCTTACTTGCTTTCTTGAAACTCTTCAAATACACCATAGTGCCAGTCTAATCAAAATATATAAATACATGGGCACATGATTAGAAAAATAATATAAAATTTGTAAAAAAAATGCGTTCATCATATAAACAAATACTTACGTACCATTAACAATTTGGACTTCAAACAATTAATTGGATTGCGTTTTTGAATATCATTCTGATAATAAGGGGTCAAACTATTAGACATGAACATTAAGATACCAGAAATCTAATTGAACAAGAAAAAATATAATTGTAAATAAAATCTTACATTGTCAATAGGCAATCGATCATTTGAGCAATATGAAGTGGCTTCCTTGTTAACCACCTGATGTGTTTTTTGATTTGATAAAGCAAACACTTAGATCAATCATAAACATTTGTTGATGATGGATGTCGATGACACTTACCTTGCTTGCAGTAGTATGCTTGTTTAGCCTTGTCTTTGTACAATCATTATCATGACTCTCTATATCCTAGAATCCAAAAATGGCGAACGTTCAAACAAAGAAATTAATGTTTTTATATATGTGAATGAATCTTTGTTATACAGAAGTGATAAGTAGATATGTACTTTTTTTTAATGGCTTTGCACTTCTGCTAGTTGTATATCCTCTATATAATCCTGAAATAAAAAAAAGAGGGTGAGAAACAAATTGACAAAAATAATCCAGTCACACAAATTGGTAACAGGGAATAATAAGGGAGAAATGATGGTAAATTTGTTTGCATGATATAATCATCGTTTACTAACCTGATATGCACTAGATTTTTTCTTTCCTTGTTGCAAGACCTTATCTAAAATACAACGCTTTTTTAATGGTTCAAAATTGCCATGTTGAATATCATTTTCCTGATCAACCTCCCCAAATGCTTGTGTAGAACAGTGGCCACCGTATACTCTCTATGAATAAAAGAAATAAAAGGAGAGTTACATCATTCTTATTTAACAAAAATAATTAATAAACTTTTCAAGACAATATTGTGTGCCATTGATACACACTTTCCTTTTTGATTGTTGTCCATCAACAAAACGGTCATCTCGAGGTGTCGATGCCAATTCTATTTTTTCTTGTATAACCAATTACAAAATGTTACAAATTAAATGATAGATAAGGAAGTTTTTTGGAATTACCTGATCTTTTTGTTTCCTTTCCAAGTCGTTAATCCTATTTTCATGCATCTCAAGCCTATAAGACAAAAGTTCATCACTTTGTGCTTGCTCCATTGTAGTGAGTTTTATGTCCTTAAACCGACTCGAGGTTGAGAGATCAAGCACATGTTTGGGATTCGAAAGTAATCCCAATCCATGCAAATGTCTAGGTTTGTCGTCTCCTAAAATCTTATTCAAAGCATCTCCTCTCCATGCAGTTTTTCCGCAACTAGTATCTGCTAAATTTGGTTGCTCTTTTAAAAGTGTCTTCAAGTCTCCCTAAAGTATGAACAATTAATGCAAAATAAAGCTTTACATAAGAAGGAATTATTCAAAGTAGAATACATACCACATGGTCATTCATATCCTTGTCGCTTTTGAGCTGGTGTGTATGAATATATAAAACAGCCCTATGTGGGTTCTTCTTTTCAGGATCTTTTAGTCTCTATAAAATATATACTGAATTATTATAAAGCAAATAGTCCCTTTATGGCATTTGAATAGAAAAATAAATCATATAAGAAATGCAAAATTTATACCAATTCTTCCCTGTTTCTTGCAAAGCTCTTAGATCCTGCTGTGTGCATTGACTTTTTGTTAGAACAATTCTTTTTATTTTGCTCACTTATCTCCTGTCATGCAATCACAAGTCAATATTTTACTTTAACAATATGTTGAAATGAAAATCATTTAATGTAACACTTGAATAGATGATCCGATAATGTCCATATACCTTTGCTTTCTTACTCATCCAATTATTTACCAAAGCATTCCACTGGTCTACAGCCACATCAACTGGAACATTGTTGTAGTTAAATTCCTTGCTCTTATGTTCATCAAAATAGAGAGATTTCAAGTTCGACTTGTGTTGCCTCCATTTTTCTCCAATACTTTTTAGTACGAACTTCTCCATGCGAGAATTATAAAGGAATCTCATCTGCATATTAAAGAAAAATAATGAGCTACAAACAACAATAATATGAGTAGAGGAATTACCATTTACCTTGACTTGTTCAAGTATATTCTTTTTATTTTTGTATTCATTGCTATTTTTTTCTTTGTGGCCAATAAGTTTTCTCCAATCACTATAACTCAAACTGCATAGGCATCCATTCCTAGCAACGATTCCAAGAAATTTTCTTAAAAGTCCAGCTTCCGGACCAATAGCCTGATTGAGCTCATTGCATGCAACCACAATTCGAGTCCCTTTTGGAAGATTCCAAACATCCTTAAGCTTTGTTTTTCCACGTTTTCCTTTTTCTCCATTTTCAGCTTTTACATGCAGCGCAAAAAAAAAAAGATATCAATAAGCGAAGAAACATATTTTATTATTATAGATTTCAGCAACATTTTGTAAGTGATTACCATGATTCAACCGTTTGGACCATGCATTTGAACCACAAGGTGGACATGCAAATTCTCCATGCACCATGTATGAAGATAGCATTCCTAGGGCTGGCAAATCATTTATAGTCCATAACACAGCTGCTCACAAATTAAAAGTTTCATTTCTCGATGCATCTTAAATCTTCCAAAAGGGGTTGAAGAAATACATGAATATTATCTCCAGGACTCTTGGGTCCAAGAATTATTAGCGACAATAAAAGATGACTTTCCTTCATACATAGCCATGGAGGTAAGTTATATATTACTAAAACAACTAGCCAACAACTATAAGTAGAGCTTAACATCCCATATGGATTAAACCCATCAGTAGCCAAGCCAAATCGAATGTTACGAGAATCAGATGCAAAATCAGTGAACTTTTCATCAAAATGTTTCCATGCTAGGGAATCACCTGGATGTCGCAAAGAGCCATCCTTTATGCGCTCTTCATCATGCCATCGCAGGAGAGATGCCGTTTCGCTGCACATGAACAATCTTTTGAGCCTCTTCTTAATAGGGAAGTATCGTAATACTTTGCTTGGAATTGCTTTATTTCTCTCTTTCTTTGTCAGCTTAGTTGCTGACTGTATATTTTTCCACCTAGATGCCTTACAACATGAGCAAAAATCATCATCAACTTCATCTTTCCAATATAGCTGACAGTTATTAGAACACGCATGAATCTTTTCATAACCTAGGCCAAATTTTGAAACAACCTTCTTAGCATCATAAAAGTTATTAGGCAATTCTTTACCATTTGGAATTGCTAGTTGAAGGATATCAAGTAAATCTCCAAATGATTTATCAGTCCACTTGTTCATGGATTTTATGTTAAACAAAAGTACCAACAAAGACAACTTTGATAATTCACATCCCGGCCATAATGCCTTTTCTGACTCTTTAATCAACCTATAGAAGTCTCCTGCTTCCATATTTGGTCCATCTACATATGTACTTGGCAAATCATTAGTATCTTGCATAAGCACATCATCATACATATGTCCAAATGCATCACTGATTAATTGCTTCAAATTAATGTGCCTTTCTTTGTTGCTATGCCGTGGTTGTTGATCTGCATTATGCTCTTCTAAAGACTCGCCATGAAAAACCCATCTGTCTTACCTCCTGAGCATCCCGTTGCACACCAAATGGGTATGCACTTCATCTTTTGATAGAAGTATAGTGTGGACGCATATGTTACATGGACAAAGGATTTTTGTATCTTCTTGATTATCTTTATAGGCAAATGCAAGAAATCCGTTCACACCCTCTAGTTGTTGTCTTGATCCATTAGGATAACGTAACAACATCTTTATGTGTTCTATATCCATTTCAACACTATACAAAAAATTCAAAATTAGAATGTGTTCAAGGGAAAAATGTAGCATAAATAAATTGTACCATAAAATTCTCATTTGGCAAATAATGACAATACAAAAGTTATATTTACCCAATTTTTTCTATCACATTCAAAATTCATAGACAATATAAAGAGGAGACAAAACTAGAAAGTGATTTCCTTTTGTACAGTGACAACCCTATATCATTCACAGTAGTAATAATCAACACAAAGATGGGTCAATGAAAATTACCAGTAGTTGGAAGGCCGAGTCAACCAAGTAGCCAATACGCCGAATAAGTATGCAAGTGGTAATTCTTGATGGCAAGTAGTGGACCAAGTTGAAAAAGAAAAAAGGAAACAGGGGAGATGCTTGCCAAGCTGTTGAGAGCAAATTAGTATTAGTTGGATAACAAATCAATATCTGCTCAAACTATTTCCATTTTTTTGCAATTGCAATCTGATTAATCTGCTAATATAAATATGGCCACAAAGGAAGACAAAAATTAACCACCTCTCTCTAATTTACATCTAAGCTAATACCAATCTATCCATAAACACAAGTACGAGCAGATTTTGTAGATTTTGCCTCCATACAACCCATTGGAGTAAATAGCCAATTATCTTCTAGATGACAAGCTAAATAAGCTACTTTCAATAGAATACACATAAAGGCTTATCAAAGATGAAAATTAGATAATTCTAAAACATCCCACATTTATGCTGCCTTTTAGTTCTCCGCAACCAAACAAGCTGAAATAAAGGTTTCCAAGAACACAGCAAGGTCAAGAGCAAGGCCACAACTTGGATGAATAAAAAAACCTATACAACACCCAGCAATTCAACCAATCTTGTACTAAAACTGCTCCATATTCAGCATCCTATGCAAAAGAAGAATGGTAATGGTATATGTGCTCGTTAGAAACTAAATAACTCCATGAACGAACACTCAAATCTTTAATAGTTGTCCTATGTAAAAGAAAAACAGCACCTCTCACAAATAAGGAGTGCGGCGCAGGTCACACAGTGTGGGAAGTAGATGAGGATCAGGATGCCGACGCGGGCATGGGGACGCCGGCGCGGGACGCCGGCGCTGGGCGCGCAGAACACAGGGGACGCCGGCGCAGGGCGCGGCCACGAGGACGCTAGTGCGGGCACGGGGATGCTGGTGTGGGCACGGGGAGGCTGCTGGGGCACAGGGCGCTGGAGTGGGCACAGCGATGGCGCCGCGGGCTCGGGCGTGGGGGAGACCGGCGAGACGCGGGAGGGGCGGGGCTTGACGGCGGCCTTCGGGTGTTGGGCGGTGGCCGGTGGGGACTTTTACGCGCGCGGGCTGAGGCCCGACGGTATAACTGGAAGTATTTGGCGCAAAAAAAAACTGTTTCCGCCGTATATCCATATACTAGGTGTGTAGGCGCGCCGTATTTAGCGGATGGTTTGTTCGTTGGAGCCTTGGAAGGTACAGTGTAAACCAAATCGACATGTTTGTTGTTCGCTGCAACAAAACACTCTGATATGCAGCGTTTCTTTTTTCATCTAATTCATGAATAGCACGATGCTTCTTAGTTGAAGAGTCACGAACAATCTCTGTCGCTGACGAAAGCTAAAGAATGCAATGTCGTCAAGCTATGATTGAACTTAGCAGGCGCGCAAGGCGGAGCGCGCTAGGCGGAGCGCAACGGCGGCGACAGGGAGGTAAATCGGAGGAAGAACTGGGCGAGCTTGACGCAGCGGGCGCGCAGACCGACAGGTGCGCAGCAGACCTGAGGAGACTTCGCACGAGCCGTCGGATTGCCGCAGACCGCGGCGATCAAACGGCCATGATTGAACCGGATGGTTTTAGCCTGTAAATGAATGAGCCGGCGGAACCGCGGCGATCAAACGGCATGATTAGCGATCAAACGGCCATGATTAAAGACACGCGTCGCAACGACGTTGTGTGCTGCTAGCGCAATGTATATATAGATAGATATATAGGAATTAGATTATTTCTAAAAATATGGACATATTTTTAATTAAGAATAGTTTAAGATATAAAGAAATCTAATTTGTTACATTAACAACGCATCAATTACAACACATGTATTCCGTAGCTATTCACCTATCCTACCACGCATTAGAGTTCGCAACGCAAAAATGCGTGGTTACCATATTTCCTACAACGCATGAAGAAAACGTTGTGAGGTATGCTTTGGCAGAGAAGGGTTCTCCTTGTAGTGTTTTGTCTTTTGGCATATGTGGAGCTATTTCATCTTGCTCCAAAACCTATGTACAATGTTTTTACCTTTCTAGTCTATTTTGTAAAAATTAATGTCAAAATATATTGCCCGTCTTGTTCCACGTATAACACTACAAGAATCGGATGCTATGTCTCGGCGGCAGAAACCGCCGACACAACATTGGAAACCGATGACACAGATCATTGTTGTCGGCCGACTGACGACAAAAGTTCATCGACACAACGTCGATAACATAGGCAATTTTTGTTGACGGCACAAAAGAAAACCGACGATAGTTGCGCCCATAGGACAATCATGTGATGCCACATGGAAGACTGGTGTCGCCGGCTTCTGTATGTCTGTCGACATTGCCTCTATCTGGTGGCCTTTATGGGCATCCTAACAGCACTCTGTGTCGACGGCTTTAGCTATGGCCGTCGACAAACTCTCTGTTCGTGTTAGCCAACTTGGACTCTGTGTCTGCGGTGCCCTGTGGGCCGCTGACACAGGTCAACCTGTGTCGACGGTCCTCGGATAGGTTGACGGTTCCAACAACACAGACTGTAGAGAACATATAGAAAAATTCTGCGCTCCCCTTTGTTGAGCAAAACTGATACTACCACTTGGCTAGCAGCGTGCGGCGCGGCGAGGACTCCCCCATTAGGTCGCGGGTTTGAGCTTCGCATGCACCTTTGCTTCTTTTTTTTTTTTTGGTGAGCACAATGTTGGCAGCAACAGTTTGGTCGCCGACACAGGGACACCTGTGTTGACGGTTCCAAGTTGGCCACCGACGACGAGTCCTCTAACCCTTGGTAAGGAGGTTCCATATTGGTCCCACATAGAAGAGGGATTCAAAATTTTTGGACACGCGAAGACTTGAATGCGGCCTTTGCCAGCGGCTGTATTGTGACTGCTAACACAGCTCTTCGGGGAGTACATCTTCCATCGACTTAGGACCTCTTTGATAGCTTGTTTTAGTTTAGTTTTTGTTGGGATTGCAAATTTTGTTATTTTTATATACACCATTCACTTTATTTTTTGAAAATATATTTTTTATAACTTTGTAGGGTTTTTCTCGAAGATCTCAAATTTTTTTTTTTTAATAATTTATTTAGTCTTTTCATACCACTTTCAAAGGTGGTCAAATTTTCTCAACAAAAACTAAACTAAAACTAAACAAGCTATCAAAAAGGGCCATAGTATTAGACCGCCGACACAAGTTGTTTTCGGGTTTTTGGCCGCCGACAAAGATATTTTTGCCGCCAACCTTGTTCTAGTTTCCTGTAGTGCACCAGCTTGATTTTTGGGTGAATTGATTGGTTCGTACAATTTGATATGGTGCCAAAGCCAGGAGGTTTTGAGTTCTAGACCTGGCTTATATATTATTAAAAAATAAGAGTTAAGACCTGGCTTATATATTATTAAAAAAAAAAATATTTGTGGCCAACATCGAGCAGCTGAGCCGTGACTTGCTGCGTTCCTCATCGTCTATCAACTTCGGAGATGGTGCAAAGACAGCGGTGGCAAGGGAAGTCCGGAGATTGTAGACTGAAGGGCATGAGAGAATATTGCGGAAATAGAGGCCATGGCATGGCTGACTGTAGCGAGGTGGACGGAGCGGGCACTGGTGCCACAGACGACAACCACGACAATGCAAGTGACAAGACCATGGGGAAAATTGACTAAATAATACATGTTTAAATAAAAATTGCAAAAGTATGCCACACCATTTAAATATACGCAATTTATACATGGGATCCGCCGCTCGGGACGGCCACAGGCCGCTTCCGCCACCCCAGGTCGCTTCCACCGTGCCAGTTGACATAAGCCACTGGTTTCGGCCCTGGGTGGCGAAAGACACCCGGTGCCGCCACGCGGCTAGCACCGCCTGTGAGGGTGCGCCTCGGATGCCAGTTTGCGCATTTTTTGGATCAAGGTCGTCTGATGGCCTCGGATTTCTGCCCGGTGCTCATCCCGAGATGATTAAAAGATGTTGCTGGTGCACGGTCACTTTCTGTCTGCCACGGGTGTCACTGGTGTGGTCATTTCATGTTTCAAAATCGCATCGAGATTGTTGTCGTGGTGTAGATAATGCGTGTTTTGTTAATAAATGATTAATTAGGGATAAATAAATTACATGATTATGATAATGTAATGAACACACGCTTAGCTATAAAATGGGGTGCGATACTTATTTCCGAGGCAACGTATTTAGAGAAGCTTCCGTAGGCATTCTCACTCTCCTGGATGAGGTGGTATGTATTTTTAATTTATCTTAGCCAGCTTGATTGTTTTCATGGAGATATTTAACTTGTTTGGTTACTATTTCATGCTATCAAATGTGCAGGGTTTGGTTCATACATGGCTACTGCATGCATGCACATGGATATATTTATCAACCGGTGAAAATAATGTGTGGGTTCCAAAATGTGAGAAATTTTAAAATAGATTATTAGAACTGTACAGATTTTATATGGATTATAAAATATTTCATACAAGTTCGACACCGTATGAAATATGTATACAAAAAGAATATGGCCAACAAAATCGAAAATATGTGTAGTATTTGATGTAAAAAAATTAAACTTGCAAGTATGGAATGTTATATGTGCAGTGACAGTGTTTTATGCATCATATGTGCCATTACTTGTATCATGTAACTCTAATGTTTTACTCCCTCCGTCCAGAATTGATCATCATATAAGCAAAAAATGAAAATCCAGAATTGATAAGTGTATAAGCTGTGGAAGTAAATGCTCTGCATGTATGGACGTGCTCCAATATCTCTTTTTTACTGCATCCACCAATCAAAACAGGCGAGTAAATGCTTTGCATGTTGATCAATTCGCATGCAGACGGATTACTAGGGGAATTAATACGGAGAGTAAATGGAATATGGGGGAGTTAAGTGCTTCTTGGTCTTGATGACAAGTGCTTAGATGATGATCAATTCTAGATGGAGGGAGTATTATTTAATCTCCGATTCTCTAAAACCGTATACCGTTTACTAGCTCCTACACAACGAACTAATCACCGTTTCTAATTTTAGGATTGTTAACTTGTTTCTTATTTTTCCTACTTAATTCAACGGAGTGAACAAATTAATCAAATAATACCATGTACTGAACAACAGAGTGGGGCGCAACTTGTTCAAATTTTAGAAAAACTTTATCAATCGCGTTAGTCAATTTTCAAACATATTCCAAAACTGCAAGCGTGACTCCAATGGGCGGGTTATACCCAGATGCTTCCGCCCAGCGTGTCTCCAAGACTATTTATTTAATTTGGTTATATGAGCGCAGGTATCTCTTTACAATTTACATAAAATGTTACGTTATTAACTGAAGTAACTATAATACAAATAATTGATGATATGCATTCGGCGGTTTGGCGGAAAAATGCGAACATTTATCGTCGTTTGGAAAAAGTCTACTTAACCCCTGAACTATTGAGTTGAGCGCACATAACCCCCTTACTCCGAAAACCAGGTATTTTGTCCCACGTACTATTCAATCAGTTGCAGATAACCCCCCGCGGCGGTTTCACATGGCGGTTTTGCCAGTTTTGGTCGACACGTGTGACGGCGTGCTCTCCGCTCAACCACTGCGGATCACACCCCTATCAGATTTCTATCCTGCTAGCCGATCAGCCCGAGCTCAGTTCGATTCGAGCGTAGAACGCGGCAAGGAGCGACACGCGGAGTTTACCTGAGTTCGGACCCCTCGCGGTAATAGATCCTACTCTCGCCGAGCCTTAGCTCTTTTTCGTGTTGTGGTTGTGTGGAATGTGGTTCTGAATGTTTGAACCCCCCTCTCGCTTCTCTCTCCTCCCCTTTTATACAAGCCTTGGAGTGGTGGAGAGAGCTGAAGGGGTAGGCAGCACAGTACGCTTAGTACACTGATAAGACGTGAGGGACGAGACAGGAGAGACGAAAACGTCTTTGCTATCAAGGCCGCATGGTGCCGCCCGCCGCGCCGTAAGTGGCCCGACCCGTGTGAACACGCCAGTGAGACTGCGGGCGGGGCCCAGCTTGCTCCTTTTGACGCGGGCGGCCATCCTGACGACGGTGAGTTCTCTCTCTGCCGGTCAATTCCGCTGCGCCACAATGGATGATTGATCGACCGCAGAGGTCGCGTGGCGGTAATCATCTCTTCATCTGTCTATCCACGCGTAATGTCGCATTGAATGCGCCTTGTCCTCCGCAGCAGGGAAGCTTCGCCGAAGACTCTTTCGAGACGCGCTCGCCACGCGGGCCCCATCCGCGAGAGGGCCCGGCGACCGAGGCTTCGCCACGCGGCGGGGCTCGATCGCTCGCCGACGCGTGGGGCCCGCCGGATCACCGAGGGGCTCGCCCACGGCGGGTCTGTCGCCCGCGATGCGTGGGGCCCGCCGACGATCGAGGCTCGCCCACGCCATTGGTCTCGATCGCCCGCCGACGCGCGTGGGGCCGCTGATGCGCTCTTAGCCTTCCTTAGGACTCTTCATACCCCGGTATTTATTGTACCGACAGTAGCCCCCGAGTCCACCATGATACGCGAACCGTCGCGCCGACACTCCGCCGTTTCTCGTGCGGCAGGAGACGAATCGTGGGGGGCCCACCTCCTGCGGCGGCCGTACGCCTGATTCTCCACCTGCGCACGATCTTCCTTGGGGAACCGTACCGCCTCTTCGCGGGAAACCGAAGCGCGCGGGGCAATGATGGCGCCGCGCGCGCGAGTGGGGACGGAATCCAAACCGTCGCGCTCGCGCCCTTTACCTATAAATACTTCGTCCGTTGGCGTCGCGACGAATCCTTCCGCGCGCCAAAGTGCTTTTGAGTTGCCACCTGCTTTCCTTTGCCAACGCCACCAAGTTTCTTCGCCCCTTAGCTCTCGCCACCGTACTTCCGCCAACTTCCAATGGCTCTTAAGGGCAGCAAGGGTCGCCGCTCCGGCCGCGCCGCCACCTGGTCCTGCTTTGCCCGCCTCCGCCGCCGATGAGGAGACGGTGGCGCGGCTTCGAGTGTTCGTGCCGCCATCCTCCGCCCAGTTCCGCGCCGGCACCATGGCGCCAAGCCCCCGGGACGGGGAGATCATTACCTTCACTGGCGGTCTTTGGCGGGGCTCGCCCCGCCATACTCGAAGTTCTTCCCGGGGTGCTCGCCTTCACGAGATCCAGCGGCGACCTTCCCCAAACTCCATCGTGATCTTGGCCATCTTCGCCCACCTTCGCGAAATGTTCGTGGGGGCGATGCCAAGTCTTCCGCTCTGGCGCCGGCTCTTCACACTGCACGTGAGCTCGCGCTAGAGCGGGGCTGTTGGAAGCTGGTACTTCACGCTTCGCGACGCCGCCGCCTTCATCCAGTCGTGGTCAAGTCCAACTGGAAGGACTGGGCGCGACAGTGGCTATACGTGGAGGATTCCAGCGGCTGCGATGATCTTGCCTTCCCCGAGGGTCCTGCAGAATCCCTTACCAGCTGGGGGTCTCTGCCCGACGACTCAGTGGAAATGGAGGCGATGCTGGCGCGCATTGCTGAGCTCCGCCGCAACGGGCTCACCGGAACCCATGTGGCGGCAGACTTTCTGCGGTGCCGCCTCTGCCTGCTTCGCATGAGGGCGCGCCCCGCCTGGCAGTATTATGGCGACGACGATGGAATCCACGTCGCCCCCGGAGGTGAGTGTTCTTTCATTCTTTCGGGTCTTCTCACTTCGCTGAACGTCCTTTCCTCTTTTTTGGTTGCTTGCCAACTTTGCGGCTTCTTCTTTTTGTCCAGCCGCAGGGAACGTGCCGGAGGATGTGCTCGGCGATGGTCAAGCGGGACTATTGTCCGCGCCACGGCGACATTTCTCCGCTGCAGCACCCGCCCCTCGCGATCGGGTTCCCTACGGAGCGCAACCCGTACTTACGGGCGCTACCTCCTATGGAGGTTTCTGGTCCCGCGGTCCAGGTGGCCCGGGGACCCCTGCAAATCCGTGATCCTCCGCCGACGATCGCCGAAGCTCCTACGGCCGCTCCTCCTCCTGTCGTGGCGGCTGACTCCGACCGCGCTCTTGGGAAGCGCCGCCTCATCCTCTCCCAAGACGATGATGATGAGGAGGGAGAGGCGAGCCCAAAAGGCTCCGCCCTTTGAGTCCAGAGCCGCCTCCTTTGGCCCTCCGGTGGGCCCCTGCTGCCCGACGCCGCCGCCCGCCGCTGGTGAGAGCGCGGGCGCTCTTCCGAACCGGCGCCTCCTGCCCGGCTTCTTCAGGCCGGCACCTCTGCGGCAGCCGCTGTCGCACCGGCTCCTCTTGCACCGGCACCTCCCGAGCCGGCGCTTGCTTCGATGGCGCCGGCCGTGGTGACTCCGCCGCCCCCTCTGCCTCCTACAACGGGAGGAGGGGCGGCGGCGCCTGCTCCGCGACCAAGCGGTCTAACACTGCCCCCCTCTTCCTTCGTTTTTAGGGGGCGCCGCTTCAGGTAACTTTCTCTGCGTTCATGTACATTTCGCGTTAGGGTTAGCATGCCAGATGTTTTTCGCATACCTGAACCCTTTTGGCTTTTCTTCGGGATAGAGCGGACGTTGGGGCCTCAAGCTCCATTCCGCGCGATCCTTCAAACCCCGCTTGCCGCTGCCCTTCGACGGGACGGCTTCTCCAATGCGGAGAGCGCGCGGCGTTGAGGTCGGAGGACCTTCCGCCATCGCTTCACCGATGCCGACGCCATCTCGCCATCGCCGCCGGGCGTCGGGCGCCTTCGACGCAGCTTCCACGCCTCTCCCACACTTGGGCAGCGCGGGAGGGCGCCCTAGCTTCGGCGGTGCGAGCCGCCGACGAGTTGCGACGGGCCCTCGACCGAGAAACCGCCGCGAGGGAAACGGCGACCCGCGAGGCTGCGGCGGCACAAGCCGCTGCCGCCTCGGCCACCAAAGACACTGAAGACCTTCGCGCGGCGCACTCGAAGCGCCCGGGTCCTGCCGATATGTCGCGAACAGCCTATCGCGACTTCCGGACGCCCTGCACCCATTGGGGTTACCTCAGACGCCCCGAGGAGACGGTCGCGCAAAGATGTTTGGCGCAGAAGGCGCCGCCGAAGCCCTGCGCGACCTGCCGGTGGTGATGCGGACGCGGGCGATCGAAGATGGTCGCCACGGTGCTTCGAAGCGGCATGTTCGCCTTGGGCAATCGCTTGCCTAAACGCCGCGTTCGACCTCGACACCGCCACCGGGGAACCTTCGCGCCAGCTGGATCCGAGCGAACAATCTTGGGTCGAGGTCGCCGCCAGCCGCGTATCCATGATGGGCGGCGCTGCTCCGGCAGAAGACGATGATGACGAGGAGTAGCTGAACTCTCTTTTTTGTTTCGTCTTGTATATAGAACCTGTCAATGCAAACTTTTGCTTTTCTGCCATGAGTCTCGATTAAACTTTACGCAAATTCTCACTTGCGAAAAGAAGAACTGAGGCACCCGACCGCCAAAAGCTTTAGACAGGACGTTCTGCTGCAAGTGAGCGCTTTTTCCTTAGGCATCTGGTTATTTCAACCCTTATGGCCTCTCGGCAAACCGACCTTGAACTTTGCGTGGCGAGAACTCAGCTTCCGGAAGTGGTCTAGACACTGGTGCCGTCGTTGGCGCATTGCCCAGACCGAGCGGACACACCAGGCTAGAACCCGCCTTCCGTCCGCCTCGCCTCGCCCAGCCGCAAGTTTAGGCGTTTGCCCTTGCAACTAAGGGGCCATCAGTCTTAAGTACTTTTTTGCTACCAGCTTTCAACTGAATGTTTTCTAACAGACTTTTGGAGGCGAAAAAGAACGGATGTCCACAGAGAGACAGAACTTATCTTTATTTTGCAGATGGCTTTGTACATCGTAACCCCCGAGGCGAGCGGGGAAGGAGGAAACCTCGCCGCTCGGCTCCAAAGGGAGGCCAAAGAAAAGCTCCTGGAACAGCTACTTACGGGTAGAACTTCCTCAGCTGCTCGACGTTCCATGTGTTCGCCAATTCGCGACCATCCTCGAATGCGAGCCTGACTGAGCCTGGGCGGGAGACTGAAACCACCTTGAAGGGCCTCCCACGGGGAGACAGTTTGTTGCGGCTCGCTGCGCTGAACCTGCAGAGAACGAGGTCGCCCAACGCCAAGTTGTTCTCTCACACACCCGCTTTGCTTGATAACGGCGCAAGGTTCGCTAATACTGGCAGCTCGGATCGCCGCCTGCTCTCGATCTCCTCCAGAGATTTACTTCATCCCGACGCGGTCGTGGTCTCCGCTCGCTGAACGCCGCCACCCTTGGAGACCCGAAGGTGAGCTCCGATGGGAGCACCGCTTCAGAGCCATACACCAGGAAGAAAGGGGTTTCGCCGGTGGCTCTATTGGGAGTTGTTCGCAGCGCCCACAACACAGTGGGAACTTCTTCTGCCCAGCGCTTGCCACGCTTCTCCAGGCGGTCGAACGCTCTTGTCTAGAGTCCTTTGAGTACCTCCGCGTTTGCCCGCTCCACTTGCCCATTGCTCTTCGGATGTGCGACGGAGGCGAAGCACAGCTTGGTGCCCAGCTCTTCGCACCAATCTTGAAAATCGGCACTTTTGAACTGAGCGCCGTTGTCGGTGATGATTCTGCTGGCGACGCCGAACCGGACGAAGATGCTTTTCATGATCTTTATGGCTGCAGCGGACGTGATCGCCGGGACTGGCGAGGCCTCAAACCACTTGGTGAACTTGTCGACGGCGATTTAACAGATCGCGTAGCCTCCGATGCCGCCCATGAACGGGCCCAGATATCCGGCCCCGGATCGCGAACGGCCAGGAGAGCGAAATGGTTTGCAGCGGCTGGGCCGGTCGGTGGATCTACTTAGCATGAAATTGGCACGCTTCGCATCTCCTCACTAGCTCGAAGGCATCCACGGAGGGTCAGAGGCAAGAGAAGCCGTGGCGGAAGACCTTTCCGACCAACGCCCGGCTCCCTGAATGGCTCCCGCACATGCCTCCATGGATCTTAGAGATGATTGCACTCCCCGCTTTCCGAGCGACGCACTTCAGTAGAACTCCGTTTGCGCTCGGGCGTCTGGTCCCCACCTACCAGGGCGTAGCACTTGGCCTTGCGCTATCTTCTCACCGACGCGTCATCGCCGGGATCACTCCGTCCCGCAGTAGGCTAGGATAGGATCCATCTCATCGACCTTCCCGACGAAGCGGACGACGTTAGCATTATCGCCGACGTACTCTGCCTGGCCAAGCATTTCCGCCTCAACCGCCTCGGCAGTTCTTCCAGACGTGGGAGCTGCGTCGAGCATCATGCCGTCCCTACCAGAATCGGGGGCTGCGACAGACGGCCGCGTTAGTCTTTCTTCAAAGACCCCGGCCGAAACAGGTGCCCTAGACGAGGCAATGCAGGATAGCTCATCCGCCATATAGTTGTCGTGGCGAGGATGTGCGCGGCCCAAACCCTCGAAATGCCGCCCAACCAGCGCACCTCCGCTGTAGGCCGCCATGACGGATCCGGTCGGAATTTCTTCCTCGCTGGTTGATGACCGTGAGAGAGTCGTCTTTGACTTGTACCGCCGGATGCCTGTGGTCGAAGGCACCACGAACCCGACGAGTAGCCCTTCAGACCAAGCGACGTTGTTGGAAGCGCTGAACTCCAAGACCACCAGTGCGGACGACGTCGCCGGTGGGAGACACCAGACGACACCATGACCCCTCCTCCAAATGAACAAGCCATCAAGAAGAGAGTCCACGGCGAGGGTCTTTGGGTGCCTTCACTTACGTCCGCCGAGTCCACTCACGATTTAACTCCGCCAGAGCTTGCCCTTTGATGGCCGCTCGAGAGCTTAACTTGAGGTCGAACTCGCCACTCCATGGCCCACTTGGCGATGCGACCTGTCGCCTCGCGGTTGAAGAGGATCTCTGCAAGGGTAATTGGTCAACACCGTGATTTCGCCCCGAAGTAGTGATGCACCTCCGAGACGCCGTCACAAGGCGTAGAGCATCTTCCGTGTTGTGAATACCTTGTTTCGCATCGTGGAGGACTTTGTTGATGTAGTAGATGGGCGCTGAACACCTTCCTTTCCGCCACCAAAGACTGCTTGACCACCTCGGGTTCGCGCGACATAAAGGATCGCTGCTCGCCGGGTCTGGGGCGACCAAAGACAGGCGGGAAGTGAGGTACTTCTTCAGCCCGTCGAACGCCTCCTGCGTCTCCGTGGTCCATTCAAATTGGTTGGTCTTCTTCAGGAGCCTGAGTAGAGGGAGACTTTTATCCCCCAGGCGAGCTATAAAGCGCCCAGTGGAAGTCAGCACCCACCAAGCACCGTGATTCCGCCAAGTCGCTGGGGCTTCATGTTCTCAATTGCCGCGATCTTGTTAGGGTTCGCCTCAATCCCCCTCTGGGAGACGAGGAAGCCCAGCAGCTTGCCCGACGGAACGGCGAAGACACACTTCTCAGGGTTGAGCTTGATGCAGTACTTTCTCAAGTTGGCGAAGGTTTCTTCCAGATCGCCGATCAACTCCTCCGCCTTCTTGGACTTCACCACCAGGTCGTCGATGTACACCTCCAAGTTCCGCCCTATTTGGGGGCGATGAGCGATGTGCATGGCCTTCTGGTAGGTTGGGCCTGCATTCTTCAATCCAAACGCCATCATCGTGTAGCAGTAGACGCCCATGGGCGTCACAAAGGCTGTCTTATCTTCGTCTTCTTCCGCCATGCTAACTGGTGGTACCCGAGTACGATCCGTAGCACTGTTGCTCGCACCTCGCCGTGGAGTCGACGATGAGGTCGGCGCGGGCAGCGGTAAGGATCCCGGGCATGCCTTGTTGAGGTCGGTGAAGTCGACGACATCCTCCACCGCCTGCTGATTTCTTGACGAGGACGGGTTCGCGAGCCACAGGATGGGCGACGCTCGAACGACTTCGCCCTCGAAGCTTGTCCACCTCTGGCGGATAACGGCTCGATGCTCCACCGATCGCTCAACCTTCGCATAACCGTCGCGGCGGGAACGTTGTCAACTTATGCTCAATCACCTCTGGGGACCCTACCATGTCGGACGGTTGCCAAGCAAACACGCTTACGTTAGATCGGAGGAAGGAGACGAGCGCGCCTTCCTATTTGGCGCCGAGAGGCGCCCACCGTAACGGTCTTCGCTGGTCCGACTCGCCAGGAGATCGCTTGACCTCCGCGACGAACCGGGAAGGCACGGATCTTCGCGGAGGAGCTCCTGAGTCGAAACTTCAGCCTTACGGCGCCGATCGCCCCGCCAAAGCGAGAGCATCCTTGTCGCAATGAGCGCCTCCGGCGTCCACCTTCATGATGATGGGGCCACCGCCCGGAATCTTCACCACCATGTCGCGCGATAGTGGCAGCCGCCATGAACTTGGTTAGCGCCGCCGCCCAAGATGGCGTTTGTACGGAGGTCAAGTCACCACCTCGAACTCGAGCATCTCCGCGCGGAAGTTGTCGAACTCCAAATGTCACGGAGGTCGACGCGCCCCGTAGGGCGGACTCGGCCCAAGACGATGCCCAAGAATGGAAGCGCCGGGCGAAGTTCCTGCTGCTGGATTTGGAGCGTCTTGGCGACTTCGGGCGGATAGGAGGTTGAGAGAGCTCCTCCGCCCACAAAGACCGCCCAGCTTGACATTCCGGACCGTGGGTGCAACCACGATCGGAGATGACCCGGCGGCGTGATCGGGTGGGTGATCGGCTCGATCGAATGTGACGGCCGCTCGACCACACCAATGCTTTAGCGACCTAACGCCGCACGCGGCGCAAGACACTCTCCTCATCGCACGCTTGAAACTAGCGTGGGGATGATAGGTGGCCGATCCGCCGTGGATAACGGCGATTTCGCTCGCTTGCTGAAAACCAAGCGGCCGATTCTTGCCCTTGCGGCTGCCGGACGCTCGCCGCTGCTGCGTGGACGCGCTTTGTCCACCAACTTGTTGACGACATGGCAATCGCCAAGTCGTGAGAATTGTTGCGATGAATGGGACAAGAAGTCCTTCCGCCCCACTCACGGGACGGCGGTTCGCTTCTTGTCGCGACCGCTGGGGCGCCGTGGCCACGGCGGTCGCCATGGTCGCCTACGGGACCGCTCCTGCCGCCGCCGCCGCGACCTCCTCCTTTTTTTCGCCCTTGCGCGCTGCGCCGCTGCCGGCCGTCGTCGTCGTCGCTCGGCGGCCAGACTGTCGGTCTCGACCGCTTTGCGCTTCTTCTTGTCCTTGCCGCCGGATTCTTCGAGGTCCGCCGCCGCCAAGAACGGCCCTCGCCTTGCCGCCGGGCGAAGCGAGCCTCCGCTCAAGGGCGACTTGTTTGCTGTGGTGAAGAGTTCTTTCGCTGCCTTGATCTTGCGGGTGGCCATCTTCTCCTTGACTCTAGGGTCTCGGCGCCCCTCCGAAGGCCGTGACAACGGCGTCGATGGAGATGTCGAATAGTGTTGCGAACTGGTCAAGCGCGGATATAGTCGCGCGGCGACTCTTCTTCTTCGCTTCACATTGTGGAGATCGTCTTCGACTCCGGGCTACTCAAACGTGCCCTGGAAGTTGGTGATGAAGTGCTCGGAGAGCTCCTTCCACGACCCCACTGACTCTGGGGGTAGGTTCATGAGCCATGAGCGGGCTCCGCCGGTGAGGACGCGGGAAGTAGTTCGCCAGAACCTTCCCGACCCTCCGATCGGCTGCATCACCGTGGTGTAGATCCGCAAAACTCGTCGGGGTTGGTAGACCCATCGCATTTCGATGGCGGCTGGCGGAACCTTCCGCCATCTGCGCTTAGCGCAGCTCCTTGGAAAAGGCACGGCAACCGACGTCGGGAGCCTCTTGCTCCTGGATACGCCCCTCGTCCCGCCACGCCCGCCGTCCGGACGGCGCCGAAGAGGCGCCGCCCTCTCCGGCGGAGGCGGCCCCACGGGAGTCCTCCTGCTGACCTCCGCGAACGGCAGCAACAGCGCGGTCGCGCTCTCGGTCGTGTCGCCTACGGAGCTTGTCGCGCAGGTCTTCTCCGTGTCGTAGATGGCGGTGCTCCAAGTGGGTCCGGAGATCCCGCCTACCAGACGCCGCCGGCGAACCCCCGAGGAGTTTTCAGCTCTGTCGTTCTGGCCCCGCTCCCTCTCGCCAGGAGATCCGTGGGAGGGATGCGGAGAAACCAAAGAGCGGGAGGAAGCAGAAACACCAGTTCCCGCGCCCCCCGCAACTTGCACCACCGCCGCGGCGGCTTCCACATAGCGGGCCAAACTGGCCAGCCACGGCGCCGCCAGAGAGTCCGGAGTTACCGGAACCGGCGGGTCGTCCAGCAGGGCCCTGGCAGCATGGAGGTTTTGTGCCGGAGTGCACTCCTCCAAGGCCAGGCGCCGCCTAGCCAGACTGGGACGGCTACCGCCCGGCTGATCCATCGCCATTGCCGCGGCCGACGCCGTGGCCACGGCTCTAGCGGCTGCTTCCTGGTCCATCGAGGACTGCTCATCCGCCATCACCGCCTGAAGAGAGGTCGAAGAACTCGAACCGATGCTAGCGCTCCCCTACCTGGCATGCCACGGACGGTGTGCTCTCCGCTCAACCACTGCGGATCACACCCCTATTAGATTTCTAGCCGATCAACCCGAGCTCAGTTCGATTCGAGCGTAGAACGCGGCAAGGAGCGACACACAGAGTTTACCCAGGTTCGGACCCCTCGCGGGTAACAGTCCTACTCCTGCCGAGCCTTAGCTCTTTTCCGTGTTGTGGTTGTGTGGAATGTGGTTACAGAATGTTTCGAACCCCCCTCTCGCTTCTCTCTCCTCCCCTTTTATACAAGCCTTGGACTGGCGGAGAGAGCCGAGGGGGTAGGCAGTACAGTACGCTTAGTACACTGATAAGACGTGAGGGACGAGACAGGAGAGACGAAAACGTGCTGCTACTGCGCCGCATGGTGCCGCCCACGCGCGCTTCGTAAGTGGCTTCTGACCCGTGTGAACACGCCAGTGAGACTGCGGGCGGGGCCCAGCTTGCTCCTTTTGACGCGGGCGGCCATCCTGACGACGGTGAGTTCTCTCTCTGCCGGTCAATTCCGCTGCGCCACAGTGACAGTTGATCAGACCTGCAGAGGTCACTATGGCGGTAATCATCTCTTCATCTGTCTATCCGCGCGTAATGTCGCATTGAATGCGCCTTGTCCTCCGTAGCAGGGGAAGCCTTCGCCCAGAAGACTCCTTTCGACGGCTCGCCACGCTGGCCCCATCTGGCGGAGAGGGCCCGGCGCCCGAGGGGCTTCGCCACGCGGCCGGGCACAGTCGCCCGCCGACGCTGGGGCCCACCGGACGACTGAGGGCTTCGCCACGCTGGGTCTCTGTCGCCGCCGACGCGTGGGGCCCGCTCGACGACTTAGGGGCTCGCCCACGCGCTGGGGTCTGGTCGTCCGCCTGATGCGTGGGGCCCGCCTGATGCGCTCTTGGCCTTCCTTAGGACTCTTCATACCCCGGTATTTATTGTACCGACAACGTGCACAGTCTCACCCACCTAGCGCGCCACCTGGGCTAAATAGCCACGTCCGCTGCTAGTCCATGGTGCACCGGGAGTTTACAACCCCATTGCTACTTGCATCGTTCTCATCCCCATCTCGCATTTAACTCAATAGCTCTCTTCATCTTCTTCGTCGCCTCCTGGCTCTTTCTCATCGAAACCGCGATATGAAGGAGAAGCTCATGGTCCCCAACGCCAATCTGATCAAGGTGGACGGCTGCATGAAGGTCAGTCTCCTCTCCATTGCTCCATTTTTGTGAAGGCTTTAGGGGTATGTTGGTCCAGGGTTTTGGGTTCTTAGTCAATGTGATGGGCTTTCAGGTGTTTTAGGGGTTTTAGAGTTGTTGTGAACCGATATGTGTTAACTAGTTGAAAAAATATTGCATCTTTTTACATGTAGGGTTTATCCGATTTGGGGATTGCTTGATCTGGGTTTTCATTGGATTTAGGAGTCATATGTCGTGCGAAAGCTTCGATTAGATGTGGTCTGGGTTAAATTTGCACATGCATACGTTAAATACTACGAGTTTAAACTATACATGCATATTTGTGTATATTTGTGGGTAGATTGCCCGTTACATTAAGGATAAATGGGGGGATTCATTGCACTTTGTAGGTTGGTGAAATGGATTTAGCAGACAAGATTGGGGTCAGGTTTAATTTTAATGGGGAATTCATCCACGTTGGAAAGGAATTGAGCTATGTTGGAGGGCAGAGTGCTATATCTTTCATTGAGATAGATGAGATGTCCATGCCAGAGTTAAGAGGTCATCTAGCATATCATACTGAAGTGGATGAGGGAATGACGTTGCACTGGTTGGTTCCAGGGAAGGAATTGAAGGATGGATTGCTTTTGTTGGTTGACGACAAGTCTTGCATAACAATGGCAAATCACGTCACTGATGGTGGAGTGGTAGATGTTTTTGTGGAGGAGGCAATACAGGACCAATTAGAGGACAAGGAAGACAATGATTGGGAAGAAGAGAATAAGGTTGATGCTGAAGTTGATGAGGATGATAGTTCAGATCATGCAGAGCCTGTAGAGAGGAGGAGGCAGGTTAAGACAATCATATATCCTAGAGACCAAATAGAAAAGGAGCTCAAGTTTGTTAGAGAATGGTACAAATCACCTTCCTCTTCTAGCTAGCAAAGGAATGTCACCCGGGAAAAGGAATGTCAAGAAACTTGCAACAAAAAGAAGACTTAGCATGCAAAGCCAAAAGGGTCAAGAACCAACTGCTGAATGGCAAGGCAATTAGAAGGACAGTATGCCAATCCAAAAGGCAAAAGAACCAGCTGAGGTCCAAGGCAATGAGGAAGACAGATCAGAAAGTGAATTTCTACTTGGAGACCCCAATAGCTCTGGGGAGGATGAAGAGACAGCGGATTTGAGGGAGAGAGAGCAAGGAAGCTTAATAACACAATGGCAATCACTTTGTTACCTGAAGATGTCAATTTGGAGGAAGGCAGTGACACTCCATTTTTTTAGTCAGGTGAAGAATACTCATATGAGGACCTAAGTGAGGATGAGGCAGTAAGGAGGAAGTCTACTCATGAAAGGTATAATCTAAAGGCAAATGTTCCTGTATTCTCAGTTGGAATGGCATTTAGGGATAAGAAGGAATTCAAGAAAGCACTAGTTAAATATGGACTGAAGAAGAGTGTGCATTTGAATTTCCTAAAAGATGAGGAGGAGAGGGTCAGAGCCAAGTGCTCATGGCAGGGCTGTCCATGGCTAATCTATGCTGCCAACAGTAGCAGATCTGATTGGTTTCAAGTCATCACCTATGTGGCTGATCACAACTGTCCCCCAAGGTGAGACAATAGACTTGTCACTTCAACTGTAATTGCTAGGAGGTATGCTAGACAGATTAGGGATAATCCAACATGGAAAGTGGAGGGGATCAAGAATGCTGTGTTGCAAGACCTTCTAGCTAATGTGTCACTATCTAAGTACGTGCAAGAGGCCTAAAGCATTAGTGATGAAGAAGATGTTAGATGCTACAACTGGTGAATATTCAAGGGTATTTGACTATCAGCTTGAGCTTCTTAGAAGCAATCCTAAAAGCACAATTGTTGTTGCTCTCAACCCAGACATCATTGTGAAACAAGTATTTGAGAGAATGTGTGTCTGCTTTGAGGCTTGCAAGACTGGATTTCTAGCTAGTTGCAGGAAAGTCATTGGTATAGATGGCTGTTATTTCAAAGGTCCTACTACTGGTGAACTGCTTTGTGCCATAGGAAAGGATGCAAACCACCAGATGTATCCAGTAGCATGAGCAGTAGTAGAAAAGGAAACTTATGATTCTTGGTATTGGTTTCTTAGGCTTTTGCCGAAAGACCTAAAAATTGCAGATGAGGGTGATGGTTGGGTCATAATTTCTGACCAGCAAAAGGTTAGTCTTTTTCCTTGCTGTGTATTTTTATCTGTCAACATATATATGCAAACATCTATAGCCTAATACATACTGTCCTATATAGGGTCTTATTGGGCCAGTCCAGGACCTCATTCCTAAAGCAGAGCATAGGATGTGTGCAAGACACATCTATGCAAATTGGAAGAAGTATACAGACCACAAATTGCAGAAGAGGTTTTGGAGGTGTGCAAAAGCCCCATGCAGACAAGTGTTCAACTACTACAGAGCCAAGTTGGCTGAGTTGACACCTCAAGGAGTGTGGATAACATAGACTCCGGGTACCCACACGGTGGGCCTAATAGACCACCCGGCAGGGGATAGACCAAGTCGGGTGGATAAGGATGTGTACCAATCGGACTCTAGAAGGCTTGCTCGGCAAGAAAAGAAGCTTATTCCTAATTAATAGGGAAGATATACTTGTAATCCCGGATAACTACTAGAGGATAGAGATAGGAATTCTATCTCGTAACCGATCAGGACTCTATCTTGTAACCCTGCCCCCACTATATAAGGCGGGCAGGGAGCCCTTGGTTCGGCATCTTGAAGAACATCTTCACACCCATCCATAGAGAGACATCTCCCGATCATCTTGTACACATATACACCATATAATCGCAGAGCACAGGAAGTAGGGTATTACCTCCGCCATGAGGGCCTGAACCTGTATAAATCACTGTCTTGTGTTATCATCGAGTTTGGATCTTGTGCATAGCCCCATATATAATCATTGCCAACGGTAACCCCTAGTTAGCTACCAGTCGACAGTTGGCGCGCCAGGTAGGGCCAGCGTCAAGATCATCTTCATCAAGCTTGATGGCATCGATCAACGGAGTCGCCGTCGTCTTCGCCCACGGCAAGGCTTCCTGCTTCGGGAGCCGACTGCATCAGCAATGACTTTGGTGAACTACACTTCCCTGATTTGGATCAGATCCAATTTGGGAGAACTACAACAATGCCTCCCGCTCGGGTTGGGGAACGCCACGGCCATCTACTCATGAGTAGTGCGTCAACGGCTCGCTTCCCGACTCGGATACGGCGACGGCTCGAAGACAGATTCTGCACATCATCTTGTTTCTTCAATTCCCGAGGATCTAGAAGGAATTTCAGGATAAGACTAGATGCGTTTGAAAGATAATTTCGTCGTCTTTCCGTGAAGCCCAAGAACGCCCAAAACGGAGTCCGGATGTGTCCGGGACATCCGTTTGAAGGCAGGCTGCGCGGGATGGTCGCGAGTCCCAGCAAGCTCGTAAAACCCATCTGCGGAGGCTGCGGCATGCAGATATGCCGTGGTACACCTCCAAGGACATCAAGGATCAGCAAGGAGCTTTTCCAAATAATCGACGATCAACGCTTCTTCCGGACTCGGATCCGATCTAGTCCGAGGAGAACATCGACATCTCTTCGTCTAGACTCTCGTTCGGGTCGAGAAACGCCGCCGTCACCTACTCCCGAGTGGTGTGCCGGGGGCTCAATTCCCGATTCGGATACGTTGATAACTCAATCAAGGACTTCTACAACACTTTCGCGGGTTCGAACATGATCCAATCCGTGGGAGGAATTCAACAGCGCTTTACTCGGACTCCCGGTCATGTTGGGGAATGCCACCGTCGTCTACCGACGAATAGTGCGCCGGGGGCTTAATTCCTGACTCGGATACGGTGAGGTCCCGATGGAGTACGAATCACGGGTGGTGACCGTCATCAGAAGCAAATCACTCGGACTCGACGATCACGGTGTCCATCGTGCGACGCCGGCCTCATCAACCACGAGACGAACGTGAGAAGAAGATGCGATCTGTTCCCATTCAGAATCTGGATGGAACTTGTGTCATGAATTTCCGCTGACTCAGGAGGAGTTTCGGGGTGATATAAGATGCGTTGGAAAGCTTATCTCGTTATCTTTCCAACGAATCCAAGAACGCCTAAATCGGACTTCGGATGCGACTGAGGCGCTTCTTTGAAGACAGACTACGCAGAGAGGTCGCGAATTTCGGCGAGCTCGTAAAGCTCGTCGGTGCCGGCCGCCGCGTAAGAATTGATCCTGCCACATCTTGTGGGACGTTGAAAACTAGCGAGGACTTCTTCGACTTTCGTCAAGCTACACCAACCGCGCGGAGATCATTTACGGCTACGGCCAACTCCGTCGACCACGGGCGAGACCTCGACGAGCACGTGCTGTTCGTCGCCGACCACGACGTGTGCCACTCGGTGTTGATCGAGATCTGAACGACTATTTCCTCTACTCAGCTACGTGCCTATGCCTCCAAGGTCTATAGCTCGGCTGTACGTCATCGCGCGCCATGATCGTCCGGTACGGCTACACGCCTGCAGCTTCAAATCTACGGTTCGGCGATAAGCCACTTGGCTACACGCCTACGCCAGCACCACGAGCGCACAAGTCTACGACTCGGCGACATGCCTACGCCCGCGCCACGAGCGTCCAAGTATTCAGCTCGGCTGTACGCCATCGCGCGCCACGAGCGCCCGGTACGGCTGCACGCCTATAGCTTCAAATCTACGGCTCAGCAACAAGCCACTCGGCTACACGCCTACGCCAGCGCCACAAGTGCCCAAGTCTGCGGCTCGGCGACACGCTACTCAGCGACACGCCTACGCCCGCGCCACGAGCGTCAAAGTATTCAGATCGGCTGTACGCCATCGCGCGCCACAAGCGCCCGATACAGCTGCACGCCTGTAGCGTCAAATCTACGGCTCGGCGACAAACCACTCGGCTACACGTCTACGCCAGCGCCACGAGCGCTCAAATCTACGGCTTGGCGACACGCCACTTGGCGACACGCCTACGCCTGCTTCACGAGCGTCCAAGCATTCAGCGCGGCTGTACGCCATCGCGCGCTATGAGCGTCTGGGACGGCTACACGCTTATGTGACCAAGTCTACGGCTCAGCTACACGCCTACGCCAGCACCACGAGCGCCCAAGTCTCCGGCTCAGCTACACGTTGCTCAGCGACACACCTACGCCCACGAGCGTCAAAGTATTCAGCTCGGTTGTACGCCATCGCGCGCCACGAGCGCCCGGTACGGCTGCACGTCTGTAGCTTCAAATCTACGGCTCGGCGACAAGCCACTCGGCTACACGCCTACGCCAGCGCCACAAGCGCCCAAGTATACGGCTCGGCGACACGCTACTCGGTGACACGCCTACGCCCGCGCCACGAGCATCCAAGTTTTCAGCTCGGTTGTACGCCATCGCGCGCCACGAGGGCCTGGTACGGCTACACGCCTACAGCTTCAAATCTACGACTCGGCGACACGCTAGTCAGCGACATGCCTATGCCCACGCTATGAGCACCCAAATCTATGACTCGGCGACAAGCCACTCGGCTACACGCCTATGCCTCCAAGTTTACGGCTCGGCTACACGCCTACGCCTACTCCCGAGCTAAGTCCTCACTACCATAATCTTTTCAAATTAATCTAAGTTGTTTCTTGACTTGCTACTTAGTCGGTCTCCAACTAAGCAGTAAGTCGGGGCTACACCTAATAGGTACACTTGCGTGCACTTTTTGTTGCTTTTTCTTCATGATCGCAAATGAATCCGAGTGGTTTTTCCGAGTAGTGAAGCTCTGACCCACGAACGGCGAACTCTAGTCACTCGATACGCGTGCCTGGGAAAAGAGCCATGAGCCAATTCCAGACCCTCGGGGGGCTAGACTAGTCGGGCAGAGTGCTTAACAAAAGGAAGGTTACTTGGAGGAATTTAATATCAAAAAGGAAAAGTAGCAAAAGCATAAAAATTATTTAAATAAAGCAGTCGGACCTTACATCCGATTGGTTGTTTTTCATCCAGATACTGCCTAAATCCTACATGTACATGCTACAGGGGTTCAAAGGTTTTTACTTCATCGAGTACTTTCTACGACTCCGTATACGAGTAAGAAGGACCTGCGCAATGAGCGACAACTACGGCTCGGCGAGCTCCCGGCACGGCTACAAGCCTACGCCCGCGCTTCGACCGTCCAAATCTATAGCTCGGCGAGCACCTGGCAAGGCTACAAGCCTACGCCCGAGCCACGAGTGTTCAAGTCTATGGCACAGCTATAAGCCCACGCCAACTTCGGTACGGCTATACGTCTACACCATCTTTGGTACGGCTATACGCTTACGCCTCTGGCCATGGGCCATCCTACGCCTTGAGCGCTAACTACGGCCTTCCAGCTGCGCGTCACAACCAGTGGCTACAAGCGTAGCCGGGCTAAGCCAAATTCAGCCTCGGTGCACCCCTTTGAGGGCATATCACCGGCAGAGCTACAAAAAATTACCCATCTCTTGGTATACCCCATGTTGGGTCACTAGTTGGTATTTGCATGTCGGGATCGATACCGATGATGTCGAGATTGAGTTTGATAGTACGCCCGGTTGGGGTCTATCTTTGTACACCCCTACCCGGGTATGGATACCATACGGCCAAACTCTTTTCTTAAGGTACGTCCCGTGGTGGGGTCGCTAGCTGTATTCCGCGACAGTATGATACAAGTACCGCCTGGCTGACAACAATGGTATGCCCCATGTTGGGACACTAGCTGTGTGACCGCACTAGTCGGATACAGGTATTATTGGGCCAAACTCTATCCAGATGGTATGCTCTATGTTGGGCCAAGCTTTACTCTACGAGTATAGGTACCAGATGGTTAAAAATACGGTATGCCCTCTGGGGCCACCAGCTGTATCCTACTCCGGTCGGGTACAAGTATCACTCGGCTCTTCAGCCAAAACCATTTGTACGCCCCATGTTGGGTGGCCCGCTGTACATCGCAAGACAAGTACATGTATCACTCGGCTCTTCAGCCAAAACCAGTGGTACGCCCCATGTTGGGTCGCCAGCTGTACCTCGCAAGACAAGTACAGGTACCGCTCGGCTTTTCACCCCAAAACCAATGGTACGCCCGGTCGCCAGCTGTACATCGCAAGACGAGTACAGGTACCACTTCATCAAAATCAAGGTGATGCGCCTTACAATGGGCCAATCGTCAGAACTACGGCAATCCCGGGCTAGGTATCACTAACAACTCTCTATGAGTCCTTCACAGTCTCCTTGCAGATAACAGGCAGAAGCCAGTCGGCAAGAAGCATCAACAATCTACAAAGCACTCGACATGAAGCATGACTCATCCAAGGTGCGGTAAAGAGCAGCAACTCGACTATGAAGCACTCGGAGGCTACTGTGGATAACATAGACCCCGGGTACCCACACGGCGGGCCTAAGAGACCACCCAGCAGGGGATAGACCAAGTCGGGTGGATAAGGACGTGTACCAATCGGACTCTAGAAGGCTTGCTCGGCAAGGAAAGAAGTTTATTCCTAATTAATAGGGAAGATATACTTGTAATCCCGGATAACTACTAGAGGATAGAGATAGGAATCCTACCTCGTAACCGATCAGGACTCTGTCTTGTAACCCTGCCCCCCCCACTATATAAGGCGGGCAGGGAGCCCTTGGTTCGGCATCTTGAAGAACATCTCCACACCCATCCATCGAGAGACATCTCCCGATCATCTTGTACACATATACACCATATAATCCCAGAGCACAGGAAGTAGGGTATTACCTCCGCCATGAGGGCCTGAACCTGTATAAATCCCTGTCTTGTGCTACCATCGAGTTTGGATCTTGTGCATAGCCCCATATATAATCATTGCTGACGGTAACCCCCAGTTAGCTACCAATCGACAAGGAGCTAAAGACATGATGAATTCTAGTCTAGAGCATTGGAGTAGAGCATGTTTTAGGCTAGGATCATATTGTGATTTTGTGGACAACAATATGTGTGAATCATTCAACAATTCAATCATGGATAACCCAATCATATCAATGCTAGAAGCCATCAGATGCAAGGTCATGCTGAGGACACAAGAGAATAGATCAAAATATGAGAGGTGGACCGGCAAGATTTGTCTAAATATACTAAAGAAACTTAGGCAAAACATTGAGAGGTCTGCACAATGCCATGTCTTGGGGAATGAAAAAGATGGGTTTGAGGTTGAAGAGAAGGAAAAGATGAGGCACACAGTGAACTTGCAGCAGCTTACATGCTTTTGTAGGTATTGGCAGCTCTCTGGCATGCCTTGTAGTCATGCAATCAGTGCTCTATACAAGGCATCTGGATCAGTGGAAGATTACATTGCAGCCTGCTATAGCATTCAAGAGTACAAGAAGACATATGAACACTGCTTACAGCCATTTGAGGGGAAGGAAAAATGGCCTGTTTCTGAGAACCCAAAGTCTCATCCTCCAGTGTATGTCAGGATGATTGGTAGGGCCAAAAAAGAAAGAAAAAGAGAGCCAACAGAGAAGCAGAAAGGAGCCAAGTTGACAAGGGTCCCAAAGTCTCATCCTCCAGTGTATGTCAGGATGCTTGGTAGGCCCAAAAAAGAAAGAAAAAGAGAGCCAACAGAGAAGCAGAAAGGAGCCAAGTTGACAAGGGTTGGAATTAGGATGAGGTGCTCTCTTTGTAGAAATTCTGGCCACAACTCTAGAAAATCCCAACTAACAAACAAGGAGGTGACAATGCACACCTGAAGAGGGCTACTGCTAAAAAAAGGAAGGCATCTGAAGCATCAACTTCGACAAATGCAATGGTAATATTCTAACTATACTCATGTACCTAATATATGATAGCTACTAATTGCATGTTACAATGCAGCAAGATGGAGGAACCCAAGGAAGCTCCACATCCCAGAGAAGAACATGCAAAAGGGCTACCACCCAGAAGACTACAGGACTTGCAAAGCTTGTCTTAGGTTGAAATGTACCAGTGCAGCATGCTCTAGTGTGTCATACTGTCATCTAGTGGTGGACTTTTGTAATGCACGAGAAAACTTATGGCTTATTTTGGATGCTATTGAGCCATGCAACCTACTGGTGTTGTCTACTTGATGTAATGCATGATGAATATGGCTTCTTTTGGATGCTGACTGCATGTACAAACTACTCTTGGTGACTGAGATGCTATGTTGCATGTTTATTGGCTAGAGATTGTGTTAATATGTTCTATTGTTGCTGTTGATGATGTTATGTTCATCTGTTGTGCATCGGCGGTTGTTATTTATTTCTTGTTAAATTGTCCAAAGTGAAAGGGTTTATTTGCAAAGGCTGGTGTATTTGGATGCGGAAGAAACATGCATCTATTTCCCGCCAATTCTAGGGGGTTATTTGCACCCCCAAATCTTGCTTGTGCAGATGTGGCGGTGGACTAGTCGTGGATGTGGCTATTTAGCCCAGGTGGCGCGCGAGGTGGGTGAGACTGTGCACGTGTCAACCAAAACTGGCAAAACCGACATGTGAAACCACCGCGGGGGGTTATCTGCAACGGATTGAATAGTATGTGGGACATAATACCTGATTTTCGGAGTCAGGGGGTTATGTGCGCTCAACTCAATAGTTCAGGGGGTCAAGTAGACTTTTTCCTTGTCGTTTTGCGTGTCAGATAGACCAACGGTGCCGACGCGCGAGCGGGATGGATCTGCTACCGCCGTGTGGGGTGGCGGAAGCCACCGTTTCTGCCGTCTGGCGTGGCGGAAGCGGGGTTTCCGTCGGCCCACATGGCTAAAGCCGTCTAGCGTGGCGGAAAGAACCTCATTTTTTGTAAAACCCAAAATATATGGCATACTTTCACAATTTTTATTTAAATATGTATTATTCAACCAATTTTTCCAGACCATGGTGTGCCACAATCGAAGCAGTTGGAGATTGCAGAATCAAAGAAGGTTGGAGAGGCGGGGATCGAGAGAAGTCGGAAGTTTTGCGAATAGGGGATTTGAGATGGATCATAGCCTCTTAGGGATAAAAATATATTGTGTATGGGGGAATCTTTCGTTCTAAATTCCTTGAGAGTTGAAATATTGTTTGTGTCAAATCTAATCAGTATTGACACAAGAGTGGTTCTTTGGTGACCACATGGAAAATGTTGCTGCTAATTACCGAGCAACACATAAATAACTACAGGAAAACGAAGTGTTTTCGTTGGCCCATATTAATTTCATCGGTAAAAAAAAACCGATGAAAAAAGGTTATAATTTCGTCGGTTCCTCCAGCCCACGAAATAAGATGCCGCCACGTCCCCAAGCACCCCACCCACCGGCCCGTCTCTCACTCATGACCTAGAGCTCCCCCACTTGCCCGCGCCGCGCTGCTCCGCCACTCCCCCGCGCCGCCGCCACCCTGCTCCCTCGCGCCGCTCGCCTTCTTCACCTCGCGCCGCCGCCGCGCTGCTCCCCGCTCCACTCCTAGGGTTTCCTCCTCCTCCTCGCCGATCGCCGTGGTGGCGCGCCCATCCCGCCCATGCTGCCTCCGGCGCTGCCTTCCTCCTCCCACCGCCGCGCGCCCCAATTCCTTTCCCCTCCTCGCCCGTCCCTTCCCGATCCGAGGGGGGGTGGGGGGGGAAGCGTCGGCGCTGATCCAGGGGGGGAGTTCCGCGGAAGAAGGCGGCGACGAAAGGGGGAAGCAAGAGCGGGAAGTCAAGACGGCGACACCGACATGCGGCGGAGGGGGAAGGGGGAGGAGTCAGCGGATCGACGGATCTCGGAGGCAGGGTCTGGGCGAAGCTCTCCGGTGACTTCGCCGTCGCTAGATCCGCCGCCTAGGAGCTCTCCGGCACCGTCGTGCTGCTCCATGTCGTCGCCTCTATCAGAGAGCTCGAGCTTCGGGTAAGATTCGAGCCTCTCCTTACATCTGGTTGGTGTTTGATGCGTATGTATTATCTAGGGTTGGTTGGACCACTTGTTCTTGCCCTTTTCCGGTAGATCTAGCGGTAAATCTAGGGGTGTATGCATGGTGATGAGTAAAAACTGCTGATCAATTGAACCGTAATCACACATATTGATTTGTTCATCCAAGGGGCATGTGTATGTGTGGTGGTAGAATTTATTCGGATTTATGTGTGATTACGTACGGTTGGGTTGAAGGATTTTAGGGTTCGAAACATGAATAGGGTAATGCAAGCAGGAATCAAACCGAAATGGCAAGCTTCCTTGAAATGTCTATTTGCTAGCCGATGAGGTGACTACTTCCAATTCTAGGAAACAAAACGTGTGCTGAATGTTAAACTCAAATGGCAAGGTTGTGTTAATGTCTGCATTTTTGTTCATCATATCGGTTGGTGCTACTACTGAATGTATTATGTTACTAGAATACATGCGACATAACAGGTTAATTTGCTGGCTTTGAGAGGGTTTCCAAATTTGATGACACTTCTCCCAATCTCATACCAGTTACAACAACACAATGGGTATGAGAGAGGGGAAGAGACTGATGTGGTCTGCACATAATTTACTACTGTGATTATCTTGGATGCAAAAAGTCTTAGATGTGGATTTTTTAATGATTGATGGCATTTAATGCAGCCAGTATCTCTGTAGAACTAAGTTAATTCACCATGAATTCATTATGCTATCCAGCTGCAGTGAGTTGGTTGATTCACTGTTTAGTCCCAAAAAATTAAGTCATCAATTAATTTATACACTAATAGAATACTATGTCATACTAGCAGTGCCAATAACAGAACCATGATGCCAAACAAAGCCTAAATCTGCTCCAGTTATCTTGGTAGGTCCCAAATAAAACCATGGCCACATCAGGTTCCAACTTTGTAGCTAGGTGAAGTCTGTGTACCCAGTACCAAGATTAAATACATTGAAACATATATGAGAAAAGCATTTACTGATCTATAAAAAAGAAACATCTGATAAAAAACAACATAATAATATTGGTGTGACATATGTCTGTACAAGTTTACAACCTCAATTCACTGTTCAGGCCATTTTCCCCCACTGTGCTTAGAATAATTAAGCAATCGAAGATTGATGAGGCAATGAATAGATAGATAGTCACTTACTTACTTTGTAACGAAGAAATCATCTAATATATCATGTGGACAATAATTTACCCCCAAATTCCTGAATCTTGCACTTCATTGGAATCATTTAGATTTAGTTCAGTGTTCAAACTGCTGGAGTGCTAGTTGTGATCAAAATTGAACCTAAAATGTCCTTTCTGTTACTTGCTTGTGACATTTTAATCCTCCATTAAACATTTGTAGTTGAGTGTGCAGATGAGTTTATTATTTTAACATGGCCTTGCTTTGGAATATTGTTAATATGTGACCACTGACCAGTACAGTTTTTTATGCTTGCTCTAATACTCTTCTTTCCCTTTCTGCTCTGCAGATGGAAAGAATTTTGTAGAACAGTGGCTTTCTTCTCTTCAGAGCTGATGTGTTCAGATCTACTCTAGCTAGGTACTTTTTCAGTCTAAGCTCTAATTTATATTTGTTAGGAATAAGTAATATTCAGACATTAAGAAATGATTAGCATCAGGTTTTTAATGTACCATACGTCTTTCCTGTGTTCTGGTCATGCAAATTTGGATATTTTGTCACTTATCTACTTCTACAATTCCTCCAAATCTCTTCAATGGAAATTAGGCAATAGCATCCCACTTAATTTGAGATCTTTAGCTTGTTGATATAGCTTAATAGCTCTAGTTCTATGTCGCTAGAACTGACCAGCTGTCATGATATATGTCAGCATCTAAATAATTGTCTTACCAGCAATTTCTTGTTCTCTTCTAAACCATATTACTGTTTTGGCATTTGCATTAAGGTTGGTCTAGAACTTGAAAGAAGTTTTGGTGGCAAGGCTGCTAATATGGTGAACTTTGCTGGAAACTCTGCTGCATCTCTAATTGAACTTATTACCAGTCATTTTCCTGGTAAACCTTCCACTATGCTTATCTCTTACCCGTCACTAGGCATATATATTTGGTTTTGGTTAGCCATTCCTTGGTCTTAGCTTATTTCTTTTGGTGCACATGCTTGAGTGAAAGTGCCGATGCAGCTTTGGAATTAATCAGGACAGTAACTACCGATGGTCTAAGCTGCGACAGTGTTACTGCTGACTGCCGATGCAGCTTTGGAATATTTGGACATTTTATGTTCTTTCTCGTAGATATTTCAATGTGAACTATAGCTTGCTGAAAAATTCTCGTACATATTTTCTGTGAATTTTCTATGATTTTCTGTTATTTTTGTGAATTTTCTGTGAATAAAACAGGGTGACCCTATTTTTTTTATTAAAAAAATATGTAATTTCGTCGGCCAAAACCGACGAAATTAATGGTTTTGGCCGACGAAATTAATAGCCACGTCATCCAGATCAAAACCGAGCTTCCCATATTTTTTTGATGACGTGGCGGATAATTTCGTCGGCCCAGGCCGACGAAATTAAGTGCCACGTCAGCTTTCCGTCGCCCACGCGGCGCATCGGGATTGTAATTTCGTCGGCCTCCGAAACCGATGAAAATACTGTAATTTCGTCGGCAACCGACGAAAAGTGATGTAATTTCGTCTGTAATATTTCATCGGCCTAATTTCGTCGGCAAACCGACGAAATTAATTCAATTTCGTCGGTTTTGGCCCTATTTTCGTCGGTTTGTGGCCGACGAAATTATATCGGTTTACTGTATACTATATGCTCTGAGTCGTAATACAACTATACAAGCCGACCCAAATACTTTTGCGCCAGTTTATGATTAGAATCGACACATAAGTTATGTATTTGTTATCACCAGTACAAACAAGCTTCTGTCTCCTATCCATTGAGCAATTGATACTAATATATAGGTAGGAATGAAAATGGTATGGATAGCTTCGACCTACCAAAACAACTCAGATAGTGATTCAAATAAATTTTTGGATATCCAAGGCATATTTTCTTGATGCAGGTAAAATGTCACAAATACGGGTACAAATACAAATAAATATCTTGGATAATATTCATTGGTTAATATTTGGGTATTTTTAAATAAGATATGTATAAGATTTCAGCCTAGCCTATTATATATGTATAATGAGTTAGTGACCATCAACAAACATGCGGCATATTAATTAGGCCCATTTGTCCATCTACATTTTCTTGTTCCGTTGTGCACTTTTCATGTTAATCTTCATTTCTATTATATATTTCTATTGATATTATTTTTGTAATATAATAGATTATAGATATCATTTTAACTGGGCATTCAAAATTTGCTTACCAAAAAATAATTTAAACGTGTTATACCCATATTTTTTAAGAATACAAATTTAGTTGCCCACAAATATTCGCTATATCCTATTAATCCATCTATAAAGTTGGTTTATATTTGCACATATTATCTGAGAATTATCTGTTCCTAACACTATATTATCAAATATTATCTGTACTCGTTCGGATATTGCCCATATTGTTATCCAATAATATCCGTATCTAACACTATTTGTGTTTGAATATGTATCTGCCACTAGTATCCATATCTGACACTATCCGCGTCCAAATTCATATAAATATGGATACAAATACAATACGAGTGGTTTTCAATCCATTTCATCCGTATACATTGTAATGGAGAGGATATGGGAGGTCGGGGTGGGCACACACGCAATTGAGGAAAAGTAGTCTGCGCTGAAACAGGAGATGGTGTTGGAGCCTATGGGAATAGCTTGATTTCGGGCTAAAGAAGAGAAGGAAAAGATGGAAGAGAAGAAATAAGGTAAGTTGACCTAGCACAATAGTATACATAGTTGTAGTATAATTTCTGACTTTATAAATTAATGGCAAATATGTATAAAGAGAAGAGTCAATTTCTTCCATGGCACCATATATTACAAAGTCGTATGTTCACAATATGGCATTACAATCATATTTTATTATCTTGTATGCCTTTTTTACTAAATTCTGTCGGTCAGACCGTTATTGCCAATAAAATGACCCTTTCACCCCTATTTTTCTTAACCACCCAAATTAGGAATTTGACTAAATTTTTAGGTTTAAAATATTATCTCCAAAAAAATTCGACCGAATATGAAAAATTTGAAATATAAGAAATTTTGAAATCTAGATGAAATAAATACTACAAAATCTAGCTAAAATTTTAAATGTGAAATATGAATATAAATTTTCTAAAACCTAGTCAATTTTAAATCTAAAATTGACAAAATTTTTAAAGTTCTAAACCGTCTAAATTTTAAAGTTTGACATTTGAGAAAATTTTCAAAACTTTTAAGCCATACCAAAATTTGAAATGTAACCATTTTTTAAATCGGCCTAAGTTTTAAATTGAAGAAATTTCAACATTTATGAATCTACCCAAACTTTTGAATTTTAAATCTTTATTTTTTTACCAAATACGAATTTGGTTAGATTTTGAAATTTCAATAATTCATCTATTTGACTGGGGTAATATGGGCATTATAGTATACTCTAACGGTACCAACTAACGGAATGGTATATAAAATAATAAAAACAAATTGCAAGGCCATATAACAATCATTTTGCAATAGCACAAATGACATCGCAATTCAAACTAGTGGTATACAGGGTATTTTTTCTAATGGAAACTTTTCTAGGGCCTTTATATAATCAATCCAAGTTTATTTGGTCTTGGATAGTTCTCTGTATGACATGGTTAATTTTATGTGCTGGTAAAACATATCATAAAATTATATCAAAATTAATGATCATTAGTTAAACTTCCGATCAGAAAATTTTCAAATGTACATAAAATGTTTTCATAGATTTTTAACAAATTTTTATATAAAATGCAACATCGCTGAATTATTGTTGAAACATTTTCATACACCTTTGATATACTCCTTCGTCCCAATATAGAGGGTGTATAAATATTTTCAGAAAGACCAAAAAATGGTGTTTAAAAGAGTAAATCATTTTAAATTATCTCGTTACTCGAAACATCAACATGTTTACAAATTAATCTTTGATGTTTTGCTTCCGTGCATGCAAGCATACATCTTCTTCCAATGCGCTTAATTAATAGTCTGAATAGTTAAAGCTAGCAACAATATATACTTCATAGTGTGAATAGCTCAACTAGCAGTTAATTGCTCATGTCTTTCCCAAAGAAGTAATAAGGAGACGTCTTATATTATGAGTCAACTTAAAAAAAAATTTTGCGCTCCATATATTGGGACGGAGGGAGTAGGTTTTTTAGCATTCATATCGCATGCGGATGACTTCTTGCATAAAGAAGAAAGGGGACACGCGAGCCGGTGCAGGCTGTACGCTCCAGGCAATCCTACGACTGCAGTTCGGTCCAGGCCATATTGACCTTGTTTCCCAAACTTAACACATGCATTGTCGTATGATCAGACGCGCGCGGAGCTTCCATTGTCATATGATTCAATATTGGCAATTTCAAGTTTGATGTGATCAGCAACATATCTGAATCATCGACCGATCTCTCCTTTTCATTTGGCGGGCTCCTTTAACTAATTCGGCACCATTACGCTACAGATCGACTTTCAGGCTTTCAGCCCAGGTCATTGCCTTGATACTTCATCTCCCTTTTTTCTTTCTGGCGCCTTAGCCACTATGGACTGACGGTATCCTTCCCACACGGAATATAGATGGCCAAACGGACGGCCACCAGACTTTGAACTTCAGATCTAAGGCTTGTTTTCAGCTCTGCTAGCCAATAGGACATTTGTTTCTTTGTGTATATTTTATTTTAGTTTATTCTATATACATACTATTAAATAAAAACAAAACAAAAACTAATCGTGTTGTTCCTGTGCCGGCCCACGGGCTTACCCTTTGGCCTGAGTACTATCTATATCATGCCGTACCATGCTTCGGGTTGGGCCAAAATGTTGTGCCTCGTGTCGGCCCATTTGGTCATCTATAACACAGAATCACCTAACGCTGATCAAATATCCCGTGCAGATGCACGCTAATCCACATTTTGGTAACGCATACTCATACCCTCACTTTTTATTTCAAATACTATCCAGAATACGCTTGACAAGTGGATCCTGCATATCATACTCACCTTTTGCTTCCTCCTCCTTCAATCTTCTCCGACTCGGGCAGTCCCATAGCCTGCCACCGCCGTGGCACGCCCCCTACGCAGCCCAACCGCGCCGCTCCACAAGGCCATTATCGTGGCCCAACCAAGCCACGCCGCTCAACGACTCCCTCTCGCCCACCAACCCTCCTAAATGCCTCATAAATGATATTTTAAACTAAACGCATTCCTGATATTTTAATACTGGCATTAAAAAACCCTAGGATCAAAGGCAACTTTACTCTACACTTCATTATATACTTTTTTTTTTTAAAAATGATTTGAGATATGATGCAACTTAATTCTCTATCTTGTCTTTAGAAAGAAAAGTGAGATCTTACGCAGGCATCTAATCTGATGAAAACTTGTAATCCGCTCCAAATAACGAACTCTTGGGATATTCCCATTCAAAGTTTGAATCTTATGCACCCATCTAATATGATTAAAACTTATAAACCATTTCAAATAACAAAATCTCGGCATACTCTTATTTAAAGTTTTAATTTATCTGGGCAAGCTCACAATAATAAGAGAGAACACACTGTATAAAAACCAGGGAACGAGCATAAGCACAAAAAATTAAAGCAAAGAATGAGCAACCATAACGAAGTGAATGAGCATAATAAAAAAATTAAAGAAAAGAATGAGCAACCATAACGAAAATAATGATCGCATTCCTCGTATTAAAGTCATTGGACGACCACATAATTTATAATAGAAACCTTGTCTTTGCACCAAACTAGGTTTGACTTCGAGTTCAACTGGCACAAACACTGACTAGATATTTATTTAATTTATTCGCATAATCATGTACGAGGTCCTAGGTGCGTCTATGAACTCCGTAGAGAAGACAGTGAAGATGTCATTGGCACCAGTGAGCTGAAAATTGTGAAGATGCCATTGGCGCCAGTGAGCTCAAAAAAAACTGGCCAACATTGTGGCCAGGTGTCACCAAGGAAGAGTACCATGAGATCAATGATGGCCTTTGGGTTTTATGCCACTAAGTGACCACACCGAAGAGGAGAGCCAGTTTTATGCCACTAAGTAACCACACCGAAGGGAAGAGCCAGTCCTTCGTAGCTAGGACCTTTTTGTTGGCCTAGAACGCCATAGGTTCCTTTACTTGTTTAAGGTACCAACTTCCACACCTCGCCACCGACACAGCTCGCCACTGTGTGGTGCGAGCTCTCACTTGTGGTCTTTCAGCCGGACGACGCGGGTGTTGTCCTCGCTCAGTCGTGCTCCTCACCATCAACACAACTCACCACCGATATAGAATGTGTGGTGCGAGCTCCCACTCGTGCTCTTTCAGCCAGACAACGCAGTGTTGTCCTCCCTCAGTCGTGCTCCTTGAGCCGGGAGTCGTGATGTTGTATTTTCTTGGGTGCGTGCTATAGTATATACTCAGTTGAATTTGGTGACCTCCAATACCTCACTCATAATAAACTGGGCTATGTTGAAAAATATTATATTTTTTTAAAAAAACGTATATGGATGTATATTATGAGCTCGGAACCGATAACCGTTGGCCTAGTAATAAGGAGAGAACTCACACATCGCTCTCTCTATAGAACACACACGAGAAACACAGATACACCGGGAACTTTTGTGCAGCGCTCGCAACAACTGAGCTTGCTTTTCATCTATGTTATTCCCTTTCTCCCAACTCAACAACTAGTTACATGTGACATATATAGCTCAGCCAATGCAACGCACACAGCCACTCACGCTTAACTCCTTGATATCCTATTTGCATGCCACTAACTAACACACCCACACAGACATGGCTAACCACTTGCTCATGCATGCAACTATAATCACCGATTCATATATATGGCGCGCGCGCGCACGATCTTCATGTGTCCAACTAGTACGGCCGTGCCCACATGCATATGATCCCCTAATAACCAGGCAAAGTAACCTCACACTAATCAAGCCGATGGCAAGATTGATCACCACGACATGCATGACTAGATATTAACCAATTAAGATGCAAAACTCCTCCTCCATGCACTGGATACATGCATGGCACAACTAATGCATGAGCCAGCTAGACTTGGTTACAAGATTAATTCCAATGATAACATCTTCGAATAGCAGTTTCGTTCGCTAGCTGCATTACAATTAATGTCTACTTTATAGCACATACTCCCTCTGTCTTAAAAAGAATATCGTTTTAGGCTTCAAAATTTATCCCAGAAAGAATGTTATTTTGGACTGCGAGTCCCACTCCATTGATTAAACCAAATAATTACCCCACTCCTCCCACCTACCGCCCACCGCTCTCTCCCCGCATCGCCTCCTCCTTCCTCCCCCCTTTCCCCGCATTAACACCACCATCTCCCCGCATCGCCTCTCCGTCATCGCCCTTTCCCCGCACCAGCACCACCCTCTTCCTGCATCGCCTTGGCCGTCCTCCCCCTTTCCAAGAACAAGCACCAACTCTCCTCGCATTGCCTCCTTTGTCCTCGCCCCTTTCCAGATGGATATGGAGCGAATCCAGCGGCGCAACTGGCGATCTGAAGCTGCAGGCGTCGGCAGACCGAATCCGGCCTCTAGACAACAGTTGCAGGAGTTCCCTCCCTCCCCAACCGCACCGCCAACATCTAGGGTTTGGCCGAGGCGCCGAATCCGTGGGGGTAGGAGCTCGTTGGATGGCTGGACCAGTGAGCGGCGCCTTCGAGTGTCTCCCGCCGACGATCTCTACGTCGGGGAGGACCAAGGTGCTGGGTGGGACGCCATGTGGTGCCCCGATTCGCCGCAGAAAGACGGTGGCTTGGACCACGTCCTGTACATCCCGGACTCGAAGGACGAGGCCCGCGAGGAGGACAGCTATTTCGTCACGGAGACGCAAGAAGTGGCATTGAAGAGGTGCAGAAGAGATGCAAGAAGATGACGGCTGGTGCGGAAGAGGTGGCGGCATCATGCGTAGAGGACCTTGCGTCCTCAGGCGTGGAAGAGCTAGCGGCGGGCGCAGGAGAGGTGTCGGCATTTGCCGTCGATGAACTGGTGGCCCGAGAACAGGTCGACCGCGAATTTGTGTTAAGCATGCCGTAGGTTCTGATGCCTAGCTACTATTCATTCACTTAAGATTATGCATCTATGCTATCTACTGCCGTGATGTTGTTAAGTTACTGATATGGGGTATTATCTGCTACTATGATGCTATAAATTTACTGATATGGAGTGTTATATGCTACTATGATGCCGTTAAGTTATTGATATGGGGTATTATCTGCTACTGTGATCGATGGTGTTAATTTTATATGAGACATTATCTGCTACTGTGATGGTGTTTAGTTACTGATAGGGGGTATTATCTGCTACTGTGATGCTGTTAAGTGACTGATATGGGGCTTTATCTGCTCCTGTGATGGTGTTAATTTTATATGATACATGATTTGCTACTAATTTTGTATGAGGTGTTTGCCATTACATAATAAAAGGTAAAATAGGCAGTAAACTTTAAATAGTGACAATCCACAATGGTTTGGCATTACAGTTCGATAGGAAGAACATTACAATAGGTAAAGTACAAAATTGTCATGACAATCATTTAGTTGCTTAAGGCCTCCATGACACTCTCCCATATAGCTGATGCTCACAATTTAGCCTTTTAGGCAAAGTACCTAGTGCTTGCAGTCTCTCCTTGTTAATGTGAGGGATATTGTACCTATTTCCTCCACCATATTTTATTGGGTAAAAAGCATACATGTCACTGTAGAGTTGTCTTTGAACAGAAATGCCATCGCAGAGTGCTTAATATCGGAGACGCCATTATAAACAGAATAAACGTGCATATATGCCATTATGGAGAGTATTCGGGATATATGTGCTGAAAATACAATCCAAAATACGATTAAATACGGTATGATGAGCGGGGCCCACATGTCATCCTCTCTAACATTCTTCTTCCCCATCCAGCCATTCCCCTCTTCTCTCTCTCCTCTCTGTCTCCCCCGCTCCTCTCTCCACTCTCCTGCCTCTCTCCGGCGACGTTCGCCGGGCGATGGCGGCGCTCTCGCCAGGGCGGAGGTAGAGGGCGGCGCGGCGATTCTCGGCGGCGGCGGCAGCGATTCCCGCAAGGGGGGAAGGGGCGGTGGAGCTAGAGGGTGGCGCGGCGGTCCTTATGGCGGCTACGGCGCAGCTTGCGACGGCTCGTAGCGGCGTGGTAGCGAGCTATGGCGGTGGTGGCGGAAGGTGCACGGTGGCGACTCAATCGGCACGACGGCGGGGTCGAGGAGGTGCGCAGCGGGGCGGGGAACGCGATAGTGGCAGCGGCTCGGCTCGGGAGTGTGCGAGGCAGTAGCGTGACGTGCGGGGTGGCGGCGGCCAATGGGGCACAGGACGGCGGCGGCTCACCGGCAGCGGCACAAGCAGGGGATGGCTATAGGGAAGGTAGAGGGGAGGCTAGGGACGGCGGCGGCCAAGGGGGCACAGGAAGGTGTCGCGCCGCCGCAGCTCCCTAGCTCCCTGCGCCCAAGCAGCGTCGCCTCGAGTAGAGAGAGAGAGAGAGAGAGAGAGAGAGAGAGAGAGAGAGAGAGAGAGAGAGAGTGAGAGTTGGGAGGAGGAAGAAGATGAAGTGGAGAGACTGACATGTGGGCCCGACGTGTAAGTATGTATTTTCAACCGTATTTCTCCTTGTGTTTTTTTCGAAATTCTCTCCTAGCTTAGAAAATGGCATATATGCACGTTTCTTCTGTTTATAATGGCGTCTCCGATATTAAGCACTCTACGGTGGCATTTCTATTCAAAGCCAACTCTACAGTGGCGTGTATGCTTTTTACCCTATTTTATTACCTCAAGAAAGCAACCTTGTAGTTTCAAGAACACCCTAGAGAGTTTACTTGGGTTGTAATCTTCATACTCTTTGCACACATTTTCTATAAGCTCATCCATATTTCTAGAGATTCTGTTGTATGCCAAGGACTGTAGAGTAGCAAAGAAACCAAGGTCTAGCGCATTCATATCAGGGGAATTTGGAGGCTAGCATATGAGGCGTATGTCAAGCCCTGTTTGTGGCACAGCAAATGCAAACTAATCGTCATTTGTTGGCACATGTGATGGTGCATTGTCTCGTTGAATCCATATAGTTCTTTTACGGTCTTCTTGTAGTCAACATGATACAATAGCTGGTAGCACTTTAGCAGTCATATATGACTTTATAGTATCTCTATCGACCTTGATTGTCTTGGTAACTAGTGTCCCCCTTTCTCTATTATGACTTCTCCTTTGAGGTGGTTCCTATGAATAACATATTTTAAATTGAAATCGGCATAGGCACAAATATGAATAATGCAATTAAAAGTATTCTATCAAGTGTGGTACCTTTCTGACAAAAGGCCACACTCCTATCTTACCATCAAAAGTACAATTACCTTCATCATCGAACCTAGCTTTTGCAACAGCCGATAAGAACATCACTTTATCAAAGGAGTTCTTGTTTTGCACACTTCTGTATGGGTCCTCCTCATCTGGAAGCATGTAAAAATTTCTGTCCTATTTTGTTGTATTGAACCATTTCTCATCTAGATGGACAATGTTATCCATTTCAATGAACTTGGGTTGGTTTGGCAAAAAATTCTGATCTAACATGGAAACACACCATTGCAGTCTGTCGTGACCCCAGTACTTGTAATGGGAATCCAGCATCACGAGTCGATACTAATCCCAGTTTAGTATCTCGTGATGGACAACATGGTAGAATCATCACAGCATATTTAATTAGAGTGAAATAAGAGTAAACCATAGTATTTTATTACAAAAACAAACTAGCATACCAGTTGATAGTCCATGCGGAATTAAACCATAACAGAAGACATCAGAGAAATCCAATTAAATAACTATGATAAATTCCAAGGTGTCGACCCGAACACCTTAGCTAGTCTTGCGCTCCCTCGACAGGGCCTTCCTGGTCCTGACCGTAATCTGAATAAAAATATGTCTGCGAGCAATATAATGAGTACGCGGCTACCTAGCAAGCAGTCCTTAATTATGAATGCAAGGTCAAAGATGGGAATAAGGTTATTTTACCCAAATCCTACTTCTAGCCATATTTTAGTTGATCAAGTCAAGTTTTATTATAGTGAATGCATGATCATCAATTTCAACTTCTCCAGTACAACAAAAGATGCATCCCGCACTAGGCCAATCCCAGCCTAATCTAGTCAGGTTTAGTATTGAAAAGGGTGAATCTACATGTGCAAACCTCTCGCCCCGTCCATAACCGTGGACACGGCTATCATGATAGTTTTAACTCTGCAGAGTGTGCACAAATTTCCCCACAAGCCCCGTCTCATCCACTAGGAGAGACGGTGCAAGACTGTTCCAGCCTACTACGCCCACCACTTCACCAGCCCTCTCTTAAGGTTTCCCCGGCCCCGCCGGTGCCCGCCACAGTAGGGCGCCTACTAAGTCTAGGCACCACCCGTGGGTCGTTCCCCATTTAAGCCATTCGGTCTCAGTAACGCACCTACCCCTCAGAGGAGATTGCAAGGCTCCTCCTAGGGTAGCAATGATTTAAACGAACCTGGACGACCCTACGAGCCAGCGGTTAGTGGGTTTCATAGTGTACTAAGCCAGGGCCAAAGGCACAAGTGGCTGTACGGTAAGGTTTGGTCTAGCAATACACAAGCTTGAGTCCTTATTAGAGGAGACCGTCTCAACACACCACAATCCCGGAAACATCTCTGCCAGGTCTCCCCTAAGTCATCTACACTAGTTTTAGTTGATTAAATTTCATCAAAAATCTCCACCATGTGGTACACGCCATACAAGGCACAATTTTATAGTGAATTCCCAAATGCAATCCTACACATCTAGTCAAGGATAGGCTAGGAAACAAACAACTGGTTCATGAAGATGGCTAAAGCATATTAATAGATGATTAACATGTCTAGGTACTCACGCCTAATTACATGCATGCAAATAATTTGGAAAGATAAACAACAATAATTATATTGTAAAACAAGGATGGAATTTGAAATTAAGCTTGCCTTCGAAATACTCAGCGCTCTGAGAGTCCCACTACGGTTCCGGGCAACAATCCACGCAACAATCACACCCACCGTCTATACATACAAACGACAAATAACATAACAGCAAGATCAATACAGATAAAATAGTTATTAAATATATAGAAAAATTCTAGGATTTAAATGTGATTTTTAGGCTCCAAAATCATCCAATTTGGAGTTACGGAGCTCCTTCGAGAAAGTTCCAGGCAAAATAGGAAAACCTAGGAAAAAGAAAAGGAAGAAGTCCAATTTACCTCCCTAACTATTGTAGAAGTTTATTTTTCCTCCCTCAACTCATTTGTGGCCGTTCGATGCAAGATTGGAGGGCCAGATCTTACCCATTTAACACAGAAGGAGGAAAAGTGAACTTTTTCAATAGTTGAGGGAGGCAATGTGGACTTCTTCCAAAAGAAAAACCCGAATAAACCCTAAATGGGCCGAACCGACCGAACCGGTCCATTTTCTCCCGTGCGCGCTCGGCCCAGCTCGGTCTAGTCCGGCGCGGCGGTGTGCGGCTGACAGGTGGGACCCTCTGGACAGTGGCACCCAACGGCTGACGAGCGGGACCCACTGTACATGGGCGGTGAAACGGTGCTGGCATGGCAGTGACGCGGTGGTGACGTGGCAGCGACGTGGCGACAGGTGGCCGTGACGTGGCGTGCCACGTGGCTCTCAGGGCCGGTGCGGTGCTGACGTGGCGTGATACGTGGCAGTGGTGTGCTGGTCTTGGGGTGACGTGGCACGGACGGGCCCGCCACCGGTCGATCGGGTGTGATTCTCGCGGCGTCTGCGGCACATGGCGCCACATGTCGCGTGCGAGGCGGCGGCGAGCGCGGCCGCTCGACCAGCGGGTCCACGGCTTGACCGCCCGCACGCCGCCGGCTGGGCTAGATCGGCTCGTGAGAGGCAACGGCGCCGTCATCAACGGCGGGTCCCACGGGACACGTGTCGTCTCATGATTGGGCGGCGGCGACAGAACGGTCCGGGGCACCGACAGTGGTGGGACCCACGGGACGCGTGTCGCGGCGCAATTAGCGCCTGGCGGCGGCGCGGTCGGAAACGGCTGTGGCGGCCGGGTCCACGGTGATGCGTGTTGGGGCGAGGTTCGCGGCGTCGCCGGCGCGGTCTGTCTTGAGCGTGGTTTCACCCGCCGACGCGTCGTCGGACGGCGGTTGGCGCTGGTAGCGTGTGCGCAGCGTGCAGCAAGGTGAGCGGCGGCGCTGGGCGACGTGGCGGGCGCCGATTCGCTCCGGATCTTCCGCCGGCGGTGCGGACGCCGAGGATCACCGGCGAACATGGAGACAACTAACTACGGCGAGCTATTCCTGGCGGAAAACAGCACCAAAATGGGTGATCCACATATGCATTTCGTTCGTCTCGACGAGATCTATCTAATGGTACCATCTACACGATGAATTACCTACGGGAAAAGGAGATTTACCTCGAAAACACCTCGGGATGGGAATCTTGAGCCGTAGGGTTTAGGTGTGGGGTGGGGAGTGGAGTGGTCGGCGAGGAACAGTAGGTTAGGGTCTTATAGGGGTGTAGGACGCAGGGTAGGGGCCTTTGGCCTTCTAAGGTGGGCCTAAAGTGCTAATTCACCCCTTATGGGCCCCTAATCACATGCATTAGTAGCCCATTAGCACTTAACTCGAAATTAACTTGATGCCAGCTGCAAAATGTGAATAATTACCTAGGTTTTTCTCTTGAAAAAATATTGGGACACCTAATAATTTTATTAGGATGTCACACAGTCTCTCTTTTCTGTTTCCATCCCTTAGTGAAGGCTTCAGTGAGTTGGAGTGTCGACGTAGCAGCCCCTATTTGAAGTACCTGTGTAGTGTGCTTTTCTTGACGCCAAGTTGTAGTGCTAGGGAACGTATAGTGCTCCTTTTGTGCAATGGAATACTAGATACTTGATCCAAGTCAACTTCATTTTTTTTGTGCCTACAATTCTTAGGCTTACTAGAACTCACATCCACATGAATTTCTTGTTGGCAACACTTCTTAACTTTCTGCCATGCACGCTGCACTGAATGTATATTAACCTGAAACATCTCAGCAACTATGGTGGAACTGTTTCTCTTTGATCTCCCATGTTTGGTTCTTTCTAGCAATGTTGCATGTATGGCCTGCCTTTGATATTCAGTTAGATCTTTTGACCGATTTTCCTCATTTGCAGTGTAACTTCATCACCTGAGTCAAGCAACTCCTCCTCGTCGAAGACTATGTTCACATGGTCGGCATAGACGCCATAGTCCTGCATTTCCTCGTCCATGGCTGACAAGTGACCATCTCCTACATTTGCAAGGTAATATTGAATAAGTTTTGGCAAGAGTGCTTGCATTTTTTTGTTAGAATAATCAACATGTCGTAGATGCAGTCATGCAACATAATTGTACTTTCTCACCTCGGTGAAATCATATGGGTCATGCTTGCCTCTTCCATTCACTTCAACTACAAAAGGTGATTATTCATATTATACTATGATAAAAGAGTACTCTTTCTTCTTCATATAAGGGCATAGAAGGATTATGTGCTCACCTTGATGTTCTGAATCCTCAGGTGCATATGAGAAGCCTCAGTTCTTCCTTCTTCTTTTTGTTCAGCGGCAAGGGCTTCATTTAGATCAGGTACTACTTCATCTTCCTCTAATGCTGGCTAGTTTAAATCTATTATGGCTATGGCTAATTTCCCTACTGTGTTTGTGAATGATAGGAAGAGTGATAGGAGTATATGCTGTGATAGACTTTAGAAGCTGTTTGGCGCTAATGAGGTGTTGTTTGGCCGCAGCTTCTAATTTTGGCGGCAAAAAACATTTTTTGGCCCTATGATTAGCAACGGAATGTGATTTTTGGCACAGTGATTTGGCGTTGTGGTTTGGCGCTGGTAATGTGATTTTTGGCGCAGTGATTTGGCGCTTTGATTTTTGGCGCTAATTTCTGTTACCCGCTGCATGTAATTGGCGCTAGTTTCATGCACATTTATTTCTAGTTTTCTCAGCCGGCCAGCATTAATCAACCAACTAGGGGTACATGCGTCATTTGGTTTAGGTAATATTCTCTCAGTTTAAATGCTAAAACGACATTCTTTTTGAACGGAGGGAGTACTTTGTATCCTAGGACAGTTTCTTTTCTTCACTCCAAATCGCAAAAGCCTCTTTTATATCAATAACCAATTCCACGTACCCTGCAGCCAAAAATCAGAACAAATTCAGGAGTTCAGGAGAGAGCGCCGAATCCCCATTTCTCCGGTATCTCGATCGTTCTATCGAGATGGAGCAAACTTTTTAGCGTGTTTAGTTGGAGGGAAAAGAACTATAGTGAATTGCTGAAAAAAAATAAGAATTACGTACATAGTGTAAAGTTGAGGAAGTAGACTCCCTTGTCTGGTTGAAGGGAGATATACATGGAAGGGAACAAATTTTCACGTTAATAAAAAATACTGGAAATTCTGGCATTAATCAAAGAAGAAAGAAAAAGATCAACACCATCAATTATAGTTGATCAAATTATAATGGCTTAGATTAAAAGAAAGAGAGCTATGCATCATACATTATAGTAGATTAAAAGAAAAAGCTTGTACAACATAAGAAACATCTCCTCTCCTCTTGTAAAAGAGCATTACAAGGAATTTTAACATGGATATCAGATCGTAAGCTTATCAAAAGGCTGAAAACATGACCACTCACCGTACGCTTCTTCGACAGCCTGTCGATGAACTACAAGATAAAATCTAGAGGAAAAAGTCTATGGGCCTGTTCTTTTGGGCTGATTTGAACGGCTCAAATGGCTAAACTTTGGAAGCTTTTCGAGATAGACTCGAGATCCGGATTCATCTCCTTTGACTTGCTTTTTAAAGTGTTAGCACATACCTTTGAGATAGTGAAAAACAGACCCAAAAAACTAAAGTGTATACTCTTTTTGCATGAAGATAAGCCAATAAGCTGTTAAGCTAGAACTGGCCCTATCTTACATCCTAAACTATGATCCTTTATCTAAATATCCCCCTAAACTATGAAACTAGGCATTCTATCCCACAAAACTTGAAAACTGACAAATAACACCCCACGGTGGTTTGTGAGGTGGTTTTGCCACCGTGGCCCACATGGCAGTGTTGTCAACATATATAGTCAACATATAGCATTATGGGCCCACATATCATCATTTTCCTCTCGTCTCTTCAAACTCTCCCTTCTTTTCTCTCCCTTCTTCCCTCCCCTTCTACCCCTTCCACCCAGAGCTGACATAAAGAAGTGTAGCGGACGGCGACCCTCGCACTGGTGGCGCCTGACGCAGGGCGAGAGGAGGCAGTGGCGGTGTAGGGTGAGGGGAGGCGGTGTGCAGCCCAGGGTGAGGGGAGACACGGCGCAGGGTGAGGGAAGGCGACGCTTTGCTTGGGGACTGGGGAGACAGCAGCGCAGGGTGAGGGGCGGCGACGTGCAATTAGGGGGAGGCAACGACGTGGGGGTGAGGGGAGGCAGTGACAGCCAGGGGAATGAGGAGGCGACAGAGTAGCTTCGGTAGAGCACAGGCGCTCCCATATATGTTTTCTTTGTGTATGCTGGCTATGCCGTCATGTTACACGCCACAGTGGGAAAACCACCTACCAAACTACCGTGTGGTGTTATTTGCCCCGGTTTTCAAGTTTTATGGGTTAGAATACTTGGTTTCATAATTTAGAGGGTATGTAGACAAATGGTCATAGTTTAGAGTATAATATAGACTTTTTTCCAAATTTAGAATTTATGCATCTGATTCTTGATGCATCCAACTCATAATACTATTACAAAACATAAATAGAGGTTGTGCTTGCCCTTCTTGTAGGGATTAGGGTCTTGCTTGAAGTGATGGTGATCCTTCAATGAGTAAATCTAATCCATATCGCCGCAATGACACCTCTACTAGGTCCTGCACAAAGGATCTATTCTTACATAGCAATTCCATTGATACACCGATGTCAGAGGTTGCCGAGGAAAAATCTTCAAAGAAAGCCAACATTGTCGCCTAATCCCGCGACGAGAGAAAGGCTCTTATTTCAAACCTTTAAAAAAGAGAGGGAAACTTGAAACCAGGCCCTCGCGTCGCTCCCAGGGCGGCTCGGGGGCGACCCAAATCCCAGCCTCCTCCCCGTCAAACCCTAGCGCCGCCGCCCGCCCATGGCACGCGGCGGCGGCGGCCTCTCTCCTCTAACCCTCTTCCTCCTCCTTTCTCCCTTCCTTGTCTCTCTTTTGGCCCGTGCCCTTGCGGCGCCGGTGGCATGGTGGCGATTCCGCGCCGTCGTGGCGGATTCGTCGCCGGCGTGGCTCGGCCGCCCGGCGGGCGGCGGCGTGGCAAGCAAGCTGGTTGGCATTGGCGTGGCGGCGGCGTCCCAGATCCAAGCGGCCACGGATCGCCACGCAAGGATGTCGGCAGCAGCTCGGCATTGGCGCCAGGTGGTGCTCAGCGCGAGCCGAGAGCCGAGGCGCTAGCGCTGCACGGCCGAGGCCAAGGCGCCATGGTGGCGACCTTTCGAGCTCGCCGCCGCCTCCTCCTTCTCGGCGATGTCCGCCAGATCCGCGGCGTCGTGTCCCGATCTCAGGCGCTGGCGTGGTTTAGGCCGGCTGGGCGGCGGCGGCGTGGTTGGGCTCGCCGGCGGCGGTTGCGTGGTTTGCTTCGGCCATACGCGGCATGGCGGCGCTGCCGTGCATCGGGCTGGATCGCAAGTTGCGGGCGCAGGCGGCGTGGCGATCGTGGTGTCGGCGCTGGTCCTCGGCGTCCATCCCCTTAGGCGTTGGCGGCGGGGCGGCGCGATTCGCCCGTGGCAGCGTGCCTCGGGTTCTCGCCCATACCGAGCTCGACCGACGGCCTCCTTCCTTTGGTCCCTGGCTGCCATGGGCGATTAGTCCTTCCCCTTCAATTGTCGCGACGGCGCCGGTGACACCCACACCCCACCTCCAAACCACCCACCCCGAGTTTCCCCTTAGTCCCAAGTCGCTTTCTTTCTTCGCTCACACCTTCACGTGCAGTGGTGGAGCTCGACGTCGGCTTTCCTTTTTCTTTCTCCTTCTTCCTTCTTCCTCCTCCTAGGCTGTCTTGGCGGAGGCCGTCCAGGGTCCGCTCTGTGCGATGCCGGATTCTCAAAGGGAGGCTCGGATCTGGCGGTGTCGCGGGCGGAGCGGTCGGAGTGGGTGTACTCAGGTCGTGGTACGGTGGCCTCAGAGCTCGGCGGAGCTCGGCGGCTTCTTATCCTTCTTCCCTTCCCTTAGCCCGCCTCGGTAGAGGCCGGCAGGGGCTCGCTTCGTAGGCTGGCCGAGCGGGTGAGCAGTGGGCTCTAGGGCGTGTGCTCGACGTCTTCTCGGCTCCTCCGTGGTGGCTTGGTGGGCCGTCGTCCGTCCTCGCCGCACGTCGACCCTTGTTTTCTAGCCTGGTCCCGTCCTCCTCCACCTTGCCCACCCCTCCCTGCGAGGTGCTCGGTGGTGTGGGTTGGCCTCTTCTGGGTTATTGGCAGGGTTCGGCTTGTGTCGCCTGGGTGGCGCGGTGGCCGGTCTCCTTTGCTCCCTGTGCGTTGGCCACCAGGCGTGGTGGCCCCTCTCCGACGACTTTGGTTGACGAGCTTTTCTCCGGCAACGTCCCCGTTCTCTGTCTCTTGGCCCGGTCCCATCCTCGTCGTCTTGACCCTCCCTTTCTTCGAGGTGTCCAGTGGCGTGGGCGGCGTCCTCCGTGTCGGCTCTGCGTCTTCGGCCAGCGACTCAGTTGTTCTTGTGGTTTTGACCTTCGGCGGCCTTTCCCTTCGGTGCTAGTAGGCTGGTCTTGGGCGAAAGCCTTGCCCTTTTGGGGGCTGGTGATGGCGTCACCTTGGTGTCGTCCTCTCGTTGGAGGCATCACCTTTTAGACCTTTCCCTGCTCTGGGTGAAAACCCTAGCGGCTTTGCGACGGCGGCGGGTTCTCCCGTCACTACCTCGTTGGAGGCGTTGTGGTTGCCGCTTTGCACTTTGGGTTTCGCTGGGTTTGCTACTCTAGGAGTCGTTTGTTGTTGTGTGAGTGTTGTTGGTGTTCCCTCTTCTTCCTCATCTGTATCTCTCTCTTTGTTCGGCCTTTGGCTTAGGTGGCAGCGGTGGGGCTGCGTTCCTTTCTCTCTTCCTGTAGGTGTTGTGTCCGGCGGTGGCCGGAGGTGTGTCTGGCTTTGGCCAGAGTTGCAGCGGAGCGCTGCGGTTGTACCCCGTGCTTGCACGTCCTTTTTATTTTATTTTCTCCTACTGATCAATGAAATAGGACGGCAGTTCTCCTGCCCCTCTTTCAAAAAAAAAAAAACCTTTAAAAAATATTTTTTAGAAAAAAAACAATAGACAAGGTGCCCACAGATGTTAAAGCACTTCTAGTACTAATTCTGTCAGCCACACATCTGGCGCCGCCTCCTTCGCCGACTGCCTAGAGGCTACCAGTAAAGAGAATGGTGGGCAGATCAGCGGTGGTGCCTAGATCGCTTTCATGTTGTGAGCTCGTTGGAGGATGAGGATGTGTCACATGGTGGATGGATGAGAGGGTACAAAAAAAAAAAAACTGGTTGCGATCAGTTGGAAAATCAACATTATGAAAGAAGATCGTTACTGTATGGAAGATGTGGAAAAGATCGATGTAAATCAACGGTTCACCACAATTCACTCACTACGCACATTTTCGTTTGTGTCAGCATCCATGTAGCTGAGAGAAGCCGAATCAAAGATCCTTTGATGCTGGTGTATAAGATGCTTGCTTTTGCTAATCTTTGAACAGGTCTCCTGAAGTCGGATGACAAAGAGCTGGTTGAAATGGGCGTCGCAAAGATCTTCCAAGTCATCAAGGAGTACCAGGATAGCAGAGACAGTCGTCCCAAGAAAAGGAGATTGGATGAGGAGGAGGACTGATGGCCCTTCCTAGATTGTTTTGCATCTTAGTGGGCGGTGTTGGTTTTCTCCGAAGCTTGTTTTGCAGTGTCTGTGTTTGAAATGACTGTAAAACGCTTAGTTGTGGTGCTGGTTGGAAGTAAAGCGCAGCAGATTGGTGAGGTCGCTGATCGTGGACGCTTTCCTTCGTTTTGGTCTGAATTCAGCTAGCCTAGCTTTATTTTGTAAGGACATTGTTTCCGTTATTTCTGTGGTAATGGAAATCGGGGTACTTCCCCTTCTGCAAAAAAAAAAGCATCCATGTAGCTATTTCTTCCTATATCTCATCCTATTTTAGGATAATAGAAAATCTTATAACTCTTCTATTTTTCTTAGTTACTCTCCTACCTCTCCCACCATTTTTCAACTTGTCCTCGATAGCCGTGCTATGGGGGGTGGAGCTAGGTAATGTTGTGGTCAAGCCAGGGGTATCGACGTCATGGGTCCGTGGGCCACGGTCGGGTGCATGGCAAAGCGGAGCAAGGAAGAAATGAGTTGCCGATCTGACAACAGTACAACACAGTACAGATGAGATATAGGAAAAGAGACTTCGCGCAACAATTTAGAAGAGTTATTGTACTTCTTTCAAATTAGTGTAGAAATGAGGGGAAAAAACTAGGACAAATGTTGGAGCACGGATAGACGATATATTTTTTTTATCAAGGAAGATTTATTGAAATCAAGACAGTTACATCAAGATGATACAACCATCTTGAAATAACTCCAGGTCTCTACATAACAAGATGCAAATAGGCCACAAACGAAAAAAAGCAGACCACTCAATGACTATCAATCCGAAAACTAGATCGCCACCCATGTGTCTGGGTAAAACATTTCTTAACCACCAGTTCCATATGTGAGCATGTCGCCATAACAAAATCCCGCGAAGCTGGCCGTTGAAAATTAGTATAAGTACGGAGCTAATGGATAATTAAGTAAATAACCTGCAATGGGAAAGAGATATCTTTCTTATTATCTCTTATTAGAATTACCCTGCTTGTTGGTACCACAGCTCACAGGAAAATCCTAATCCTAAGTGGTGTTTTTAATTTCCACAGGCGTTTATTAATATTTGGGACATCACTATGAATAAGTGCAAGATAATTTGAGTTCACCGAAACTAACCATGTGGATGTAAGTTCCAGCGAAACTCCTCTTGCTTCTCGGACAATACAATATTAGCAATGTGCGGTAGCAAAGCTGCTAAATTTTAGTCCGACGAGATCTCTGTGCCATGATAAAGGTATAAATCCAAAGTGTGGTTTTGGAAGCATTTCATTTTGCAAAAATAACAAGCATTGTGAAACTAGCATGGTCACCTTGTATTAGATTTGTTAGTTTTTAGTTAGATTCGGTGCATATGTTATATTGAACTAAAAATATTCAATAAATATATCTTAATTAGATTCGCTCGTCATCCCATGCTCGCCTGCAATGCCAAACATGCTACTTCAGATTCACACACAAGCGAGAGAAGCGGAGCCCACCCAGGAAGGAGCGCTTGGGCGACACTCGGGCGGCTAGGGTTTCTGAGCCGCCACCGGGCGCGCCGCCGCCGCCCCTCGAACTCCCCCCTCCCCGGATATCCTCCCCATCCACGTTGCACTCGCCTGCTCCCTGCGTCCGCCATGGGGCTCGGAGCTAGCCGAGCTAGGAGGAGCTAGATGTTCGCGTCGCTGTCGGCGACCCCGCGACGCCGTCGCCCCTCCATTGGATTCTGCCGCCACCCGCCCCACGTCTCCTCCATCGCGAGCGGCCCGAGCTGCCACCCCCACCCCTCGAGCTCCCCCTCCCCCTCCTACCCTCGAGCTCCGCCGGCATCCTGTCAAGCCCTATCGCCGCTGCCCCTGCATGGCTCTCAGGCTCCGTCCGGTCTCTTCTCCATCGCTGTTGTTCTTTGCAGAATCCGTCCGACGGTGCTCGCACCGCCCACCCGAAGTGCCCCGCCGCTGCTCAGATCCGGTGCTGCCGAGTCTTACTGCGGCATCCCCGACCTCATTTTCGGTGGATTTCGGCGGCGTCGCGAGTTTTGATCACTAACGCATTTGTTAGGGATGTGCTCCCCGCTGCCTCTGAATTGTGCCGCTTCGGCCGCGATGGCCACCTCCCCACACTCCACCTCTCTGGCAAGCGCGACCAACTCTGAGCCGCTCTCCGCTGGATCTTGCAGCTCGTTCCTACGTTGGGATACACCTTCGAGCTCCTCTGCCTTCTCCCCGCCGCTCACCCACCACGCCAAACACCCGCTGCCACCTCCTCCAATCTCCCCATCGGGGTTGCCACCCTTCCCCTGCCTGCCTGTTCCTATGCCTTTACTGCCTTTGGTACCTCTACGTCCAACACCCCCCCTAGGCTAGGCCTGCCCTTCGTTCGGTCATCGTCGGTCCCACTGCTCCCGCTTCTGCTTCTGATTGGAAGCTGGTGCTTTCGTGGCATGCCTGCCGCCTTGGTGGCGACACTCTTCCAGCCGGTCGATCGTCGCGCCTACCTCACCGTGCCTCTATTGCCGCGTTCCAAGGGCGTTGCTTTCGGTGCCTCGCACGAGACCACGTGGTGGCGGCGCGATGCGACCTGGTTAAGTGCACACGTTGCCTCCGCTCAGGCCATCGCTCCTGTTATTGCCGCTTCAGCCAGAGCTTTCCTCTTCTCCTGCCCCTGCCTCTGCCCCACCCGCTTTCCCTCGCCGTGCCCCTCCAGTGCTCCTCCCTCGTAGCTCGCCGCCCACCCTCCGTTCGCACCTGCGTGGAGGTCACACCTGCCATCCGCTCGGCCGCCGTTGATCTCCATCTCCATGCACTATCCATGGTGGCCGCCGGCGGGACCAACCCGGACAATGTTACCATTGCGCCGACAATCGGCGTCCATACTGGCATCCCCCCTTCAGTGACATTCGTGTCTCCCTCATCTCCGGTCATCGCTTCCTTGTGCGCTTCACCTACCCGGAGCAGACTAGGCTCGTCGTCGCCCGCCACTCCTTTCACCATGTGGGCCACGATTTCGCCTTCACCGCGTTTCCGGAAAACATCCACACGGCTTGCCACACCTGTGCCTTCGCTTCCGAGTCCGTCTCATTCTGCAGGGTCTCCCCTTCCATTGCTGGGAGCCGGGGATTGTTGACCGCCTGCTTGCCGGTTGTGCGCGCGTCGACCTCGTCGATGATGCCTCCCGCGACCGCTCCGATACCTCGGCGTTTCGTGTCTGGGTTTGGACCCATGACCCTGCTTCGATTCCCCTGGTGGCTAAGCTCGCGCTCGTTGACCCCGCGCCGGTCTTGGAGCCTTCCAGAGTTGGCGGCTGGCGCTCATCCATTTTCTGTGTGCTCATCCATGTTGCAGTCGTCGAATATTTCTCTGTCGTCTTTGCCTGCCTCGAGGATGGGCGGTCCGTGGGCGGCCTCGAGCTCTGGCGCCCTAGATCGTGGACTCGACGCCTGTTCCAGCCGACTCCGACCACCCGTGCCACTTGCTCTACCTCGTCTTCAGGTTACCAATGGCCCTCCCCGCCAGCCTCAGAGGGCCATCAAGGCCCCGATGTGTGCGTGCCTCTTCAGTGCGGGCAAGTTCCCTGTTCGTCGCTCTACACCAGAGTTGCCCTGCCGCTCCCCGTTTTCGACGCCCAGGCATGTCGGCATTGTTGGCGCCGGTTCTGACGTGATGTGCCCCTCCAGCCGTGCAAGGAAGGCGTCGTCCCGTGATCGGCTTTCGTGTCCAGCCGAATCCTCCTGCGCAGCCGCCTCGCCGCGCTCTTGGTACGTCGCTGCGCTTTGCTTGGAAGTCGCCGCGCTAGACTCCCCTGTAGTTGCTGCTTTGCCTGCTTTCGGACTCGCCATGCCCAACTCCCTCGTGTTTGCCGTCGCCGCAAAGCCCTCTTACACTCCGCCACTATAGCATCCCACCTCCCCACGCTGTCGCGTGGTCTCTCTAAAGTCGGCACTCCTTGCTTCGTCAGCACCTCCCCCGCCGCGCTCGCCACGCTGCACCTTGCCAGCGCGTTAACAGAGCTCACCCTTCTTTCGCTTCGCCATGCGCGCCACGCTGCACCTCGCCAGCGCGCTCAACACAGCCATCACCCTCGTTTTCCCCTATCGCACCCTCCTCGCCCTTGTCCTCTCCGCGTCGCGCTAGCTCCGTGCCACCCTCACCGGGGAGCCGCCACCTCTTGACTTTACATTCGCCGTCGCCTGAGCTTGATCTTGCTCTGCTAGGCATTCATGCCCCCTTTGGGCCTCCCTCACCGCTGCCGGCCCTCTCCTTGGATGATAGACTGGTTCTTCAGACCATCTTCCCCGAAGCTCATCACTTTCACTACCCGGCTGATCCGATGCTTCTTGAGGCTGACCTGCCCCCTCCGCCACCTCAGTCTGGGGTCCATGCGCTACTCGCCAGATTATCCATGCCATGCCAGCAGCCCTTGCTTGAGTCCCCGCCGGTGCCAGGGCCTCGGCCTGGCCATGGCCGTGGCCGCGGTACGAGTGTTCGGGCTGCCTCCTCCTCTAGCACTTGTCACAGCTCCTGCATCACCCCCTTCAGCGCGCTGGCCCCCGGTGTCTCAGCGGTCCCTTCTATTCGCAGAGCTCAGGCCGTCCTGGTGCGCAAACTAGGGCAAGCCCCGCAGGTCTTAGGCGACATGAATGACCTCACCTCGCAGCTCATCGCCCTTTTCTGTTCGTCGATGGATGCCTCAGCCATCAGCGCCGTGTCCGACCTATGCGGTCTCGATAGGCCGGCCTTAGACTTGCCTATTGTGGGTATGTCCTCTGTCGAGGAGGAGATACCCGCTTAGGCCTAGCTGACTTCATAAGTTTGCTGCTTCTCTAGGTTTCCCAATGAAGATCGTCTCCTGGAACATTCGTGGTCTCAACTCCGCTGCCAAACGTGACGTCGTCGGTAACCTTGTGTGCTCCCACAGGCCGTCTATTCTGGCCCTTCAAGAAACCAAGCTCCTTCTCTCTGAGGCGCCGATCCTCAGGCAGATCGGTGCTCATAAGCTCCGTGGCTCACTCCAGCTCCCTGTCGTCGGGACCCATAGGGGCCCTCTTCTGCTTTGGGATGACAGTTCCATCTCAATGTCCAATGCTCTACTCCTGCAAAACTCCATCGCTGCCAAGGTTACCTGCACCCCCTCTAGTCAATCTTGGGTTATCACCAACGTTTATGGCCCCTCTCAATCTGACTAAGAAAAAGAAGCCTTACTTGATGAGATCCAAACCATCGCCGACACTATCCAGGAACCTTGATTGATCATGGGTGACTTCAACCTCATTTACAAGGCTTTCGACAAGAACAACCTCAACCTTAACCGTAGGCTTATGAGCCTCTTCCGAAGCACCTTAGACAACTGTCTTCTCCGCGAGCTTCACCTTTTCGGCAAGCAGTTCACTTGGAGAAACGAGCAAGCCATTCCAATGTTGGTCAGGCTTGACCGAATGTTCTGCACACTGACTTGAGAGACGGCCTTCCCGGCCTCCTCTCTCATCCCGCCCTCTTCGTCGGCCTCCGACCACTGCCCACTACTGCTCTCCGTGAACTCCTTTCGACGGCCGCCCAGGAGTCCCCGCTTCAAGAATATCTGGACCAAAATGCTGGGCTTTCTTGAGGTGGACAAACAAGCTTGGTGCGACAGCTCCCGCCCCCAACGTCCACCGACCCTCTACAGATTGTTCAGATCAAGCTCTATCACACCGCCGCGGCTCTGCAAACTTGGAATCGAAACAACATTGGTGATACCAAGCTTTAGCTCGCCATTGCTTCCGAAGTTATTCGTCTGCTCGACATGGCCATGGAAAATCGCCCGCTCTCCTCCCAGGAAATATCACTGCGGCGGGCGCTCAAGGTCCGGGTATTAGGCTTGGCAGTCATTGAGAAAATCCGTTGGAAACAGCTCTCAAGACTTAACTGGCTCAAGCTCGGGGATGCCAACACAAGATATTTCCACATTCGAGCAAACTCGCGGCGCCGCATAAACTACATCCACACTCTTCTTACTGATCGTGGGCCATTAACCAACCATGACGAGATGGCTGACTCCCTGCACCATCATTTCAGCTCCATCTTTGGGACAGTGCATGCTACCACACCCGACTCCTTCACCTTCAACTGGAGCAATCTCGGCCTCCTAGCAGCCGACCTTTCGTCCCTCGAGGCGCCCCTTTCTCTTGAAGAGCTACATGACACTTTGGTGGCGATGAGTAATGATAAAGCTCCTGGGCTAGACGATTTTACTTGGGTCTTCTTCAAGCTTTGTTGGGATTTCATCCGTTTTGATCTTCTTGCGGCCCTGCAGTGCCTTTTTCACTCATGGTCATACTGCACCTCAAAGTCTCAACTCTGCCGCAATTGTACTCATCCCGAAGAAAAAAGACCATGTCTCAGCCTTATCCACAGTTTTGGAAAGCTTTTCTTCACTAAAATTCTTTCCAGTCGCCTAGCCGGTTTCATAGATGAGCTCATCTCTCCCTGTCAAAGTGCCTTCATAAAAAAGTGTCACATTTAAGATAACTTTCTTTTTGTCCAGAGCAAATCCAAGCTCCTTCACAGATCAGGCACACCGGCCATACTGTTGAAGCTAGACCTTCAAAAAGCCTTTGACTCAGTTTGTTGGCCCTACCTTCTAAACAACCTTCGAGCCCGCGACTTTGGCGATAAGTGGAGAAATTGGATCGCCTCCTCTCTACAGTCTTCCTCCTCCCAAATCCTACTCAACGGCTCCCTAGGCCCTTTCATCATACACCGTAAAGGGCTCTGCCAGGGGGATTCGTTGTCCCCCTTCCTTTTCAACCTTGAAATTGAACCCTTGCAACGCCTTCTGCACATCGCCACCGAAGAGGGGGTCTCCTCTCCACTTCAAGGCATCCCGGCCAACCTGCATATCTCGCTCTATGGCCTTGTACATTTTTGCTTACTGTAGCATAGCGTAGCGTTCCAACAGAACTTATCTTTTTCATATAGCCTATTTGGTGTAATAATTTGTAATGATTTTTCTCGGGTTTTTAGTAGTCCTCTTAAGGATCATAAAACTATTTTTAATTATTTTTTAATATTTAAATATCTCTTTAAAGACTTTCACATTTCACTGAAACGCTATGCCATGCTACGATAAGCTCAAATGTACAAGGCCTATGCCGACGATGCTGCAATCTTTGTGGCGCCGATAAAGGAAGAGATCTCAGAGCTGGCCCAGATCCTGCAGAGTTTCGACGCAATCTCTGGCCTCCGAACTAATTTCAAAAAAAGTCAGGCTGTACCCCATCAAGTGCAAGGGGCTTGACCTCGACGACATTCTTGCCGACCTGCCCGCACGACAAGCATCCTTCCCCATCACGTGCCTCAGCCTCCCACTCGCCATTGAGAAGCTAAAGCACGTCCACTTCCAACCTTTAATCGACAAGATTGCTGGTCGTCTGGCCGGCTGGCGAGGGCAAATGATGTCAAAAGGAGGTAGAGTCACCCTGCTCAAGTCGGTTCTCTTAGCCCTACCGTCCTACACTCTTTCAGTGATCTCCCCGCCTACCTCGGTCCTTCAAAAGATCGACAAACTGCGCCGCGCCTGGCTTTGGAGCGGAAATGACAATGTTGCAGCAGGAGGGTGTTGTGTCAATTGAAAACTTGTCTGCTCCCCGGCTACTCTTGGGGGCTCGGGATGCTCGACCTGAAGATTTTCGCCCGTGCCCTCCATTTGCACTGGCTTTGGCTGGCCAAATCCGGTTCCCCCAGATCGTGTCTTGTCTCGCTGGACAGGGTGGACCCTGTTGATGCAGCATTTTTCAGAGCGGGTTCTGAGCTGGTTCTTGGGAATGGTGTCACCTTCCTCTTCTGACCGACGCTTGGTTCCTTGGGCAATCTCCAAAGGAAGTGGTCCCTGGACTTTTTGCGGCCTCCACACGAAAAAACCGCACAATCACCGAGGCCTTGCACAATAACAACTGGCTGTTAGATTTACGATGGAATTTCGCCCCCAACCTAGCCGTGGAGCTAGTCTCCCTTTGGCAAAAGCTCAGTTGTGCTACGCTCCGTCCGAACCACCAGGTTCAAGCCATTTGGCGTTTCTCCGCAGATGGAAACTTCTCCGTCCGCTCAGCGTACCGCATGCAATTCGTTGGAAGGACATATCCGAAGGCACTTGCGCTAATTTGGAAGTAATGGGCGCCCTCCAAGTGCAAGTTCTTCGCTCGGATGTTGTTCCAAAGGAGGATCCTGACTGCTGACGTCCTCCTGCATAGGGGTCTGTCAAATAACTACTTCTGCGTCCTTTGCCTCCGATGCCTGGAGACCCCAGAACACCTCTTCCTCGAGTGCCCCTTCTCCTCTCACATCTGGAACCTGCTGACTTCCAAGTTCAACGCCCCACGCCTTCTCCGCTCTGTGTGGACACACTCTAATGATCTCAGTGCCTGGTGGGCCGAGGACATTCTGCAACCCAACCTTGCCTCGGGTCTAGGATCTGTCGTACTAGCAACCTTATGACATCTCTGACTCGAAAGGAACAATCGTATTTTCAACTCGAAGGAGCTATTGCCGACGACATCCTTCGATTTGCTCATGGAAGTCCTGCGCCTTTGGGGGGCGGCAGGCACCCATTTTGTAATAAATTAATTTCACTTGTATCGCGCGCTGGGGGGAATGCACCTATACTTCCCCCTAAATTTTGACCGTGTAACTTTCCTACTGAATTAATAGAAGGAAGTTCCCCTGCCTGTTCCTCAAAAAATCATGCTACTTCGGCGCATGCATATCCTTGCGCGCTATAGCATCACAAGACCCAACAGGTTGCTCATTACGCACTGCAATGCAGGAGTCAACATATGGTCATATATGGGCACAAACATGATGTATCTGACGAGGGCGATCATTTTTGTGAGGATTTTTATGGTTCTTCTCAAATATCTCAAAACAACTTTTTAATATATTTTTTTAACCTTTTCAGACCACTCTTTGATGGTTCTTGTCGACGGTTGAGATATCGATCTCAAGTCAACTAAGGTTCTTGAGAAAGGGGAGATAGGAGACACACCGAACAGAGTGAACAGCGATCAATGACGAACAGGGAGACAGGAGTTTTTATCCTGGTTCAGACCTCTCCGGGGAGATAACAACCCTACGTCCAGCCTTTCTTATATATCAGAGATGATTACAAGAGAATGCTCGACGAGATGAACAGGTCTCGGCGAGATTATGGGTGTACAAGAAAGCAATATGCCACAATGCGAATATTCTTGGCCTAAGATCAGATGTTGGATTGACCCCTTAACACGCCGTAGGGGCCCTGTTTATATAGTGTTGAGCAACCGACCTACCGAGGGATAATCGGGCCGGGCTAACTACGAGATCATAACGAACTCGATGTGCCAAATGCATCCCGAGGTAGGTAAGGTAAACTCCAATTCTTGGGGATCAGGACATCTATTCCAATCCGGGAAACCACGTCCGGGTCTTCACGTAGCCGTGCAGAACTCTGTTCGAGTCAGACTCAAACACGAATCCTAGGCCGTTACGCACCGTGCCAGCCAGGAAGCTGTTCGGCAGGATGCACATGGGCCTGATAGAACCTTCCAGGGAGCTAAGCCCTAGTAGGTTGTTCGTTTGGTCCGTCAGGGAGTGGACCATGGTAATGGGCCGTGATTTTATCCCCGACAGTTCTCATATTTTCATTTAATCTAATTTAAACTGAATCAAACAGGGCTGAGGTATCTCTTATGAGGGTTTTGTCAGAATTCTAAAAACTGTTTATGATAAGATCTCCAGACTCTATTGTTTGGACCTCATCCGGCACAGGAAAATAGTCAGCAGCCTCGGCGTATGACATGCAGTTTCACGGATCTTTTGCAGATCATCAGTATGCCAGGATCTGGAAGGCCAAGGCGGAGCCGAAATGCCGTTTCTTTTGCTGGCTCGCAATCCAGGATAGGATCCTAACGGCTGACCGTCTTGCACGCAGAGGTTGGCCTGCCCCTGTTGTTTGTGTGCTTTGCGAACTGGAGCAGGAAAACTCTTCCTATCTACTATGGACGTGCTCTTTTGCCAGGCAAGTTTGGCACCTCATTCAACCGCACTTGGCAATTACAAATGTTTGCAATCTGCAAGTTGTCAACTTTGCCAACTGGTGGGATGGACAAAAAGGAAGTTCGCGGCTGAGAGCTTCGGATGATGGCCTAGTTGAGCAAACTATTTGGAATATCTGAAAAGAACGGAATAATCGAATCTTTCGAGATGATTGTAAATGGCCTGTTGATGTAGCTAACACGGTGTTAGAGGATTTCAGTTTGAGAAACGTCATGTGCTAACTGGAAGTCTAGGGTCTGTTCTTTGGTGCTTATTGTAGTTCTCCTGTAGGGAACAACTGTGCTTTCTTCCTTCTTTATTGAATGAAAAGGCATCTTGCCTATTCTTCAAAAAAAAAAAAAAAAAGATGTCTCCTGCAAGGGTTAGCTAGAATATCTCCTTCTCGTCGCCTACGAGTTCACACATCGGCATTGTCAAATTATGCCCGTCCAACAAGTGTATACCTCTTCACCGTGTCTACTATCTTGCCGCACCCTTTTCTGCCATGAGCCATCACACAACCACCCTAGCCCTATATATGTGGTACATTATCATCAAATCCATCGGGATGACTGTTGCGCATCGTAGTGTTGACATTGTCACAAGGTCCTATGTAGGTGCAAACGGTAAGATGCATTGTTGTCGATCGAAAATGTCTATTTATTGTTGCCTTTGAGCCATTGCTCTGTAGACTTCTAACCTGATCAGGTGTTCCGATATGTACGACATATAAGCGTAATAGACTCTAATTCGATTAGAAGACTACATGTGGATTGGTGTCCAACTCTTATTAATTTTATCAGGTTCTAGCTCTTTGTAATATTATCATATTTAATTTTTTTATCATTGAACAAATCTACGTTGTTATAAATCTGTCCCATTTTAATCGTTGTCATAGATATTTTCCACTTCGATTGACACGAGAATTTCTACTGTCGTGGCTGTATATAATAGTTAGACAAGCCCTTTCAATTTTGGTGGTTGTATCTATATTTTACTCCAAGCAATCTAGTTTTCTTTTTAAAAAAAAACGAAATAACACAGTTTCAGCCTTTCAGTTCCTGTCGAGCAGCAGCCAAGGCATCAAAATAATTGCGCTCTACCAGCGGGCCTTTCGGTGATGTGATCACCTGCCGCAGTGCAATATTTGCTGCAGTCCTGAAAGCTTCACCCTTTTCATTCTCATGGACGTCGCAAGAACAGCGGCCAAACTGAGGCCGAGTGATGCATACAGATACAGCAGCCATCAACTTCGAGATAGGCTCGACAGATTCCCAGATATCCATAGAGATCATGCAGAGACAGCAACGCACACTTGCTCATCCTGTCATCCATGCATAGCAAAGACGACGATAAGACGATGGCAGTAGAATAAATTGACGCAGACAGTATTTCGATCAAGTCTAGCCAAGCTAGTCACAGCGACAAATACATATGCAGAACACATCACAGTGCTAAGATTGGGCGAAACTATTGAAGTTTTAAGATTGGGCGAAACTATTGAAGTTTTTTGATCGGTGCATATGGGGGCTAGATTGAACATTGAACAGCCATGGCTATTGGCTAGTAGCCTAGTACAGGTCTGCCTCCTTGTGCGTCTCGATAACGCAGTCGGAGGTGGGGTACGCGACGCAGGTGAGCGCGTAGCCGGCGGCGACCTGCGCGTCGTCCAGGAACGACTGGTCCGACTGGTCGACGGCGCCCTCCAGGACCTTGCCGGCGCAGGTGGAGCACGCGCCGGCGCGGCACGAGTAGGGGAGGTCGGCGCCGGCTTCCTCCGCCGCGTCCAGGATGTAGCTGTCCTCCGGCACGTCGATCACGCTCTCCTGCCCCTCCGGCCCGATGAGCTTCACCTTGTAGACGACCGCGGCGCGGAGGTCGCTAGATGCCCTGGAGCCTTGAAACGTGGGCGTGATCCTTGCCGAGCTCAGGTGCAAATGGAGTGGCTTTCTCGCGCTGTTGTTCAGGGATGGCGACAGGTGCAGCTTGTTCTGTGGGTTAGCCCTGAAGCTGCAGAGAATCGGTGCTGTGGAAGTAGTTGCCATCTTTAATTTTTGAGACCTGAAAAATGCTTAGCAAGTAAGGTCAACCAAGCATATTGAACAGTTGCATACTTTGCTAGTCAACAAAATGTAAGAGAGGATAAGATTTTGAGACTTGAATGTTTAAGTAGAAGTAATCAACCTTCAAGGTTCCATCTTGTTAGCTGCAAGGGTTAACATGTTTACCAATTAACAAAAAAAGATCTGTTCATTTTGGTTCTATTCGCAAGCTCACGACTTCAACAGGACTAGCCACAAATTAAGTTCAAGGGCCACAAAGAAAAAGGTACTTGTCATATGAATGAAACAATAGTTAAGGTTCTGAGTATTAAACTCTAACAATAGCTATAAGATGTAACCAAGAAACAAAATTAGTATTCCTGGCTAAAGGGCACAGCTGAAAGCAAGGCTAAGAGCATCCCCAGGACGTACGCTATCAGGCACCGGCATCAGCGCCGTGCGTCGAGCGTGCGCCGCACGCACACCCGCCCGCTCGCCATTCATTTTTTTTTTCCCGCTCGCCTGCCCGCACTGATGTCGGCGCCAATAGCTCCCCTGCTGGGAATGCTTTAATAAGTTAAAGCCAACGTCTACTCCCTCCGTCCCACAAAGGGTGTATTTATAGGATTTTTTAAACAGATTAGTAGCCACAACAAATGACCTACCTGCTCCTAATTAAAGCTGTTAACAACCATATGCATGCACCTTGGAAAGGAAAAAAACAGACAATTAAATGTGCATACAGCTTGGAAAGGAAAAAAAATCAGACAATTAAATGTGCATACACCTTGAAAAGAAAAAAAAACAAGCAATTAGTCAACCAAATTGACCCATCTAGATGGTTTAAAAGTTACAAATGCATTCTTTGTGGGACAAATTTTGAATGTTAGAAATACACTCTTTGTGGGACAGAGTGAGTAACTGAGTATGTTCTAACAATCTTAACAGGTGGAGTAGCATTTATAAAAGAGAAACAATGCATTGTGATGACCGAAGTTTGACATATGCATATCTAACAAAGCTATAAAACTCTTCCACTGAACCCCTTTCTTAGAAGAATATTTAGAGTAGGTAATAAGAGGTGGACATTAGTTTACTAAAAAAAGACCAATAAAATTTTTGTTTGTGACAATGACCAATATAATCCTTGGCATACACATCCTAAAAGCTCAAACAATGGTGTTACAGTCAACAGCCTGATAAGATATCCAATTCCATCCAGTAGTTTTTTCCAGCTGCAACAAGGATTTGGATGTGGACAAGGGTTACAAGTGCATTGCACTCATATCAACTCTATCGTAATGAACAAGCTTTTCCATTTCCGTGGGAAACTCTATGTGGATCTTTGTCACCCCCCACTTGAATTACCATGAACTCATCCTAATAGTCCTAAGCTCTTTAGAATATTTTTTAACCACGAAGCTCTTTTGAAGTAAGACTAAACCTTACAAAATAAAGAAAGATACAAAAATGCTAATAGGCAGGGCCCGCAAGGAAGGGTTATGTTAGAGTCAAACTCGTGTTCGCGCCGTCTGCTATAAATAGGGGCACCCTGGGTTTAACTGGTTATAACAACCTAGATATAGCATAGGACGCGCAGAGTCAGCGACTGGTCTGTGGCCATGATCCGAGTGGTTTGATGTGCTTGTGCTGATTGGGGAGGAGCGACCATAGTCAAAGCTCCGTAGACGTAGGCAATCATGTCGAACTACATTACCAAATATCGTGCCTCCGGTGTCTCTAAATCTTATGTGGCGATTAAAATCCTAACACTTAAAAATCCTTTCTAGATGAGTAATAATGCAGATATGAGTAAGCATGAGATCTTTGACTCCGTGCGTGCATTTTAAACCCAATACTTGACTTATTTGCGTTATACCCAAAGTTTTTATGTTCATAAAAACCAGCATATTCTCCTACGGGTACACTAGGGCACCAATTCTCTATACCATTGGATTAAACATACGATTCAGATGTATTTATCGTGCAACAAAATCCTCATGCTCTATTGTGTAATTTTTTTTGAACAAATACATTTGCTTATAATTTTTTATTAAGGAAATTTTATTGAAATCAAGATAGTTACACCAAGTAATACAATCATTCTGAAATCACTTTCGGCCTTTGTATAACGAGATGCACACAGCCAAGAAATGAAAAAAAAAACAGACAACTCAATGGCTATCAATCCGAAGATTATATCGCTATCCATGTATCTGGGTAAAACACTCGTTAACCATCCGTTCCAAATGTGAGCACGTCGCCATAACAAAATCCCACGAAGCCAGCTGCTGAAGCATAGTCCAACTATGGAGCCAATGGATAATTAACTAACCTCCAAGTACTTTTGCGTATAATGAAAACACATCCAAGCAGATGAGGTGATTCTTTGTGTCATTGCCCTCGTTCATTCGCGGTTTTAGATTAGTTTTGATTGTAGTTGAAAAAGTTAAAGACTTGGGCTAAAAAGGTACTAAAAATATTTTTGAGTTTTTTTGAGAAAATTCCTACAAAGCTCTTAGAAAATTATTTTAAAACATTACACTAGACAGTCGGTAAAATATAATAAAATTTGCAAATCAAATCAAAACTAAACTAAGACTGCGAATCAAGGAGCGTCTCGGTGACGTTGCTGCTGATGATGAAATCATGAAAGGCATTGCAATTATCGACCGGCACTGTTAGCTTGAAGGCTCGGTGCCAAACCCCAATCAATAGCCCAGATGCTCACCTCGAGCCTTCCAATGTTTGACTGTTAGCATGACCAATGAACTGGGAAGTTCGAAGCATACACTTTACAAGGACCGAGACAAGCCATTCAGGGCAAGTGACCAGCTGCATTGCCTCCCTGGTTAATCTCCACTTCAAATGCTACGGAGCTGCATCCATGCAAAAGCAACCCCTCCAAAAGAAATGGAAACAGTCGCATGCACTGTCAGAAGCACCTAGGCTTCCACACCCATAGAAACCTGAACCTTGGAGCTAGTACGAGGGAGCAGTCGAGCAGAGCATCGACGAAGAATAAAAATCGAACTGCTATATAGGCTAAGGATGCGACGAAGGAAGCAAAGAATCCACGAGAAACAGCAGCGCTTGGAGTAATCGTTCTCACATCCTCACCACGACGCAATCCCTCGCGAACGGGAGACAAGAAGTTGAGAAGAGCAGAGCAGAGCAGGGGAGACTGACCTAGCTCGTAGCTAGATGGGCGCCGCAATCCGGAGAATCTAGGCGAAGAGGGGAGGAGGGGCGTGGAGATGGAAGAACGGTCACGGCCTCACGGGTAGCCTTGAGAGATTCGGATGAGAGAAAGAGAGAGAGAGAGAGAGAGGAGGGCAGCGCAGCGGTGCAGCCTTCTTCGGTTTGTGACGGCAGGCATGGCGGATCCAACGGTGCCACGACCTCACGGGATGCTACGGGTAGTGCGTGTTTGGATTTTGGAGTATCGCGGCGGCGGGCGCCCACGGGAAGTGGGACGGCCCATTGGATCTGTGGAGGAAAGGTCAGGTGGGCTGGGCCGGGCGCCGCAGAGGCACGGGGCGAGCACGCTGGAACCATCTAATAATTATTATTTCCAGTCTCGTGTTCTGGGCCTTCTGGGTGAAAAGGGCCAAGAGGAGCTGAACCTGTTCTCGCGTGAAAACTTCGACGTATACGATGAAACTTGGATTTTACCTACGAAACTTTGTCTTTGTTGCCGTAGAATTTTTCTTATTTCATCTGGAAGTGCATCCTTTATTTTCGCATAGAATCTCAACAATGTATGTGTGGAACTTGGTATTTTCTTATTGAAACTTGATTTTGTTCAGATTAACTTCGCGATAAATTTTTAAACAATAGTGAAACAAGGGGTTTCATTAATACATTGTCAAGTTTTATCGGTTCTTTTTCAGGTTAACCAGATTTGGTTGGTCATTCTTTAGGATTCATCACCAGGTGACCAAGTTTCATTAATTTTTTCATCAAGTTTCATCAGTATATTGTGTAAATTTTACCAGCACTTTTACTACATTTCATCATTTTTAACTAATTTTCACTATACTCAAGTTTCATCAACACTGACTGAAGTTTTTTAAAAAAATTTAAGTTTCGTTGGCAACTTTTAAAAATTTCAACCGTTATTTTCTACAATTCATTAGGGTTATTCCATATTTCATATGTATATTTGCTAAGGTTTTATTGTTATTTTTCAAAGTTCCGTAGTTAGTTTTCTAAGGTTTCATGGTGTCGTGCGTCAGCTAATCGATTTGAGACGCCCACCTCATTTTTTAACACAAAATTAAACTTGCCTGGTCCCACCACTAAGAACAAATGACATCTTGGTCACTTGAGCAATCAATACATCTATCAATTCTACTTCCTCCGTTCCAAATTATAGTTCACTGTTGACTTTTAAATATTCTATTTGACCATTCGTCTTATTCAAAAAATATATGTAAATATTATTTATTTTGTTGTGATTTATTTTATCATTAAATATATTTTAAGCATGACTTATATTTTTACATGTTTGCACTATTTTTTTGAATAAGACGAATGGTCAAAAGGCGTCACCAAAAGTCAACAGTGAACTACAATTTGGAACGGAGGGAGTATATATCAAAGGGCCTAACCAACCGGTCCCTGGTTAGGCCACGTTGTTGCTTCCCGTCGCCTCCACGCATGTGTGCCCCCGCGCCGCCATGTCTTCCGAGTAACCATGGCCATTGGATCGCGACTGGGTATTTTAATCCAACCGTCCATATGTAATTGATATATGAAATAATTGCTAGCTCGGCTATCTTTCAGCCCGGAGAGCGGTGTTTGAGTACCCTCCCCGCACTGACGGAAAAATTCCCAGCGCCCACGATTTTTTTTCCTGAGTTTCATTCATATCTCTCACCGCCTCTAGGGCCATTTGAGATCCATATCTATCTCCCTGCAAATTTTCATATTAATTTGATTTTCAACCGTTTTCGTGCAGTGGCTGACCTTTATATTTTCATACCTCTAATTTTTATATTTTTAAAAATTATGAAACCAATTTTAAATTGTTTTAAATTTGATACCTACTATTTTGTAACTTTACGTGAGCATTTGCATGTATGTAATTTCTCGTTATTTGTCTCACTGTATTTATTTACAGTTTTTCGTACGCTAGATACGAATTTCGTTGACGTCGCCGATCCGGTAGGAGCCGGTGTTGATTTTGGAAACCAAGGCAAGCGCTAGACTTTTGACACTATGCTTGTGAAACTGTCAAATACTTGTCAAATACTTTTCTAAGTACAATAAGCATATAATACTTTTCTATGGTTTATGGTTTAGAATGAAATAAAAAAGAATGAATGGTTTTGAATATAAACCCTAAACCATATAATATTTTTGAATGGCGAAATAAAAAATCTAAACACTTCATTCTAGCTTTTGTACTTAGCTTAAAAATCCTAGAAAGCCAAACTATTATAGAATTGAACCGTAATTCCATCCTATGATTTCATAAAAAGATTTAAATGTTACACAAAAGCATAATAAATAGTTAATAAATAATGGGGATGAGGAATAAAAATTTCTTAAAATTATAATTAAAGTTGAAAGTTAACGGTCCATGGAATAAAAAATGAAAAATGAGGCTTAAAAATGGAACCATAACCATAATTGTATGGTAACCATCCATCAAAGTATTTAGCTATTAAAAACAAATAGGTTTAACTAAATAGATTAAATTATTCTATCATTCGTCTTTTGCTAAATTTTTTTTAAAATTTTAGTTCTACACTTTAATGGACTATTGATTTGAACCTAATAAAAATAGAACATACGCATATGCATGTTGAGGGTCCAACCATGCAGCACGAGCCGGAAATCAAAACATACGCATATGCATGTTGGCCCCATCCGTAAAACGAGATATATTAGAGCATTTACGATGCTACCTAGTCCTAAGGTGAGAGAGTATGTATAGTATTTGATCCGTCTCCGATTCAATTCTAAACGAGAATAAAATTTTTGTGTGATAAAGCTACCTATAAAGTGTGCGGTTATCTCTACAATTGTATATGTTAGATTTAACATTGACTGTAGCTGACATAGATTGCATTATAGACATCAATCATCTCTACCATTGTACATACTCTTAGTATATAACTACACATTGCATTTTTTTTATATATAGCTCTTACATTTAGAAATATATTATACTCTAGCATGATTTTTTTTATATATTACAAGGAAAAGACATATTTATTGAGCGCCAAACCCTTTAAAAAACTTTTAAAACTATCGAGACAGATCCTTCTCGACGGCTAGCCATCAAAAAATGACCATTGATGAAAAGAGATGTTCATTCTCAACGATTCGACCGCTGAGAATACTTTTCTCTGCGACACATTATACAACGGTTGAGACTAACTTATTGGAGGCACTGCCACTACGCTACGACGATTGAGTATATTCAACATACTTGTAAGCCAATTGACTAGTGCATGAAAAAGGGTTCCAAGGAGAGGCTGGTTTTTTTTTTTTTGCTTAAAGCTAATTTTAAAGATTGGCTCCTATTTATTTAAAAGCATTTTGCAAAGGGTAACATCCTTTAAATCATTTGAATATTTTCCTTTGAAATTCCAGCAACAATTGGGTTACCCAAAACCTGGCTATCCCACGATGCTAACCATGATTTTCATCATACTCTTACGTAGGGATGAAAATGGTACGGATAATTTCCGACCGTCCGACCGACCGAGGCATAATAATATCCGAAAATATTGAGCCGGATAATTTTATGGATATCCGAATCCGACAAGGCGGATACGGTATGGATACAAATAATATCCGATGGATAGTATCCGATTAGCTAAATCCATCTATAAACTATCTCTATTATATTTCTATAGGATAAATGACTAACACATATAACAACTAGATGTATGTGATTTTACATTTTTTTTTTGCTTTATTGGGCATGATACTTACACACCATCATTTTCATGACTATGAGCCACAAAGTTTAGTCACAAAGAGATAACTATATGTATTTGGATATACTTATTTCTTTAGTATATGTTTTCGCGTATTATCCGAGAGAGTATCTGCGTCCGATCCGTATTTGTATCCGATATTATTCGTATCCGTATTTGTATCCGGTACTATCCGTATCCGAATCCGTATCCGGTCAAACTAAATGGATCAAATACAATATGAGTGGTTTCCGATCCGTATCCGATCCGTATCCGATCCGTTTCATCCAGTCTTACGCAACACCCACCGCAGGATAGCAAAATTCATTCAAAATAAAAAAAGATGGATAAAACTACCATTGTGATCACACCATCATCATCCGCCCTTGACCGTAGGAATGACTTTCATGAAGATTTTACTCTACATGGTTTGTACGCTTTACCCACGAGAGATGAATAGCCCCTAGATTCACTCAAAATGGGACGAACACCAAATTCTTTTGGCAAACCTTCTCTTAGCTCAGACATTCCCACTTAATTAGGATTCTACCGATTAGCCTATGCGTTCGTTTAACTGAAGCCCTATCTTGTGCCATGTAGTATGTGGTTGATCTCCATTTCCTATGTACGTCGCCATCTAAAAATGCTCGAACTACAAGACTAAAGGTTACTCAACTAAGGTTTGTATCACGACCCCATGCGTTTGCACAGGGAATTCGGCACCATGTTTTGATACTAGGCCCAGACTAGTACCTCACGATGGACAATTACGGATATCATCGCTGGCATTCCATTATTATTCAAAAAAAACTGAGTATTTCAAGATAGCATGATATACTATTACAATAAGACATGTATTACCAAATATTGAGAACGAATAAAAATAACACCAGAGCAGCAACAACCTTTAGTGACGATATCTAAGCAATTGACCCGGACACCCGCAGCTAGTCTTGCACACCTGAGTTCGGATCCTCCTGGTCCTGATCAGACTTGCAACCTGAATAATAAAATTATCCGCGATAGATATAATGAGTACGCAGTTACCCAGCAAGCAAACCTTAAGTATGTATGCAATGGCAAAGACAGGGAGCAGATTACTTTACCTAAAACCTAATTCTAGTCAAATTTTAGTTGACCAATTTTATTGAGTGAATGCATGATCATAAACTATAGAATTTTGAAAGGAGTATATTTTAAACATAATATTTGAAGTAATTGATTTGTTTTGTAGTTTAGGAGGTTTATTAATATGATTTTTCAATAATTTGAGAGTGCAAAATAGACATTCAAAATAGAAATAGCAAAGGCACTTTAAGGGTTTATTTTCTCTGATTTTCATAGCTGAGCTAGGAGTAATCTTCCATAAATCACCAGATTTCTAACTGCAAAAAAAGAATTTTTTTATTTCGTGCTGTCCAGCAAAACACTATGGTGTGTTTAAATGTATATTTAAAGTAGTAGAATACCAAGTTTTTGAAACTCCCCAATAAGAATGGTATATATAATGCATGGTGTGTTATAAAGAGGCTGGTAAATAATATATGCATGCACCATAATTAATTTCTCCTTGCGGAGTTCAGCAAGCATTGCGTACACTGTGGAGACTAACATGTTTTTGGTGGCACACCTTAGTCCACGTACGATCATATTGAACTGACCGTGCATGCGTCCGTGCGTTTGTCTATATATGAATCTTCTAGAATCAGCCATCAATCCATGTAGTGGCGAGCTAGCAAAAAGATTCCTCTACTGTTTGAATAAGGGCATGTACTCCCTCTATTTTTTTTTTGACGCTTTTAACTTTGAACACGTCTTTAACCATTAGTCTTATTAAAAAACTATATAGATATTTTTTTTGTTGTGATTTGTTTACCATTAAAGATGTTTTAAGCATGACTTATTTTTCATGTTTGCACTAAATTTTTTAAATAAGATGAATACTTAAGGCATGTGCAAAAGCCAAATACACCAAAAAAAAAAAATGGAGAGAGTACTTCAAAGACACATTACGCGCGCTACGTACTTCTGAATTTATCCTAAAGATAATGCTACATATATAGCTAATTGTGACTTTGTGAGCTAGGGTATGGAACTAATTAACATGCATGATCCTGGCCACGTTTACCATGATAACTGATGAGAAATTTCAAATTGATACATGGATAGATAGATAGATACCAGCTAGCTAGCAAGTTAATTAGAACCAACGAAAGGGAGGCAAGAATCTGTTCCTTTAGCGGAGAAGAAACGAAAGAATGGCAAGAAACCACGTCATTAAGTTGTTTAACAGGTTCAGCTGACTAAACAGCAAGTATGATTAATTTCTATATGGTGATCTAAATCTGCAATCGGATTGAATGGCGGCTAGCTCATTAAAGTCCGGAGATACATATATATATTTCTCCACCAAACCGACGCAAGCAAATACTCTAATACTATATATTAAAGCTAGCATGATTAGCCAAGTCTAGGCACATATGATATACCCATTAACACTAGCAAAATTATCAAAGCACAATTCTAAAATACATACGCACAGCAAAGATCATGAGTGATAAGATGAACACCGAATTTTTTGAAAGAGGCCAAGGGTGACAAGAATTACATGCATCAATCGAAGATCAGAGATGATCATTTCTGAATTATTAGCAAGTGTTGGTATGCTACTTATTAAGCTCATATGTAAATGTAACCTGCATGATCACAATTAAAGCACATAACTACCTTCACAACCCCGGAACAATTAATAATAAGGATATCTTATTTGCAAAAAAACAAAGGCAAATTTATGCATGCGGCCGGCCGGCGAGCTAATGGCAATTATGGCAAGTAAATTAAGGAGCAGTACTCGCTCAAGAGAAGCCGTTTAGCACCCGGAGAGGGCTTGATCCGGCTTGCTGCGCCCGCGGAGGGCGGCGCGCGCAGCACTCGATCGGCGACGAGCGCCCGGCGCGCCGTGAGCAGGCCGGCAGGCACGAGCGGGCGGTCGAAGGCGGAGCAGTCCACCCAGTCCTTGAGCAGCTTCTCCTGCCCCCACATCTCCGGCACCCACACCCTCCCCGCCATCTCCCGCCGGTGCCGCCTGAGCCGCTCGCGCGCGCTGTCCTGCTGCCCATCGCCCACCGCCTCCTCCTCCTCCTCCGCCGCTGGCAGCTTCTCCTCCTCCGGCGCCGACCTCTCCGCGGCCTGCTCGGAAGCCGCCGCCTCACGGTGATCGGACGTCGTCATATGGGACTGGGGCTGCGCCACCGCCCTGCGTCTCTCCTCCTCCGTCGCCATCTCCGGCGAACCGCTCCCGCCGTCGCATGCCCCGGCGCCGGGCTCCGGCAAAACCCCGACGTCTCCGGAGAACGACATGCACCGACCCGACGAAGAACTGCGCTTCAGAGCCAGGCGGCACCGGCAGCACCGCCTCCCGGACCGTCTCGCTCTCGGCCGCGATATAACACCCGCGCGCTCGGGGGAGCGGGAAAAGATCAGGTCAGGAGGTGGGAGACGGGTGGGGGAAGAGGCGGACACGTTACGATCGAGGGAGGGGGGCGGACGAAGAGGAGGCGGAGATGGCGGGGGGCGCCTATGGTGGCTGCGACGGGAGCGTGGCCTGCCGCTCCCGCGCATATATGGGGCTGCCCTTGCGTCGCGACGTGGAGTTGTGGACGGACCAGTAGGAGCAGCGGCCAGCGGGTGATTGACTTGCAAGCTAGTAGCGCGTACTTGGTCATTGTGTGACAGTGTGAGCGTATGAGCGCGCGCGTGTGGACGTGGGCACTAGGTCTGGCTTGAGGCTGGCGTCACGGCGGGGGCCGCGGGCTGGCATGCTGCCTCCGAGATTTGCTTGATTTTTTTTTGGCAGCGCAGCAGGGGCCACCCGGGCGCCGTTCGTCCACCCCCTTAACATCAAGAATCTGGCCCGGCCGTTTAGCCCTTAGAGGTGTCGCCTCCGGTTGGTGGAGGATGACTGGATGCGCAGTTGCCTACCTGGTCTCTGCAGGCCCGCAGGTTGGAGTTTATGGGTATGGTGGGTGCGGGGTGCCATTGTGCCATTGCTAGCTAGACCTGGTGCAACTATAATTTGACAAGGCTACGACGGTCGACGGGTTTTTAAAGATGGAATGTCTAATGTTATATAAACGAATTGTATTATTGCGAGTTGAACAAGCAGGACGATGTTTAGATGAATTGATCCAATTTTATTGGAAATAAATGGTGGGTGCCATAAATTAGATGTTCAATCTTAGGAAAACACCTGCTGAAACTTGTAAAATATAACCGTTCAAATATGAAAAATAACTGTTCAAACTTAAAAAATCTACCGCTGAAACTTAACAATACGAGAAGTTTCATGAGTATAACATCCAAGTTTTAACAAGCAAAAGCCCATGTTTTAATGGCAAAAATCCAAGTTTTAGCAACAAAACCCAAGTTTTAGCGTGAAAAATCAGGTCTTGATTACCAGACAAAACATTGTCACCGCCATCGCAGGAGCTTGCAAAACACCTATTGGAACTTGGAAAATAACTAGTGAAATTTGAAAAACCAACTGCTGAAACTTGACAATACGATAATTTAAAAATACAAAATCTAAGTTCCAGCAAGCAAAAAACCCAAGTTTTAGCAGGCAAAAAAAAAATAAGTTTCATACATACATTTCCGAGATTCAATGCAAAAATAGGGGACGGATATCTCGATGCAAATAAGAAAGGTTCATAAGACACGAACACAAAGTTATGTTGGAAAAAAGTTTCACACATACATGTTTGAAGTTCCATGCTAAAATGAGAAATGAACCTCGTCCTTGCCCTCTTCTTCTCTAGATCTAGCGAACCCCAACCCCGTACTCACCGGATTCGGCCGCTAAAACTCACCGGAGATGGAAGGATATAAGAGGTAGAAAGATGGAGAATAAAGATAATATAAATAGAGTGCAAGAGAAAGAGGGATGGATGTGAGCAGTGCCGTCGTGCTGCTGGCGAGACATCAACGCTGGCGAACACCAGCGAGTTTACCCTCTTCTCAACGTGTGTTCCTTGTGGCTCTCTCGGTGGTTTTGTGTGTTGGTATGTGAAATAGGGGATGGGTAGATGAGAAAAATGAGGAAGGGTCAAACAGTGCGCCCGCGGCGAAAATGGCTGACACACTCGGACATAAGGGAGGAAGAGTTTCCTATTATACTTCCTTTAGAGCATGTGCAGTAGGCACCGTATCAGCTGCTTGCATACGCGCTAACTGCTCGCGTGCAATGTGCCCGCCCGCTCGCCCATGTGCCCGCATTCTACAGAAATTTGAATCGCTCGTCCACCCACGCGAGAAACACTATAGCTACAGTGTTTTCCGGAGTGTGCTGGGGATGCTCATTTTACCCAAACTTTGATATTTGAACCAAAGTTTTCAAGCAACTGCTCGAGTGCAAATTAAATCATGCTGCCCTGGGAGATCGTGTTGATTGCTTGATCAAGTAATCTCCTATCTGTGTATGAACTATCGAATCTATTCGAATTCGAGTTCACGAGCGGCTTAATCAAGCCGAGGCTCAAAAGAATCGAGATTGTAACGAGCTCAGACCTGTGGGGCTAGGGCGCTAGGCTAGCTTGAACTCGGCTTGATTACACCCTAATCACCGGTCCATGAGGGAAGAACGGCCGCACCTCCAGTGGCCTGTGGCCCGCACCAACTGGAGAGGAGCCGGCCGCCCAAAAGAAGCAAACGACGCCCTCATATTCCTACTGTCGGCTGTCGGCTTCCCCTACCTTTCCTCGGATGGCGACGCCCGCCTCTCCATCGTCTCGTATCGAATAGCCGTCGCCTGCGAGCTGCGGCGCTGGGCCGCCTCCGCTTCTCCCTCACGCCCAACGGACGGGACCGGACGGGACGACGACGACGACGATGCGTGCGTGGTGGGCGGGCCGGCCGAGCCAGCGAGGTGCGTCCACTCCGCGAGCAACAGATGTTGCGCGGGGTCGCCATCCGCGTCCCCCTCGTTTCGCGCCGTTGGAATGCCGTCGCGAGTCGCGGGCGACGTCGTGGGGACGGGGCTGCCTGGTGTCTGGTCTCTTCGGCGATACACAACAGCACAGGCCTCCGATACTCTTTTGTCCGCTTCCTCGCTGACGAGGTGCAAGCAATAACGAGGGCAATTGAATATTAATAAGAGCAACTTCAAAAAATTTTAAATTGACGAAGGCAAACTAGTAGAGCTGCCCTTGCGGGCCTTGCGGTTGTTAAACCAGGGCCAGGTTTGCGTTTACTGGTTTAGGACTTTCGGGTATAGCTGGAACATTAAACAAGAGCATGAGACGCTCAGCTTTGGCTCGACGCAAGAGCATGAGACTCTAGACCTGAATCCAATGCATTTTTAACTCGCTCACGAGCCTAAACAAACAAGTGTCCTGAGCATTTGCATGGCTAAATTTTATATTTAATATGAACTCCTTTTCTAAACTTGTATTTATATGAGTTTCTTTTAAATTATTATTATTTTATTATTGTAGTAAATATTGACTATTTTTTAAACTATGTTCTTTTCAACTTAACAGCTTAACGACTTAACGACTTATCTACATTTTGAAAATACAAATGTTTTGAGTTTTTTGAGTCTGGTTTTTTGCTGTTTTGAAGATGGGTTCTACCGCTTTAAAAAAACAAGTTAAACAAAATGAGTTCGAATCTCAGAACAACCTCGATAAGCTCTCAAAATTTAGTCATTTCAGTCATTCAGTTGTTCAACCGTTCAGATCAACTGAAAAGAACATGACCTTAATCTAGCCGATATAATTCGAACCCATAATAATCGAAGGTGTAACGGTATATATTTCCTTTTCCCTCTGATTAATATGGTATTTTATGGTATTTTAGCATTAGTGTTGTGGCTCTGTTTAACTCTGCTTTATTCCCTTCTCTGCTCTCTACTATTATAAAGAGCCTTGTGATGGTGGCGGCAGCTTCACCAATTTTCGATCTTCACCCTCTATCTCTACTCTCATATATCCGCTGAAATCATATCCTGAGTCTAGTTTTTTCCTTACATTTTTTAGAAAAATTCAAATCACATTTTCTCATTGTATTGCTCTACCTATCCTGCTCCTACTCTTTCCTTTAATTTTCTTCAAAAAAAATTAAAATCACATCTGCCCATTGGATAGTTACACCCATCCCACGTTTTTTCTGTCCTTTCATGGCACCCTATATGTAGATTCAATTTTCTTTGGTCCACACTAGTAAGGAAACTAATAACGCTAGGCAAAAAACTAATAGAAGATATAGACACCAAAATATTTGGTGATCAGTTAGGCAGAAAAGAAAAAAATAGTGATTGAGAAAACATTTGGTTTGTAACTGTAACAATGAAACTTGGCACTAAAATAAACTTTCCATGTGAAAAAATAGGCGCCAAAATTTTAGGATCATGCAAATTTTGTCGTGCAATGAAAATTGATGCCAATTTCATTGTTCAAAAATGGCGCCAATTTTTTAGTTGGCTATAAAAGTGTAGTCCAATATCTCATGACATCAATTTTCCTATACATTCCGTTTGCACTAGACGCATATTGTCTGCATCTCTTCCAAATGGCATTTCAAAGAGGGTCCAAGTCTTTAGTCCATCAACTTTGAGAAGTCTCGAATTCCATGAGATCAACAGGTTAGTGCTACTTTTATTACACCATTTGTCGGATGTCATCGTTCAAAAACTTTATAAACCTTTATAATTTCATTTTGTCCTAATTTATGTGTCCCTTTCATCCCTTTGTATTCTGTAGTAACGTATTAGCATTGTACTAGATATATTTCTCTTTTGAGATATCTTAGCATAACTGCTAGCTTAAGTTGTCACACCTAGACCTGATCATGCCCCAGGGCGGGCTTGAAAAAGCTCAATCCCATGGGACCGAGCCCGATCCCAGCCCAGCCCGGTGCGTCAGGCCTCAAATTCGGGCCTGACCCTAGCCCGAAGCCCGAAATCCTGGGCCGGCCATGGCTGCATGCATTTTTTTGGTCCGGGCCTAGTGGCCGGGCTTCGAATAACGAGGCCTGAGCCAGCCTGGTGCACCGGTCTGGCCGGGTCAAGCTGGGCTCGCAGGCCTGGCTACCCATGAATAGATCTAGTCACACCTTACCTTATAAATTACCCTTTAGAATTTTTGAAATTGTTCTGATTTACATATTTATTTTTCACTTTATATTGCTTTGTTACAACACACGAGCATTTACCGGTATAACAATAGATACATATACCTGGCTCGTTCATCCTAGCCTAACTAATTCATAATTCACCATACATGACCCAATTATATATCTTTGGTCGGACCAAGCAACTCACCAATCTCCCCTACCAACCCACTGATTCCATGTGGCCGCACACAGACACTAACCCTAACTCACCCAACCATCCTTCAAATCTGCGATCTCACTCTCCTCCATCAAGCTTCCCTCACTACTCTCCTTTATTCGACCACTCGACACCACACCACCATCCCAATTACGCCTTTTACCAACTTTGGTGCTACGCTCCTTCCCTAGCGACCCTCCATCAACGTCTCACAACCCCTTCTCCTCCTCCTCCCCTTCCCATCCCCCACAACAATGCGCCACCTCCTATCCTCCTCTGCTTCCACTACAAGAATCAGTCAACTTTTCATTGACCAAAAGTCAACAAAACTATGCCGAAAGTCGATAAGATGAAATAATTTCTATGTATTTTGGTCGTCTCATCTAAGTGGACAAAAATATCGATGTTATCGGCGGTTGACAATAAAGTAAATTCATCGGTCTATGTGGCGATAAAAAATGTGTTTCGATTCCACGGGCAAGAGTGTGCTACGTTGACGTAGCATGCATGACAAAAATATTGCTCTCTTTCCACTTTGATCAGACACATTAGGCTTGTAAGATGAAACTTGAATGCTAAAGGGGGTGAATAGAAACCAAATTCTTGATAGGAGATGGTATGTTGCTTTTTCACCCAAACCACCTCAAAGATGGCAAGAATACAAGAGAAATCCTTTCGGGTGATCTGTCGAACACTTGGTGGGCATGAGAGTAAGCCTCAATTTATATATGGACATACCCATGGGTAAATAATTATAAGATGATTCTATGATATATAGTACGGTACCCCATGACCTGTCAAAAAGATTGAACTTTCAAATCAACAAAAACAAACCCAACCAAGAAATTCTTGCAAATAACCTAGAAAAAGAAAAAAAAAATTAAGATCTAGAAGAGATTCCATGCATCTCAAACAAGCAAAAAAGTACAAGAACAAGATCAAAACACTTGCATGCACTAGAGATCAAGCAAGAACAAGAACTAGAGATAAGAACAAATGATGGACTAGAAAGAACTTTGATGAATTTTATTGCTCAGGTTGAAGGTAATATAAAGCAACACCATGGTGTGGAAAGCACCCTCAAAGTGCACAACAAACTCATGCAAAACTCAGCCACAAGATACTCAAAAGGATAGGTTGGGAGAGGCACCTCCGTCCGTCCTTTTAGAGCCCATGAGGTGTAGTAGCTTCGAGGAAACTTTTCATCTACCTTTGGATTTGTTTCTTAGAGGATAAGACTTCTCATGGTGGTTGAGATTAATCCACTCACTCAATTTAACAACTCTGGGCATATACACTTTTATACTTTAGCATATTCACATTTAACTCATGGCCACATGGCCCCACACACTGGATACAATTGGTTTGACTTAACCGCTAATTTTTCGTCGCACTCGAGCTGTGCTGAGCCATGGATTCTCATTCCGGTTCAAGTCCATTTTCTACAACATTCTTGCGTCCCAAAGTCCAAGTCCATCCGTCTCAAGCGACATCATTGCCATAGCATGTCTAATTATCTGCTAAAATACTTAGGAGAATTTTCAGAGCTTGTACAATCTAAGAGGTTTTTTTCGCATAGTTCGTTATATTTTTAAACATTTCATCAGTTACTTTGATGTTCTTTAAATTTTGATTCAATAAGTTAAAGAATTTGGTTTTACAAACGCACTAACTCGCCAACATACGAAGATAATCAGATACGCTACATCTCAAGAACAACCCCTTAATTTTCTAAGCACGGGAAGACCTTTGAAAATGCGAATACCGAGACATAGTAAAAATCCCATTCACGGTGGATATTTCTGGCGTAAACTGAAAAACTACCGCCCGGCGCTAAAAGCATGTCCTACGTAATTGGAAATCACCGTCTGAACTCTGAAGTCACCATGTCTGCCGTACATTGCCGTCTATGCCGGCCATGTCTAACGTTCCCTAAAAACTCATTGTCCGGAGTTGAAAACATCACTTAGTCCAAAACACATCCAAACCAACTCCACAATCAAAATATCAACACAAGAACTCACAACTACCTCCAAAACCATGACTTTTAACTTCTAAGTTAAAAACTTCGTCAAATACTCATTACAAAAACCGGGTGACCTTCTCTCAACACCAACAAAAATACTTTAAAAAATGTAAATTCCAACCTCATGCTGTCATGCAGGCAAGCCCAACTATTTTCACTAGCTTGATTTTCACTGGCTTTAATTCTGGCCAGCAAAAATACCTTTATATTTATCAACATTTTCTTGGCCGACGAAATTATGCAATTATTTTTATCAGTTGCGTTTTGACCGATGAACCGATGAAAATAAATTCTGCCGATGATAAAGCTTTGGATTCTTGTAGTGCTCATCCCTCCGCTCCAATAGGCACTTGGTTCACATATTTTGTCTCCCTCTCTTGGATGAAAGATGAAGCTCAGCCGAGCCCGAGACGAGCTGAGCAAGGGGTCTGAGCTGTTAAGCACGCTCTGCTTGGCTCGGTAGTGGCTTGCGAGCTACTCATGAGCTACTCACGAGCGCTCGTGAGCCAGGGAAAACATTGGTCTCCCAACCTTCTAAGTCATTAACCATTACAAAATATAAGTTGGTATTGTACATATGAGTATCAAAATGACCTGTGCAAGCATATGTGCATTTTGGGCTATTTTATGAGTCCTTTTGGTAATAGGATATGTCATTTTCCAATGGTTAAGAGATGAAATAAATAGCATTAGCATCTAAACGAGCCGAGCCTGAGCGAGCTAGCCTCTAGCTTGGCTCGGCTCGCTAATGGCCACGAGCTAGAAAAGGGCTCGGCTCTTGCTAAATTACAAACGAGCCTAGCTTTTATCGATCCGAGCACTAGAAGCTCGCGAGTTTCGAGCTAAAATTCTAGCCCTACCCACAAACCTAGCTGGCTCAAGTTCTTACAAAGTCTAAGCCAAGCACGTTCTCTAGCTCGCCCATCCTGCTGAGCTCGCAGAAAAGCCCGAGCTTAAACATGTCTCACGTGCTCAGGCCGACAGGCTCGGGCTCCACCCCTAGATATAGCATTAGATAAGCTCTTCTAGGTTTGGTTAATATTCTAGGAACATGAACTTTTACAATACGAAAGATCGTGTTGGCAATCTTGAACTCAAGAATGGCTACTAGAGGAGAAAATTTTGTCCGATATAAAAAGCACAAAAAAGTTGATTGTCCGATTTTGCAATTGACGGGCAAAACAGAACTCCTGGCAATAGATCAAGGAGGTATAGTGGATTTTTTTTGTTGCTCCGAAACTGCTGAATCGCATGGTCCATAAGTGCAGGGTTCACCCGTCGTGAGAATGGCCCATGTTGCACTTGCAGGTACTATGGTCCGGGCTTAGGGATGGCAATCGGACGGGTATCTCCGGGTACACCTTTGACATACCCAAACCCAAAACCCGAAAATACAACTCATACCCAAACCCGAAAGCACTCATGGGTATAAACCCATGCCCATACCCGAACCTGACGGGTACCCGATACCCGATGGGTACCCATACCTAAAAATATAACAGGCCAAAATAAAAATATACATTCAGAAAGAGTTGTTGTGTACTGACCTGCACGGTATGAACTATGAAAATTGGCCTAATGTTTCAACAAAAGACATTGATTCAATATCCCCTGCATCAAGAACGCAACTGTCCTTATATGGTGAAAATATTGTCCCCTGCACCGGCAATATTTACACAGATATGGGAACAATCGAGCACAAAAACTACACTACGTTGTATTTCAATCCAATCTTGTATTTCATCTGAAATATGTGGCACAACCTGAAAAGAAAAGAAACAAACCCAGATTCGGCAACATACTGACAACATATCTCAATAAGTGGAGGGGAAGAGAGAGGAGGGGAGAGGAAGAAGAGAGAGAGTGCAGGGGTGCAGCTGCTCAGCGGCGGTCCACTCTGAGGCGGGGCGGCGCTGGGGAGGTGTAGGCGGAGGGGCAGGGCGGCGCTGGGGAGGTGCAGGCGGAGGGGCAGGGCGGCGCTGGGAAGGTGCAGGCGGGCGGCGTCGGGGAGGTGGAGGCGGAGGGGCAGTGCGACACCGGGGCCAGGGGAGGAGGAGGAGGGGCGGCGGCCGGCGCTGCGTGCAGAGGGACTGACTAGGGGCGGCGGCTGTGGGTGTGGGTTGTGGACTTGTGGGTGACCGGTGGGTGGGGGATTAGGGTTTTATTTTTCAGCTTATATATATATATATGGCAAAATTGGTTCTACGACATCGAAAGATCACCACTTTGCGTTTCTACCATCGAAAAATTTCACTGAACTTTTATGCCACCAAAAGTTCTCACCGTTCCCTTTTAAAGCACTCTGTAACAGTTCCGTGAAACCCGACGTTAGTCTCCAGTGCCATCCAAATAGATAAGGCCCTTTTAGTAGCAGGTAGAGGAAGGAACCACCTCCACGGTTCTTGCGGTGATCGCACCTGCTCTCCGTCTAGCTGGCGGCCGCTCCCGCCCTCTGTCCAGCCGCCGGCCACCCGCCCTCCGTCCGGTAGCGGCCTTGATCCTCCGTGCGATCGCCGTGCCCGACCTCAAATCAAGCCGGCTGCCCATCTCGATCCGGTGGTGCCGTCCCCGCCTCAAATCCGGCCCGGCCACCCGCCCCTCCGTCCGGTGACGCCTTGCGCCTTCCCGTTCATCCGGTGGCCGGGCCCGTCGGTGGAGCTCCCACGTCAGGTAACTACTTTCCTCTCGGATCTCGCATGAATGGTTGCTTGCTTCCCTATTTCGAGCAGCTCTTTGTGTATTCTCTTTTGTTAGGCTTAATGTGGAACTCTGATATACCTGAATGGTTCCATGATGGGGATGACACTGCCGTTTTTGGAATTGATTCCAGGAGAGCATGCACAATAGAGGTTACGACCAAGTCTTTTGGAATGTAATGAGAAGCACATTCTCTTTTGTATGTAATGGGCAGCACATTCTCTTCCGAATTATGTCATGGCCATGGTGCTTGGTTGCAATTCTATTCAGTCTATTGTCCATTTTTTAGCATTGTCATGTGTGGAATTTTAGTCCTATGAATTATTCCTGAGCATTTCTTGTCCATGATGGTATTGTTCCTGAGCATCCCTTGTCCAAATAAGCAATTGCAACGTACTTTGTGGATAAATAAGCATGTATGAGTTGATGGATGGATGGTATTAGTATTAGTGATGGTGGATTAATTGGAGCTGGTTCGGTGGGTATGACATGTACTAGCGGAGTACTAGTGTTTGCTAATTGCTTGACTATATGCTTACCTCTGTAGACTAACGTCGGGTCTCACGGAACTGTTACAGAGTGCTTTAAAAGGGAACGGTGAGAACTTTTGGTGGCATAAAAGTTCAGTGAAATTTTTCGATGGTAGAAACGCAAAATGGTGATCTTTCGATGTCGTAGAACCAATTTTGCCAATATATATATATATACCCCTAGGTGTAGATTAGGTTAATTCTACACTTGGTCGGTTTGGTGAGCCGGGTTCCAGTCAAATCAACTAGCAACTGCACGGTTGCCATTTTGAAAAATTCCTAAAAAAGGGGATCCTATTAATTACCTCCTCACTTTCCCTAAATCAAACCACCAGCCCACGTTCTCTCCCCATTCTCTCTCCTCTTCCCATCTCCCGATCCGTTCGACGGGCCGCCTCCTCGCCTCCTCGCCGATTGCGCGCTCCGCCTCCTCGCCGAGCCGCCGCTGCCGCCTCCACGCCATCGCCCGCCGCCTCGCTGAGCCGCCGTGGGCGCCGCCGCCTCCCGCCACGCCGGCGTGGCCGCCGCCGCCTCCGGCGCCTCGCTCACTACCGTCGGCATCCTCGCCTCCGTCCTGCGATCGCCGCCTCACAAGCAGTGCCGCGCTCCTCGCCTCCGGCCGGCGCCGCCCATGCCGCCCAAATTGCCCCGCTTCACACGCCTGCCCCGGCGACCAGGTGCGAGCTCCACCCCACATCTCCGGCGACCCTACGCCACGGCTCCGACGACCCCTCGCCCGGCCCCGATCCGCACCAACGCCGGCTGGGGAGGTGCCCTGTGACCCCTATCCGTACCGCCGCCTGTCAAGGTGGTGCCCCACGGCCTCCTCCCACCGCGCTGCATTACTTCTCCACGCCGACACCGTCCTCGCCGGTGTCCTCCATGCCCGTCGTCGAGTGCCCCCGGCCTCCTCCTACATGCTTGTGGCGGCCGCCGAGGTCGTTCTCCATTGCCGCTCAGATCCAGTGCCTCCACGGGGAGCCGGGCACCGCCGCCTCCTTCGCGCTTCACGACGGATTACTTAGGATTACTTAGGGATTACTTAGATTCTACATGGATTACTTTAGGATTTATTTGAATTGCTAGGGCTTTAAATGAATTACTTAGGAATATGAGTGCATGTCTGAAGTAATCGGTCGTGATTTGGTTTTGCCATTTTGTATGTATGCTCATTCGAAAGTAATAAAAAGTAATTAAGTAATAATCATTATTTTGGTCCTATTTACTTTCAAAACGATCTTTGGTAATGGAAAGTAATCGGTTTGAAAATGAAGCATTGAAAATTCAAATAAACCGACATGCAATCCACGACTTTAGGCGATTAATACCTCCACGATTCTAGGATCTTGCCTCGTAGCGAATTACTTTCCGTGCTGAAACATGTACATTTCGCTTGCTCCAATTACTTTTGAAATGCGACCATTTACTTTCGGTTTTGGCTGGCTCGTGTGGTTCGCTAAGATGGCGCGGGTGTAGATTAGCCTAATCTACACCGAGGGGTAGATAGGGGCTCCGTATATATATATCTGAGCCCTAATCTACCCCAGAGTGTAGATTAGGTTTAATCTACCCGTAACCGAACTCTCCAGCGAGCGCACCAACCAACAACCAGGCGAATGCGCGTCCAGATTCGACAGTAACTCATAGTAATTCAAACAAACTGAATTTGGCACTGGTAAGTAAATAGGTCTGCATGTGGTGCCTAAAATTGTGGAAGCATTAACTACTCGTTTTCAAACGTATTCTACCTCGTTTTTTCGATTTAATTTTTGATTCGTAGATCCGATGATTAAATCTTTTCCAACATCGTATTGCTGATATTTTTTCAAACAAAACAAGATCTTGGTTGCCATATGAATCTAAAATATTTTATAAATATCAATTTCAACATAATTCTGATTTGAACGTAATTACTAGTAATTGAGATGAATGTGTTGTACGTATGATAGTAATCCATGTTTTGTAGGTTCCAGCCCGATTACTTTTCCTTACTTTCATTTTTCGACAGTAATAGACAGTAATTCAATTACTGCCATTTTTTGGGACAAAAAACTGATATGAATTGAGATTCCATCCAGATTACTTTCCATTCCCTCCAAAATTACATTCTTAAAAGCAGAGAAAAATACATTCACGTGTCGATTACATCGCATTCTGATCTAAATCATTTTCGATAATCAACACAGATCGATTACTTCACATTACTTCTCCGATAATCAAAAGTAATGGAGCAGCGAGGTCTTTGGCGAACAAGGTCGGGAGGCGGCGCCGACGCGCGCGGCGTGGGGCGCGGAGGCGGGCGGTGCCGTGCGTGAGGAGGATGGTCGGAGATGCTGCGTCGCTGGGCGCGTCGGGTCACCGTGGCGGATCTGGGATGGCGGCGTCTGAGGAAAGCGGGGCAGGGCGGTGGTGCAGATCCAACATCCGCGGGTCGGGAAGCGATCCCGACGGCGGCGATCGAAGCGTGGTGACCGGCGTCAGCGAGAGGTCGGGAGGCGGCGGCGGCGTGGAGGAGAGGAGCGAGCAGCGGCGTCGATGAGGTGGTGGCGGTGGCATCGGGAGGAAGCGAGCGGCAGCGTCGAGAAGCGGCAGCGGCGCGGCAAGCGGCGGCGGCGGCAGCGTCAAGGATGCAGCGAGCCGGCGGCGTCAGGAAGGAGGGTGGTGGCGGCGGCGTCAGGGAGGCGGCGGCGGCAACGTCGAAGCGGCAACGTCGCGGGAAGAAGCGGCAGCGACAGGCGGCGGCGGCAGCGGCTGCGGCGGCAGCGTCGAAGAAGCAGCGTCAGCGTCAGCGAAGGCAGCGCCGGCGAGAAGCGAATGGCGGCGACGCGGAGGCGCGAGACGGCGGCAGCGAGGCGAGGCGGCAGCGTCGGCGTCGGGAGGCGGTCGTGGCGTGGATCGAGACGAGAGAATGGGAGAGAGAGAGAAAATAGGGTGAAGCGTGGGGTGTGGTATTTAAATTGCGGATCCGATTTTTAAAATAATTAAATGTTGGGAACTGGTTTGGGCTAACCGGCTAGCCCAAACCGACCCATGTATAGCGTTACATCTAAGGGAGATTAGGATATATATATATATATATATATATATATATATATATATATATATATATAGAGGAATGCTAGCGTGCACTTGGAGCACGGATCACAGCGGTGCTCCCAGCGTTTTGAAATCCGAGATGTCTAACAACTGATCCGAACCGTTGATCTTGTTACGTCTCATTGAAATGTAGCCCGATGACCAAGTTTCGTATTTTTTGAATTTATTTACTATTTGTTTCCTATTTTTAAAAATCAGCTTTTTGGGCGCACCAGGACTAATTGGAAGGCTGATTTTGAAAATAGAAAACAAATAGTAAATAAATTCAAAAAATACTAAACTTGGTCACGGGCTACATTTCGTGTTGAGATTAACAAGATCAACTGCTCGGATCAGTTGTTAGGCATCTCGATTTCAAAACGAGTTGGGAGTACGGATCTCCGTGCTCGGGATGCACGTTAGCATTCCTCTATATATATATATATATATATATATATATATATATATATATATATATATAGAGAGAGAGAGAGAGAGAGAGAGAGAGCTAGTGTGATCAGAACGCGGATCTCTCCATGATTCCAACGCGTTTTTGAAATCTGAGATGTCTAACAACTGATCCGAACAGTTGATCTTGTTCGTCTCACTGAAATCTAGACAGTGACCAAATTTCATATTTTTTTCCTATTTTCAAAAATCAGCTTTTTTGGACGCACCACGACTAATTGGAAGGCTGATTTTTGAAAATAGGAAACAAATAGTAAACAAATTCCAAAAATTGCGAAACTTGGTCACTGACTATATTTCAGTGAGACGAATAAGATCAATGGTTCGGATCACTTGTTAGACATCTCAAATTTTGAAAACGTGTTGGAAGCACGAAGAGATCCGTGCTCCCGGATGCACACTAGCTTTCCTATATATATATATATAGATATCCTATACTACACCTAGGTGTAGAATAGGATAATCTACACCGAGCCATTCCCCACACCGAACGAACCAGATTTGAATGTCACGATTTCGACAGTAATCCAAAGTAATCGAACGGAACACCTTTTCAACACTGGCAGTAATTCGTGTTTGTATATAACGCTGGCCTCACGGGGATTACGAATTAATTGCCCGCAAAAAGTGGATCGGTTGTTTCACCCCACATCCTCCCCGTCCTCTCTCTCTCTACGGCAGCGCGGCGGTTCCCAGGGGTGGCGCGACGGCTCCGGCGAGGCGGCAGCGTGGCGGCTCCAGCGAGGCGGTGGCGCGGCGGTTCCCAACGACTGCGCGTCGGTTCCCAGCGGCCGCGCGGCGACTCCGGCGAGGCGGCGGCGGCGGTGGCTCCACGAGGCGGAGGCGCAGCGGCTCCGTGAGGAGGCACGCAGCCGCCGCCGCTTCCCTTGCTGCCGCACTAGGGAAGGAGCCGCCGTTGATCTGAAATCGAGGCGCCGCTGTGCATTGGTCGGAGAAGAAGCCGATGCCGGCGTTGCGCTGTTAAGAAGGGCCGCTGCTTGCCATTGGAGAATAAGAGAAGTCGCCGCCGGTGTGGTTGAAGGACGCCGAAGCTGAGGATGCGCCACCGCCATGCGGAGAAGATGGAGACGCCATTGCCGCCGCGCGTGGGAAAGGAAGCATCAACGTCGGCCGTCGTGCATGGCTGTTTAATTGCCTTGATCAACTAGCAGATTTGATTTTTTCCTTCATGCATGGCTTGCTATTGCACCACACGTTGTAGGCTTCCTGATGCTTCTTGTCTTGATTACATGGCTCCGATCTGCCACCTTCTTCTGGTAATTTGAAGGCAGATCAATCTTTTGGATGGTGCGTAGATGCTGTAATGAAATGTAATCAGAAGTTTTGTGTCCATTTTTATGTGTTTTTGTTTTTTACTTTGCATTACTAGAATCGTAATCACCTGTAATTGGTCGCCAACTATATTTGTATCCATGCTTATATTGGAAGAAATGCAAAGTAATCATTGTTTAATCACAACTAGTACAATGCCCGTACGCTGCCACGGACTACAAAGAGGAGAAAAGGAAAATAATCTTAAATCATGAGTATATCCATATGACATCAAACAAAGGTCGAATCATCATTAAGGATTAGAATTGGGACAAGAAGTCTTGTTTACCTCGCAAATAAGAAACACCTAAATCTATGACTCCATAGCATGACAATTTCATGACAGAATAAAAAACAAGAAATTGCACTTCTCATTTCTCTTTTCATGGAAAATGACACTTCAAAAAGAAAATGAGGACCACATAGTTCATATTTATTACATAGGACATCTCATTGGTTTGCGATAATGAATTACACGTATCAGCTAAGACGTAAGTACTTCTCTATATACAATGTTCTTGGTGGACGTATCACGGGTGCTTCCTGAGCTCGGTTGTTTCGATTTGGCCTTATTAGATCCAGCTAGCACCGTGATATTTCCTCTTGAAGTGGCTCTTGACAGCGCGACGTACAGTTGGCCATGCGAGAACACAGGCTCCGGCAGATACACACCGACGTTCGGGATGGTTTGTCCTTGTGCCTTATTGATCGTCATCGCGAAGCTAAGCCTTATAGGGAACTGCTTCCTCTTGAATCGAAACGGGAACATCTCGGTGTCGGAGGGGCACAACGGTATTCGAGGAAGGAACACCCTCTTGCCAGCATATTGGCCAACGACGATCTCGGCATTGATAGCGTTTCTTTGAAACCCCTTAACAACCAGCCTTGTCCCATTACATAATCCATTCGCGGGGTCGATGTTTCGCAGAAGAATCACCGGGCAATTGATCTTCAACCTTAGCACATGCGGTGGAATCCCGCTTGGGGTTAGGGTGTTCAAGAATTCGACTGGATAATAGCCAAATGGATCGTCCTCCGCACTGTCAAAGCTTTTATAAATTATCTCCTCCCCACGAAACCTATCAATCATCTTCATATTTATCCTGTCGACGCAGTCATTTCGCGTAGAGAGTATGGCACGTGTGGTGATGTAGCTTGGTTCGGTTAGGTTGGCTCCAAGCATCGGGAATACCTTATCTATGAGCCTGTCAAGATCGGCATCCTCCCCCAAAGTTGGAACGCATATCTCAGCAGGAAGTCTCACATTACCTTCCTCATCTGTTTGTTCCACTCCATTGCCGATGCGTAGAAAGAACTCTGCAAACTCAGGATCGGCTTCGGCTCTCATGTTGCGAACAAGCCTGAGCTGCTGCATGGACTCCCACAAATATGAACGCCGTAGGGTCGAGTTTACTATCTGAGGTCGTGTCCCTTTCCGTACGACGGGGAGCACCTGTCTAAAGTCGCCTCCGAACACGATGGTCTTTCCCCCGAACGAAACATCATGGCGCTCCATGATGTCACGCAAGCTATTGTCTAGGGCCTCTACCGTTTGTCGCTTTGTCATGGAGGCTTCATCCCATATGATGAGCGATGACCTCTGTAGAAGAGCAGCAGTGCCACTCTGACATGTGAAAAGGCACATCCCTCCATCCTGGACGTCAAGGGGTATTTTAAACCGTGAATGTGCGGTCCTTCCTCCGGGCATGATGGACGCAGCAACTCCAGACGTAGCGGTCGCCACGGCTATCTCCCCGCGCGAACGGACCGTGGCAAGCAACGCCTTGTAAAGGAATGTTTTCCCTGTTCCTCCTGGACCATCAACGAAGAATACACCTCCATTACCACTCTCAACCGCGGCTAGAATCCTATCATATGCATATCTCTGTTCTAGGTTGAGAGACTCGAAAAGATTGACGTCCTCTTGCTCTACTCCAATGCTTGTCTCGTCTAAGACCTCCTGTGGCTCAACCCCCATGTTGACATACGACTCATTAATCGCAGGCAAGGGAAACATTTTTATTTCCTTTCCCATCGAATGGAGGATGCGTCTGATGTCAATAAGGACTAATTGCTCGATCACATGTGCAGACGTATGGGAACGCTGATAGTCCTCCGACATTGCATCGAGGTGACGGTTCCATAGTCCAAGAACATCGCTGGGCTCACAGTAGACCAAAATGGTTGCAAATAGCCTCCGAAGGGCATACGGCATCTGGAACACCTCTGCTTCTGTTAGACAGTCTTCTGTAGTGTTGTCCGTATCAATGAGACCTCTCATTTCCGCGGCTTCTCGAAAGGAGGGATATAGAACACCGTCAACTGTCCGTAGATGCTCGAACGAGGTAGCCCCGCTAACATGATTTAGGAGGATCCTCAAGTAGTATCGCTCACCCTTAGATGGACTTGCTGACACAACCCTCCCAATTTGTGTCCCCCTCTTTCTTGGTCGCGAGCTTGCCCTTTGTTGCCGGAGTAAAACTTGCAGGGAAATCCCTATAGAGGATGCGATGAGCCGATGCGTGTAGTCTATTGGCTTCAAAGTATGCGGTCAACATGGTCCTCTCTGCGCCTTGCTGGTCAACGACATCATGGAGATTCTGGCCTGCGTGGAACGAGACCATGTGCATGTTCGGGAGGTGGAGTTGCAACTGCTTCACGGACGGTGATATCTTGCTCAGGTCAAACCCGTATATCCTCCAAAGGGCCTCCGGCTGGGTGACCCACCTAGCATCCCTATACGACTTGATCTCATTGACTTCCTCGTTGCTTTCAGCTTCACCGATAGAAACAGAAGCCCGGTCGTGCCCCTTGTATATGTATTTGAAGAGGTATTTGACGGCCTTTATGCTAGAACACACCTCAACATTTATGTGGCAATTAAACATCCTTAGGATGTATGGATTATAGGGTACAACCCATCTGTTTGTTAGCCACGAACCCCTCACTTTAACTTTACTCCCATCGTCACGTCTTCTATACAAGGGGTATGAATCTTTGCCTTGGATGGTTTCAGAGTTAAACGGGCGCTGGTAGTGGCAAAGTCCAATAAAGAGATTCATATTAGTACTGGCACAAACCTAAACATCCGAAAAGGATCCCCCCATTCCCTCATAGTACTCAAATCATATTATTGTTTCAGCTAAACTTAATTTCTTATTTGTGCAGCCAACGTCATATCTCAGATTTAGCTCACCACCCATCGTGCAATAAACATAGATTTAAATATTCCTAATGAATTGATAATCAATGGTTTATCGCAGTAAACGAATTGGCATGATCATTTTTCTCTCGTCTTGCAACCCAATAACTAAATTACATGTGATATAACTACACGTAAAATAAATTTTGAACCTAAATTATAAACTACAAGGTGCAAATCAATATGATAGTACAGTGATCATTTAAATACACCTTCTATGAAAACAGTGAGAGAACTACATGTAAAATGAATTTTGAACCTAAACTATAAACTACATGGTGCAAATCAATATGATATTACACTGATCATTTAAATACACCTTCTCTAAAAACAGTGATAGAACTACATGTAAAATCAATTTTGAACCTGACGATTTGATTTGATCAAACTATTCTTAAGCCTAATGTCAAATTATCTGCTATACTCTGATTCTACCTTCTGATTGTACCTTTTCATATGGGTAGGCAGAATCGATTCAAAATTTGAAACAAACCGATAAAATCTCAAATTCTTTTCTTGCGTATACATCTGTAACTTCTCTGAAAGCCTTCCCAGCACAGTATGAAGGGTCACTTCCTGAAATTGTAGAAACTAATTGTTATGCACGGTTAAAAAAAGAAAGCATGATTCGGCTCAAGGGGAGGCTTCATGAACCACTGAATGGAATACACTAAAAAACTGTCAATGAAAATGTAGCAATGGAAGGACATGTATGAGACTGTTCATAGCAAAATGATTGAGACTAAATTGTGCGTTGCATATAGTAAAGTGTTCATAGCTGGATGCCCGTGCGTTGCAATGGAATAAAAAAGAGTGATAAAGATCCTAAATTGTGCAATACATATCTTGTAAATAATCATACAGACCAACAAGCAGAGGTTTTGGATGGAACATGTAATATTAATTACACAGGACTGTCCCTAAAAAATTCCCATGAAAAGCACATAAAGTGGGCAGTCAAATTCACATGTTAAATAAATTCCAGCAATGATTTAATGTAGAGTTTAGCCTAGGCCTATAAGAACACCACTCTCATTGTTTTTGGGTTCACATATCCTCCAGAATTTCCCTAAGCTCCTAAGTCGTAATGTTCCAATATAATCGAGTTTGTTTGGTGTTTAGAGGGGCAATAATGGATTTTTACTGCAAGCTAATTACTAAGACTAAAAGAGCAGCAGAAGAACCGAGTCAACAGACTTTTGGCCATTGTGGTGATTGATTAGAGTTGCCAAATTGTTTAGGCTAGAGCATCAAGCAATGATGCATCTGATCACAATAAGCTTGACTGATCTTTGTTGTTACCCTTTTTTCTTCAAATACTGCCTCTGCCTACATAGCAATTAGTCCCATTGACAGAAGAAGAAGAATGATTCAGTCCATGCATGCTTGCAATCTTGCGTTCTGTACAAAATAAGAAGAATGATTCTGCCTACATAGCAACGGAGGACATCCCCATAGTAGGTTAAGTGCAGAGTGAAGAAATTGCAATCTTGCGTTCTGTACAGGTATAAACGAACAAGCTAGATTATCAAGGAAAAACACAACGATCATGGATACAATTGGTGAAACAGATGTTTAGCACCCAGAGCAGTAGAATCAGTGCATCACCTAAAACCTAGGCGAAATCAAAGACTTTTATCTCGAACTTACTCAGACAAAATGTAAGCGGTCAGATCGGTTGGGCGGCGGAGCCGGCGAGGTCGTCGGCGGCGCCGGCGAGGGCGATGTGGAGATCGGGAGACGGCGGCGCACGGCGAGGTCCGCGGTGGTGCTGGCGAGGGCGTTGGGGAGACGGCGAGGTCGTTGGTGGTGCTGGCGAGGGCGATGTGGAGATGGGGAGACGGCGGCACACGGCGAGGTCGTCGGCGGTGCTGGCGAGGGCGACGTGGAGATGGGGTGACGGCGGCGCACGGCGAGGTCGTCGGCGGTGCTGACGAGGGCGACGTGGAGACGGCGGCGCACAGCGAGGTCCGCGGTGGTGCTGGCAAGGGCGCTATGGAGATGGGGAGACGGCGGCGCACCGCGAGGTCCACGGTGGTGCTGGCGAGGGCGTTGTGGAGATGGGGAGACGGCGGCAAGGCCCGCGGCGGCGATGGCGAAGACCTGCCTGAGGTTCGATCGGGAGGGAGGAGTAGGTGAGAGGCGTCGAGGACGTGGGGAGTGGGGACAGGAGTTAATACCCGCGCGAGATCAGTGGGATCTGATCGCTCGCCATTTGAATTTCGAAGACATACAGGCTTATGTCAAGTCGGATGCATCCGATGCGATAGACGGCTGTGATTGAAAGTTCGCACACCACCACCACCACCACCATAAGACACTTTAAAGTACTCCCTCCGTCCCAAAATAAGTGATGTTTTAGCTTTTTCCTAAGTCAAACATTTTTATCTTTGACCATTAATTTCTAAAAATTTGTGTAGTTTAACACCATAAAATTAATATTTTTTGATTCACCATGAGAAATACTATCATAATATATAATTTATATGGTATTAAACTATATGAATTTGTAGGAATTGATGGTCAAAGATAGAAAAGTTTAACTTAGGACAAAGTTAAAACATCACTTATTTTGGGACGGAGGTAGTAGTAGAGATTACGATCTCTAAGTAATGTAAGTAATGAAAAGTAACTTAAAAAACCAGGTAAAACAAAGGTAATTACGAGCATTCAAGAATTACCTCCAAAGAAGACAATTACTTCCCTTTACTCTCGAAACTCAATCCAAATTGCCTGGCTAAATGCGATTACTACCGATTTTTTACTGTCGTTCTTTAATTTTTACTGTCGATTTTTTATGCAAATTACTACCGATTCTGTTGGGATTATTCCTGATTTTTTGGTGCTTTAAATGCAAGTACGCGACAACAGACCGTGGAGAATACTCGCCTGGGCAGTTCCAACGCACGTTCTGCGCGCTTGGTAGCGAGCCCACTTGTGTGGCCTGGTGCACGCGCGCTGCAGGGGGCGACCTGGGTGTAGATTAGGGGCTCCCTACACACACACACGGAGGCCCTAGTCTACCTCTGGGTGTAGCCTTCCCAACGAACCGCGCGAGCCAGCCAAACCCAGAAATAAATGGTCGCATTTTGAAAGTAATCGGAAGTAACCGAAGTGAACATGTTTCAGCACGGAAAGTAATTCGCTAGGAGGCAAGATCCTTGAATCGTGGGATGGCATTAACTACCCTAAAATCGTGGGTTGCATGTTGGTTTATTTGAAATTTTGAGTTGCTTCTTTTTCAAACTGATTACTTTTGATTACTGATGTTTCTCGAGCCAAAATAAGAAATTAATCAGAATTTTAGACCAGTTACTTCTTATTCTTTCGATAATGCAAACAAACAAAAGTGAAAAAGCAGTCAAAAACTTATTACTATGCATTACTTTGTTGTGATGCAAAGTAAATATACAGAACTATTACATTTTCACATCGGGTATCCTAAGTAATCCGGTGAATTTGCTAAGTAATCCCCTCAGTAATCCGATGAATTTGCTAAGTAATCAGGTGAGGTCGGCAGCAGCACAGACGAGATGGGGCGGCGACCAGCGGTGGGCAGCGTCGGTCTTGGTCGAAGGCGGCGTCGGCCGTGGCGGCGCGGACGCGACGAGCAGGCGCGGTGATGGAGAAGGGTGACGACTAAGCGGCGTCGGCGGCGTTGAGCACGGACGGCATGGATCGGGGCGAAGCGGCACCGGCGGCCGATATAGCGTGGAGAGGGCGAAGCGGCGTTGGACGCATGAAGGCGGCGAGGCGACGCCGGCGCGTGGAGGTGGTGGAGAGGATGGCGGTGCGGATCGGGAGCCGGCCGTCTGGAGGAGGCGGCGCCGGCGTCATGGTGGCGTCGGCCGTGGCGCGACGACGGAAAAGCGCCAGGCGGGTCGGTCACCGTGGTGTCGCGCACATCGTAGCCATCGGTGTGGCGGCGCAGCGTCGATATAAGCGGCGGCGGCCGCGACGGGCTGCGAAGGCGGCGGCGGCGGCGAGTGATAGAAGCGGCGCGAGGCATGGGGTCGGGGAGGCGCCGCCGGATCGCCGTCGCCAGCCGCCGCATCGCCATCGCCAACCACCGTCGCCGGGAACCCGATCCAGATCGGGGCATGTGGGAGGAGAGAGAAACGAGAGAGGTGGGGTGGTTGTTAAATATGGTTAATCCGGATTTTTAGGCCTCATTTACTGCTATGATTTTTTAAATTGGCGGCTATGTGGTTTGGTCTAACCAGGGGCGGAGCCACGTTGACCCACCCGGTGTCACAGGACACCGGGTCCAAAAAATTTTTTAGCGATGATACACAATGCAGATCCATGTATGAACCCCCCGTTCAACACATATGAACCCCCTCTCCAGCACAATGTGGCAACTAACTAGCACTCCAGTAGAATGTCCATACATGATCCTGGCCCAACAAGCAACAGCAAACCATGAGCTAAAAAGACGGTTCTTTGCTTTCCTTGATTATCAGATCGTTCTGATAATGTGCCAATCGGCCAGCCTGAAATTCTTGAGAACATGTAATAATACTTGCAATTTGCTTATTTTTAAATTTTAATCATTTTTCTTTTTTAAGGCTATTAAACCCAGATGATATATTTTGTGAGTGCACTTTTTTTTTAGCGATTCCGCTTTTGATTCAGTGTTGTTGGCTTCGATGGCATTGAATTATTGATATTTTGTAATTATGTATGATATAATATATATCTATTATCACTATACTATAAATGGCATTGTTCTTTTCAACTAAAATCACCAGAAGATTATAATCTGAAGAGGTTACGGACTCTCGGAATGAGTCTTGAGCAAAAATATTGTTCAAAATGGTTTTGGAAGTTTTTTAAATAACCACTCAAAGCCTTACAAAATTTAACCAAAAAATATTACAAACACATACAAATGCATTTCTAAGTGGTGCACCAGGGTAGTTTTTGCTCTAGTTCCGCCCCTGGGTCTAACCAGCCAGTTGCAAACCGACCCATGTGTAGCGTTACATCTAGAGGATATATATATATATATATATATATATATATATAGAGAGAGAGAGAGAGAGAGAGAGAGAGGAGAGAGGGAGAGAGAGAGAGAGGGAGTATAAAGAAAGATGGACCCATGTGTCAGTGAATTTTTGGGTAACTGTCACCCCTCAATTTTACTTACCTTGAGGGTCGACGATCCCATGCACTAGCCCCTGGATCAGTATGCTAGCGCGGAAGACCACATAGCCGATACAAGCATACATCGATAGAATAAATTCCTGAATATTACATTTCAGTGTAGCGCCCATATGCAACTTTAGTAAGGTGGCCCATACAGTACGCCTTAGATTACAAAAGAATAATCCAGAGTACAGCGGACACCAAAATTTTTACCCAAAAGAATCCCTATCGACTACGGTCCCTTAGCGACTGGAGCGGCCCCTAAGACTCCTCGGGTCCACCAAGGTCCTGTTCGTCGTCTTCGATACACACGTAAGGGTTATCTTCGACTCCATCGTCTAAAGAAGGTAAGTAGGCGAGGTCAGCGTCATCCAAACGCTGGCTAGTTAACACTTCCCTTAATGCATTTAGTGTACAAGGCTTTATTTGGAGGAGAGGGTTATTTTATTTGCGTAAAGCCATGTTTGTAAGACTTTTGGAAAAAACCTAACTAGCATTACCTAATACTTGTCCTGTAAGTATAAATCAGATGTTTCCATCTTAATCATGCATCCCGAAGCCAACTAACCCTCAACTTAAACCCAACCATCTTATATAATCACCTCAATCCATACCAGCTGATACACAATCAACACACAAATTGACCAACCATTGATCGTAGACCCAACTAGCTTACACCATCACCATACCAGCTTATCAGTTCCCATGAACTTTTCTCTTAGTTGCTCCCAACCAAACTTTCTTCTGGTTGCTCCCAACCAGACTTTCTCCTGGTTGCCCCAACCAATCCTAGTTCTGCCATCCTTCCAGGATTTGGCGAATCCTGTTGCGGACCACACATGCCATGGCATGATCACCCCGGCCTAGTAGGGTTGCCGGCCCTCACTAGCCGACCGTCACCCTGGGGATGTGTGGCCTTAACCACTATCCAGTGAGGGCCAATACCTGCCCCTAATGAGACTGGTCCCAGGGGGCCTCCTGGAGCGCTCGCAACTGGCGATCCACGTCCCGTGCTCCGTGCGATGGCCAGGCGTTGTGTTGGAACCAACCTGGGCAGCGATCTTTCCGCTACGCGTGTTTATCCGCGCTCCTCCTGGGTGAGCCCTGGCTAAACCCAGCACTAGACATCTTGTGCCTTAATCATCCATCAGGATGTCCAAATCCAACTAGGGGCAACCCACCATTCTTTCTCTACTTCCACGGTCATCGACCACACCACACCACTCACTTGGACTTTCCCAACCGACCGACCCAACCGACCAAGTATCCCCATATCCATGCCCACAAACACAACCAGCCCAACATGCATCTACCAGCCCTAACTGTCACATGTCCAATCATATTGAATGAGTATCATGAATGTCCGGTGAATATCGGTTCACCGTTCCGTGGCGATTAGCCAGAAGATTTGTTAAGCCTAAGCCGGTCTAAGCAAGTTTTACCCATTAGGTAGGGTTAAAGTGGTTTCCAGACTAATCATAGGCTAACAAGAGCAATGGCAATCAAGGCAGTCATTAAGGCTAAACACTTCAAGGCAGGCATGTATAAGTATAACATGATTAACAATTAGGCAAACTAATAAGCATGCATCTTTACTAGTTAAACAACATAGTTTAAGGAAAACTGGGTAATGAACATGATATTAGCGATGTTAATCCGCACTAGGGAAAGTCGCTGTCTCTCCCTAATACAGATCACATCTAAAGAGTAAGTGTTAACTCGCCTTGTTCCGGTGGAAACTCCTCTTCAGCGTCACCGAATCTCCCCTCGGGGTTGCCTATGTCTAATCATAGATATAATCCAAATAAATACCCAACGGTGCAATGGAAAACATGATGCATGTGCGTGACTTAGGTCCTATCTAACGTCACCATGCTAATTAGGTCGGAATAAAGTACCGCCTACGGATGATATGCCATGCATGCAATAAGGTATAAGCTATTCTTGCTATCAGTATTTAATAACCTAGATAGTAACCCAAAATACGATTTGGTACGATAAGTGCGCAAGAGGGTGATTAGGGTTTCTCGTCAACATAAAATGACGTATGTATGTACATATTGGAAAATTCACCTACGCTTGGGTTAAAGTTTAACAGGGTTAACAAAGTAGTAAAGTTTCTAAATAAAGAGTTGATTCTAGGTTTTAAACATTATTTAAATATATTTCTAGTTCAGCACCTTAACAGATTATTTTAAGGAAAATGCAAGTAATTTGTTGGTGTCTAGAAATAAAATATCCCCTCGAACATAAATATAATTACACAAATGTATTTAAGTGGAAATGTTATTTTGAAATATTCCCAGATTTATAGAGACAATTTCTAATAATATATTTTCTAATGATTATTTGGGATCTAAGCCATTAATTAATAAACAACAATTACCCTAAATTCAACTTAATCATTTCTATTTAAGAAACTTCTAATTGTCAACGCACAGTGCACAATTTTCCTATACAGAGAAGGCTTTTCATATTTTTTATAAAACCATAATCGGTCTCTAGCATTTATCTAAATTTTACCAGAATTTTTGGGAGTGATGAGCTATTTTAGATAAATAGCTAACTATCTCTGGGATTAATTAAATAGTTTAACGCCGAAAAGGGATTAAATCCTTCGGACCGAGCCAACCAATGGCGGCCCATCAGCGAATCGCCCACTGACCCAATGAACGCCGCCTCATCGCCGGCCGAAGGAAGACGTCGAAGGCGGATTTTCCAGAGGCGCAACCGCGCGAGGGCCACGCCTTGCTCCAGTGGCGTCTCCACTTGACCCGACAGATGGAGCCGTGGACCCACGCGTCAGCGACCCGGAGGCGCGGCTCAGCCTTGACACGGGCGGGGCGATCCGACAGGCGGGGGCCACCCACCAGTGACACATCGTCCCAGGGTCAGCACGAATCGCAGCGCCAGATCCGACGGCTCGCCATCATCGTCAAGCTCTAGCCGTCGACGTGGCCTAGCGGCGACGGCACGCGATGCGGCGGCGCTACCGCGCATCTCCGACGGAGAGCGTGCGCGCACGGTCATCTACAGGCTCTAGGGACTCTAATGGTGCTCGTGTCAGGGTCAGAGGTGATCGGACGCGGCGGCGCGGCAGTTGCGATCGAGACGTGATCTCCCCGGCGGCTTGAGCGCGCGCTAGGCATCTACAAGCCATGTGCATTTGCGGGGAGCTATAGAAGAGGGCGGGGATGCTTACCGAGCTCACGAACGAGCGCGTGGCGAAGTGAGGGTGGCTGGCGACGAGTAGCCCGACGTCGACCGAAACAGGGGCGTCGCGGGCACGGCTCCACCGGGCGGCTCCTCTGAAATTGGGCAAGGGGAAGGGTTAGGGATGCGCGTAGGATGCTTCAGGCGAGAGGGATTGGTCCAAGGCTCACCTGAGAGGCGGCGACGCGGGAGAATTTGGGGAAAATGGGGGAAGGCGGGGCGGAGGGTCTCGGCTAGACTGTTCAAACCCGGCCGGGGAGCCGTCGGGCCTCGAAAAGCCCGATCCGAAAAACCAGCCGAGAGCCGGCCGGCCGGCGCCGGCTCAAACCGCCCGAAGTTCGAAGTCTACCGGTCCGGTCCGAGCCGCCATGGCTAAATCGGCGGAATCGGGCCGCCGCCGAGCCGACCCGATGCACCGATCGGGCCGGCCGCTTGGCCGGGTTCGGTCAAGACTCTGGCCGGTTTCCGTGAGCGAGTCTAGTCTCGGCTTGGTTTTAGGGCGGGCTAAGCGGCGGTTGGGCCCATGAGCTCGTCTGGCGCAATGAAGCAGTGGCGACGCGACGGAGCCGGCACGCTGGCGGCTTAGCAGACGGCCAGAAGGCGGGCAGGTGCGGTGTTCGAGCTAGGGCGAGCTTTTTGACTAATAAATGCCGAGTGACGAGGCGGGGAGCAGGAGATCACGCGACGATTCATCTTTGTGGTAAGCGAACACCGGCGTTGCCGATGGTCCGGCAAGCGGACCGGTCCTCCGGCGAGGCTCGGCGGCGAAGTCCGAGGTCAGCTAACCGGGATCGACACAATGAGGCACGCGCGAGTGAGGCGAGCTCAACCGCGACGGATGGCGGCGTGCACCCAGCACAGCGACAACGCGCGTGGCGGGGCAGTGCGAGAGAGAGAGAGATACTACTGTGACTGGCAGTGGGACCCACACATCAGGGGGATCCAAAATTTCAAGCAAAATTTGAATTTGGCGCAAATTTAAAAACATCCCCAAATTAGGGTGTTACAGTAACCCATGGGTATGAAATTAAACCCGAATCCGAAAAACCCATGGGTATAAGTTACGACCCATATCCATACCTATCGGGTCGGATACCCATGGGTACCCATACCATGGTTTTTTCTGCCATCCCTATCCGGGCTTCACCGCGCCAACCTAAACTGAACAGAATGCGTCATGCGATAAGGCTGAAGTTATACTATTGTTTTTTTGTTTTTGAATGATTATCACAGCCTTTCAGTACAAAATTCATACGAAATTCGTCTTAGGTTCCGAATAGAGGCCTTATTCAATGGTGCCCATGTGCAACTAACTAACTACACGGTGCAGGGCCAGAAATATATACTTCAGAAAAAGCCCGGGATGATTAATTTATGCGCTGTAAATGGCGAAGGTCCAGGTCACTGGTCTCCGAGCAGCAGGGACCGGACGATGGCGTCGCCCATCCCGTCGGCGATCGGGAAGAGATGGCCGGACTTGGGGAGCTCGTGGTAGACGACCCAGGGGAGCTTCTCAGCGAGGTACCTCGACAAGCTGACCGGCACGATGAGATCCTCCGCGCCGTGCCACAGATGCACCTTCCCTTCGCCGCCGGCGAACGGGTCCTTCAGATCCAAGGGGCTCCAGTTCCATTTCCCGAACCCGACCATCATGTCGCGGTGCAGGCACTCGTGCTCCCCCTGCTGCCTGATCCGCGGCTGCATGCCCACGCCACAAAAAAAAAAAAGAATAAGCAAACCATTCAGTGACATCAACCTTATTATTTTCGGTGTACCGTTGCGTTGCATATTACTGTAGTAAATTTGAGAGCAATTAAACAGAGGTCTAAAGATTAAAAAAATAATTAAAAATGGTTTTATGATCTTTGGACAAACTACTAAGAGACACGAAAAATCGTTACAAACTATCACAACATATATGTTATATAAAAATAACAAAATTTGCTACGGTAATACGCAACGGTACGTAACGCGGAAAAGAACAAGGCTCAAGATTTCTGACCGCAGTATACACATCTCATGACATAGAGACCAAAACATCTAAGATTTCACATGCGGGTGGGATTGGCGGTTGTGTTATTACCATGTAGGTTCGGAAGGCGAACTTCGGAATGAGCTGCTTGTCTTCTTCAGATAGGAGGGCAGGGTTGTAGGCGATGACACTGGAGGCCGGGAAGAGCTTCTGGGAGTTCCACCAGTAGGTCAGCCATGGGAGGTGGTGGGAGACCCAGACGGCCCATTGGTCCTGCGGGAGCTGCTGGTACCAGGCGTCCCATGACACGTTCGACGGCAGGCCGGACCACCAGTAGTTGCCCACCGGGCCGAGAATGGCCACCCCGGAGAGCCTGTGTATGCCACGAACGGAAAACCAAGTTCAGCCCAGTCTCGCGCTGCTGCACCGTGCACGCAGCGTGCCCTTGATGTTTCAGAGGAAAAGAAAATGGTGATCAGATCATCCTCATGATTACTGGTTGCTGGTATGCTACTACCTGTGTGGGATGTACTTGAGGCAGCTCCACATGATCTCCCCGCCCATGGAGAAGCCGATGAGGTGGAACTTGGGGCCGAGCCGGAGGTTGTCCGCGAGTTCCTCGATGTCGAGGGCAATGCTCTTCTCGGTCCGGGCCGGGTGTGGGTCGCTCTCGGCATACCCAGGCCGATCGAAGGACAGCAGGTAGATGCCTAATTCTTGTGCCAGCTCCTGCACCAGTTTTCAGTCTATGACATAACAAACATTCATACTCTAAACTCTACAGAATGAAGAGAACTACACCTAGATTGTTTAGTCTGTCGAACCAATAGTGACAGCATATACCGGGGATATCGGGAGTGCATCGTATCTGCAGGAGTCGAATCCATGAACAAAGATGATCTTGTACTTGGCTTTCTCCTTTGGGACGCCAGATTCAAGATAGGCCAAATGCCTGCCGTCCTTTAGCTTTGTTCGTGGTCCGGTAACCGGAGGGCCATTAGGAGAGCCACAGATTCTTGGAGGTGGAGGCTGAATCTGTTGGTACAGCAGTGCCGACAAGAACACAAGTAGAACTATGGTGATCTTCCTTACCATACCTGCGATTCACACAAGAAACACGTTAATCTGCTACCATGTCATTACAGGGGGTCTTTCAACATTCTGTAGTTTGTATAATTACTTTTTGCAAGTTCAAAATGGCATTCTAATTGTGTTCAAGAAATGCATGGGACCTGTGAAGATTAATTAAGAACCTTTCACCAAACTCGGATGGACTGTCTTTGAGCACAACTTTTGAACAGTGGTGCAGATGCAGATGACGGAGGCAGATCGGAGATGAACAGTGGTGTAGCGTGTGGTAACGATGCCATGCAAAATATGGAAGAATTTCATGCATACATGGATGGAGATCAATAGTGATTACACTAGAGCCCGCCAAGTGGCTGATATTTTTAATTGCCAAATTGAGAACTTCCCTATTAAGTAGGAGTATTTTGGTGTTCCTATCAGTTATAAAAGGAATTTGGTCATTAACCGGGAGGAGATGATTGGTAAAGTAAAGAAGAAGCTGAGTGCTTGGAAAAGTAAAATTCTCTCCAGAGGTGGTAAGCTTACTCTGATTAATCCTTGCCTGTCTAATGTTCCCATTTACACCATGTCGATGTTTCTGTTACCCAAGTTGGTAATTGAGAAGATCGATAAAATTAAAAGAACCTTTTACTAATATTCTTGCAACAAAAAAATTGTCATCACAAAATAAAAGAAGCTGTCAAACCTAAACAAAATCGGGGTTTAGGTGTGATTAATTTGAGAGAAATGAATGTAAGTTTGCTTTGTAAATGGTGGTGGAAATTAGATATGGAGGATGGGATGTGGCAAGACATAGTGAAAGCTAAGTATATCATAGGTGTTTTTTCATCTCAATATGTAGAAAAACAATTTGACTCACTTATCTGGACTAATCTTTTGAAAGTTAGGGGATTTACAATGCGAATATATGCAAAAAAGTGTGGAATGGTTTAAATGTAAGCTTTTGGCATGATAAATGGCTCTATGACAGTTCTTTGGCTGAAATGCACCTTGAGATATATATAATATTTGTCTGGATCAAACAATTTCAGTGGACCAATGTGTTAGTAGTAACTGAAATATTAAATTCAGAAGATGGATGGATGGAGTCCAAAAAAGCACATGGTTGGAGATCTTGGAGAAGGCCAAATCAATATCTCTGGACCAGTGTGTTAGTAGTAACTGAAATATTAAATTCAGAAGATGGATGGACAGAGTCCAAAAAAGCACATGGTTGGAGATCTTGGAGAAGGCCAAAACAATATCTCTAACCGAGGGAAGGGACTATGTGAAATAGTTACTAAATGGCAAGGGAACTTTCAGTGTTAAGTCAGTGTATAAAGTCTGTCATAGCAATGAAATAAAGCACAACAAAGGACATTGGAAGGCCAAAATCCCTTTGAAACATAAAATCTTTGTGTGGTTGGTTAAAAAGAATGCACTTCTGACCAAGTTCAACTTGAGGGAAAGAGGTTGGGAACGAAACCCAAAATGTGAATTTTGTGGCAACATTGAAACTCAAAGACATTTCTTTTTGGCTGCCATTTATCCAAACTGACCTAGAACCTTTTGGGTCACTGTTTTGGGGGGTGGATTGGATTCCATCAAGCATGAGCCGATGCAAAAGGTGGGAACAAAGTATTATTGCTGATAATAAGTGCCTGAGTTATTTGAGGATCGCTTCCGTTTGTTGGTCGATATGGATGTTAAGAAATCAGGCTTGTTTTGAAAAGAAGCATGTTGGCAATCCTCTAACGGCTCTTTACATATCCTTCTCTCTATTGAGATATTGGGCAGGTCTTCTTAAAGCAGATGACAAAGAGCTGATGGAGATGGGCATCAAGGGGATTTTCATGACCATCAAGAATATGTCTTAAGATTAGTTGGTCTTCTTTTGGTCTTGTGTAGCTCTCTATCCTGGAGCTGTTATCCTTTGTGTTTTCGTTGCTTTTGTAATCCAGTTCCTGTAAGTGGTGGTTATTTTGTTGTTTTGAAGAATTGTTGTTTAACACCTAAGAGTCTGGTGCTGTGTGTCACGGTAGGGTTGGAACTTTAGCTCACGAGCTGCTCAGGCTCGGCTCGATAAAAGCTCGGCTTGTTTGTAAATGAGCACAAGCCGAGCCTCATTTCTAGCTCATGGCCATTAGCAAGCCAAACCGAGCCAGAGGCTGGCTCGCTCGGGCTCGGCTCATTTTGGCTCGTTTACATATTAATGCTATTTATTGCATCTCTTAACCATTATAAAATGACATATCCTATTGTCAAAAGGGTCCATAAAATAGCCCAAAACCCACATATGAATGCACAAGTCATTTTAATACTCATATGTACAATGCTAACTTATATTTTGCAATGGTTAATGACTTAGAAGGTTGGGAGACCACTGTTTTATATGTCTCGCGAACGCTCGTGAGTAGCTCGCGAGCCTAGCCGAGCCTGCTTTCTAGCTCGGACCCCTTGCTCAGCTTGGCTTGGGCTCGGCTCAGAAATCAACGAATAGAGCCAAGATAGAGGTTGGCTCGCTTGGGCTTGGCTCGTTTCCACCCCTGTTGTCATCTCCTTTTTAGCTAGGTTGTTTTTAACTTTCTGGATACTGCGGTGCTACTGTTTCTATTATTGGAATGGAGGTGGGGCTTGTGCCCTTGTTAAAAAAAACATAGATGGAGATTCAATGGATTTAGGACTTGCTGTGCAGGTGAGATCAAATGGATTTGTGACTTTTAATGGATGACTTTTCATGGAGAATTGCAGATGCAAACCACATCAACGATCCAAAAATACAGTTGCAGGTTAAAAAATCTCCTTACACTTAATGGAAAGACTTAAAAATGGACAGTCGAACAGGATCAGACGCCGAGTGCCAACCAGCTTTCGAGAGCGTGTGAAATTAGCAGCGAATTAGTAAGGCAATAAACCTACCACCGCATCCCCCTCCCCCGCTCTCCCACTTGGTGCCTCCTCCCAATGAGCTAGGTGGCCAGATCCGGCAGGCACGATTGATGGAGACTCATTGGATTTGAGGAAGAAGACGGTCAAGAGAAGTTGTGCCTGGCTTTTGGCCTTGAAACATCACATTTGTATGTATGGAACATTTGAATTTGTTTATCAAAACATTGCCTTTTCTCCTCACCGAGCATCTACCTTTATTTTGGGTGGATGATTAACTATGTAACATTATGTTTTCATAAGTTTTTGACATGTTCCATATTTTTTTTTGGCACGTTCCATCTTTTTTTACATGTTACCAATGATTTTTTAGCATGTTTCAACACTGGCCAACTATATTTCAATATGTTCCATCAATTTTTTCCATTATTACATCATTTTTAACATGTGTCAACAATTTTATTGACATGTTACAAAGGTTATTTTGCTTTTTTTAGACTCCATTTTGCATGTTCACTCATTAGGGCATTGTGATCCAACAGACACAAAAAAATGTTTCAGTGATACATTGTGTATGTTTCAATACATGTTATATATGTTCGAAACAAGTTGTATATGTTTGCAAACAAGCGTCTAATATTTTTTAGATCGGACATCCAACCCATAGTAGCTCCCTTATAAGCAACGGAGGTTTGAATGTCGTATTTGTAATAGAACATTATTTATCACACAATAGGGCGATCTAACTAGTAAAATAATATATAGAAAATACTGCATGAGCTAAACTATTCCTGATCTATTGCTTTTTCTTCAAACAGAAGGCTTAGTCCCAACCTTTTTTTATAATTGAACAAAGAACAAGAAATAATCTGTACGTAGATAATACTGCACTATTGTACTGTAGATCATGATCTACTCTTCGAGGTGGAGCTAAACTATTCCTGATCTATTGCTTTTTCTTCAGACAGAGAAGGGCCTAGTCCCAACCATTTTTATAATTGAGCGAAGAACAAGACATGTTAACACGCCCACATGCTTGCTTTTAAGACCTAAAAATAGCATTTCAATATCATGTACAAAAAAAAAACGCCTTGTTTATCTTTTCACAAATATACAATCATGCTCTAAATCCCTGCTGGATCATCTGGATTAATTCGAGCATCAATCGACACTCTTAATGATTCTGCAATCTAAGGTAAGTTTTAAGAAATGAAGCTATTTTCTTCGTCCCGGAAAAGAGCACTAAATTTTTTGCAGGAAATTTGTTTCTTCATTTATATATGACCTTCTGTTGGATATAATTTTGTAAACAAAATACCAGTACTAATAACAGGAGCAGGAATATAAGAATATTGCAGTGCTATGAAAACGAACGACAAAACTTCGTTTTCAGATGTTTGACTGGCTACGAATAAATAAGAACATGCGAAAGGCAAGCAGCTTTGAATATTCAGGGAAAATAGTCTGAGCACTTTGCAGATTATTAACAAGTCTAACGAGGATAAGCACATCTAACAAGGCCCCAATAAAAAGGCACTATTTAAAATACAAGGTGCATCTGTCAGCCAAGAATAAAGTTCAAATCAAAAGATCTTTAAAAAAAACAACATGTTGGACTATCAGTTTCAACCCATGTTCATCACTTCACCCATAGTCAACTCATTCATATATCATAACATATCAATCTATTATGAATGAGCTGATATGTAAACATGGCTTAAAACAACAGGGCTTGATGTGGATGTAGCAGTCTCTTTATCATAAAAAAATGATGCAGATTCTTCTTTCGATATTTTCTGCAGGTCTCTGCACCGCAGATAAAGGTGTACTCTTGGACATATATGGTTCGTACTGCAGATTCTTATTTCAATATTTTCAGACGGAAGGACTTCAAATTTTGAACGGTGGAGGACTAAATTTTAACCCCAACTTCTCGAGACAGAGAAAAATAGTACGTGTTTGCTCCTACTAAATAAAGCTTTGTGAGCAATGAAGAAATCACCTCCCTCTCCGTAGAGATCACCACCTCAAGAAAAGACATCTAGAATCAAGCGACAAACTCGCGTTCTGGAATCGAGCAACTGTTTCTTCCTTCGGGAAGCACATAAAGCATGATCTTTTCTTCATTTATTATTGTATTTTGCTTGATTTTTATAGTCAATGACATGCTCGATCGAAGAAGAAATCCTGAAAGCGACATCGACGGGAATAATATCCTGCTAGTAATTTTGATTTTGCAACAAAAGCTGAGTTTTGCGATTGCGACCCGTCGGGAAACATTAAGAAGCTGGATGCAAAATAGTAACCACACGGAAAGGCAAGCAACTTTGACAGGATACTCTCCAACTATTCTTGCCACACGCTCGCTCGCATGATCCAGCAAAAGCCCCAGCCCCCAAGGTGCTACGGCCGGAATCGACGAACAGAGCCATGTACTACCGGACAACCTCGCAAATCACATCGTACGCACCCCCGAAAACGCGAGCAAAAACCAGATGTTAATCACATCGAAAGCAAAGCGGCCAGAGCGAGCCGAGCGAATCACATCGTACGACAGGAACGAACAGAAGCCAGCCAGGCCAACCGGCCGTCTAGGCTCTAGAGTGACTAGCCATGAGCGTGCGTAGAGAAGGCAGGGGAGGGAGAGAGTGCAAGAGGCAGAGCATGGACGTACGTACCGCCGCCGGAGGCTGGGGTCGGCGACGGGGGGCGCTTCCCGGCGGGCTCGGCCATGGTATGGATCGGGTGCCCGCCGTTGGCTCCGGCCTTGGCCCGGGCGTCCGGCAAAACAACGGCGAGCTCTCCACGAGGGCGTCGAGACTCGAGATGACAACTAACAAGGATGTAAACTGCGGTAAAGCGACGGCAACTACTGATTATTGAGTACTGATGAGTGATGATGAGTTGATGACTGCCTTAAAAACCTGCCGTTTTGTGCCTGCCACTCCGGTTCTGTATGAAACCTGCTGTGCCCTGCGCAAGTCTTGGGCGGGGCCCATAGTTCCCGCGGGGAAAAGGTTAATGGGGGCCCACATCAGTAGAGTATGGAAATCCTCCACGGCTCCACGGATGCAATGCAAGCGCCGGTACATATCCTCGTGTCGTCGCTGAAACCCGGAAGTCAGCGTTGCGTGCTGAAACCACTGGCTCGCCGTGTACCGAAAAAAGCACAGGAGGGATTTGCTGACTGAACTGCACAACAAAGTACATACAGGATACAGCAATTTCTATGATGGTTCACGTCTGGCGTTGAGCCGTTGAACCATACAGATACATGGGCATGTAGTTGACTTTTCTGTACATATAAGCCAGAGCATTTGTGCGATTCAATGTACTGTGGTGCCATCTGTCCAAATTAAAATAAGTGGCATACAACCTTTTTTTCCCCTAGAAGTCTAGGCTAGTGAGATGCTCCGTTCCAAATTGTAGTTCACTGTTCACTTTTGGATATTCTATTTGACCATTCGTCTTATTCAAAATATATATGTAAATATTATTTATTTTGATGTGATTTGTTTTATCATTAAACATACTTTAAGCATGACTTATATTTTTGCATGTTTACACTAATTTTTTTAATAATACAAATGGTCAAAAGGCGTGTTCAAAAATCAACAGTGAACTACAATTTGGAATGGAGTAGTTTATAACGATTTTTCTTGATTTTTTTTAAAAATAAAACTGCTGTTCCATTTTCATTAAATAGAAGTAAAATACAGACAAAAAAACTATGCGAAACACGGGGCACAAGCGCAGGACAACCATTGCCACCGTAGCTCACCTAACTCATCCGGTAACCCGACAAGGCAATGCGACTGACTCACACTAGACTTCCGCTACAATAACGAGGAGATGGCGACTAGGAAAAAGCCCTAATGCACATGCAAGTGACGATTCTTGAGGTGACGCCTTCAACAAGGAAGCACCCTGCATGCTGCTGCTGCATGGACATGTGGACTAGGTTTTTACCTAAGATAGTTTCAAAGGAGAATAGAGCCTATGACAATGCCTCCAAAGATGGGAATGTCGTCAAAAGAAATCAGCATTCGTCCAACACACCCAATCGAAACCGCGCTGATGTACACAATCAAAACCGTGTTGATGGGAAGCCACCAAGTAGGGGACAAGAAGCCAAGGTCGCCGACCTACACTGGCATGGCTCTACCAACGAGGGGAGCCATCGAACATCACTTTTTCTTGTAGAGAGGGGAGAAACGGCGATGCAACGGACCTCGTTAGAGGCACCGAAGGGCAAAGGTGTTTACTGCGAAGAGGACGATCACAGGGTGAGAAGCTACACTGGCATCATCTCGCACCTTTGGAGCACAATTGGTATGGCCACTTCGATTGTCGTGCCGCTCGGGCAACACACCACGGATCCAGGGCCATCCTGCTAGATCTGTCCTCGACGCCACCAAACTAGACCCCCTGAGTGGCCTCCCCACCAAGGCAGACACAAGAAGGGGAGGAAGGGAGAGGAGTGTAGATGGGGAGGACGTCACCACCGCAGCAGTCCCTAGCCGCCACACCCCAGCAACTGGTAGCCCCCTGCCCTCCATAGTCGCAGCACACTTAGACAGCTTCCGCATGACCGTCTGCCACCTCCACCTTAGGAAGGTAGAGATACTATTGGGAACGAAGCCACCACCGGAGTGAGCACAACTGGTTAGGACGCCTACTGACGCAAGGCATGCCCGGATCTAGGCACCTCAACACCGAAACTGGCTGACCTGACGCCAAATCCAACCGATCCACCATCGAATATGGCGCCAACACGCCAGCGACGTGTCTTCGCTAACAGAGCCGGGCAACACCTTATATATATAATAGATAGATAGTTTTTTTAAGGACCCGAAATAGTCAGTGACCACATTTCATTAACAAAAAGATGAACTGTTCTAATCATTAATCCTGGAGTTTGAACATTATATGCTAATCCCTGCATCTTTTTATTGCCGATCGAGGTCACGCCACATCCACGTTTGGTAGGCACTAGCAGCTAAACTGTGCTTGTCAAAAAGAAGCATTATGAGGTTCAACAGATACGCCTAACACTGGGCTACTGGAACTGGAGTACGTACACACCCCTCGGAGTACAAACTAAAAATTGTCGCTCCTTTCTGTCTCACTGATCTCCGAGCAGCGACCGGACAATAGCATCCGGCATCCCGTCGGCTAGAGGGAAAAGGTGGCCGGCCGTGGGGAGCTCGTGGTAGATGACCCACGGGAGCTTCTCGCTGATGTACCGCGACAGGGCGACCGGCACGTAGAGATCCTCGACGCCATGCCAAAGATGCACCTTCTCCTCGCCGCCGGCGAACGGGTCCTTCAGATCCAGAGGGCTCCAGCTCCACTTCCCGAACCCGACCATCATGTCGCGGTGCAGGCAGTCGTGCTCCCCCTGCTGTCTCACCTGCTCCTGCAAATCACACCGAACAGCGCATCAGGATTCAGGAGACCCTTCGACGTACGTCGATCGATCGAACGATCTTAGTCGTCTTTTACCTTGAACGGTCGCTGCCTGAACTTGGGAGCGATGGGCTTGTCTTCGTCAGCTAAGATGGCGGGGTTCTTGGACTTGACGCTGGAGCTGGGGAACAGCCTCTGGGTGTTCCACCAGTTCGTCAGCCACGGGAGGTGGTGGGCGACCCAGACCGCGCGCCGGTCCTGTGGGAACTGCACGTACCACGCCTCCTGGAGCACGTCCGCCGGGAAGCCGGACCACCAGTAGTTGCCCACCGGCGCAAGGATGGCCACGCCGGAGAGTCTGCATCGATTCCACAGAATGCAAACATCGGATGACGAACACAATATTTCAGGGCTCGTCCACTCCAAGCAGGGATTCAAATTCTGGCGAAATTTCAAAGACTCGCGTAATTTTGTTGGCGAACGGAATTTTTTAGGCTTTTGTGATACGAATCCAATTACAGTTTTAGGCGTTTTGAGGATGCTGGAGTGGTGTGGTGAAGAGGTGACCATGCCACTGCAAAAGCAGTCCGAGAAGCCGCAAAGCGTCGTAAAAAGGATCCAAATTTCAACGAGATTTCGCGAATGTCGCAGGCAAACGGAATTTTTGATAACCTGAAATACGAATCCCTGGGTCCAAGTACGTAATAACTACCAGTAATAGGGTACCTGTGTGGGATGTACTTGAGGCAACTCCACATGATCTCGCCGCCCATGGAGAAGCCGATGAGGTGGAACTTGGGGCCGAGCTGGAGGTTGTCGGCGAGTTCCTCAATGTCGAGGGCAATGCTCTTCTCCGTCCGAGCCGGGTGTGGGTCGCTCTCGGCATACCCGGGCCGATCGAAGGACAGAAGGTAGATGCCTAATTCTTGTGCCAGCTCCTGCACACCATTCCCAGTTCATCATCGATTACAACACAAAGTGGCATGCTTACATTGATTACGGAATTGGGGGAAAAAAAGACGTAGATTGCTAGGTACAATCTTTACTGTACTTCTGCGAAGTGGTTTACCTGGGAGACATTGAGCACGTCGTATCTGCAGCAGTCGAAGCCGTGGACGAAGATGATCTTGTACCTGGCCTGCTCCTTCGGGACGCCGGATTCCAGGTAGGCCAGTTGCCTGCCGTCCCTGAGCTTCGTTCTGGTCGCCGTCACCGGAGGGCCGCCCGGTGAGCCGGGGATCTTTGCAGGCGGTGGCTGAATCTGTCTGTACAGCAGCGCCGACAAGAACATGAACAGAGCTAGTGGCAGCTTCTTCGCTAACCCTATAGCAGTGACCATGGCAACAAGTTCCGTAATTATACCGGGTTCAAAACGGCGTGATTTCGATCCAATCTATATGAATTTTTAGTTCTCCGTCAAACATACTAGGTCATATAAGCTAATCAGACTATCAGTAATGTTTGGCCCACGTTAAAAAGATTCTCTCCAGTATAAAATAAAACAAGTGAGGTGTTCCGCGAGTCTAGCCGGTAAATTTGACTCAATCTAACTTGTACTCTTATTTATGTTCTATTCGATTATAAATTCATTTAATTTTTATCTTTTATTATAGTTGACATAAACTTTTTATTTAGAAGATTCTTATTTATATTAGTTTTTTATTTTATTTCTTTATAACTGGTACAAAATTTTTAATCTGATATGTACTTTCATTTCTATTTTTTCTTTTATTTTTATCATACTTGATATGAAAACTATTAAGGATTTGCACACTGGCAGTCGCTTGCCTTCCCTGCCTTCGGCGCATGCAATTTGGAGGGAGGGGCAGTGAGTGTAGGAGAGGGGGAGGGGAGCACTGCGATCGCCGTGCCGCCGCCTTCTTTATCCTCGACGATCGTCGTCGTCGCAGCCACCGTGAGTTTTGAGTTAGGGTTCAGGGTTGAGAGTGGGGATCTTCGTGCCGTGAGGCTTAGAGCGATGGCCGAGGAAGGAGGCAGCCTTGCGGTTGATTGGGGATGGAGTGAGGCGGCCCTATCGGTTAGGGACAGTGGTGACGGGGGGGGGGGGGGGAGGAGGGGTTGTGAAAGCGCTAGCCGGTTTGGGTGGGCGGGGCGACGCATTAGTGGGAGGGAGTTGGGGGTGGAGCGGGGCCGACCGGCCGGGGTGGCGGCGGTGGCAAGGGTGGAGGAGTGCGGAGCGGCGCGAGAAGTGTCGTGAGGGAGAGAATGGGAGGAAGGTAAAGAGGAGATGGGAGGATATCTCAGCCGTTGGAGCTGAGAAATCGCCGGGAAAACTCTATAGATGGCGGTCAAGTACCAAGAAGTCAATCCCAAACTATTATAATTCGGATCCATGATGATTGATAATGTATATATTTCTTTTTTATTTGATTAATATGAAGATCTTTATATTTTACTAGCGTTAGAATTTTTAAAATTTAAGCATTAAGAGCATCCCCAGCAGGGCCGCTGTCACAGCGGCCTGCATCACGCGCGTGTGGGCGGGAGCGGGCTTTCAAACGTCGCTGTGTCACGCGCGAGCGGGCGGGAGCAGTTATGCGCGTGGGCAGGAGCACTTACGCGTGATGCAGGCCGGAGATGAGGGTCCTGCTGGGGATGCTCAACATAGTGGCTCATTTCTATCATGTTTTATATAGTTTTATTTATATACGGTCGAAACCGAAGTGTTCAGGTCTGGATAAGATGATCATCGGAGATGGAGGTGTTCTAATTTTTGGGAGGAAACTACTGCACGTCGTATTGTTCAACCTTTTACTAATCGTATCCCGGGATATGGTGGCCTGAGTTTCGATCTGATGTCTCCAGAAAGTACACAAACAGGGTCAGTATCACCGGGGAAATAAGTGCCTAATCACAGGCTGGCTTTATTATAGTGAGCAAGCTTTCCTCGACATAACTTTTGTAAAAATAGAATCTTTTCTCCAGATTTCAAAGAGGACATCAGTGGTGACGAAGGATAAAGCAGAAACGGAAAGGAACACGGCAAGGCACGATAGCAGGTGACAACTGACAAGAAAGCACGAAAGTACGATCATATTTAAATATTTTCTCTTCGCGAAACAGTTTAAACATATCTTAAAAAATGATCCCTCAAAGACGTACCATTGAAGATTGGTGTAACCCAAAAAAACAACCGGCCGGGCAAGCAAGAATCAAGCGAGACTAGGCATGACACGCGAGGGCTGGGGAACTGCTTGCTTCACGAAGAACAAGGCGAGGGAGAAAGAGAGGAGGGGGTACCGGAGTTGGCTGTGCCCGGCGTCTTGTTGCCGGAGGCGGCCACCATCGATGCACCGCGCTTTGCCGTGCCGGCGGCGAGGCCGCTGCGCGCGTGGAGTGAGGAGAGCCGGATCTCGCTCGCTGCTCGGCGGGCGGGCCAGGTTTGCGGTGGAGCGGGGGCCAACGCGGCGCATTCGCCGCGCGTGCTCTATACGCGCGAGGACACGATTACCCCGAACCAGACCGCGAGGAAGGCACCTGTATTCTTTAGCGATCTTTATTCTGTAGCGAGGCCATCTGTATTCTGTAGCGATCTGTCTATGTCCCTAATACATGCATGGATTTATCGCCAACGAGTGCGTTTGATGGAAGGACAAGTGGATGGGCACTGGGTACTCGCGGTTTTTCTAGCATGAAGTTTTCTGAAAACATGTACAATGGTTAAGATAGCTTTAATTTGTCTCTGACAATATATGACATTATTATGGTTGTCTTCAACAAAGCTTCACACTAATTAATTGTCTTTTTAGTTGTTTTACGGAAATGCTTGAATAGGCGTCCGACCCGTTGGACGCTGCGCGGTCCGGCAACATACGGCCCAACGTCTCGTGCACCCGCACCAGGCGCGTATGTTCCAGCACGCTCGCTGCTAGCAAAAAAAAAAAAAGGAGCGTTTCATTTTTCTTCTATTTAATTTTCTCATTTTTGTATCTATTTCATATGGAGTCCAAAGTGCATAGAACAAATTTCATAATTCATCTAAAATCCTAATAAACTCTTTTTTTAATTTTTAATTTTTTTGATTTTTAATTTTTTCATTAGCTAAATTGTTTCAACAGTAATAGGCTAAACTAGTTGTTTCAGCAGGCTAGACATATTGTTTAATAGAAAAAACTAATTGTTGCACTTGGATAGACATATCGTTCCAGTAGAAAAAACTAATTGTTTCAACAGGCAAAAAATATTTGTTCCAATAGGCTGTACAAATTGTTTCAACAGACTAGATAGATTGTTTCGACAGGCTAAACTAATTGTTCCAACATGCCAGACATATTGTTCCTATATGCCGTACAAATTGCTTCATCAGGCTAGACAAATTGTTTCAGTAGGCTAAACTAGTTGTTTTACCAGGCTATATATATTGTTGCAATAGGCTAAACCAATTGTTTTACTATGCTATATATATTGTTCAAATAGGCTAAACCAACTGTTTCACTTGGTTATACGTCCACTAGGCAAAAGTAATTGTTTCAGCAGGCTAGCCATATTGTTTAAACAGGCTAAACTAATTGTTGCATTAGGATAACAAATTGTTTTAGTAAATTTTTATATAGCAACTTTGGTCTTGTTTTGTTTGTAAAAATGCGAGGAACGCAGCGGTACAAACGGTTCGTGTATTGGAGCAACCAGTCAAAATCTATGGTCGTCGAAAGAGAAAACTGAAAGGAATCTTTTCGCTGACGTCATCGCTAACGTCATTACATGCAAACAGGGAGAGCTGCGGTAGACTTCAAAATAATGGCAGGAAAGTTTGTTCCGGTGTAAGACGCAAAGTTTGTTTCAGCTGGTGTGCATCGTTGGTGCGTTGATGGACGACGAATTGTGTCGACGCTGCAGCAGACGCCGGACGTCCGCCCCCAAGTCCACGCCGTTGTTTTATTTTGCTTAAAGAGCCAGCTCCTCTTTACGAAGAGACAAAATCTCGAAAAAATACCCAAAATAATCAACAGTAAAATAGAAAATTAATAAAATAATCCACTGTAAAAGGAAATTACAAAAATATCCCCGGGTCCCACCACCCCGGTGGTCGCTGCCATCGGGCGGCTGCACATATTATTGCCGCCACCAGGTGGCTTGCTGAAGCTGCCGCCACTCGGGACGGCCAGCCATTCCGCCCGCCACCGGTGGTCATGACTCACTGGCCCGCTTTTTGCATGTGTATATTGCATGTATAGTATGTATAGTATGTATATGTATATATATATATGTGTATAATATGTATATAGTATTGCATGCCATTTTACTAATATTATATTTTAATATAAATATATGATAAATATATACTAAATTATTATAGTTGTCCAAAAATATATATAGTAGGTGGCGTCTAATTTTATTGATAATTGATTAGTAAAATGGCATGTCTAAAATAATTACGTTGGGAGGTAGGTTTCGTTCGAAGAAAGCCTCCCGCAATTTTCCCAGTGTAGTGAGCTCGTCAGATGACAATCACATGAACCACGATCACACACGCACACGTTTCTCGCTGCACCTTCCGCTCAATTTGCTCCCGTTGACTGACCGAGACCAAGACCACAGCGACCTGGAGCTTCTCCCATGCCACGTTGCATGTACGTGGCATATATTTATATACACATATGACCGGATAGCATATGGCATATATACATTATAATATATGTATAATATAGATATATTTATATACACGTGACCGGATAGCTTCTCCCATGCCACGTATAATTTTAATATATATGATAAATATATGGGCGAAGTAAAATTTGATACATGTATAAGCATGTGAATATACATTTTAAAACTCAAAATTGTATGTAATTTTACAAAATTGCAAATTTAAAATTTTAGCAAGTGTTAATAGTCGTTTGTACGGCAAACTAAATTTTGTGAAGTTAGAAGCTATGAGATAAATAAAACATTAAATACACGTAAAGTGAATCTTGTCATGTGAAGTGAATTAGAGAATGTAGCGAGTTCAAACCATACAATAGAACACAAACATTAATCTGAAAGTACCGTAGTTCAAACCATACAATACAAGCATGAAGACCTTATAGTCGTTTCTTAGGGAATTGAAAAGTACGACGTAACATTTGCGTGGCGACTAGCTAGACGCTCGCCTCCGCATGCACGGGGCATAAGCGTTCGTGCGGACATGCATCTCTAGGGTACGCCTTGTCATTTCGAGACGATTTTCGAGATCTGCGATCCTTGCGTGCAGAACCATCATGTATGCATCTGCTGCCATTGGAAAAGGATCATCCATCCACGATGCCATACGACAATCATTTATCTGTTTTGCACAGGATATGAAGTTAGGTTACATCGTAAAATAAATTCGATCTATATGAAGGTAAATGAACTCACGGCGTATACAGGACATCGGTAGAATCTCCGCCCGGTCCAACCAGAGACTGGCCTATCGTAGGTCTGCACCACTGCATCCATTCCGCAAGCACACCTGGGCCAGTCCCGAAGATAATAAGGGCCGGGCCGCAGCATGATTGACTCCGTCCGGTAGTTCTGTTTCATTTTGTTGGGCAGGTCCTCCGATGGGTAATGGATGTGGCCTTCTGGACCGGACGATTCCCACCAGCTTGGCCTAATCCATGCGTTCGTAGACCTTTGTTCGGCCATCCTACTACGATGACGGCAGACAGTATCACATGTCGTGCATAGACGTGTCAACGGCAAGTGGTAAGTGCGAAGTAGTAGTAAATGCAACGTCACTAATCGCCATAATGGTCAATGCAATGTCAATAATTGTATGGAGAATAATTTTATGGCCAAACCGCCAAATGCACATAATAACATAAGTCCATCAATTACATTATTACACTTAGCGCCGACGACCCCTTGTCGTGTATGCACTTGGGGTGTAATGGTCAGGTGGATGCGTCGTACGCTGTCTAGCAGCCTGAGAAGGTCCAAACCGAATTTGATCCTCAGTTTGGTCCACGGTTGGGATATACCCAGGCTGTGAACTTATGGCGTACGCAGACCCACCAAAATATGAAAAACCCCCCATCATGCTTTGTTCATAAGGGGTCGCTTAGCCGTGCACAACCCTGTGGAGGGATCGCATAGGGGTTTGCTCCCGTGTTGCAAATTTGAAGGGACCCCATGGGGAGTTTGTCGATTAGACCCCCAGTCGTGTCGGATCTGGTATAGGAATGTTGCATCCGCCAAGATATCTTGAAAGCTAAGATTGGATGCAAATGCACTATCCAGCATTGATCCTCCCATGTTTGCCTAATTTGCATCAAATTGGGTATCTTGTGTCTGCGATAGTCATCGAGGTTTCGAAGACGGCGCTACGTTAATATCAATCCTCCTCGTGACTGGCCCACTGGAGTTGAAGAATGGTGGTATTTGTGTTGGAAAGGTGTCGATGTAGAGGCTCGGGAGGTTGAGATTGTCGGCGAGAACGAACCCGGTGGTGTACGCCTGTCCATGGACTGTGATCTCGCAGGAGCAGCAGATACTGGATGAGGTAGTGACTCGGTTATGCGGTGCACTGATTCTTCTCGGATCGGGTATCCTTTCGTGATCTGTGCGCGATCTATGCCCGCCGACTCCCCTAATCGCTCCCGTAAGCCGAGATCCCGCCCTTCTAATGAGGGCCCTCAATGAATTTGAAGAAGATTGGCCGGTCCGCTGTGTTTGCGATACAAGCTCCGTTGCATGGCCATGCAACGAATCGACCCTCTGTTGCGCATCAACCATGTCATATGGTATTCGAAGGAGGTATGAATACATAATATAGATGAAACTATCGGAGAGCGCACGTCGTACCAGAACATGGACTCGTTGGGCATAGCCCTCTGGTTGTCGGAGCGGTGCTGCTGCTGCCTGTGGTATCGCAAGCTGACATCTGGTCCTTGGGCGGTACCATTCCATGTACCCCCAAATATCAGTCTCGTGCGCGGCTCCATCAGGGTACCACACTTCGTCAGTAGCTAACTCAGTCCACCGCTCGATGTGGGCGCTGTGGACGTGGGCCCAATCACGGTTGCGCCCGGTTGAACTAAGCCTGAAAAAACACTTGTACGTTACATTATGAGTGGTACAAATATATTCGAAATATTTAACTTATGATGCATACCCATGGAGTTGCCGGATGCGGCGGTGGAAGTGGAAATGTTTGCCGGTAGCCAAATTGCCGTTGAACGCGTTCCGGCGAGTATCCTTCGACGGCATTCATGCAGACTAGATAACAGGTCGTCATCCAATAGTCTACACTCTCAGTACACGTGCTAGCCAGCAAGCCCCCCGTGGCAATATCATAGGTTGCCAGATGGCAGAATGGTTCCCACGTAACTTGGTCATGTACCAGAAGGTCTAGGTCTGACACAAGCCACGTGTAAGACGCCCTGTCTACTAATTCTCTCAGCCATCGCAACCTCGCATGCAACCATCTATATCCCATTGTTGGTCTACATACCGGGGGGGTCAAATCGGCGTCTACATGAATAGGATAGTATCGTACTGGCGTGTTTGGACGATTTAGTGGCAAATAACTCCACGACCATAATTGGATGAGGAGAGGACAACCCCCCAACACTGCATTCGGGGCTGACCGATGGCATGCGACACATAACTTCCGGTATGTATCGGCAATACGGCAGTCCCCCAACTGTACGGCTCGTAGTCCTCATTAAATAAAGCTTCGTTGCATAGCTCTCGAGCTACGAAGACTAGGTGAGGGGGTATACAGTCACCGTTGCCATTTGTGAACATGACGCCGGCGAGGAGGTAGTACAGATACACCTCGTAATGCCGCAGTACGATCGCCTTTTCAGCATTGACTGGACACGGACCAGCCTCGTCAAGGTGCTCGAGCCATGAGATCGAAACACCATGGTCGCTTCCATTATATTCAACTTCAAACCTGCGCAGATTTAGAATAATATTTCATAGGCTAAATTTATGTACTTATTAGAAATATGCAAGTGAAAAATTAGACACTCAGCTTTCTTCGACATAATTTTTCCATGTATGCCTGCTTGGTTTGTTGACAACGAAGACCCGTCCAGAGATGGGCAACCCTGTGAGCATAGCCACATCCTTCAATGTAATCGTCATCTCACCGACCGGTAAGTGGAACGTGTGCGTCTCAGACGCCATGATCGACCAGTCTTGATGATAAGACCCGGTCTAGTCTTGGTAGCGATGTCGTCGACGGTCATTTCCTTGTGGGACCCCATTAGCAGTGAGGGCCCACGGCAGATCCGACACGGGCAAGGAACATCAAAAGCGGGCATCTAATTGTTTGATCTGTCGTGATGCCCTCAATCGTAATGTTTGCATCTACAAATAACAATATCATAATGTTAGTAAATCATGTTAATATGAGATAATTTGTATGAAACATGCAAACCTGTTCAGTGCCCTGCACCCATTTCTAAGACCTATGGCCGGAGTCATCCCGTGCGGAGAAGAACTGTGGAACCTCCATTGTCTATACTGCAAGAAAATATTATAGTTATTATATACGACAAATATTAAAACATCATGTGACAGTGACAAATACAAGTATTTTATTAAAACTTACAAGTGACGACAGCCAGAATAATATTGTACGACAGTGAAACAAGAAGTGAGGATATAACGAATACAACTCTTTTATTAAAATATAACAGTGATACAAGAATTCCCAGAATGATATTGTACGACTCATCCCTGATTTGGACAGCGCCTACGGTCATGTCCTGGCTGTTTACATAGCCGAAAGCGACGCAAACCATCTCCTCCATCGGCAGCATCCATGTCACCTTCAAAACGCGCCGTACGCGGTCTACCTTGTGCAACACGCTTCGTAGTGGGGAATGGATAGAAGGTAGGCCCTTCTGAGTTTTTATATCCCCCCTCGATTAATTGGCTGCATCTTGGGTGCCCATGTTTGTCTAATTGCATTCATTGAATAGTACGGAGAGACGTATTGGGTGCCATCGTTGCCAGCAAGATCTTGACATGCCGCCATGACGTGCGAGCATGGGATGTGTTCGTGGCGGGGTTTATTGCAAGTGCATACAGCCTCATACTGGCTAAGTTGGCACTTTTGTTGATTATCTCCCGCGCTAAATCCTGTCATGTACTTTCTCTTGCAGTCCACATTGAATATGTTATTTATTCTATCATATATTGACGTGCGGTGGAACTGAGATTTCTGTCGACGCCTCTGTAGGATGGCTTCGACACGAGGGGAGAAAGTGCTTGTGATTTGCATGGCCGCCATTTCTCGGTCGCGGAAATAATCTCTTGTCCTAAAAAAGATCATCTCAATGATAGTGCATATTGGCAGGCCGCGCACGCCTCGTAGCACATTATTATACGACTCAGCTATGTTCGTCGTCATCACCGTGTATCTACAATAAGAGACTTTTTAAATTTACGTTCGAACGAAATGGAAACTAACATTGTAAATAAATCTACCAGCTTACCGGGCGCCATCAGTGTCATGGACGAGAGCCTATTTCTCCGCGGTTTTGCGCTATCCATCGAGCAAAAGTAATTTTACGGCGAGTCGACTTGCTCGCCCCTACTATTTGAACCCCGACGTGCTTTGCTCTTCGCGACCATCTTCTGCACGTTCGTTAATATCATTGAATAGCGCATTGAATTTGCGCTGTTGGTTTTGCATGCACATAGACTTGAACTTCTTCACTAGGGGCTTGTTCTTGAATGCAGTGTATAAGTTCGCCCCCAGATGACGCATGCACCATCGAGAACGAACATCTGGCCACATTGGTGCATCACCGATGGACAATGCAGCTACACCATGTAGGATCCCCTGGTGGCGGTCAGAAATGACGCACACTCCAGGGCGATCTATGACAACGTGAATCTTCAGAAGAGTTAGAAACCACAACCAGCTGTCAATGTTCTCGCTCTCCACAAAAGCAAATGCGAGAGGCAATATCTGGTTGTTCCCGTCAACTCCAAGTGCCGTCAGTAGAGCACCATGGTACCTACCGGTGAGGAATGTCCCATCCACACATATGACAGGACGACAGTGCCGGAAGGCCTCTATGCACTGTCCAAAAGACCAAAACAGGCGCAGAAGGTAGAAGTGGTTCGGTGCGACACTTCCATCGGGGAGGTATACTGCCTCATGGGCAGAAACATAGCATGTCCCGGGATTGCTCTCCTGTATCTTGCGGAGGAGACGGGGAGCCCAGTTGTATGACTCCTTATAATCCCCGAACAACATTTTGAGTGCCTTTTGTTTGGCTCGCCATGCTTGGTGATATGTAATCGATATGCCAGTGCGGTTCTGCACCTCGGCCATTATGGAGTGTGGTTTCATGGAGATATCGGCTTGAATAGCAGTTAGCAACATCTTCGCTATGAACTTCGAGTCCACGTTACTGCTAATATTGCGTACCAACTCCTCGGTACAAGTGTGCGGCTCGTACCTACTGATTATGAAGTGGTGCTCATGTTTTGGGCGATGCGCCCTAACATGGAATGAGCACTCCGGTTTCTTTACGCACTTCACCTCGTACACGGCAGGCCCGGACCGTGCCACAGAGTGCTCGCGCCGTGTTGTCACACCAAAGTTGCTGATGAAGTGTATTACCTCATCCTTCGTGCTAAACTCTTGACCCACTGTTATGTCATTGTGCATATACCCCCATCTGGAAATATTCGAGTGATCCCCGATCACCCAATTCGAAGCATCCAGAGCGCGATAATACGCTATGGCAGGCATCGGGTCGTCCTCTTCTTCGACATCATGCTCACCCCCTTCATCGAAATCATCCTCTGTGGCATGTGCATCTATCTCTCCCTCCTCCATTGAGATCTCCGGATCCGTGCCCATGCCTAATGCCTCGACACCGGTCATGATACTACCAATTGGGTCCTCCCCATACCCTTCCGGCACTTCCTCATGTGCACTCTCTTCTACGGTGTTGCTAGGCCCCGCCTCCGATTGCCTTGCCTCCGGCAGCACGTACACACCTAAGTGGTACCCCTCTTCTACTGCCTTATTAACATAGTACGTCCAAGCAGATTTATTTCTCAGTGGCCACAGGTTGTATACGTACATCGTACTATTTGGAACCTGACATGGCCTAACACCGTGTAGAACAAGTTTGTATTCATGACGGTTTATATGGAGATTTCGAGCTATAACCCTCGCCAGCATTGGCAGCTCTATTGGCAATGTGATTTGTAGTCGCAAATGGCTGCATGTGTGCATGCTTACAAAATTCCCTTGCATTGGCGTGGGTGCATCTCCGTAAAAAATAGTCATTGGTGTCTCCATTTACGTCTGTAACATACACGTGCTCATTCATATTAATATTAAATTTACGTTTGTTTGTATTTAACTATTATTTCATACATTACATAAAATGTTAGCTTACGTGTTTAATACATAATACGTGTAAATATAGCGACGTGTTTAATACATAAATACGCATAATTATTAGCTTACGTGTTCAATACATAAAATGTTAGCTTACGTGTTTAATACATAAAATGTTAGCTTACGTGTTTAATACATAAATATTAACTAAAATGTCAATAAAATACGTACAATTATATTACTATTTTGCATGCTAAATATACATTAATTTCTCTATTATGTTTAATTAAGCTAACAAGAAAATTACTATATGAAAAAATATAGTCACTCTTTTTAACTACGCACACTAGCGTTAATTTGTCGCTAATTATATATAATTTTGCGCGGTACGTGCAATTAAAATTTAAACATTCATATATTACATGCTATAAAAATTCACTAATTTCCATTATATTTGTACACCATTTTCTCTCCTTGCATAATTAATTAATCACTAATCATAATTTAAGTTAACATAACACAACAAGTTTATGTTAACTATAAAATGCGTACCTGACGGTTATAAGATCGATCGGTTCAAATTTCCTGAATAAATTAAAACAAGCGTAAATTAGACAGAATATACGAAACTACTGGTCATATTAAACTATCACCGTATGTGCTGCTGACCTTCGTAAATCTCGTGCATGCGCTCTCGCTATCTGAAGGTTGGTGCGTGCTACGGTGCGGTGCACAATTGATAACAAAATAGAAGCAATACCTAGGTGCTGGTGCTTAGTTTAATTAATTAATTACGTCGTGGTGATTAGTTTAATTAACATTAACAACATACTATGCCAACATCGGTATAGTCAAATACCCTCACATATCAAGATTATCATCGTGTATATAATATATACATACAATACATACATACAATATTAAGTACTAATATATATACATACAATATATACATACAATATTAAGTACTAATATATATATACATACAATATATACATACAATATTAAGTACTAATATATATATATACAAGATTAGCATACAATATTATTATGTCAAAATTAACTCTTGCATATATACGTACCACAATAACACTATTTATTAGCAAGTAGATCAAACTTAAATTCCAAAATATTACCTCACGTTGAAAGCGAAAAATATCACCGAACTGACACTCCTCGTGAATCCCCAACTGAGGTATCAGCGAATAATATACCTGAACTGAACGAACTGAAAAGAACTGAAAGCGAGAGAGTGAGTGTGTGAAGGCGGCTCTGCGTGTGAAGCCTGCGCGTGTGTGAAATGAACTGAAAGCGAGAGTGCTGCGTGTGTGAAGACGAACGAACGGCAGAACGCGATATATATAGACTAAATTTTTTCATCACTGTGACCTCTAATCGGTATTAATTAGCGTAAATCATGCAATTACTGTTTACTTAATTAAAAAGTCATCACTATTTTGTCGGTGCAGATTATTTTATTATTTTTTCGACACTGTTTTGTCGGCAGGACGTTTTTTAATATTATTTTCCCCGCATGCGATAACGGGACGCGGGAAATTAGGGGCCGGTCGGATGAAGTATTTGCCGCCACCGCGGCGCCGCGAAGAAGCGCCGCCACACCGGTGGCGGCATGGCTGCATGCCGCCCGGTGGCGGCGACCACCCGGGTGGCGTGACCAGTGCTAATTTTGTAATTTTTTTTCCTGTGGATTTTTTTATTAATTTTCTATTTACTGTTGATTATTTGGGGTATTTTTCCCAAAATCTCTTTATTTCGTTCTTTCCTTCACCTCGCTACAAATCTGATATAACACATGACAGCTTAAGGATTGTTGGCATGTAGTATCGTACGTACTTCAAAATGCTCATCGGTGATAATGAAACTCGAATTTCAAAAATCATGATTTACATGCCATGTGCCAGGTCCACATCTCCTAAACACTACAGGAAAAGCATTAAATCTCAATGGCACAAACCATCGAGAGCAATACAAAAACCGTGGAGACTGTTGGGAAACCCCTGTGCGGGTGCCCGGCCCGTGCCCTGGTCGGCGCGCAGCACGGCGCGGCTAGGACCGGCCGGTGGCTCCCCACGGTGGGTTCGACATTGGACCTGGCCTAAACCCTAAGCAGTACTATAAAAGAAGAGGTGGAGCACCTATTGTTTAACAGTTCTGAGAATTAATAAAGAGAAGCTCCACCCTATATCTCTGTGTCCCCTGTGTTCTTACTTTTTCTCTGTGATTGTTCGACCACGTTTATACCTCGTACTACACCTAGTAGCGATGTTTCTCAACACGTTATCAGCACGCTCGCTCTCGACGTGCCGAACGATCCGTGAGGAGGAGAAGGCATTTTTTTTGGCAAATCCGAAATTTTGCCGCATGAAAATTAGTAGATCGGAATTCTTGTGCATGAATTCCTTGGCAGATCAGAAAATTTCTGTCTGAATTCGTAGTAGATTGGAAGTTTTTCGGGTCCTTGAATCAATCTAGTAGATTGATTTAAATCGCCGACCGCGCTGATGCGCCACCGCCACGCCGCCGCAGCGCCGCCACGTCGCCGCCCGTTAGCGCGTCGCGTCGCCTCATGCCTCACGCCGCGACGCCGCCCCACTGACTGCGCTCGCGCGCCTGCGGCGCCGCGCCGCCCTAAGCCGGCGCGCCAAAGCATGCGCCGCAGCGCGCCAGCGTCGCATGCGCTGCGCAGCTCGCGGATGCCGCCGCCCGCGCCGCCGCCGCATAAAGCCGCCCGCCGTTCAAGACGCAGCCGCCGCCAGCGCCCAGCCAAGCCCGCCGCACCACGCCGGCGACCACATCGCCGAAGCCGGCGGCGGCTGGGGAAACCCTAGCCGCCCTTTCGGCATGGCCGTGGTGGCGTCGCCCGGTGGCGCCGCACCCACGACCAGAGCCGCCTCGCCCATTGGCCACCCCGCCCATTGGTCGCGCCTCGCCGAGGCCACCCAGCGTTGGGCCGTCTCCCGGTGGGCGCGCCCGCCTTGTGATGCCGCCGCCTTGGCCTCGGCTAAACCCCTCTATTGGGCCGCCCATTCTTGCCGCCTCATTTGGGCAGCTCTGCGGCGCCTCGGTGAGCCCGCCCGTGCTTTGCCGCCCGGTGGGACGCCCGATGGGGCCCGCTCTGCCTGTGATGCCGCTTCGACCGGGCCGCCTCTACTGCCCCCCCCCCTGCGCAAGAAAAGGATTCTCAAATTCTGAAAATTACAGAAATTTCCCCGATTATTGTAGAATCACCTGTTTGGTTTTTGAAAATTACCTGTTTTCAAACCTTTATAAGAATACATCCAACCTTGCTAGCAGCAGGTCGTACGCTGGACCGAAAGGTCCAGATTAAACGAAAAATTTTCGAAAGAAATTGCAGAAAACCCCTTGATTCTTGTAGAATCACTCGAGATTTGAATTTTGGCATGTTTTGCAATTCGGGGATTTAAATTTGGCACCCTTATTCCGAAAGAAAGAAAAATGCATTAAAATCCCTTAGAAGCTTGGAAATTACTAGAAGTTTTTCCGATGTCTTCCGAGATTTCAAATGTATTGGAAACTTAATCTTTTGCCTTTTAGCATCCCGTGAACTTGAAGTAAGTACCCGGCTTTGAATTTGAAGAATTATTTAATTCCGTAATTATTTATGTGCAATCCTTGTGTGCATTTGCCATTATAATTATCAGTAATTATTTATGCCTTTGAATTGGTAATGGCATGCTAGAATATATATATTACTGGAATACATGAGAATTAATTATGTCATGCACCACTTTCAATTAGATTACATGAATTAGTCTTATGAATTCATCATGAAATATATATGTCGAGTATCTAAAATATGAATTTGAGGTATTGGCATTGCATAGTCAAAGCAACCTCACTTGGGCATTGGACTATAGAATTGTATCCTGTAGCATGAAGCTCTGGGCCGCCATCGGGCTAGCACCCTGAAAGGATAAGAAACCGATGTGCGGAACAACCCTGCATTGCATTTTCTTAGGCACCCCTCTATGAACATATTGTATTGGTGTATACATGTGCAACATACCGCACGTAAGAAGCGGTTTTGAACGCTCTAGTATAATATCCTTTCTATTATATGAGAATGGGGCATGCATGAGACTGCAAATTATGAAAAATGGTCAATTCCTCTTTTATGACAATAAAGATCACATTCGAGGAGTAATCCCTACTCTCCCCTAAGTATAACTCCAAGTGCTTGCAACTTTTGCTGTATAGTCACGGAGAAGCTATTAGGGGGAGAAAGCCCCAAACTTTAAAGAAGGGCATGAATGGGAGAATAAGAATAATTGGCCTATGAACAGAAAGTCCATTGCTTAAGAAAGATAACACAAGGAGAAGTCGCATTTTATTTCCATCATTAAAAGGGCAGAACCCTCAAGTCATAATGTCGGAAAATTATGTGACATTAGGGAGATTGGTCTATGATTTTCCATGATTATACATTCAATTATGGCTTATCGATCAAAGAAGAAAGAAAAGCAATTGCAGAGGCTTTACTTGCCATTGTTGATGGGATCTCTTGCAGAGACCTTCTAAAATCCCCCCTTGTTCTAATTGTAATCGCACATGAAGTGCATGAGCAACGAAGAACTCGACATATGTCATTGAAACTAGAATAGTCGTCTCGGCCCTGTCGTGCCGCTGCTCGGTTACATCTGTGTGGTTGACTATGAGGCCTGCCCTCTAGCGATAGAAGCATCTGGGCGTAGCCCCTATTGTCAACTATGCTCCTGTACCATTGCATCGCTCGTGGCCCGTGTCAATCATTGCCATGTAGGCGGCCCTAACACGGCCTGTGCCGCACACTGATTGCATCATTCTGGCCTCAGCCTGCTGCTGATGCATATTGGCCTACAGGTTTCGGGAGCACACCCACCCGTAGTGGGTGCACATTTTGAATCGTATTTTATGAATTTGCACTCTAAATTGTGGTTGCTAGTAGACATATGAATTTTTATCATGAATTGGAAGTTCCTGAAGAGCATATTTGAATTGAAGCTTTAGAAGAGCGCACATTAATTCTTATGAAGGGTTTTGCATTTGCCCTTATTCTAGTATATATAAAGTTGCAATCAATTTATGAATTTTTTTGAATCATGAATCTTGCCATTACCTGATTGCAACTTACAATCTATATAGTGCCCTTGGAGGTTATTAACATTGTTGTAGAACAACAAATAGCATTTTAAGAGAGCTCATATACCCGTATCTATCCTGAAGAATACTGTTAGTATTAATTTGAAAAATCGCTAGTAGCGATCTGTGCATAGCTGGCTCATGAAGAGTCATGGGTATATAATTGGGTATTACATCAGCACTTAAGAAGCGTTGTTTACCCCGAGCATTTATGGAGCCTCTTAAATTTAAAGACATCCGGCATGTTTCATGAAAAAACAAATGAAGAGAATAGCACTGAATGCTCATGCATTATGAAGAATGCCAGATGTAAGAAAATTATTACTAGAAGTAATACCTCCAATATGAATTCGGGCTACACTATAATAGATTTAATGCACTTGTAGTGTATGCCAGCTTAGAAGACTGGATTTAGAAGCTCTTAACTCTTATCTTTCCAGTAGTATATTCTGGGTTCCCCAGTTTTTCGAATGATAAGGGATTGCAAAAACAATTCACCGGGCTATAATATCATTGCGAAAATTTTCCGAATCTTGAAGATTTTGTGTGCCTGAATGTGCCACCGGAAATTAATGAATAATCTTGAATTATGAAGAAAATGCTAAAGTCCCTAAATCTCTGGACTGCATCTAGTAGGACATTTGCTTTCCAATTCAGCTCTTAACAGGGTAGTTTTGGTACTTCATAGTGCTCAACACTGTTTCCTAATGTGATCGAGTTTACTCTCACACAAGGAACGAAGCATTCGAAGAGAAGATCTTCTAGATCACTGGAATTAAAGTCATTTGATGATGATATTTATTTTAAAGTCCGCCACAATGGACACTACTAGTGACTTTATTTTAAAGTCATTTGATGATGATATTTGAAGCATAGCACTTTACATTGGCATAGCATGCCACCTCTTACAGAGAGACTAGCAGTCATATGAATTGAAAAAGAATTGAATAATTAGCCCGGTTAATGAGCAGAGTTGTAATTTTTGAAAATGTGTGGAAACATGAAGTTTTACACAGAGCATCCCTAATCACTATTCAAAAGAACATGTAGTTCTACAACATCCAACTAGTGCATGCAAAGGGTCATATGAAATTTCCCACTGTGAATTATATGTACCATACCGCTATTGACGAGGAATATTTTCCCGTCATTAGGGGGAGAATCAGAACTCCTGAATGAGAATGCCGAGAAAATAAGCATATAGAATTATCGTGCATGACCTTTGCACTAGTAGAGAAATAGAAGTCTTGAAGAATATTGAAATATATGTGAAACTGCCACCGAATGACCATTTTTGTGATATGAATGGAATGATTAAGTTGCATTACTAGAAGTAATGCGCCAGAGAGGGTTGCAGTACCAAAGAATTGAAGGTACTCCTCAACCTGTTCAAAGGCCTCAGAAAGAACAGGGAGTCTGGTTCCTCCGACCCGAAGTACCTGGGGACGCCTGGGGAAAAAGGGAAAGAGGGCTTATCATGACTAAATCACTAAAAATGCCCCAAGTAGTGAAGGGTAGCCAGTTGAGACCTGGCAGCTGGAGAGAAGCCTGCTAGCAAGGAACTCTCAGTCTTGAATATTCCATGGGAGGAATAAATGAATAAATGTATCGACCAAAGTGTGTGCATACATCGGCGATAAGAACTAAAGGAACTTGCTCCCGTGATGGGAAATAGCGGTGCAGAGCAAGTAGAAGTGCTCGAAGCACCCCATGACTAAATGGTCATATGAATTGTATTATTTAAGAAAACTTATGAATAGAGTAACAGCCAAAGTCGACATATATATATGCCATATAAAAGACGGCAAGTTCCACTATATACTAGCATTTCCTCTAGAAGAGAAATGAGAATAATAAATTAGAATGGTACATAACAAGGCTGATAGCTCGACGTTTCACGAAGAAGCTTATTCCCTGGTCATGGTTTTTCCTTTAAATATATCTCATTATTGACAGTACTCAACTTGAAGTTGAGAGTAAAATTTAAATTGAAGAATGTTGTTACTGAATATATATATATATATAAGAGACTTAGATTCGGACTTGTAAATAAAGATACTTGAAGTATCACTATCCGAAACCAAGATAGAGCAAATAGAAGCATATAGTGTGAAACTCTGAAAGTCACTATATGAATTGAATAAGAGAATTAGAATAAATATACTCATACTTGAAGTATGGTAAACTAAGCACTGCTTAGGCTTGCAGCTCGAGCATTTCCCTCATGGGATCCTAATGCACTAGGAGACCTATACTCAGAAGGTTTTAGAATGGTTTAGCTTTAGCAGAGCCTATTCCTGAAGAACCCCTATGATAAGGAGATCTTTGCAGAAAGAAAAGGACCCCTTCCGACCCAAGGAAGGGGGGGGGGAGGAAATCCTCGGGCAGAAAGTCCCGTACCTTAGTGCAATAGGAGCACTTATGTATCTTGCTAACATTACACGGCCTGATATAGCATCTGCCGTGAACACGTTGGCTCGATATAGTTCAGCGCCCACGAAGAGGCATTGGAACGGAATAAAGGTTATCTTTCGATACCTCCGTGGAACCTTTGATCTTGGCTTGTTTTGCAGGAAGAACCAAGATATAAATATTTTTGGTTATGCCGATGCTGGGTACCTTTCGGACCCGCATTATGGTAAATTACAAACTGGGTATGTTTTCCTATGTGGTGGCACTACAATGTCATGAAAGTCGTCCAAGCAGACGCTTGTGGCTACGTCCACAAACCACTCAGAAATCATTGCATTACATGAAGTATCTCGTGAATGTGCATGGTTAAGAAGAATGGTGAAACACATCCTGCAGTCATGTGGATTACCTATTGAGCAAACCCCTACAATTATCTATGAAGATAATACCGCTTGTGTTGCACAAATGCAAATGGGTTATGTGAAAAGTAATCTCACTAAGCATATCGACCCAAGCTCTTTTATGCACATGAACTGCATAAATTGAACGAAATAAGTATCCAGCACACCAAATCCTGTAAGAATTTGGCTGACCTGTTCACTAAGTCATTACCTACCGCCTCCTTTGAAAGGTGTGTTAGGAGCATTGGAATGATCAGGCTCAAAGAAGTGCATAATTCAGGGGGAGATAATTCACACGCCCTGAATTAAAACTTTGGCATGAAGCTGAAGTACCCAACTCGATCTAGAAGATTGAATGCAATGTTGAGTGGTGAAAGAGGATCCTAAGGCCTAGAGGGGGGTGAATAGGCAATTTTTAAATTCTTTTTCGATTATTCTTAATTAAGCATCATATTAAGAATTACCCAATCCTAGTTGCAATTATCAAGTAAGCGGAAGCGATAAACAATTACAAGGCAACTAAGACATGGCATTCAATTTAACACAAGCGATGCAAGGAAAGTAAGTGCGGGAATTTAAATGGGAGAGTGACACGGTATTTGTTTGACCGAAGTTCGGAGCCGCAACTCCTACTCTCCGTTGAGGCTACCCCTTGCGCACAAGGACCGGCTCGCTCTCGAGCCTAACGCCTCACTTACTCCCGGTAGTCGTTCCGCCACTCCGGCGAGGTGGACTCCGTCACCCGTACACCGACTCGAGAGTAGCCACACGCCAAGGCTTACTCCCAAGCCCTCGCCTCCACGAAGGATGTCTTCAAAAATAACAAGCCCGAAACGCCCCGATCATGCCGGATCGAAGGATTTCCATGAAGCTCGGTGTTGGGGTTTAATGATTTGTGCCTTTGGATGATTTGTGGGTGGAGGAATGGCTCTAGAACACCTAATTGATGAGCTATGAATGTGGCAGGTGAAGTGGAGCAGCAAACCTCAAAATAGCCAGCCACTAGATAGGTATTTATTGCCCCAAGAGCAAAACTAGCTGTTGTCCCCTGGAAGGGGACAAAAAGACTAGCCGTTCGCCTCTACCGGACGCCGTCCGACGGGCACCGGACACCGTCCGACAGAGGCGACTGCTCACAAAAAGCGGCTTATCGGACGCCGTCCGGTCCCCACCGGACGCCGTCCGACAGCAAGGAAAATTCACTCGTCAAGTCCATCGAACGCTCGCCACCTATGCCCAGACGCCGTCCGACAGTGGAAAGGGCATAAATTTCAACCTGACCGGACGCCGTCCGGTAACGATCGGACGCCGTCCGACAGTGAGCGATGCAAACGGTTTTGGCTGGTCGGACGCTGTCCGGCTGCGCCCAGACGCCGTCCGACAGAGGGTGTTTTCGTGAGAAAAGGCTTGAGTGTGTGTGGGAGAATTTAGGGTATTTCTTTTCTCTCTAGATGTCTTACAAAGGAATATTTGGGTATTTTTAGAAGTGGTGGACTACGGAAACCGAGTTTTCGAGAATTCGCAAAGATTCGGCAAGATCCGAGATATTCAAACCCCTTTTGAAATCCGACGAAAAACAAAAAATAAATCCTAACTACTCCTAATTTATGCGTGACCTCCTCTCTCGCCCGGTCACGCACTTGAAACCTTGGAGCAGCTCACAAATTTGTCGTCGCTTCAAATTAGGGTTTTGCAAAAACGCCGAGTCTTCGCTAGGGTTCCGAGAAGTCCAAAAACCCCCTAGCACTTTATATTAATTAATTTTGACATCAATGCCACTAATAAAAATTAGGGCTCAACGATGCTCACAATCTCCCCCTTTGTGGCACTTGATGGCAACCCAAGATAGAATAAAATTTTTGAGCTGCAAAAGGGTTAGTGCAATACAAATATACGATCAAATTCAAAAATAAGGTAACCACAACTCGACCACAAAGGTGTGCAAACAAGAGAAGCTCCCCCTAAATCCATGCATAAATTTGAAACCACAAACCAACAAGGTTCAAAAGTCATAAAACGTGCCAGAGCAACAATCACAAATTAAACAGAGTATCGAGGCAATAAGTGATATTACAAAAAAACAGAGCTCTCGATCTCACTACCCCTTACTAACCCATACTACTCTCTCTAATTTCTCCCCCTTTGTCACCAAGTGACACAAACGGGAAAAGGTCCTAGTCTTGTTGGTCTTGATCCATGTCGTCGCTTTCGCCATCTCCTTGGCCGCCGGAAGAGGAGCCCTGACCCCTGGGACGCTTGAACAAAGGCATATGAGCTGCAGAGGGTACCGACCGAGGTGAGGATGGATCATCAAATAGCTGGGTCGGTTGAGGATTTGGCAAAGAAAAGTTGAGATGGCGACAGATTTCTCCACCAAGAAATGAATCTTACCGGAGGAGGATATGACGTGGTGGAGGCACAAAGGAAGGAGCAGGCCACAAGAAGGATATACCCAAGGATGAACCGGTGGTGGGTAGGCGGTGGGCGAGGAAAACCCCGATTACACTCAGGCTGGTAGGCTATTATGAGCATGAGAGTACCATGAGTAAAGATTGGCCCCTTCTGGAACTGGCATGAACATAGCACCCATGTACTGTACAGCTGACTTGAACTCTGCAAATTCATCATTTAAATACGTCTGCTGCCCTACCAGATCTGTCATCTCCCTGCGGGTGGCTGCAAGCTCTTCTTTCACCTCAGTGTGAAAACTTCTCATTTCCGTGCGCAGACCTCTCATCTCACCCAAAAGCATATCATACCACGGAGGAGGGGCAGCGGCAGAAAAATCCGCACCAGGCGCTGGCACAAACGGCTGCACTGGAGCAGCAGGAGCAGGAGCCGGTGCAGGAGGAGGAACATCATCTCCAGGACGGTCCAATTTGGGCTTGCTCCCAAGTGAGTTCAAGAAATTCTTCATCTGATGCTTTTTGACCTTGTAATCCCAACCCCTAATTTCATCCTCTGATACGCGCTGAGTCATGGAAAGCAATAGACCAATATAGGGAGCTAGAGGTAGTGCCCTATTGACATCTCTGGAGATGGCGTCATCGAATTCTCCCATGAGGGTGGCTCCAATATTGATAGTCCTGCCTGACAGAAGATATAGCATGAACCAACTGCAAATAGGAAGGATTCTGTCGCGATTGCCGCTCCGAACAAACAGGGTACTTCTGAGAATAAGGTTGATTAGGGCAGGCTCCTGTCACAACTGATTTGCCTTATCAATACTGATTTCCTCATCATCAAGATCTAGATACATAAATCTGACTTCATCCAACGGAGGATATTTGCCCCTCCAGAGAGCATCTTCATAGGCCATTTCATTTAAATCGGTACCAGAATCTGGAGTACCCAAAGCATAGTTCATTTCTGCCACTGTGATCCCTTGAACCTGTCCACCCACTGAGTGATAATAATTTGACTCTGACTCATCTTCGGCAACTAGCAGAGTGGCATAGAATTCACAGATCCTTTCTTTACTCCAAGTCAACATTTTGTTGGAGATCAGTTCTGCCAGGCCTGGAGTGGAGCTGAATATGGTATGAACTGCAGGACCTGCCACTGCGGTGATCTCGCTCCAGTCAATACAATGGGGGTCCCTCCGACCACCCTTGGGTGCAAGGAAGCACATATGTAGCTGTTTCTGAAACTTGGTGTAAAACCGAAAATCTTTAGTGTCCTCTCGCCGCTGAGGGAACCATCTTGCATAAGTGACAGACCTCTTCTTTCTCAAAGTTTCCATTGATAACTTTAGGACCAAATCATCTACGGGGTCGTCCTCAGCGACCACAGTCTCAGTGACATCCTCATCTATCGGGTCCTCAACATATGTGTCATCGTCAACGTCCTCGGTGGTCGCAAAAGACGATCCCGCAATCTGTTTCCAATGGTATCTTGGATCATGCTGCTGCTGCACATCCCCTCTAGTAGCTTTTCTTGGGCGAGGAGGAGCGGCACTGCTAGCCATCTCATCAATATAATCAGGATCACCCCGGCTGCCACTGTCACGACGACCACTGAGGGTCCTGCTCAGAGCCTTCCCAAACTTCTTCAATGAACGCGACATCTCGAATCACTCCCTCTGACCAAGTGCCCTGACGAGACAATCCCACCGCCAAGTACCACCGACCAAGTCCCAATCACAAGAGCCAACCACACCACGAGCCAACCACGAACACAAGCTGAAAACCTATTCAAAACCTAGAACTCGGTAATCAAAGGAATTTGCGGAAAAGAGGCGGAAGCCGCATCGAGCCCTAGAAGGAAGAGGAAGCCGCCAGGCGCGAGGATCGCCCCTAGGCCCTTCCGGTAGGGAAAGGAGGAGCTCGACGGAGATGAGGCGCACGAACGGGGCCGTCCACCTTCAATCCCCGCGGTGGGAATCGAAGAGGAGCACGAGGGGAGGCCGCCGGTGGTGGTGGATGTCGCCGGAGTTCGCCGGAGGGCCTTCCCCGGTGAGGAGAAGGAGCAGGGGCGGCACCGGTTTGGAGAGAGGAGTGGGATGGAATGAGGAAAGAGGGAGGCGGAGAGGTAAGTTATACAGCGATCTGCACGGTTGGGCCCTGTCGGACGGCGTCCGACGGCTATCGGACGGCGTCCGACAGTACGGGTGCAGCGCGGAGGAGACCTCATCGGACGCGATGCAGGAAATCAAGGCGGCGTCAAGATGAAGGATTGCGCGCTGAATTGAACTTGGCGGACGGCGTCCGCTTCGTGACGGACGGCGTCTCGACAAGATCTAATTCAGCACACATAAACCAACTTGTCGGACGGCGTCCGAGGAAGGCAGATTTCGCAGCTGCTTGCACTTGTGTCCAGTGGGCCCCACCAATGCAAGAATTTCTAATAAAAATATTATTTTGAAGAGATATTCTCCATCTTTGTTCAAAATTCAAACGAAGATTCAAATGTGAGCAATTTTGAAGTAATTTATTAAATTCTTAATTTTGAAGGGATAAGATTCTAAATTGACAAATGAAACCATTTCAAATTCAAAAACCCAAATTTTGATCTTAGAGACCAAGAAAATGTGTGAACCCAAACTTTGCCTTGATTTCTCATATGGGCATGAAAATCGAGCATAGGGGTTCACTTTAGAGTTTAAGCACATGTTTTTGAATTTTGGCTCCTTTTCAAATATTTTCAACAATTTTGATGCCATATGATTTTCAAGAGAACAAATATGTATATGGAGCAAATTTTTCAAAGGGGATAAGATTTTTCAAATTGAGAAGTTTGAAATGGTAAGAGGATAAGGATAGTCTATTAATTTCAAATTTGTTTTGGCTTGAATTATAGGACAAGAATGTGCTAACCCAAAATCAAATTTATCTTTTCAACACTAGAGGGAGTTTTGAGATCATGAGTTGAAATTAAACTCCCCCTAAATGTGACAAGGGTCAAAAGCAAATGGAAAAATTCAAATAAGACCCAAAAATCACAAAAACCAATCAACACGCATTTGATCTATCTAGTATGTTGAGTTCATTCCTTAATTTGCAAAACCGTGCCTCATCTAAGGGTTTGGTGAAAATATCCGCCAATTGGTCTTCCGTTCGCACGTAGGCAAGCACAACGTCACCCTTTGCAACATGGTCACGAATAAAGTGATGCCAGATGTCGATGTGCTTTGTACGGAAATGTTGGACCGGATTGTTAGCTATTTTCACCGCACTTTCATTATCGCATAGAAGTGGCACTTTTTCAAATTTTAGCCCAAAGTCACTAAGCATCCGTGTCATGTATAAGAGTTGAGCACAACAACTCCCCGCCGCTACATATTCCGCTTCATGTAGATAGCGCCACGGAGTTTTGCTTCCTCAAGTCCATGACACGAGTGGCGCCCTAACAAGTGACAACCCCCGAGGTGCTTTTGCGATCAATTTTGCAACCGGCATAATCCGAGTCGGAATAGCCAAGAAGCTCAGCACGCGTTCCCTTGGGGTACCAAAGTCCTAGGCTAGTAGTGATTTTTAGATATCTCAAAATGCGTTTTACTGCAATAAGATGCACTTCTTTAGGGGATGCTTTAAAGTGAGCGCACATGCACACACTAAACATAATATCGGGTCGAGAAGCGGTGAGATAGAGTAACGAAGCGATCATGGAGCGATAAAGCTTTTGGTCCACGGGCTTTCCATCTTCATTCAAATCAAGATGCCCATTAGTGGCCAGTGGTGTTTTGATCGATTTGCAATCGTCCATAGAAAACCGCTTGAGAAGGTCCTTGGTGTATTTCTCTTGACAAATGAAGGTCCCTTCCCGAAGTTGCTTAATTTGAAATCCAAGGAAGAAAGTGAGTTCTCCAATCATCGACATTTCAAATTCCTTGGACATCATTTCTCCAAAATCCTTACATTTAGATTTGTTAGTGCATCCAAATATAATATCATCCACATATATTTGACAAATAAATAAGTCATTTTCTATTGGCTTTAGAAACAATGTGGAATCAATCGCACCGGTTTTAAATCCCTTTTCTAAGAGGAAGTCCCTAAGACGCTCATACCATGCTCTAGGAGCTTGCTTGAGACCGTATAGCGTCTTAGTGAGCTTATAGACATGGTTTGGGTGTTTGAGGTTTTTAAAACCGAGCGGTTGCTCGACATAAACGAGTTCATCAATAAAACCATTTAGAAAAGCACTCTTAACATCCATTTTAAAGAGAGTTATGTTGTAGAGAGAAGCGAATGCCAAGAGTAACCGAATAGCTTCAAGTAGAGCAACGGGGGCGTAGGTTTTTCCATAGTCAAGTCCTTCGATTTGTGTGAAACCTTGCGCCACCAATCTTGCTTTGTTTCGCACCACTTCACCGTTCTCATCTTGTTTGTTGCGGAAGACCCATTTGGTTCCAATCACATTGTGGTCCTTTGGTCTTTCCACAAACTCCCAAACTTCATTGCGGGTGAAGTTGTTTAGTTCTTCATGCATGGCGTTCACCCAATCCGCATCCGCCAATGCCTCATCAATGGTCCTAGGCTCAACAATAGACACAAAGGCGTGATGCTCACAATAATTAGCGGTATGAGAACGGGTTCTTACTCCTTGATTGAGATTGCCAATGACTTGATCTAGGGGATGATCCTTCGAGAGAGAGAGAGGTGTTGTTGGACGGGTACTTGTAGATCAACGACTCCCCCTTGAGCTTGATCAACTTCGAAATTCGCTTCTCCGTCCACCGCTTGATCTTGAGTTGTTGGAGAGGTGTCTTGAGCTTGATTATCAATGGAAGTGGTGGGGGTGATTACTTCATCTTTTGATGCCTCCGGTGAGGGTCGAATTTTCCCCAACTCCATGGCTTCATGCGGTGGCTCATCACCTACATTTCTTGTCAAATCTTGCTCATTTTGCGAACCGTTAGTTTCATCAAACTTGACATCATAGGCTTCCTCAACTAGTCCGGTAGAATTATTAAAAACTCGAAAAGCTTTGGAGCGAGAAGAGTAGCCTAACATTATACCAACGTCACACCTCTTTTGGAACTTACCCAAATGAGTCCTTTTCTTATAGATGTATACCTTGCAACCGAAGACTCGAAAGTAAGAGATGTTGGGCCGTCGTCTCACTAGTAGTTCATATGAGGTCTTGTAAAGGAGTCGGTGGAGGTAGAGGCGGTTGATGGCATGGCACGCCGTGTTGATAGCTTCCGCCCAAAAAGCATGCGGCGTGTTATACTCGTCAAGCATTGATCTTGCCATCTCTATCAATGTACGGTTCTTCCTCTCCACCACTCTATTTTGTTGAGGAGTGTATGCCGCCGAGAATTCGTGCTTGACACCTAACTCATCACAAAATTTCTTAACATTTGTATTAGTAAACTCGGTGCCATTATCACTCCTCACCTTTTTGATAAAAGAGTCAAATTCCTTTTGAGCTTTCAAAGCAAATCTTTTAAACACATCACCGGCAAGTGATTTATTTGCAAGGAAAAATAACCAAGTGAAGCGAGAGAAATCATCGACAATCACATGACAATAAAAATTACCGCCTATGCTCGCATAGGTGGTTGGGCCAAATAAATCCATATGCAAAAGTTCAAGTGGTCGGGATATAGATATGAATGTCTTAGTCGGATGAGAATTAGCCACTTGCTTGCCGGCTTGGCATGAGCTACATAAACGATTTTTCTCGAATTTGACATCCTTCACTCCAACAACCAAGTTGTCTTTAAAAACCTTTTTCAAAGTGCCCATTCCAACATGTCCAAGACGTCTATGCCACAACCAACCAAGAGTGGTTTGAGCAATAAGACAAGTCTTGATTTGAGAAGATTCACGGTTTGAAAAATCAACCAAATATAAGTTTTGAAACCGGGTGCCTTCAAATGCAACACTTTGATCCTTGGTGGAAACAACACGAACTCCGTTGACCGAAAAGGAGCAATCAAAGCCTAAATCGCACACTTGAGCAACGGAGAGGAGATTAAAGTTGCAAGCTTCCACCAAGAGAACATTAGAGATGGATAGGTCATTAGATATTGCAATTTTACCTATACCCTTTACCTTTCGCTTGGAGTTATCCCCAAATGTGATCTTGTGTTCGGGGTCCTTCTCCTCTTCTAGTGAGGTGAACATACTTAAACTACCGGTCATGTGTTGAGTGCAACCGCTATCAAATATCCAATGCCGGCCACCGCTCTTGTAGTTCACCTACACACACAAATTCAAGCTTTGGTTTTAGGTACCCAAGACTTCTTCTTGGGTCCTTTCGAGTTAGTTATCAAACATTTGGGCACCCAAATAGCCTTCACATCTTTCTTTTCATTGGGTGTACCAACATATTTTGCATAAGTAGAGCCATTCTTTCTCATAAGCATGTAACTAGCATTAAACACTTGAGTTTTAGACATGAATTGAGACGGTTTTGCAAGAGGACAAGCAATGGCTTTGTGTTTATCATTTTTGCAAATATGACAACGGGTCCCTCCCTTAACAAAAGTTAGCTTGGGCTTACCCCAACCGCCTTTGGGCAAATCCCCGGGATGAAATCTCAAACCATGCTTACCCAAGGTGTACCTTTGCTCCCGAAGCACCTTGTTAAGAGAGTTGTTCCCCACAAGCAATTTAGCCAAGCTAGAGTCTAGTTGCTCAATTCTATCCTTAAGAAGCAAATTTTTCTTAACTAGCTCATTGGCACATTTGGCAACACCACAAATACCAATAGAACAAGCATTTTCATTTAAAGTACTAGCACTAGTAGGTGAAGATGAGCTAGCATTAGGTGTGATAGTGGGTGACAAGTTCAAAGATGTGTCATGAGATAAGCTAAGTGAACCATTAACGGTGTCAATCAAGTCACAAGTCACACCAACATGGCATTTTTCAATCGAGCAATCAAGAGGAGTTTCATCAACAATTGAGCTAGCAAGTTTGTTTTCTAGAATTTCAACTTGCAAATTTAGAGCTTCATAATCATCTTCTAGAGTTTCATGTTTTTCGAGCAAATTCTCAAATTTATTCGCAAGCTCTTTATGCACTTTTATTAACTTTTTTCTCTTAGACTTTTCCTTCTCTAGAGCATTATTCAAATCATCAATCAAAAGTTTAAACTCACTTTTAGAGAGGTGCTCATTTGTTACCTTCTCCTCTAGTGCCATGAGACACATGTGAGGTGTAGGGTTGTCGATGGCGACTCCGGACACCTTGGTGCTTTCATTGTCGGAGGAGTCCGTCCAAGAGTCTTCATCGTCGGTGATCCATTCCCCAATCACCTCTTCTTGTATGTTGGCGGTGAGGCAAAACTTTTGCTTGGGAAGAGCCGGAGGAGCATTTTTCTTGATTGCAAGTCTGGCTAGCCCATGAGCTCTAGTATCTTCGGAGGAGGAGGAGGATTGGGAGGATGATGAACTTGAGCTATCTTCCTTTTTGGTCTTTTGACCGGCAAGAGCCTTCTTCTTATCCTTTGATTTGTGGTCGCTCTTGCGGTAGTGACGGTACTTCTTCTTGTCGTCATCCTCATCTTCCTCTTGATTCCTTACCCTGTGCTTGTTCTTTTTGCTTCTTGGGCAATCCGCCGCCAAGTGTCCCTTCTCTCCACATTCATAGCAACGCATTTCGGAGATAGGTTTTCGCCTTGAAGAGGATGATCCACCGCGGAAGCTCATTTTCTTGATCAACTTTCTTGATCGTTTGACAAGGAGGGCCAATTCTTCAATCTCCGGAATTGCATCATCAGAGTCATCATCATCTTCTTCAACTTCAACCTTCTTCTTCCCACTTTTGGCTTTGGCGGGGAGAGCAATTGACTTCTTGAGCGGAGACTCTTCACTTTTAAGAAGCCGCATCTCATAAGAGTTGAGTTGCCCGATGAGCTTGGTTGGTGTCATTTTCTTGAGCTTCGACTTGGATGCTCGAATCAAGGTCACAAGTGGATTGAAGCTAAATGGCACTACATCGAGCATCTTTCGACAAACGTCAATGTCCTCCAAGACCTTCTTCTCCGAGCATCCGGTAATTTCGTTGACAATTGGATTTAACCTAAGAAACATTTCATTGACACTTTCATTTGGGAGCATCTTAAATTGATCAAATCTTTTTCTAGCTCGAGATAGCTTCTCCTCAAGCATCTCGGCACTACCAACATGAATTTCTTTAAGATGCTTCCAAATGTCATAAGCTTTAGAGAGATTGCCAATGCTATCAAAAACTTCGGAAGACACACTGAAAAGTAAAGCATTTCTAGCAATGGCATTAAAACGTTTGTACTTAGCATGAACTTCATCAAGAGCAATTGTTCCGGCCGGAGGGTCCGGATAGCCGGTCTCATAAGCAACCCACACATCATAGCTAAGTGCCTCTAAGTAACATTGCATCCAAATTCTCCAATAGTTGTAATTTGTTCCATCGAAAATAGGAGTTTTTTCAATTTCTATCCTATGCCCCTCTTGAGTCATCTCCTAGCGGTGAAGCTAATACGGGAGAACCTAGATGCTCCGATACCACTTGAAAGAGGATCCTAAGGCCTAGAGGGGGGGTGAATAGGCAATTTTTAAATTCTTTTTCGATTATTCTTAATTAAGCATCATATTAAGAATTACCCAATCCTAGTTGCAATTATCAAGTAAGCGGAAGCGATAAACAATTACAAGGCAACTAAGACATGGCATTCAATTTAACACAAGCGATGCAAGGAAAGTAAGTGCGGGAATTTAAATGGGAGAGTGACACGGTATTTGTCTGACCGAAGTTCGGAGCCGCAACTCCTACTCTCCGTTGAGGCTACCCTTGACAAGGACGGCTCGCTCTCGAGCCTAACGCCTCACTTACTCCCGGTAGTCGTTCCGCCACTCCGCGAGGTGGACTCACATCCCGACACCGACTCGAGAGTAGCCACACGCCAAGGCCTACTCCCAGGCCCTCGCCTCCACGAAGGATGTCTTCAAAAGTAACAAGCTCGAAACGCCCCGATCATGCCGGATCGAAGGACTTCCATGAAGCTCAGTGTTGGGGTTTAATGATTTGTGGCTTTCGATGATTTGTGGGTGGAGGAATGGCTCTAGAACACCTAATTGATGAGCTATGAATGTGGTAGCTGAAGTGGAGCAGCAAACCTTAAAATAGCCAGCCACTAGATAGGTATTTATAGCCCCAAGAGCAAAACTAGCCGTTGCCCCCCGGAAGGGGACAAAAAGACTAGCCGTTAGCCTCTACCGGACGCCGTCCGACGGGCACCGGACGCCATCCGACAGAGGCGACTGCTCACAAAAAGCGGCTTATCGGACGCCGTCCGGTCCCCACCGGACGCCGTCCGACAGCAAGGAAAATTCACTCGTCAAGTCCATCGGACGCTCGCCACCTACGCCCAGACGCCGTCCGACAGTGGAAAGGGCATAAATTTCAACCTGACCGGACGCCGTCCGACAGTGAACGATGCAAACGGTTTTGGCTGGTCGGACGCTGTCCGGCTGCGCCCAGACGCCGTCCGATAGAGGGTGTTTTCGTGAGAAAAGGCTTGAGTGTGTGTGAGAGAATTTAGGGTATTTCTTTTCTCTCTAGATGTCTTACAAAGGAATATTTGGGTATTTTTAGAAGTGGTGGACTACCGAAACCGAGTTTTCGAGAATTTGCAAAGATCCGGCAAGATCCGAGATATTCAAACCCCTTTTGAAATCCGACGAAAAATAGAAAATAAATCCTAACTACTCCTAATCTATACGTGACCTCCTCTCTCGCCCGATCACACACTTGAAACCTTGGAGCAGCTCACAAATTTGTCGTCGCTTCAAATTAGGGTTTTGCAAAAACGCCGAGTCTTCGCTAGGGTTCCGAGAAGTCCAAAAACCCCCTAGCACTTTATATTAATTAATTTTGACATCAATGCCACTAATAAAAATTAGGGCTCAACGATGCTCACAAGTGGTTTGTATTCTTTTTTCCTTGGTGAGTTTTTCCCTGAAGTTTTCTCACATAAGGTTTTTAATGAGGCAAATCGTGCGCACATCATGCGTATGCTATGTACTCTTTCTTCAATCCTTTTTTCCACTGGGTTTTTGGATGGAGTTTTGATGAGGCATATGCATCTCGCTGGCAAGGTCGAAGGGGGAGTGTTGGGAAACCCCTGTGCGGGAGCCGGTCCGTGTTCGGTCGGTGCTACAAAAGACTGGCGTGACTAGAACTGCCGGTGGCTCCCCACGGTGGGTCCCACATTGGACCTGGTCTAAACCCTAAGCAGTACTATAAAAGAAGAGGTGGAGCACCTATTGTATAACAGATCTGAGAATTAATAAAGAGAAGCTCCACCCTATATCTATATGTCCCCTGTGTTCTTACTTTTTCTCTGTGATTGTTCGGCCACGTTTATACCTCGGACTACACCTGGTAGCGAGGTTTCTCAACAGAGACTACTCAGTTTCGACGGCTGGCTGTCAAGAGTTGCCCATGGGGACTACATGGTCAAGAGCGGTAGTTAATCTCGACGGTTTGACTATCAAGACCTCATCACCAAGCGACAGTCACTACTAAATTACAGCTTGGTCACTCTTTCTCGATGGCCAAACAAAGCCGTCGAGATAGTTCTAACCGTGGCCGCCCCCCCATCTAGCTGGGTCGAGGCGTGTGTGGGTCATACTCTCAACGACTTGTTGGCGGCTTTCGAGAGTGCTCCAAATTAAGGTTTTCACCCCCACCCAGTTGCTAGCCACCTATCACTGTATTCTTGATGGCTAGTTATGAACCATCGAGAGTCACTGAAAAGGAAAAAAAAAGAAAAAAATCCTACAAATTAATGGCAGCTGTTGCTGCACCTAGCAACAGTTCCTGCACAATCTACAACCCAACATGTCACCCCTATATATATATAACATTTAGATCGCACAATACCACATATATTTGTCTATAATTCATGTCACATGCACTATATCACATATAAATATAGGACTTTTTAAAAACGCATCCCAACTGTTTTTTACCATTGATCTAATATGATCCAATGGTGTTTATAAGATCTCAACCCCTAAAGGATTGAGACTCCACTTTCTTTGACTTCCCTGATGACTTTTTTCGTTTCCGATGGCGGGGGACGCATGGAGGCGCCAGGCAATGATCGCGCCGCGACGGTGGCCGGGGACACATGGCAGCGGTGGCCGGAGACGCATGGCAAAGCCGAGCGATGAGCGCGCGGCCGAGGCTGCTGGGGAGGCGGCGGCGGCGAAGCCGTGGACGATGGCGGCGTAGGGCGACGAGCGCATGGCCGTGGCCGCCCGGGGCCTTGCGGCGCTGGTCAACGCAGCGTCCGGCGATGATGTCCGGAGACGTGCAGCAGCGCCGGTCGACAATCGCATGGCCGCAACTGCCAGGGGAATGCACGGGCATCGGCGGCCGCGGCCGCTTGGGGGACGTGTGGCGGTAGGCGTCGTCGTGGCATGGTGGTGGCGGTGGCCGGAGTTGCGCGGCGGCAAGAGTCGGTGAGCATGCGGCGTTGGTGGTGACCAGGGACGCGTGTGCAACGGTGTATGTCGGCGAGCGCGCGACGGCGGCGGCGATCGAGGACGCGCGACAGCATGAGTCGACGAGCGCGCATCATATCATTTTATGGAAATCCACGCTAACCATATGATGGACGATACACTGTCAATAATGCTCTCACCACTATGGGGTTGAGAGGGAGTACACTAGAGGCCCCCATAAATATATTATAGCTCACATAACATGCTTATACATCACACATCACTCCATTAGTCCACATACATGCATGTACATCACATGTAAGTCCACACGTCGTTGACATTTCAAATTCCCTCAGCGACGTTTCAAGTCAACTAATATGTATCATGCCCGCGTGATGCTTCCTCTCATGTTCCATCGTCTACTCCCTCTCCCTGTCCCTCCTGATCATCCGCGCTTCGAACTCATGGCGACTCTCCGCGGTGGATCTTTGTGCCCTCACCTTTGGCATGTAGTCCTCAAACCTAAAGGAAGCTAATGGCATGTTAGTTAGTCATAGACGCTCATTGCCATCAAACTGGAATTTGTTGAGATTTACCTTAGGTGATCATCACCCATCGTGAGCCTGAGTTACCCCAATATGCTTGTGGATAACTCTAGGATCCAGTGGCTTCATATCTGGATTGCAACCCGGCCCATGCTCCTGGGTGTAAACTGCACGGTAATCATACTGTGTTTACTATGGTTAGCACGATGAATGGTAGTGTGCATGTAAATATATGGAGGATCTATAACTTACTTTCTTTTTCTTGGCTAAGGTGTTCATTGTTGCGGCAGCACCTCCCTTGGGCTTCATGGTTTTGCCACGCTCACACTTCCATAAAATTGGTTGGCATAGGCCAGACAATTGTTTTTATAGAACATGCCAAATAACCTTCGTTGCATAGTAAAAAAAAGTTACAAGACAAACTAAAACATAAATTAACGAGTCTCGGTGGTAAGAACCACGGACTTCTATAAGAAACAATACAAAGAGTAAGGTCTTGCAATCTGCAAGCCCTGAAAAAGTCGATGCAGTGTACATAGCACCCTGTCCTCTTATCTGTAAAAAAGCATTGCAGGAAATTTTAGCACCAATATTTTATGGGCACTCGATGTACGCTTCTCCATTGACCCGTGAACAAACCATAAGATGAAAACTAGGGTTCGTACATCTGGTTCTTGATGAATCCAACTCAAATAACTACCATAAAACTTAAATAGACTCTGCTTGCACTCTTTGTAGAGATTCGGCTTCTGGTTGAGCTAATGGTATTCTTCCAATGAATAGATTTGCTATGTGTAGATGTAACAACGTCACTTCTTGATCCAACACCTAAGATCCAATCTCGTCTGACCACTCCATTGGAGACATCGCTGCTGCAACCCCTCGGATACCAGCCATCAGAGAAAGCCAACATTGCCGCCTGATGTAACTCCCTGCTGACAAATACTTATTCCAAACCTTAAACCAGCACTATTACCAACTCCATCCATCGTAGATCCGATGCTGCCTTCCCCACCAACCACCCAGAGGTCACCGTGATCTGCTGCGGCGCTTGGATCTCTTTCTTTTCTTTTTTTTCCTCCTAGCCGCGGCTCCTAGAAAACCCCACCCAACTAATTTCTAGGGCTCGCCATGATCAAAGCTTAGGGCTGCCATGGGGAAAGCTCAAGGGGGTGAAGGATGGATTGGGTCTGGATAGGAGGAGCCTGGGAGAGAGATGGTTTGGTGAGAAAGAAGATGATCCATTTTTCTTTATTGCTTGTAGGATATTCTTCCCCACCTTCATACAAGGCCTTAGGAGACACTTATATGGTCAAAGTGGAAGGAGTTTTACATTGATGCATTCCCACTTACTCACTCCTTACGATGTTTATGCCCATTTACATTTTAGGGAAGCACATTGCTTGCCTTTACGCTTCTTGTACTTATCATATACATTTAATTATAATTTTATCCTGACAAGCCTAATATATGGAGTATCCTATCCCATTGCTACCATACCAAGCAAGCAAAGCAATCAGCTGGTGTACAATATAGGTGCTTAGAGCGATGCTTATTAAAAAATGCCATATAAGATAGCATCCAAAGCATGATCTTAGGTGCTTTGTAATGATATGAGACACTCTCTTTTTTAAGCATTAGTGTATAAACATCTTGCATTACACGTTTTCTAATGGTCTAGACAACTACAACTAGTAGGGATGGCAATGAGTTGAGCTAGAGCGAGCCAAGGCTGTCTCGGCTCGTGCTCGGTTTGTTCACCATACGAATTGGAGAAAAAAACTTGATTCAACCACTTTCAAAGCTTGGTCCAGCTTTTGAGGTCTCGCAGGTAGAAAAAATAGTGGATTTTGTGGGGCTCTGCCAAGAAAGACCTATAATTTGAGTCTTTGATGACCTTTGTTAGGTAGTGTTGGGGCATGTCTAATTGTAAGCAGGTGGGTGGAACAACTATTAGTGATACAAGTTGAACATGTACCTATAAACCCATAAATCTACGAGCCACAAGGAAACCAGCCCTAGGCTCGGCTAGCTCGGTTTTTGATCGAGCTAGAAAAAATGCTCGAGTTTGGGGTGGTTGGCCTATCCAAAACTAAGCGAGCTACCAGCAGCTCGTGAGTTTCAAATTAATCAGATTGCTAGCCTTAACAACTAAGAGCATCTCCAAGAGTGATAGTAAAAATGGAGCCATATATTGCATTATAGGTACTTTGTAAAATGTTTTAGGACCTAAAAAAATATATCAACTCCAACAATCAGCCCTAACACACACACACACGCATGCGCGTGCGCGCGCACACACACATATCCATTTAATTAAACTAGCATGTCCATTTATTGCTCCTAAAACAAAGTGAAACCAAATATAGGGCTTAACATTTGAGTTGCCATGTTTAGCAACTTATCTTAGGGCTCCAAACTTTTTTAGGGCCTTTTGTTAAGATAGCATCCATTGTTTGAGTTGATTTTTTTAAAAAAATCCTAAAATTAAAATATAAAAGCTCATAAAATGCTTTTCTTGGAGATACTCTAGTACCTAACAAGTGAACTAAAATGCATTAGACCATCTCCAAGGGAGTTCCTTCAGGGGTCAAATTCCCTTCGCGAAAAAATTCTGATGTTCCAACATAATCTCGTTGCGGTTCTCGTCAGAAGAAATTTCTTCGTGCATTCCCTTTAGAACGAGATTCTCTCTCTGTTTTCTTCACAAATTTCTTCGAAGGGATGCTGTTGGAGATGGTAGAAAATGAAGAGAATGAATATGGGGAAGAGAACGGGGAAGGGAATGGAATGAAGGGAATATGGTTGGAGATGGTCTTAGATTATGGTTATAATAAATCAAACTAAAGGCAATCTGCTTATGCGATTATCTTCAAACCGCCAGGTACCCGCAGGCTACAGCCGCGGGCATGGCCTTCCCAGTGCCTGTTTGTTGATTTCGCGGCCCGTTTCTCGCCTACGGCCCATCGATTGGACGAGGCAGGAGGTACGCGTGGAGGAGGGAAGCTGGAGGCGGGGGTAGCCGTAGTTGGATTTATAGGGTTTATTAATAAACGATAAAAATTGGAGATCAGCCTTAGCTGTAGCTGGTAATCGTGTTAGGCCTGGCTCAGTTGTTCTTGGTCGTGGTTTTGTTTGCATATAAAAATAGCGGGCCTCGCCTTGTTATCGTTCGTAGAGGCCCAGCTACAAAAGTCATCGTTCGATTTCAGCGCATTGGACACCCTTTCGGGCATTGCGGTTAACTGAGGCCACTTTTGATATTAAAGGAGTTTTCCTTGAAATACAAAGGTAAAATTATTGTTTCTTTTTTGAAAGGTAAACTCTTGCTAGAACATTCCTTTATAAGCAATTTTTCACAGTGAAGCATATGATAACATATTTACTTATGCAACTATCTTGATATTCTCATGAATTTGTCCAGCCATGTTTATCCTATCTAAATCAGTTCGACAAGCCCAACTAGTAGCATGGATAGTCACCTCTTTCTTTTGTTTTCTTAAAAGGAAAAAAAGTCTACTTGACCCCGAAGTATTAAGTCCAGCACGCATAACCCTTGACCTTGAAAACTAGATATTTGACCTCTAGAAAGATTCAAACCGATATAAATAACCTTGCACAAGTGGTTTCAACGGTGGTTTTGCCACTTTAACTGTCAAACTATGAAATTTTGCCATGCCGGCGACACATATGACATTTACTTTGTAAATTTATTATCTAAACGTGGGATCCACATGTCAGCTCACGTCTCCTTCCCCTCTCTCCCCCTGCTTCTTTCCTCGGCGCTACCTCCCTCCTTCGTCCCCTTCCTCGACCAAATGCCTTGCCACGCCGGCCCCTTCTTCCGCTACTCCCGCGATTGCCTCATCGTTTAAGGTCATCGAATTGGTGCTTCCCGGAGGCCATGGTATCTCAGATTGGTAGCTTAGCGGTGTGCCGGCATCTTCAGGCAGTTAGTCCTCGGGTCCACCTTAGGAGCACCCATGGGCAGAACGTCCAAGATCGTAGAGTGGCTATGGCAGTGATTGAAGTTCTCCTGGATGGATTGTGGCAATTGAAGTCCAATCTACTGCATCCGGGCCCGTGACGGCGGCATGGGCGACGTGCATGGCACCATTGGTGCCCGCAGCGAGATTTGGAGTACAACTTGATGCTTCTCATGAAACTCCTTGAATCAGATATATTTGCTGGTATTTTGTTTCCCTGCGACAAGAACATGCATCTAATATGCCATATTCCTAAAGACTTCATACTACTATAACAAAATCAAAATCCAATGTAAAATAAGTCAGTAGAACTCAACAAATGTTTCGAACCAACGATAGCTTTTGGATTTTTAGAGAAACTTTGAGATTACCATCTTGTCTAAATCCAAAGCCAGCAACAATGATGGTTTTGGTTGTGTTTCCCACAAATCGTCCTGCAACGTCTTCAGTAGGAGGAACCGGCGCTCCCATGGTAGTGTATGGCCTCTCTTTCCTAGATTACTCTAGTCACTGCGGATCTAGTAGCGGGAGAAAGGAGGAGGAGGAACTGGCACGATGGGACATCGGGGAAGGGCGAAAAGAGGCAGATGGGGTCAGTGTGGAGAAGCAACTAGAGGACGGATGGAAGGCAAGGTGGGTTGGCCGACGCGGTGAAGGAGGAAGGTGGCCGATCGGGGAAAGAGAGGAGAGTCAAGGGAAGAGAGAAGGGATAGAGGAAGAAGATAAGCTAACATGCAGGTCCAACGATTAAAAATAATTTATATAAAAGGAAATAGCATATATGCTACCAGCGTGGCAAAAACTTTCAGTTGGACGGCTAAAGTGGCAAACACGCCATTAAAACCACTCGTGGGGTTATTTACACCGGTTTAAATCTTTCAAGATACCCAATACCTGGTTTTTAAAGTTAGCGGGTTACATGTGCTCGACACAATACTTCAAAAGGTCAAGTAAACTTTTGTTTCTTAAAAAGAAAATAACCGCTTACCATGTGTCAAACCTCAAATTGAGATGTTTTGTAAGGGGGCGAAGCAGAGCTTAAGGCTTCATTTAAAGGGGGGAAATCATGCACCACATGAATTGGACCATAGCATATAAAAAAAAGCGGATTCTAGGAAACCGGTCCCAGAACTTAGGGGGCGATTCCTCCTCGCCGCTGCCGCCGCTTCCTACCTCGCAATAGTGATGGCAGGCCCCCCATTCCGCCAGTTCTTTTCCTCCCTTCCTTATTTTTCCAGGTGGTTGTAGCGGGTTGGCCACCGTGTCAGCATTGGTGGGCATGCGGGATCCGGAGGAGGCTGGATTCCGTGGTGGGACACTCGGATTAGGCAGCGTGCACGGAGGAGATGCGGAAGGATTCCTCGGAGGTTGTCTCCTTGACGGTGTATTTGTGCCATGCTGAAGTGATCAATTTTGCATCCTGAATATCGTTCAACCCTATATCTTTGCGTCTTCCTATCTTTACTTTAGACTTAATAGACAACCTTGAACTACATCTAGTAGCAAGATTGAGTAATTATCGGTGTAATAAATACCAGGGTAGGAAGAGTCCTCAGAAGGCCAAGAGGGCCCCACGCGTCAAAGTGGGCGAGCAAGGCCGTGGTGGCGTGGCGAGCCCCTCGAAGGCCAAAAGGGCCCCACGCGTCGGTAGGCGAAAGCAAGACCCCAGTGGCGCATGCGAGCCCCTCGAGAAGGCCAAAGGGCCCCACGCGCGTCGGCGGGCGAAAGCAAGGCCCAATGGCGTGGCGAGCCCCTCGAAGACCAAGAGGGCCCCATGTGTCAGCGGGCGAAAGCAAGACCTCAGTGGCGTGGGCGAGCCCCTCGAGGCGAGGCGAGGGCCCCACGCGCCAGCGGTCGCGTGGCGAGCCCCTCTCAAGGAGAGGCGAGGGTCCCACGCGCCAGTGGGGCCAGGCAGGGAGCATTGCGTATGAGTTTTGAACGAAGGCTCCCCTGCCATGAAGGACGGCGCATTTAATAAGACATCGCGCGGATAGACAATGAAGAAATGATTACGCTTCTGATGACCTTTGCGTGTCCGAGCGGTCACATCGTGGCACGTAAGAATTGACCGGCAGAGAGAAGGTTTGCTTGAGGAGGCCGCCTGCGTCGGAGAGGAGCAGGTAGGCCCCACCCGCAGACTCACCGGTGGATTGTCTTGGTCGAGGTCACTGCGCGGCACGCGAGGGCGGGCAAGGCAGCTGAGGCGTGACGCACGCTGCCTCTTCTGTCGAGTCGTGTCGATTATCGAGAGTATCAGACGCTTATCCCCTCGGCCTTCCACCAGCCCAAAGCTTGTATAAAAGGGAGGAGAGAGAGGAAGGGTACGTGCACTAGCATTCGTGCATTCAAACGCCTCAGTAAACACATTCCCATTCAACCACAATCGAAAAGAGTTAAGGCTCAGCAGGAGTAGGACTATTACCCGCGAGGGGTCCGAACTCGGTAAATCGGCGAAGTCGCTCCTCGTTGTGCCCGACGCTCAAATCGAACCAAACTTGATCGAGTTGGCTAGCAGTCTAAAAATTTGACCAGGGGTGTGATCCGCAGTGGTTGAGCGGAGAACACGCCGTCAGTGGCGCGCCAGGTGGGGAGCGCTAGCATCGGTTCAAGCTCTTCACCCTTTTTCAGCGGCGATGGCGGAGCGGCGATCGCGATGGAGCAGAAGCGGCCGCTAGAGCCGCTGGTCACGAGTCGGCCGCGGCGATGGCGATGGATCACCCGGCGGTGGCCGCCGCCTAGGTTGGAACCTGGCGGAAGCAGCCGCCTCGGCCAAGCTAAGCGGCGCTTAGCCTTGGAGGAGTGCACCCAAAGACAGAACCTCCATGCGGCGTGGCCTTGTTGAGAACCCACCGTTCCGGTGACTTCGACTCCGGCGGCGCCGTGGTTGGCCAGCTTGACCCATGAGGTCGACGCCGCCCTGGCGGTGGTGCAATTCGGGGACGGGAACCGTGTTTCGCGCCCTCCGTTCTTTGTTGCCCTCGACTCCTCGCGAGATCTCCCGATGAGGGGGCGCGCTAAGACGACAAGAGCGCGATTTCACGGGCTCGGCCGGCGGCGGCAGTGGCCGCGATCTCCGGTCTCATCGGAGGACCGCCACTTGCTGCATGGAGAAGACTGCGTGACAAGCCCGCAGGGCAGCGACCGAAGGCGATCGCTGCATTGCCGCCGCACGCGGGACCAAGAAGAGGGCTCGCAGAGCTGCCCCGCCGTGAGGGTGGCGCTTCTTGGCGCCGCCTAGGCGACGGGCGGCGGGCGAGGACGCCGTCCAGAGCAGGAGGCTCCGACGTCGGGTGCCGCGCTTTTCTAAGGAGTCTGCCGCCCAAAGGGCCGGAACGGTTTCGTCCGGCCCCATCGAAAAGTATGACGGCTCCACCAACCCCGATGAGTTTTTGCAGATCTATACGACGGTGATGCAGCCGATCGAGGGTCGGGAAGGTTTCGCGAACTACTTCCCCGCTGTCCTCACCGGCGGAGCCCGCTCGTGGCTCATGAACCCGCCCGAGTCCGTGGGGTCATGGAAGGAGCTCTCGAGCTCTTCGTCACCAACTTTCGTGGCACCTTCCAGCAGCACCGGGTAGAAGACGACCTCCACAACGTGGAAGCGGAAGAAAAGGAGAGTCGCCGCGACTATATTCAGCGCTTCACCAGTCCGCAACACCATCCCCGACATCTCCATCGACGCCGTGGTCACGGCATTCAGAGAGGCGCCGAGACCCCAAGGTCAAAGAGAAGATGGCCACCCGCAAGATCAAAACGACGGAGGAGCTTTTCACCTGGCGACAAGTGCGCCTTCAGCGGAGAGCTCAGATCCGCCCGGCTATATGGCGGGACAGCCATGGGTGGGGAGGCGGGACCTCGAGGAACCCCGCGGCAAGGACAAGAAGAAACGCAGGCGGCCGAGACCGGCAGATCGTGGCCGCCGAAGCGACGACGGCGACGACGATGCGACTGACGCCAGCCCGCGCAATGGGCGCGCGGCGTAAAAGAGGAGGAGGTCGCGGCGCCGGCGGTACGGCCTCGTAAGGGCGGCCGAGGCGGCGGCTATGGCGATCGCCGTAGCCGCGACGGTCCTCGCGCGCCGCGACGGCGGCGAGACCATCGCCCCGTGAGTGGGACGGAAGGCCTTATCGCCCCATTCACCGCAATAACTCCCACGACTTGGCGGATTGCCATGTCGTTAGCAAGATGATGGACAAGCGAGTCCACGAGCAGCAGCAGCAGCAGCGCCGGCGGCGGCAAGGGCAAGGAGACGGCCCGCTTGGTTTTCAGCAGCGGAGCGCCGGTTGCCGCCATCCACGGGCGGTTCGCCACATATCCGCCCCACGCTAGCTTTAAGCGTGCGATGAGGAAGTGTGCGCCGCCGCGTTCGGCTTTGGGTCGCAAGGCGGTGGCGTGGTCGGAGCAACCGATCGCGCTCAATCAGCCGATCACCGCCAGCATCGCGGCCTCGGTCATCTCCCGATCGTGGTCGCGCCCACGGTCCGGAATGTAAAGTTAGGGCGGTGCTGGTAGACGGAGGAGTTCCCTCAACCTCTGTCGCCGCGTTGCGCGGCGCTCCAGATCCAAAGCGGGAGCTTTGTCCAACGCCCCATTCTTCGCATCGCCGGGCCGAGTCCGTCCCTCACCGCGCGTCGATCTCCGGTGACGCTTGAGGTTCGACAACTTCCGCACCGAGATGCTCGAGTTCGAGGTGGCGGACTTCGACCTCCCTACAACGCTATCTTTGGGTCGGCCGGCGCTGACCAAGTTCATGGCGGTTTGCCACTATGCGTACATGGTGGTGAAGATCCCGGGGCCAGCCGGCCCCATCGTCTTGAAAGTGGACCGCCCGGAGGCGCTCCGCTGCGACAAGGACGCTCGCTTTGGCGGGGCGACGGTGCCTGAAGGCAAGTTTTGACTCGGGAGCTCCTCCGGCGAAGACCCGTGCCTCCCGGTTCGTCTGCAGAGGTTAAGGCGGTCCCCGAAGCGAAGTCGACCGGCGAAGACCGTTCGGTGGGCACCTCTCTTAGCGCCAAATAGGAAGGCGCGCTCGTCTCCTTCCTCCAGTCTAACGCAGACGTGTTTGCGTGGCAACCGTCCGACATGGCTGGGGTCCCCAGGGAGGTGATTGAGCACAAATTGGCGACGTTCCCGCCGCGCGACGGTCATCGTGAAGGTCCAGCGATCGGTAGAGCGCCAGGAAGTTATCCGCCAGGAGGTGGACAAGCTCTCGAGGGCGGGGGTCGCCAGGAGCGAGCCGCTGATCCTCTACGTCGCGGCAAACCCCCAGGCGGTCAGCGCGGTGCTGGTGGCGGAAAGAGAAGGCGTTCAGCGCCCCATTTACTACGTCAGCAAGGTCCTCCACGACGCTGAAACAAGGTATTCGCAGCACCAGAAGATGCTCTACGCCGTGCTGATGGCGTACCGAAAGCTGCATCACTACTTCCAGGGACGAGAAGTTACGGTGTTGACCAAGTATCCCTTGCGGGAGATCCTCTTCAACCGCGAGGCGACGGGTCGCATCGCCAAATGGGTCATGGAGCTGGCGGAATTCGATCTCAAATTCGCTCCCCGAACGGCCATCAAAGGGCAAGCTCGCGGAATTCATCACGAGTGGTCTCCGCGGACACAGAAAGCCGAAGACACCCAGCACCTCGCCGTGGACTCTCTTCTTCGACGGCTCATTCCTATTTGGAGGGGGGAAATTTGAAATTTGGCGTCGCCCTGGTGTCTCCCATCGGGCGATGTCGTCCGGCACTGGTGGTGCTGGACTTCGCGCCACCAACAACGCCATGAGTACGAAGGATCGCCGGGCTCGGCGCCGACCCTTGGCATCCCGCGGCTACAAGTAAAAGGCGACTCTCTCCTGGTCATCAACCAGGCGAGGAAGGATTTCTCCTGCTCGGATCCCGTCATGGCGGCCTACCTAGCGGAGGTGCGCCGGTTGGAGCGGCACTTCGAGGGCTTGGGCTTCGTGCACATCCCTCGCCGCGACAACTACATGGCGGATGAACTGTCCCAGATTGCCTCATCAAGCGCACCTATTCCGGCTAGGGTCTTTGAAGAAAGACTTACGCGGCCGTCCGTCGCAGCCCCCAACTCTGGCGGGGACGACGCTTTCCCTGACGCAGCTCCCACTTCTGGAGGAGACGTCACCAACCCTGCTGCAGCTCCCCGGTTGGAGGGAGGAGGCGGAAGAACTGCTGAGGCGGTTGAGGCGAAACGCCGTGCCAGCGGAGTACGTCGGCGGCAATGTATGTAACGTCGTCACACTCGTCCGGAAGGCGGTGGATGGATCCGATCCTAGCCTACCGCGGGATGGAGTGATCCCCAACGATGACGCGTCGGCTGAGAAGATAGCGCGCAAGGCCAAGCGCTACGCCCTGTTAGGTGGGGACCTGTATCGCCAGAGCGCAAACGGAGTTCTACTAAAGTGCGTCACTCGGGAAGCGGGGAGTGAAATTCTCTCTGAGATCCATGGAGGCATGTCGCGGAGCCATTGAGGAGGCGTTGGTTGGGAAAGCTTTCGCCACGGCTTCTATTGGCCTCTCGCCTCGTGATGCCTTCGAGCTGGTGAGGAGATGCGAAGCGTGCCAATTTCATGCTAAGCAGATCCACCGACCGGCCCAGGCGCTGCAGACCATTCCACTCTCTTGGCCGTTCACGGTCTGGGGGGCTGGACATTCTGGGCCCGTTCCCGCGGGAGACCGGAGGTTATACTCATCTGTTCGTCGCCATCGACAAGTTCACTAAGTGGGTTGAAGCCTCGCCGGTCCCGGCGATCACATCCGCAGCGGCTATCAAGTTTATGAAGAGCATCTTCGTCCGGTTCGGTGTCGACAACAGAATCATCACTGACAACGGCGCTCAGTTTAAAAGCGCTGATTTCCAAGACTGGTGCGAAGAGCTGGGCACCAAGCTATGCTTCGCCTCCGTTGCGCATCCGAAGAGCAATGGGCAAGTGGAGCGGGCGAACGCGGAAGTACTCAAAGGACTCAAGACAAGAGCTTTCGACCGTCTAGAGAAGCGTGGCAAGCGCTTGGCTGAAGAGGTCCCCACGGTGTTGTGGGCGCTGCGGACAACTCCTAACAGGGCCACCGGCGAGATCCCCTTCTTCTTCGTGTATGGCTCTGAGGCGGTGCTCCCATCCGAGCTCGCCTTCGGCTCCCCAAGGGTGGCGGCGTTCAGCGAAGAACAAGACTCGACCGCGTCCAGATTTAAGTAAATCTCTGGAGGAGATCCGAGACAGGCGGCGATCCGGCCGCTAAGTACCAAGAAGGCGTCGTTATCAAGCAAGGCGGTGTGTGTGAGAACACCGGGCATGGGCGACCTCGTTCTGCAGAAAATCAAGCGCAGCGGGCGCCACAAGCTATCTCCCCGTGGGAGGGCCCTTCAAGGTGGTCTCAGCCTCCCCCGAGCTCGGTCCAGCTCAGATTCGAGGATGGTCGCGAATTGGCGAACACTTGGAACGCCGAGTACCGAGGAAGTTCTACCAGAGGAAGCAGCCCAAGAGCTTTTTTTTTGTTTCCTTTGGAGCCGGCGGCGAGGTCTTCTTCCTTCACCGCTTCGCCTCGGGGCTGCATTGTACAAAGCCATCTTCAATAAGAGATAAGTTCATCTCCTTGTGGGCACCCGTTTTTTTTTCGCCTCAAGTCTGTTAGAAAGCATTCTGCTGAAAGCTGGTTGAAAAAAGTACTCAAGGCGGATGGCCCTTAGTTGTAAGATTTGACGCCTGCGACTTCATGCGGTTGGGCGAGGCGGTTGACGGAAGGCGGGTTTTAGCCTGGTGTGTCGGCTCGGTCAGGCAATGTGCCAATACGCACCGCGACTAGACCACTTCAGGAAGCTAAGTTCTCGCCATATGACGCCCGTGGTCAATTCGCAAAGAGGCCATAAGGGTTGAAGTAACCAGATGCCCGAGGAAAAGCGCCACTTTCAGCGTAAAGCTCGTCTAAAGCTTTTGGCGATCGCTGGTTTAGCCTCGAAAAGGTGCGTTAGAAAACATTCTGCCGAAAGCTGGTGGCGAAAGTACTTATGGCTGATGGCCCCTTAATCGCAAAGGCAAACGCTTATAACTTACGCTGGTACGAGGCAAAGCGGACGGAAGGTGGGTTCTAACCCGGTGTGTCGGCTCGGTCTAGGCACTGCGCCAACAGCGGCACCGGCGACTAGACCACTTCCGGAAGCTAAGCGCTCACCACGTAATGTTTAAGTCGGATTGCGAGAGACCATAAGGGTTGAAGTAACCAGATGCCTAAGGAAACAAATACCACTTGCGGCGAATCGTTGATCTAAAGCCTTCGCGCCAGTGCCCAGTTCGCCCGCAAATTAAAAATTGTGCGAAGATCAAGTGAGACTCACGGCAAAAGAGCAAAAGTTTGTTTGCATTGATAGGCAACATTTACAAGGCAAAAAAGACAGGGGAGTCTCGCTACTCCTCCTCGTCTTCGTCTTCCGCTGGAGCGGCGCCGCCCATCATGGACACGTGGCCGGCGGCGGTGTCGACCCGCGCTTGCTCAAACCGGTCCAGCTGGCGCGAAGGCTCCCCGGTGGCGGCATCGAGATCAAACGCGGCGTCTCGAGCAAGACAGTTGCCCAAGATGAACCGCGCTGCTTCGAGAGCGCCTTGGCGACCGTCTTCGATCGCCCGCGTCCGCAACGCCACCGGAGATCACGCGCGAGGCTTGGCGGCTCGTCCCACGACGCCAACAGATCAAGGCAGCCGTCTCCTCCAATGGGATGCAAGGTAACACCAGTGGATGCGAGGCGTCCCAAAAGCATGATAGGCGGTCGGGACATGTCGGCGAGGGTTCGGAGGCGCTCGAAGTGTCCCAGGCGGAGGCCTTCGATCTGCTTGGCGGCGGAGGCAGCGGCGGCTTGGGCTGCCGCAGCCTCGCGGGTCATCGCCTCCTTCGCGGCGGTCTCTTGGCCAAGGGCCCGCCGCAGCTCGCCGGCAGATCGCTCCGCCAAGGCGAGGGCTTCCTCCCGCCGCCAGTGCGGGGAGAGGTGCTAGCGCCTCGAAGCGCCCTCGCCGGCGGTCACGGCGAGATAAGCGGCGGCGCCAGGTGACGCGGTGGATGAGGGTTCTCGGCGCGTCGCCGGCGAACTCTCCGCCGCCGCAGGAGCAGCCTCCGTCGAAGGAGCGGTGGGCGGTGGGGGTTGGCGAGTCGCATGGAGCGTAGCTCGACGCCCAGGCGTCCGCCTGCTCAAGGAGGACAAACAGGGTTCGGTATGCAAAAGCGTGTAGCATGCTAACCCTAATGTGAAATATGCGTAAGCGCAGGGAAAGCCAACCTGAAGAGGTGCGCCCTAAAGGCGAAAGCCGAAGGGGGGAGCTCCAAGTCGCTTGTTCTTGCGGCGGTGCCGCTGCAGTCGCGATCGCCGCCGTCAAGCAGCGCCGGCGGCCGGCGTGAGTGGCGCCGTGTAGAATCACCAGCTGGGCAAGAGAGGCCGCCCGCATCGGGCGCGGGCGCAGGAGGCGCCAGCGTGGACGGAGCGGAAGAGACTGGCGCAGGCGGCGCCAATTCCGGAAGAGTCGCCGCGCTCTCGCCCGGTGGCGGAGCGGCGGCGGTAGCAGCAGGCCTCCCGAGGGGGGCAGCGGTGATGGCGAAGCTTCAGGTTGGAGGGCGAGCCCTCTTTGGACTCGTCTCTCCCTCCTCGTCGTCATCATCCACGGCGAGGATGAGGCGGCGCTTCCCGGAGGCGCGGTCGGAGTCGGCCGCCGAGGGAGGTAAATGGCGGCCGCGAGGCTTGGGCGGTCGCCGGAGGCGATCGCGGATCAGAGTGGCCCCCGTGCCACTTGGACCGCAGAGACCAGAGACCTCTATGGGGGCAGCGACTCAAGTATTGGTTGCGCCCGTGGATCGATCGCAGAGGGGAGGATGCTGCGAGCGGCGAAGTGGCGTCGCCGATCGGTGGGGCGATAACCCCCTTCCGCCGATCCGAGCACGTCGTCCGGCACGTTCCCTGCGGCTGGATGAACGAAAAAGGAAACCATAAGATTGGCGAAGGAAAGACGACCGCAAGGTCGCGAAATCCAAAAGAACGCGAGTATTCACCGCAAGAGCGGTGCGCAGTCCCGTCGTTGTCGCCGTAGTACGCCCAGCGGACGCGCGCCCTCAGCGAAGTGGGCAAAGGCGGCGCGCAAAAAGTCCGCCACCACGGGTTCGGTGAGCCCCGCGGCGGAGCTTCGGCAATGCGCGCCATCATCGCATCCGCATTCCTTGGATCGTCTATTTGGGCCCCCGATCGGCGGTGGGCTCTGCGGGGCTGTCGGGAAGGACAAGATAAATCGCAGCTACCGGAGTCTTCCATATACAACCATCGCGGTGCCGATCCTTCCAGTTGGACTTGACCGCGGCAGGTATGAAGGCGGAGGCCTCGCGGAGCGCGAAATAGCAGCTCCCAACCGCGCTCGAGCGCGAGCCCGTGTGCAGGATGAAGAGTCGGCGCCAGAGCGGAAGGCTTGGCATCGTCCCCACGAACATCTCGCAGAGGTGGGCGAAGATGGCCAGGGCCATGATCGAGTTGGGGGGAAGGTGCGCCGCCTGGATCCCATAGAAGGCGAGCACCCCCAAGAGGAATTCGGAGTACGGCGGGACAAGGCCCGCCAAGACGCGCTCAGAGAAGGTCACGATCTCCCCGCGCGAGGGTTTCGGCATGATGGTGCCGCGCGAAACCGGCGGCGATCGGTGGCACGAACTCGAAGCCGCGCCACCTGATCCTCATCGACAGTGGAAGCAGGCAGAACAGCTCCAGAAGGTGGTGCGGCATCCCCGCGGCGGCCCTTGCTGCGCTTGGGAGCCATGGAAAATTTGGCGGTGGCGCTGGCGAAAGACTTGGTGGCGAAGAGAAAGAAGGCTCTGTGGTGGTAGTGATGGAGGCAAGTAGCAGTTTGAGGACTTAGCGCGCGGAAGGATTAGCCGCAGCGCCAAGAGAAGTATTTATAGGCGTGGGGCGCGAGCGCGAAGGTTTGGATTCCGCCCCCACGTGCGCGCGCGGCGCCATCATTGCCTCGCGCGTTTCGGTTTCCCGCGAAAAGCGGCGCGGTTCCCCAAGGAAGATCGTGCGCAGGCGGAGAATCAGACGTACGGCCGTTGCGGGGGTTGGGCCCCCCACGATTCGTTTCCCGCCATGCAAAAGATAACCAGACATCGGCGCGACAGTTCGCGTATCACGGTGGTCCCGGGGGCTACTATCGGTGTAATAAATATCAGGGTAGGAAGAGTCCTCAGAAGGCCAAGAGGGCCCCACGCGTCAGGCGGGCGAGCAAGGCCCCAACGCGTGGGCAAGCCCCTCAGAAGGCCAAGAGGGCCCCACGCGTCAGGCGGGCGAGCAAGGCCCCAGCGCGTGGGCGAGCCCCTCAGAAGGCCAAGAGAGGCCCCCACGCGTCAAAGCGGACGAGCAAGGCCCAGTGGCGTGGCGAGCCCCTCGAAGGAGAGGCGAGGGCCCCACGCGCCAAAGCGGGTGCGTGGCGAGCCCCTCGAGGAGAGGCGAGGTCCCACGCACCAGTGGGGCCCGCGGTAGGGAGGCGTTGCGAATGAGTCTTGAACGAAGGCTCCCCTGCTGCTTGAAGGACGGCGCATTTAATGAGACATCACGCAGCGGATAGGCAATGAAGAAATGATTACCGCTTCTGATGACCTTTGCGTGTCCGAGCGGCCATCACTGTGGGTACGTAAGAATTGACCGGCAGAGAGAAGGTTTGTTTGAGGAGGCCGCCGCGTCGGGAGGAGCAGTAGGCCCCACCCGCAGACTCACCGGTGGATGGCTTGGTCGAGGTCACGGCGGCACGCGAGAGCGGCGCCGCAGGCGTGCGGGCAGCTGCACGCTGTCTCTTCGTCGAGTCGTGTCGATAATCTTGAGTATCAGACGCTTATCCCCTCGGCTCTCTCCGCCACCCAAAGCTTGTATAAAGGGGAGAGAGAGAGGAAGGGGTACGTGCACTAGCATTCGTGCATTCAAACGCCTACATAAACACATTCCCATTCAACCACAATCGGAAAAGAGTTAAGGCTCAGCAGGAGTAGGACTATTACCCGCGAGGGGGTCCGAACCTGGGTAAATCGGCGAGTCGCTCCTCGTTGTGCCCGACGCTCAAATCGAACCGAGCTTGATCGAGTTGGCTAGCAGTCTAAAAATCTGACCAGGGGTGTGATCCGCAGTGGTTGAGCGGAGAACACGCCGTCAGTAATATATTCTTCTTTGACTAGTCTAATCTAATTTAAACCTTTTTTTTACTATTTGAAAAAAATCCATTTGTGATAATATTAATTTCCCCAGTAATGCCATCATACATTCATACTTTTTTCCATTCTAGGAACAAGGGCCATTCTTCAGAGTTCAAAGTTAGCGTATGCATGCCTACAACAACAAAATAATAAAGATGCATACCAGGCGCCACACGACTACAGGAGCACAGCCTCCAAATAGATGCGATTACATTACTTTTCCCCCTAGAACCAAGGATGCCCCCCTAACTTATGGATGCTCCCTAATTCATTGTAATTTAATTAATCAAACTTCCAAATCGGGATGATTAATCGACCTTTTCCTTCTACTCATTTTTTAGAGTGGTGTTGACATTCCCTGCCTTAGTGCTTTGCCGATCAATGTAAACAAACTAGCCGTATCATTATTTTCAGATTTATGTGGGGTTTTTTTTTAAAAAAACACAACCAGCATGAATGGCTACACTGTGCTACACATAAGTGATTGAAGAAAGAGAATATATACGATATATGACCACGTGATAGACAACCACCGCCCATGCATGTCATTATATTCTCCAATACAAACATACTACTTAAACATCGTCGATTGATGCTACCAAATAAGTACTTTATCTATCTATCATACATAATAAGAAAAATCAGTGTTTTCTTGCTTGATGCCTTTAATAAATTAATAATTAAGCACATGCATTACAGAAGTTTTTAATGGTTAACTTTGTCGTTCACGTAGCAGGTTTGAACCAAACCATATGGAACTTCATAGTGCATTGCAAGACCAAAGTTGGAGGTCTAGGATGGCAAGGAACATGTGTTTGATCAACATGCATGGCTTCATTATTGTTTATGGAAATGAATTAGCACTTAACCTAATTTGCCTAACAAATAAAATTGAGGGTTTCTTATTTTTCCCTGTAAGTTTGATCGAGCATATATGTATAGAACTTCTCAATTCCAGACCGCTTTGTGATGTAGTGGATGTTGCAAATATTACGGCACAAGTAGATTACTCAAGTAATTCACAATGAATATAACAAAATCAACAATTATACCATGAATAATAGTCAAAACCATGAATTCTACAAGACTATGCAAAAAGGCATATAAATCCATGATTAGCATGAATCCAATAAACATGGTACCAACTGAATTCAACGAAATCAGCATAAAGCTCAGATTTAATTGAAAAAGAATTGCTCTTAGATTGCTTTAACGGGTTGCTAAACAAGTTAGCCTTCCAACGATCAAAGATGGCTTACTATCATAGATAATTAAACTAAAATTTAGGTCTTAGTAATAGATGAACAACACTGCTCTAGGGAATTCAATGTACAACACAATATGCAAATCTGCCACCGATTCAAAAACAACTACTAAACAGTTCGGTAGTACCAAAACAGATCAAATCAGTGGCAAAATTACCACTGAACACAGTACAGTACAGAACAACAATCAACCATCAATAGATAATGCATAAAGAAATATCAGTTCTCTAATTAGATGTACATCTAACAGCTAGTTGACCAACAATCTTAATGCAGTGGCAGCAACACACACACACACATATATATAAATATATATAAATATATATATATAAATGATGAATTCTCACAAAACAATGTGCTGAACAAACTACACAACAACCTAAACAGATTAGAGACGATCCTCAATTTATGCAATCATCATCGAGCATTATATTAAGCCCACAAAACCACAGTGCAAATACCTTGATTGGGATCGGCCTCTATTTGAAGAATAGATCCCCAGATGCCCAATCGGCCTGCTGCACAAAAGGAAAAAACACGAACACTTACGGTGTGCCGAATCCGAGTCGGCAAAGTAGCGAACAGTGGCAAAGCGTGCACAAGGCACTGACCCAGAAATCAGATTGTCGTGCTACGTAGCTCCACCGACGAAAAGGATCGGAGATACGATGCCGTCACCCCCCACCACGGACAAGCCGAGGAGAAGAGCCCGAGGAGCACAAGGAATAACAAAGCAATACGGCGACCACCCCGTGGCCTATGGGTACTAGTGATGAGGGAGGGAGCACGCTGGCAGCTCACGCCGGCAGCGAGCACGCAGGAAATCCGGTGAATAGTAGCGGCAACAAGAGCACCGAGGGTTAAAACAAAGGCGAGAAACTCAGCAAAAAACCGATAACCCAGAGAGAGAGGGACTTCCCCATATAGGCGACGTCGGCGTAACAAACCCCGAGAACGACGGCCACCCAGGCACGCGCACGCAGCTCCGCACTCATCGGGGAGCTCGAAAGGCCACCACCGCCACCAGCTAGGGTTCGGGTCGACCCCGACCCAGCTCAAGCCAGGGGCAGCAGCGCTGCCCCCTCCTCTGCTCTTAACCGGCCAATAGGGCCAGATGGGCCAGGCCCAGTACGGGCAAAAGCCCAATAGTGGAGAGGGAGATATATAGCTAGCCCACCTTTAGATGATTTCTCTTTTTGCCTCTTGGCTCTTCCAGCAACCTCACAGTTAAGAGAATAATCATAATGATCAGTATGTAGCAAGTCTATCTCAGTACAATGCTGTTTGTAGAATGTTTTTGGCTGCTTGCAGTCGACAAAATTGAATAGGGTGGTTAGACGATTAACACTACTGTAGAAAATCACATACCGGACTCCCTAGTGGTTACCGAAATATCATCTGCATTAATTAAAACGGGGGTTTAAGAAAGTGCCGATACACATAAAATTGAGAAAACAAAACCATATGTGATATATGCTGGATCATCTTAGGTGGTTCTCAAACAAAACTGAATGGGATGGTTATTGACGGCTCGCCGTTGGTGAAAAGTCTGCTCGTCTCAGTGGAAAGGCGGAGCTCTTGCTAACCTAAAAAAAAGACATACAAAACATATATGCTCCCAGCACCGTTTTGCAGGCTTCAAGAACTTTGAGTAGCGACTCGGAGCATTTAGTTGTGTATTACGGTATTTTAATACGTTGAAGCTGAATGCAACCGAAATTATATTATGTTAAGGAGGCGAAATGTTGAAAAAAAAAAGTTAAAATTGATCTCGAAATAATGCATTTCCATGGCCTTTAACTTATTTTTATTTTGTGCCTTTTAGTATTGCATTGAAGTAGTTCATTTCTAAATAATCTATACTCCTAAAAAGGTTCTTACAGTGATGAGTGATGGCTTGTAGAATGAATCATGTTCCGTTTGATATCATCCAACGGCTGGCATCATGTCCATGATTAGGAGCGTGGCCCTTCGATCCATTGGCACACTTGGTAGCCCATCCCACCTCCCACGCGCCCCACTCCCATGCTATGGTCTATGGACACACACCACAGCCAATAGGGTATTGACCTACTATCGACATGTCAATTCTTTAGAGGGATTCCATGTGTGCCACCGGTAAAGTTAAAAGATCTCGATATTCACCACTAAGAATTTTTTCTCCCATTGTTAACTCCATTAGGTCCTTGAGCTCTTTGACCGATTAGACCCTTACTTTGACCGATTAGCCTCCAAAATCGAGCCCCAAATCACCCTGCCAGGCTCCTAGCTCGACGTCCTCCGCAACACCCTGGCTCGGCACGGTGAATCCCGTCCCCGGTAACGGAGGTCTTCGGCTTGAGGCCGCAGGTGATGCCAAGGCATAGGCCAGACGACGTCGGGTGCTAGGCATTGAGGCTTCCAGATCAAGATCAAGGCACGAAGACACCGCCGAAGAGCCGTCTGTGCCGGAGCGCCTGGAGACACGGGGCGTCACCAAAGATGGGCAGGTGAGGGGAGGTTCAGGGTCGCCGGAGACGAGGTGGAGCTACATGGGTAGGGTCTTTGGAAACAAATTTGGGAGCGAGGCGCCGTAGGGCTGGTTTCCATAGCCGAATTTGGGCGTCTAGCCTCCAAATCCGGACGACGTCGGGCGCTAGGCATTGAGGCTTCTAGATCAAGATCAAGACACGAAGGCACCGTCGATGAGCCGTCCATGGCGGAGCGCCTGGCGACACGGGGCGTAACCAAAGCTAGGAAGGAAAGGGGAGGTCCAAGGTCGCCAGAGACGAGGTGGAGCTACAGGGGTAGGGTCACTAGAGACGAATTCGGGAGCGAGGCGCTGTAGGGCTGATTTCCATAGCCGAATTGGGGCATCTAGCCTTCAAATCCGGATGTCCCGCCTTCTCCTTCGGGCCTTTAACCTTGAGATATGAAACTCCTATGGAAATTGATTGAGGGTTGAAATGTGTGCTATGGTGCTACCCACCAGCAACTCTCTTCGGTTAAAAAAGTGCACGCCGATTTGGGAGACAGGCAATGCAATTTTCAAAACTTCATATAGCTAAGCTTACTTTTTATAGAAAAAATTAGATTTGATATAGGGTATTTATATGTATCATCTGAGATGGTTTGATTTCGTTGTTTGGAATAAAACTGTGACCAAACATATGTGTCGAAAATGTTGGATTTCGACTTGGTTTTGAGAGGTTTGATAAGTGACTTCAATAAGCCAAAGGGTTCTCGTTCCAAAAGATGGTTTTCTTTTCATGTCCTTGTGAACTAGGATGTATTGTTTAAATAATGAACTTCTAGAGTTTTCGTGAGTGTCTTATAGAGAAGTTATCTACTATTTTAGCCTTTCAGAAGTGGTTTTGAGATTAAAAAAGGCATGATAAGCCAAAACATTTGGCTTTTGGGAAAAATATAAGTTGAGACACTTCTAAATTGCTCATCAACGGTTCATCTAGAAGGAGTATTTTTAAAGCGAAGAACTTTGACTACTCGACCTTGTTTTTCAAAAATATTGAAACATGTACTTAAAGCTCTTAAAAACAAGTTGAAACAAGTGGACCTTCAAAACATCTTAACGAACTTAGAAACAAGTAGAGTTGCAAGTGGACCCAGCTTTTTAAAGCCACTTCCAGAAGCTCTCAGAATTTAACTTTTTAGCAATTTAGCTTAGCTTCCTTTCAGAACCATCTATAATCAGGTAATATATTTAAAGGTTCTACACAATAGAAAGCACCAAACAAAAACAAATTAGCGCTCTTAACTTTGTGAAATCGCACCGCCAAGATGGACTATTGGAATTGCTTTTGAAGCCAGAGTTCACACTGGGCTCCAAAAGTGACACTAGACTAGACCTGATTAAACCTTAGACTAGGCCGGGCTTGAAAAAGCCTGGTACTTTGGAGTCAGGCCTAAGAATAGCCTAATCTGATTTTTCCCACGCACTTGGGCTCGAGCTTGGCCTGAGGCCTCAGTCAAAATCTATTTGACCCAGGTACATGCATATATTTATTATTACTTAAAGGGGTTCTCTTGAGCTTAACTATTTCCTTATCTTAACATCCTAATCACAATTTTTCTTCTTCTAGTCAATACGTTCACACCTACATGCAACACATACATCTCTTAATCAAAGATAAGATCTTGAGATAAGACCATTACGTGCATTATTAAGATTGAGTGTTTAGGTCATTACAGGAACTTTCGATGATATCTCACTTTACATTTCCTTCCAAAGGGTATTAATCGGTCAGAATATTATTGATTGGTATTCTGTGGTGTCTAAGAGCATGTACAATGATCCACGTCAGTTGTCTAGATGCCGTTTATAAGTTTTGCAATGTAGGAAGTATGATAATGTGGGTGAAAGAGAGCATGTATAGAAATTTGTGATGTCTCCAATGCAAAAGTCGGCTCTATGTGAGAAGCAGGAAAATTGATGTGCGATGCACCTATAAAAGGGTGCAACCATTTCAACCATTATAAATACTATCTTTAGTGTTGTCTATAGCTGACATGAATTTTATCGGCTATAGACAAAACTAAATGCAACATGCATAAAAGTGGTACCAACAAATGCTATCTACAATGTAGTCCATGTTAGTTATAGACAACATATATATGCAATGATAGATATGCTCGCATATTTTTTATATAGTTTTCTCATACATAACTTTCTTGTTTTACTCGGGGTAGAGTCAACTGTTGCATTGAAGACGTCCCCAATTCCTATGCACACTCTCTCCTCCATGTCATCATATATCCTACAAGGAAAACTGTTGGGGATTAGATCACGGCCCATAGCCATGGCCCACTCCCTGACGGCCCAATCGAACAGCCTACCAGGGCCCAGCTCCCTAGAAGGTTCTATCAGGCCCATGTGCATCTTGCGAACGACTTCTGGTGGCGAGATGCGTAATGGCCAAGGCTTCCTGTTTGAGTCCGACTCGAACAGAGTTCTGCACGGCTACGTGAAGGCCCGGACGTTGGTTTCCCGGATTGGAATAGGAGTCGTGATCCCCAAGACTAGGAGTATGCCTTATCTACCTCGGGATATATTTGGCATGTATGGGTTAGATTACGTACTAGTAGTTAGCCCGACCGATATTCCCTCGGTAGGTCGGTTTGCTCGCACTATATAAACAAGGCCCTACGGCGTGTAGAGGGACGAGTTTTTACGACTTGATCGGCTTTTCGTATTTGCTAGACACCGATCTTTGCTTGTACACCTATAATCTCGCCGAGACTTGTTCGTCTCGCCGAGCCATCTCTTGTATTCATCTCGATATATAAGAAAGATCGGGCGAGGGCTATTATCTCCCGAGAGGCCTGAACGAGGATAAAACCACATCTCTGCTCGTTCTTGTTCGTGGTTGTTTGGCATGTCTCCTATCTCAATCTTAAAGAACCTTAGCGACTTGAGATCGATATCTCAACCGTCGGCAATTTGGCGCCGTCCGTGGGGACACGCAGTCGAGCATGTCGAACTCCATCAGCGATCTGTAGATACTTCACGAGGACTACGACTCGAAGGACGGGATGTCTCATCCTGTCGATTCAGATCGATCCGTTCGGTCTCGAACGCTTTCGCATCCGAGGCGAGCGTCTCGCTTACATGGCGTAGATAGCCTCAGATCGCACTCCGTCATCGGCAGCGACTCACTGAAGCGATGATCTTTACGACGGTTTAGATTTGTCGATTCAAGGCTATGTCGGTAGATTCCACTGTGGAGACACAGCGATGACACCGTCTAGCATACCTTCGCATGGCCCCCGCAGCATTAACATGGCCGATGTGGGAACCTCTGAGGATCCTGCACGGGCTATGGCGGCTGTCGAGGTCGGGCAGATTAACTACGCTTCGGCATCAAGGCGAGGTCGCGCAGTCGCTTTCGCGAGCAAGACGTTATTCGCCGCGACCTCGGCGATTCCATCAATTAGACCTTAGCACGATTTCGCGACCGGTGTAAGCGGCGGCGTCGCGACCCACCTCGCGCGTCGGCGCTAAGTCTCCGGCGGAAGCTTCCTGACCGGGACAATTCCCGCGTGACGGACTCGGTCGAGCGAGTAACGCGGATGGTTCGAGATCCCGGGACCCATAGATCAAAGTCGGGAGCGGCTCGAAGCTATAGCAACGGTCCTTAGATCCACCAATCAAGTTGATCTCGCCGATGGGCGTCTTTATGCGACTAACCTAGAGCGACCGGGTCAAGGCCTAAAGTCTCTAGGAGAAGTCAACAACTCCACCAGGCAGCGCAGCCAAGCTGCCCGGAATGATTCGGACAGCTCTGATCGATCGCGTGACCCCCGTCACCAACGAAGGATCACTGTCCATGAGCAGGCTACTCGTGATCGCCGTCGCTCGCCAAGTCCTCGTAGTCATCGCGACCACAGGGGCAAGCGCGCACGCGATGATCACGGACGGTCCCCTCGTGAGGAGCGCGTCGTCGCCACCACGAGGAAGAAGCGTGGTGGATTGTCCCGGAGAGAGTTTCTCCAGGCCGAGTCATCCCGTTCAGCAGGAGTTCCTCCGCGCAACAGGACCAACGTCTTCTCAAGACTAGGTTCTGCCGGGGAAGGTGGCCGGTCATATGCTCTGGGCTGCAGGGCTTTCTCCGACGAGCTTCGGGCTGTCCGGTGGCCCTCAAAATTCAAGCCCGGTCACATGGAGAGGTACAATGGGACTCAGAACCCAGAGGAATTCCTTTCCATCTACGCTACGGCCATCATGGCGGCCGGGGTGACGAGCTTCGTTATGGCTAATTACCTCCCGATCGTCCTTGAGGTCTTTGCTCGGACGTGGCGTTCAATCGGCCAGGAGGGTTCCATCGGCTCATGGAACCCGGCTTTGTGGCCTCGATCGCTAATTTCCGGAGGCTATTACGTGCGTCTGGGCAAGGAGGATGATCTGCACCAGATGATCCGGATGAGCGGGAGACCCTCCGCAACCGTGAAGCGTTTCATTAAGATCCGCAACACGATCCCGAACATCTCGGATGAATCTGTTGTCGCGCCTTCAAAAGCGGAGTCGCGACGAGCGCTCACCCAGATCTCGAGATCAATGAGACTGGACCGCCAACGACCTGTTCAAGGCGGTGACCGCTATGCCAACGCCGCAGAGCGCGTTGATCTAAAAAGGCGTTCGACAAAGGCGTTGCCCGCCCGACTGGTGTGGATGAGAAGAAGAAGAGCGACAATGTTCCGGTGACAAGAAGTCCCGAAGAAGAAGAACAAAGGTGATCACGAACAATACCGTCGCGGTATGGATCACGCACCTCCTCCCAAGGATGGGCGGAAGAAGCCCAACAATAACTACAAGGGCAAAAAGCACGCTTTCGTGGAGGCGGACAAGGCAAGAAAGGTCCGAGCGACCGATTTTGCAAGTTCCACCAAAGACTACGGACACGATATCGCCATTTGAGAACTTGGGCTGCAAAGCTCGAAGATTTCTACAACGGCAAGGGCCCAATGCCCACCCTGCCCGAACAAGGTGATGCCGGTAAGGCCAAGCGCCAAACCGACGATGGTGATCGGAAGATGATGATGAATATCAAGAGCCCGTGAACCATATCGCCGTCATTTTCGGCGGCTCCTCGGCTTACACCTCTCGGCGCAGCCTCAAGGAAGCCGCTCGGGAGGTCCTAGCGTCGAAAAGGCAAAACCTCGGCTGAATCGATGAAGTGGTCGAGGTCCCCATCTCCTTCTCTCGGGAGGATTGCCCCTTTGGGATGACCAAGCCTCGGCGGCTCCCACTGGTGGTCGCCCCGACCATCAGCAACGCGAGAGTTGGCCGTGTCTTAGTAGGCGGCGGGGCGCTTTGGACTTGCTTTACGCTAAAGTCTTGGGCGAGATGCAAATTCCTCGTTCCAAAAGTGAAGGAAATCGCAATGCCCTTCTACGGAATTGTTCCGGAGAAGCATCAAGCCGTTAGGGCGAGTTGTCCCGCCTGTCACCTTCGCAACCCAAGCAACTTTCGGACGAGTTGATCACTTTCGGCGTGGTCGACTTCCGTCGGCGTACAGCGCAATCTTGGGCAGAGCCATCTCTCGGTAAGTTTATGGTCGTGTCCCACCACGCTTACCATTGCGTGAAGATACGGGTCCTAACGGTGTGATCACGGTCAAGGGCAACTACAAAGTGCCTTTGGATTGCGACGAAGCGATCCCTTGCCCTGGTCGACCGACTTCCGCCGCGATCACGAAGTTCCGCAGACCAAGTGCGACGCCCTAAGGTCTCCTTCACCGGGGAGAAACCAAGGAAGTTCATTGTCGTTTGATGATACTTCCAAGGCAGTTCACTTGGGGCCAATCTAGACCCCAAATAGGAAGCGAGCTCATTACCTTCCTCCGAGCTAATGCAGATGTATTCGCCTGGGAGCCATCTGACATGCCCGGAGTCCCAAGGGAGGTGATCGAGCACAAACTGGCTGTCCGGCCGGACAAAAAGCCTGTTCGCCAGAAGCTTCGTCGCTTTTCGGAATTCAAACAGGGGATCATCAAAGATCGACAGCAAGCGCTTTCATTCTTTGGGTTCATCCGCGAGGTTGATCACACCGAGTGGTTAGCCAACCCTGTCATTGTAAAGAAGAAAGGCGGCAAGTGGAGGATGTGTGTCGATCACACAGATCTGAACGCTGCTTGTCCTAAGGACAATTTCAGCGCCTCGTATTGACCAATTGGTCGATCGATCATTGACGCCCAGATTCGAGTTTTTAGATGCTTACTCGGTTACCACCAAATAAGCATCTCCCGAGGAAGAAGAAGCGCGCCTTCATCACCCCTTTCGGCACTTTACGCTGCTCGACCATGTCTTTCGGTTCTGCGCAATCTTTGGTGCCGCGTTCAGTAACTTAATGGAGAAGACCTTCCCGAGCAATGTGGAAAAAACACGGAGGTCTATGTCGGCGACATAGTTGTAAAAACAAGTATGCTCCGGATCATGTAAAAGACACAGCAGAGACTTTTCGCAATCTCACGGGCATCGAATAAAATTAAATCCAGAGAAGTGTACCTTTGGTGTTCGATCGGAATGTTGCTCGTTATGTCATTGGCTCGCAAGGTATTTACGCCAACCCTGAAAAAATCGAGGCCATTGAAAATATCGTGCTCCAACTACCATAAAGGAAATCTGAGCCTCACCGGGCGGATGGCTGCTCTAAGCGGTGTTTATTTCCGTCAAAGCTTAACGCTGGCTGCCCTTCTTTAAGGCCTGCGCAAGCACAATGGTTTCGAGTGGACGGAAGAAGCCGATAGATCCTTCCAGATCCGAGCGATACTGTCCAATCCTCTGTTTTGACTACCCCGCGGCATGGCGAAAGGCTCCTCTTGTACCTAGGTTGCACGCCACAAGCGGTGGCCTTGATCTTGGCGGTCGAAAGAGAAGGCATACGGCGACCAATCTATTACGTGGCGAGGTACTTCACGGATCAAAGGGCGTTACCACGAGGTCGAAGCTCCTCTATGCCTTGCTCATGTCCTCCGGGAAGCTTCGCCACTACTTCAGCGCATCAAATCTGGTCCCGACCACGTTCCCTCTGGGAGAAATCCTACGGAACAAGGAATCTAGCGGACGTATAGCTAAGTGGGCAATGGAACTAGCAGAGTTTGATCTGTTATTTGTTGCCCGAATCGCTATTAAGTCACGTGTCCTAGCTGACTTTGTTCTTTGAATGGACTTGCCGCCCAAATCGTGAAGCTCCCGAGCAACCCGATGAACCCTCTGGACCATGTTTTTCGATGGCTCGCGCACTGGAAACTCGGGGGCTGGTTTTGTTCTCATCTCCCCTCAAGGAGAGCAACTCCAGTATTCTATCCAACTACACTTTGCGGCGACTAACAACGCTGCAGAGTACGAGGCCCTCCTCGCCGGACTAAGAGCGTGCAAGTCGCTTGGTGTCCAACGGTATTGTGAAGGAGATTCACGGTGGTCATCAATCGAGTTAACAAGAAGTATCGGTCTGCGATGACTCAATGGCGCGATACTGGTTGAAGTGAGGAAGTTGGGCGGCATTTTCGATTTTTGAAGTGCTCTTCGTGCCCAGGAAGGACAACTTCCTGGCCGACCAACTATCCAAGTATGGATCCTCACGAGAATCTGCTCCGGCAGGGGTGCTCGTCGAGCACCTTCACAAGCCCTCAATCACGTCTCCGGACGAGGCAACAGAGACAGGTGGTGCTGTCTCCGTTATCGAGCAGGCTGCGGACTGGACAACGCCATTTGTCCGGTACCTTGCAGATGGGACCCTGCCCGACGACGAAGCCGGCGTTCCGGCTTACAAGGCGTCTGCTCCATACAAACTTGTGGGCGGCATCCTTACTGATCAAGGTGCTCGGGAGTTCTTTCCAAGTGCATCTCGCATAGCAGAGGGTGTGTTCCTTCTTAGGGACATACGAGGGTGCTGTGGCAACCACGCCTTCTTCGAACTCGGTCGACAAGCGTTTCGCATGGGCTATTATTGGCCCATGCGTTACAAGATGCCGGGACATCGTGACTAAGTGCAAGGCTTGCCAATTTCACGCCGGAAGGCACACAAGCCCGCCTAAGAGCTCCAAACAATCCCCCATCTTGGCCTTTTTCCACATGGGGTGCGGATCCGCTTCGGCCCATTCCTAAGGGTACAAGGGCTATACACACCTTTGTCGCCATAGACACTTTTACAAAGTGGATTGAGGCGAGCTTTGTGTCGTCTCTTCACGCCAAAGCAGTTGTTCGCTTTTTCAAAAGCAACGTGATCACGCCGCCGGGATCCCCACAAGTTGATCGCGATAGCGGTACCCAGTTGAGCGAGCTATTCCGGGAATCTGCGAGCATTTGGGCACCAAAGTCTGCCGCTTCGTGGCACATCCACGAGCAATGGAAGCGATCGGCGAGCTAACGGACGAGATAGTCCAGGTATCAAGCGGCGGTATTTGCTGCTCTCGCGAGCACGGGAAGGCTGGGTTGACGAAGTTCCTTCCGTCCTCAGGCGATTCGCTTTCTGACGGCGGGCGACGAAACTCCTTTCCAAGCGGTCTATGGTGCGAAGCCATCCCGCCGCGAAATCATACTCGGTTCGCCTCGCACGAGCTCGGTCAACTTAGTTGACGAAGAGCAAGAGCGCCTCCTCGATCTCGATCTCCTCGAAGGCACACGCGACCGGGCACAAGTCAGAATGGCACGCTACCAGCAAGCTCTTCGCCGGCAAGCTGCCAAATCAGTTCGACCAAGGGTTTTGAAGGCGGGCGACCTCGTTCTGCGCCGTGTCCAGAACTTGTCCAATGCCAACAAGTTAACTCCTCGTTGGGAGGGCCCGTTCACGGTCGTTTCTTCTGCTCGCCCGGGGGCTGTTCGCCTGGCTATGGAGGACGGGAGAGAGCTGACCAGCACTTGGAACATCGACCAGCTTCGTAAGTTCTTTGTGTAGGTCCTCGTTTGTTTGCTTAGCCTCGCGCTTTTGTAAAACTTCGCGCCTTAGTTCGTCCAAGTCCCTCGGGCACCATGTAAAGTTCAATCCAATTCTCAGTGAATCCTCGCGGCCTCTGTGCCCCTTTTCACTACTTGTCTTCTCAGACTACTTTCTTCTGGTAACACTTGATGGCTGCCCGGCCTTGCGAACTCTTGGCTCCGCAACATTAAGGATTGTTCCCTATCCGTATCTGGTTTCGACAAGTTCCTAAACTCAGGGTTGCGTAACACGGCCTTTCCACCTTGCGGCTAAGTCTGCTCTCGTAAGCCCTCCGCGGCAGAGGCACTTACTGCTTGGCGCGACCACTTGGTAAAGCCTGCTCTCGTAAGCCCCCCGCGGCAGAGGCACTTTCCTTGCTCGGTTACTCTCGGGCGCCTAACTTACGTCAGCGAGCGGACTACGGAGCGAATCGAGCAAAATACGGTGTCGCTCTTCCTCCTGCGCAGCGCTTTCGAGTTATAAGCTTAGGTTCTCGAGCATCGTCCGTGCAAGGGGCTAGGGTGTCGCTCTTTCTCTTGTGCACCTATTGGGTTATAAACTCAGGTTTCAGCGAGATGCTGCAAATTTGGGAGTTAAGCGAGCGCTCTACGGTTTTCTTAAACTTCCTAGCTACTTCGCTTTTCTCTTAGTTTACATTCGTTCTTGTCTTTTCTTTGCTATTTTTGCGAGGAATAAAGGTAAATACTTTATTACGTTACTCAAAAGTCTCAGGTACAAGGCCCTTTCGGGTTACAATAGCGGTGCTACTTAGGAGCAAGCTGCTCCTTTAGCTCCTCAACTTCTAACTTGAGGCGCATGACTTCGCCCTGAGCCTTGATTCCTTCCCGGGCTTCAGCTCGGAGGCGTTCGATCTCCTCCTTGCTCCGCTTGGCTTGCGCTGCAGCCTCTGTCGGATGGCCTCGACCTCCTCGGTCTTGGCGCCTGGTGATCGTTGAGCCTCGCTCTGGTGACTTCTTTGCTCGGCCGTCTTGAGCTGCTCGTCCAGCTCCTTGACCCTTTTCTCTGCGGTGATCGCCCTCACCGTCATCCCGCGCATCTCCTCGATCTCTTCCTGTGAAGCCCACAGGGTCGAGATCTTTACCTGGAAACCCGCGGAAGTCTGTTCTTCCTTGGCGAGCTGGGCCTTGAGTCTCTTGGCTTCCGCCGCGAGCTGGTCTCGCCGTTGGGAAACGTCAGCGAGCTGCTCTTCGAGCCACTTCGAGCGGCCCGACTTCTCCTCCGCGATGCTCGCCTTAATGGCTTGCGCGCGAAGCTCCTCGGCCTCTCCTAGGAGAGACTCGCAGGAATGCCTCTCTTCGGCCAATTGGGCTTTGAGCTTCTTTACCTTCGCCTTCAACCGGTTTCGACTTTGGGCTGGTGCAAAGGGCCCCGCTTCGGACTCCCTCGTCCTGAGGTGCTCCCGGAGCGACGCCAGTACGGCGCTCCGCTCGATGGTGACACCGTCCTCGAGCTCCTCCATGGTGTCCCTGAAGACCTGAGAGGGAAGAACAAGTTAACTACTTTGCGATGATGTGGCTAAGCTGATCAAAATTTGGTCTTGGTGTTTACCTTGCCAAGTCGGCGCTTCAGTCCGCGACGCAGGCGGTCCTCGAGGCCATGCGTCACGAAGCCCCGCTCGTGCGGGATGAGGCGGGCGCGTTCTTGCCGTCGCCGCCTTGTTCGCTCCTTCTTCTTGCGGGGCGCATACGCTCGGGAAGCAGAGCGGCAGGCGGCGCTTCGTCTCGCGCTCCTTCTCCTCTTCCTTTTCCTCTTCCGCCGAACGTCTTGGGCGAGGCCGAGCCACTCCGCTCGGTGGCGCCGTTGTTTCCACCGGCGGGGCGACTTGCTCGACCGCCGGGGAACTTCTTCTTGCTCCGGCAGCGGGATCTCACCTTTCGCCGGAGAATCCCGTCGCCTCGGGGTGAGCTGCCCTCGCGAAGTGCAGGCGGGACGGCTGCTCGGTCCCACACAGGCGCTTCGAGCCATCGCCTTGGCCCGAAGTCCGTGGCGCCACCCGCCGCTACTTTTGCCTCCGGCCGCTTCACGCGTCTTTGGCGCGTCGATCGCTTCATTGGAGCCAGCGGCAGCGAGCTCCACGCCGCCCGGCTTGTCCTTGAGGCTCGCTAGCCTCCTTGCCGTGATCGCCGTGCAGATGCTCGGGCGGCGAGACCTTCGGCGCCTCCTCGGCGTCGTCGTGGCGGTCTCTTCTTGGGCGGTGATGAGCGCGAGTTGATCGTTAAGTCTAATGCGGTCGGAAGGTGGAAAGATCAAAGATCGATTTCTACATACCTGCTGTGGAGGCTTGATCTGATCTTCCTCGCCGGAACTTTCCGCCTTTTCCTCGGGGCTCCTTGGCGGTTTCTCCGCTTTGGCCCTTAGGCGTTGGCGATGAGCTCAGCTCTCTGGTGACTGAGCACTCCGCTTACAGCAGCTCAAGGAGTTTCTCCTTGCGCGACCTCCTCCTCGAGTCTCCTTTGCTCGGCGACTGTTGTAGCCGCGCCATATGGCGGGTGAGCTTGCGTGTAGCGCCTAAGCCGAGGGCCATGGTCTTCCTCTTCGTCGCTCTGCTCGGCGAGGAGGGAGGGCTTAGTCTCTTCTCATTGGGTGACCGCTGCGCTTGCTTGCGCTTTCGGTGCGCTCCGTCGCCTTGGTGGTCTCTTCGACGGTGGCGGCCGCCATGGCGCTGGCGAGCCAGCGTCGGCTCGGCCGCCACCTTGGGCTTTGTGGCCGCCTTGGCCTTGCCCTTCTTGGCTTCTCCTTCTTAGACCGGAGAGATCCTCGGCGATCCCTCCGAGGATCATTTGGTCCTCCCACAGCGTTTTGAGAAGCGAGCGTCGGCATTAAAACCAGCGGTGTAAATCTAGCAACACGGGCTGGGTATAAGTGATTTACCTCGTGCATGCGGACGAGCACGTTCCTCGGACAAGTGTAGGCCACCTCGCCGGTGACCTCGCTGTCCTTCTTCGCCGCCTTGACATGGCGTCGACCGCTTCGGTCACCCATGCGTCGGTTGGCTTCTGCGCGGCAGATGGAATCGTTAAATTCTGTTCGGAGAAAGCGATCAATGAAGAGGTTGAGTCTTAAAGGCACTTACGTGCTCTCCTTGTGATGTCTTCCCATCCCTCTATCTTGTAGAAGGATAGGACCTTCTCCTTGTGGACAGATTCATTGTTGTGAAGTCCCGGATGATCTCCCTGCCCGTGAGCCCGAGGCTCACGAGGGCGGCGATCTTCCTTGTCAGGTACCAATCCTCGGCAGTCATCTCCGGCCGAGGCATTGGGGTTCCCTTCGCCGGCGCCTTCCCGGTGAAGACGAGTTTGCTGTCGCCGCTCCGCTTGCTGTAGAACCACCTCACCCACCACGCGCCCATTGAGTCGAGTAGGGGTGGGCGAGGATATGGCGCGTCGTCGGCGGTGGCCCGGAGCTTGAGGTAGTAGCACCCCAGCGCCTAAGTGGCGGAGCTGCTCCTCGTCATTGTGTAATAGTGGAGGAACAGCCCCACCGGTGGATCGATGCCCAGATAGCCCTCGCACAGGTGTGCGAAGACGGCCATCTGGAGGATGCTGTTCGGATTGAGGTTCGCCACCTCCAATCCGCTAATGTTTAAGAAGGCCTCGGCGAAGTCGCCGGAGATCGCAACCCGAGCAGGCGGCTGCTGAAGTTAACGAACTCTCCCTCCAGCGGCTACGGAGTATCCTCCTCTCCGGGCAGCCTCCAGCTACCGGTGTCAATGTGGCCCTCTTCCTCCCAGATCCTAAGGTCCTCCTCGGTCAAGCTAGTCCCGGTGAACTTGGCCATAGCGGTTCCCAGGACTGGACGAGCAGGGTTGGTGGTGGAGTTTGGGTACTTGGTGCAGAGCGTGGTTGGAGCTAGGGCTTAGAGAGGAAAGGCGTGAGAGCAGAAGTGGCTGGCCGCGGGCGGCTTGGGTGATTTTTATAGTCCCGTATAAGCAGCTCTGCAACGGTTTAGTCCCAAAACGGCTAGTTTTTACTGCAACGGCAAAGTAAAACGGTCGCCTGTTTTCACCGCGCAGCGACAGGAAGTTACCGTTGGAGTCTGCCAACGGCTATTTTTTTCAAATGTCATATTTGAAGGTGAGTGCTCTGCTTTCGGACGGATGGCGTTCCTGTTCGACGCAATGAGTTGCTCGATCTTGGCAGGTTTGTTCGGACCCGAACATGTCTTGTTCGGTTGAAACTTAACCTGTTCGGTCGATCGTTACATGTCTCTGTAGCAGCAAAATTTCCCTCTTCGTGGTTTGGAGTCTCAAGAGGAAGACCCCACTCTAGTGAGTCCTCCCACTTGAGTCTCGGGGGCTAGCTGTCGGGGATTAGATCACGGCCCATAGCCATGGCCCACTCCCTGACGGCCCAATCGAACAGCCTACCAGGGCCCAGCTCCCTGGAAGGTTCTATCAGGCCCATGTGCATCTTGCCGAACAGCTTCCTGGCTGGCGAGATGCGTAATGGCCAAGGCTTCCTGTTTGAGTCCGACTCGAACAGAGTTCTGCACGGCTACGTGAAGGCTCGGACGTTGGTTTCCCGGATTGGAATAGGAGTCGTGATCCCCAAGACTAGGAGTATGCCTTATCTACCTCGGGATATATTTGGCATGTATGGGTTCGTTACGTACTCGTAGTTAGCCCGGCCCGATATTCCCTCGGTAGGTCGGTTTGCTCTGCACTATATAAACAAGGCCCCTACGGCGTGTAGAGGGGACTTGATCTGGCTTTTCGTATTTGCTAGACACCTGATCTTCGCTTGTACACCTATAATCTCGCCGAGACTTGTTCGTCTCGCCGAGCCATCTCTTGTATTCATCTCTGATATATAAGAAAGGCTGGACGTAGGGCTATTATCTCTCCCGAGAGGCCTGAACCAGGATAAAAACCACATCTCTGTTCGTTCTTTGTTAAGTGGTTGTTTGGCGTGTCTCCTATCTCAATCTTAAAGAACCTTAGCGACTTGAGATCGATATCTCAACCGTCGACAAAAACCTTATAGACGACTTATACAGCTAACATGGACCATTTGTACATTCTCATATAGTTAGTAGTTGCTTATACCAGCCTAAAGCGAGGTTGATGGATCAACATGTCCCTTTTACTAGTAGCATTATATATATAGAAATTAAAGCTCCATCCGAAAAAAATCTTTGTTATTCTATGATAAATGTTATTATTACTAAGATAATATTACAAAAAGGACATGCATCCTGTAGTTTCAGACTTAAGAGGTATAGCTCTAGGTTTGGTTGCACCCCCATAGTTTTAAACTTAGCTAGAGGGATAACTGACTAACAAAAAGAGGGGATTCAATGAAACATCATGTTTTGATTGACATTGCTTCTCTATTCTGGTTTATTTGTTTTTTCAAAATCATTTAATTTTTCACAAGTACAAAGTCATTTCTTTCGTTCAATACATCTTCACGAGGGTTGGGGTGTTGTGGTTATGATAGCGAGTATTGCTACAAAAGGATAATATATGATTGTAGAGATAATATCATGACGTGCCATTCAATTGAAGTAGTGATTATGAGTGTCTTCAATAATTGTTATGGTTTGGAGGGCTAATGGTGAACTTTGTGAAGTTTGATGTTGTTAATTTCTTTCAAACTATATATGTTTAGTAGTTGATTTTTTTTCTTCTCTTATAACTCTTGGGGTGTGTATATCTTTGGACATAGAGGTTGAAAGTGATTCCATTATTAAAAATCTATTGAGTAAGCGATAATCTTACCTATGGCTTTTTGATGGCATATACAAGTAATCTCCAAATAAACCTTTGTCACCTCTATCGGAGCTTTCCCACCGTTAAGGTTAGGGGTGGGAAGGTGTTTGTCGGTGTAATAAATACCGGGGTACAAAGAGTCCTGAGAAGATAAGGCGGGCCCCATGCGTCAGGCGGGCGAGCAAGGCCCAATGGCGTGGCGAGCCCCTCAGTAACAAGCGGGGCCCCACGCGTCGGCGAGGCGAGCAAGGCCCAGTGAGTGGGCAAGCCCCTCGGCTCAAGGAGAGCCCCAGCGTCGTCGGGCGATCGAGCCCAGTGGCGTGGCGAGCCCCTCAGAGGCCAAGAGGGCCCCACGCGTCGGTGGCGATCAGGCCCAGGCGTGGGCGAGCCTCTCTGAAGACAGGCGAGGGCCCCACGCGCCAGCGGGTGCGTGGGCGAGCCCCCTCGAAGACCAGGCGAGGTCCCACGCGTCGAGTGGGGCCCAGCAGGTAGGGAGCGCCGCAGAAGGAGTCTTCAGACGAAGACTTCCCTGCTGCGAAGGACGGCGCATTAATGCGACATCACGCTGTGGATAGACGGTGAAGAAATGATTACCGCTTCTGGCGACCCTCGCAGTCTGGCGGTACGCCACTGTGGCGTGAAGAATTGACCGCAGAGAGAAGGTTTGCTTAAGATGATCGTCGCGTCGGGAGGGAGCAGTGGGTCCCGCCTGCAGCCTCACCGGTGTGTCTGTCTTGGTCGAGGTCGCCATGGCACGCGAGCGGCGGCGCTGGCCTGGTATGACGAGCTGCGTTCGTCTCTCTGTCGTGTCTCACTTGTCTTGTCCGAATCTTGAGTATCTTGTCGCCTACCCTCCCCAGCTCTCTCCGTCGGTTTGAGGTTTGTATAAAAGGGGGAGGAGGACGAGCAAAAGAGAGGTTCCGAACACACGCAGTTCACAAGCACCCTGTAAACACATTTCCATTCAACCACAATCAGAAAAGAGCTAAGGCTCAGCAGGAGTAGGACTATTACCCGCGAGGGGTCCGAACAGGTAAATCATGAGTCGCTCCTTGTTGTGCCCGACGCTCAAATCGAACCGAGCTTGATCAAGTTGGCTAGCAGACTAAAAATCTGACCAGGGATGTGATCCGCAGTGGTTGAGCGGAGAACACGCCGTCAGTGTTCACCCATGTTCCCACGGTGCAATGATGCGGTGATAGCTCCGTGGTAGCTACAAGTTGTCAAAGGGTGGTGGATGGAGACTAGGGGGATTGGGTAGGTGATGCTAGCTGGGCGGTGGAGGAAGGGGGCAGAACAGCAACGCACCAGGTGCCGACTACGGGTGGTGGAGAGCAGTGGCGAGGGTGGTGTTGAAGGTGTGCAGAGCGGCTTTGGCTGAATACGAAGAACAGGAAAGAGGGACACTTGCAGCTGCAAGGGTGTTGGTGTTGACTGTTGTGCAATCATTCTCTAGAAAAATATAGAATTATGAAAGTATTTTTAAGAGAAGTCTAATGTATCATTTTCATACAGCCAGTCTGATACAGTAACGAAGATTCAAAATTTAAACCGACAAAATAATTGTTTTCCGACTAAACGGAGTGACCAATTATATACGCATACATATGATACGAACGTGCATGCATGCAGTTCGATGTGATTGACAAGCAGACAGTACGGCCGGCTTCGGATTAGCAGCGCTGTACACTCAACAACACCACAAAAGAAACCAATTTTCCAAAAGGCATTTAATCAAAAGTTCAACGGCACTCTCAAAGAATGTGAGACTTGTACCGTCCTCCCTCTACGGATCAACTGTTCCAAGGATTTGTAGTACGGTACGTCGATCTACCTCAGCTTGGCGCATTGTAGGCGCATACATGGCAAGAGACTTTTCTTCTTTTGACAAATGCGGATTCCATGCATTATCTTAACAAGAGCTTCTCCCAAAATGTCATACCACACGAATATATGTCGTCATATAATCACCTTTTGGAATCAAGTTAATTTGAAGCCTTTCTGAATTGTGACTCATCAACTATAATCCAATTTGATGTAATTAACATTAATTGTAACCCCCCCCCCCCCAAAAAAAAATGTTGCTAATTTATATATAGATGCAGCTCGCTTTACACTATGCACACTTCTCTCCAACGGCTCGCCCGATTGCTACATGCTAGCTCCAGCTGCTATAAATAAGAGCCTTGCGTCCCTTGCACACACAGCAGCTAGCTTGCTAGCAAACCATCCGTTAATCCTCAGCACTCTGTCTATCGATCTCGTGTGTCCTACACTGCTCGCTCGCTCTCCCCCAGTGCAAGCTAGCTAGCTAGCCATGCCTAGGGTGCTGGAGCCTCTCGTCGTCGGGAAGGTGATAGGAGAAGTCATCGACAACTTCAGCCCCACGGTGAGGATGGTCGCGACCTACAGCCCCAACAAGCAGGTGTTCAACGGCCACGAATTCTTCCCATCGGAGGTCGTCTCCAAGCCGCGTGTCGAGGTCCAGGGCGGTGACATGAGGTCTTTCTTCACGCTGGTCTGTGCCAAATGCCAACTAATTAATTAATTTGGCCATGAGATCTCACACATTTTTTTTGTTCACAGCTAGCTTGTAAGTTTAGTGCATATCCAGAGAGTGTGACAATCACACTAATGATTGAGTCGGTGCTGTTCTTCAGGTCATGACAGATCCAGACGTGCCAGGACCCAGTGATCCATACATGAGGGAGCATCTCCACTGGTAAAGGTCCCAAATGCAAGCTAGCTACATGCTAATTAACTAATTACAGCTAGTGTGTTCTCAAGAAAAGATCGGTATTGCAAATAAAATTAATTGTAGCTAGCTAGGCAGCAGCAAGATGAGAAAACCTAGCTAATGGTCATCTTATCTGCGGAAACAACGAAATAATCAATCCACTGATCTGCATAATATTAATATGGTCAGATTAGTTAGGCCGTCATGCATGCGACGATCAAACAATTTAGTAGTGTTCAGTTAGTTTTCAAGTTTTACCTGGATTCTGATGTGCCAACATATTGTCGGTTTAACTAATTTTATTTCTGAGTCCACACAAATTAATGATCATCTATTCATCATTCATCTTTAGTATATATATCAGGCATCTACGCACGCATAAAGTACCGTTGATATATAAGAGCATGATAGCTTTTTGACGTAACTAATACTAGCTAGCTAACCCTCTTGCAGGATCGTCACTGATATTCCTGGCACCACCAATGCAACTTTCGGTAAGTCCATTTAGCGTACACCTTGCCACCACCTCTGCAAGTTTCTGAGGTTTTTCTTGTGTAATCTCACGCATGGCGGGCTTGGAACGCATGCAGGGAAAGAGTTACTGAGCTACGAGAGCCCAAGGCCCAGCATCGGCATCCACAGGTTCGTCTTTGCGCTGTTCAAGCAGAAGCAGCGGCAGGGGGTGAGCACCCCCTCCTCCCGGGAGCGCTTCAGCACCCGCCGCTTCGCCGCCGAGAACGACCTCGGCCTCCCCGTCGCCGCCGTGTACTTCAACGCGCAGCGGGAGACCGCCGCTCGCCGCCGCTGACCATGCAATTCTCAACGATTGGTCACTGATGAAACCATACTACGACTCTTGCGTGCATGGCGCATGCATGCAAGTAGAGTTGATTAAGCTTTTCAATCAGCCTAGCTACTACTATTAACCTATATATCCCCATCAAATAAGAACTCGCCAAGGAATGATCGAGCTGCGTGCGTAGCTAAGTACGAAGCTATCGATCTGTTCTGTTAATTCTATTATGCTTTTAAGTTCATTAGTCGATGATTAACGAAGTGCCATAAGTTGATCCGTACGTGCACGAACGTGCGATGTACTAGTGCGTGCGTGCGTGCGTACGTACGAACGTCTGGCACTAGTGTAGTAGTGTGAGTTTAATTGAGCTCAAGGATGCATACGCAAGATGCAGCGTTCTGCGCTGGCAAAACAGTTGGTGCTGGGATGCCGATGCATATACATATACATGCATGCATGTTGACTGGGAGCAGTTCGAGATATCGACGTGAAGACCGTCGACGTGTCGTGTCGGGTTGGGTGAGGTGATCAAGGGAGGAAAAGACAATGGCAGTCCGCAGTCATGGCTCTAGCTATAGTACTATGTATTCCTGCTGTTATAGTGTGGATAGCTGCTAGCTGGAGATTTCAGACATGCAGTAGTGTACTTCGATATGATCTGATCCTTTTCGCTGGCTTTATATATATAATATATGCTCTTAATTAGTTGTCGCTGCTATCTTCTGCTCGATCTGCTCCTAGCTTTCCTGTGACAAGACATGCATCGATCCCTATATATATCTATATCCCTGAATTGATCAGGTTGTATGTACATGTATATGATCTTCTTCGGTGTACGTGTTTAATTGTATATTGTTAATATGGCTGCGGATGAGAAGAGGCATCGATTCTTGGCCTCCCTTTTCCCACCGTTTGGATGCCCGTTTGCTAATATTAGGTCATTAGCATATGTGCCTACTGCCTACAATGCTGAAGTGCGTGCACTCACTGAAATAACATGCCAAGTCATGCATGAATGAGCTACCTGTATTGATTGTATATAAGTCAAGACATATATAAATATCAGATATGCGCATAAAAGGATTTTTTTTTGAACTAGTTTGTGTTAGATCTAATCTTATTAGGTACTACCTCCGTCCAAGAAAGAATGCTCTTTAAGGTTGTTTTGGAGAAACTAAAAATAAGTGTATGTAGGTGGGAATCTATAGTATTTATTGCGGTGGGAAGAGAATTTAGGGGTATTTTATAATGGTGGGAGGAGAATATAGGGATACTTTATAGTGGAGGGAGGGGAATCTAGGGTACTGTGCAGCTAGAAGAGCACTTATTTTGGGACAAATTTGAATCTTAGAAGAGCACTTATTTTGGGACGAAGGGAGTAGTAAGGGCATGTTTCGTATTCTAAGTAGGACTAGGACCTGTTCTTTTCAGCTTAACGGCTTAACAGCTTAACGAGTTATCTACATTTTAAAAAGACATATGCTTTGAGTTTTTTAATATGTTTTTACGTTGTTTTGAAGGTGGGTCCTAACGCTCTAAAAATCAAGTCAAACGAAATGGATCTGAATCTCGAGACTACCTCGAAAAACTCTTGAAGCTCAGTCATTTCAGTCGTTCGGCCATTCAGATTAGCTCAAAAGAACATGACCTAGATTTCGTATAAGTGTATGTTTAGGTTGAGTAGAATTTAGGATAAAGTTTGTTTAGAAATAATTAGGATTAGAAGTTCTAATTTAAGTAGGAGATTTGTATTCTCTTCACTATACAAAATTAAGAAAACCCCCGTTGTTTTGGCTATCGAGCTGAATGGCACAAAGGAATCGTGTTATGTGATGGACATGCCTAGCATACCAAAAAGTAGAAGGACAAGCCTATCAGAAGCAGGAACTAGAAGGAAGAGACTACCAATAGCGATCAGTCAGGGTGCCACTAATTCTTCGAGGTAACAGAAGGATTGTCAAAATTGAGGACATCACAGACGAAGAAAAGTATGATCAGTTCGACGAGTTGACTCCTTTCGAAGTGGATGTCAACATCAGTGTCCTAAAAGATAATAGGAAGCTCCCTACGTATGCCGCAATCATAAGAAAGGAACACTTGTTAAAACAAAGTTTGTTTCTAAATAAGTCCAACCGTCATCTATTTTATTTTCTTGTGTACGAAATATGAATTATGGTTGTATTAGCATGTTTATAAATTATGATTATGGTTTAATGTCATTTCTATGAACTATCGTTTCAAAGTATTTAAAAGTATTTTCAAATTGGTTATAAATATTTATTTGTATGTAAAAAGTATTTTGAAAGTATTTTCAAATGAATTACCAATGTGTAAAAATATTTAATAGTATTCTCAAATAAATTATTAGTATGTCAAAATATTTAAATGTATTTTCAAATGTATTAATAAAATTTAATAGTACGAATTTTATTTGATATATTTACAAATGAATTACTTATATGTCAAAATATTTAAAGTATTTTCAAATGAATTATCAATACGTTAAGATATTTAAAATATTTTTAAATGAATTACCAACATGTAAAAATATATAATAGTATTTGTAAATGAATTATTGATATGTAAAAATATTTAAAAGTATTTATATGTATTTTGAAATTGGTTAATAATACTTAATAGTATTTTAAAAGTATTTGAAAGTATTTTCAAATGAATTACCAATATGTAAAAATATTTAATAGTATGTAAAAATATAAGATTAATTTAAAAATACTTTCAAATGAGCTATAAATATTTAAAAGTATTTCAAAGTGTATCACTCCTGGTTGACCACTCCTAAGTCCAAAATGGTAGAAAAGACCGTTTAGAACCGGTAATAGAATGCATATTTGTAGTACTATTCCCTCCCTAGCTAGAAGAAGGTAACAATTTTGTTGGTTCTAGTGTAGTTCAGTTCAATATGGATCAACACGGCAAGCTAGTACAGAACTGATAATAAAACTAGATAAGCATAGCTTGGCATGTTTTCAACCAAAGGGTAGGAGCTCCGCCAATTCAATCAAAGAGGGAGTAAAATACAAAAAAGAAAAATGAAAAACCCCAATGCACAGCATCGAGACATAATTGAATCACAACCACTGACACCATGGTTTAAGACCACCAAACAACCACTGCCAAATGACACCCGCAAAAGAGTTGAGCTACCGTAATGACCCAAAACAGCGCTGAAAGAACTGTGGCGATGCTTCCAACTAGTAGCGAACGAAGCATACCACTTATTACGCCTACCTAGTTTATGTTCAATCACCTCCACTATTCTAGGAGGAAGCTGCTTCTCAAAAATACTGTGCTTAGGCTTTGAAGGGCTTGTTGGCATCCCGGAGGAAAGCGAGATGAGTAGAAAAGAGGAAAAGTAGTCATTGGATAAGCGACATTTCTGGCAACATATTTTCCATTTATCGGAGGAGATAGATGCATTTCAGAGGGGTCATGATAGATTGGCGAATGAGGGAGGAAAAGCCTAAGCTATCCACAATGAGAGCCGCTGCCACCTAGCCCGCAACCTGGATTTTCATCCAAAGACAAGGAAGGGGCACCTCGGAGTGCCTCCAATGAGAAAACGGATGCAACATCGTTGCCACCGCCGGCTCAAGAAGGGGAACTGGGCAGTGCTTTCACCCAGCACATCATCCTCAACTGGTGTGCTGAATGGGGTCGCAGGAAGAATAACAACAAGAAGCATAGCTGTTGACCACTGCCACCAAGACACCTTGATCCACCGAAAGCCCCACCTGACCACTGCACACATGGTCATCCTAAAGACACACCTAACTCCCACAAAGGGTGGGAAGGACAGCTCATCGTGGTTCGGCAAGCTATTCTCAAACTTGCTCGCCTCTTGAAAACCACTAGAGCATATATAATAATTCAAAATGTTTACAGATGATTAAAAAGATAGTATCACCATGTTATTTTTTAGCTAGCATGTATGTGTAAAAAATCTCACCTCTAATTTAGTTTGGCTTATCACACTCTTTTCCACTTTCCTTGATTTAGATGACCCTACATATCGTTGAAGAAACATATGAATTAAGTGTGACGAGCTAAAATAGTCCGTGTTTAGATGGTCTAATTATCTTGTTAGTACTGACACAAGCATATACAAATATTCTCATGCATCCACTGAAGCAACAATTGAAAAAGAATATCTATTGGTTAACCATGAAAGCAAGCTTAAGCACATTTAACATCCGACTTATTAAAAAAATAGTTTTCTGGGTGAGCATCTGTATTATATGCTGGTCATATCATGTCAGTTCCATGTTCTTGGAAGCACAAACGCCAGAGAATTTGAAACGTGCAAACAGAACCGGTGATACTCTAATAGACTAACAATAACAAACATGCAAGACAATATATAGACAGATTTGACAAGGGAAAAAGAAGGTTGATAAGGCACGCACAGTACTGATAAGTCTTTGCAACAAACAGGACATTCCTCACTCGATCTTTGAGCCTCGCCGACGTGTCGAATTCCGACAGCTACCTGGACCTTTCAAGCTTTAATCCCCTTTCCCCGCCGCCCGTATGAGTGTATCAAAGGATCATTTCTTCTTCGAAGTTTGGCCAAAGTACTTTATAGTCGTTAATATGCTTTCAAGTATTTCAACTTTGCTTATATATTTCAAAGTACTCAAATTATTTGTTATTTTTCCCTTTGATAATTTAAAGAGATGGAAAGACACTTTTAACTCTTCCTCCCTCTATATATAACTTAAGTGTATGCATAGAAATCTTGCGTCATGCTTTATAAACTTTCTATGCTCGGTGAAAAATCTGAAATGGACACGATGTAATGATGGTGAGAATTCTGTTATTCAAATTGTCAACCAGTTGATCATCCCCTTTTGCATCCATGCCATGATCCAACATTCTCTTAATTTGCATCAACTAACAACAACAAAAATAGAGCGAACAGTAATGAGTTTAGTGACCAAAGAACCGCTGAAACAAGTCTTGAATAGCATCATGATAACTGACAAACCAAGTATACAAGCATCAAAAGAAGTCCTAGGTGCAGCGATGTTGGCCCAGGAATGCATGGCCTGCATGGCCTCTGAGACTTTATATATGCATTTAAGCTATAGAGTGAGGGACTGGTAGAATTGTCTTTCCATTTCTTTGGATTGCTACAATATGACCAAATATTTCTTTTTTAAAAAAGGGAAATAGCAATTAACTTATGTACTTTGAGACATATGAGTAAAGTCAAAGTCTTAGGAGCAATTGACAAAGTACTTTGGGACAAATGAACAAATCTCTTCTTCTATTGCCCCCCTGATTATTTGGCGGTTTTCGATCATGTAATTCCTATTAAAATTTGGTTTTTAAGATTTAATATGGGAAATCAACATGATTCGAATCCTAGCTCCCCGCTCCCTGACAATGACATTGCATGCAAGAAGTAACAGCCATGCTCACAAATATCAATTATTTGAATCAACGTACAGCCAGCCATGCAGTACTGTGCATTCAGCAATATACGCTGAGAATCTGCATGCGCTGAAGATGTTTAGATGGTCATCAGTACTGTGAATCACTATGTCAAAAGTGCCCTTCAGTGGTAGTGTGCAACCCTGAGCAGTATATCCTTTCCCTACCAGCTGGGAGCGTACTGCAAAATGCTGTCATTTCTCGGGCACATGCAGCACAGTCCATTGAACCTAGCATGGGCATCGTTGCTCACGGCCCGATATTGACAGATTTGGTACGACGTTTGACAAGCAAAACCGTGAGTGCCTTGTCAAATTCCAGGCTCCAGCCGGTCTTCATTTGGCCAAGCTAGCACGGCCGCTTCTTCAGCTTTCACCAATGAAAGACTATTACCAATGTTAGATGAGCCGAGAATCCGCGCATGGGTGCACGTCAACTCATCAAGTCTTCTCGCGAATTCACCGGCAAAATCTTATAAAAAAGATTCACCAGCAAAGTTGACTGTGCCACTACGGCCATTGACTATTGGAAGGACGAAGTTCAGTTCAGGGGATGTTTCTCTTTTGAAAGGAGTTCAGGATACTCGGACCTGCTTTGCTTGCTGTTTTTGCAAGTGGAAAAGGACAACTTATCACTGCGGGGAGGTCTGGTCGATATATGTGTATATAAGCATATTCACCACAGTTGCTTCCCAACGTTTTTTGATAATTTAGTTGCCTCCCAACTTTGCTTTTGCAAAAAAAAAGAAAGCAAAATGATGTTAATGCAATTACAAAAAAAAAAGAAGCAAAATGATGTTTATGGATTGTAATTCGACAGTAGGAGTTTCTCCTCCAGGACATAAGGCCCGTAAATGCAACTACAGAAGTTGGTATATCATTTAGGTTCTGTTCATTTGGACCGATTTGAATAGTTGAATAGCTGAAATAACTAAACCTCGAGAGCTTCTCGAGGTAGACTCGAGATTCGGATCAATTTGTTTGACTTGCTTTTTAAAGCGTTAGAACCCATCTTCGAGATATATGATAAAAAAGACTCAAATTAACCACAAAGCATATGCCTTTTCAAAATGTAGATAAACAGTTAAGCTGTTAATGTTAGAATTATTGGGCCTGGCCCATTTAATATCTAAATAATTCCTGAAAAATCTCAAAGGCCCATGTATGCATGAGGCATGTGAAATTTCTTTAGTACCATATTGCTAGTGGGAGGAGTGGAGGACATGCTTAAATAGTGTAGCTTGCTCTCTCCCACTAGAGAATGTGATGGGAAAGAGAAATAGAGAATCACACGCGCTCGCTCGCCTCGCCTCGCCTCGCCGGGCCGGTGTATTTCTTCTGCACGTGTATCTAGGTTGTGCTTCTGTGGTTTCAACCTGTTTAACTATCAATCAGTAGTTGTGCGTGTTATATCTCCTGATTAAAATAAATCTGAAAGTGCTAATTAATCCAACAATCCAAAAACCTGATTATTAGAAATCTGAAAGTGCTAATTAATCCAACAATCCAAAAACCTGATTATTAGGCACTTTGGTTTATCGATGGCATCGTTTTGCTGATGCTCTGAAACCGGAGAAATTCGGCGGAGTAAATTTCAAGAGATGGCAAGTAAAGGTGCAGCTGTGGCTGACAGCTATGAACGTGTACTGGGTAAAGGATGGCAAACTAGAGGGAGCCCTATCTCCTGAAAAGGAGAAAGAGTTCCAGGAGGCCACCACACTTTTCCGCCCGCGGTGCAGTTCTTAGTGTGCTCTCTGACCGTCTGTGTGATGTGTATATGAACATCACAGATGCGAAAGAGATCTGGGATGCGCTGAATAATAAATTCGGTGCATCTGACGCTGGCAGTGAACTGTATGTCATGGAGCAGTACCACGACTTCAAGATGGTTGATAACCGTTCTGTTGTCGAACAGGCTCATGAGATACTGGTCATTGTGAGGGAACTCGAACTCCTTAAGTGTAAGTTACCCGATAAGTTTGTGGCTGGGGGCATTATTGCCAAGTTACCTCCTTCGTGGAGAAACTTTGCCACATCTCTAAAACATAAGAGACGTTGATCGCGTCTCTAGATGTTGAAGAGAAAGCTCGGGCTAAAGATGCACCTGGGAAAGGAGTCGAGGGACAGTCCAGCGCCAATGTTGTCCAGCAGCATGGCAAGAACAAAGGGAAGAATAAAATCAAGCAAACCACTGGATTCAAGAAAAAGAAGTTGAACAAGGATGAGATGTCTTGCTGGATTTGTGGTGAGGTTGGGCACTGGGCTAAGAAGTGTCCAAACCGCAAAGACAAAAGGGCAATCTGGGCGAGACTTCAAAGTCATCAAAGTGACCATTGGCGACACTGGTGAGGGAACCGATGGGTATGTTTTACCTACTGTTCTTTCAGTGAATCAGTCTACCGATTGGTGGATTGATACTGGGGCTAATGTGCATGTGTGTTCTGACATTTCAATGTTCACTTCTTATCAGGCAGCCCACGGTTCAGCCGTTTTGATGGGGAACGGGTCCAATGCTTCTGTTCTTGGTGTTGGCACGGTAGATCTGAAGTTTACTTCGGGGAAGATCGTGCAAATGAAGAACGTGCAGCATGTCCCCTCAATCAATAAGAACCTGGTCAGCGGGTCCCTTCTCTGCAGAGATGGGTTTAAAGTGGTGTTTGAGTCCAATAAGGTAGTCTTGTCGAAACATGGTTTGTTTATTGGCAAAGGCTATGAGTGCGGAGGCTTGTTCCGCTTTTCCCTTTCTGATAATTGTCATAAAGTTGTGAACCATATTTGTGATCATGCTATTGAGAGTGAGGCTGATGTTTGGCACTCACGTTTATGTCATGTTAATTTTGGTTCTATGTCTCGGCTTGCGAGTATGGGCTTAATCCCTAAATTTCCCACTGTCAAAGGTTCTATGTGCCAGACTTGTGTGCAATCAAAACAACCTTTTAAGCCTCATAAGGCCGCCGAGGAGAGAAATTTGGCACCTCTAGAGCTCATACATTCTGATATTTGTGAGATGAATGGTGTGTTGACAAAGGGTGGAAAGAGATATTTCATGACTCTGATTGATGATGCTTCTAGATATTGCTATGTGTATCTGTTGAAAACTAAAGACGAGGCTCTAGACTTCTTTAAAATCTATAAGGCTGAGGTTGAAAACCGTTAGACAGAAAACTAAGAGACTTAGGTCGGATCGTGGTGGAGAGTATTTCTCTAGTGAGTTCGACTTATTCTATGCGGAAAATGGAATTATTCATGAGAGGACGCCTCCCTATTCGCCCCAATCAAACGGGGTGGCTGAAAGAAAGAACCGCACTCTAACTGATTTGGTGAATGCCATGTTAGACACTGCGGGTTTATCTAAGGCATGGTGGGGGGAGGCCGTGTTGACTGCATGTCATGTCCTGAATAAAGTCCCTGCAAAGAATAAGGAGAAAACCCCATATGAAATATGGAAGGGGAGAAAGCCATCACTTTCTTATCTGCGCACTTGGGGTTGTTTGGCGAAAGTCAATGTGCCAATCACAAAGAAGCGCAAGCTTGGGCCTAAGACAGTAGATTGTGTCCATCTGGGTTATGCTCCTCGTAGCGTTAGCGAGGTTTTGGTGATAAGATCAGAGGTGTCTGACATGTCTGTTGGCACGATCATGGAGTCTAATGATGCTACTTTCTTTGAGAACATCTTTCCTATGAAAATTGAGCATAGCAGTTCTGGTAAAACTAATGAGATAATTCCCGAACCTTCTACTCAAATTGAATATCCTGAACCAACACCTGAGGAAAATCCTGAGGAGGATGACGGTGAGGCTCCGAGGAGGAGCAAGAGACAGAGGATTGCAAAATCCTTTGGTGATGACTTCACTGTGTACCTCGTGGATGACACTCCCACGTCGATTTCAGAAGCGTTTGCATCCCCTGATGCGGACTACTGGAAAGAGGCGGTTTGTAGTGAGATGGATTCCATTCTTGCGAATCAGACTTGGGAACTCACAGAACTACCTTATGGTTGCAAACCTGTAGGGTGTAAATGGATATTTAAGAAGAAGCTTAGGCCTGATGGTACTATTGAAAAGTATAAGGCTCGGCTTGTGGCCAAGGGTTATACCCAAAAAGAAGGCGAAGATTTCTTTGATACACATTCACCTGTGGCTAGATTGACTACAATTCGTGTACTACTTTCCTTGGCTACCTCACATGGTCTTATTGTTTATCAAATGGACGTTAAGACAGCTTTCCTAAATGGAGAATTGGACGAGGAGATCTATATGGATCAGCCTGATGGATTTGTAGTAGAAGGTCAAGAAGGCAAGGTGTGTAGGTTATTGAAATCTTTGTATGGCCTGAAACAAGCTCCTAAGTAATGGCATGAGAAGTTCGACAGAACTTTAACTTCTGCGGGCTTTGTCGTGAATGAGGCCGATAAATGTGTATATTATCGGTATGGTGGGGGCTGTATGTTATTTTGTGTCTCTATGTGGATGACATATTAATTTTTGGGACAAGTCTTGATGTGGTTCACGAGATCAAGTCTTTCTTGTCTCAAAATTTTGATATGAAAGATCTGGGAGAGGCTGATGTAATCTTGAATATCAAGCTACTGAAGGGTGAGGATGGGATCACTTTGTCGCAATCCCATTATGTGGAAAAAGTTTTGAATCGCTTTGGCTTTGCTGATTGCAAAACTTCTCCAACATCCTATGATCCGAGCATTGTGCTTCGAAAGAACAAGAGAATTGCTAGAGATCAGTTGACTTACTCTCAAATCATCGGGTCACTCATATACCTAGCTAGCGCTACAAGGCCAGACATCTCGTTTGCTGTTAGCAAGTTGAGCCGGTTTACTTCTAATCCAGGAGATGATCATTGGCGAGCATTCGAAAGAGTAATGCGCTATCTGAGGGGTACTACAAATTTTGGTTTGCACTATACGGGATACCCAACAATTGGAAGGGTATAGTGATTCCAATTGGATATCCGACCGATGAGATAAAGGCCACAAGTGGATATGTGTTCACTCATGGTGGCGGAGCGATCTCGTGGAGGTCTTGCAAGCAGACTATCTTGACACGCTCAACAATGGAAGCAAAATTATTTGCTGGACACGGCCATCGTTGAAGCGAGTGGTTGCGTGAACTCTTGATGGATCTTCCGGTGGTTGAAAAGTCGATTCGGCTATCCTTATGAACTGTGATAATCAAGCGGTGATTGTCAAGGTGAACAGTTCTAAGGACAACATGAAGTCCTCAAGACATGTGAAAAGACGCATCAAGTCTGTCAGAAATTGAGAAACTCCGAGTGATAGCGTTGGATTATATCCAAACGGTTAAAACTCCGCAGATCCTTTTACAAAGGGTTTATCACGGTGTGTGATAGACAATGCATCGAGGAACGGGTATGAGACCCACGTGAGTTACACCATAGCGGTAACTCGACCTATGTGATCGGAGATCCCGTGAATTAGGTCCTGGGGAAAACAAGCTATTGGTTAGCTGGATGAGAGTATATTCTAACCCATTCCATGTGAGATGCAATACTCTCGAAATCTGTATGGCAGGTTGGCATTTGCCTTAATGTTGTTCTGTTGGCTTTAATTAGCGAAGATGTCATCCTACAGAGCATCTTGAAAGAACACACCTATATGAGCCCGACTGTTGGAAGTCGCAGTCTATGAGACTTGGGTAATTTCTAGTAAGCTCATGAAGAGACCATAGAGTACGACTTATATGCTCCACCCGCGGGGTAGCTTATTGGCAGCCAAGTATCAGTTGGCTTTGAGTGAAACTTGTTCACACAAAACTTGCAATTCAAGGCGTAGTCCATTGTCCAAGTTGTGAATGAGTGTAACTTAAATGTCTAGGTGCAATTCAAGGCATAGTCCATTGTCACCGAAACACTGGTATATAAACAATTTTGGGAACAGGCAAACTTGATGGGACATTGAGATCTGGTGGGGGATTGTTAGAATTATTGGGCCTGACCCATTTAATATCTAAATAATTCCTGGAAAATCTCAAAGGCCCATGTATGCATGAGGCATGTGAAATTTCTTTAGTACCATATTGCTAGTGGGAGGAGTGGAGGACATGCTTAAATAGTGTAGTTTGCTCTCTCCCACTAGAGAATGTGATGAGAAAGAGAAATAGAGAATCACACGCACGCGCTCGCTCGCCTCGCCTCGCCTCACCGGGCCGGGCTCGGGCTCCGGCTCGGGCCGGGGAGGGGCGTGCGCACGGCACCTGCGTGAATGGTCCGCCGAAACCGGACCCTCGTGCTTGCGCAGACGCAGCCTCTTTTTGCGCTTTTATTTCTTTTGCTCTCCGGATTTTGCGGGTCGATATGGAATATGCAAATCGTGTTGGACTCGGTCGCGCCCGCTTCGTGATCCGTTTGTCTCACGCGCTTTGCCGCCGCACCGCCCGTAGAGGATCGATCAGATCGCCCTAGGGTTTGCCACCTCCTCGCTGCGCCGCCGCTTCGCTCTTCCCATCCCGTGCGGCGTGCACCGCCGCTCGGGAGAGCAGTCTCCGCACCGATCGCCTCGAGCTCCTGCACCGGTAGGGCGAATCAGGTTTTTGGAAGCGCCGCGCGATCGTCGCCGCTTCCTTCTTCGCTTCGAGGACTTCTTCCACTACGCCGTCGCGATCTGCGTCGGCACCACCTTCTCCAACACGGCGTCGATTCGAGAATCGAACCAGACCTCGCCGAACTTCGATCAGACTGGCGCACGCACGACCAAGTCCAAGAAGTCATCTCCTTCGCAAGTTCACCGAGAGATATCGTGTATTTCTTCTGCACGTGTATCTATGTTGTGCTTCTGTGGTTTCAACCTGTTTAACTATCAATCAGTAGTTGTGCGTGTTATATCTACTGATTAAAATAAATCTGAAAGTGCTAATTAATCCAACAGTTAAGACATTAAGCTGTTAATGCCAAAGTAACAAAGCCTTAATTTACTCCTTGTACGTACTTTACTCGGAGCATATTCCCTGTTTCCCTACTGCGAAAAAAGGGTCTGCTAGCAATGTTGGCCAGCCTTCACAGCTTGTCTGAAGATACTAATAATCAAAGAAATCCCACATTCATGATCGGTAAAAAATGCAGTTCTTTTGCTATCCTAAAAAGAGCAAATTATTGGGCATACTGTGTGCACTCTTTTTAAAAAATTCTAGACATCAATACTCACATAGGATTATTGGATTAGGCAAGATCTATTCCTAAAGGAGCAGTGAGGATTCAGCAGCCAAGAGCACAAGAGATGCTTCATTCATATGCCCTACTATTTAGACCAAAGCACCCCAAGTAGCTTTTACATTTCTGTTCACTAGATCCATTTTCTGCTCTCTGCCGTATTAAGTGTAAAAGTGTAAAGAACATGCCAATAGCCTGGAGGTGGAATGATTTGATTATAAAGGCCATCACACATGTTCAAGTCGAAAAAAATTCGCCGTGCCATTGTTTTTCTACGTCCTCCGAAGGCAGAGCGATGATGCCCAAATCGGACGCCTTTCATTGGCGAGCCGTTGGCCAAGCCTACGCCATGCAATGGGCCCACCTCTTAGCCGCACAGAGCAGCGAATAGCTCGCATCTGGTCTGCTTCTTTTTTAAAGTTGATTTCAAACTTCTCATTTATATATGTATTTTGTAAAGTGTTTAAATTACAGAAAAAAATCATAATTCATTTAAAATTCTAAGCAACCTATTTTAAAAACATTTTTTTTATTTTTTTATAATTTATCAGGTGTTTTGCATTTTATAATTCATTTTTTGAGTTTTAATGTTTTTTGTTCTAATATGTTTTAAAATTTTAAATTAAAAAGTTTTTGTTATTTTTGATATTAAATTTTTGTTTGCGCTTTTATGATTTTTGTTTTGACTATGAAAACATTTGGCACATTCTACAGCAACAAAACAAAACACCTATTTTTCTAAAATTTAGCAACTTTTAATTAGCCTTTAATGGTTATTATAATTGTTCACATATGACCATTCACTGGCAAGACTATTGAGAGTCATGAAGCAAACATGCCCAAATTATTTTGGGCATTGGATTGACAAAGAGAGTAGATTACACGTCCATTCCAAATGTCATTTCAACGAAGAATGTTCTAAACTTCAACTGGTAGAACAGGATCAACCATCAAAGTAGCTTATGTTAAGCTGAATTTCGTTCTCCCAAACAGTTTTGTGAACATTAAATAGCAGGTCATTGGAGTCAGCTTATGTTGCTCAATCAATTGGACAAGTTCAAAGGTGAATTATGCACAGAATGTTGTACTGGGGCTGGAACAAAAGCTCGTTTTCTGATTTTTTGGCTCGGTTTAAAATTTCATCCGATTCAATTTTGGATTGTTTCAACATTAAAATTAGTCGATTTTAGACAACCTTGAAATCCATTTTGGCTCGGCTCCGGCTCGGCTCGTGGGCTCGGTTGTAAATTTACACTAAAAAAACTACTAAAATCATATAGAATCAATCTGCATCAATTTTAGAAGAGGCTCGGGAAAAAGCTCGGTTCCACCCCTTGTACACCTTTCTTTTAATAAAGAATGAATCCTGGTTCAGTTTTACAAGTCAAAATTTCAATATGAAACTACTTCACGTTAGTATAATGTCGATTATCTCTGTTTTTATTTTTTAAAATGGAGCAAACTTATGTTGCTCGATCAATTAGACGGGCAACTTCAAAGGTGAATTATGTGCACAGATGGGTTAAAAAGAAAAAAAAGTTACCGTGAAACTAGGGAGATTATTGCCCAAACGTGGTTATCCTCCTGGTGCTCGCATTCTCAATGATTATATGTAAAACACCCTCATCCACTATATATTGTTGACTATTAATGTTGGAGACAATCTACATATAATTTAGCAATTAAAGGAATGATTATATAAGAAACAACTTCAATGAAAGAAAACAGGGCAGAACTGTCTGAAACAAATACCTGGATAACATGTCAAAAAGGACACCTGCAAGCTGCACAACCGTAGCAACAATCATCGTCTCTGGGGCATATCACACTAACAACATATTTGAGCCCTCGCGAGCCTCGAGTCTATGAGAGTTGACTTGGCCTTGCCAACTGCAGGTGGTGTGGTGCCCGGCAATAAGGGGAAGCTGTCACAGCGGCGAATCGCCACAATGCCAGTAGAACAGATGGAATTGCGGAAATTTTCTTTGCCATTTTAAAAAATTAAAGTTACAGAAATGCCCTTCAAATTGTGGCATTGGCAAAAAAGGGGCTGAGCCGCTCCTGGGTGAAGCAGCACAAGGTGTGGCTGCCTAGGCAGGAGTGACACCCATCTCGCGGCTCCCCTCTTGGAGCGGCAAGGGGTGTGCTGCCCCAGTCAAGAGCAGCTTGTCCCCGCTGGGGACACGTGGCCACAGGACGACATGAGAGGAGGGCAAGCCGCTCCTGACAGGAGCGACATTTGAGAGCTATAAAGGCCCTGGTCGGGATGCACTGTTCTCATCTGAGCTCTTGTCAACCCCGCGTAAGAGAGAGAAGAGATGGAGGAGAGGGAGGGAGGAGAGAAGAGGGAAGGAATGGAGGTTACTGCAGCAGTGAAGCCCTATCAGAGTTCGTAATGGTCGGTATGTTGTCATCCTTTTTTGGCAATTTATGTTTGATTTCAAAAACATGGTAGGATGGCCAATGTACTAGAGAAGCGTAAGACACACTAACTTAGGGGATTGTTTGAAAAAAATTGAAAGTTTTATAATTGTACTTTATTTGTAGTCATTACCATGTCATGTCTCACTGCTCACCATGTGGAGTTTGTATGAATTTGTAATGCCACTAATTATTGTATGTTCTGCTATATGTAATCTGGGTTAAATTTGTTACGCTATATGCAATGGCACAAATTGTTGCATCATATATTTGTAGTTTAATCTCCATAATAATTGTAATTATCCTGTGTTGATACACCCATGTAAATGTTGCAGGCGTGGTTGAGGTGACTCTAGAGTTGCTAGAGCTAGGGACGATCTTGGAGCATCGTTCACGTCTGCAGTTGCGGGATCCACCGGAGGAACCTCCGTCATTTGGACACCTGTGACACAATTTATGTGGGTGTGGACAATCGTTGGATTATGAGATATAAAAAGCATAAAAAAAAATTTGCATCTACTTTTATTTTTGCAAATGGGAGCAACTTGGGGACGGATGTTCGGCGTGCGCGATCGGACACGACCCCCGGCCCAGTACAACGCAACATCAGTGCGCAGCATGCATGCGAAGAGAGCAAATCAAGAGAGTGAACAAACGAACGAGCGCATCTTCCCCCCTGTTTGCATGCAATGATGTAAGCGAAAGATTCCTTTTTCGTTTTCTCTTTCGACGGCTATAGATTTTAACTGGTTGTTTCAATGCACAAACCGTTTGCACCGCTACGTTCCTCGCATTTTTACGAACAAAACAAGACCAATGTTGATATATAAAAATTTACTGAAACAATTTATTTATCCTAATGCAACAATTAGTTTAGCCTGTTGAAATAATATGGCTAGCTTGCTAAAACAATTACTTTTACCTAGTGGACGTATAACCAAGTGAAACAGTTGGTTTAGCCTATTGGAACAATATATATAGCGTGCTAAAACAATTGGTTTAGCCTATTAAAACAATTTGTCTAGCCTGATGAAATAATTTGTACAGCCTATTGGAACAATATGTTTGGCATGTTGAAATAATTAGTTTAGCCTATTGGAACAATCTATCTAGTTTGTTGAAACAATTTGTATAACCTATTGGAACAATATTTTTGGCCTGTTGAAATAATTAGTATAGCCTACTGGAACGATATGTGTAGCCAAGTGCAACAATTAGTTTGAACAATATGTCTAACCTGCTGAAATAACTAGTATAGCCTATTGCAAACAATTTGTATAGGCTGTTGAAACAATTTGGCTAATGAAAACAGAGCAAAGATTGAGGCTGGCCATTAGCGTGCATGGACTTGAAGCAAAGTGGCTGGCTGCATCCGCTCAGCGTGGGCTTGCTCGCGTCGGGCCGCGACAGCGTCCGACACATCGGACGTCCACGCCGAAGCCTTTCCGTTTGCAAATTGAAAGTAAATAATTTTTTACATCCATTACAGGTTGCATGCAGCCGGACTGCTTGCCTTAGTTCGAATATTGTAGATTACGGACGTTGATGATAGATGACAACGACAACGACGAGGAGGACGAGGCTGAGCACCCCTATACATAGGGATGTAAATGGATTGACCCTAGGGCCACCTTTGAATGAACTAGTGATGGTCAAAGGTGGCCCTAGGGCCAATCCATTTGCATCCCTATCTCTATAGGTATTGGAGCGTGCCACGCGTTTCTCGATCGACAGGGACTTGTCGACAGTTCTAGTTGATTGGTGGCTTCTTAAGACACATTTTTCACTTTCCCTATGGAGAGATGACCCCGACATTCCACGACGTGAAGATGTTGCTAGGCCTCCCTTTCGAGGGGGGTTTCGTTGCAGTTGGTTGAGAAGCCCGCTCCTAATTGAGTGCAAGACATACAACATCGTTAAAATTAACTAGACCTTCAAAAAGCCTTTGACTCAGTTTTGTCGGTGTAATAAATACCGGGGTACAAAGAGCCTTAGGAAGGCCAGGAGGGCAAGGCCCCAGCGCGTGGGCCAGCCCCTCAGAAGGCCGGGAGGGCCCCACACCAGGCGGGTGCATGGGCGAGCCTCCCCGGCGAGGCGAGGGCCCCACGCCGCCAGCGGCGCGCGTGGGCAGCCCTCCGACGGTGAGGCGAGGGCCCAGCGCCAAGCCGGAGTCTGGGCGAGCCCCTCTGGAGACCAGCGAGGGCCCCGCGCCCAGGCGGGCCCGTCGGCAGGGAGCATTGCGAATGAGTCTTGAACGAAGGCTCCCCTTCTGAAGGACGAAGCGCATTTAATGAGACATCACGCGCGGATGGACAGAGGAAGAAATGATTACCGCTACAGTGACACTTGCAGGTCTGAGCGGCTGTCACTGTGGCGCAGAAGAATTGACCGGCAGAGAGAAGAGTTGCTTGAGGAGGCCGCCCGTGTCAGGAGGAGCAGGCAGGGCCCCACCCGCAGACTCACGGTGTGACTATCGGGTCGAGGCCACTGCGGCACGCGAGGCGAGCTGGCGCGGCGTAAGGGCGTGACGCACGCTTCGTCTCTTCGTCGTGTCTTGTCGAGTATCGAGAGCACCAGATCGCTTACTCCCTCGGCTCTCTCCGCCAGCCCAAAGTTTGTATAAAAGGAAAGGAGAGAGGCGGAGAGGGAAAGGAGGCACGGCGGCAGAAGCATTCGTGCATTCGAAACACTCTGTAAACACTTTCCCTTTCAACCACAATCAGAAAAGAGCTAAGGCTCAGCAGGAGTAGGACTATTACCCGCGAGGGGGTCCGAACCTGGGTAAATCTGCGAGTCGCTCCTTGTTGTGCCCGACGCTCAAATCGAATCGAGCTTGATCGAGTTGGCTAGCGACTAGAAATCGACCAGGTGTGATCCGCAGTGGTTGAGCGGAGAACACGCCGTCAGTGGCGCGCCAGGTAGGGGAGCGCTAGCATCGATTCAGGCTCTTCGACCTTTCTTCAGAGGCGATGGCGGAGCGGCGATCCCGCGACGGGCAGAAGCGGCCGCTAGAGCCGCAGCAGAGGAAGCGGCATGGCGATGGCGGTGGATCACCGGACGGTGGCCGCCCGCCTAGGTTGGAGCCTGGCGGAAAGCCGCCTCGGCCAAGCTAAGCGGCGCTGGCCTTGGAGGAGTGCACTCCGGCCTGAGAACCTCCACGCGCGAGGCCTTTGCTGAAAACCCACGGTTCGGTAACTCCGGACTCCCGGCGGCGCCGTGGTTGGCAACAGCCTTGGCTCGTCATGCCGCGCCGGGCGGTGGTGCAAGTTTGAAGCGGGGAACCGCGTTTCGCGTCCTCCCGTTCTTTGTTGCCCTCGCGCTCCTCTCGCGAGATCTCTGGTGAGAGGGGCGGGCCAAGACGACAAGAGCGGCGACCCCACGGGGCTCGGCGGGCAGGCGTCTTTGGTGGCGCGATCTCCGGTCCCATCGGAGGACCGCCACTTGCTGCATGGAGAAGACACAGGGACAAGCTCCTTGTCGCGATCACAGCGTGACCTGTTATCGCCGCCCGTCGTGAGGACCACAAGAGGGTTCCCACAGAGCTGCCCGCCGGTGAGGGTGGCGCTTCTTGGCGCCGCCTAGGCGACGGGCGGCGGGCGAGGACGCGGCCCAGAGCAGGAGGCTCCGGCGCCGGGTGCCGCGCCTTTTCTAAGGAGCTGCGCCCGCGTCCGATGGCCGGAACGGTTTCGTCCGCCCCATCGAAAAACGACGGCTCCACCAACCACGATGAATTTTTGCAGATCTATACGACGGTGATGCAGCCGGCGGAGGGTCGGGAAGGTTCGCGAACTACTTCCCGCGGTCCTCACCGGTGAGCTCCGCTCGTGGCTCATGAACCTGCCCCCGGAGTCCGTGGGGTCATGGAAGGAGCTCTCGGAGCTCTTTGTCACCAACTTCGGGGCACCTTCGAGCAGCCCGGGGTAGAAGACGACCTCCACAACGTGGAGCAGAAGAAAGGATCATCGCTTGCGACTATATTCGGCGCTCATCAGTCCGCAACACCATCCCTGACATCTCCATCGACGCCGTAGTCACGGCATTCAGGCGAGGCGCCCGAGACCCCAAGGTCAAAGAGAAGATGGCCACCCGCAAGATCAAAACTACGGAGGAGCTCTTCACCTTGGCGCAAGTGCGCCTTCAAAGTGAGCTCGCATCCGCCCGGCTGCTGGCGGGCTAGTGCGGGCGGCGAGGCCGAACCTCGAGGAACCCCGACGGCAAGGACAAGAAGAAGCGCAAGGCGGCCGAGACCGGGCAGGTCATGGCCTTGGCCGAGCGGCGACGACGATTACGACCAGCAGCGCAAGAATGGGCGCGCGGGCGAAAAGAGGAGGAGGTCGCGGCGCCGGCGGTACGGTCCCGCAGGGCGGCCGAGGCGGCGGTTATGGCGTCGCCGCGGGCGCTGACGGTCCTCGCGGCCGCGACGGCGGGCGAAATCATCGCCCGTGAGTGGGACGGAAAGCCCTCTTGCCCCATTCACGCAATAACTCCCACGACTTGGCAGATTGCCATGTCGTCAGCAAGATGGTGGACAAGCGAGTCCACGAGCAGCAGCAGGCGTCCGGCAGTGGCAAGGGCAAGGAGACGACTTCGCTCGGTTTTCAGCAGGCGGAGCGCGAGGTTGCCGTCATCCACGGCGGTTCGGCCACCTATCCGTCCCACGCTAGCTTTAAGCGTGCGATGAGGGAGGTGTGCGCCACCGTGCCCGGTTTTGGGTCGGTGAGGCAGCTGGCGTGGTCGGAGCAGCCGATCGCGTTCAGTCAGGCCGATCACCCAACCAGTACCGCCGGCCCTGGGCATCTCCCGATCGTGGTTGCACCCACGGTCCGGAATGTAAAGCTAGGGCGGTGCTGGTAGACGGAGGAGTTCCTCAACCTCCCCGCCGGGTTGCAAGCGGCGCTCCAGATCAGCGGCGGGAGCTTCGCCCGGCGCTCCCATTCTTGACATCGCGCCGGGCCGAGTCCGCTCACTGGGCGTCGATCTCCGGTGACCTTCGAGGCTCGACAACTTCCGCACCGAGATGCTCGAGTTCGAGGTGGCGGACTTCGACCTCCTACAACGCCATACTAGGTCGGCGGCGACGACGGAGTTCATGGCGGTGTGCCACTATGCGTACATGGTGGTGAAGATCCCGGCCACCGCCCCATTGTTTTGAAAGTGGACGCCGGAGGCGCTCGCTGCGACAAGGACGCCCTACATGGCGGGGCGTCGGTGCCTGAAGGCCGAGGCTTCGACTTTGGGAGCTCCTCGGCGAACCCGTGCCTCCCGGTTCGTCGCGGAGGTTAAGGCGGTCTCGAAGCGAAGTCGACCGGCGAAGACCGTTGGTGGGCGCTCTCTTAGCGCCAAATAGGAAGCGCGCTCGTCTCCTTCCTCCGCCTAACGCAGACGTGTTTGCGTGGCAACCGTCCGACATGGTGGGGTCCTGTGGAGGTGATTGAGCACAAATTGGCGGCGTTTCCGCCGCGACCGGTCATGCGAAGGTCCGAAGCGGTCGGTGGAGCGCCAGAAGTTATCCGCCAGAGGTGGACGAGCTCTTAAGGGCGGGGTCGTTCGCGCTGTCGCCCATCCTGTGGCTCGCGAACCCCGTCCTCGTCAAGAAATCTAACGGCGTTGGAGGATGTGCGTGGACTTCACCGACCTCAACAAGGCGTGTTCGGCGATCCATACCGCTGCCCGCATCGATCTCATCGCCGACTCAAGCTCGCGGGTGCGGCAACATGCTACGGATGCGTACTCTGGGTACCACCAGATTAGCATGGCCGAAGAAGATGAAGACAAGACCGCCTTCGTCACGCCCATGGGCGTGTACTGCTATACAAGGATGGCGTTCGGACTGAAGAATGCGGGCCCAACCTATCAGCGGGCCATGCATATCGCTCACCGCTCCCAAATAGGGCGGAACCTGGAGGTGTATGTCGACGACCGGTGGTGAAGTCCAAGAAGGCGGAGGAGTTGATCGGCGACTTGGAAGAAACCTTCGCTAACTCGAGGAATCTTGCATCAAGCTTAATCCGAGAAATGCGTGTTCGCCGTTCCGTCGGGCAAACTGCTGGGATTCCTCGTCTCCCAGAGGGGGATTGAGGCGAACCCTGACAAGATCGCAGCGATCGAGAACATGAAGCCATCTTCAATAAGAGATAAGTTCTGTCTCCTTGTGGGCATCTGTTTCTTTTTCGCCTCAAGTCTTAGAAAGCATTCCGCTGAAAGTCGGCAAAAAAAGTACTCAAGGCGGATGGCCCTTAGTTGTAAGGATTTAGCGCCACGACTCGCATGGTTGGGCGAGGCGGCGGACGGAAGGCGGGTTCTAGCCCGGTGTGTCGACTCGGTCTAGGCAACGCGCCAACAATGGCACCAAATGACTAGACCACTTACGGAAGCTAAGTTCTCGCCACGCGATGTCTAGGGTCGGTCGCAAAGAGGCCATAAGGGTTGAAGTAACCGGATGCCCGAGGAAAAGCGCCACTTTCAACGGAAAGCTCATCTAAAGCTTTTTGGCGATCAGTGGCTTAGCCTTAGAAAGGTCTGTTAGAAAACATTCTGCCAAAAGCTGGTGGCGAAAGTACTTAAGGCTGATGGCCCCTTAATTGCAAAGGCAAACGCTTATAACTTACGCTGGTGCGAGGCGGCGGACGGAAGGCGGGCTCTAGCCTGGTGTGTCGGCTCGGTCTGGGCAATGCGCCAACGGCGGCACCAGCGACTAGACCACTTCCGGAGGCTAAGCGCTCGCCACGTAATGTTTAAGTCGGGTTGCGAGAGGCCATAAGGGTTGAAGTAACCAGATGCCTAAGGAAACAGCGCTCACTTGCGGCAGAACGTTCAGTCTAAAACCTTTGGCGGCCAGGTGCCCCGATTCAATTCCACAAGTTAAAGTTGTGCGAAGTTCAAGTGAGACTCACAACAAAAGAGCAAAAGTTCGTTTGCATTGATAGGCAACAATTACAAGGCAAAAAGGCGGGGGAGTCTCGCTACTCCTCCTGGCCTTCTTCTTCCGCTGGAGCGGCGCCCCCCATCATGGACACGCGGTCGGCGGCGGTGTCAACCCGCGCCTGCTCAAACCGGTCCAGCTGGCGCGAAGGCTCCCCGGTGGCGGCGTCGAGATCAAACGCGGCGTCTCGAGCAAGACAGTTGCCCAAGATGAACCGCGCTGCTTCGAGAGCGCCTTGGCGGCCGTCTTCGATCGCCCGCGTCCGCAGCGCCGCCGGAAGGACGCGCAGGGCTTCGGCGGCTCGTCCCACGGCGCCAGCAGTCAAGGCTTGACCGTCTCTCCGGCGGGGATGCAGGAAACACCAGTGGATGCAGGGCGCCCCGAAGCCGCGTAGGTGGTGCGCTGACATGTCGGCGAGGGTCGGCGCTTCGAAGTGCTCGGCGGAGGTCCTCGATCTGCTTGGCGGCGAGGCGTGGCGGTTTACGCCGCACCTCGCTGGTCATCGCCTCCTTCGGGCGGTTTTTTGGCCAAGGCCCGCCGCGATTCACGGCAGACGCTTCCGCCAAGGCAAGGGCTTCTCCGCGTCGCCAGTGCGGGAGAGGTGCGGCGCCTCAAAGGAACGCCCCACGTCGGCGGTCACGGCCGAGATGGCGGCAAAGACCAGCGGCGAGTGGCGAGGGTTCTCCGCCGCCGCCGGACTCTCCGCGACATGAGCGACCTCCGTCGAAGGGAGCGACGGGCACGCTGGGCTGGCGAAGTCGCGTGGAGCGGAGCTCGATGCCCAGCGTCCATACTGTTCCAAGCGGGCAAACAGGTTTGGTATGCGAAAACCGCGTAGCTCGCTAACCCCACGCGAAGTGCGTAAGCGCAGGAAAGCTAACTGAAGCGGCGCGCTCAAGGCGAAGTCAAGCGGGAGCTCAAGTCGCTTGTTTGTGGCGGCGGTGGCGGCTTGTCGCGATACCACCGCCGAGCCAGACGCCGAATATTGGCGCGAAGCGGTGCCGGCAGGTGGAGCGCCAACACAGAACAGCGCCGCCAGGAGAGCGTCGGCGAGGAGCGGAAGAAACTGCGCAGCGGCGCGTAATTCTGATGAGTCGCCGCGCTCGCCCGATAGCGAGCGGCGGTAGCAGCGAGGCCCCCGCTGGTTGGAACCGGCGGTGGCGGCGAAGCCTGTGGTTGAAGCGCGCGCTCTTGGGCTCGCCCTCCCTCGCTCGTCGTCGTCGCCGACGGCAAGGATGAGGCGGCGCTTCCCGAGAGCGCGGCGAGTCGGCCAGCCACGGCAGAGCAAGCGGCGGCGCGAAGCTTGGGCGGTCGCCGAGGCGGTTCATGGATCTGCAGTGGTCCCCGGGCCACTTGGACCGCAGGACCAGAGACCTCCATGGGGGGCAGCGCCTGCAAGTAAGGGTTGCGCTCCCGTGGATCCCAGTCGCAGAGGGGGCGGATGCCCGTCGGCAGGGCGGTGTCGCCGGTCGGCGTGGTCGAGAGTTCCCGCCACCGCCCCGAGCACGCCGCCCAAGACGCTCCCATCGGTGAACACCCAAAGAAGAAGCAATGAGTGGTCGTTAGCCAAAATGGAAAGAAAGAAGGTACGAAATCCAAAAGAGCGCGAGGGTATTCACCTCCAAGAGCAGTGCGGGTCCCGTCGTTGTCGCCGTAGTACGTCCAGGCGGGGCGCGCCCTCAAGCGAAGCGGGCAAAGACGGCGTCGCAAAAAGTCCGCCACCACGTGGGTTCCGGTGAGCCCCTGGCGGCGGAGCTCGGCAATGCGCGCCGCCATCGCCTCCGTACTTGCCAGATCGTCTGGCTGGGCCCCCCAGTCGGCGGTGGGCTCCGCGGGATCGTCGGGAAGAACCAGATCGTCGCAGCCGCTGGAGTCCTCCACGCATGACCATCGCCGGTGCCGATCCTTCAGGTTGGACGACGATGGCGAGGATGAAAGCGGAGGTGACGCGGCGCGAAATAGCAGACTCCCAACCGGCGCCGGCGCGAGCCCGTGTGCAAGACGAAGAGTCGGCGCCAGAGCGGGAGGTTCGGCATCGTCCCCACGAACATCTCGCAGAGGTGGGCGAAGATGACCAGGGCCATGATCGAGTTGGGAACAAGGTGCGCCGCCTGGATCCCGTAGAAGGCGAGCACCCCCAAGAAGAATTCGGAGTACGGCGGGACAAGGCCCGCCAGCATCGCCCAGGAGAAGGTCACGATCTCCCCGTAGCGAGGACTCGGCAGCGATGGTGCCGCAAGGAAACGGGCGGCGATCGGTGGCACGAAGACTCGCCGCCGCCACCGATCCTCATCGGCGGTGGAAGCGAGCAAAGCAGCTCCCGAAGATGGTGCGGCATCCCCGCGGCGGCCTTTGCTGCGCTTGGGAGCCATGGAAACTTGGCGGTGGCGCTGGCGAAAGGCTTGGCGGCAACCAGCAAAAGGCTGTGGTAGCAGCGAAGAAGGCAACGGACAGCTTGAAGACTTAGCGTGCGGAGGGATTAGCGCCACGAGAGGAGTATTATAGGCGTGGGGCGCGAGCGGCGGTTTGATTCCGCCCAGCTGGGCGCCATCATTGCCCCGCGCGTTTTTGGTTTCCCGCGAAAAGCGGCGTAGTTCCCCGAGGAAGATCGTGTGCAGGTGGAGAATCAGACGTACGGCTGCCGCAGGTGGTGGGCCCCCCCACGATTCGTCTCCCGCCGCGCAAGAAACGGAAAAGTCTCCGCGCGACGGTTCGCGTATCATGGTGGACCCGGGGGCTACTGTCGGTGTAATAAATACCGGGGTACAAAGAGCCTTAGGAAGGCCGGGAGGGCCCCACGCGTCAAAGGGCGAGCAAGGCCCAGCAATGGCGTGGCGAGCCCCTCAGAGGCAGAGGCCCCACGCGTCGGCCAGGCGAGCAAGGCCCCATGGCTGGCGAGCCCTCAGAGGCCAGGAGGGCCCCACGTCGGCCAGGGCGAGCAAGGCCCAGCCGTGGGCAGCCCTCGAAGGCCGGAGGGCCCCACACCAGCGGGTGCATGGGCGAGCCCCCCGGCGAGGCGAGGCCCCACGCGCCGCCAGCGGGCGTGGGCGAGCCCCTCCGACGGTGAGGCGAGGCCCTCAAGGCAAAGTGGGTGCGCCGTGAGCCCCTCTCGAGACCAGCGAGGGCCCAGCGCACAAGCGGGGCCAAGGTAGGGAGCATTGCGAATGAGTCTTGAACGAAGGCTCCCCTCTTCTGAAGACGAAGCGATTTAATGAGACATCACGCGGATGGACAGAGGAAGAAATGATTACCGCCTTCTGATGACACTTGCAGTGTCGGCGGCATCCTTGTGGCGCAGAAGAATTGACCGCAGAGAGAAGAGTTGCTTGAGGAGGCCGCCGTGTCGGGAGGGCGGTAGGCCCCACCCGCAGACTCACGGTGTGACTATCTTGGTCGAGGCCACTTGCGGCACGCGAGGCGAGGCCAAGGGCGCTGGCGTGAAGCGGCAACACGTTGCGTCTCTTCGTCGTGTCTTGTCGATGTATCTTGAGCACCGCATCGCCTACTCCTCGGCTCTCGCCATGCCCAAAGTTTGTATAAAAGGAAAGGAGAGAGGCGGAGAGGGGAAAGGAGGCACGGCGGCAGAAGCATTCGTGCATTCGAAACACTCTGTAAACACTTTCCCTTTCAACCACAATCAGAAAGAGCTAAGGCTCAGCAGGAGTAGGACTATTACCCGCGAGGGGGTCCGAACCTGGGTAAATCTGCGAGTCGCTCCTTGTTGTGCCCGACGCTCAAATCGAATCGAGCTTGATCGAGTTGGCTAGCAGACTAGAAATCTGACCAGGGGTGTGATCCGCAGTGGTTGAGCGGAGAACACGCCGTCAAGTTTCATGGCCTTACCTTCTAGACAACCTTCGCACCCCCGGCTTCAGCAATAAATGGAGGAATTGGATCACCTCCTCCCTGCGGTCCTCCTCTTCCCAAATCCTCCTCAACGGCTCCCCGGGCCCTTTCATCACCCACCGTAAAAGGCTCCGCCAGAGGGACTCACTATCCCCCTTTCTATTCAACCTTGCAATTGAACCCTTACAACGCCTCTTGCACATTGCCACCGAGGAGGAGGTCCTTTCGCCTTTTCGAGGCATCCCGGCCAACCTACGTATCTCGCTTTACGCTGATGATGCTGCAATCTTTGTGGCGCCAATCAAGGAAGATATCTCGGCGCTGGCCCAGATCCTGCAGAGATTTGGCGAAATCTCTGGCCTCCGCACTAACTTTGAGAAGAGTTAGGTCGTGCCCATCGAGTGCAAGGGGCTTTATATCAACGACATTCTCGCCGATCTGCCCGCGCGGCGAACGTCCTTCCCCATCACGTACCTTGGCCTCCCACTCGCCATCAAGAAGTTAAAGCACGTACACTTCCAACCTCTGATTGATAAGATCGCTGGCTGTTTGGCAGACTGGCGGGGCAAAAATGATGTCAAAAGGGGGTAGAATCACCCTGCTCAAATCGGTTCTCTCGGCCCTACCGTCTTACACCCTATAAGTGATATCCCCGCCTACCTTGGTCCTTCAGACAATCGACAAACTGCGCCGCGCCTGACTTTGGTGCGGAAATGACAATGTTGTGGTGGGCGGGTGCCGTGTCAACTGGAAACTCGTCTACTCCCCGGCTACCCTTGGGGAGCTCAAGGTGCTAGACTTGAAGAATTTTGCGCGCCCTCCAATTGCGTTGGCTTTGGCTGGCTAAATCCGGCTCCCCCAGATCGTGCCTTGTCTCGCTGGACAGGGTGGACCCTAGTAGTGCGGCACTTTTCAGAGCAGGCACTGAGCTAGTTCTTGGGAATGGCGCCACCTTCCTATTCTGGACCGACGCTTGGCTCTTTGGGCAATCTCCAAAAGAAGTGGCTCCAGGACTTTTTGCGGCCTCCGCACGAAAAAACCGCACAGTCGCCGATGCTCTTCACAATAACAATTGGTTGTTGGACTTACGACGGAATTTCACCCCTAGCCTCGCCTTGGAGTTGGTCTCCCTCTGGCAAAAGATCAGTCATGCTACGCTTCGTTCGAACTAGCAAGACCGAGCAGTTTGGCGTTTCTCCGCAGACGGGAACTTTTTTCTGTCCGCTCAGCATACCGCATACAATTTGCTGGAAGAATATTTCCGACGGCGCTAGCGCTAATTTGGAAGCAGTGGACGCCCTCTAAGTGCAAGTTCTTTGCTTGGACGCTCTTCCTAAGGAGGATCATGACTGCTGAGGCCCTCTTGCGTAGGGGGTTGCCGAATAATTACTTCTGCGTACTTTGCCTTCGATGCCTAGAGACCTCGGAGCACCTCTTTCTTGAGTGCCCCTTCTCCTCCCAATTTTGGACCTCCTAGCTTCCAGGCTTAATGCCCCACGCCTTCTCCGCTCTGCATGAACCCACACTGAGGATCTCAGCGCCTGGTGGGCCGAGGACATCCTGCAACCCAACCTTGCCCTAGGCCTAGGATCCGTCGTGTTAGCAACCTTATGGCATCTTTGCCTCGAAAGGAACAATCGTATTTTCAACTCGGAAGAGCTGCCACTGATGACATTCTTCGATATGCTATTGGAGATCCTGCGCCTTTGGGGGGTGGCAGGAGCCTGTTTTGTAATAAGCTAGCTCACTTGTAACACGCATCCGGGAGGAATGTGTCTAAACCTCTCCCTAAATTTTAACCATGTAACTTTTCTACTGAATTAATACAAGGCAGTTCTCCTGCCTTTTCTTTAAAAAAAAAACATCGTTTCCAGGACGTAGTTTTTGCCATTTATGTGTCCGTGGAGCTTGCGAAGAACAAAGCGCCATAGGCTACCCTTAAATGGCTCAAACAGTTTGGGGTGCATTTTTTTTGTCACGTGTTAGTTTTATGCACAACGTAGGAAGTAATTCTTGTATTTGTTTTTTTCGCAACTCTAGAAAATGGTCGCACAACCCTCGGCCTACCAGGTGACGATGCACCTCGAGGCGTACATGTCTTTGTGAAATCTGAAATTACATTAGGGGGCGACTAGCCCACGGTATCCCGTCGGGGGTCGGGAGCCCACCCCGACGGGATCCCTCCCCTCCACTCACCGCCTCCTTCCTCGCGCGTCCTCCCCGCCCGCGCCGCCTCCTTCCTCCGCCCGGCGGCGGCGTCCTGCGCCGCCGGCCCCTCCGCCGCCTCCTTCCTCTGCCCGGCGGCTCCTCCTCTTGTTCAAGACACCCGCCGCCCGCCGCCTCCCTCCCCCGCACGCCGGCAGCGCCCTCGCCATGCTGCTGCCGCGCCAGCGTCACGCCCACCCTAACCCGAGGGGTGAGGGCGGTCCTCCACCGCCGGCCGACCGCCTTCATCCCCTCCCCCGGCTCCGGCAGCGCCACCGCCGCCTCCGCCGCCGCCCCTGACGAGCCCCATCCACCGCCGGTCTACCGCCTCCCCGACCTCCCTCTAAACCCGAGGGAACCCAAATGTTCCCTAACCCTAACCCGAAACGGCGGCGGCGAGCTCGATGGCGCGACGGCGAGGGCGACGGCGAGGTCGACGGCGTCGAGGTAGGCCTCCTCCTTCCTCCTCCTCCCTCCTCCTCCTCCTCTGCACAGCGGCGAGGACACGTGACACACGGGGACGGATCCCGCCCCGGACGGGATCCCGTTGCGTAGAATTTCTGTTACATTAACTCTCTGATATCCAGCACTGTGCAAGCACGCAATCATGCGTCACTAGCCATTGGGGCGCATTACTAGCTGTTGCAGACCGTTCAGACGATTGCACCCACCCCACTCAGCCGCCCGGCCAAGCTATTTAAGGCCCTCTTTGATAGCTTGTTTAGTTTTAGTTTAGTTTTTGTTAGACAAATTTGACCATCTTTGAAAGTGGTATGAAAAGGCTAAATAAATTATTAAAAAATATTTTTGAGATCTTTGAGAAAAACCCGACAAAGTTATAAAAAATTATTTTCAAAAAATAAAGTGAATGGTGTATATAGAAATAACAAAAGTTGCAATCCCAACAAAAACTAAACTAAAACAAGCTATCAAAGAGGCCCTAAGACCCACCCGGGCTACTCAAAGCATCACAAAGAAGAGAGAATAGAAGAAGTGTAAATGGAAAGAAGAGAGAACAAAGGAAGAACAAGAGAAACAAACCCTGTGACTGATACGGAGTTCCCCTCACACCCAAAGGAATGTATAAGAAGGTCATCCTAGAAGGCATTTAGACACCTATATATCTATGCGGTGATCTTTGCAAATTCGTGAGGTCCACTGAACTCTCCTACACCTACAATAGTAGGTATTGGATGTGCACAAACTATGCACATGACCAAAGCGAAGAGATGCAGAGGCAGGGCAAATACCCAATAAGTTGCTTATCACATTTATATTTGCATAAAAAATATAATACTGCTTGAACTAATCTATACATCGTGTTACTCTTTGTAGCCTTCATTGTGCGATTTCATTCAGTACTTGGACACCAAGCAGACTCTGTAACAATGGGAGTGTGTTGAGGGAGGTGCGGTCTTGCAGAACTAATGTGGAGGAGCAATGGCACAAGGCCAAAGTGGAAGAGAAAAACAGGCATTGGTAAGATGAGTTGCCTGCATAGAGAGGTAGGGTGTATGGCGGAAGCGTATCCTCTGCCGTACTGCCCTGCAGTTGGAGTGACTGACATGTGGGCCCCACACGCCCCAAGCCCACATGTCAGCGGCAGTACGGCAGGGGGCAGTACGGCAGAGGATATGCTTCCGTGTATGGCAGTGGCAACGCAGGTCGACGAGCGTGAGGCCACTCAGAAAGGAAAGCACAAGATGATTGCTGGAGCTAGGACGGCAGAACCCAAAACCTTTGAGAAAAGAAATACCCCGGTGCGCCCATTAGATTGATTGTAGTTAAATATCAATATGTTTTTAATTTTTTAAGACATGATAGGTTTGGATTAATTCGACACACTAGTACCATATATAGGTATACCGCACATGCCATTGTTCCTCTACCATGCCATCCATGTGCCAATAATCATCAGCTGCTTGTCTGAACCATGTTCAAACTATGATCACTTGTCTGTTTTGCAATTTTTTCGTGTCGGGTCATAGGGGAAACTCACATAATGCAACAGTAATATCTAACGGAGAATTTAATTTGATGAACTTTTGCAAAATTATTCGAGAAAGATACGCAACTTTTTCACGTACTGAATGTCATAACTGTTAGTCATAATCATTAAAGTTGATTAATATATAATCTACCTAATTAAACAACCCCCTCCTCTGCCCCACTTTACAGTTAGTGAAATTGAAAATTTGTAAGTGGCAAAAAAAAAAAATCGGGAACTGCCGAATACCGGTCGAGTACGAGTGACGGATTAGACCCGGCTAGTCTTTGGGAAAATGGGTCGGCCAAGCGTGCCGCCGAGCCCGGCCGAAAAAACTGTGGAAGCCAGACGCATCCGATTGAGATGAATTTGTACCGCCCGCCCGTCTACAATCTGACCCGCCGTGCCGCCCGTCCGCCCGCACGAAAGTGGCCCGACCGGTTCGACCAAGCATGGCAGCCATATCTCCATCCGAATCGCCCCACCCCACCCAAATCATGATCGTCTCCACTTTCCCCATTCCTCTCCCCCTCTCTCCTCTCATGACCCCTCGATTCCTAACCCTAGAAATGGCGGCGGAGGGTGTGGCGTCCAGATCTGGGGCTCCATGGCGGTGCGGCCTCCACGACGGCGCGGACTCCACGACCGCGCCTCATCGACAACGTACCACGGCGGGATAAGCTCGTGGCCGTGGGGAGGCGGTCCGTACCAGGCGACGCCGCCTCGTCGACCTCGTCTCCAACGCAGGTGACTCCGTCCACGACCCCGTCCACAATGGCGATCACATCTACCAATGGTACGCAATTATGGAGATATTTGCTTCGATTTGTCACCGGTGCATCGATTTCTTCCCGTCGCCTCGCATCCTCTGCTGCCTTTTCTCCCGTGATAGATCTTCTCTCTGCTCCTCTCTACTCCAGTGCTCCCTATAAAGGAGTTCTCTCTTCACCCTCCTTCCCTCATTCTCTCATTCTCTCACAGTCTGTAACTCTTTATCCCTCTCCATTGTTCATGCTACGCCTATGAATATGATGCCGAGGGAGAGGAGGAAGCAGCTTGTAAATCGGAAAGTAGCCCCCAAAAAAGTCTTCGGTTTGATTCTGAAATGTTCATCAGTTCATGTGATCATGTCATTCATGTCTTAGCTACTTTTAGTTTCATTTTGTCAAGTTTGATTATGTTCATGTGATAATTGAAATGGTCATCAGTTTGTTTCTGGAATGTTCATCAGTTTGGTTCATGTGATAATTGAAATGGTCATCAGTTTGGTTCCTGTGATAATTCATGTCTTAGCTATTGAAATGTTCATTTTTTCTGAATTTTTAGAGTTTCTTCTTTGTTTTGCAAGACCGTGCGTGCTTGGGCGGCACGCACGGCCTCGCCCGCCGTCATTCGGGGTCGTGCCGTGCCCAGATTTTACCTTCGCACGACGGGCCGTCGTCGTCTTGCGCAAGACGCCCTAACTCAAACACTACTAGGGTGGGCATTGATATTTCGGTTATTTCGGTTCGGTATTTGGTATCTAAACAAAATCGGTATTCAAGAAGTGATCGCGAAATTTGTGAAAATTTACTACCGAAACCGAATATACCGAATAATTGATTCGGTATTCGTATTACGAAGTTACCTTGAGGAGGAAGGAGGCCCGTTGCTGCGTCATGGCCTTGAGGAGGAAGGAGGCCCGCCGACCGCCGTTAACGTTGGCCGTCATGAGCCTTGAGAGGCGCCATGATTAGCCGTTACTGCTGCAGGAGAAAGGAGAAGCCGCCATGGCCGCCACGCTTTACTTGCCGCCATGAGGAAGGAGAGCCGCCGTTAGCCCGCTGCCGATGGCGTGGGGAAGAGGGGAGGACCGAAGGAGGAGGAGCCAAGGTGGGGAGGGGCGGCTAGGTGAGGTGAGGGAGGCGCCGCCGCCGCCAGATCTGGATAGGGACATAGGGTTGGGGTGGGGAGGAAGGCGCGTCCGCGAGACCGCGACCGCGCGTGCGTGCGTGGGGGAGGAAGAGAACGGAGGCCCGGTAGGGTGGGCCGTCGGGGGGGAGGCCGGGACCGGGAGGCTGGGCCGTGGGGGGGAGGCCGGGAGGCTGGGCCGTGGCCAATATTATCGGGATATCGGTTTTTGACGGCCCGAAACCGAAACCGAACCGAATTTGCTCGGTTTTCTAAAGCCAGAAACCGAAACCGAACCGAAATACCAAAAAACCGAAATTTTTGGTTCGGCTCGGTTCGGTTCGGTTCGGTTTTTTCGGTTCGGTGTGAAAATGCCCACCCCTAAGCACTACCCCCGGCCATTAGCCCCAGGAAGAAAAGTCGAATAGCCGTGTTGTGGGCTGACCAGGCCACCTCAACTTGAGCCCATCAGTCTAACGGCCTAGTATCCATGCGTTCGCGGTTCGGCCCGCTCGGCCATGCGATTTGGGCCCTTGTGAATGAACGAGTCGGAGCCTCGGAGTCGGAGGGGCGGACACCGCGAACCGGCGGCGTCTTTTCGTCGGCCGCCGGCGGCGAGACACACACCGGCCGACCTGGTAAGCGACGAATCCCCACTCCCCGGTAATGACACACGCGGCGCTCTTCGTCCGTTTATTTTCCCCCAAATACCAGACGCGATCGGTCCTAGAATGTAAAACTCCCGTGAGGGTTCATGGATGCAGCCGCGGCCGAATGATTTCTGTGGAGAAATTGAAGGAGACTGTGCTCATTCCGCTGCTTGTTGCATTGCTCAAGTTGTGCGTCCTGCCTGTATCCGAGTGATCATTATGTTTGTGGTGTGGGGGGAGGCAGTAGCCGGGATCGTTCAATTACTCAGGTGTTCTCGTGGTGTTAATACAGATTTCTCTGTCTTCCTGGCCGCTTCTGCCTGGTCCCGGGCCGAGTTGAGCCTTACATGTGCTGACTTCGCACTTGGTCGGCTTGCGTCAAGTTAGGATTTGTGGCCACATGTAGATTTCATGCTATCCGGTCATTAAATCTAACCAAGATTTTCTTTGCCCCTCTCGGCTGAAGTTCTTGTTCTCGAAGAACACTGGTGATTTGATTCTCTTTTGGTTAACATCCTACGCCGGTGAAAACAGCAGGATAAAGTCATAAAGATCACTTTGACCTGAACAAGTTACCACCGCTGGTCTTCCTTCTTTCTGCTGTGAGGATTTTGCGTGATATTGATTGTTTTTAACGAGATTCTGGTTTTGGGGTACTAGCAGCATTCCCCTTACAAGAAGCTAGCATTTTTATGCTGAGAGCAGCATCGTTATTTTAATGCTTAAATAATGAAAACCAACTAATTGAATATAGTTTGGTGAGCTGATTATGCAATTGGTAATTGTTGACTGTTGTCTCTCTCTTTCTGCTGTAAATCTTATGTATAGTATTATAGCAGTTACCACACTTGCTAAACCATGAAGACAAGTTCAGATATGCAGTTCATCTGGTCAGCGCTCAGCCTACATCTTCTCATGAATAAATTTTTATTACTGATTACACATCAATATACATGACTGCGATAGTTCCATGTATAAATGTAAATTATTAGTTTGCAGGATAAGAACATGATTCAGATATAATCTGCCCAAAAAATTGGAATTTGGTCATGTGCTCATGTTACAGACAAGACGACGATCTACAATATGTTTACGCTTAATTTTTGCCAGCTTGTCTTTTGTAGATAATGATGGCCAGACTATTTTTACTGTCACATGACTATTGGAGGGCTATTTTAATTTCTACATGTTATCTGTTGGAATGCTTTTGATGTAAGGGATACATGATTCGTATCTGATGCTGTTTCGCAATGATCCTGTGCAACTGTACTCATTTCTACTTGTCCTTGTTCATAATGTGCATCTGCTGACATCCAAAACAATCATTTTCATAGTGAAGAGCAAGTATTTTACAGAATTGGCAGGCGCCAGGTTGCATACAGATTTTTGTTTGGCTTCTTGTATAAGCTGCTCAGACCAGATGGTCCCTAACTGAACTATTAAGTATGCTCATGTGGTATATTTTGTGAATGTAGGCTAAAATCATGGTCCATGAAAGCAAGAGGTCCTGCATGTCATCTTTTGTGAAAGCAAGGAAGCGTTTTCACTACATTTGGATCTCCTTTATAATCCGGAACTGGTTTTATGCCTTCTGAACCATGGGGCGAAAGTGCAAGCAGCTAGCAGGCTGAGAGCCTGACTGACATCAACATGTCAAAATCCAACCTGTGTAAACTTATTGTGTCATAGATCCTTCGTCTTTGCACCCTGGTATGACTTAACTTACAGAGTGTGTACTGGTCTATGGATTGTAATAAGGTTTTGCAAGTCCCGGCCTCCCGGGTCTTTCCTGTGCTAGTGCCACTTGATTATTAGGTGGAGGGCTCAGGTAATCAGGTGTATGTTTGGTGCTACAACTGTACATGGGAACAGCTGAGCTGGATGGTGTGTTGATGTGATCGAGGAAGGATGGATAGGTATGTTCTGTCAAATAGCTCCTGGATTCTTGGATATGTGGGACAAAACAGGGCCATGATAAGCAATACATGATGGTTCTTGCATGTGCAGCACAGGAATATTGAGCTATGGACTGATCAATTGACAATTTATACTTTTTTTTTTGTTATTTTGGTTATAATAGAAGTTGGTGCCTAGTAAGCGAATTGGACAGCACAGTGTTCTATTATGTTAAAATCACTTTTGATAATCTGGTATTACCAAATGATATGTTTATCTCTAAAGTATAACCTTCTCTCTTTCTAAATAACAACACGTAATTTGTTAGTTCCAATCGAATTTCTGACCAGTGGAGTCAAATGGTCAGCCAATTATCTGTTGGCCACTAGCTTAATTAAGAGGCACTTGAAATCATCAAATCATTGTGTTTCGCACATGCTGTGATGCTCTTTTGCTCATTTGGCAGGTTACCGGAGGTTACCTCTGTTTTGTTCACCGGCAGATCAAGTATATGACAACCCAAGTGCTGCCAGATTGTTCACATTGACCCTGATTTTGATTGCTCAATATGAAAGCAAAGAGAATTTCATGCTAGGGGTTGGTATATTTCCTGTGGAATTATTGCATTTGCATTATTTCAAAAACATACTGTACCAGTGTACCTTGGATATTACCTGTATAGTTGTTGCAAGACAAAAGGGTATCACCCCCAGTTCCTTTTTAATGAATGACACTGACAATTCGTGACTCAGTACAGTGGTGCGTAATATGGTCAGCATCCTTTCATTTCTACAGTTTAAATAGGCCATGTCAAATAAAGATCATGTGATCTTGACCTTTTTTCCCATGTCTGCATGGTAATGAAAGAGGCTGTTTCATTACTCGTTGCTTGATCTTGAATTGCTCAACCGCACCTACGACTGCTAATCTGCTAAACAACTGAGCATTCTATAAGACAATTGAGAAGGCAGAATCCAAGGTAGCATCATCATAGACTAAACTGGCACATTATATCTCAGGCAGAGCTAAAGAAGCCAGGACAGTAAAAGAGAAGCTGCTCAAACACCACTGCCATGTAGCAGCACACAATGACCCCAACTATGTATATACTCACTCCTAGCTGATGTAGCTTCACCATCCATAAGGCCTCTGCTACATGTCAGTACGCGTGCAGCTCCATACTGAAACTAAACAAGCATTCCTAAAACATTTTAGCTAAACCCTTAACGGCTACAAACTCAAGTCCTCGAAAGCACTAAGCTGCATCAGTTCGCCACCGCTTTCATGGACTTGGGTGCCGCCTTGTCATGGCCGGCGGCGTTCGCCTGCGGGGCAGCGTTGAGGTCAGGGATGGGCGCACGGCCGCCGGGCGGCGCCGCCGCCGCGCCATTGCCGCCGGCCTTGCTCGCCGCCGTCTTGGCGAGCCGCTGCTTGAGCTCGGAGAGCAGCACCTGGTTCTCCTGGTTCAGCAGCTGCGCCTTCTTGCGCAGCCGCTCGTTCTCCTTGAGGATGTAGCAGTTCTGCAGGTACAGCTTCGCGTTCAGCCTGTCCATCCTGAGTGAGCGATCACCTGCAACAAACAGGGAAACACGAGTTAGCAGCAGCCGTGGCAGCGGCACCCATTAGTGCGTGGGCCCCCTGCTTCAGGCTCTCAGTCGCGGTAGTATTCTTGCTTTTGTTTTGTTGCGTGCTTGAGCCAATGTAACTCGTGTTAGTTTCATGCTGCTACGACTGCAGAAAAGAGGACTTAGGAAGCTGAAACAGTGAGATGTATCGCGCTCGAGATCCAATAAAAATACCCACGACGCTGTCCCTGCTGCGGCAACATCCTCAAAGGCAAGGCAACAAACCATGTCATGCTTATGCACACAGTGAGACAAAAACAGAGGACTAGCCGTAGTCCAGTGGACTGCAGCCCGCGTGTCACCAAGCACCACCCTCAAGCTTCTAAGCACTAAAGAAAGGGGAGTGTTAACCCATTCTAAACACGTCATCACAGCTACACCAATGTTAATAGAATATGATAGCAACCAGAGCAAGTTGCAGAGATGCCAAGACATAAACAAATCCGAAAGGCATTGGATATTTGGATTGCATTGCATGCAGCTACGCGAGATGCAAAAGTAGAAGCGAACAAAAAGAGACTCAACAAGCACGTAGTGCTTACTACGCCGAGAAAAGAAAGCAAAGGAGAGGCCCCATTGGCACGCATGGCTCCATGATTGTGCATGCATGCATGCAAGATCGCCGCCGAAAAGAAAGCGATGAGACCGAGAGCACCACCTTGTTGGGAGCCCGAACGCCTGGTGCTGCTGCCTTGGGTTGGGAAGATGAGACGGAGACTACTAAAGCAGAGGAGGCAAGATCTTGATGATACTATGAGATTGCTGTGGGGGCAGGGAGAGAGAGAGAGAGGCAAGAGGCCTTCTTCGCAGTGCGTGAGACGCTGTGAGCTTCTGCTTGTGCTTGTGCCTGCTAATTGTGTTGGGTGGTGGGGCTTATTTATAGGCGCACGAAGAGTAGCTCATTCATGGTTCATAGATGAGATAGCTTTCTCTCTTCCATGACCAGAGCGGCTTGGGACGGCTTAGCTCGCTGTGTCGCTGACACAGCGGGGCCCGACGCGTTAGGCCGGTAGCTGCACGCACGTACGGGGGCGCTCTCATGAGGGCTTTGAACGCGAGGGGAGAGGCAGAGGAGGGGTATCATGCACGGTCGTGAGGGGGACGGCAAAAAGGCAGCGGCGAGCGGAGGAGGCGGACGGGCGCCGGACGGGGGAGGCGGCAGGGGCTTAAATGGTGGCTAATCATGAGGCCGGTTTGTGGCTGCATGCAGGGACTGCCCGGCCCGCACGTGACGCGCGCTGGCCGCGTTTTTCCTCGCACGCGCCGCCGTTGCCGCCGTCACGCTCGCGCGCGGCCGGCCGCACGCACGGCGCCGCCCAGCCCACCCTGTTAGGCTCTTACCGTCACCAAGGAAGTACTGCACGCACCGCAAGCAAAAACTTGTAGACCAGGGATATCTTTCGTCGCAGTTACTCGTAGTAACACCGATGGTGATTGTTTAATTGGTACGGTTTTGTATCCTCCACCGTCATGATCATGGTATTGTTTTCTTTTTGAACTGCCGTCCTATTTCGTTGATCAGTAGGAGAAAATAAAAGTAAAACCACAACGCTCTGCTGCAACCCTGGCCAAAGCCAGACACCTCTGGTCATCGCTAGGAACACCACCGACAGAGAAGAGAGAAGGAAATGCAACCCCACACAGCTGTCATCTAGGCCAAAGGCCGAACAGGAGGGAGATACAAGGGAGGGAGAAGGGGGAACAACACCAACACCCATACAACGACGAGCAACTCCTAAGCAGCAGACCGAGCGGAAACCCCTAGCGCAAAACGGTGACCAGGATGCCTCCAACAAGGTAGCGACGGGGAGAGAACCCGCCGCCGTCGCACAACCGCTAGGGTTTTCACCTAAAGCAAGGGAAGATTCGAAAGGTGATGCCTCCAATGAGGGAACGACACCAAAGGCGATACCAACACCATCCCGAAAAGGCAAGGCTTTCGCCAAATACCTGCCCTACTAGCGCTGAAGGCAGGGGCTGACGATGGTCGATAGCACCAGAAGAAACGAGCCGCCGGCCGAGGACATAGAGCCGGAGAGCATGCACGAACGCCGCCACTCGACGCAGAAGAAGCTGCCCATGCCACCCGACACCTCGGAGAAATGGAGGATCACGACGACGGGGATGGGACCGAGCCAAGAGGCAGAGAACGAGGACGCCGCCGGAGAAAGGTCGCCAGCCAATGCCGTTGGAGATGAGCCACCACGCCTGGTGGCCTGCGCACGGGAAGCAAAGGAGGCCAAACGCCATGCCACCCAGGCGGCACACGCCTAACCCCGCCACTAACCCAGAAAACGCTAAACCTACACCACCGAGCACCTCGCACGGAGGGAGGGGGCGAGGACAGGACCAAGCTAGAGATAGGGGTCGACGCGCCGCCGAAAGACGGGCGACTGCCCACCACGCCACCACGAGAGGAGCCAAGGAGCCATCGGGCACACGCCCCAGGAGCCCACTTGCTCTGTCCGCTTCGACCACTTACCAAAGCGGACCCCCTAATCGGTCTCCACCGAGACGGGCTTAGGGGGAAGGGGAAGAAGGAGAAGAAGAAGCCGGTGCCAAGCTCAGCTGAGCTACGAGGCCACCGAACACATGAACCTGGAGCACACCCGCTCCGACCGCTCCAGACAACAGCGCCAGATCCGACCCTGGAGCACACCCGCTCCGACCGCGCCAGACAACAGCCACCAACGGAGCGGACCCCCTAGACGGTCACCCGAGACGGGCCAAGTAGGAGGGGGCGAGGCAAAAGGAAGAGGGAAAACCAGCGACAAGCTCCACCACAGCGCGCGAAGGCGGAAATGAAGAAGGAAAGCCACGCGTCCAACTTGGTCGCCGCACGACGAGGGCAGAGGAGGAAGCCGCAACCGCCGGCCACCTTTGCCACCGCAGGACGTCGCCACGCCTTGAAGGGCAACCATCGCCGGCCACCCCGACCGTCGCAAGCCGGCACCACGCCTAGAAGGCCCTCGAGACGGGGCTGCAGCGAAGCACGCCAATGTCGCAGGACCGCCGAAGCTGCGCTACCGGAATCCATCCTCGGTCGAGAGGGCCCGTGCCTGCGCCGAACCCGGCGACCTCCTCGGCCAGATAGATCTGGAGTCAGAGCCATCGCCGCTAGCCACACCTACAAGCTGCAGCCGCAGTTCAGCGAGAATGGAGAAGGGGGTGCCTCTCCACCACCATCCCAATGGAGGAGGCACCGGTGGCCGGAGTGCCCAGGATCTGAAGAAGCCGGCACCGCGGAGGAGGTCGGAGGACCGGGCGCCGCGCCGAAGCAGCAACCAAGGACTGAAGGGGGGCGCGGCCCGAGCTCAGATCTGGGGCGCTGCCTGAAAGAGGATCCTAAGGCCTAGAGGGGGGCTGAATAGGCAATTTTATAACTTTTTCAATTATTATTGAATTAACATCATATTAAGATTTACCCAATCCTAGTTGCAATTATCGAGTAAGCGGAAGCCATATACTAAACACAAACAACTAAGACATGGCATTCAAATTCATCACAAGCAATGCAATAAAAGTAAGTGCGGGAATATAAATGAGAGGGAGACACGGTATTTGTTTGACCGAAGTTCGGAGCCGCAACTCCTACTCTCCATTGAGGCTACCCCTTGCGCACAAGGACCGGCTCGCTCTCGAGCCTCACGCCTCACTCACTCCCGGTAGTCGTTCCGCCACTCCGGCGAGGTGGACTCCGTCACCCGTACACCGACTCAAGAGTAACCACACGCCAAGGCCTACTCCCAAGCCCACGCCTCCACGAAGGATGTCTTCAAAAGTAATAAGCCCGAAACGCCCCGATCATGCCGGATCGAAGGACTTCCATGAAGCTCGGTATTGGGGTTTGATGGATTGTGGCTTTGGATGATCTTGTGGGTGGAGGAATGGCCCTAGAACACCTAATTGATGAGCTATGAATGTGGTAGGTGAAGTGGAGCAGCCAATCTCAAAATAGCCAGCCACTAGGTAGGTATTTATAGCCCCAAGAGTAAAACTAGCCGTTGCCCCTCGGAAGAGGACAAAAAGACTAGCCGTTAGCCTCTACCGGACGCCGTCCGACGGGCACCGGACGCCGTCCGACAGAGGCAACTGCTCACAAAAAATAGGTTTATCGGACGCCGTCCGGTCCCCACCGGACGCCGTCCGACAGCAAGATCGCGCAGGCGCTGGAGCTATCGGACGCCCCCCAGACGCCGTCCGGCAGCGAGAAACAGCCAAAATTTAACTTTATCGGACGCCGTCCGGTGACTACCGGACGGCGTCCGACAGTGAGTATAAATTTGGATTTTGGGCTGGTCGGACGCCGTCTGGCTTTACCAGACGCCGTCCGACAGAATAGAATTTCGGGTAAAAAGTGAGGGGGAAATTTAGGTGGGTTTCTCTCTCTCTCTAGAAATCTCACATAGGGATATTTGGGTATTTTTAGAGATGGTGGACTACGGAAACCGAGTTTTCAAGAATTCGCAAAGATTCGGCATAGTCCGAGATATTCGAACCCCTTTTGAAATCCGACGAAAAACAGGAAATAAGCCTAACTACTCCTAATCTATACGTGACCTCTTTTCTCGCCCGGTCACGCACTTGAAATCTTGTAGCAGCTCAGAAAATTGTCGTCGCTTCAAATTAGGGTTTATAAAAATCGCCGAGTCTTCGCTAGGGTTCCGAGAAGTCCAAAAACCCCCTAGCCCTTTATATTAATTAATTTTATCATCAATGCCACTAATAAAAATTAGGGCTCAACGATGCTCACACTGCCACTACGCCGCACCGAGGGGAGGTCAGGGCGCCGCTGCCTACACTGCGCCGAGGGGAAAGCGTGCCACCGCGAGCACGGCAACACCAAAGCGGGTGCCAGTGCGGTGGAGGAAGGGGCGTCGAAGACGAGGCCTCCCCGGCGGCAAAGGTGCTGCTCCAGGGCAAGCAGACCACTGGATCCGGCCGCCCCCCGTCGGATCCAGCCAGCCGCCGCTGAAATCGGCGCCGCCACGTTGGAGAAAGGAGGAGGAAGGGGCTGCACGGCAGGATAAAGCGGAGGACGACGAAGGAGGAAGAGAAGGAGGAGGAGGAGGAGGAAGGAAGGAAAGACGGGGAAGGAGGGGGCCGCCACCGCCGCCGGCCGGCGGCGGCGCTAGGGTTGTGGGTGAGCTTAGTGGAGGGGGAGCCCCCGTGTCGCCCCATCCTGTCTAAAATAATTACTTGTTGAACATGGAATTGTCATCGTCACATTCACTCGATCTAGCTATGGCCAACGATGTTCCTGCTTCAAGTCATTGCACTGCCACGTCTAGCTACACTACCTCACCTCGCCAATCAGGCTTGGTGGTGGCTGGCTACAACAATGTCATGGGGAGGAGATCACTTAAGAGGGGAATGAGAATGAAATTATGAGGTGTGCGAAAGGACTAGAATGCTTTTGTTTTGAAAATGCGAGGGCTTTTTTTGCAAAGAAGAATGTGAGATGGGGCCGTGGTAGAGTGCACGAATCTTAGGGGTGAATCTGGTGTTCGTGAAGGCGCTTCGAATCACTCATATCCGCCGATTGCATTTCTGTTCCTAAACTGAAACGGCATAGTTATACCATTTTGATAAGTGAACAGGCTTGGTGCTCCAATGATTTAATTGTCTTTTTGTATTTGACATGTAATTTAAAATAGGACCTGCAAACTTGATTGTACTATTGTCCCGCTATATTTGTCATCATGTACCATAAAATATATTATCTTTGTATTACCAAAAATAGAATTGTAGTTTAAGCAAACACTACTACAGAAACGTCCATCTGCGCCTCCTCATTACGGGGGGGGGAAACCATCAGTGATGAGCCTTGACAGGCACCGCCCCGCGCATGATCCCAGAAAATACCTTCAGTGATAGTATGAGTGTCACTAGTGGTTCTATGCTATCACTAGTAGTTCGAACATAGGATCGTTAGTGAATTTTGAAGCAAAATTCAAAATACCAATTTAGCATACACATCACATTTGAATGTTAACAGCTTGCTTACATTATCATCTACCTACTGATTACAGATTTAAGTGCTAATTACAAAATAATAAACATGTCCATGGCTATATATTACCATTTGAAACCCAAAAGGGCGTGAAGCAGAGCATAGCTCTGGATGCTCACATCCATAAGTTGTCGTCATCCTCCTCCTCTTCATCGTCGCAAGATTTGCCTCCCGACTCATCGGGGCTATCGTGGCGCAACTCCACCTCATCCTCCAACTTCGAGTTCGTGGAGTTGCTAGCCCGACCTCAACGCCGTAGGACCTCATCGCCGCTGTCATCCTCCTCCTCCTCCGCCTCCACCACCACTGAATGTGTGTAGCACGGCTCGCCGACAGAATCAAAGCCATCGTACAACCCATTAACAGATGAGGGCGACGACGGCGGAGAGCGGCGGAGAGGGAAGGAGAGGACGGAGAGGGGAGACGCTCAAGACGGGCCCGCTTCCTAGGGGGTGAGGCCATGCTTGCGAGATCGTGGCGGCTGTGGATTGAGGGGCAAGGAGGAATGGGGACGGCGGAAGGGGAGAGGTATATAAATACTGGTGGAATAGGGAATATTAAGCAATGGGGAGCGGCGTATTAAGGAATGCGAAGCAGCGGAATGGTCGAGGAGGAATGCAAACTCGCAATTCAACATGTTGACACATGAGTGTGGGAAAGACGAAGGGGCAATTCATACTGGCGGTTCATGTATTGAACATACCACTAGTAGTTTATTCACAAAACGGCTAGTGATACTATCACTAGCGATTTGTACAGAACCACTAGTGTTGTTACCACTAACGGTTTGAATATAGAACCGCTAGCGATAACAACCTATCACCTTCGAACCGCTAGTGATAGTCCTACACACTAAATAATTGGCCTGAGATTACATTGTTGCTGCCCATCTTCTACCTCTCGATACTGTGGCATCCAGTTGTAGCGAAGGACAAGGGAAAACAGTAGCAACTATTCAAATTATGCTCATTTCTCAAGGATTTGAAGTGTTTTAGTTGTTAAAAGGTTAGTGGTAACTCTCTAAGTTAGTTGCTCTCTTTCTTACTAATCTGAGCGGTTTGGAAGCTAGCTATATCTATTTTTACTAGATCTAAAGTTGAACATATGTAATGTTTCTTCTTGTTTTTGTTTAATCTATTACTATGTTTGCTAACTTTTGTCATTAGAATAGTATCGATGTATGGAGGAGAAAGCAATTAATATTTGGTTTCATGATATTTTCAAGCATGTACTTTTAGTAGAATATCGTACACGTGTAAACTTGTATACTTATTGTAAAGGTATACAATTCATAAAAATATGAGAAAAATTATAACTACCATGTCTCATAAAAATCATAACTTTTTGGATGTTTAATTTATTTGAAATTAGTCTTGCCTACCATATCGAATTAAAAAGGAGAGAAAAAGTGAAAAACAACCAAAATTATAGAGGTTTAAATCGGTCAATTAGAGTCGGAGACGTGATTTTTCAGTTTTAAACATAATGGCCTTGTTTGTTTCAGATTAAATTTAAATTGAATTAATTTAAATGAAAGTTTGTTATTTTTGTATAAGCCAAATGGTGTAATATTTTGTAGTCATTTTTATGGGGTTTTAAATAGTTATTCTTAGAGTTCGTAAAATAATTTTTTTATAATTTTTTGAATTCTTTAAAATGTCTTTTAAGAGGGTTACAAATCTGCTACAGGCCTTGTTTGTTTTAGATTAATGTAGAGTTGTGTTTTACTGTAGCAAATTTGTGACCCCCTCAAAATACGTTTTAACGAGTTCAAAAAATTATAAAAAAATATTTTACAAACTTTAAGAAGTACTATTTAAAACCCCACAAGAATGACTACAAAATATTACATCATTTGGCTTATACAAAAATAACAAATTTTCATTTAATTTAATTTAATCTGAAACAAACAAGGCCACAGTAAAACTTAACATTATCTAAAACAAACAAGGCCAATATAAGAGCATCCCCAGCAGGGCCTTCAAATTTTCCTACATCGCTACAGTAATCGCTACAGTAACTGCTACAGTGCAAAGCTGCTACTCACATGGACCAAGTTCCCTCCTAATGCATTTGAAAAATTTTGAAATAGAGGCCATTTTGGGGGGTGTGATGGGGATGCTCTAAAGGTACATCGATGGTATAGTTTTAATTGAAGTTCCTCAACGTTAGGCATTAATGGGTATAATTTTTTTTTATGTGTACACATATGAGATCTAGATCCAGTGACATATATATATGAAATTGACCCTATGTTAATTTTTGCAGATAATGATAGAGCATGTATGTACATTAAAAACTGTGCAACACAAGAGTACGTGACTGGCATACGAGGATTTATAAGAGCTGTCGTAAAGGATATGTAGGGAAGAGATGTTGATATCATATGATATCCATGCATTCACCGCAAAAACCAAAAACTGTATGGAAACACAGAGCTAATCGAGCTTTATTTGATTAATAGGGAATTTAAGAATGGTTATTGATGTTGAACGAGCCACGATGAGGAGAATACATAGGAATATGGTAATTCACCCATTTAAAACTTTGGGGAGTGTGATGTTGCTGGAAGTTGTTCGGACGATGAATACAACTTCGAGGAGATGATGCGGGACGTAGAAATGGACAACGACACATCAAAAGAGTTTGCTAAATTTAAGAAGTGGACATGAGAGTCGAAGAAACCAATATTTGATGGGTGTAAAACGAAATATACTAGTTTAGCAATTGTGCTTGAACTCTTACAAATAAAGGCAAGAAATCGATGTTCTGACAAGAGTTTTACTCAGCTTTTAGTACAACTTACAGATTTTTTCGGAGCTGCGTATCGTGCAAAAAAGGTAGCTTGTCCTCTAGTATTGGAGGTGCAAAATTCCACGCATGTGCGAAAGACTGTATCCTATACCGTCACGAGTACACACGCTTGCACTCACGCCCATTATGTGGGGCATACCTCTACAAGAGGAAGTCGGATGCACACGACAACGACCATCTCGTGGTCGGGAAAAAGCGAGGGCCATCAGTAAAGGTCATGTGGTTTCTACCGTTGGCTCCAAGATTGAAACGTTGGTTTGAAAATAAGGAGTCTAGATACCCTGCAGACGCTCCGCAATGGAGACTCATTGACCGTAAGTTCCTTGATTTTGTTTCGGACCCTAGAAACTTAAGGTTTGGGCAGAGCACGAACGGTGTGAGCCCCTTTGGTAACTAGAGCAGCAAACATAGTATTTGGCCTGTGAATCTATGCATATATAATCTACCTCCTTGGCTATACATGAAGCGAATGTACATTATGATATGTATACTAATTCAAGGTCCCAAGAAACCTGAAAATTATATCCATGCGTACCTAGAATCATTGGTGGAGGAACTATAGACCCTGTGGAACAAAGGGGTCAAGGTATGGAATGCGAACCTGTGGGAGACCTTCACGCTACGTGGCATGTTGTTCTACACCATCAACGGTTTCCTCGTGATTGGAAATCTATCGGGCATGATCATGAAAAGCAGCAAAACTTGTCCACACTGCTTAAAGGATGCCGCAAGTGTTTGGCTGAGGAACTCTCGAAGATTGTGTACATGCGCCATAGAACGGTCTTGCGCATAAGTCATCCATGTCAACAGATGCAGAAAGAGTTCAACAGAAAGAAAGAGGATAACTTAGCACCGAAGCCAACAAGCGGGGAAGAAGAACAAATCCATGACAGGATAAGGGATTTTAATTACGTGTTGAGAAAACAAAAGTTTGTAACAAATAGAAGGAAGACACAAACCACTCCAAATGGCAATTGGAAAAAGGTCTATTTTTTTGAATCTTTCCATATTGGGGAGTCCTGTTCATTCGACATTGCTGAGATGTGATGCATATTGAGTTAAATGTCTGTTACAGTTTGGTCGGTTTATTGCTAAATATGAAGGACAAAAAGAAAACCGGGCTAAACACTCGACTAGACTTAGTTGATATGAACATAAGAACAAAGTTATCACCAATATCGTCTGATAGCACTAAGGGAAAATCGTAAGTCCCTCCCGCGTGCTACACTCTATCCAAGGCCAAGAAAACTAAATTATGTCGGTGCTTGCAGGATGTTAAATCCCCGTCCAGTTACTCCGCCAATATGAAGAGGATTGTTTCAATGCATGATTTAAAATAATCCGGGTTGAAATCTCCTAATGACCCAGGCGATTCTTGTTGATATTTGATACTTGTGGATATGCTCATATGGTCACTGTCTTTATTGATGCCGTAATGTATATATGAATGGATGTTGATAAATAGATGTATATATGATTGCATGTTATAGCTTTGTATATGTGATTTTGTGGAATATGTGAGACATGATTTTGTGGTATATATGAGTAAAATGTGTGTTACTGGTTGTGTTTACAGAGGGCATAACTAGCAAAACCTGAGGTTAACCAATTTTTATGGATGGTTTTTTTGCCAGCAGAAAATTATCACCAGCGGATAAAACAGAGAACCGCCAGTGATCTAGTGATAATAAACATATCACTGGCGGTTCGGGTAATGTGAACTGTTAGTGATATACTCCACTTGTCATCACTAGCGGTTGGGTCGAAGAAACGCCAGTGATTTAAAATTATCATCACAATCACTTAATCCTTGGTGGTTCAAAAATCTAGTGATAATGGTTTCGATTCGATTCGTGAGTGATGAAATTTGCTGCAGTAGTAAAATCAAAACATATGAATTGAGATGAATGCATATGAGATCGACCATGTATTATTTTTCTCTACCGTAAAAGCTGTCTTACACCGTACTGGTCGATTGAAATCCGCTGCGGCAAGCCGGCAATGATAGACCTAGATCCGGTGGTGCAATGATTCCTGCGCGACGTGGTAGTAGTGGTGCTAGTAGCAGCGGCGACCTCTACCACGACCATCCCAATAGATGCGTGCATGGACTGGATCGCCTTGCCCTGCTGCTGTGCGCAGCTAGCTGGTGCTTCCCATGGAGACAGGCAATCAAGATTCCAGGGGAGTACAAGTGTACAGCCATGATCACCAATTAAAAGCAAAGCCATCATTTGGATTTCCCCTTCCCGTGTGCTCGTGCCACATTGCCGCCCTCGATGGCATTCTTATTCCTTTTCCTTCTCAACTTGTTGCACCACTCGAAAGCTTCATCGATGATGCTGCCGCCACACTCGGAGGCGGCAGCTACTGCACATGTTAGGGGTACGTACGTAGCGTCGGCGAGCTCGATCGTGGTGAATAAAATGAAAAGCAATCTTTACTCGAGTTGGATAAAGTTGGATCTGTTGTTTTCTTTTCTTCTTCTCTTTCATCGAATCTTTAAGATGAGAAATCATGCGCTGCAAAGCAAGTTTCACAGGAAAAGGATCTGAGTACGTAGGATGCGGATGCATATGCAATGTAGACGATAGATGGTGCTCCGCAACTACGCCTGCCCTGTGTACAAACTCCTAGTGGTGGCAGCCATTAGTTCAAGGGTTAATTAGGTAGATGTCAATGCTTAATGACGTCTATTTGGAGAACACACACCATTCAATAATATGTAAACTTGCCCTTCTTGATTGTAAAGTTAGACATAAATGTTAGAGTATATTGAGCCCTTGGGGGAGGCCCATCTCCTGTACTATTTATACTCCACTAACTGGCAATATAATCATCTATTCCGCTAATCTCTTTTTCCAACATGGTATCAGAGCCTAATTTTCGTTCCTAACCCTAACACTAACCTAGCCGCCACCTCTCACCACGCAGCCGCCGTCGCTGGCCATGGAGCCTGTCAGCTCCTCCATGGCTCTCCCAATGGTGTCGACGATAGCCTCCCCGGAGGCCCTGCACATCTCCTCAGTGGCGGCATCTCCTTCTCCCCTCTCGGCGACAACCACGTCGACGACGATTGACGCCTCTTCTTCCTAGGTCGCGCCGTCTGTTCCAGCCGCCAAACTCGCCCTCGCCGTGGCGGCTCAGATCGAAGCCGCCGTCGCCGCTCCCCCCCCCCCCGAGGCTTGCGAGGCCCTCACTGCTGCCGGCCTCGTACTACGTGCCATCGGCGCCCCTCCTGTGCAGTCGAACCTCTCCTGCACGGAGAACATCTCTCCCATCGGCATCTCTAGGGGAGGGGATGGGCGTACCTCCTTCGGTGGCCACTCCGCCGGACTCGGGGTCGACGTGCTCGGCTCCATCCCCCACCTCACTGGCCACGGTGCCGCCGGCCACCTCCCTGCCTGGCCGCGCCCCACTGGTAGTGGAGCTCCTGTCCCTACTTGGCCGCGCCCCACCGGTGGTGGCCCCCGCCCCACCGTCTCTCCAGCCGGCGACGCCGGTTGGCCCATCAGCCATCCCATCGTAGCCTCTGCCCCCGTCGACTCTTTCGGTGGAGGGGTGGGCTTTGGGGATTTCGGTGGGGGCCAGCTTGGAGCAGGCCACTTTGGCCTAGCCCTAGGCCCAAGTGGCAGTCTGATTCAGCACACTGACAACGCGTCCGGTATTACCTCGTGTTATCAAACCGGCCCTGTTGTCACAGTTCTTGACATTGGTACCAGCCACGCCATGGGTACTGGTGTTGGCACCCCCGCTGAAGACCCTGAGACGGTTGCCGTGCTCCATGTGCAGGCCATCGGCATCACGAGTGTAGCTTTGCTCGTCCCGGTGGTACTAGACCTAACAATCCTAACTACCACCGGTGGCGAGGGCTTTTTCTCGTGACGCTCAGCCGGTACGCCCTGGCGGATCACGTCCTTTCTCCGGACAGTTGCATCTCTGATCCGGCGTGGGCCTGTGTGGACTACGTCATCCTATCTAGGATATACGGTTGCATCACGCCGAACCTTCTGGAGGTGGTAATAACCAACACCGCCACAACCCATGGCGTGTGGATCAGTCTCGAGGATCAGTTTCTCGGGAACCAGGAGACGCGGATCCTCTACGTCGAGGTACAGTTTCACGCCCTCTGCTAGGGGGACCTCTCCATCACCGACTATTGCCGCCGTCTCCGAAGCCTAGCGGACAACCTTGCGGACCTAGGTCAGCCGGTCAATGACCGCACTCAGGTCCTCACCATGCTTCGTGGGCTAAACGAAAAAATTTCGGTTTAGAAGCAAATTATTGAGACCAAGACACATCTTCCAGACTTCGGCCATTCTCGCTCCTAGCTGCTACTCTACGAGCTTCAGCTCGGCTCAGATCCCACTGCTCCTTCCTCCACCTTTGTGGCAACTGCTCCCCGCCCACCTTCCGGTGTCTCTTCGAGGGGGGGGGGGACAATCACAAGGGCAATAATAATGGCAAGAACAGAGGCAAGAATGGTGGGGGCAATGGTGGGGGTGGAGGCAGCAGTGGCAACAACATCAGTTTCAGTGGTGGGACCAGGCGCCCTCCTGCGCTATTCTACTACAACCCCTGGACTGGTACAGTTCAGCTCTAGCCTTTTCAAGGCTTGGGCAATCTTGGACCTGCTCGTCCTCCTACACTGCCTATTTCGACTACGCCTCCGCGACCACATCCCCATGCCCTCGCCGATGCCACAGCTAGGCACGCCGATCCTCCACAACTTACAGGGCTAGATCAGGGCTCCCTGCAGCCTTCTACCCCAGGCTCGTGGAACACGATGGTGGGGGGCAGCTGGGATCAGCAGTTTTTGGTCAGTGCCTTCAACACCATGTCTCTTACTCCGTCCCCAGCACCGTACAGTGGTACATGGATTTGGGGGCCACCTCTCATATGACTTCAGATGCCGGTACTCTCTCCTCCTCCCTCTCTCTCCTGCCCATCCAACATCATTGTTGGCAACGGGCACTAGTCACCTCCACGGGTTACCTCACCTTTTCCACACCACAAGGACCCATTACTTTACGTAATGTCCTTGTCACACCTCATCTCATTAAAAATCTTATTTTTGTTCGTCAGTTCACTACTGATAACCACTGTTCTGTCGAGTTTAACCCGTCTGGTTTCACTATGAAGGATCTTCGTACCAGGAGCATGCTCGTCAGGTGCAAGGGCTCCGAGGACCTCTACTCCTTCAATCTAGCCTCCATCAGTCATGCCCTCACCGCTACCACATCCACGAGAGAACTATTTCTAGGCTAGCTAGCTCGACCTCCATCTCTTGTAATAAAGATAAACTCAACCATCTTTTACATGCCTGTCAGTTGGGTCGTCATGTTCGTCTTCCTTTTGTTTCCTCCATGAGTTGAGCCTTTCATAATTTCAATTAAATACATTGTGATCTATGGACATCTCCCATTGCTAGTGATTCGGGTTACAAGTATTATCTTGTGATTCTTGATGACTGCTCCCACTTCATGTGACCTTCCCTCTCCGTCTCAAATCTGACACCTTCTCAACAATTTCTTCTTTTCTTATGTTCGGAGTTAGTTTGGCACAACCATCAAGTGTGTACAAACTGACAACGGTCGCAAGTCTGATAACACCACATCTAGATCATTCTTCCCTACTTTAGGTGTTATTTTTCGCATGTCGTGCCCCTACACCTCTCATCAGAATGGTAAGGTTGAACGCGCCATTCGTACCACTAACGATGTGATGCGTTCTCTTATATTTCAGACGAGCCTCCCACCCTCCTTCTGGGTTGAGGCCCTCCATGTAGCCACCTACCTTATCAACATACGTCCCACCTCCACCTCCACCCTCTCCCACTCCACTCCTCACTTTGCCCTTCACGACGCTCATCCCGTCTATGACAATCTTCGTGTGTTTGGTTGCACTTGCTACCCCAACCTTTCTAGCACCGTCCCGCACAAACTCGCTCCCCGCTCCACCCTTTGTGTCTTCCTCGGATATCCCTCCGATCACAAAGGTTGGTGTTATTTGGATCTTACATCCAACCGTGTGATTATCTCTCGGCATGTCACCTTTGGTGAGTCGCACTTCCCTTTTGCCTCCAGCACATCCCCCTCCACACCTTCCCCTCCTGATCTTGATTTTCTAACCGAACGAGACAGTCCTCCTGTCCCTATCAGAGTGCGTGCCTCCCTGTCTTCTGCAGGTACCCTTGTTGCCCCAACGGTGGCCACGTCGGCCGCCCTTGCCGCACCAGTGGTCACGTCGACCACCCCCGCTGTCACTGCTGCCCCTGTTGGTTCCTCACCACAGGTTGCTGCCAGCAGTGCCACCCCACTGCTCTTGCAGGGTTTGGCGCTGGCACCCCCTGTTATGGACGCTACCAGCGCTGCCATGCCGGTCCCATCGTTCGTCCCAGCACCAATTCCCACTGCCCCTGTTGGACCCCCTCCACAGGTTTCTGTAGCGAGGCCCTAGCGCCTGCACCCCCTGTCGAGGGTGCTGCCAGCGCTGCCCAGCCGGTCGCTTCGTTGGTCCCGGCATCAGTTCCCGCTGCCCCTATTGGACCCCCTCCATAGGTTGCTACCAGCGGGGCCCTTCTGCCTCCCGTGACCAATGCTCATCGCATGGTCATGCGTCGCAAGGCTGGCATTGTTTTCCCGCCTCGCGATCGGCTAAATCTCCACATTACGGCACTGCCTCTCCCACCGACGTCGTATCGTGCTACTCTGTCCGATCCATACTGGCGTGAGGCGATGACCCGGGAATTTGAGGCCCTTCGTGCCAACCACACGTGGGATCTTGTCCCACCACCGGCCGGTGCCAACGTGCTTAGCGGCAAGTGGATTTTTAAGCACAAGCTACATGTTGATGGCTCACTTGACAGATATAAAGCTCATTGGGTCCTTCGTGGCTTCACTCAATGACCGGGTATCGACTTTGACGAGACTTTCAGTCCTGTTGTCAAGCCTGCCACCATTCAGACAATCCTCTCACTTCATCTCTCTCGCGGGTGGTCCATTCGCCAGCTAGACGTCAACAATGCCTTCCTCTATGGCGTACTCACAGAGACCGTCTACTGCGTCTAGCCGTCAGGATTTGTGTATCCCTCGTGTCCAGACCAGATCTGTCTGCTCAACAAGTCTCTATATGGTCTTAAGCAGGTCCCACGAGCTTGGTATAGCACTATTGCTTCACATCTCCAGTCTCTTGGTTTTGTTGAGGTAAACGCAGGCACTTCTCTCTTCATCCACCGTCGGGGCGATGACACAACCTACCTGCTGCTCTATGTGGATGATATTGTGCTGACTGCATCTTCAGATGATCTCCTCAGGCACATCATCACTGCTCTGGAGCATGAGTTCTCTCTCAAGGATCTTGGTCCTTTACACCACTTTTTTGGAGTTTTGGTGCACCGACGGTCTGGAGGTCTTCTTCTCTCCCAGCGCCAGTACATTATTGACATCTTGGATCATGCCGGCATGAGTGACTGCAAGCCGTGTGCTACCCCGGTAGACACTAGCTCCAAGCTCTCCACCGACGACTCTCCTATGACCGACACCACTCTTTACCGTAGTTTGGCTGGTGCTCTATAGTATCTGACCATCACCCGCCTGGATATCACCTATGCGGTCCAGCAGGTCTGTCTGTTCATGCATGATCCACGAGAGCCTCACTTTGCTGCCCTGAAGCGCATCCTGCGGTATCTGCAGGGCACTCTCGCCCTTGGCCTTCTTCTTTGACATTGCACACTGGTTCATCTCACGGTCTACACCAATGCTAACTGGGCTGGTTGTCCTGACACCCGCAAGTCCACCTCCGGCTATGGCGTTTTTCTCGGTGACAACTTGGTCTCCTGGTCCTCCAAGCGCCAGCACAGTGTCTCCCGCTCCAGCTAGGGATGAAAACGGATAGTATTCGGATACCTGTTTTTTTTTTGTCTTTTTTCTTCTATGGTAAACAAATAGGACATAGATTTTTTTATCCAAATTCATATTCTTGTTTTTTGTGTTGAGCTTGTTAAGATTCATAAAAAATGAACCCCAAATTCATTCTATATTTATTTAGATGATAGATAAGAAATTCGGATAGCATTCGGATTCGGATACGGATATTTTTTTTGATCTTTTTCTCTCTAGGAAGCAAATAAGGCGTAAATATTTTCATCTAGTTTGGTATTCTTTTTTTTGGTAATGAGCTTGTTAAAATGCATTAAAAATTAACACCAAATTCGTTCTACATCTATTTGAAAATGCCAAATTTGTTCAGACAATTCGGATATCCACTTTCACCCCTAGCTCCAACGCCGAGGCTGAGTGCGTCGCTGAGGCCTGTTGGCTTCGTCAGCTGCTACAGGAGCTACATAATCCTCTTCGCCAGGCAACTCTTGTGTATTGAGACAATGTCAGTACGTTCTACCTCTCCACCAATCCAGTGCAACATCAGCGGACTAAACATGTTGAGATCGACCTGCACTTTATTCGTGAGGGCGTTGCTCTCGGTCAAGTGCGAGTTCTTCATGTTCCCACGACGTCCCAGTACACTGACATTTTCACTAAGGGCCTTCCCATGACGGTCTTCACCGAGTTCTAGTCCAGTTTGAACGTCTGTGCGCCGACTGTTCCGACTGCGGGAGAGTGATGGTCCTTTTGTTTTGACCGCGGGGAGTGTATGTGTGTTTGCTTTGTATCATTCTAAACTGTGTAGCGCCGTTTAGAATGCGGGGGAGTGTTAGAGTATATTGGGCCCTTGGGGGAGGCCCATCTCTTGTACTATTTATACTCCACCAACTGGCAATACAATCATCTATTCCGCTAATCTCTCTTTCCAACAATAAAACATTATGCATATTTTAAAACATCCGCTAAAACTCTTCATTGCACCTCCTACTTTCTTGTCCCTTCTACTATAGTGAAGTTGAGGGGAGGGGCTCGCCGAAATTCGTTGTAGGCCATGTTTTTTCCTAGGTACAATTATAACTAGAAAGATCTAGGGTTCCTTATCCGTGCTACTAGGGCTCGACGAGGTTTTTTCGTCTTTGGCAACAATTTTTGACATGCAGGCATGGGAGATGCTGTTGGAGGTACTTGTTTCTCATTTCTCTTTTGCAAAGCTTCATAGGGCTTGCTCAGATTGACGATGGAGGATTCTGTGTAGGGGTGGCGATCGGTTGGGTCCCCAATCCCATCATTGCGGCGACATGTTGGCGAGTGGAGGTAGAGAGGAGGCCTTCATCGCCAAAGCCTCCGATGATGAGTCTAATATTCATAGTTTATCAACAACAATGGAGGTGTGACTACCACCACTTTAGTGCTCCTCACTACATTGAGAACAGAGAGTTGTAGCAGCCAACAGTGGTGCTGGCATGCTTCATACTTTTTTGTTAACGATGGTTCGACGTTCTGATAAGAAACAGTGAGTGGTGTTTTGCAGATTAGCCCTTCCTTGTGGAGGCACTTAATTTGTATTTCATACTTTATAAAAAACTTGGTTGGGTTTTAGCCCTTGGATATAACATATTGCTCCATTTCTAAGAAATTCCTTTCTAGCAAGTGTGTGAACATGGCTTTTTGAAAACATTCCCTCCCCCTCATTTCTTCAACCTCCCTTCCATCTCTCTCCTCTTTCCTAGTGCTCCGATGCGGGCAATAGGTGCTTCGTCATATGAGCGACTATCATGGAGGCCATGCAAGGTCATAGCAGCGATAGAGCGACAATGGGTGGGCTAGTTAGGCAAAGCGGGTGAAAGGTATTCTATGATTTGCAAAACGACAAGTTGACAATGTCCGATTAAGTGGTGGTAGTTCTAGAAAGAGGACATTGAACTGTGGCATCTATCTAATCAACTCATGTAAAAGCCTCCCTCCCTAGGAAGATATATAGGACTCTCATTGTTCTTAGTATAATAGTAATACATCCAGTACGTTGTATATAAATTAAAGGGAATTAGACAAGCTAGATGGTACAAGGATGATGAAAAATTACAAAGGGGAAAGGCTCTCGTGCGGTGAATCTCGGTGATATGATTTGAGGGAAGTTAGTCTTCCTATCTGTCTTGCCTTTTGCAGCTTTTATAGTGTCCTCGATGTGTGTTAAGCAAAGCAAGCGATGCATCCTTTTGGATATGCAAAATTCCCTGATGTTTGATCCTTCAGCTTATTTTGAAGTAGGGAGCCTCTTGACGAAGTTTTAGAGGACAATCATTTCGTGAAGCTGAAGTGAGTTAAATGTTAACCTAAACTTTGAGGGATTATTGAATTTGGTTATCAAAGTTGGGCCACTTTGTTTATGTTATTACTAGGAGCTTTTTGAAGGTTTAATTATAGGAAAGAAACTAGACTAAAAAAAGTTATTTGTTTTTTTGCTAAATAAGCATAAGCCACTTTGAACATGTTGAAGGATCGGCCTTTTTCTTTTAGTTGTCTATTTTTTGAACTATGTAATTTTGATACATGATATTAGTCTCAAAAGGTATTTCAATGATTTCATAATTTATTATTCTTATGGTAACAATATATTATATAATTAAAACATGACCCAACGAAGACATCACATTAGTCCTAAAATTTTACAAGTTCTTATAAAAAAACTATATTGTTGATTGTTGCGGGCACAGATTATAACGAATTGGATTAGACAAAAGATTTCATATGAACTACAAAAAATAGAAATTCATAATAAAAAATTGGAAATAAGAATCCATGCCAGATTTTTTAAAAAAGGATTGTATCAGCTACGATAAAACAATATGGGAATTCAAAATAAAAAATAACAGAAATAAGAGTCTATGTTAGATTAAAAGATATAGTTCATATCCGCTACAACAAAAATACATAAATTGAGAATAAAAAATAGTAGGAATAAGAGTTTATGTCAAACTAAAAGATCCAAACAAGTCTAGCCATAAAAACACGCATAACACTATGGTCTGTAGTTATAAATTGTTAGTGTGGCCCATATTTTATCGAAAATAACTTTTTTTCCAGACAGCAGGAGGTATTTCCCTGCATATGTAACATAAAACCGACCCATCTTTTCCGAATAAAAAGCTGTGCCAGGAAGAAGCTGTTGCCTTCCCTGGATGGGGCGCGATGCAAATAATGAGCTGCATGGTTTCTAGAAAGGCATGATGGAAGAAGGCAGATGCAATGAAGTACATGGGCAGAGGGAAGCAGCCAGCAGGAGGGGAGGAGGACAGAAAGTTAGATATGCATGGCGCATCATGCATGGATGGGCTGGGCCCCGGCGGAAAAGGGCAGCGCCGGCCGGGGCGGTCAATGTGGCGCATCAATTCGCTCCACGGAAAACTTTTTTCCTCCCAAAGCTAGCTAGCTACCTAGCGCGAGCAGGAAATCCAACACGTTAGCCGTGTCAGGCCAGCGAGGAATTATTATCGCCGAGGAGCGCCCAGACAGGAGCTTCGTAAGCATCCGGCAAGTCTCCCTGCGTATGCATGCATGCTGCCGGCCTAATTCCATCCTGTGCTACGCTGCTATACCTCGCATGGTGAAAGCATATATAAGCAGAGACCGGCTATGTAGCTGGGTGTCCAAGTTCAAGGCGTGCTCGATGTCTAGTGGTGGGTGGTGGAGCGTAGCATGCTGCATGCATGATGATCGCCGTGTGTAGAGGTTTGGAGCTTTGCACGTAGGGCGTGTGCGTGGCTACCTTAGCTCTCCAGCTATGGCTCCAAGAATCTAGATTGAAACAGAGCACTACCGGGCAGCAAGGTTCCGATGGATAGATGTAGGAAACAAAGGACCACACTATTGTATCTGCGTACGGTATTGGGGGACACATGCTGACATGCGTGTACAATGTATGCAATATTCTAGCTTGTGTGTAATCATCGTGTACTTTGATTAACATAGTCGTGGGGGAAAAAAATTGTAGATACACAGCGTCCGACCTTTGTGGTGTAAGATCGAAGTGCACAAATATCATGAAAAAATTTGTGAAATGTGGAGCCTATCTACGAGTATATTCGGAAATTTTCATTCTTTTTTCAGTTGAGCGTGCCGCAGTAAAACAGCCGCGGCTTGTTTATTTCTGTCAGAATCAGAACATGCATGGTGCCACGAAACTGGCTCTGCATTAGGGCAATTGGGCGAACAATCGAAAGCCCGTGCCAGCTATCGCTACCGCCATAGCTGCTGCGCCGATGCGAGGCGCACACACACAGCTACAGTAGGATGGATCGATGCAATTTAGTGCATCGCATTGAAGCGTTTGCGTGCATGTGCCCCCACTTGCTCAAGTCAAACAAGGCCCCCTTGCCTTCCTCCCCCATCATGGCAGTCACGAACCGTGGAGAGGCCGGCCGGCCGGGCATCATAGCTCTGTACGTACGAGCGCGCTCGATCGCTCCCGGCCCGTATCAATCATCATGCGCGCTGACGCGCGGCTCGCGAGCTATGCCGCGCCCGGCAGGGCGCGTGTGATCTTGTCGCGTGTGCGCGCTAGCTCGATCGGCTGCGCCATGCCGCAGCGCAACGGCGCGTCGGCGCCCCAACAGCTCGCGTGGCAACGACGTGCGCGTGCAGCCGAGATCGACCGGCGCGGGCGCGCGCGAGCGAGGCGAAGGCGCGCAGCAGCATGTGCGGGGCGAGGTGGGCGAGTTGTGGCCAGTGGCGTGCACCGTTTAGCCGAGCGAGTAAGAGCTAGCTGTCCGGCCGCTTGGTTCCAGGGCGCAGCTGGCAGCTGCCGCTCCGCTCGAAATGGCCTGAGCAACAGTTTGGCGCTTCCATGCCGACGTGCCGTAGTCCCACGTGTTATTGTCATGTTTACGTGTGATAAATACCCGCGACAGCACGATATTTTTAAAAAAGAAAAATACATATTTGATCCCTGAACTATTGTTCTAAATTCGATTTGGTCCCTAACACTAAAATCAAACTTATTTCCTACTTAAATTGTCAAAACCAAACATGACCGATTCTTTGACAGATTCTGAACAGATTTTGCTAACATATATAGATGAAAATTTGGCTAGTTTCACAGCACTGGACATCACTTAGGGTGACATGGCTACCACGTCCTCTCCCTTAGTGCATCTCTCTCCTTGCTCATTCCCTTCTCTCACTGTCTCTCTCCACTCCCACTTCTCTCACTCTCATTCTCCACCGCCCAACACCACCATCTATCGTCGCTCGCCGCTGGTGCTGCTGCCTTCAAGCCATGCGTTGTTGCTGCTTGGCATCGTTACCTTGTCATGCGAGGAGGAAGAGGGGTAGGCGGTCGACGCGGCTCTGTGACGAGGGGGAGGTGGCCGGTGTACGGTGTAGCTCCCACAATGAGGAGGAGGGGAGGTGTCCGACACGGATGGAGGGGTCGGCATCACCGCATCCTTTTCCTCTTCTGCACCGAACGCTGACGCCACCACATCCTTCTCCTCCCCATTATGCCCCAGCACCATCGCATCCTCCGCTTCCATCCCTTCCACGCCAGCCACCAGCCACGTGCCACCACATCCTCCATCTTCCCCATCTGTGTTGAATGCCAGCACCGCCACATCCTCCTCCTCCTCCCTATCTACGCTGCATCCTCTGCCTCCTCCTCCTCGCCGGCCACCCGCCATCACATCCTTCATCTTCCCCATCCGTTGCAAGGACAGCCACCGCCGCATCCTCCTCAACCTCCCCATTCCGCACCAGCGCCGCTACCACCATGCCAGTCACCATTGCCACCGCATCCTCCTTCCCCCCTCCATGGTGAACACCCGCACTGGCGCATCCCTCTCCTCCTCCCCATTCCACGGCATCACCGCACCCTCTTCCTCCATCCCTTCATGCCAGTTGCTATTGGCACCACATCCCCCTCCCCCTTTGTGTTGGCCACAGTGTCCTCCTCCTTCCTCCTCCACGTCGATCACTACTTCCACATCCTCCTCCTTCCACCTCTACACCGGTCAGCACCGCATCCTCCTACCCACTCTGCACCGACCACCGCATTGAAGATTTGGGAGGGAGAGATGAGGGATACAACGCACAATGAGCAAAGATGACAGGGAGAGATAGAGGAAGAGAGTAGAAACAGCGCACAACGTCAACGTCATCATCCATGTGACACCTAGCTCAGCATCCATGTAAGTAAAAACAACCATATATTCTGCCACATCCATGAAACCACCAAAAATCTAGTCAAGGGACGGGTCATGTTTGGTATTTGTAGTTCGAGACTGCATAAATTTGTGCACTTCGAAAAAATAATGATTAGAATAACAACCAATATCGGCATATAATTTGCAAATCCGATTACCAAAATAATTGAACCCAATCCTCAGCCTACATCTCTCTATGAGTGTAAGTCATGACCAGATCGGGAAGAATGAAAAAAGACAGTCACCGTTGAAACTACACTCACTGAACATAAGGGAAGGGTTTGACCATGTGTGCTGCACAACCCCCATGTTCATACCATGGGTTATAAGTACACCTGATCATGTCCTAGGTCAGGCCGGGTTTCGAGCCGGGCTTGAAAAAGCCTGGTCCCGTGGGACCGAGCCTGAGCCCAAAATTTGGGCCCGAAGCCCGAAAGCTTGGCCCAAATCCCTAAAGCCCAGCCCAATCACGGCTTTACGCACATTTTTTCGGGCCCAAGGCCGACCCGGTGCACCGGTTGGCCGGGCCGGACTACCCGTCAATTGGTCTAGTTATAAGTGGTTATTTGTTCAAAATATAAATAAGAATAACGGAGTGGTATGGTATAAAGCAAGGCTAATAGTATATGGTTTAACTCAGCACCTTGACTATTATGAAACATATTCCCCGACCATAAGTTGTATTACCTTTAAATACCTTATCTTAATGGCAGTAAGCATAAATTTGAAAATGAAATTAGTGGATGTGGTAACAGCTTAACTATACGCTAATTTGGACTCAAAATTATATATGAAGGTACCTGACAACATACCAATTCTAGGTGGAAAGGATAAGAATTTGTATTGCATAAAATTGCAAAGGTCCCTGTATGGACCGAAGCAGTCAGGGAAAATTTAGTATAATTTATTAAGTGGATTTCTAACCAAGAAAAGCTACACAAATAATGAATATTATCCATTCATTTTTATACAATAATCCCAAGGTAAATTTAGTATAAACTTTGTGTACGTGGATGATTTGAACACCATCGAAATTGATGATAAAATTGAAGAAGCAAGCTCTTATTTGAAATCTGAATTTGAAACAAAGGATTTAGGTAAAAACCAAATTCTGCTTGGGGCTTCAGCTTGAGCATATGCCAGATGAAATGCTCGTACACCAACCCACCCAAAAGGTGACTAAAAGATTTGGCCATGAGAAGGCGTACGCTCAAGAACCCCGATGATCGGTACATCATGCAAGCCGACCTACACCCATACCAACCTATAGAAGAGGGGGAGCAAGTACTAGAGTCTAAATTCCCATAATTAAGTGTAATTGGTGCCCTCATGTACCTAGCGAACAACACATGACCCAACACACGACCCAACATTGCATTTGTGGTGAACCACTTAGCATGGTACATTGTAGAGCTACTAAAAGGCGTTGGAAGAGAGCAAAAGATATACTCCATTACCCCTAAGGTATGACATTGGTTGGGTATGCAGATGCAGGGTACCTATCAGACCCATACTCCGGTAAATTCCAAACATGCTATGTCTTCCTATGTGGGGAACCACGGTGTCATGGAAATCAACAAAGAAGACACTTGTGTGAACGTCATTATGAAATTATAGCATTGTTTGATTCCACACGTGAATGTGTCTAGCTTTGAAGGATGACACTATACATTCTTCGTTCATGTGGACTAAAAAATCAAGCAAACCTCTACTATCATTTATGAAGATAATATACCATGTGTTGCATAAGTGCAGACAGGATATATGAATAAGGATATAAACCCAAGTTTTTTATGCACATGAAATACATAAGATGAATGGAACTAACATTCAACGCACTATGTCATCTGAGAATATATCAGACTTATTTACTAAGTCACTTGCTAGATCTACCTTTAAAAGATTCGTTAAAGGAATTAGAATGAGAATACTTAGAGTATTGCAGAATTCAGAGGGAGAAACCTTACATATTTTGGATCAAGTTTTGAACGTTAAGTTCGAGTAAAGAAACATTGGGTGGATCTATACTCCTTTTTTCCCCATAAGTGAGTTTTTAATGAAGTTTCTCACATAAGGTTTTTAAGAAGGAAAATTCATGCGCACAACAAGCATATGTTGTATACTCTTTATCTAAATTTTTTCCCCCACTAGATATTCATGGAGTTTTTGAGGGTATATGCATCATGCGGCAAGGTCCAAAGGGGAGTATTGAGAAACTCTACCCGGGCCGCTGCCATCTTTGGGCATGGCGCACTTGGGTGGGACCCACTTAGTGGGCCATTCAAAACCCTACTAAGCAAGAACCAATAGGAGAAAATCCAACCTATTATGTACATCTGAGAAAATCAATAAAGAATCATACCCTTCTACATCCTGTGTTCATTTTGTGATTGTTCTTTGTCGTCTATACTTTACGTTCGTATAAACTACCTCAGACTACACCCAACAACATGTTTGTTTAACATTCTCTATCTCCAATTTTCCACCATTTTCCACGTCTCCAGTGGCAGGAGCAAAACCAAATATGTCACCACCTACCACTCTCCCCTTTTTGGTAATCAAGGTTGTACCCCTCGCCAACCACCACCCAACACCGTACCTACGCCGTCTTGGCATCCATCTAAGTCGAGGGATTGTTGTACCCTACCCCCAAACTCTATCCCGAATACTAAACGATGATGGTGATGGTGGCGACCAAAGATGGAGAAGGTGGTGTTGCGGTGGAGAAAATTTGTCTGCGCAAAAGCCTCAAACATGTTAGCATTTGAGCGAAAATCAGTTTACTCTTTCTTTCCGGTTTATCTTATTTAATTTTCTTCTTATCTATTATTACTCCCATCGATTTGCTATATTTGTCCTTGGCCTCAAGAATATCCGTTTCAAATTATTTGTCCATTATGGTAACTAAGGATGCTTTACGATCCATTTTTAGTGGTAAATTTAGTTAAATTGTTGTTTTAATTAAAGAAAGCTTTAATGCATGCAGCCAATCAAATTAATGTATGCAACCAACCAAATTCGTTAATTACAGGTAGCATGATCATCCCAACGCACTTTTTCACTTGAGTTAGTGTCTTCTTGACCTCTGCATAATGGTGAGCGTGGACAAATATAACAAAATGGAGGAAGTATATTAAAGCAGAGTTAGACAAAGCGACTACGTTAATTGTAAAATACAAGAAATTTCTACGTTAATCGGAGAGAAAACAAAGATCTGCACAGTCAATTGTTGTGCACCCGAATTATAACGGCTTAGATTAAAAGCTATAATAATAGAATTAAAGCAATTTAAAAGGAGTTCATATCAAATACGGGGTTAGAAAAGGAGTTTATATCAAATATGAAAATCTAGCCGTGCAAACGAGCGGAATACCATGCTCGTTTGCTTATAAGTTAAACTTTGATAACTTCTCGAGGTAGCTCGAAAAGTTCGATGAACTTCATTTGACTTGTTTACGAGAGTTTTACGACGTGGTTTTGAGATATGAAAAATTCGAAATGCAAAATCAAACCATCTGTCTTTTCGATCGGAGAGAGAAGCATATAAACCGAAGATAAGGAGTATTAATCACTTTTCAACATAGTGCAGGACTTATTAAGCTTCTCCTGGCGGGGGAGATCGATCCGTATAAAGACAGATGTTGAGCTTCTGGCCGAGCAGTTAAATGCTTTTCACTGGTCACAGGCTCACAGCTAGCGCAGCTCATTATCGTCTCTGCCGTGACATGCAAGACCTGCAAGTAGCTGCATGCCTGAATCTGTCCATGCGCCTGTGCAGTTCGCACGGGAGGAAGGGAGGCAGATGGAACTATCATACTCCTAGTCCTAGCCAGTATATCGAACCGCATAGTTACGTTCATGCACGCATGGCATTGTCGCTGGATCACCCTGCCAGATGCGCGCTGAGCTCACGCTCGATCTGCTCGTGCTGGCCCAGGCCAGGGGCCGGTCGCCTCGCCGCTCGGGCTCTCCTTGGCCTGACACGGCCTCTGTCGCGTTGGTGGCTTCCGCCACTGCACAGTGGCCTAGCCCCCCAGGCGAGCTACAATAGGGAGGGGAATCAATCATGCGCCGTGCGCGCGTGGCGTGACGCAAGCTTGACCAGCCAGCGCCGTGCGCATCGCATCATCAGCACTTCAGCAGCACGGGTGCGGATTTCAGAAGAGCTAGCGCCGAATCTTCCTCGACCTCGACTCGAGCAAGCACGGATGGATATATCGATGCATGGCTCTCCCTGACGTGGACATCCCGGTCAGATCGACCACGCGGGCGAAAGGCGCCGCAGTTTTTCACCGCCCGGATGATTTGGCTTCGTAAATAGTAGGGGCTGGCTAATATTATCGACGAGAGTCTGAGACTAGCAACATATTTCTGTCTATTCTGAGTAAACATGCATGCGTAGAGAAAAATTGGTTGAATAATACATATTAAAATATAAATTGGGAATCTATGCGGCAGTGAGGTGGAATTATTGAAATACGCACGGCTACCGCCACCCGAGATGGCTAGAAGCTGCTTCCGCCACCCCAGGTGGCTTCCGCCGTCCCAGACGGCAAAAGCCGCTGGTTTGTGCCACCCCGGGTGGCGGAAGCCACCTCGTGCCGCCATGTGGCCGAGCCGCTCTTTCAGCACACCGTGCACACATCGCTTTCAGACTCACTCCGACGCAGAACGGTAATTTCCCTCCCAAAACCGAGCTCATTTAATTTATAGGTTCTTAAGTTGATAATGCATCATTTTATGTAAATTGTATAGAGATAGTTGCACTAGTATAGTTAGAAATATTATATTTGCATTAAAGAAATATTATGAGTTGAAAATATAATATTTGGACAGAATTAGATTAAACGTGATTGATAAATTTTTCCTAAAATTTGAACAAGTTGCGAGACGACTTAGGTGTTCAAGACGTGCTATTATTTGATTTATTTGTTCACCGGTTGAATGAAGTACAAAACTAAAAATAAGTAAGCAATTATATAATTAGAAACGGTGATTAGTTCGTTGTGTCGGAGCAAATAAACGGTTTATGGTTATAGAGAACCGGAGATTAAATGGTAAAAGTTCGGATTAATCATACAAGCAATGGCACGCGTGATGCATAAAATAATCTACCATAGTAATGTATCAATAGACATTTAATACTTTGGCAATCTACCATAGTAATGTATCTACGCCTCGTGGAAGAAAATAGACATTTAATACTTTCGCAATTTTCATCTAAATGTGTCTAAATACTGTGGCGCATGAAAAAAGACGGGTACGTGATAGACAACGAATGACCGGACAGCGAGTGCGTCTTTTGCACTCACGCCACCATGAATGATTTGCAACGAGCCGAATCGGGCAATCAGAACACGGTTCAATGGTGCATACCGCAGCGGGCACGCAATTCAACGCAGCAATGAGCGGAAACCGATGTAGTTAGCACGGTTTTCCACGTCGTATGGCGGAAGCCGGCACGGCTTAAGCCATTTCAGACGGCGGAAGCATGATTCATTTAACTTGTTAATGTAGAGAACCGGAGATTACATAATAAAAATTCAGATAACAACATACAAGCAATGGCACGCGTGATGCATAAGACAATCTACCGTAGTAGTGCATCATATCTAAACCTACATGCCTTAGGAGATTTAAAAACATAGTTGTCATAAACGATAACCATACTATCGGGTGCGCTGGGGTATTTCTTCAGAACGCGCTTAGGTCCTGTGATCCTCGGCTCTAGCACCCTCTCGCGCTTCGCACGGTGCGCCTCACGCCATTGAATCTGGGCTGCCGGTCACCCTCGGCACAGGCTCGAAACTCTTCTCTCGACGCTTGTTTTTTTCTTCCCGGGGCGTCTTGCCACTGCTCCTCGACCTCGCCTGCGCTCCGCTCCGCCTTCCCGGTGCATCTGCCGCTCCATATCGAGTTCGCTCCGCCCAAGTATTGGATAAACTCGCATAATGGAGGCTAAAAGATCGAGGTTAGCATCTCGTGTATATGTTCATTAGGGAAGAAATAAGTAAGAAGTGACTTACAGGTACTTTGCCCTCCTCTCCATGTCGGTTGTTCGATCAGACGATAGTTCGCGCACTTCCAATACCTTCTCCCGTGACGATAGGAAAAGTCTTGGGATTTCTCAAAACACAAAGATCGCGCATAGACACATGGGTCGGTGAACACCTTCTCGGGATGATTCGTGGAGAGACTCCTTGGTGGCGATGGGAACTCCATATGACCTGCCTTGATGCCGAGAGGTTTATGAAGTGAAGTGCTTAGAATGCTCTTGTTGGTGGTGCTGTTTGTAGTGAGAACGCATGGGTTTAAATAGGTGATATTGCGCAACGTGGTCGAATTGAATAAGACATACGCAACGCATAGTTCGAGATGATTTAATGTGTCACGGCAGACTTTGCGTTGATAGGTCACTTCAACAGGGACCGCTGGACCGCACAGTTCAAGATGATTTAATGTGTCACTGCAGACCTTTATAGTGATAGATCATTTCAACAGGGCTACCGACCACACAATTCGCATGATGTGATGTGTCATCGCAGAACTTTTCAAATGATAGATCACTTCAACATTGTGGTCGAGATTAGCGGCGATCGGTCATGTCGCGTGCATGAGTACGACACTTTACCAAATGATGAGTCCCGTCGCATGATCAGAAGACACTTTGGCAAAGGCGGGTTGAAGTCGCATGCACGATAGGGCACTTTGGCGGGCGTGTTGCGGCAACATATCACATGGTAAAAACACGAGTCCGATGCTCGCATGTCTACATTACCGAGACGAAAAACACACCGCATAATAGCATGACATATATAAACAAAGTGCATGCATGATTTAGCGGAATATAAAAGTACGTAATATGTGGGTGCGGCGGTTTACACACGACGCCCGACATGCGTGAAGTCGAGCAACGGCAAACAAGCTAAGCATCAGCAAATAAATGATTAAATCATCCTAAGCATGCAATTTATTAATAGCTAATTACCTTTTAATAAATTAAACGCAGGTTTAACAGCTAATCGAGACACATGAAATGACGTCGCACCAACCGACCAGCGGCAAATTGCTGGCCGCAATAATTCGGCACGCAATTTAATAAATCGGCACGCAGTTCGAGGCGGAAATATAAATTGGTTCCTATTCTTACCACAGTAAGCTGAGACATGAGACATCTCCCAGCTACATGTGACCACGCAGTAAGATTTTCATTTTCCCGCACAAATACATATTATCACATATTAAGTTTTGAATAGTAATTACTTAAATTAATAATGTAACATTTCATGTAAATTATAAAGAGGTACTGCTACCATATATTTCAAATTTTTATATTAATTTTATAAACATGACATGCACAAATTTAACCTTATTATTTTCTTATCATCACGCAAATTAGTCCATACTTAATTATAACATCTATAACATAATGCTACACTCTACGACCTTAATCTATACTTGCTTCTACTATATTCTATAAGTCTGCTCGCGATGGTTATTAAAATGCACACCTTCTAATAATATCTCGAATGGACAGTCTACTCACGAGGTAGCAACATCGTGCATGAAATCATGCAGGCACTGCACGGCTATTTCTTACATGCGCATGCATGCAACATAACAAACTAATGTCATAATCAATGAATACAAGTTTTAAAACTCAAATATCATCTACATATTACATTACCTCTAGACTGGTTCAAAACAAAAAACAGAGCAGCTTTATGAAGTCACTTACAAAACAACAGAGCACCAAATGACGTTAGAGAAGAGAAAGGGTTCCGAAAGCACCGAGCAAAGAATAATGTGTAAGCGTTAGTGAGCAACGGCAAGCAAATAGCGTCAGAGAAACGAGGACCACCCTCCTTATATAGCCGGCGTGCATCATTATATCATCGTAAACTGATAATTTATTTAGAGCTAATTACTTTGTTAGTAAATTAAACGCATGATTAACGAGATATGATATGATATGAAATGACATAACGGGCAGAGCGGTGAAATTTCACCAAAGACGCATGCAGCCCGCCGTCCGCGCCACTTTAACACATGCAGCACGCACTCGAGGCGAAGCGGATCCGAGGCGCGGCGAGGGGATCCGAGGCGCGGCGGAGAGCGCGGCTGTAGGGCGCGACGCGGCGCAGGCCGACCGACGCGCCGGGTGGCGGAAGCCACGTATTTGCCGTCCCCGGTGGCGGAAAGCTGCCCACTTCTGTAATTCCCACCGTATGTCGTATACTTTTACAATTTCTATTTACATCCGTATTATTTAACCAATTTTTCCGCATGCGTAGTGCAGCGTGCATCTCGCCGGTGCCCATGATCATAGCACTGACGGCGATCCTGGGGGGCCAGCGGTGAAGTCGCCCATCGATCTTCCTCATCGCGTGACAGTACACTCCAAACACATGGGCATCTCGACGCTGTCCTCATTTTGATACTTTTTTTTATTAAAAAAGATTCCTTCATTAAAAATGCTCTTAGCTCTAAGAGTATATGGTTAGGGTTATTTAAGAAATATAATTACAATGTAATCTGATTAAAGTTAAACGTGTTTGTTTCGGTTTGTCCCGTGATTTGATGCCGCGTAATCAGGTACAACACTAATAAAAGCCCATTACGCCCGCTAACAAGCAAAATCAGATTACATATTGCTGCCGCCGCAGCAATGCATTCCTCTCCCCCACAACTTACAAGGTCCCACTCATGCGAGCGCCATCTCCTGAATCACATCTATGCAAGCAGGGCTATGGTGCCCCTTCGTCTAGTTGTTGGTGGCAACGGTGGCCCTATTCTTTGTGTGGGCAGCACAACATCCCTTCCTCCGGTGGGCCATGGCCGCATCCCGTCCTCCGTAGAAGGGCCAGTGCCTCCCTCTTTTCTCCGGTGAGCTGTGGCAGCTCTTGCAAAAGGATCGAATAGACCTAGAGGAATGTGAATAGGCAATTTTTACTATTTCTTTGTTGTTGATGTAGGTTAGTGAAATTAAGAGTTACCTAGATTACACTAATTGACCCTACACTAGTAAAGCAACAAACTACAACAATCAAGCAAATAAACAATGGAAGCAAAATAGCGGAAATATAAATACGATAAGTAAAAGGGGACAAGACGAATTTTTTCGTGAGGTACGAAGTCAAGCTCTTACTCCATGTTGAGGCTAGCCCTTGTGCACAAGGACCAGCTCCCTCTCGAGCCACACAGCTCATCTCCATGTGTGCTAGTCGTTCATTGCTCTGATAAGTCCAACACCTTGTACATCGGCTTGAGGGCTCCCACAAACTCCGATGCGAGCTCCTCAAGCTCACTCCACCAACTATCGTGAAGGTAAAACCTCGAAAAATAACAACATCCACATAGTCTTGATCACACCGGATCAAGCACCTCACATAAAACAAACAATCGGAGAGGAGAGAAACACCTAGATGAATGGAATCTAAAGCTCGAGTGGTCTCACTTGCAATAGGGTAGGCCGGTAGATACGTCTAGCTTAAGGGAAACCTAAAACTTCACCTCCCTGAGCAAAACTAGCGGTTAGGGGTGGAAACAAGCCGAGCCCGAGCTAGCCAGCCTAGGCTCGCCTTGGCTCGTTAGGTACCAAGCTGAGCTAAGCTAGGGGTCCGAGGTGCAAAAAAAGGCTCGGCTCGATGGTAACTCGCGAGCCCGCACGAGCCCGAGCCATGAGCCACGTGCGCAAACCACGAGCTATGAGCCTGAGCTCTAGTGAAAAATAGACTTGGTGACTGATGAATGATAATATATGAGCCAAGAACTGAGCCTGAGCCCGAGCGAGCCAGCCCCGGGCTCGACTTGGCTCAATTGGTTGCAAGAGCTGAAAATGGTGCTCGGCTCGTGCTCGTTTCTAAACGAGCCGAGCCTGAGCAGCTAGCGAGCTCCTGGCTTGTTTTCCAACCCTACTAGTAGTTGGATAAAAAGATTCTCTAAAAATTAGTTGTTACAGCTCCAGCGGACCCAGTCCGGTGGAGTAACAAAACAAGGGTTCGGACCCATCGGACGAGGTCCGATGAAGCGACCCCAAGAAAAACTCCCTCATCGGACACGGTCCGAAGCACATCGGACACAGTGCGATGAAGAACAAACCCTTGGCCCGGAGTCGCCTGATCACAGTTTGATGGCGTCCGACACCACAACCTCGCACTGCCCCACACCTACTGGATTCGGTCCAAAGATGACTGACCAAGTCTAGAGACAGTAACCTACCATGCCCAGACACCGCCAGCACCCACCGAACACGGTCCTATTGGGAAACCACCTAGGAGGTGGGTTCGGCCTGGCCTAGGGCCGGCGCCCCGTCTAGTGGGTCCCACGCTGGACCTTGCCTAAACCCTAAGCAACACTATAAAAGAAGAGGTGGAGCCCCATGTTGTAGATGAGATCTAAGAATTAATAAAGAGAAGCTCCACCCTATATCTCTGCGTCCCCTGTGTTCTTATTATTTCTCTGTGATTGTTCCACTACGTCTATACCTCGGACTACACCCAGTAGCGAGGTTTCTTAACACGTTACCAGCACGCTCGCTCCATGACGTGTTGATCAATCCACGAGGAAGAACGATCTGCATCCACATCTACCACGAAGGTATTGTTTTGCGCATCGATTACCTAGTAGATTGTAATATGTGCCTGTTCTTGTTGCAAATCAAGAATTCTTGTGCATTTTTCCTATTAGATTGAAAAATTTTGCAAGAAAATTTAGAACATTAGAATTTTGGGGGCTTTTAAGAAATCAATCTATTAGATTGATGTCCCTATCGCCATCGACAATGCCGCCGCCGCCGCTTTTATGGTCAGACGCCGCCGCGCCACGTGTGGCCGAGTCAGGCGGCCATGCCGCTACCAAGACGACGCATCGCGTGAGCCGTGCCGGCCGTGCCACAAGCAGCGCTGGTCATGCCCCCCTCCGGTCGCACCAGTCATGCCACGCCCGACGTGCCGCTGCCATTGCAATCCGTGGCGGCTAGGGTTGGAAACCCTAGCCGCCATGTGCTACGGGCCCGCATAGGCCAAACGGTCCGACCCTGCACGCCTCTCGGCCGAGCCGGCCTGCCGCCTGTTGCCAAGTCATGTCGGCCTTCGTGATGGCCTGGCCCACGGCTGAGATGCCCTACCTTTGTAGTTGGGCTGCAAGGCCCAATTTGGGCTAAAATTGGGCAGAATTGGCATAAGGGTCCACAAATCTTAGAAATAGCCCCGAAAAAATTCTAAAAATTGCATAATCATCCGAATTTGAATTGAATATATTTGTTGGGCCTTACCGACTATGCGCCATCCTGCTCGCAGCAGACTATGCTCTAGACCAAAAGTTCCAGATGGGATGCATGGGCCATCCGGCGTATTAACTATCTACATTCGGCCCTGCTAACAGCAGACCGTGCGTTGGACCGAAAGGTCCAGATTGGGCTAGAATTTCTGAGAAATTAGAAAAGGCCATGAAAATTTGCGAAATGGCCCTGAAATTGCTGAAATTTGCAAAAAAAAAACCTACTTGCAGAATCATGTGAATTTGCTTTGAATTGTTCATTTACTGTTTAATATTTCTGTACAATTATTTGGCAAATTCTTGCTAGTTATATTATCAGTAATTAATTTGCATCTCGTATTGGCACCGTACTGAAACCGCGACAATTATTTTATGTCACTCACCACTCTAGATTTTGATTACCTGAAGTAATAGTGTATTTGGTTATCTTGCAGAGGGCAAGCCGTGATTTCGAGGAACTTGCCCCCTAGGGATAGAATTTTCTGACATGAAAGTCAGATGTTGAAATTGTCCTGGGCAGCAAGCATCTGCGTTGTACCATTGGTATTGGCCAGGGCTACCCCACTACGGAACAAAATTGTCAGGCCCTGCATTTCCTTTGGCACCACTTGTCATCTACTCTCAAAAGTGAGTATATGGCAGTGACATGTCCCTTGGAGCTGTGGAATGAGTTATGCAAGCGCTTTGAGAGGTTGAGGTACTCAATTCTCCCACAAGCCCAGCAAAATTTTAATCGCCTGAGGTGGCTGACTTTAAGTCTGTTCCTGACTACAACTCTGTGCCGCATCGCATTTGTACCAATCTGAGGCTCTGTGGCAAACCAGTCATAGAGCAAGAAAAGATTGAGAAAACTCTATCTACTTTCCATCCCAATGAAATTCAGCTAGTCCGCAGCTACCGCCAGGACAACATTAAGAAGTATAGCATTCTCATCAATATGATGATGGTGTCTAAAACTCATGATAATGTTCTGATGAAGAATTTCAAGTCCCAAGCATCAAGTAACCCGACTGGCACTGAAATTAATGCCAATAGTTACAAGGAGAAGAAGCCCAATAAGAAGGATGTAAAAGGAAAGAAAAAGAGGGCAAGAACCGACAAGTCCGGTAATCGTGGGTCACAGAAGTCAGTATGTCCGCAGAATCTAAACGTGATTTCGCTGCGGCCTGAAGTGGCATTGGTCCAGGATTTGCCGTGAGCCCAAGGAAGTGGTCGCGGCACACCAAGCCAAGAAGAAGCGCCCCATTGAAGCGAATCTAGCAGATCTTCGAGTTAAGAATACCAAGCCTGAAGATGAATTTGAAGAGGATGATCTTCTTGCGGAGGAACTGACATCTCTCCCACTGCCCCCCTCCTAGCCCTGTCTCTGAGAGCGCCGTGAAGATAGATCACTTAGATGACTCTGACATCCGGTAGAGTGTGGACGCCATGTTCACCGAGTCTATCTAGTGTTCTTTTACAGCCTGTCGCTGCCGTTATCTTAGAGTGGGTGCGTTAGAAGACATTTAAATAAATCGTCTTGATTTTCCCTTGCATTGTAAGGTCTATAAGAGCATATCTTAATTTTCGTGGTTGGTCTTGATGAATCCTGCATTTCAGTATGATTGAACTTGAAGTATTTTGAATATTTGCATATATAAATATGTTTTGCATATGTAGTTGTGCCATTACCTGATGGTGACTATATATATATATATTTGTGTAGCGCCCATGGAGGAATTGTGCATTGTGGATAGTGGTACTACGAATAGTATCATGAGAGAATCGAAATACTTCTAGTCTATCTCGAAAAATACTGGTTGTATCACCACTATCGCAGGAAGCGACACTTCCATTGTATGCTTGAGAAGAGCCTGCATAATTTTGCCTATAGGAACTATTATTTAAATAAAAGAGACAATATTATACCCTGAATCCACTCAAACACTATTGAGTTTTCGCGATATTCGTGTCAATTGTTGTCACATAAAAACCATAGAAGAAAATGGGAATGAATTCTTGTGCATTGTGCAGCACAATGGATGTGAGAAGCGAATTCTTGAGAAGTTCACCTCCTTAGAAACTGGGTTATACCACACTTGCATTAGAGCACCGGCAGTGTTTACCTCCCTTAAGACGACCTTTATAATCTCTGAACTTGTCGGGGATAAAATCACGGCCCATTGCTATGGCCCACTCCCTGACGGCCCAATCGAATAGCCTACTAGGGCCCAGCTCCTTGGAAGGTTATATCAGGCCCATGAGAATCCTGCCGAACAGCTTCCTGGCTGGCATGGTGCGTAATGGCCTAGGATTCCTGTTTGAGTCTGACTCGAACAAGAGTTTTGCACGGCTACGTGAAGACCCGGACGTGGTTTCCCGGATTGGAGCAGACGTCGTGATCCCCAAGACTAGGAGTATGCCTTATCTGCCTCGGGATATATTTGGCATGTCGAGTTCGTTACGATCTCGTTGTTAGCCCGGCCTGATTATCCCTCGGTAGGTCGGTTTGCTCACCACTATATAAACAAGGCCTCTACGGCGTGTAGAGGGCACCCGATCTCGCACCTAAGATCGATATTGCTTTCAGATTACATAACCTCGTCGAGACCTATTCGTCTCTTCGAGCTTCCCTCTTGTAATCCTCTTTGATATAAAGAAAGGCTGGACGTAGGGCTATTATCTCTCCCGAGAGGCCCGAACCAGGATAAAAACCCTTGTCTCCCTGTTCGTCGTTGATTGCTGTTCGTGTTGTTCGGCGTGTCTCCTATCTCCCCTTCTCAAGAACCTTTAAGCGACTTGAGATCGATATCTCAACCGTCGATAGTTGGCGCCGTCCGTGGGGACTAGCAGATCGAGCATGTCAAACTCTATCAGCGACCAGGAGATTCTTCCTGAGGACTACAACTCAGAAGGGCGGGATGTCTCTTCCCTTGCCAGATCGGATCGATCCCTTCGATCTTGATCGCCTTCCAGATCTGGTTCGGCTCCGCGTTTCGGGACTTGATCTCCTCGCCAGTAGCTCTTCGCCGGAAGCGTCTCGTCCTCGCGACGAGCTCAAGGCCGGGATCGGATCTCTTCGCGGGCAGCTCTTCGCCCGGAGCGCGATCCGTCCCCGCGATGAGCTCCATGCTCGTGGATCGATCAAAACTCCTTCCAGATCGGCAGAATCATGCGGCAAGTTGGCGCCCACTTGAACGCCTACCGCCAGATGTTCTTTGTGCAGTCCTTGTTTGCTTAGCTCTCCGCTTTTGTCAAACTTCACGCCTTAGTTCGTCCAAGTCTCTCGGGCTGCCATGTATAGTTCAACCCATTGAACGGTGAATGTTCGCGGCCCCCTGCGGCCCTTCTCACCACATGTCTTCTCGGACTACTCTTTCTCTCCGTAACACTTGATGGCGCCCGGACTTGCGAACTCTTGGCTCCGCGATCTTTAGGGTTTCCCGCCGTATCTAGCTTCAACAAGTTCCTAAACTCGAGTTGCGTAACACGGCATCAGCCTTGCGGCTAAGCTCGCTCGTAAGCCCTCCGGCAGAGGCACTTACCGCCACGGCAAGACAACCACTTGGCAAAGCTCGCTCTCGTAAGCCCTCCACGGCAGAGGCACTTTCCTTGTTCGGTTACCTTCGAATCGCTTAACTTACGTTAACGAAAGCGCCTCGAACGAATCGATCAGATACGGGTGTCGCTTAACTCTCTACGCACGTGCTTGAAGTCGCAAGTTCAGGTCTTCATGCATCGTCTGCACGGGGCTAGGGCGCGCTCTTTCGCTTGTGCACTGCTCGAGTTCGCAAACTCAGTCCTCGAGGTACGCACAACGGGGGAGTTAGGCTAAGCGTTCTACCGGTTTTCTTAAAACTTTCTAGCGCTGTTCGCCTTGCTCTTCGTTTCCTATTCGTCCTTGTCTTTTGCTGCTCTTTTTTGCAGAAAAATATGTTCGGTCAGACTCTCGCTCTGATTCAGGCGCTGCTCGACGGTCTTGAGCTGCTCGGCCAGCTCCTCGATCCTTCCTTCCGCGATGCTAGTCCTCGCGGACAGCGTACAAGCTCCTCTCGCTTTTTTCAAGAACCCTGAGGACTACCTCTCCTCGGTCAGTTGGGACTTGAGCTGAATTTTGGCAACCCCGGTACGTTTTCAGTTTTCCAATTCCTTTCCTTAGCGTTGGTTTTCCAAAACCTCGTTGGTCTTTCGCTCCCGTAGCGCTCCCCTCGTGCGAGCATGTCTTTTATCCGGCAATGACTGCATACGGCTCCGGTTAATCAAGCGTGCACCACCGATGGAGATCTGCCCACCGTAAGCCGATTCTAATCACAACGGGCATACCCACCGTAAGCCGATACTCATCGCAACGGGCACTCCTGGTGCTGGTTCCGCACCCGCCGAGGCGACACCAACGCTGCACGGGTCCATGTCCGGATAAGATTTCGCCAAGACGCTTTTGCCCGCGGCTAAGGTCCCGATCGCCTTCCCCGGTTAGCGGTCTTAGCCACAATGGGGCTGACTTTCCGCACAAGTCTTTTTATCCATGCTACGTCCTTCCTTGCACGGTAATCCGGAGCAATGCACCACCAACGGAGTCCTGCCCATCGTAAGCCGATTCTCATCGCAACGGGCACTCCTAGCGTCGCTTCCGCATTCGCCGAGGTGACACTAACGCTGTTGGGGGACGTACCCAGAAAAAATTATGTCTTGTGCGAGTAGGTCGTCTTTTTGTGTTTTCCAAAACTCGCTTTGCTCTTCTTAAAGCCTGTTATTGCTCTCTTTTTTCCCCTTGCTGGCTCGTTTCTTGTTTGTCTTCTGCAGGAAGTACAGAACGGGAGCGCCGACCGTGATGGTCACGGCGAGATTCCAGGCTTCCCCACCAAAACCTATGTCGCAGATCCTCTTCCCGGGTTTGCTCCGCGATGCCTGTGGACCGATTCACTTTACCCACAGATGATTTTCGTCTTTGCCCGCATCGACCTTCACAGTTCGGCTAAGTCAAAGTAGTAGCGCCACCAACGGAGTCCTACCCACCGTAAGCCGATTCTCATCGCAATGGGCAAGCCTATCGTAAGCCGATTCTCATCGCAACAGGCACTCCAAGCGTCGGTTCTGGACTTGCCAAGACAACGCCAACACCGCCGCAAGGAATACGTCATGGGTAAAGCGTTGATTTCACACGCTTCTTGCGGCTCGATCGCATGGGGTCGTGATTCACCTCGCGACCGGCAGTCTTCGCCGAGCGCGCGATTCCGTTCTCGCGACGAGCTCCGTTTCGGGTCGATCACCGCGACCGGCAGTTTTTCGCCGAGCGCGAGCTCCTACCGGCACGCGTCTTCGCTGGTCGCACTTTCGTTCCTTTAACGAGCTCCGTGCTCGGAGACTAGATCTCCTTACTTGATTCCTTTGGCGAGCTTTACGCCGGGATCGGGTCACACCCCTCGTATGCATTGTGCGCTCCTCGCACACGATCTACGCCCGGGGCACATCACCTTCGCTCCCGAAGCGACATTCGCCGAGAGCGCAATCTCTATTTTCTCGGCAAGCTCTAGCCCGAGAGGTGGATCCCTATCTTTCCTAGACATCCGAATGTTCGATGCAGCAAAGACGAGTCCATCTCGCGATCGGCTATGTTTATTCTCCCTAAGATCCGATCTTACGGATGCGGTGGTACGCTCTTCACTACTAAGAATCTAATCCTCCTTGATGACGCTCCGCCTCAAGGAGATGATTCACCTCACTTCTTCCGATTTCAGACGAGGGTCGGGTACTCACTCGGACAGATGTCGTTCCTCGCTCGACGCAACAGAGTTGTTTCGGCGCCAAAGCGGGTTTGTTCGGTCCCGAACAAGTATTGTTCGCTGAACCATAACCTGTTTGGTCGCTCGCTGAACGCCTTTGTAGCAGAAAATACCTCTTCGTGACTTAGAGTTTCAAGAGGAAGACCCCACTCTAGTGAGTCCTTCCACTTGAGTCTTGGGGGCTAGCTGTCGGAGATAAAATCACGGCCCATTGCTATGGCCCACTCCCTGATGGCCCAATCGAATAGCCTACTAGGGCCCAGCTCCCTGGAAGGTTCTATCAGGCCCATGAGAATCCTGCCGAACAGCTTCCTGGCTGGCACGGTGCGTAATGGCCTAGGATTCCTGTTTGAGTCCGACTCGAACAAGAGTTCTGCACGGCTACGTGAAGACCCGGACGTGGTTTCCCGGATTGGAGCAGACGTCGTGATCCCCAAGACTAGGAGTATGCCTTATCTGCCTTGGGATATATTTGGCATGTCGAGTTCGTTACGATCTCGTTGTTAGCCCGGCCCGATTATCCCTCGGCATGGTTTTAAATAGCCCGCTATAGCTCTGCTATAGCCTTTTAGAAGGCCTGCCGCTACGCTATTGCTTATTTTTTCGCTATTGCAGCTAATGACGCTTTAGCTCCGCTAAATACCGCTATTTGGTTTAGTCATGAATTTATTTAGCACATTTAATCCTCGATCGAGGCATATATTCATTACTCACTCTAGATAACTAGAATCTATGCCTCTTTGTTGTTTTCTTTACTTCAGTGAATGTTGTAATAAACAATTGAATAATTGTTGAGTTGTTAATTGTTGGATGTTGAATGAATACAAATGTTGATTATAGCCATGGGTATGTTCATTGATCGAATGACTGTGAAGTAATGGACCGAGATACATGTTCTCATGTATCCCTAGACATATATTTGAGTATTTGTGGTCATAAATTTTTCTTACTTCAATGTTTCTATGCATATAATTGAAATTTTTCATGTTTTTTACAAAACCGCTAAATGAAATAGCTTTCGCTATAGCCCGCGATAGCTTTCTATAGCTTTTAGATGAAGTCACCGCTAAATGTCATAGCCCGCTATTTAAAACCTTGTCCCTCGGTAGGTCGGTTTGCTCACCACTATATAAACAAGGCCTCTACGGCGTGTAGAGGGCACCTGATCTCGCACCGGAAGATCGCATATTGCTTTCTGTACTCACATAACCTCGTCGAGACCTGTTCGTCTCTTCGAGCTTCCCTCTTGTAATCCTCTTTGATATAAAGAAAGGCTGGACGTAGGGCTATTATCTCTCCCGAGAGGCCCGAACCAGGATAAAAATCCTTGTCTCCCTGTTCGTCGTTGATTGCTGTTCGTGTTGTTCGGCGTGTCTCCTATCTCCCCTTCTCAAGAACCTTTAAGCGACTTGAGATCGATATCTCAACCGTCGACAGAACTCTTTTCCCTTTGTAGCAGACTTGGCCACCCTCTTCTTAGGATGATGAAAGAAATTATGAATAACTCGCAAGGTCATGGTATCAGTGATAGAAATTTTCCGAATCATAAAGATTTTATGTGCACCAGCAACGCCACCAGAAAACTGGTTACTAGGCCATCGAACCTGAAGGTTAGAGATGAGATTCCCACTTTCCTTAAACGGATTCTGGGGGACATATGTGGCCCCATTTAGCCCCTGTCAGGGCCATTTTGGTATTTTATGGTGCTTATTGACGCTTCCTCGAAGTGGTCGAACGTGAGTTTACTCTCTACGACGAACCATGCGTTCACGAAGCTAATCTCACAGATTATCCGTCTTAAAAATCTGTTCCCTGAGCATAACATCAAATCTATTTGAATGGACAATGCCGAAGAGTTTACCTTAAAGGCTTTTAATGATTATTGCACTGCATCTAGGATTTACCTTGAGCACTCGGTACAGCACGTTCATACGCAGAACGGATTAGTAGAGGCATTGATTAAAAGAATTGAATTCATTTCCCAGCCACTTTTCTTGTAATCTAACTTACTGAACTCTTGCTGGGGACATAGAGTCATTCATGCATCAAATCTCATCAATTATCGATCATCGACCCACAACATCCATTCACCTATGCAACTAGCACAAGGCATGATCCCCAAGATCTTCCATCTAAGAAAATTTGGTTGTAATGCATATGTACCTATACTACCCCCACAGCGTGCCGCTATGAGCCCCCTTCGAAAGTTTGGGATTTATATTGGATATGAGAGTATATCAATAATCCGATATTTAGAACCCATGACTAGTTATTTGCATACAGCTCGGTTCGCTGACTGTATATTTGACGAGGATAATTTCCTGTCATTAGTGGGAGAGAATAAGCCACCAAAAGCTGAATGTCAAGAAATCACCTGGCAAGCAGCCGGTGCGGCAGCATTAGACCCTCACACTAGTGAATCAAATGGTGAGGTTCAGAAGATCCTATACTTGAATAATCTTGCAAATGCACTACCTGATCACTTTTTAACTCGCAGGGAGTGATTTAGTCACATGTGCTTGCATGCAATGCACAAGAGAGGGTTGCAGTAACCAAGCAAATATAAGTTACCCCTCAACCTACTCAAAAGCCTAAGAAAAGAGTAGGGAGTCTTGTTACTCTATCCCCAAGTAACCAGGGATGCCTGGGGAAAGGAGGGAAGGAGAGCATATCACAACCAGTCACAAAAGCGTCCCGCCGTGGGAAGGGGAGCTGGTTGAGACCCGGTACTGGTAAGGAGCATGCTAACAAGGCCCATCTAGATTTGAATGTTCCCTTGCAAGAACTAGAGAATGTTCCAAAGCAGAAACCTAGGCATAATGTCAAAACAAATCTGAGCGCACGCATTGGCTATAATAAACAAAAGGAACTTACTCCCGCTATTGTGATACGCGGTGAAGAGCAAGGTAAACAATTGTCCGAAACAACCCATGATGAAATGGCCATAAATTATGAATTATCCGGGGAAGTAATGAATAGAGCCACAGTCATAATTGACATTTACTATACAAAGAAATTGTCTCCATCATTGAAAATGATCCCGAGCCAACATCTCTAGTACAATGTAAAGGAAGTCCAGATTGGAAATAATGGAAAAAGGCAATTACTGCAGAACTCACGTCCTTTAACAATAGATAAGTGTTCTGGCCTGTTTGCCGTACACCAAACCACATATGCCCTGTAGGGTACAAATGGGTTTTTGTTCGCAAGAGTAATGAAAGTAATGAAGTCGTGAGGTACAAAACAAGCCTGGTAGCTCAAGGTTTCACTCAACGTCCGGGAATCGATTATGAGGAAACTTATTCCCCGGTCATGGGCAGCATTACTTTTAGATACCTTATCTCAATGGCAGTTATTATGAACTTGGGAATGAAATTGATGGATGTTATGACTGCTTACCTTTATAGTAATTTGGATTCCGAAATATATATGAAGAAACCTGAAGGTATCCCCGTCCTGAATTACGATAGAGCCAATAGAAATCTATATAGTGTAAGACTTGTGAAGTCGCTATATGGACTAAAGTAGTCTAGAAGGATGTGGTATAATTACTTAAGTGACTTTCTCTGCAAAAAAGGCTATGCAAATAATGAAGATTGTCCCTGTATTTTTATACGGCGATCCTCGAATGGATTTTGGATAATCTTCGTATATGTAGATGATCTGAATATCATCGGAACAAATGAAGTTGAAGAAGCATGCTTACTTGAAGTTTGTGTTTGAAATGAAAAACTTAGGTAAAAATAAGTATTGCTTTGGCTTGCAGCTTGAGCATTTTCCTCATGAGATCCTAGTGCACCAGGCGACCTATACTCAGAAGGTATTAGAAAAGTTTGGTTTTGACAAAGCATATTCCTCAAAAACCCCTTTGATAGGGAGATCTTTGCAAAAAGATAAAGATCCCTTCCGACCCATGGAAGAGTGGGAGGAATTTCTCGGGTAGCAAGTCCCGTACCTGAGTGCAATAGGAGCACTTATGTATCTCACTAACAGTACGCGGCCTGATATAGCATTTGCCGCGAACACGTTGACTCGATACAGTGCAGCGCCTATGAAGAGGCATTGGAACGTAATAAAGGTTATTTTTCGATACCTCCATAAAAGCATTGACCTTGACATGTTTTACAGCAAGAACCAAGATATGAATATTGTTGGTTATGTCGATGCTGGGTACCTTTCAGACCTGCATTCTGGTAAATCACAAACTGGGTATGTTTTCCAATGTGGTGGCACTGCAATGTTATGGAAGTCGTCCAAGCAGACACTAGTGGCTACGTCCACTAATCACTCGAAAATCATTGTATTATATGAAGCATCTCGTGAATATGCATGGTTGAGAAGAACGGTGAAACACATCCTACAATCATGTGGATTACCTATTGGGCAAACCCCTACAATTATCTATGAAGATAATGTCGCTTATATTGCACAAATGTAAATGGGTTATGTGAAAAGCAATCTTACTAAACATATCGACCCCAAGTTCTTCTATGCGCATGAACTGTATAAGTTGAATGAAATGAGTATTCAGCACACCAAATCCTGTAGGAATTTGGCTGATCTGTTCACTAAGTCATTACCTACGGGCATCGTATAAAAGGTGTGTTAGATGCATTGGAATGATCAAGCTCAAAGAAGTGTTGAATTCAGGGGGAGATACTTCACACACCCTGAATTAAAATTTTGGCAAGAAGCAGTTGTACCCAACTCGATCTAGAAAATCGTATGCAATGTTGAGTGGTTTGTACTCTTTTTCCCTTAAAGTTTTTCCTGAAGTTTTCTCACGTAAGGTTTTTAATGAGGCAAATCGTGCGCACAACAAGGTTTTGTTTGGAGTTTTGAAGAGACATATGCATCTTGCTGGCAATGTCCATGGGGGTTGTTGGGAAACCACCTAGGAGGTGAGTTTGGCCTGGCCTAGCGCCGGCGCCCCTCCTGGTGGGTCCCACGCTAGACCTAGCCTAAACCCTAAACAATACTATAAAAGAAGAGGTGGAGCCCCATGTTGATGAGATCTAAGAATTAATAAAGAGCAGCTACACACTATATCTCTGTGTTCCCTGTGTTCTTATTCTTTTTCTGTGATTGTTCGACTACGTCTATACCTCGGACTACACCCGGTAGCGAGGTTTCTTAACAGATCCAAGGCAAGAGTGCAGATGAGGAATTTAAACACACAACTCCACCGGACCTGGTCCGAAAGCGATTGGGGCTGGTTCGGAGGAACCACCCCAAAGATAGAGAGAAGAGGAGAAACGTTCGAACACAGGCCGACCACGACCAGACCATGTCCAAAGGACTACGCAAACCCTAACTTAGCCACACTAAAGCCTCCACCGAACCTAGTCCGGTGGAGACGACAACAGTAGAATGTAAGGGCTACCCAAGCCCTATTTCCAACAAACTCACACACTTTCTTGACACGGACCTTAAAGCTCGCAAACCTAAAAAAGAGACCGTTGTGCACTGTGATGATCCAAAATCTAACATGACCCAGACATTTCGAATCCTCTTAACAAGACGAAAAGAAAAGCCGACAAACCTAGACTATCTATGTGACCTCGCCACACGCCGGTACACGCCTTTGTCTTTCCAAGTCCGTCTTTCCTTGATGCTGCCAATGTCGCTAGGGTTCCGAGAATACCATTACTCTTGTAAATCTTGATCATTAACTTCTCATCATCAACACCACACACAATCAATGTAAAGGGGCCAGAGATGCTCACATACCCCTCACTAGATCTGTGCGATGGTGTCATACTCAGGTGCCAACACAGCCGAGGTACCAAAACCTGAGAAAATTTGGGTGGCACGAGTGCAAACGCCAGTACCTGGGAAGATTTGGGTAGTGGGGGTGTCATTTCTTTCTCTTTACTCTTTACTTCATTAACTCTGATCTGAACCAAACAAAATGTCAAATTATGTACTGCATTTTATACCCTATGTAATATCTTTCCATTTACATTTACGTTATCAGAACTTGAAGCATACAGCACCATGACTTCTCGTGATGGCATCTTTTAGAGCTGGCCAATGGGCCAAACCGGGCCAGCCTAGTTTGGGCCCGGTTGGTTCGGTTACTATGCTAACCGGGCCAACAAGCTGTTGTCTCGGCTTAGGTTTGGTTCGCACAGTGAACCGAACCGAAAAGGACCGCCTGGTTTTTTTAAGCCGGTTTATTTTATTTACAAATATATAAAAATTAAGAAAACCATTATATTTCACAAATATACATTATAAATTATATAAATATATTAATTATCATAAGAAAAAAAAATATAGAAATGCATATATATAATTCAATTAATATATCACAGTAGTGAACTGAACCGGGTCGAACCGAATCGAATTGGGTCGCCACTATGCGAACCGAAACGGGCCGAGGTGCCAGCCAGGTTCGGTTCAGTTCATCGAATCGGGCCGGCCCAGTTCGGTGAACAGTGCGGACTGGCCCAGTTTGGTTCAGCTGGACCGACCCATTTGACCACCTCCAGCATCTCTTAGCTGTTGCACCCTCGTCAAAGAAATAAAAGATACACAAAAAAAACTTACACGGGAGATTTAGTTGTACGTGAACCTTTAAGAAATACAAAACATAAACTAAGCAAATATACTATACCTGGGCCTTGTTCTATTCAGCGTATCGTACTGTTATGTATTATTGTAGCAAATTTTGTTATTTTTATATAGCCTATATGTTGTGATAATTTGTATCAATTTTTTTGTGACTTTTAGTAGCCCTTCCAAATATTCTAAAACTATTTTAATTATTTTTTAATAATCTTTAGACCTCATTTCGAGGGCTCTTAAATTTGCTACAGTCATACGCAACGGTACGATACGCTAAATAGAACAAGGCCTAGGTACAACAATACGCTGAAAATAACAAGTCCTTGCAACTACAAAGGTCACGGCTGCCCCGAATCCCGCGAGTGGCCACGTCACCGTAAAATCCCGGCCATCCATTCCGGCCTTGATTTCACGTCGCCGCTTAAACCAAGGCCAATTGTGGTGGGTCCTCTCCCATCCTCGGCGGTGGTGCGGCGGCGGCTGTCGGCGCAGGGGTGTGGGGGCGACGGTTTGCGGTAGACGGCGAGGAGCCCACGCCATTCGCCTCCTTCATGCTTGGTCCCGACTTTGCTGCCTTGTCCCTCCCTCCTTGTAAGGGACCCGGTGGCCCTGGCGGCGTCTTCCAAGCCCGTTGGCACTTCGGTTGGTTGTGCTCCGTCAGGGCGCCGTTCGCTTCCCTCCTTCTTCATCACCACCTTCACGCACAGTGGTGGAGCTCGGCGCCGGCTTTCCCTCTTCCTTCCTTCTTCTTCCCCTCATTCTAGACCCGTCTTGGCGGAGACCACCCGGGGGGACGCTCTGTGAGAGGCCGAATCCACGAGCAAGAGGCCCGGTTTGGGTGGTGTGTTGGCCGAAGCGGTTGGAGTGGGTGTGCTCCAGGGGGTGTGTGTCCGGTGGCCTCGTAGCTTGGCGTAGCTCAGCACCGGCTTCTTCTGCTTCTTCCCCCTCCCCCTGAGCCTGTCTCGGTGGAGGCCGCTTGGGGGGTCCGCTTCGATGGCTGGCCGAAGTGGTCGGAGCAGGTGGCTCTAGGGGCGTGTGTTCGGCGGCCCCTCAGCTCCTCCCGTGGTGGCGTGGTGGAACATTACCCGTCCTCGGAGACACGGTGACCCCTGTTGGTGACGGGGATCGTATTAGGCTGTCTAGGTGGCATAGCGTCTGGTCTCCCTCGCTTCCCGTGCGCTAGCCACTCGGCGTGGTGGCCCCCCTCTGGCGGCGTTGGCTGACGACCTTTCCCCAATGGCGTCCCCGTTCTCTGCCTCTTGACTTGGTCCCGTCCCCGTCGTCTTGACCCTCCCTTTCTCCGAGGGGTCGGGTGGTGTGGGCGGCCTCTTCAGCGTCGAGGAGCGGCATTCATCTGCGCTTTCTGGCTCTTCGTCTTCGGCCAGCGGCTCGGTTCTTCTGTTCCTTTCAGCCTTCGGCGGCCTCTGCCTTATGCGCTAGTAGGGCTAGTCTTGGGCGAAAGCCCTGCCCTTTTGGGCTGGTGTTGGCGTCACCTTTGGTGTCGTTCCCTCCTTGGAGGCATCACTTTCAGACCTTCCTGTTCTCTAGGTGAAAAGCCTATCAGCCTTGCGACGGCGACGGGTACTCCCCGTCGTTTATCTTGTTGGAGGCGTCGTGGTTGCCGTCTCGCGCTATGGGCGTCCGCTGGGTCTGCTGTTTTAGGAGTCGTTCGTTGCTGCGTGAGTGTTGGTGGTGTTTTTCCTTCTCCCTCTCCTATATCTCTCCCCGTTCGACCGTTGGCCTAGTGGGCTTCGGTGGTGTTCTCGGCGATGACCGGAGGTGTGTCTGCTTTGCTGTGGTTGCATGAGGTCATGGGTTGTACCCGTGTTTGCACGGGTTTTATTTTATTTGCTCCTGCTTATCAATGAAATAGGTCGGGCAGTTCTCCTGCCCCTCTTTCAAAAACAATCGGCCGCCAGCACAAACTTGATATATAAAAGAGTTTCTTTCGTTGGCTAATCAACGTGGCGGGTGAATCGCCTGAGTGGCTAGCTGAGCTAGAAGTTCTCAAGTTCAAGCCAAATCCAAAAACTTGGAAGTTCGAAAAAAATGAAACCATGCTTGCACAAAAGAATATTATAGAGTCTGCCACAATCCTGTCATCTTATGGCCCAGCAACAATCCGGCTTTCCTAAGACCAACAACTGATATTGGGTTTAGGTCTGCTACATCAATTGGTCCAACTGGAGCCACATCTAAGGTTCTTGCCCAACTCAACTCAAAAGACTAACTTTTTGGGTAAGGCATGCCTCCACCTTTTAAATTATGCCCTCCATCACCGATATTCGATGTGTGAAGAAACCCAATGATTTGCCCACACACACACCGGAGCCTATCAACAACTGTGCCATCTCCAAGAGACGCTCTTTTGTTTTTTTAGGTTGCAAAACAATTCAAAAAATAAAATTCAAAAAATGAACATGCCTACACAAAGGACATTTGTTAGAGCCGCTACGATCCTTCTATCTCATAGCCCAGCAATGATCCGGCTCCGCCAAGACCAACACCTAATCTCATATCCATGTCTCCTTCATCCATTGTTCCAACTAAAGTCCCAACCAAGGTCCTGAACCCAACTCAACCTAAAATACTATCCTGATGAGTGAGGAATTAATGCCTCTACCTTTTAATTTGTGCTTGCTCATCACCAATATTCAATCTGGGACTAAACCCACCAATCTCCCACACACACGTTGGAGCCCATCCGACAGGCGTGTAATCTCCAAGAGATGTTCCGGGTTCTTGACCTTGGATCTGATAGCACTTGTTAGAGTTTGGTACGATCCTGTCATCTCATGTCCTAGCAACAATATGGATCCTCCCAGGACCAATACCTGATCTCAGGCCCAGGTCTCCACATTCTTTGGCCCAACTGGAGTGACAACCAAGATCCTAGCCAAACTCAACCAAAACTAGCCTGATGGGTGAGTGATATGTTTTCCAAAAGAAATTTGAAGTTCAAATTCAAATAATAGTTTGTTTTTTTCCTATTTAGGGCATATTTCATTCCTTTTCTATTTTGTTTTCTTATGTCCCAAAAAAATTAAAAATGAAAGATATAAAAAATGGAACCACGGTTGGACTAAAATAATCCATAAAAAGTTTGAGAATTTCCAAAATTGTAGAAAATAGGTTTTTCTTAAAAAAAATGTTCCTTTACTCTTTTCCCCTTCTTATACTTCCCATTTATGACCACCAGAAAAATGTAAAAGTTGAAACCAAGCCTAGACCAAAAAGCTCAATAAAAAAAATTCATAAACAATTACATAATTTCTAAAATTCTGAACAACTGAAATGTTATAATATTGTTCCTTTCCTCTATTCCCCTCTTATAATTTCTTACAAATATTATTTCTTTACTCATTTATTGTTTTTTATTCATTTTGATTTGGCCCATTAATCATGAACAGTGCGCATCAGCATGCTTTCCTTCATAGTGAACTGAAAATTACCATACAACTATATAGGAGTTAAATATTAGCAAGGAATGCAATTTAAGGTTATAATGACCCTGTTCTTTTCGGTGTTGAGTAAAGTTGAGTTTTACCGTATCAAAAGTCGAGAGTTCTCGAAAAAGGGTCTAAAGAATCTGAAAAAATAATTAAAAATAGTTTTAAGATCTTTGATATGAACACTAAAAGTCTTAAAAAATCGTTACAAAATTATTACAACATATAGGCTGTATAAAAATAACAAATTTTGTTACAGTAAAACTAAAATCAACTTTACGTCGAAAAGAGCAAGACCAAAAGCATGTTTGGTTTATAGCTTTAAATGGTCATGCCAATCAAAGGTCATGGACAATACATGGTATGACCTTTCAAAGGTAAAATTTAATATGTTTCATTTATAGCCCTCAAAGAATGACCAATGAAAAAAGAAAATAATTCTTTTAAAAAAATTGAAAAGTATTTAAATTTTGTTGCCTAGAATTTTAGATGAATTATAAATTTTGTTTTCAGCAATTTGGATACTACATGAAATATAAATAAAAATTATAAGGTTAAAATCAACTAAAAGAAAAGGCTCTCGATGCTTTGTTGAATTGTTGCTGACTCGGCTCGGCTCGGCTCAGGCTCGGTAAAGCTTGCGAGTGGCTCGCCAGCCCTTGTGGCTCGTTTGCTGTTGGATACTTGGTTGATGCTCGCAATGAATTGGGGAACACCGAACGGGGAATAGATTAAACCGCCACTCGTTTATTGGATTTGAACTGAAAGCCGTTGTTGGCTCCGAAGTTAGACCGCTATTGATTGTTGGCCAGTCGGCTGTCGCCTATGGGCCTGCTACATTTTGTTGTGTTGTTGATTTGTGTACGAGCTCCTGGCTCGGTTTGTGCTCGTTTTTTGACTAAGCTAGAAAACTTGTTCATCGCGGAGTCTCCGAGTAGCTCAATCCACTTGCTGCGTCGAGGTGGGATCGATCCTGAGCCAACACCCAGCCGATTAAAACATAATCTTACATAGCTTTTTTGAAGAATCACTGATCTAAATCTAACTTAAATCAATTCAGTCACTATCTGCACTTTTTTCACTGTTGGTTTATATTTTTTCTTTTTTTTCTACCTAAATTATGTCCTCCTAATCACGCTCTTAAATCTTTTGAAACATAGTATTTGCAGCCCAGGCCGCTCCAAACAGAGCCTAATCGTGTATCAACGGCACACGTTTGTACCGCGATCATCATCATCGTGTACAACTGTGGTAGTTCCACCGTTCCAAACAAAGCTCGGGCGGCCTTCCACGTGGTGCGTCAAACTAAACACGCATTGCACTGTCCAGGGCTCGACTCCGTGCTACTGGCTAGCCAGCTCGGAGCTCGCCTGGCACTCCTGATCAGCACCTGCCACTGCGCATGATGCATCTGGGGAAAAAGAAGCCAAGGCGATTGGATATACACTTCGGGTGCGGAATTAATTGCCGCGCCCGCAGATGATGGCGCGGTTGAATCCAACAGGCAACCGGCGCAACGTACCAATGGCGAGGCCGAGACCGCCGCTGCTTTTACTCAGGATTCCTCCTCCCCCTCGCGATCAAACGATCGGCGCCAGGACGGCGACGACGAACGCAGGGGGACAAAACGGGAAGAAGGGGGCGAGCGGCCGCCGGATCCCCATCGGACGGCCCGGACGGGCCTCCCCCGCCGTGCCGCGGCAGGCGGCTGCAGCCTTCGGGGGTTTCGCAGAGAGGCGTTGCGAGAAAGAGGAAAAAGGGGAAGGCCGCAGCAGACGGAGCAGATCGGGAATGATGATGGAGAGGCGACCAAAACCACGGAATTAACATGATGGCCAGGGGAAAAGAGGAGGGGGAAAATTTTGGCAGGCCACCGAGCTGATCTGGATCTGGTCCGAGCCTGACGACGTAGTCCAACCCGACAGAGCCGAGGAAGGTCCGAGCAGGGGCGCTCGTTTGGTTGTCCGGTACTGCGCGCGCCGAGAAAAGTTAGGCCGGTTTAGAGAAAAGGAAAGGAAAACATGCTCCTGCGGTCTGTCTGTCAGTGTCAACAAGGAGTGAAAAAAAAAACAGAGAAAATAATGTGTTGGGCTCTCGAAGAGAAATGGCATCAGCACTTTACCACTGTCCCTGCAAATGTAATAGAGTTGATTGAGAAGTCAATGGCAGAGCTAGCGCTGCGGCGCATCAATTTGGGAACAAAAGGAAAATGGGTGGTTTTGGAGTTCAATGGTAATCTATACGAGACTCTTTTATGATATCAATCGAATAAATAGTAAATACTAGTGTGGTATTATATTTCAAATCTGATCATATATTTTATAACTGATCGTTTAATTTTTTAGGACGTTTTAGTTTTCTCTTCCATGGCATACATTATTAGTGTTAGACAACCACGCTACCGGGTATAGTCCGAGGTTGCCTAACAGTGCGTGGATCGTAGACGGCGAAGAACAATCACAGATGAACACACAGATGTAGGAGAGGAAGTATTCTTTATTGCTTTTCTCTTGGGTACATAATAGATGGAACCACTCCTATTTATGCTTGGGTGCTAGGGTTTTGGCTGGTCCATACAAGTGGGCCCCACCCCTTAGCCGAGCCAGGTCCAAAGCCGGTCGGCTTGGTGTGGTTCCTTAACACTCCCCCTTGGACCATGCCGCGTGATGCATATGCCCTAAAAACTCCATAAAAACCCAGTGGGAAAAATATTGGAGAAAGAGTACATAGCACACGCTTGCTGTGCGCACGGATTTGTCTCGTTAAAAACCTCACGTGAGAAACTTTATTGAAAACTCACTTAAGGAAAAAAGAGTACAGATCCACCCAACGTTTCTTCAAAATTCATGTATTCATTCATTCAAATTGAGTACTCGAACTTCATGTTCAAGATTTCAATTCATAATATGTGAAGTTTCTCCCCCTGAATTCTGCACTTCTCTAAGTCTTCTCATTCTAATTCCTTTAATGCACCTTTCAGAGATAGATGCAAAGAGTGACTTATCAAATAAGTCTGCTATATTCTCAACTGACTTAATGTGCAGAAGACTGATTCTTTATTTGAGGTCCGTATACTTATTAAATTTCTCTTCACATATCCAATCTACACTTGTGCGACACATGCTGCATTATTTTCATAAATAATACTAGGGGTTCATTCAGCGTACAATCCACATGACTGAAAATGTGGAATGACCTTCTTCAAAGCCATGCATATTCATAATAGGCTTCTTTCAATGCTATGATTTTCGAGTGGCTTGTCGACATTGACATAAAAGTCTACATTGACGACTTCTACTTAATTCCAATTCTTACCACATAGGAAACATATTCATATTCATATCTTGGTTCTTTCATTCCAAGCTTTTTCTTTCTTCAGAGGTATTGGGAGATGTCCTTAATTCTTTCAAATGCCCTTCTTGTGCTCTGCATTATACCAAGTTGATAAAATTAACGGCAACTGCAACGTACAGCCGGCAAATGCATTATACTGCCGTATGCTATTCACGAGGTATATGAGTCATTTAAATTCTAATACAGAACTTCATGTTTCTGGACATCCTCCCCCTCATCCCTAGGTCTGTACAGGTCTAGGTCTATAAGAAATGACCGACCAACCATTGGGTTTTCGTGGATACACCTTCTCAAAATCAAACCTTTACAACACGATTAACGTGTAGGTTGACTGGTGTAGCGAGATTCATTTGGCATATGCTCAAGGTGTTAACCCAAGCTGCAATGGCCAATCCATTCATCTATTTCCCATACTTTTTAAGTATGTGCTTTATTCTTTTATTCAGTCTGTATGGTAATGCAAAGGATTACACAATACAGATTTCTATTCGCTCTATTTTGGTTTAGGACAATGATACTCATGTATCTTCATATATAAGTCCATCCAAGTCTCATTCCAGTTACAACATCCTTTCAATTTAATTTCTTTATCAACTTTCAGTTGAGTACTGCCATTGAGATAAGGGTATCTAAAGGTTACACCACCCATGACCGAGAAATAAATTTCTTCATAAACAACGCAAAGGCGCTGAGTGAAACATTATGCTATCAGCCTTGCTTTGTACCATACCACTTCATTTTCTTTGCTTCTCCTTTCGAACAAAGGCCCACGGGGCATACACGAGGGAATGTGCGGCGTAGAGGCCTAAACACTTCTCCTTTGTTCAGAGAATAGATCTGCGGTGATTGCCTTCTTACATTCTTTTCGGTCCAGCCGTGTCTTACACTTAAAAGAGAGATGCAGGCTCAGGATCGAGTTCAATTGTTTTGGCAATATTCTTTACAAAGTATATGTCGACATTGGCTGTGATTCTATTCATATATCCCCGAAGTGCATAGAGTTTATGGCCATTTCTTCATGGGGTGCTTCGTGCACTTGTGCTTCTTGCACCATCACTTGCTCTGCACCGCTATTTCCCAATCAAGGGAGCAAGGACCTTTAGATGGTTGCCGATGTGCGCATTCACATACTCGTCTGCACGCCCTTTGGCATGCTCGTTACATGTCTTTCGGCTTCTTCTTTAATTCTTTATTCTTGTACCGGTAAATTCAAAACTGGGAGTGCCTCGCTAGCAGGCTGCTCATCAGCGCCAGGTCTCAACTGGCTCCCCTTCTATTTTCTTTGGGGCATTTTCGTGATTGGTTGTGACAAGCACTCTTATCCGTTTTTCTCCAGGCGTCCCCGGATACTTGGGATTCGAGTACCCAGATTTTCTGTCCTTTTCTTTGAGGCCTCGGAACAGAATGAGGGATACCTTCTATGGTATTTCTACCCTCTCTGGTGCATTATTGTCAGTAATGCGATTTGATCACATCCTTCAAATCATAAAAATGATTAAGCAGTTCATTTGCTAATTGCTTCAATTTATACTAGTGCAGCTAATGCGCGGGAATGCATTAGTGGTGTCTGAGGTTAGCCACATCTTTTCCCGGTATTCTTCTTTTCAGGGTTCTATTCCTCCCCCTAGTGACGGGAAATAATCCTCAGTCATTTCTAAATTCATTGCAAGTGTGGTATAGGTACATTAAACTTGCATTCAAAATTGGAAAATTTCTTTTTTTTGCACTAGTCGGATGTTGTGGGACTACATGTCCCTTGCATTAATAGATGAGGGCTGCTTATCGGGCTTCTATTTCTTTATTCAATATATGACAACTCAGCAAGTGCGGCCGGACATCTCTAGTCCATGACGCTCGGACATGAGAGATATAGTGCTCTTCTTTAGTATTCGATGCAGTTTAATAATCATCGATCAGCTAGCATTGTCCTTCTTATTTCGGACTTCATAATAATGATCAGATAATATATTCTTTAATTCTTGTGATCTGCGAGAACAGCTTCACGAACATGTGGTTTATATAGAGAATAAACTCATGCCTTACCACAAGGAAGCAATTGTGAGCACTAAAATGTCGATAAGTGCCCTTAGCAAGGGCTGCATACGGCCGCGAACCTCTCCTAGATGCATTCTAGGCAAGGAGAAAACTCGACTTAACCTTTAATAGGAGAGTGCCCAGTTCATGATTCAGAAAATTCTTATACTAATGCTATGTCCTTGCGAGTTGATTGCACCTCATCTTTTCTATATTTGATATGGCAATTCTACGATGCCAGATGGAAGAGATTAGTGCTTCTAAATATATTCTAATGTAGCATAGCCCAAATTCAAATGGAGAGGGAAAAATTCTAATATTCATTACTCACATCCATCACGCTTCACAATGCATAACAATTCTTTTGCCATTCTTCATTGGTCTCAACGCGGAAACCGTCGGCATGGATGTCTTTCAAATTTAAGAGAGTTCAAATGGATTCCGGGAAAAACAATGCTTCTTTAAAGTGCTGATGTAAGACCCATAGAATTTGATGTCGTCTCTTAAAATTTATTGGTGTTGCTAAACTACCAACAATTCATATCTCCATAGGGCACTACACTAGTTCTATTCATAGTTGCAATCAGGCAATGGCAATATTCATAATTCATATAATTCAAATATTGACTGCAACTTCAGAGTATATATCGGAATATAGGATAAATTCATAATAAACATGAGAATTAAGATTTGCTCTTCGAGAGCTTCAATTCTTTCTTTCAAACAGTATGCTCTTCGAGAGCTTCAGAATATTCATGCTAAAATTCATAAAATGTCTATTAGCGACCACAATCTACAGGGAGAATGCTAATAGTGCAACTCTTGCATAGCTAAATGCTACAATTATGCATCTTCTCATAGCGTCAATTCTATTTGTCGAGATCTTCTCTTCTTTATCCACTTCTTGTGGCTTCAATACGATTAATGGGCGATGCAAAGGTGTCTCTTCATAAGTGTATTCTACCAAGAGGTTTCTTTTCTAGCCACAGTGAGACATCTCTACTGCTTTGAATTTCTTTCGGTCTAATAAGCCGCAATTTCATCAATGTGTTTGTCATGTAATCTTCTAATTAATGCCCCTAAATGTCACATTTATAGCACATCTTGAACTAGTGGTCATATGGCTTGCATTATGTGACTTTATTCTTATATTCTATGTCACTTGGATAACGAGCTTTCTTTTCTAGGTCAATTTGTATAATTTTCCTTCATTCCATTCTTCCAACGAATGGGTTTTTCATCCCTAGTAGCTGCTTAATTGCACTGAGGTGAAAAGTGGGAGGTGCAATCCCCTCGTTTGTGATCTTGTCACATAGAGAGAGAGATTGTATAAATTCTATGCATATTGAGTTGTACTCGGTCATAATTCTATAGTCTGCAAACCTTATGTGCACCAAATCCTGTTATGCTTATGGCAGGATAGCATGCTTGAGCTTCATAAGCCACTTCTAAAGTGTAGCACATAGCATCAGTGTGCTCCCCCTCAACCATGCATGCAAAATTTGGTAAGGAGGTGGTGTCTAAGAAAGTGCAGTGCTTTTGCTCGCTTTACTCCAGAGGTTTCTTTCCCTTGCAGGGACCTAAACCGATTGACAGTGTTGGTTTTCTAGGGACTGAATACAATCATTACGTCTTATGTCCAAGTGAGGAGGCCAGTTTCTCAAATTCATAAATTGTGATACTCGACAATTTCATATTTCAAAATTCATTCATAAGATTACTCTAAGTAATCTAGAGGAGAGAGTGGTGCTATATAGACTTCAATTAATAAAATCTCATGTATATCCCATATTCCTACTTATATGCCAATACCAATTCATATAATAAACAGGCAAAAACTAATAATTACAAAGCAAATTCAAGAAATAATTGCATAAAAGTAATTAACAGTAGCTAAATAAGCTTGCAAATTCAAAACCGGGGTCAAAAAGCACTCCCAGGATGCTTTCATGCCTGAATATATACTTTCTTCAATTTCTGCTAATTCCAAGGGCCTTTATGGAATTTTCATTGCTTAGGAAAAGCTATGCGCAATTTCCTTAATTCTCAGGGGGCTTCCTGCAATATTCTTTAAATTCAGAAAATACTTCATGTAATTTTCAAATGCCAAGGGTTTTTCTATAAAACAATAGCCTAGAAAATTTCTCATAATTTCTAGGAAATCCAAGGACTTAATTCATAAGATCACAGGGCAAACAGGTTTTATTCCCTATTTTCCGGTCTGCCCTGGCCCGTTCGTATCTTTTCTTGGTCTGGTCCGTTCAAAACCGGTCCAGAAGCCTCTATTTTCTAATATTTATTTCATGCCTAGCCTGGCCCGCGCCCTTCTTTTCATAAATTTCTGGGGTCAAAGTGTAAATATAGAAATAAATACACAATGCAATTCAAAATTCAAGCCCCATTCAATTCATTGTTCTTTTCTTTATTTCTTTACTGCCCGGCCCCCTTTCTTTTCTCTCCCCACATTCACCGCCAGCACGTGGGTCCACGCTGGGAGCCGCCCACGCGACGCCACTACCGCAGAAGAGGGAAAAGGACACGCCCACTGTGGGCGGCTGCAGAGGGGGCGGCCCACGTGGGAGCCGGCTTGCACGGGGCGGCCTAGCCAGGGGGCGACGGCCCATGGGGCGGCTTGCTTAGCGCTTAGGCGGCTGAAGACAAATACGGACCAAATGGCGTATGCCCGTTGCTTGGTGGGGGGTGGCGAGGCCTGCTAGAGATGTACCTTCGTTTCTTGTAGCAAAGATGGGATGCGTGAACTGTCGCGTAGGACAGATCGACGGGTCCCAACTAGGCCAACGAAGGGGACGAAGATTCAATGCAGTTCGTCGGCGACCGATCTCCGGCGTCGTTCGTCAGAGCTTCGTGCTGATAACGTGTTAGACAACCACGCTACCGGGTGTAGTCCGAGGTTGCTTAGCAGTGCGTAGATCGTAGACGGCGAAGAACAATCACAGATGAACACAGAGATGTAGGAGAGGAAGTATTTTTTATTGCTTTTCTCTTGGGTACATAATAGATGGAACCTCTCCTATTTATGCTTGGGTGCTAGGGTTTTGGCTGGTCCATCCAAGTGGGCCCCACCCCTTAGCCGAGCCAGGCCTAAAGCCGGTCGGCTTGGTGTGGTTCCTTAACAATTAGATTCAACCGAAATCGAAGTAATTAACGCATTGCAGATCGGATTGTGGGTTAGCGTTAGCGGCAGCTGCGGTATGCATCATTCATGGAAACTGACTGCATAATTAACATGCAAACGAGGCTGCATGCATCATGCCATGCATGGAAATAGGAGTAACGGAAACTAACTACGTGCACGATTTAGAAACTACTCACTTAGTCCCAAAAAGAATTTCATTCTATTATTCAAACCAATAGAATAATACCCAACCCAAATGACATATGTACCCCCACATGGTTGGATTAAAGTTCAATGGTTGGGGAAAATAATCCTAATAAATGTGAATGAAAAGAACAGCACATGTATGAGTCTAACAAAAAAATACTCCATATTTAACCAATGGAATGGGACCCACGGTATAGAATGACATTATTTTTATGACAAAATTTGAAAGCTAAAATGACTTTTTTTTTGGATGAAGGGAGTATGCATTGTTTTTCATTTAGGGGCATTCTAGTGTGCTCCCTCTCAACCCTCGTAAGATGAGAACATTACTAACCGTGCATTGTCCATCGTAAGGCTACCATGTGTTTCCGTAAAATAATACGCCGGTGCATCCCATGGTGCATTTGAGAATGGCTCAAAGGCACGAATCCATTTCCTCCTTTCTCGCAATGGTTTCTATACCCATCACTATTGTACAAAGCAGTTGCAACTAAAAAATCTGCACCATGGTGTACAAAGCTTCAATCCAGTATCGAGAAATTCCTCCATGCTTTCATCATGATCGTGACGCCCATCGTCGTTGTCATCGCCGTCGCCCTTGCCGTCGCCGCTGTTGCATGCAATCAGGAGGTAGAGCGGCTAGCACTGCATCTGGCTCGCCCACTCTTCCGCCTTTTGGTCCTCGGTGTCTACACCATCGTCGACGAGCCCGAGTGTCAGCAGGTCGCGCTGGTACGGAGTGTTGGGAAACTATCGGGATTCGGGAGGGGAGCCCGGGCCGGCCGGCGCCTCCCTCACTGTGGGTCCCATATTGGACCTAACCAAAACCCTAAACAGCACTGTATAAGAAGAGTTGGAGCCCCCTATTGTATAACAGATTTGAAAATCAATAAAGAAGAGCTCCACTCTATTTCCTTATGTTCTTGTTCTATCTGTGATTGTTCGTGTACGCCATACCTTGTACTACACTTGATAGCAAGGTTTCATAACATGTTATCACCACACTCGCTCCCTGGTGTGCCGATAATTCTGTCGGGGATAAAATCACGGCCCATTGCCATGGCCCACTCCCTGACGGCCTAATCGAACAGCCTCCTAGGGTCTGGCTCCCTGGAAGGTTCTATCAGGCCCATGTGCTTCCTGCCGAACAGCTTCCTGCTTGGCATGGTGCGTAACGGTCTAGGATTCCTGTTTGAGTTCTACTCGAACAAGAGTTCTGCACGGCTACGTGAAGACCCGGACGTGGTTTTTCGGATTGGAGCAGAAGTCGTGATCCCCAAGAATTGGAGTATACCTTATCTACCTCGGGATGTATTTGGCACGTATTGAGTTCGTTACGGACTCATGGTCAGCCCGGCCCGATTATCCCTCGGTAGGTCGGTTGTTCAACACTATATAAGAAAGGCCCCCGCGGCGTACAGGGGGCCAATCCAAGACGACTTGAAGCCAAGATCGCAAATTACTTCCTGTGCACACATAACCTCGCCAAGACCTGTTCGTCTCGTCGAGTTTTCCCCTTGTAATCCTCTTTGATATAAAGTAGCACTGGACGTAGGGCTATTATCTCCCTGAGAGGCCCGAATCAGGATAAAAACCCGTGGTCTCCTCGTTACTCGCTGATTTCGCTTGCCTTACTCGCGTGTCTTCTATCTCGCTTTTCTCAAGAACCTTAGTTGACTTGGGACCGATATCCCCATCGTCGACAGTTGGCGCCGTCCATGGGGAGTCAGTAGATCAAGCCTGTTCGAGCATGTCGAACTCCTTCAGTGACCAGAAAACTCTTCCTGAGGGCTATGACTCAGAAGGACAGGATGTCACTTGCCCTGTCAGATCGGATCGATCTTTTCGATCTCGATCACCTTCCAGATCTGAGACAGAGCTCTCCGGCTACATTCCGGAGATGGTCTTAAATCAAGCTCCCGTCATCAACGATGATTACGGAACCGATGATCTTTGCGCTGGTTTAGATCTTTCAGACTCCAAGGCTATGTCGGTCGATTCCTTCTGTGGCGACATAGTGATGACACCGTCTAGCGTGCCAGCACACGGCCGTCGCAGCGTCAACATGGCCGGCGCGGGGACTTCAGAGGATCCTGCGCGGGCCGCGGCGGTCGACCAGATCGGGCAGTCCAATTCTGCTCGGCTTCAAGATGGGGCTGAGCTAGCTTGTCGCGAACAAGATGTTGTTCGCCGTAGTTTGGACGCCTCAATCAATCAAACATTGGCGCAGATCCGTGATCAGCGCAAGCGACAGCGTCGCGACCGCCTCAGCGCTTACGCCAAGTCCCGGCAGGTTTCACCGCCGGGTTGCATCCTCAGATGACCGCACTTTGGCCGCCAAAACGCGGACGCTTGTGCATCCCAGGACCCCTAGATCAGAGTCGGGAACGACTCCAGGCCATGGCAACGGTGCTCAGATCCACCAACCAGGCCGACCTCGCACACATGGGCGACACTGTTGCTTCTCACCTAGAGCGACTGGCCGAAGGCCTCAAGTCCATAGACGAAGTTAACACCTCCTCTAGGCAGCGCAGTCAGCCTGCCCAGAATGGCTCGCGACGATTACTGTCCACGAGCAAACTACCCGTGGTCGACAACGCTCGCCAAGTCCCCGTGGTCGCCGCAACCACAGGGGTAAGCGAGCTCGCGACGATCACGGGCGATCCCCTCGGAAGGAGCGCATCGTGACGACCACGAGGAAGGAGCGTGGAGGACTGTCTCGGAGAGAGTTTCTCCAGGCAGAATCTTCCCGTTCAACAAGAGTTTCTCCGCTCAACAGGACCAACGTCTTCTCGAGACTAGGTTCTGCAGGAGAGGGTGGTCGGGCGCATACTGGCCGCAAGGCTTTCTCCGACGAAGCCACATGCCGTGGCCTTCCAAGTTCAAGCCTGGTCACGTGGAGAGGTACAATGGGACCCAAAACCCAGAGGAGTTTCTTTCCATCTACGTTACAGCCATCATGGAAGCCGAGGGTGACGAGCTAGTCATGGCCAATTACCTCCCGACTGTTCTTGAGGGTGCTGCTCAGACGTGGCAGTTCAATCAGCAGGAAGGTTCCATCCACTCTTGGGACCAACTTTGTGACGCTCGATCACAATTTCGTGAGTCGCACGCATGCCTGGGCAAGGAGGATGATCTGCACCAGATGATCCAGATGAACGGGGAGACCCTCCGCAATTTCGTGAAGCGTTTCATTAAGATCCGCAACACGATCCCAACATCTCGGATGAATCTTGTCGACGGTTGGGATATCGACCCAAGTCAACCAAGGTTCTTCAAAGAGGAGATAGGAGACACGCCGAACAACCACGTAACAAAGAACGAACAGGAGATGGGGGTTTTATCCCTGGTTCAGCCTCTCGGAGAGATAATAGCCCCACGCCCAAACCTTTTCTTTATATTAAAGAGGATTATAGGTGGGACTCGGCGAGATCAGCAGGTCTCGACGAGTAGTATGCTAAAATCTATCTCGCTAAGGGTCCTCCAAACGCCGTAGGGCCCTGCTTATATAGTATGTATCAAACCGACCTACCGAGGAATATCGGCCTGCTAACTACGAGATCGTGAACTAACTTAGTACATGCCGATATAACCTACGGTAGATAAGGTAAGCTCCTAATCTTGGGGATCACGACTCCTAATCCAATCCGGGAAACCACGTCCGGGTCTTCTTGTAGCCGTGCAGAACTCTTGTTCGAGTAGAACTCGAACACGAATCCTAGGCCGTTACGCACCGTGCTAGCTGTGAGGTCGTTCGGCAGATGCACATGGGCTCGATAGAACCTTCAGGAGCCGGGCCTGGTAGGTCGATTCAATGGGTCGTCAGGAGTGGGCCATGGCAATGGGCCGTGATTTTATCCTCGACAGCTAGCCCCGAGACTCAAGTGGAAGGACTCACTAGAGTGGGGTCTTCCTCTTGAGACTCCAAGTCTCAAGAGGGAAATTTTGCTGCTACAGAGACGCCAGAACGATCGACCGAACAGTTAAGTTTCAACCAACAAGACGTGCTCGGTCCAATCAAACTCGCCAATGCCGAAAGCGCATCCGCTCGTCGAACAGAAGCAACGTCTCGTCCGAAAGCAGGCACTCACCTTCAAAGGCGAATACATCGAAAAATAGCCGCTGGTAGACTCCAACGGTAACTTCCTATTGTTGCAAGAAAAAGCAGACGACCGCTTTACCCACTGCTGTGGTAAAACTAGCTGCTTAGACAAAACCGCTGGCAGAGCCACTCATACGGGACTATAAAGTACCCAAGTCGTCATGCCAGCTACTGCTTCTCACGCCTTTCCTCTCTAAGCCTTAGTTCCAACCGCCAAGATCAAGTACCCAAACTCCTCCACCAACCGTGCTCGCCAAATTCGGGAATCGCTATGGCCAAGTTCACCGGCACTAGCTTGACCGAGGAGGACTCAAGGTCCGGAGGAAGAGGGCCACATCGACATGTAGCCGGAGGTCGCCCGAGAGAGGATACTCCGAGCCGCCGAGGGAGAGTTCGTCGCCTTCAACAGATTCGACTGCTCGGGTTGAGGTCTCCCAAGAGCGACTTCGCCGAGGCCTTCTTGAACATCGCCGGATTGGAGGTGACGAACCTCAATCCGAACTCCATCCTCCAGATGGCCGCCTTCGCACACTGTGCGAGGGCTATCTGGCATCGATCCACGGTGGGCTGTTCCTCCACTATTACACAAGGACGAGGAGCAGCCCGCCGCTTTGCGCTGGGTGCTACTACCTCAAGCTCCGGCCACCGACGACGACGCGCCAGACTCCCCACCGCCGCTTTCGACTCGATGGGCGCGGTGGGTGAGGTGGTTCTACAAAGAAGCTGAGCGGCGACAAGAACTTCGTCTTCACCGGAAGGCGCCAAGAAGGAACCCCAATGCCTCGGCCGGAAATGTCCGCCGAGGATTGGTACTTGACAAGGAAGATCGCCTCCCTCGTGGGCCTCGTGCTCACGGGCAGGGAGATCATTCGGGACTTCACATCGAACAGGATCTGTCGGCTGCGGAGGAGGTCCTATCCCGTCTACAAGATAGAGGGATGGGAAGACATCACAAGGGAGAGCACGGGTAAGTGCCTTTAAGACTCAACCTCTTCACTAGTTATTTCCTCCAAACAGGAATTAACAATTCCATCCGTCTCGACAGAGAAACCAACCGACGCATGGGTGACCGAAGGGTCGACGCCATGTCAAGGCGGCGAAGAAGGACAATGAGGTCACCGCGAGGTAGCCTATACTGTCCGAGGAACGTGCTCATCCGCATACCGAGGTGAATTACTCGAACCTCTTCGTGTCGCAGATCTGCAGCTAGGCCAACCAAACTAACCCTTGCTTCTCAAACACACAGAAGACGAGTTGATCCTCGGCGGATCGTGGAAGAACTTTCGAGCCTCGAGAAGGAGAAGGCGAAGAAGGGCAAGGCCAAAGCGCCACAAAGCCCAAGGTGGCGGCCGAGCCTACGCTGGAGCTCGCCATGACACGGCGCCACCAGACATCAAGAGACCGCCCACGGCGACGGAGGGCGCCAACAGACTCAAGCGCCTCATGGTCGGCCCAATGGAAGAGAGACCAAGCCCTCCCTCCTCGCCGAGCAAAGCGACGAAGAGGTAAAGAACATGACCCTCTGGCTTAGGCGTTACTCGCAGCTCACCGGGCCATTTGGCGCTGCTCCAACAGTCGCCGAGCGGAGGAGGCTCGAAGAGGAAGTCGCACGCAAGGAAAACTCCTTGCGCTGCGAGAGGAGCGCCACCTACCAGAGAGCTGAGCTGCCGCCACGAACACCCAAGAGCCAAGGCGAGAAGCCGCCAAGGAGCCCCCGAGGAAGAGGCGGAAAGTTCGCCAAGAAGATCGGATCAAGCCTCTCACGGCGGTATGTAGAAACCCAACTTCAGATCTCCCACCCACCGACCGCATTAGACTTAACGATGATCTCTTTTTCATCACCGCCAAGGAGAGATCGCCACGATGACGCCGAGGAGGCGCTGAAGGTCGCCGCCGCCCGAAAGCATCCGCACGCGCGATCGCGGCAATGTGGTCGGCATGCTCAAGGACAAAATGGCGGCATGGAGCTGCTCTCGCCAGCTCGGCGAGTAGCTCGACGCGCTTAAAAGCGCCTGTGGAGAGGCTGGAGACGGAGGAAGGGCTGGGCGCCACGGACATGGGGCCAAGACGACGGCCCGAAGCCGCCAAGGCGGGACCGAGCAGCCGGTTCGCCAGTATTCGTCGCAGGGCAGCTCACCCCGAGGCGACGGATTCTCGCGGCGAAAGGTGGTGAAGCCCCGACCGCCAGGGAGCAGAAGAAAAGCCCCAGCAAAGCCGCGCAAGTCGCCCCGCCATGGGACAACGGCGCCACCCAGCAGAGTGGTTTCCGCCTCACCCAAGAAGTTCGGGCGAAGAGGAAAAGGAAGAGGAGAGGAGCGCGAGACGAAAGCGCCGCCTGCCGCTCCCGCCTCCCGGTAGGTGCGCCCCGCAAGAAGAAGGAGCGATCAAGACGGCGACGGCAAGAACGCGCTTCGTCTCATCCCCGACGAAGCGGGCTTCGTGGACGCATGGCCTCAAGGACCGCCAAGGCCATGGATCAAACGCCGACTTGGCAAGGTAAGCACGTGACCAAATCTTGTTCATTTTATCTACGCTATCGCAAAGCGGTTAACTTGTTTTTCCCTCTCGTGTCTTCGAGGACATCATGGAGGAGCTCGAGGACGGCGTCACCATCGAGCGGAGCGCCAGATCTTGGCGCCGCCCGGAGCACCTCTCGACGAGGGAGTCCGAAGGGGCCTCTACACCAGCCCAAAGTCGGCCGATCAAGGCGAAGGTGAAGAGGCTCAAAGTCCAATCGTCAAGAGTGGCGTTTCGCGAGTCTCTCCTAGGAGAGGCCGAGGAGCTGCAGAAGCCATTAAGACGAGCATCGCGGAGAAGAAGCCGCCGCCAAGTGGCTCAAGGGCGCCACCGACGCTTCCTAACGGCGGGACCACTCGCGACGGAAGCCAAGAGACTCAAGGCCCAGCTCGCCAAGGAAGAGCAGACTTCGCTGGTCTCAAGCAAAATCTCGACCTGTGGGCTTCACAGAAGAGATCGAGGAGATGCGGGATGACGTGAGGGCGATCACCGCAGAAGAAGGTCAAGGAGCCGGGCGAGCAGCTCAAGACGCCGAGTAATGAGTCGGCCAGAGCGAGGCTCGACCGATCAGGCAAGGCCAAGACCGAGGAGGTCGAGGCCATCCGGCAGAGGCTGCGCGCAAGCCAAGCGGAGCAAGGAGGAGATCGAACGCCCGAGTTGAAGCCCGGAAGGAATCAAGGCTCGTATAAGTCGTGCGCCTCAAGTTAGAAGTTGATTTATTTGAAGGAGCAGCTTGCTCCTAAGTAGCACCATGTCAGAATCTTAAAGGGCCTTGTACCAAACTTTTGAGTAACATAATAAAGTACTTACCTTTTCTCCCGCAAAAAGAGCAGCAAAAAGACAAGAACGAATGAAACTAAGAGAAAACGAACAATAGCTAGGAAGTTTAAGAAAACCGAAGAGCGCTCGCTTAACTCCCACTCGCTGTGTATCTCGCTGAAACCTCGAGTTTATAACCCTAACAGTGCACAAGAGAAAGAGCGACACCCTAGCCCCTTGTGACGGACGATGCTCGAGAACCTAAGCTATAACTCGAGCACGCATGAGAGAGAAAGAGCGACACCCGCATCTTTGCTCGATTCTGCTCCGTAGTCTCGCGCTGACGAAGTTAGGCAGCCCGAGAGTAACCGAATAAGGAAAGTGCCTCTCGCCTGGGGCTTACGAGAGCAGAGCTTTACCAAGTGGTCGCGCTAAGCAAGAAGTGCCTCTGCGCCATGAGGGCTTACGAGAGCAAAGCTTAGTCAAGAAGGTGGAAAGGCCGTGTTACGCAACCCTGAGTTTAGGAACTTATCGAAAACAGATACGGGTAGGGAACAAGCCTTAAGATAGCGGAGCCAAGAGTTCGCAAGGCCGGGCAGCCATCAAGTGTTACCAGAGAGAAAGAGGTGGTCTTCAAAAGACAAGAAGTGAAAAAGGCGCAGAGGCCGAGAGAATTCACTTAATTATTGGATTGAACTTTACATGGTGCCCAAGAGACTTGGACGAACTAAGGCGCGAAGTTTACAAAAAGCGCAGGGCTAAGAAAACATAAAAAGACCTACACAAAGAACTTACGGTCGGGTCGATGTTCCAAGTGTCGGTCACCTCTCTCCCGCCCTCCATAGCCAAGCGAAGCAGCCCGGGCGAAGCGTAAGAAACGACCGTGAACGGGCCCTCCCAACGAGGAGTTAACTTGTTGGCATTGGACAAGTTCTCGACACGGGCAGAACGAGGTCGCCCGCCTTCAAAGCCCTTGGTCGAATCGACTTGGCGCTGCGTTTGCGAAGATCTTTGCCGGTAGCGCCATTCGACTTGTGCCCGGTCGCTGTGCCTTCGAGGAGATCGAGATCGAGGAGGCGCTTGCTCATCGTCAACTAAGTTGACCGAGCTCGCAGGCGAGGCAAACCGAGTACGATTTCGGCGGCGTGATGGCTTCGCACTATAGACCAATTGAAAAGGAGTTTCTGGCCGCCTACCGTCAGAAAGCGAATCGCCAGAGGATGTAGGAACTTCACAACCTAGGCCTTGTTGTGCTCGCCGAGAGCAGCAAATACCCGCCGCTTAATACCCGGACTATCTCGTCCGTTAGCTCGCCGATCGCTTCCATTGCTCGTGGATGTGCCACGAGGCGAAACAGACTTGGTGCCCAAATTGCTCGCAGACATCGAATAGCTCGCTCGAATCGGGTACCGTTATCCGTGATCGCTTATGGGGATCCCAAAGCGCTGTGACCACGCCGCTTTTGAAAAAGCGTAACACCGCTTTGGCGTGAAGAGACGACATGTGCTCGCCAATCCACTTTGTAAAAGTGTCTATGGCGACAGTAGGTGTGTATAGCCCTTGTACCCCTTAGGGAATGGGCCGAGCAGATCCGCACCCCATGTGGAAAAAGGCCAAGATCGGGGGATTGTTTGGAGCTCTTGGGCGGGCTTATGTGCCTTCCGGGCGTGAAATTGGCAAGCCTTGCATTTAGTCACGATGTCCCGAGCATCTTGTAACGCAGGGCCAATAATAGCACATGCTAAACGCTTTGCGACCGTAGTTCAAGGAGGCGTGGTTGCCACAGCACCCCTCGTATGTCCCTAAGAAGGAACACACCCTCTGTTGCGAGATGCACTTGGAGAGAACTCCCGAGCACCTTGACGGTAAAGGGTGCCATCCACAAGCTTGTATGGAGCGGCACGCCTTTGTAAGCCGGGAACGCCGCTTGCCGTCGGCAGTGGTCCCATCTGCGAGGTACCGGACAAATGGCGTTGTCCAATCCGGGCACTGCCGATAACGGAGACAAAGACCACTGCTCTCGCTGTTTCGTCCCGAGACGTGATTGAGGGCTTGCGAAGATGCTCGACGAGCACCTGCCGAAAGCAGATTCTCGTGAGGATCCATACTTGATAGTTGGTCGCCGAAGTTGTCCTTCCCGGGCACGAAGAGCACTTCAAGAATCGAAAATGCCGCCCAACTTCCTCACTTCAACCAGTATCGCGCCATTGAGTCATCGCAACACCGATACTCCTTGTTAACTCGATTGATGACTAGCCGTGAATCTCCTTCACAGCTAGCCGTTAGACACCAAGCGACTTGCACGCCTTAGTCCCGCGAGGAGGGTTTCAGACTCTGCAGCGCTGTTAGTCGCCGCAGTGTCGTTGGATAGAATATCGAGTTGCTCTCCTTGAGGGGAGATGAGAACAAAACCAGCCCCGGAGTTTCCAGTGCGCGAGCCGTCGAAAAACATGGTCCAAAAGGGTTCATCAAAGTTGCTCGAGCTTTCGATTTGGGCGGCAAGTCCATTCGGCGACAAAGTCATTTAGGACTCGTGACTTAATAGCGTTCGGGCAAAGAATAATGATCAAACTCGCTAGTTCCATTGCCCACTTAGCTATACGTCCGCTAGATTCCTTGTTCCAGTAGGATTTCTCCTAAAGGGAACGTGGTGGGACCAGATTTGATGCGCTTGAAGTAGTGGCGAAGCTTCCGGAGGACATGAGCAAGGCGAGAGTAGCTTCGACCTCGTGGTAGCGCCTTTGATCCGTGAAGTACTCGCCACGTAATAGATTGGTCGTCAGATGCCTTCCCTTTCGACCGCCAAGACCGTGCTCACCGCTTGTGGCGTGTAACCTAGGTACAAAGCAGAGCCGCCGCCATGTCGCCGGTAGTCAAGACGGAGGATTGGACAGTATCGCTCGATCCGGAAGGATCTATCGCTTCTTCTCGCCCACTGAAACCATTGTGCTTGCGCAGGCCTTAAAGAAGGGCAGCCCGCGTCGCTTTGACGGAAATAAACTCGCTTAGAGCAAAGCCATCCGCCCAAATGAGGCTCAGACTTCCTTTACGGTAGTTGAGCTCGTGATATTTTCAATGGCCTCGATTTTTCGTGGTTGGCGTAAATACCTTAAGTAACCAATAACATAACCGAGCAACATTCCAGATCGAACACTAAAGGTACACTTCTCTCGATTTAATTTTATTCGATGCCCGTGAGATTACGAAAAATCTCCGCTGTGTCTCTTGCATGATCCGAGCATACTTGTTTTTACAACTATGTCGCCGACATAGACCTCGTGTTTTTTCCACACTGCTCGGGAAGGTCTTTCCATTGTTACTGAACGTGGCACCAAAGATTGCGCAGACCGAAAGACATGGTCGAGCAGCGAAAGTGCCGAAGGGGTGATGAAGGCGCCTTCTTCATCTCTGGGAGATGCTTATTTGGTGGTAACCGAGTAAGCATCTAAAAACTCAGAGTTGGCGCGTCAGCATGATCGATCGACCGGTCAATACGAGGCGCGGAAATTGTCCTTAGGACAAGCGGCTCAGATCTGTGTGATCGACACATCCTCCACTTGCCGCCTTTCTTCTTTACAATGACAGGTTGGCTAACCACTCGGTGTGATCAACCTCGCGGATGAACCCGGCAGCGAGCAGTTTGCCAAGCTGATCTTTGATGATCCCTTGTTTGAATTTTGAAAAGCGACGAAGCTTCTGGTGAACAGGCTTTTTGTCCGGTCGGACAGCCAGTTTGTGTTCGATGACCTCCCTTGGGACTCCGGGCATGTCAGATGGCTCCCAGGCAAACACATCTGCATTAGCTCTGAGGAAGGCAATGAGCTCGCTTTCTATTTGGGGTCCAGATTGGCCCCAAGTGAAGCTATCTTGGAAGTATCGCTGCTTACGCAGAATTTCTTGGTTTGTCCCCCTGGTCAAGGGAGACTTTAGGGCATGAGACTTGGTCGGAACTTCAGATCATGGCGGCGGAAGCTGGTCGACTAGGGCAAGGGATCGCTCGTCGCAATCCGAAAGCAGCCTTTGTAGTTGCCCTTGACCATGATCACACCGTTAGGACCCCAGATCTTCACGCAACGGTAAGCGTAGGGACACGGTCATAAACTTACCGAGAGATGGCTCGCCCAAGATTGCGTTGTACGCCGATGGGAAGTCGACCACGCTGAAAGTGATCAACTCGTCCGAAGTTGCTTGCTTGCGAAGGTGACAGCAGACAACCTGTCCTAACGGCTTGCAACTTCTCCCTAACAATCCCGTAGAAGGGCATTGCGACTTCCTTCACTTTAGAACGAGGAATCTGATCTCGCCCAAGACCTTAGCGTAAAGCAAGTCCAAAACGCCCCGCCGCCTACTAAAACACGGCCAACTCTTGCGTTGTCGATGATCGGGCGACCACTGGGAGTCGCCGAGGCTTGGTCATCGGTGGGGCAATCCTCCCGAGAGAAGGAGATGGGGACCTCGGTCCACTTCATCGATTCAGCCGAGGTTTTGCCTTTTCAACGCTGTGGACCTCCCGGCGGCTTCCTTGAGGTCGCACGAGAGGTATAAGCCGAGGAGCCGCCGAAGATGACGACGATATGGTTCACGGGCTCTTGATATTCATCATCATCTTCCGATCACCATCGTCGGTTTACGCTATTCACGGCATCACCTTGTTCGGCGGGGTGGGCATTGGGCCCTTGCCGTTGTAGAAATCTTGAGCTTTGCAGCCCAAGTTCTACAAAGGGCGATATCGTGTCTGTAGTGTTGGTGGAATTTGCAAAATCGGTTGCTCTGACCTTTCTTGCCTTGTCCGCCCCCCGAAAGCGTGCTTTTTGCCCTTGTAGTTATTGTTGGGCTTCTTCGCCCATCTTGGGAGGAGGTGCGCGATCTATACCAATGACGGTATTGTTCGTGATCACCTTTGTTCTTCTTCTTCTTCTCCGACTTCTTGTCACCGTGGTTCCGCTACTCTTCTTCTTCTCATCCACACCAGTCAAGGGCGGCTCGCCTTGTCAAACGCTTTTTGTATCGAACGCTCGCCGTTGGCATAACTGGTCACCGCCTTGAACAGGTCGTTGGCGGTCCAGTCTCGTTGATCTCGAGATCTGGGTGATACGCTTCGTCATGACTCCGCTTTTGAAGGCGCGGACAATGATTCATCCGAGATGTTCGGGATCGTGGTTGCGGATCTTAATGAAACGCTTCACAAAGTTGCGGAGGGTCTCCTGCTCATCCGGATCATCTAGTGCAGATCATCCTCCTTGCCCGCACGCACGTAATAGCTTCCGGAAATTAGCGATCGAGCGCCACAAAGCTGGTTCCATGAGTCGATGGAACCTCTTGCCGATTGAATACCACGTCCGAAAGCAAAGACCTCAAGGACAACGGAGGTAATTAGTCATAACGAGCTCGTCACCCCGGCCGCCATGATGGCCGAGCATAGATGGAAAGGAATTCTCCGGTTTCGAGTCCCATTGTACTCTCCATGTGACCGGCTTGAACTTTGAGGGCCATCTGACAGCCCAAGCTCGCCGAGAAAGCCCCGCACCAAAGCATATGACCGCCACCATCCCCGCGTAACCTAGTCTTGAAAAGACGTTGGTCCTGCTGGCGCGGAGGAACTCCCGCTGAACGGATGATTCGCCCGAGAAACTCTCTCGGGACAATCCACCACGCTCCTTCCTCGTGGTTGCGACGACGCCGCTTCTCACGAGGGGACCGTCCGTGATCATCGCGCTTGCCCCTCGTGGTCGCGTTGACAACGAGGACTCGGCGAGCGACGGCGACCACGGGTAGCTCGCTTCATGGACAAGGATCCTTCGACGTGACGAAGGCCACGCGATCGATCGAGCTGTCCCAACCATTCCGGCAGGTTTGGTGCTACGCTCGAGGAGTTGTTGACTTCTCCTAGAGACTTTAGGCCTTCACCAATCGTTCTAGGTTAGAAGCAACAAGACGCCTATGCCGGGCGTGGTCGGCCTGGTTGGTAGATCTAATCACCGGTTATGGCCGCAGTCGGTCCCGACTACGCTCTAGGGTTCTAGGACCCCGAGGCATCCGCGTTTTGCCCGACCGAGTCCGTTACGCGGAACTAATCTCGGTCTTGATGCCGAGCGAGTTAATCGCCCGACCTCGCCGGCCGCCACGTACCGTCGGCAGATCCTCGGAGGTTCCTACATCGCCATGTTAATGCCGGGGCCATGCGAAGGTATGCTAGACGGTGTCATCGCCTGTGTCTCCATGTAGAATCTACCGACATAGCCTTGGAATCCAATAAATCTAAACCGTCGTAAAGATCATCGGTTCCGTAGTCGTCGTCAATGACGGGAGTGCGATCTGCGGCAATCTCTGCCATAAAGGCAGAGACCTCCGTCCTAGATACGGAAAGTGTTCGAGACCGAACAGATCGATCTGAACTGACAGGGGATGAAACGTCCTGTCCTTCTGAGTCGTAGCCCTCAGGAAGTATCTCTGTATCGCTGACGGAGTTCGACATGCTCGATCTGCGTGTCCCCATGGTCGGCGCCAGCTGTCGACGGTTGGGATATCGACCCAAGTCAACAAGGTTCTTCAAAGAGGAGATAGGAGACACGCCGAACAACCACGAACAGCAACGAACAGGAGACAGGGGTTTTTATCCTGGTTCAGGCCTCTCGGGAGAGATAATAGCCCTACGTCCAGCCTTTTCTTTATATTAAAGAGGATTACAAGGTGGGACTTGGCGAGATCAGCAGGTCTCGACGAGTAGTATGCGAAAATCTATCTGCTAAGGGTCCCTCCAAACGCCGTAGGGGCCCTGTTTATATAGTACAGAACAAACCGACCTACCGAGGAATATCGGGCCGGGCTAACTACGAGATCGTAACGAACTCAGTACATGCCAGATATAACCTACGGTAGATAAGGTAAGCTCCTAATCTTGGGGATCACGACTCATAATCCAATCCGGGAAACCACGTCCGGGTCTTCTCGTAACCGTGCAGAACTCTTATTCGAGTAGAACTCGAACACGAATCCTAGGCCGTTACGCACCGTGCCAGCCAGGAGACTGTTCGGTAGGATGGACATGGGCCTGATAGAACCTTCCAGGGAGCTGGGCCCTGGTAGGCTGTTCGAATGGGCCGTCAGGAAGTGGGCCATGGCAATGGGCCGTGATTTTATCCCCGACAAATCTGTTGTCCGCGCTTTCAAAAACGGAGTCCACGACGAGCGGCTCACCCAGGATCTCGAGATCAATGAGACCTGGACCGCCAATGACCTGTTCAAGGCGGCTGACCGCTATGCCAATGCGGCAGAGCAAGTTCAGTACAAGAAGGCATTCGATAAGGGGGAGTTGCCTGCCCAGCCTGGTGTGGATGAGAAAAAGAAGAGCAGCAACAACCCTGGTGACAAGAAGTCCCAGAAGAAGAGGAACACAGGTGATGCGAACAATACCGTCGCGGGTATAGATCGCGCACCTCCTCCCAATGATGGGCAAAAGAAGCCCAACAATAACTACAAGGGCAAGAAGCCCGCCCAGGGAGGCAATCAAGGCAAGAAAAGTCCAAGTGACCGATATTGCTAGTTCCACCAGAATTACGGGCACGATATACGCCATTGCAGGACCTGGGCTGCAAAGCTCGAGGATTTCTACAACGGCAAGGGCCCATGCCCACCCTGCCCGAAAAGAGTGATGCCGGTAAGGACAAGCGCTAAGCCGATGGTGATGATCGGGACGATGAGGATGACTATCTTGAGCCCGTGAACCACATAGCCGTTATCTTTGGCGTCTACTCGGTTTATCCCTCTCGGCGCAGCCTCAAGGAAGCTGCTCGGGAGGTCCACAACGTTGAGAAGGGCAAACCACAGCCCGAGACAATAAAGTGGACCGAGGTCTCCACCTCCTTCTCTAAGGAGAATTGCCCCATTGGGATGACCAAGCCTCAGCGGCTCCCACTAGTGGTCGCTCCGACCATCCGCAACACCAGAGTCGGGCGTGTCCTGATCGATGGCGGGAGTGCGCTAGACTTGCTTTCAGCAAAAGTCTTGTACGAGATGCAGATTCCTCGCTCTAAGCTCAAAGTGGTCGCGATGACCTTCAATGGAATTGTGCCGGGAGAATCTGTTCGGCCGCTGGGGCAGATCGTTCTGCCTGTTACCTTCGGCAGCCCAAGCAACTTTCGAACAGAGTTGATCATGTTTGACGTGGTCGACATTCCATCTGCCTACAACGCGATCTTGGGCCGGCCATCTGTTGGAAAGTTCATGGCCGTATCCCACCAAGCATACCATTGAGTGAAGATACCGAGCCCCAGCGGCGTGATCACGGTCAAGGGCAACTACAAGGCTGCTCTAGATTGCGACGAGCAATCCCTTGCCCTGGTCGACCAGCTTCCACCGCGTGGTCCCGAAGTTCCGCAGACCAAGTCAGCCCGTCCCAAGGTTTCTGTCCAGCCAGGGGGAGAGACCAAGGAAGTTCCGATATCTCTTTACGATCCTTCCAAGACAGTTCATTTGGGGGCCAATCTGGACCCCAAATAGGAAATCGAGCTCATTGCCTTCCTCCGAGCTAATGCAGACGTGTTTGCCTGGAAGCTGTCTGACATGCCCGGGGTCCCAAGGGAGGTTATCGAGCACAAACTGGTCGTCCGGCCAGACAAAAAGCATGTTCACCAGAAGCTTCGCCGCTTTTTGGATTCAAGCAGGGGATCATCAAGAATCAGCTTGGAAAGCTGCTCGCTGCTGGTTTCATCCGCGAGGTTGATCACACCGAGTGGCTGGCCAACCCTGTGATCGTAAAGAAGAAAGGCGGCAAGTGGAGGATGTGTGTCGACCACATAGATTTGAACGCGGCTTGTCCTAAGGACAATTTCCTGCTGCCTCGTATAGACCAGCCTGTCGACGCGACTGCGGATGCCCAGCTTTTGAGTTTTTTGGATGCTTACTCCGGTTATCACCAAATAAGCATCTCCCCTGAGGATGAAGAGAAGACTGCCTTCATCACACCCTTCAGCACTTTCTGCTATAAGACCATGTCCTTCGGTCTGCGCAATGCTGGTGCCACCTTCCAACGCTTAATGGAGAAGACTTTCTCAGAACAGCGCGGAAGGAACCTGAAGGTCTATGTCGACAACATAGTTGTAAAGAGCAAGTATGCTCCAGATCATGTAAAAGACCTGGCCGAGACTTTTCGTAATCTCACCAGGCATATAATTAAATTGAATCCAGAAAAGTGAACCTGTCGGGGATAAAATCACGGCCCATTGCCATGGCCCACTCCCAGACGGCCCAATCGAGCGACCTACGGGGCCCGGCTTCTGGAAGGTTCTATCGAAGCCCATAGGCACCTGCGAACAGCCTCTTGGCGGGGGTGGTGCGTAACGACCACGATTAGTGTTTGAGTCCGACTCAAGCGAGTTCTCGCAACCGTGAAGGCCCTAAGTGGTTTCCCGGATTGGAATAGGAGTCGTGATCCCCAAGACTAGGAGTATGCCTTATTTGTCTCGGGATATATTTGGCATGTATGAGTTCGTTACGATCTCGTAGTTAGCCCGGCCCGATATTCCCTCGGTAGGTCGGTTTGCTCTGCACTATATAAACAAGGCCCCTGCGACGTGTAGAGGGAACTTGATCTGTTTTTTAGCATCTGATAGACACCTGATCATAGCGTATTGCTTCTTGCACACCGCAATCTCGCCGAGACTTGTTCGTCTCGTCGAGCCACGTCTTGTATTCATCTCAGATATATAAGAAAGGCTGGACGTAGGGCTATTATCTCTCCTGAGAGGCCCGAACCAGGATAAAAACCCCTGTCTCCTGTTCGTTGCTGTTCGTGGTTGTTCGGCGTGTCTCCTATCTCACTTCTAAAGAACCTTAGCGACTTGAGATCGTTATCTCAATCGTCGACAGTTGGCGCCGTCCGTGGGGATACGCAGATCGAACATGTCGAACTCCATCAGCGATACGGAAATTCTTCCTGAGGGTTACGACTTAGAAGGGCAGGTTGTTTCTTCCCCTGCCAGCTTGGATCGATCTTATCGCCCTAGATCGATGTCTGTATCCGAGACAGAGGTCTCTGGCTACGCCCCGGAGATGGTCTCCGGCCGAGCTCCCGTCATTGACGATGAGTACGGAGCTGATGATCTTTACGCCGGTTTAGATCTATCAGATTCCAAGGCTATGTCGGTTGATTCTTCCTGTGGCGACACAGCGATGACTCCGTCTAGCGCGCAAACGCACGGCCACCGCGTCGTCAACATGGCCGGCGCAGGGACTTCGTAGAATCCAGCGCAAGTCGCGGCGGCCGAAGAGATCGAGCGGGTCAATTCTGCTCGGCGCCAAGATGGAGCCACGCAATCTGCTCGCGAGCAAGAAATTGTTCGCCGCACTTTGGACGAATCCATCAACCAAACGTTGGCGTAGATTCGCGATCAGCGCAAGCGTCAGCGACGCGATCCGCCTCGCGCACCTACGCCAAGACCCCCGGCAGAAGTTCAGCCTGTCCGGGTGGAATCCCCGCGTGCCCGTACTCCAATCGGGCAAGACGCGGATGCTTCAAGGATCCCAGGACCAATTGAGCAGAGCCGGGAACGGCTCCAGGCCCTGGTGACCGTAATCAGATCCGCTCACCAAGACAATCTCGTCCTCCTGAGCGATGAAGTGGCTACTCACCTCGAGAAACTGGCCGAGGGCCTTAAGTCCGTAGGTGAGGCATCATCCGGGCAGCGCGGCGAGCCTGTCCGGATAGATTCGGACAGTGAGCGATCCGATCGATCGCGTGACCGCCGTCACCGTCGAAGGACCACTGTCCACGAGCAAGTTGCCCATGGTCCCCGTAATCATCGCGACCACAGGGGCAAGCGTGCGCGCGACGATCACGGGCGATCCCCTCGCGAGGAGCGCGTTGTCGCGACCACGAGGAAGGAGCGTGGGGGCTTATCACGGAGAGAGTTCCTCCAAGCAGAGACCTCCCGCTCGGCAAGAGTTTCCCCGACCAACCGAACCAACGTCTTCTCAAGGCTAGGTTTTGCCGGGGAAGGTGGCCGGTCTTACGCTTTTGGCTGTAGGGCTTTCTCCGACGAGCTTCGCTCTGTTCGATGGCCCTCAAAGTTCAAGCCCGGACACATGGAGAGGTACAATGGGACCCAAAACGCAGAAGAGTTCCTTTCCATCTACGCTACGGCCATCATGGCTGCCGGGGGTGACGAGCTTGTCATGGCTAATTACCTCCCGACTGTCCTTGAGGGTGCTACTCGGACGTGGCTGTTCAATCAGCAGGAAGGTTCCATCTCTTCTTGGAACCAACTTTGTGACGCTCTGATTGCCAATTTCGGAGGCATTACGCGCGTGCGGGCAAGGAGGATGATCTGCACGGATGATCCGGATGAGCGGGAGACCTTCGCAACTTTGTGAAGCGTTTCATCAAGATCCGCAACACAATCCCGAACATCTCGGACGAATCTGTTGTCCGCGCTTTAAAAGCGGAGTCCGCGACGAAGCGCTCACCCAGATCTCGAGATCAATGAGACTGGACCGCCAACGACTGTTCAAGGCGGTGATCGCTATGCCAATCTGGCGAGAACGCGTTCGATATAAAAAGGCGTTCGACAAGGCGAAGCCGCCTTGACTGGTGTAGAGGAAAAGAAGAAGAGCAGCAACAATCCACGGTGACAAGAAGTCCGGAAGAAAAAGAAGGGTGATCACGAACAACAACTGCCGCGGTATAGATCGCACACCTCCTCCCAGGATGGGCGAAAAAAGCCCAACAATAACTATAAGGGCAAGAAGCGCCAGGGAAACAACCAAGGCAAGAAAGGTCCTAACGACCGATATTGCAAGTTCCACCGAAAGACTACGGAAATGATCGCCACGCCTTTGTGGGACACGGGCGCAAAGCTCGAGGATTTCTACAATGGCAAGGGCCCAATGCCCACCCTGCCCGAAAAAGGTGAAGCCGGTAAGGCCAAGCGCCAAACCGATCATGGTGATCGGGACGACGACGAGTATCAAGAGCCCGTGAACCATATTGCCGTAATCTTCGGCGGCTCCTCGGCTTATACCTCTCGATGCAGCCTCAAGGAAGCTGCTCGGGAGGTCCACAACGTTGAAAAGGGCAAACCTCAGCCCGAATCGATGAAGTGGACTGAGGTTTCCATCTCCTTCTCTCAGGAGGATTGTCCCATTGGGATGACCAAGCCTCAGAGGCTCCCACTGGTGGTCGCTCCGACTATCAGCAACGCGAGAGTTGGCCGTGTTCTTGTAGACGGCGGGAGCGCTTTGGACTTGCTCTCTGCTAAGGTCTTGGACGAGATGCAAATTCCTCACTCCAAACTTAAAGAGGTCGCGATGCCCTTCTACGGCATTGTTCCCGGAGAAGCTGTTCAGCTGCTGGGGCAGATCGTTCTGCCCGTTACCTTCGGCAGTACAAGCAACTTCCGGACAGAGTTGATCACATTCGATGTGGTTGACTTCCCATCCGCGCACAATGCTATCCTAGGCCGGCCATCTCTTGGCAAGTTCATGGCCGTGTCCCATCATGGATATCATTGCGTGAAGATACCGGGTCCCAACGGTGTGATCACGGTCAAGGGCAATTATAAGGCCGCTCTCGATTGCGACGAGCAGTCCCTCGCCATGGTCGACCAGCTTCCACCTCGAGGTTCCGAAGCTCCGCAGACCAAGTCTGCACGCCCTAGAGTCTCCCTTCAGTCAGGAGGAGAGACCAAGGAAGTACCGCTGTCTTTGGATGATTCCTCCAAGACAGTTCATCTGGGGGCCAATCTGGCCCCTAAATAGGAAAGCCAGCTCATTGCCTTCCTCCGAGCCAATGCAGATGTGTTTGCCTGGGAGCCATCTGACATGCCCGGAGTCCCAAGGAGGTTATCGAGCACAAACCGCCGTCCGGCGGACAAAAGCTGTTTCGCGGAAGCTTCGTCGCTTTTCGGACTTCAGCGGGGATCATGGGATCGACTTGGCAAGTTGCTTTCCGGATTCATCCGCGAGGTTGATCACACCGAGTGGTGGCCAACCTGTCATTGTAAAGAAGAAAGGCGGCAAGTGGAGGATGTGTCGATCACACATATTTGAACGCCGCTTGTCCCAAGGACAACTTCCCCCGCCACGCATAGACCAAATTGGTCGATGCGATTGTGCGATCTTGACTCTTAAGTTTTTGGATGCTTACTCGTGTTACCACCAAATAAGCATCTCCCGAGGATGAAGAGAAGCGCCTTCATCACCCCCTTCGCACTTTACGCTATCGACCATGTCTTTCGGTTCTGCGCAATGTCGGTGCCGCGTTCGGTAGCTTTTAATGGAAGACTTTCCCGAGCAAATATGAAAAACACGGAGGTCTATGTCGATGACATAGTTGTAAAAGCAAGCATGCTCCAGATCATGTAAAAGACACGGCGAGAGCGTTTCAGTAACCTCGCCGGGCATCGAATAAAATTAAATCCGAGAAGTGTACCTTTGGTGTTCGATCTGGAATGTTGCTCTGTTATGTAATTGGTTCGCAAGGCATCTCTGCCAACCCTGAAAAAATCGAGGCCATTGAAAACATGCAGGCTCCAACTATCATCAAGGAAGTTCAGAGCCTCACCGGACGGATGGCTACTTTGAGCAGGTTTATTTCCGTCGGCGAACGCGGCTCGCCCTTCTTTAAGGCCTCCCAAGCAAGCACAATGGCTTCAGTGGGACAGAGAAGTCGATCGATCTTTCCAAGATCTAAAGCAATACTGCCCAACCCACTATCTTGACAACCCATAACACTACGTAACAGCTCTTGCTCTATCTTGGTCTGTATGCCTCAAGCGGTGAGCGGTCTTGGTGTGGAAAGGGAAGGCATCCGGCCAATCTATTACGTGAGCGAGGTACTTCACGGATCTAAGGAGCGTTACTCGAGGTCCAGAAGTTGCTATCATACCGCTTCATGTCCTCCGAAAACTTCGCCATTATTTCCAGCGATCAACATCTGGTCCCACCAAGTTCCCTCTTGGAGAAATCCTAAGGAACAAGGAAGCTAGCGGACGCATTGCTAAATGGGCAATGGAACTGGCAGAATTTGATATTCTGTTTGCTGCCCGAACTGCTATTAAGTCACAGGTCCTGGCTGACTTTGTCGCCGAATAGACCTGCCCGCCCAAATCCCAGGAAGCTCCCGAGCAACCTGACGACCCCCCTTGGACCATGTTTTTTGATGGCTCGCGTACTGGAAACTCGGGGGCTAGATTTGTTCTCATCTCCCCTTAAGGAGAGCAACTCCAGTATTCTATTCAACTACACTTTGCGGCGACTAACAACGCTGCGGAGTACGAGGCCCTCCTCGCGGGACTAAGAGCGTGTAAGTCGCTCGGTGTCCAACGGCTAACTGTGCAGGGAGATTCACAGCTGGTCATCAACCAGGTAAAAAAGGAGTATCAGTGCTGCGATGACTCAATGGCGCGATACCTGGTTGAAGTGAGGAAGTTGGAGCAGCATTTTTGATTTTTTGAGGTGCTCTTCGTGCCCAGGAAGGACAACTTCTTGGCCGACCAGCTGTCCAAGTTTGGATCCTCACGCGAACCTGCTCCGGCAGGGGTGCTCGTCGAGCACCTTTACAAGCCCTCAATCACGTCTCCGGACGAGGCAATTGAGGCAGTGGTCTTGTCTCCGTCATCGGCAGTGCGAGTGGACAACGCCATTTGTCCGTACCTAGCAGATGGAACCCCGCTCAAGACAAAGCGGCGTTCCGGCCATAAGGCGTGCTATTCGTACAAGCTTGTGGATGGCATCCTTTACCGTCAAGGTACTCTAGGAGTCCTCCAAGTGCATCTCTCAACGGGAGGGTGTGTTCCTTCTTAGGGACATACACGAGGTGCTCGCGCAACCACGCCTCCTTAGAACTCGGTCGGCAAAGCGTTCGCATGGGCTATCATCGCCTCTGACGTTACAAGATGCCCGGACATCGTGACAAAGTGTAAGGCTTGCCAATTTCATGTCGGGAAGGCACATAAGCCCGCCTAAGAGCTCCAAACGATCCCCATCTTGGCCTTTCCACATGGGGTCCGGATCTCGCCGCCCGTTCCCTAAGGGGTACAAGGGCTACACACACTTGCTCGTCGCCATTGACACTTTTACAAAGTCGATTGAGGCAGAGCCTGTGTCGTCTCTTCATGCCAAAACGGCTGTGCGCTTTTTCAAAAGCAACGTGGTTACGCGCTTTGGGATTCCCCATAAGCTGATCACCGATAACGGTACCCAGTTCCGAAGCGAGCTATTCTAGGAACACTGCGAACAGCTGGGCACCAAGGTCTGCTTCGCCTCTGTGGCACATCCACAGAGCAATGTAGCAGTCGAGCGAGCTAACGGACAGATCGCCCAGGGTATCAAACGACATGTGTTCGCGGCACTCCGCGAGCACAACAAGGCCTGGGTTGACGAAGTTTCTTCCGTCCTCTGGGCGATTCGCAGACTACTGCTCGCCGCAACCGGAAACTCCTTTCCAATTGGTCTCACGGTGCGAAGCCATCACGCCCACCGAAATAGTACTCGGTTCGCCTTCAAGACGAGCTCGGTCAACTTGGTTGATGACGAGCAAGAGCGCCTACTCGATCTCGACCTCCTTGAAGACACACGCGATCGGGCACAAGTCGAATGGCGCTACGGCAAGAAGATCTTCGCCGCACGCGCCAAATCGGTTCGACCAAAGGGCTTTGCGGTAGGCGGCGACGCTTCTGCGCAGTGTTCGAACTCTGTCCAATGCCAACAAGCTAACTCCCGCTGGGAGGGCCGTGCTCACGGCCGTTTCTCGCCGCCCGGGGGCTGTTCGCCTGCAATGGAGGACAGAGAGAGCCGACCAACACTTGGAACATCGACCGACCGTAAGTTCTTTGTGTAGGTCTTTCGTGTTTGTTTAACCCGCTTTTTGTCAAACTCTGGCGCCTTTGTTCGCCCAAGTCTGTTTGCCCATGTAAAGTTCAATCCATTCAATAGTGAAATTTTCGCGGTCCTCCGGGGCCTTTTCACGTCTCTGTCTTCTCAAGACTACCTCTCTCTGGTAACACTTGATGGTCGCCCTACCTTGCGAACACTTGGCTCCGCAATCTTAAAGATTTTTTTTCCGTCAGATCCGGCTTCAACAAGTCTCTCAACTCAAGGTCGTAAAAAGGCTTTCTCGCCTCGCTGCTAAGTCTCGCTCACGTAAGCCCTCCATGGCAGAGGCACTTACAGATCCACGGCACGACCACCGCAAAAGTTCTGCTCGTAAGCCCTCATGGCGAGGCACTTTCTTGTTCGGTTACCTTGAAATCGCCTAACTTACGTCGCCGAGCGTTTTTGGGATAAGTCGATCGGGATACGGTGTCGCTCTAACTCTCACGACGTGCTCGAATTCGCAAACTCGGGTTTCGAGCACCGTCTGCATCGGGGCTAGGGTGTCGCTCTCTCTCTTGTGCACTGCTCGAAGTTATAAACTCGTGTTTTCGAGTAGGTACAACGGGCCGGAGTTAGGCCAAGCGTTCTACCGGTTTTTCTTAAAACTTTCTAGCGCTTTCGTGCCCTGCTCTTAGTTTTCTGTTCGTTCTTGTCTTTTGATGCTCTTTTTTGCAGGAAAAAGGTAAGTTCTTTATTAACAAAAGTTTGCAGGTACAAAAGTCTCTTTCGGGTTACAGCCCTACAGCTACTTAGAAGCGAGTTGCTCCATGAGCTCCTCGACCACTTCCTTGAGGCGCAGGACTTCCCCTTGGGCCTTAAAACCCTCTCTGGCCTCAGCTCGGAGACGGCCGGATTCCTCCTTCTTTGCTCTGGCCCGCTCCGTTGCCTTCACACCTGAGAGCCTCGACCTCTTTGGTCTTGGCCCAATGCTTTCGGCCAGATCTTCGCTCTGGCGGCTCACTGCTTTCAGCGGTCTTGAGCTGCCTGTCTAGCTCCTCGACCCTCTTCTCGGCGGTGCTAGTCCTTGCGGCCAGCGCAGATCTCCTCGGCCTCCTCTGTGGCGCCCATGTGGTGGAGATTTTCTCCTGAGAGTCATGAAGTTGACTTCTTCTTGGCCGGGCCTCGAGCTGCTTTATCTGATTGACGAGCAGCTTCTGCCATTTGGACACGTCGTGGAGCTGCTCTTCCAGCCACTTCGTGCGGCCTGGCTCACCTTCCGCGACGCTCGCCCTCGCGACCTGCGCGCGAAGCTCCTCGGCCTCTTCTCGAAGAGCCCCCGAGGATTGCCTCTCCTCGGTCAACCGAGCCTTGAGCTTCTTTATTTTCGCCGCCAACTTGCTCCGGCTCTTGGCTGGCGTGGAGGGCTCCCCTTCGAGCCCCCTCATTCGAAGCTGCTCTCGGAAACCCGCCAGAACGACGCTCCGTTCGACGATGACTCCATCCTCGAGCTCCTCCATGGTATCTTTGAAGACCTGAGAGAGAAGACAAGTTAACCACTTCGCTCTGATGTTGCTCGACTGGACCAGGTTGGTTTTGGAACTTACCTTGCCGAGTCGGCGCTTCAGTCCCCGACGTAAGCGATCTTCGAGACCATGCGTCACGAAGCCTCGCTCGTCAAGGGATGAGAGAGCCAGCGCCGCCGCCGCCGTCTTTTTTGCTCCTTCTTGCCGGAGCGCATTTGCCCAGGAGCAGGAGCGGCGGGCGAAGAACTTTCACCCTCGCGCTCCTCCCCCTCTTCCTCTTCGCCTGATCACCCTCGGGCAGGTCGAGCCGCTCACGGGCGGCACCGGAGTTTCCATCGGCGGGCAACTCGTGCGCCTCGCTCGTGGGTTTTTTGCTCCTTGGCGGCGGGGCGCTCGCCGCGATCGCCTCCGTCGCCTCGGGGACGAGCCGCCTCGCGACAAAGTGCCGGTAGGACTGCTCGGTCCCACTCGACAGACTGCGGAGCCATCGCTGGCCCGCTTCGGGCGCTGTCCGCCATCTCTTCCGCCTCAGCCGCTCCATCGCGCTTCTTCAACAGATCGAGCTGGTCGCGGAACTTGGCGGGAGCAGGCTCCATGCTGCCAGCTTGTCCTTGAGGCTGGCCAACCTAACTGTCTGCTCGCGACGCCGTGCAGGTGCTCGAGCAGCGAGGATCGCTCGATCGCCTCGTCGGCATAAATGCTCGTGGCAATCTTCTCTGGGCGGTGATGAAAAAGAGAATGGTGAGCCTCGCACGGTTAGGGAAATTGTAAAGACGAAAGTTTCACATAACATACCCGCCATGCGTGGCTTGATCTTGATCTTCTTCGCCAAAACCTTCCGCTCTTCCTCCGGGGCTCCTTGACGCCTTGTTCGTCTCGGCCCCGGATGCTCGTGGCGATGAGCTCGCCTCCTATTTGGAAGGCGCTTTTCAAGCAAGCAAGAAGCTTCTCCTTGCGCGACTTCCTCCTCGAGCCTTCTCTCGCTCGGGCGACTGACGCCGTGCCAAGTGGTCGGGTGAGCTGCGCTATCGCTTAAGCGGAGGGTCGGTGTCTTTACCTCTTCGTCGCTTTGCTCGGCGAGGAGGAGGGCTTGGTCGTTTCCGCTTGGCGGTCATGAAGGCTTGGTTTGCTCGACGCGCTCCATCGCTACACCAGGCTTCTTCGAGGGAAGGCGGCCGCCGTGGCGCGGCGAGCTCCGCGTTGGCTCGGTCGTAGCGTTGGGCTTTGAGGCCACCTTGGCCTTGCCCTTCTTCGCTTTCTCCTTCTCCGACCCAGAGAGCTCCTCCACGATCCCTCCAAGGATCAGCTGGTCCTCCTGTGTGTTCGGAATGGGAATGTTAGCATTTACGACAGTGCGAATCCAGCTACACAGACGAAGGTTCGAGCAACTTACCTCGGCTGTGTGGACAAGCACGTTCCGTGGACAGGTATAGGCCACCTCGCCGGTGACCTCGCCGTCCTTCTTAGCTGCCTTCAGCATGGCGTCGACCCGCTCGGTCACCCATGCGTCGGTAGGTTTTTCTGCCCGAGCAGGAAGTTCTTTCAGTTTCTATTCGGAAGAAGCATCAAAGAAAGGTTGAGTCCTAAAAGCACTTACCCGTGCTCTCCCTGGAGATGTCTTCCCATCCCTCTATCTTGTAGAAGGGATAGGGTCTTCTCCGCAGTGGACAGATCCTGTTCGCTGTGAAGTCCCGGATGATCTCCCTGCCCGTAAGCCCAAGGCTCACGAGGGAGGCGATCTTCCTCGTCAAATACCAATCCTCGGCGGACATCTCTGGCCGAGGCATCGGTGTTCCTTCACGGGCGCTTCCGGTGAAGATAAGCTTCGCCGTCGCTCCACCGGGTAGTAGAACCACCTCGTCGCCACGCGCCCATTGAGTCAAGCGGCGGTGGGACGGGTGTATCGCGTCGTCGGCAAAGGGTCGGAGCTTGAGGTAGTAGCACCCAGTGCAAGCGGCGGCGGAGCTGCCTCGTTATCAGATAGTAATGGAGGAACAAAGCCCCGGTGGATCAATGCCAGATAGCCCTCGCAGGTGTGCGAAGGCGGCCATCTGGAGGATCTTTGTTCGGATTGAGGTTCGCCACCTCCAATCCGCTAAGGTTCAAGAAGGCCTCAACGAAGTCGCTCTCGGAGATCTCAACCCAGTCAAAGGCGAATCGAAGTTGACGAACTCTCCCTCAAGCGGCCGGAGTTTCCTCCCAGGCGGCCTCCGGCCACGGTGTCGATGTGACCCTCCTCCTCCCAAACTCTCAAGTCCTCCTCGGATGCGCTTAGAGCTAACGAACTTGGCCATAGCGGTTCCCAGAGATAGACGAGCGGGTTTGGTGGTGGAGTTTGGGTGCTTCGGTCTTGAGCGCGGTTGGAATTAGGGCTTGGGAAGAAAAGCGCGAGAGCAGTGGCTAGCCGCGAGCGGCTTGGGAGCTTTATAGTCTCATATGCTACTGCTGCATGATTTGCCACAAAGCGGCTAGTTTTATTTGAAGGTTAGGTAAAATGGTCGATGTTTTTCGCCTTGGCAACGATAAGATTACCGACGAGTACGCCAAGCGGTTACTTTTTCCAGCGTCCGCGTTGAAGGTGAAGTGCTGCTCGCCGGCGGATATGATTCCTGTTCGTGCAACGGAGTTGCTCGGTCTTGATCGGGTTTGCTTTCGGTCCCGAACAAGTCTGTTCGGTTGAACCCTAACCTATTCGGCCGATTGTTACATGCCTTTGTAGCGACAAAATTTCCCTCTTCGTGACTTGGAGTCTCAAGAGGAAGACCCCACTCTAGTGAATCCTTCCACTTGAGTCTCGGGGCTAGCTGTCGGGATAAAATCGCGCCCATTGCCATGGCCCACTCCCGACGGCCTAATCGAGCGACCTACGGGGCCCGGCTTCTGGAAGGTTCTATCGAGCCCATATGCACCTGCCGAACAGCCTCTTGGCGGGGGTGGTGCGAACGGCCTAGGATTAGTGTTTGAGTCCGACTCGAGCGAGTTACAAGACTGCAACCGTGAAGACCCGGACGTGGTTTCCCGGATTGGAATACGAGTCGTGATCCCCAAGACTAGGAGTATGCCTTATCTGTCTCGGGATATATTTGGCATGTATGAGTTCGTTACGATCTCGTAGTTAGCCCGGCCCAATATTCCCTCGGTAGGTCGGTTTACTCTGCACTATATAAACAAGGCCCCTGCGACGTGTAGAGGGGACTTGATCTGTTTTTTAGCATCTGCTAGACACCTGATCATAGCGTATTGCTTCTTGCACACCGTAATCTCGCCGAGACTTGTTCGTCTCGTCGATCCACCTCTTGTATTCATCTCGGATATATAAGAAAGGCTGGACATAGGGCTATTATCTCTCCTGAGAGGCCCGAACCAGGATAAAAACCCATGTCTCCTGTACGTTGCTGTTCGTGGTTGTTCGGCGTGTCTCCTATCTCACTTCTAAAGAACCTTAGCGACTTGAGATCGTTATCTCAACCGTCGACAGTACCTTTGGTGTTCGATCTGGAATGTTGCTCGGCTACGTCATAGGTTCGCAAGGAATTTCTGCCAACCCTGAAAAAATCGAGGCCATTGAAAACATGCAGGCTCCGACTACCGTTAAGGAAGTCCAGAGCCTAACAGGACGGATGGCTGCTCTAAGCAGGTTTATTTCCCGTCAAGGCGAATGCGGGCTGCCCTTCTTTAAGGCCCTGCGTAAGCACCACGGTTTCGAGTGGATAGAAGAGGCTGACAGATCCTTCCAAAATCTGAAGCAATATCCGTCCAACCCACCTGTCTTGACTACCCCGCGACACGGTGAATAGGTTTTGTTGTATCTTGGCTGCACGCCACAAGCGGTGAGCGTGGTCTTAACGGTGGAAAGGGAAGGCATCCAGCGGCCAATCTATTACGTGAGCAAGGTGCTTCATGGATCAAAGGAGCGTTATCCTGAGGTCCAAAAGTTGCTCTACGCCATGCTCATGTCCTCCAGGAAGCTTCGACATTATTTCCAGGCGCATCAAATACTGGTCCCGACTAAGTTCCCTCTGGGAGAAATCCTACGGAACAAGGAAGCTGGTGGACGTATAGCTAAGTGGGCAATGGAGTTAGCAGAATTTGACATTCTGTTTGTTGCCCGAACTGCTATTAAATCCTAGGTCCTGGCTGACTTTGTCGCTGAATGGACTTGCCCACCCAAATCACAGGAAGCCCAGAGCAACCTGAAGAAACCCTCTGGACCATGTTTTTTGATGGCTCGCGCACTGGAAACTCGGGGGCTGGTTTTGTTCTCATCTCCCCTCAAGGAGAGCAACTCCAGTATTCTATCCAACCCCTAAGGCCCTTTTCACACCCTGTCTTCTCAGACTATTCCTTCTCTCTGGTAACACTTGATGGCTGCCCGGTCTTGCGAACTCTTGGCTCCACGATCTTCAGGTTTTCCCTGCCCGTATCTGGTTTCAGCAAGTTCCTAAACTCAGTGTTGCGTAAAACGGCTTTTTCGCCTAGTGGTAAGTTTGCTCTCGTAAGCCCTCCGCGGCAAAGGCACTTACCGCGCTCGGCACAACCACTTGGCAAAGCCTGCTCTTGTAAGCCCCCCGCGGCAGAGGCACTTTACTTGTTCGGTTACCGTATGAATCGCCTAACTTACGTTGACGAGCAGTTCATGGAATAAGTCGATCAGGATGCGGGTGTCGCTCTAACTCTCTACGCACGTGCTTGATTTCGCAAGCTTAGATCTTCAAGTATCGTCCATACCGGGGCTAGGGTGTCGCTCTTTCTCTTGTGCACCTGTTCAAGTTCGCAAACTCAGGTTTTCGATCAGATGCACAACGGGGCTGGGAGTTAGGCTGGCGTTCTACCGTTTTCCTAAAACTTTCTAGCGCTGTTTCGCCTTACTCTTAGTTTCCGGTTCGTTATTGTCTTTTTGTTGCTCTTTTTTACAGGGAAAAGGTAAGTTTTTATTCATACTAACAAAAGTTTACAGGTACAAAGTCCCATTCGGGTTACAGCCCTACTGCTACTTAGAAGCAAGTTGCTCTCTTAGCTCCTCTATTTCTAACTTGAGACGCAGGACTTCCCCTTAGGCTTTGATCCCTTCTGTAACTTCAGCTCGGAGACGTTCGGTTTCCTCCTTGCTATGCTTGGCCTGCTCCTTGGCCTCTGCGCGAAGGGTTTCGACCTCTTCCGTCTTGGCCCGCAGATCCTCGGTCAGACTCTCTTTCTGACTAAGGCGCTTCTCAGCGGTCTCGAGCTGCTCGGACAGCTCCTTGACCCTTTCTTCCGCGGCTTGCGCCCTCGCGGCCAGCTCGCGAAGCTCCTCGGCTTCTCCCGGATAGAGCCGGGGGATGGATCCCTCTATCCGGTCAGTTTGGCCATGAGCTCCTTCACCTCCGCCGCGAATCGGTTCCGGCTTTCGACCGCCAACAAGAGCTCTTCCTCGAGCCACCTCGTGCGGCGCTGATTCCGGAAGGTTTCGGCAATGGCATCGCGCTCGATAGCGACACCTTCTTGGAGATCCTCCATAGTGCCCCGCAAGACCTGAGTGAGAGCAGACCAAGTCTGTTATATCGGGCTGCGGGTAACTTAAACGAACAAGTTTTTCTTGAGTCTTATCTCTCGAAGCCTTTGCTTCAAGTTCAGGCGTAGACGCCTCCCAAGCCCGCGGGTTGCGAATCCGTGGATGCTCGGCGCGGTCGCAGCGCGTTGTTCCCTCCGCTGCCTCCGCTGCTTCTTCTCCTTGCGGGAGCGCGCCCGCCTGGGGCAGTGCCAACCTGCCCTTCTTCTCGTTCTTCTGCCCGTTCGTCTTCCTCCTCCTCCCTGGCCGCAGGTCTTTCGCCCTGCTCGCCAGTGATGTCCGTCGCCACAGGGATGGGTAGCCCCTGCGACGAAGTGCCTGGCAGGACCATCTGTTCGGTCCTGCCCCGGGCAGCCGGCTGAGCCAAGACTTTGGCTCCGCTCTCCGTGGCGCCGCGCCCCGCTTCTTCGACCTCCAGACTCTCCACCGCGCTGTTCAGCGCGTTGATCTGATCGGTGGAGCCCGACGGAAGTGCAGCCCACGCTGCCAGTTTGTCCCGGAGAGCGAGCAGTCTCGTTGCTCGCGACGCACCGTGTAGGTGCTCGGGCAGCAGAGACCGCTCGTTCGCCTCGTCCACGTCATCCGTGGCGGTCTCCTCCTGGGCAGCTGATGAAAAAAGAAGTGCGTTAGTCCTGTGTGGTTTAGTAGAATGTGAAGGGGAGAGCTTTGCTACTACATACCTACGGTAGGGAGCTTAACCTTCTTCTTCGCTCCTTGACAGAGCTTACGCCTCTTGCTCGGGGGCTCCTTGGCTTCCTCGCCTTGGCCTCCGGACGCTTGCGGCGACAAACTCAGCTCTTTGCTGAGCTGAGCGCACTTTTTGCGCAACGCAATAAGTGTTTTCTTGCGCGCGACTTCCTCCTTGAGCCTCCTCTGCTCGGCGATCTGTTGCAGCCGTCCCGCATGGTCCGGGTGAGCTTGCGTATATCGCCTCAGCTAGTGGGTCAAGTTCCGTACCTCTTCATCGCTCTGCTCGGTGAGGAGAGATGGACTTGGGCATTCCCCCCTTGGCTGACCGTGTTCGCGCTTCACTTGTCCAGCGCGCTTCGTTGCCGCAGTGGGCTTCGGAGGTTGTTGGTGGCCGCTTCGGCGCGGCAAGCTCCACGTCAGCCCAGCGACCACCTTTGGCTTCTCGGCCACCTTGGCCTTGCCCTTCCTCGCTCCCTCTTTGTCGGATTCGGAGAGCTCCTCGACGATCCCGCCGAGGATTAGCTGCTCGTCCTGCTTATATGGGAAGCGAGTGTTAGCCTTCCTAAATCGTGCAAGTCTGGCAGTACAGATAGAGGATCAGCATTTGTTACCTCTGGTGAGCGGACGAGCACATTTCTTGGACAAATGTAGGCCACCTCGCCGGTTACCTCAGTGTCCTTTCTAGCAGCCTTCAGCATGGCGTCGACCTGCTTGGCCACCCATGCGTCGGTAGGTTGCACTGCCCGAACAGAAGAAGGCCTTAGTTCCTTTTCGGATGAAATCACCAAGAAAGGCTGAGTGTTTAAGGGACTTACCCGTGCTCTGCCTGGTGATGTCTTCCCAATCTACTATCTTGTAGAAAAGGTAGGACCTCTTCCGCAACGGACAGACCTTGTTCGCCATGAAGTCCCAGATGATCTCCCTTCCCATGAGCCCGAGGCCCACGAGGGAAGCAATCTTCCTGGTGAAGTACCACTCTTCGCCGGTCGGCTCCAGCGGCGGCATCTGTGTTCCCTTCGCCGGCGCCTGCCCGGTGAAGACGAGCTTGCTGTCGTCGCTCCTCCTGGTGTAGAACCACCTCATCCACCACAGCCTCATTGAGTCGAGCAACGGTGGACGGGGGTACGGAGCGTCATCTACGGTTGCCCAGAGCTTGAGGTAGTAGCACCCAAGCCCGGAGGCGGCGGAGCTGCTCCTAGTCACTGTGTAGTAGTGGAGGAACAGCCCCACCGACGAATCAACTCCCAGGAAGCCCTCGCACAGCTGTGCGAAGAAGGCCATCTGGAGGAAAGAATTGGGATTGAGGTTTGCCACCTCCAACCCGCTAATATTCAAGAAGGCCTACACGAAGTCGCTTTCGAGAGACCTCAACCCAAACAGTGCGAACTGCTCGAAGTTGACGAACTCGTCCTCGAGCGGCTCCGGTGTTTCCTCCTGCCGGGGAAGCCTCCAACTGCCGGCGTCGATGTGCCCCTCGGCTTCTAAGGCTTTCAAGTCCTCCTCGGTCATACTAGTGCCCGAGAATTTGGCCATACCAATCCCCAGGGTGGACGAGCAGCTTTGGAGTTAGGTGGTGGCTGTTTGATGCTGAGCGCGGTTGAAATAGGGCTTGGGAAGGAAAGGCGCGTGAGAGCGAAAGTGGCAAGCTGCGGGCGGCTTGGGTGCTTTTTATGGCCCCAAACGAGCAGCTCTGCAACGGTTTTTCGCCACTAAACGGCTAGTTTTTTACCACAACGGCTAAGAAAAAACGGTCGCCCGTTTTCACTGTGCAGCGAAAGTAACCGTTAGAATCTGCCAACGGCTACTTTTTCCAGTATCTGCACAGAGGGCTGGGTTCTCTGCTCGGACAGATGATTTTCCTTGTTCAACACAACAGAGTTGCTCGGCACTGGGCGGGTTTGTTCGGCCTCGAACAAGTCTTGTTCGATTGAACTTTAACATGTTCGGTCGCTTGTTGCACTTCTTTGCAACAGCAAAATTTCCCTCCTCGTGGCTTGCAATCTCAGGAGGAAGACCCCACTCTAGCGAGATATTCCACTTGAGTCTCGGGGGCTAGCTGTCGGGGATAAAATCACGGCCCATTGCCATGGCCCACTCTCTGACGGCCCAATCGAACAGCCTCCTAGGGCTTGGCTCCCTGGAAGGTTCTATCAGGCCCATGTGCATCCTGCCGAACAGCTTCCTGCTTGGCACGGTGCGTAACGGCTTAGGATTCCTGTTTGAGTCCTACTTGACGGCGTGCTCTCCGCTCAACCACTACGGATCACACCCCTATCAGATTTCTGTTCTGCTAGCCGATTAACCCGAGCTCAGTTCGATTCAAGCGTGGGACACGGCGAGGAGCAACACACAGGGTTTACCCAGGTTCGAACCCCCTCGCGGGTAATAGTCCTACTCCTGCCGAGCCTTAGCCCTTTTCCGTGTTGTGGTTGTATGAAATGTGGTCACAGAATTTTTTCGATCCCCCTCTCCCTCCTCTCTCTCCTCCCCTTTTATACAAGCCTCGGGCTGGCGGAGAGAGCCGAGGGGGTAGGCAGTACAGTACGCTTAGTACACTGATAAGACATGAGGGACAGGACAGGAGAGACGAAAATGTGCTGCTACTGCGCCGCACGGCGCCGCCCACGCGCGCCTTGCAAGTGGCTTCTGGCCCGCAGAACACGCCTGAGATCTGGCGGGGCCCAACGCTTCTTCCGGACGCCAAGGCGGCGGCTTGAAGATCGCAAACTCTCTCTCTGCGGTCAATTCCGGCGCGCCATGCTGATGCTTGATCGAGCCGCAGAGGTCACCGTAGCGGTAATCATTTCTTCATCCATCTATCCGCGCATAGTATCGCATTGAATGCGCTCGTCCTTCGCAGCAAGGGAAGCCTTCGCCCAGAAGACTCCTTTCGACGCCTCGCCACGTGGGCCCCGCTGCGATGGGGGCCTTAGAGGGCTTCGCCCGTCTGTTTGGGCTTGGTCGCCCGCCGACGCGTGGGGCCCATTGACACGCCGAGGGCTCGCCCACACGCTGGGTCTGGTCGCCCGCTTTGTGGCGTGGGGCCCTCGCCCGGCAAGATCGAGGGTTTTCGCCACGCGCGCGCGCCGACGATGGGGCTTGCCGGATGCGCCGAGGGGCTCGTCCACACGCTGGGGTCTGGTCGCCCGCCTGACGTGTGGGGCCCTCGCCCGGCGCTCCTAGCCTTCCTTAGGACTCTTCACACCCCAGTATTTATTACACCGACACTACTCGGACAAGAGTTCTGCACGGCTACGTGAAGACCCGGACGTGGTTTCCCGGATTGGAGCAGAAGTCGTGATCCCCAAGAATTGGAGTATACCTTATCTACCTTCGGATGTAAATTATTGCTAGTTATATTATCGGTCTTTATTTTGCATCTCGTAATGGCACCATACTGAAACCACCAGAATTAGTTTATGTCACGTTCCACAGTAGAATGACTACCTGAAGTAATCAAGCATTTGGTTATCTTGCAGATGACTAGACTCACAAGCCGTGATTTTGAGAAACTTGCCCACCAAGGGCAGAATTTTCTGACATGAAAGTCCGATGTTGAAATTGTACTGGACTGCAAGCAGCTGCGGTGTGCCATTAGCATTGGCCAGCGCTACCCCACTGCAGAACAAAATTACCAAGCCCTGCATTATAAAAGGCACCACTTGTCACCTCGCTTAAGAGTGGTGCATAGCAACAACATGTCCCCTGAAACTGTGGAATGCGCTCTGCAAGCGCTTTGAGAGGTTGAGGTACTCAATTCTCCCACAAGCCCAGCAGTACTGGAATCACCTGAGGGTGGCTGACTTTAAGTCTATTGCTGACTATAACTCTGTGCTGCATCGTATTTGCACCAATCTGAGACTGTGGCAAGCTTGTCACAGTGCAAGAAAAGATTGAGAAAACTCTCTATACTCTCCATATCAATAAAATTCAGTTAGCCCGCAACTACCACCAGGACAACATTGAGGAGTATAGCACTCTCATCGATATGATTATGGTATCTGAAATTCATGACAATGTCCTGATGAAGAATTTCAATTCCTAAGCATCGAGTAACCCGACTGGCACTAAAATTAATGGCAATAGTTACAAGGTGAAGAAGCCTAAGAAGATGGGTAAGAAAGGGAAAGCAAAGAGAGGAGCAGCAATTGACAAGTCTGATAATCAAGGACTGCGCAAGCCGTATGGCCAGCAGAATCAAACGTGTTTTCGATGCGGCCAGAAGGGGCATTGGTCCAGGATTTGTCATGAGCCCAAGGAAGTGGCCGCCGCTCATCAAACCAAGAAGAAGCGCCCCATTGAAGCACATCTAACAGAGCTTCAAGTTGAGAATTCTAAGACTGAAAACAAATTTGAAGACGATAACCTACTCAGAGAGGAACTGACATCTCTCCCACTGCCCCCTCCTGGCCCTGTCCCTGAGAGAGCCGAGAAGTTAGATCACTTTGATGACTCCGACATCCGGTAGAGTGTGGACGCCATGTTTACCACTATCTAGAGTTCTTTTCTAGCCTGCCGTTGGTATTATCTTAGAGTGGTTACGTTAGAAGACATTTAGATAAATCATTTTGTATTTTCCCTCTTGCATTGTAAGCCCCTCGGTGTGGATGGATAAGGAAGTGCATGGCCATGCAAATGTGATTAGAGAATCACATCATCTCTGTGTATATCCATTACATTGACGAGTGAAATGGTCGAGCTATTAAAAGGGTGGCACGCATCTCGCCTTGAGCTTCACTGGTATCGCGTGGTAAAGGGATCGGTATGTACGAGTGTATCAAGGTTCAGCCGACGTTGCATTCTGTGCATTCGGGGGTCAATATTTGTTGCTAGATACCGCTATTGATCTGTGGACTGAAAGTTGTTTCGGGTCTACTTCCGACTTGCACATGAATCTACAGGGTCACACACTTAAGGGGGTTGGGAATTGTAACTGCATAATTGTTAATTGTGCAAGTGGGAGCTATTGGGATATGCCCAATGAAAATTATGAGTCGCATATGATGCGGGTTCACGGTTAGCATGGGATACATATGATGTGGACCCAGACCTAATTGAGCCTCTAGCGTAGAGGGTTCAACAGTGGGCGCTATATAAAAGGAGGTGGTAGAGAGGTCGTTATGACACCTGCGTGCAAGTTCTGCCTTTCCACAAAAACCCTAGCCGTCATCTCTCCCAGGTGTCTGTGTTCCGGTGCTAGCACACAGTTCATGGACGGATTCCAATCCCTGTATGTGTGGTTACCGTAGAGGCGCTACACCCTGTGGCGCAAGTCGATGTGAATCTGAGGAGAAGATGAAATCTGCTCGCAGACAGATTCTGGACGCGATATTATTTTGTCAATTTCCGTTGATCTAGAAGGAGTTTCTGCACGAAACTGGATGCGTTGGAAAGATAATCTCGTTAGCTTTCCAAGGAGTGGTAGAACGTCGAAAACGGAGCTCGGATGTGGCCGGGGCGTCCGTTTGAAGGTGCGCTGCTCAGGAAGATCGCGAATCCCGACGAGCGCGCGGAGTACGTCGACAACCTCCACAGCATGGAGATTGGCTATGGCACTCGGTGAGCACTCGGCACCACCGGAAAGCACTCGGCGAGCACTCGGCTGTGATCTGAATTGCCGTGAACGACTACTTCCGTACGACTACGTGCAGATCGGTGAACCTGCTTCATCGACTTGTCTTCCACTGCATAGCACGTCGTAAGGTAATCTTGATCTGTGGTCATTTACTATCAGGGTGTTCCTGGGTTTCCGCGGTAGAATTTGATTCGTTGCTAGCGTAGCAATCCCATATTTCCCTTCAGTGGTATCAGAGCCATCCTATTTAGTTCTTTATCAGGATCGGCACATATGTGACATGCGGCGCATATGTGATGTGTGGGTAGTAGATAGGATCTATTGCCAATTAAAGGTAGCAGGTTGGATCTGTTATTTTGGTCATATGATGACGTATAGAGTCATTGGTTGATATGATCAACCGTGCCTTTTGTTTGATTAATGGAGATTAATCTGAAAGTTGGTGATGAGATCACCATACGGGTGGACTTTGAGATTAATCTCGTCATGAGCCTATGATAATTAGTTGATGTCAAAGTAATTTTGTGGCCTTGTTTAATGAGATTGGATCGGCCAACCGTTGATTAGATTAATTCTTGTTTGCTGTTGTGATTTTGATCAATCGGCTAAAGTGAGAGTTAATTTTGATTTGATGTCGAGTTGATACGATCAACTGGTGGGCATCAAGGTTGCTCGGTGCTGCTCTAGGAGGCTAGGTACTGCTCGCCCGGTAGCCAGGTGGCTGGTAGACAGTGCATGGTCCTGCTCGGCAGTACTCGACGTAGATCTACACAGCCAGGGAACTGCTCGCAAGCATGCACTGTTCATGGCTATGTATGTGGGCCGTTGAAATATTGGCTAAGTTTGTATGTCTGCATGTAACGGCTATCGATGGATGATGGGCGTATGCTTACTGTGATGGCATGCATCAGATGCATGTTCTGTTGAAGCATATATGTATGTGTGCATGCAAAATATTGCTAGTTAGTATGTATGGCGTGTTCGTCAGATCAACTGGTGGTTTAGCTGATTTGATCGGTTAGATGATCACTGAGTCATGGTTACCGTGAAAAAGTTGCATATGTTAATAATGATCTCGATCATGATGAGCAGCCAAACGTTGGTCGTCCTTGCCACTGGAAATCTGGTAGACATGCCTGTTTGTGCTCGGACAGATCGGTAACGAGCAATTTGTTGCTCGGGTAACTAGGTGCTGTTTGGCAACTGCTCGGCGCCACCTGTACCGATCGCTGGCGTGCTCGGCAATGCTGAGCGCTACTCTACGCGTGATCACCAGTGCTCGGTACTACTTGGTACTACTCGGCACTGCCTGGTACTGCTCGTTATTGCTACTCGGCGTTGCTCGGCACCACTCGGTTCTGCTCGCAGGAGCTCCAATTGGTCGGATAGCCTCACCGCATGCTGGGATTTGGATCCCGAGCAGCGGTATAGCCACGCTGTTAATGGCCCTCAGAGTTGGAGTTCCACTTCGGTACCGGATGTCTCGAGCGCCGGTCGCCTGATGAGTTTCCCTTACTGCTATGGTGCCTCGGCGGTTGGTTGGGGCCGTACGACTAATAGGTAGTCTGTCCTGGGTAAGATTGTGAATAGGATTCACAGTGAACCCTACCGACTGATTTATTAGTAGGCTGACTAGCTTAATGGAATATTCATTGGGTAAATGTGATTGGTCCAGAGCGGGTTAATATGATTAATCCGTTGGAATTTTCCATGGGCAAAAGACGTGAATATGATTCACTATGGGAAAAATGTTTCCACTACACTGATTATTTATGTGCTTTTCATAATTGTTATGAGTTCACTTTATTTGGTAGAATTTGATAATTGTTATGAGTTCACTTTATTTGGTAGAATTTGATTATATGCAAATATATGTGAATTGTTTGATCCTTGTGTATATGATGCATGTGTAGGATCTTACTGAGGCTTACATATTAATTTGTAATACTTGATTAATATCAAGTAGATGGCTCGGTGGATAGGAATGGACGCTAAGTGATTATGGTCAGAGTGATAATGATCACCTCGTCTAGGGCCATACCAGTGCACAGTTTAAATAGTATATTTTTCTGTGATGGTTTTTCTGCTCTGCTATTCTTTCGTAGAATAGATTTTCCTCAAAATATTAAGTGTACGATGCTCTTCCAATTGCTGCACCTATTGTTCTGTAAGTTGGTGGATAAGTTCTTGACAAATCAGGGACGCCGTCTTCTTTCTTGTACAATAGGGTGAGTGTAACCTAACCCGTGCATTCATACGCATATTGTTGGTTTACTTATCAGAGTCATCCAAATAGCATTTGGGACTTTGGGGCATCAGGGTTTGCTTATCGGAGTCATCCAAATACCTATGTTGCGGGTTCAAGTGGTATTGACAAATCATTACTCGAACTGTAGTAACCATGGATCTTGTCCCCTCGCGAGTCAATAAAGGGAATGTGACTTGAGTGGGAGTATCTTCGCTAAATTGTTAAATGAGGTACGCACATAAATATAGTTTAATATTTGTTGATATACCTGATGCTTTACTTTTGAGCTATATCTTTGATTAGAGAATCTTGATATATGCATGATGATTGATATTATATTTTGAGAATTGTTCTCTAATTATTAAGAAGGAATATTTGTTACAAAGAGTAGTACCTCGATGAATCAGTTGAAACGCAATCTGTATTGTAAGTGTTTATTAGAAGCACTATAATGATTTTTTTAGTGTTGACTCTCATTTTTGCCACTATGAAATTTGAGCTTTTATAGCAAGATGAAGTGATGGACATCTGCAATATGATTATGGATTAGAAGGCATGTTTGAGAACCAGACAAGGGCTAAAGGATTTGATCCCTAAGTCATTGTTTGCGTGTAGATTAACACAAAAAAAATTCGGTCAACTGTCATATGTGGTCAATATGATTGATTACATTGGGCACTACAAAATATGATTTTCCCTTTAACTAATGGTTAGCTTTTGATGTGATTTTTAGTTGCTTGTCATCTGATGAATGGCTTAGAAATCACAGGCCGAGATGCATATGATGCATCAAAAAACATTAAGATCAACATTAATTATTTAATGATGGTTCGAAAGATTGGCTGATTTATAAATGAGGCCGAGTAATGTGTGAAACGGAAAGGTCAAGTTGGACCTGGAGTACTAATCTAGACTTGTAGAGTCAAAGGTTGACACTAACCTGGTACTACAGGATAGGATTTTGGATTAATGGCAATGGTATAAAAGTTGTCTCGTTTGACGTTGACATACTTTTAAGGGCCCAATCCAAAGGAATATGGTCGGAATTAAATAATTGTTATTATATTCCGAGCATAAGCAAGTTCAATGTTTTCGATTCTTTTGAGTGGGAGATTGATTTGGCTTATGGGCAAGCTCCATTAGTGAATGGATGTATGTTATTAATTTTAAGGACTTGTGATGCCATTATTTTGGTACACTTTAGAAATAATTGTGCTCATTTGAAAGGTTCCATCTAGTCACAATAAAACCACCATATATGATATGGATCGGAAATTGTTCCGTGCTATTTATCGAAGTCTGTAATGTGGGGCATGTGTAAGACGTCTGACAAGTTCATAATCGATTAAGATAAATGTCTCTTTGTAAGGTACAAAATGGTTATACATATGGAAGGGTAAAGAGCTGCAAAATATTTATTGCTCGAAATGGTTTTGTTTTGAAGAAATCGTTTCTTCCCAAATATTAGTGGGAGCACTGTGTGACTCGGATTTATTCGGGAATCATGTGTAAGATATTCTTTGTTCCCATTAAACTTTCATATTATGTATAAGTTGTTGTATGTTTTATGAAAGAACCAACCCTGCATTGGTTATAAAAGCCACATTAGTCACTTATATAATAGGGAAGACAATTATTGTCGGACTATGATGAGCTTAAGACTGATGATGAAGCGTGATGGATGTATACTCTGAAAGATGAATTTAGGATGAGCTAAATGTGATAATTAAGTTTTGAACCTGATTGGTTCGCTTGGTGCTGTCTAGATTCACCTAGCTACTGTTGTATATTTGATATGCGATATGGATATCAAAACGGCTCTCTTTGGTTGAGACCTAATTGAGAATGTGTTTGACACGGACTCAAGGTTTTGATGATCATAAGGTGCTAGAGTATGCTAGTTTCTGAAACAGGCATATCAGAGTTGAATATTTGTTTTCATGAAAGTCAAATTGTTTGGCTAATTCATCAAGGGCAAGTGGGAGAGCACTGATTTTTCTGATCTTATATGTGTATGACATATTGTTGATCGGAAATAATATTCCATGATTTTGATATGAACATCTATAGGGATAGATCTGAAAGACTAATTGGATTAGACATATATGTTGATATGGTGTTGAATGGTTCAATCGGAAATTTGTTCCTATGTATGTCGCATTGGAGAGCAAGATTCGGTATTAGATACTTGATGAGCTTAGTAATTGCCAAAAAATAGGTTTTCATGCCCTGTGCATTAAGGTGAATGTCACCGAATATGCAGATATCAATCTAATTCGGGTGAATGTCACTGGATGGTAGAAAACATTCTAAAGTACTTATGAAGTATAATGAATGTGTTCTTAGGAGGTTAGGAAATGTGGTATGTAAAATTTACATCGTGCACTAGTTTCTAAACCGACATTTAATGGAGGTTCAAAAGGTGAAAAGGTTTCAGCCTAGACAAATATTATCATAACCTTTATGAAAGACGCACATGAGTATTGAATATTGGATATCCGGTTGGTAAGCTCTGGTGCACGTGGATAAAATATAACTATATAAGTGATGAGCCGATTAGGAAGTTTTGGAGAAGACTATATCACTTCTATGTTTATGATGAATAAATTATTATCCTCTGGTTCCTTGAATAGCATCATCGGTATCGACCAGCAAGTACGACTTGTTCATGGAACTCTTTCACTATATGATGTTATTCTAAACGGGTCCTTGATCGTATCATAACTTGAATCATTATGATCCTAAAATCAGCACATGTATTGATTGATGATCATATTCTTGGATCATTGATATGGAGATATCAAATCAGTAATGTGGACACATGTTGGAGAACATGGGTAGTTGGACAGACCCACTTCCGAGACGTTGTGAGATTGTTATCTCTTAAAGTGCCATTAGCGTATAGTCTTGAGTGATACACCTATATGGTCCTTAGACCTGAGATCGTCATGGATGCCCAGCATGTGGACTCGTATGCTTTGTTATCATCAAACGCTACTCCATAATAGATTAGTTATAAAGTTGACTACTGGGTATGCCATGAAGTATTGCTAGGGGTGTAATTATCAAACCCACAGTGTTCACCTATCTTAAGGCGACCTTTAGAATCTCTGAACTCTTTTCCCTATGGCATAGTAGACTTGGCCACCCTGGTCTTAGAATGAGAAAAAATATTAATAATTCACAAGGTCATGATATCAGTGTTAGAAATTTCTTAAATCATGAAGATTTTGTGTGTATCAATTGTGCCACTGGGAAACTGGTTACTAGGCATCGGTTCTGAATGTTAGAGATGAGGTCCTCGCTTTCCTTAAAAGAATTTAGGGGGATATATGTGGCACCATTCAGGCCCTGTCAGGGCCGTTTCGGTACTTTATGGTTGAACGTGAGTTTACCTTGTGAAGCCCCTATTGTATAACATATCTAAAAATTAATAAAATAGAGTTCCACCTTGTTACCTTATGTTTTTGTTCTCTCTGTGATTGTTCGCGTACGCCATACCTTGGACTACACTTGGTAGTAAGCTTTTCTAACACGGAGGCCTCTTGCTCAGCGCCACTGTGACGAAGCTCACGTAGACATCGGCGACGCAGGTGGACGCGGTGCGCACGGCGAGGGGTACCGCCTTGGCGGCATGCCGCGTGACTGGCGTGGAACGTGGCATCGTAGCTGGCGAGGTGGCCAAGGGCGTTCGCGCGGCTCAACCCCCGTCATGACTCTGCAAAGGAGGCCCAGGAGCGGCCGCGTGGCACCGGCGGCGACGGTGAGAGTTGGCGTGCAGGGAGGAGCGAGTTGTGTACGAGTTAACGGTGTAGTACGATCGGGAATAGGCACGGGAATTGGAATAAGTTATCGAAAAGCTAAGAAAGTGGAGTGTCAACCCCTGTGGGTTGAGATCTCATAGACACGGTTAGATCAGATTGGATCAACGATAAAAAAAAATTGGGATGCATGCTAAAAAACTCTTTCCATTTATTCCAGCTATTTTTGTTGTTCCAGTAAGATTTAAACTCTTCCTGTTCTAATGTTTTGTTTGAAAAAAAGCTTGATTCTCGATGAAACAATTCAAATTCTCGATTTTCAAACTATTTTCTTTTAGTTATAATCGATTTTCTCAAAAACCCAAGCGATTTCCCGTTTTTAAGTAAACTATGCTCAATTTAAATTCAAAATTCAAAATTCTGTCAAATTTTAATAGGAAATAGCAGGAAATCGGGAATAGCTATGTATAGCGGGATATGGACTGAAAATGACTTTTCAAATGCATGATGCAAGGAGAAAGATTTGGAAATACTACCAATTTTTGTTTAATTTCGACTAGAGTTCTTCGCTTGTTTGATTTGGTTTGAATGGAAATGATTTCATTGTCTAATTCTATGTTTTAGTGTCTTTAAATTCATTCAGTCAAAAAGGTACAAGAAATAATCATGACACATTTAATATATTATTTTTAATAAATCATTTATTTGTTGTCGTATCTGAAGTCAATTCTACACTCCCTACAAATATACTATGCTTGTAGTATAATATACTAACTTTGTAGTTTGAAAAAAAATTAAAACTAATCTAAACATTTACATTAAGAGGATTGGGTGGCTCATATTATTAGAGTGTACCATAAAAGAGCCATCTATATAACCTTTGTAAGAGTTCAGAGGTAAGCTATCTAGCTTTAATAGTTAAGAAGGTAAGAAATTCAATTTTAGAGCTACGAAAATGGGTTTTTTTTTTTTTACCTTTGCGAGAACTCAGGATGGTATTATGTAATTTTCCCTTTGTCTTTTTTATTGCCACGTAAACTGAACTGTTTATATAAAACCGCGTTACAAAAAAAATGGAGCCTTTGTCTTATGTTCTAGCACAATGCTGATAGGCCAAGGTTTCTGGTTAGCATCTCGCATGTAAGATGTGACTGGAATTTGTACAATGTTTACGCCATAGCTCCGGGTAGATCCTACGAAAAGAATGGCAGATGTACTCTCTCAGTAAAATGTATCAATATTAGACCTTGCGATCTTTTCAAAGTAAAAAAAAATAATGATTAATAAGAACGAACTACCTTCTTTGAAGGATATAGTGGACGCTTTGAAAGCGAAACCTCGGCAAACGGCAATCATACCCTTGTATTTTTACCACTATGGTATCACTGTACCAATGTCCCTTGCAACGTAAATGACTATTCTCTTCTTGTTATTTGATCGAATTCTCTTTTTGTTATTTGGTTTGCAGACACTGTTTGTATGCTCACAAATGGAGAGAACAACAAATAAGATCTCATCAAAAGAGAACAAGAGATAACTTACAAAATTATTTTCCCTTTTTTTTTTTGGAAAAACTGGTTTTCTATGTTTTGTTTGCACGGCTATTCTTCACAAGCAGCTTCGATACGTGTTGTTCATGAGCTTATCACATTGCCTTTGGGGAGAAAAAAAGGGAAGGGCTTCACCAAAATTATAGGGGCTGTTTGGTTGCACGAACGATTTGATCCCGGCCCATATGAGTCAGCCAGGCTGAGATGAGTCTGGTTGAGTATATGCAAGTGATGTTGTTTGGTTACCCTGCATCTGTTGAGCCAGGCTGGATAGAGATGTTGTTTAGTTGATCATACACGTTAGAGTTGATACATAAATTCAAGAGAACGACAAACAAATTTAAATAAAAAATTCTACAAATTCTACAAATTTAAAAAGAAAATAAAAAATTTTAAACACAAACAATTGATAATCAAAAAATCAAAAATCAAAAAATTAATTTTTTGAAATTTTTATGTCAAGTGTGGTCTAGTTTTGTTTGAAAAATGTCACAAACCTATTTTTTAAATCAGTTCAGCAATCAGAGATACTAATCAAAAGATATAATAAGAAAACGAATTAAAAATATGCTTCGAAGTTCGTGCCTGCATGCAACTCCTCCCACGCCAGCCTGCATGAGAGCCTGCACCAACAAAAACGGCCGATTCCAGCGTATGGGCAGAGCCTAGCCAGCACAGTGTATTTGCATGGGTTGAGCCTAGCTCCGATGGGCATACAGGTAACCAAACATCGGTTGCCTGCACGCAGGGAGCCTCACGCCCATAAGGAACCGACTGACCGGATTGGGCTATCTAGTTCATCACAGTACTCCACCACGTCGAAGAGCCATGGCCCAGCCGCCCAGTGCGCTGCAAAAACCATCGAAGGATACAGATATCGAAGCCTATCATAGATCAATTAACACCTAGAAATACTTGCTCTTCTGTTGGGCCAGGCCCACAGTATGAGACTCTCCCGCCTCCAGTGGCCCGGTGCAGGGCAGTTCAAAGATTTCGATGGCACTGACTCTTCCAGTTACGCGGAATTTCCGTCCCGGTAGCTACTAACTAGTGCTAGTGCCCTGGCCTGCACCGCCGATGCAGATGCTTCAAGCGAGGGACGTGGCTGGTCGCGTCGGTGCGGAGAATTCCCCGCCAAGCGAAGCAAAGGTTGCCGTGCGCCCGTGCCATCTGCCATGCGCCCCTGCGCTATATGGTCCGCGTGCGACGCCGACGACGCCGACCACCTGTACCCACGACGGCGCCGGAGAAGATGGCGGCGGCGCGTTTCGCTCTCCTTGCGGCCCTCTCCGCCGCAGTCATGGCGTGCTCCGCTTCCGCCGACGAGTACGTCCGGCCTCCTCCCGGGCGGGTCGTCCTCACCAAGCACACCAAGGGCGCGTCCCATCCTCAGCAGGTACAGATTAAAAACACGCAACGCCGGCGCGCCGCTATTGCTGCCGCGAGCGAGCTCATGCAGATCGATAGAGCCCGGCCTCTTGCAGGTGCATGTGTCGGCTGTCGGGGCAGATCACATGAGGGTATCGTGGATCACCGACGACAAGCACGTGCAGTCCGTGGTGGAGTACGGCAGCGCCGCCGGGAACTACACCATGTCGGCCACCGGCGACCACACCTCGTACCGCTACTTCCTCTACTCCTCCGGCAAGATCCACCACGTCAAGATCGGCCCCCTGGATCCCGGCACGGTGTACTACTACCGGTGCGGCAAGGTGGGCGGCGAGTTCACCCTCAAGACCCCGCCCGCCGCTCTCCCCATCGAGCTCGCCGTCGCCGGTAGGCAGTTCACCCTCACAACAATCTCCGATCAAAAGCCAAACAGAAATACTAATAACATAAATACTACTAAACGGTATGTCATTTCAACGGCATATGTGTCCACATGATGTTTCGTATGTTTATGCGATCTTTCACATATGATATTCAGATGTGTCTTTCATTGAGGAGGCCTACAACAGCTGAATCTGAAAGCCCATATGGGCAAAACTTGGATTTGCCGTTAATCATTGCGTCTATTTACATATTAGGATAGGTCATAACATGATGTTACATCTCATTGCCATTACCATATACACTTTAGTTTTACGTCTGACAAGCTTAAGATATGGGGTCTGCACTCTGCACCATGGCTACAACAGTGTGTTTCATCTGATAAAACCCTGAACGCAACAGCATACGTGTCAGCTGGTAGCCCTCAAAGCCAAATGGCCATAATGTAGGCTGATTTGTAGGGGACCTTGGGCAAACGGAGTGGACGGCGTCGACACTGGCCCACGTGAGCAGGTCGGACTACGACATGCTGCTGGTTCCCGGCGACCTGGCCTACGCCGACGCGCAGCAGCCGCTGTGGGACACGTTCGGGCGGTTCGTGGAGAAGCACGCGAGCCGGCGGCCGTGGATGGTCACGGAGGGGAACCACGAGGTGGAGGCGGCGACGCCGATGCCGCAGCCGCCCCCCGCGGGAGCGCCGCCGCCCTTCGCCGCGTACAGCGCGCGGTGGCAGATGCCGTACGAGGAGAGCGGTTCGACATCCAGCCTCTACTACTCCTTCGATGCGGCTGGCGGCGCCGTCCACGCCGTCATGCTGGGCTCGTACGCCGGCTTCGACGCCGGCTCCGAGCAGCACCAGTGGCTGGCGCGCGACCTCGCCGGTATCGACCGCCGCGCCACGCCGTGGCTCGTCGTGCTGCTGCACGCCCCCTGGTACAACACGAACGCCGCGCACGAGGGCGAGGGCGAGGCCATGAGGAAGGCCATGGAGCGCCTCCTCTACGAGGCCCGCGTCGACGTCGTCTTCACCGGCCATGTCCACGCCTATGAACGCTTCGTGAGCTCTTCGCTTCGCTTCGACGGCTGGCCCACGTGATTGATTGCCAGCTTGACATTACACGTACGTTCTTGCAGACGAGGGTGTACGACAATGAAGCGAACCAGTGTGGGCCGGTGCACATCACCATTGGCGACGGCGGCAATAGGGAAGGGCTTGCGATCGAGTAAGCAGTGCTACACACAACACCAAGATACCTTGATTATTACTTCTAAAAGCAGCGTCTCTTTTTTCATTGCTTGATTCGCTTCGATCGTTGGGGGGTGGCACGCAGCTTTCGGAAGAATCACAGGCTGGCGCGGCTCTCGGAGGTGAGGGAGGCGAGCTTCGGGCATGGTCGGTTGAGCGTGGTGAACGCGACGATGGCGCGCTGGGCGTGGCACCGCAACGACGACGCCGACTCCACCGTTCGCGACGAGTTCTGGCTGGAGAGCCTGGCCGCCAACGGCGCGTGCTGGCAGGGCAGCCCTCACGCAGGTTTCTCCAACGACGAGTTGTAGACTTGTAGTCTGTACCGCTACGGATCTACGGCTTCTGTACGTGCCAAAAAGTTTTGTAAACCTGTGGTATGCATGCGTGCTGTGGGAGACGCTGTCCCGCGGAAGGACGGGCGTACGTTGGTACTGCATGCGAACCAGGGACTCATATTTCGGTTGGTGAAAAATTTCGTTCCTCAGCGAGAACAACGATATCCCCGAAATCCGAAAATTTCGTTCGAAATTTCGATCAAATGACATTCAAATTCAAACAAATTTGTCCAAATTTTGATGACATTTGTCTAAACGGAAACACTACCCGTTGGTCGTCCGACCCGACGCACTCGGACGCGCGCGCCGCGCGCGTGAGGGATGTGGGGTTGCAGCGCACAGCCACCTGCTCCCAGCGCTGGGTCCCACAGACAACGCTGCACGCAGTCCTTGCTTTTATTCAACGCGTTTAAAGTCCGCAAAGCTGAAGTCCGTAATCTGGATTCCAGAAAAAAAAGGAGCTCGCACTCAGAGCCTCTCACGTCCATGCGGTGCGAGACCAACGAACAGGAGCTGCACACCTTCTTTTCATCCATCTCTCCCCCTCTTCTAATCTCTCTCTTCCTCAAATTCCCATCTCTTTCCCGCAGAAGCTAGGTTATTGTAAGGAATAAGAAGACAAAGAGCACATAACCCACTAGATTTTGGAGAAGAAGACGGCTAGGAAGGAGGTGAAACCCTTATTCGCACCGAAATGTCAAGCATGTAAGTATGAAATTGGGGGGTTGCTTTTTGTAGCTGGATTCGACGAGCACAGGGTAGAGGCTCGTCGGATTTAGGGAAGAAGGCAAGGAGGACGTCCAACTCTTATTTTTTCAGGACGAAACCTGTGATTTTGCCTTCCGAAACTTGGGTTTACACGCTCTAAATCTTGGACACTATACTTGTGAAACTTTGGATTTTCCGCTTCGAAACTTTTTGAATTTCACCATTGAAACTTTGGTTTTGCCTAGCAAAACTTGAACTTTTCTGTGCTGAAACTTGGACTTCGTCCACCAAAACTTTGGATTTTTTGCACCAAAACTTTGGATGTTTAGCTTTTGAAACTTCGATTATTACTACTGAAACTTGAACTTGTTTTAGTTTAAATTTAGGTTTTCGTCAGATGAAATTTTTGGGTTTCAACATCAAAACTTTGGATTTCATGATTGAAACTTCGGCCCTTGCCTACTGAAACTTGGTTTTTGCCTATTGAAACTTGGATTCCATACTCGTAAAACTTTCTGAACCGTCAAGTTTCATCATCAGGTTGCCAAGTTTCATCAGTTATTTTTTCAAGTTTCAGTAGGCATTTCTCAAGTTGCAGTGATGACGTCATGCTGACGTCACCGTTCCGGCGGATCGGACGTCCGACGCCTGGCGCTCGCCTTGTCTAAAAGACCACATCTAACATCTAGCATGTAATGACACCATCTAACATCTCATCTAGCATCATTTTGAGAGACTAGGGAGTGGGGAGAAAAGGGATTAACCTGGACGCAACCATCGCTTTCCATGGCGCGCAAGAGTTGCAGCGCTAAATCACGCCGCCATATATAGCCAAGGCCGCCATCACTCCTCGTTGCAGTAGCCACCGCTGACGAAGAGGGAGAGCCACCACCGACGTCGTCCCCCCTTGCGCCGCCTCCAGGACATGTGAAGAAAGGGGAAAATCTATCCCTAGAGTTGGGGTCGTTGAGGTCATGGCCGCTACCGAAGGAGAAGGGCGACCGGTTTAGGTGGAGCAGAAGGTCGGCATGTTGGTTGTGAAAGTGTAGTAGGGGGCGACGACGTAGCAGGGGTGACATGGCGTACCAGGGGGTGGTGGCACGATCGGATGGCGGCGTAGCAGGGGGTGGAGCGGCCAGGTGGCACGTACTAGCGCCGTGGAGCAGGGGCGCAACCGCGGAAGGGCGGTGACGACGACAGGGGTAGGGATAAGGGTGGTAGAAAAACTATCGTGTTGACCCGATGGGTACGGGTACGTGTCATAGTTCGTACCCATGAGTTATCGGGTTCGAGTACCTAAAAATTTCGGGTTCGGGTCTGGGTTCCGTTTCGTACCAATGCATGCCCATGAGTTACCCGAATTTCTCCACTGATAGGTGGGTCCGTTTATCTTGAGATATATACTGAGAACAAACCCTAACCAACTAACCCAACTAACAACCACCGCCGCCCCTCTCCTTTGCTCCCTCCCTCTTCCTCGGTGCCTCCGTCTAGGCGCTGGTTGGCAGCCTGCCCTCCGCCTACACTTCCCCAGTCGCCGCCCTGCCCTTCGCCTCCATTTCCATAGCCGTCGCCTCGCCTTCCGCTTGGACCACCTCCACCTCCACGGATCCACTTCCCCGGCCGCCGCCCCACCCCTCCGCGACTTCTCCTCCACTTCCTCGCCCCGGCCCCTTCGTCCGGCCACCGATTAGCCCTCCACCTCCACTTCCTTGGTCGCCGCCCCGCCCCTCCGTGGCTCCACCTCTACCTCCGCGCTTTGTCGCCTCCACGCCGGCCACCACCTTCGCCCGCGCCCGCCCCAGCTCGTCCAAGCTCCCGTCACCCGGTCGCCATACAAGTGCAGCCGGTCACCACGCTCTTGTCGCCTGGTCGCCCAGGCTCCTGTTTTGTCCTAAATCATTTCGGGTTTTGGGTACCTGTTGGGTTCAATTATGGGTGCGTGTTTGTGCTCGAGATAGTTTTTAGGGTCGGGTTTGGGTAACCCATTCGGATTTCGGGTTCGGGTTGGATATAGCTATACCCGAAGATACCCACCCGATTACCATCCCTAGGTAGGGAGGGCAGGGTGTAGGCCGCGTAGCAGGGTGGCGGCGGAAGGAAGGAGTGGAGGAAGAGGCAGTTTAGGTGTATGCGGGTATGGTTAGTGCTGAGAATTGGACCGTGCCATGCCGGCCCGGCCCGTCCTGCCTTGAGCGGCTGCAAAACGAGCCGGCACGGGCCGGTAAGCACTTCGGGCTGTGTCGAACGGCACGAAGTGCCAAAATCTAGGCCCCGGCATGCCCCAAAAGCACGTCGGGCCGGTTTCGTGGCGGGCCAGCCCAAGCACAGCACGGGTGACAATGCAGCTGGCAAGATTATTTTATATAAATTCATACGTTGCTCAAATGAAAACTTGTTTGCATAAAATAGGTGCGTTTTGAAATTATCTACAACTTTCGTGTTAAACAGAAAATCATCCAAACAACGGAATAACACGAGAATCGCAAACTACTGACTCGTGTTTCATTTTGGGCCGAGTCGGCGCAAGCATGGCCTGAACAGTCAGGTTGGGTTGGACAGCCCGTCGTGCATGGTTTCTAGGCCTGGCCCGGCCCATTTTTTCCCGTGTTGTGTTGTGCTTTGGGCGGCCTTTTTTGGGCCATGCCCAGGCCGATCCGGATGACCCGGCCCAAACTTCCAGCCCTAGGTATGGTGGAGAAGCCCGCTCTGCTAGGCCGGTTTCTGAGGAAAAAAAAAATCAAATCGGGCTGAAATTATTTAACCGGTATAGGCTTTTCTCATCACGGGCGAAACAAACAAAATTTCGTAAAATTTCGACGAAATAAAAATCCACGCATGCGTACCAATATGCTATGGAAATAGTCGGAAAGCACGGAGCCGGCGTTCACGCGGTGACCTTTTTCTTCTGGATTCGCTAAACTTCATTGGCCGGTTTTCGTGAGAATTGAAATGTTTCTTCGAAAACTTATGTGTAATCACAATACGCTAAGCAAGGTACACGACCACGTATATGACCACATATATGCATGACACTGTCGATTTCAAACGGCGATTTCGTAACAGGTAGTGATCAATCGGAAATGATATCTTTAAAAGTGATATACTATCACTACTGGTTGGTGCTTACCCGTGGTCAAATATTCTAAGTGACATCGGTGTTTCAAACCGGTAGCGAAATGTTGTTGCTTGTGCAGAGCATCAGTGCCCTATTATCATGGTCTAATATTCTGAGGGATGCTGGTGGCCGGAAATGTGCCTGGCTTTATCCAGAGTTGTAGCGATGCCAGGGCCGTGCCTGAGGGGGGGGCGAGCGGGGCCACTGCCCTGGGCCCCCCAAGCCCAGGGGCCCCACCTCAGAGCGTTGCACAGGCAGCAGGATGTGAACACGCTGATGCTTCTCGGTTTCTCGCTAGTTGGTGCAACGCACAGCCAAGCGAAGGCCCAAGTGCTAGCAGCCCATATACATGGTACGCCACTACAAGTGCTACGAATTGATTATTAAGCGATTCAATGAGCAATCCAAACTGTCCATTGAGGTGATGGCCAATGTCCACCGTAATTAGCGCAGGCTCCTCTTCCAAGTTCCAAATTCCAAACTTGATTCCCCATTGCAGGCTCGCGTCGCAGCATCGCCAATGTCTCAAGAAAGGTTAAACGGTCTAGCAACTTTATGTATTGAGAAGAAATTATTGGATGACATCAATATAGAGGCCATAATTGATGATTTTGTATCTAGAAATGTTAGAAGATATTTCTAAGATGACCTCCACAATTATTTGAGGTAAAAAATCTTACTTGTACTTGTACTTTTATTTATCGGTATAATTTGTACAATACATTGAATGTTGTTTTTTTAGTTGATATATGGTATTATAAAAAAATTTAATACTTATGTTAGGGGCCTTCATCTATGATTTCGTCCCGGACCCCGGAAAACTCAGGAACGGCCCTGAGCGATGCGTTGTGCTTGTATGTCGTGTTTTTGTATGAATTTTTTCATTTATTTTCTGCTGCTCATAAAATAGAACTGCAGTTCTCCTATCCCTCTTTTTAAAAAAGCTTGTTCTTCGGTGAGCGAGATCTTCATCTTTATTCTAAAATATTGATCAGTAAGAGAGATCAATCTGAATAATGAAAATGCTGCACAGAATAGCTCTATGCTCTAGCGGTGTACACATAACTGGATCTCTAGATCCCTCGGCGCAGAAGAAAATTTTGGCACACCTCTATGCGCTGATGAATGCGAATAGTACGGGTGCATATCTCCACCCGCATTCCACCTGGGCAGCTGGGCCTACTCGCCGCCGACGACGAGGACCCGCTCGCCTCCGCGACTCCCTCGACGGCGACGGCGACGGCGCCTCCGTAGGTAGAGGACGAAGGCGAGGAGACCGAGCAGCAGGGCGAGGCGGCGGATGCGGCCTCGCCTCCCCCTCCTCGCTTCACGCGGCGGCGGGAGCACTTGGTGCTGATCAGGTTCGCGATGGCCACACTGCCCAGCAGCTGGGCGCTGCCGACGAAACCGCGGCTGTTGGCGCTGGACGTCGATGGCTCTCCGCTTCTCCCGCCATCTTTCCTCCTCCTCCTCCATGGCAACTCCTCCGAGATTTCTCTAGGGTAGGCCGTATCTCCGTGCTGGGTTCAGCTGTGTTGTTAGCTGGAGCAAGATGACGCGAGGAATATGATTATTAAGTACGTGTAGCTGGGCGAGGATGACACGACGCAGAATGATCCGAGTGGCGAGGAGAGCAAAAAGGCAAAGGCAATGGTGAGCAAAGGGTGGAAAAATGGGCGTCTTTGTCTCAAGGCAAGGCAAGGAATCGCGATCCATGTGCATCCAGACTTTGAAATGGTAATAACACTCATGAAGAAACATAGTATTGTTCTTTGAGAAAAACTTTTCATTATATTATAAGAATGTCCAGATGAAAATTTGTAAAAAAATAAATTTCTCTTTTTTTGAAAGTGAGAAGATAAGTCTATGTTCAAATTAATGAACCATAAATTGGAGCCGTCCCGTCCATCCCTACAGTTGGAGCCACACGTCAGCACCGGCTATAGCATTTAGCGAAAATCAATTTGACGTGTACATACAGTTCCATGCACATGAGGACAATCATTTGGAATTGCTATGAGATCTGTCCTATGGGTACCCAATGTAGATTCGACAGCTACCACATGCACATATAACTTCACGTACATGTGAGAAATGAAATGATGCAAAGATGTATTTCAATAGTATAATATTTATTTAAAGGCGAGGCCAGCGTCCTGACGTCCGTCCAGACGCACGCGCGCCGGACCAGCGGCGACCGTCTGATCAGCCACCCCCGTTCGCGCGCACGCTGGCTAGATGTGCAGTTGATCATTTTTCAATTAAACTTGTGATTTTTGTATAAAATTCAAACAGTGTTCAAAATGCATGGAATAAATTTCATAAATCTTCTAAAATCGAGTGCAACCCATTTTAAACACTTTTTTTGTATTTTTTTCGCTTTTTCAATTATTTTGACGTCAACATAGGAGAATCTAGTTATGAAACTTGACACGTATACTAGTGAAACTTGACCGTGTGCTGATGAACCTTGGCCCACATATTGATGAAGGCAAGTGCCAGATGAAACTTGATGAAACCTGGTTGAAATTTGGATGTAACCTGAGGAAACTTGAATGAAACCTGTTGAAACTTGATGAAACTTGGATTAACCTGATGTATCTTAAAGAAACTTGGACGAAACCTGTTGAAACTTGGATTAAACCTAATGAAACTTGACAGTTCGGCAAGTTTAACGAGTATGAAATCCAAGTTTCAGTAGACGAAACCCAAGTTTCACCAGGTAAGTTTGAAGTTTCAATAATTTGAGACCCTGCTGAATGAAACTTGATGATCTCCTAATGAAACTTGAGGAAACCCGGTCACAATTTATATGGCAACATACGTCTTGTTTTGTTCGTAAAAATACGAGGAACGCATTGGTGCAAATGGTTGGTGGATTAGAGCACTCAGTCAAAATTTATGGCCACCGAAATAAAAATATAAAACGGAATCTTGGCTGACGTCAGTTTGCGTCACTGATTTTTTCACCCCCGCATGCTGATTTTTCCCACCGCTGTGTACTCGCATGCATGCGCCGGCTGGGCCTGGCTATAGGCCCACTTGGCTCGCGCGTGTCTGGACGCGCCGAACGGCTGGCTCTTAGCCTTTTCGTTATTTAAAAGCATTGTGTAAAATAAGTAGCTAGCAGCCTGGGATTTGATAGGCATGCATCTAAATCTTGAACCATGCCAATCCTATCGTAACCCAGAGCTGAGCAATATACGAGCGACACTTCACTTTCCTGTGTTGCCCACATATTTCGGGAGTTAGTATAGGTGTTATGTTGTTCAGTTGGAATTATGAAAAAAAATCTTCCTAGCTTGGATTGTACACTATTTTGTCGACTCTGGCCATTCAAAGATTTGCATGTTCTTTTATTGTTATGCCCATAGATGCAATACGCATACCAATGTATCATTCAATCTTACAAAGGCCTTGCAGGCCTCTGCCTGGTTGTGCCACATGGCACAACTAGAGCCTGCCACATCACTCCTTTCAGGGAAAAAACAAAAACAAAACCCTTAAAAATCAGAAAAAAATCCCATAAAAAAACACAAGAAGTCTAAAAAATTCTAAAATGCGACAAACAAATTATGGTAATGGATTATGAATGAATTTAAGCATTAGAAATGCTGACTTATATAAAATAAATTAATAAATAATAGAAATAATAAAAAAACACAGGAAATTTTTTTAAAAAATAAAAACTAAAATACAAATGTGTCTTACAAAACTAATGCCATGCGCCACGGGCGCGTAAACATCACAAGTTTGGTACAATATGGTTAGTCAATGACTAGGCTGCAAAAGGGCGGACAGGAAATTAATGCCTGATCTGAGTTCGAATTTGTTTAGAACCTGATTTGATTCGATAAAATGATATCCCGCTATATTCGGTTTTATCGTACACCACAACACAATATCAATAACTGACTATCAGTTAGTAAAAGCACCATATAATTATAATGTTTAATTGTGCTTCGATAAAAAGTTTTACCAACAGAACTAAGGTGTCGGCTAAAGTCCTGTTGGGAAAGGTATTTCTTGTCAGATATTGTTTTACCGACACACTATCTGATGGTGTTGATGATATAATTATCGACGAACATCGTTTTACCGACGGTCATATTTTTGTCGATGGACATGTTTCTACCAACCAAAAATAGAATAGCGGGCATATTATGCACTGGAAAAAGTTTACAATTCCCTATCCGCCACTCGAAATTCTCTCTTCCCTTACATGCCACTGGTTCAAGTTTTCTCTTCCTTCAGTGCCACTGTCGTTAAGTCAGTTAGTTTTAACCGTTTAAAAAGTTCATTAATGTCTAAAATGCCCCTTCAATTTACAACTTTAAAAAATAATATCTCCTACATTTTAACGCCAAATTTAGTAATTTAAATTTTTTAATTTATGTAACATCATGCTCTACTTACTATTCAAATATTTGTAACATTTGGTATTTTTCAGCTTTTGTTCTCCTTTTCATGAGGCATGATAGGTTTGATTAATTTTTAAATAAAATTTACATCTAGAAAGTTTTTATTTTTACTTTTATATCTGGCTATACATAATTTTACGAATCTGTAGAATTTTTCCATGTTTTTTTGGATTTTATACTATTTTTATGAATTTTTCTATTTTGTAACGTATTAAAAAGGTAGGGGCATAATGGTCATTTTGTAACTCCGTTATATTCTTTACCGCTTGAGTGACACTGAGGGAAGAAAAAACTTAAACCATTGGCATGTGAGAGAAGAGAGAATTTTCGATGCCAGATAGATAATTTAAAACTTTTTCACTGGCATATAGGGAATTCTCTCTTGAAAAATGACCTTTCGACTGTTGTGAATATAGAAGTGTCCAATATTGATAATCATAAAAAATAATCAATTTTCACACCAATGTTATCAGATTACATGCTACTTCTGCTAACTCTATAGATAGAACACATCGAAGGCAACACCATAATCGAACTACAGCTATAGTTGCTTGTGTACTGAGAATAAAAGCAAGAGAAACTACATCCATCCGGATTCCAGAATGCTTCCTTCACTAGTCCACCTGCAGCAATTAAATCCAAATCCCTCAAGAAACCAATCATGTATTTCTTCCATCAAGAAAAATGCAACAAAATATGATTGATCTTTAATTGTCTTATGTAAATGCTTCAATCAATATTCAAAAGCCTATTAAGAATTGCAAACTCTCTTGTTGACATGTAGCCGAGAGTAGCTATAGAGAATAATATCTAGACCTTCAACAAGTTGAACAAAACAAATAAGATTAATTGAATGGTTTGAAATCAGATATTTGCTAGTCTACATGTCAATGACATATAGGTCCATGTCCCACATGGCTTGGACACATGAGTAGAAAATTTTTAAACTTAGAATTATGTAGTAGCATTAAAAGAGAGGCCACCTTGCAAGTTGTAACTATAAATACATGACCCTCCTATGACATAAGTACGCTTGCAAGGGTGAGCCACTCGCCGGATCTGGCCACCTAGCTCGTTGGGTAGGATGTGGATCAAGCGGAGGATGGAGGACATGGGGAGATAGATAGATAGATAGATAGATAGACACACACACACACACACACACGCACGTTGAGAGAGAGAGAGAGAGAGAGAGAGAGAGAGAGAGAGCAGGAGGAGGAGGAGGATGAGGACGAGGAGGATCAAAAGGAGATGGCAACTCCGGCATGCCGGTGGCAATGACAAAACAACAGTGATAGTGGAGATCAAGGTAACTACGTGGGGAGAGAGAGAGAGGAGGGGAATAAAAAATGTGGCTGGGAGAGAGTGGAAGTGGATGGTCATTCGATTTGGCCAAACGCCCGATCCGTAGATGTTTTGTTTGTTTTGAGTTATGCTAATGTGGAGGCATCCACATCTGTTAATTTTGCAGCTTATGGGACATATGTAGGGATGCAAAGGGAACGGCCTCAATCGGCCCATGACATGGACATCATGACCCTAGAAGAAAAAAAAAAGAGGTCAAGGGTCGATCGGATAATCAATAACGTGGGAACAACGTCGACCTTTGGGTCAAATAAGAGTAGCTTGCAGCTGGAACATGCCACCAAACGTCGTCGATGAGGAAAAAGTCCCAAAAAAGGACCTAGAAATTGAGCTCACCAGAGTGGAGGAATCTAGAAAGAGAGCTCATCATCTTCATTGATCCCCTTCTGCAAGGCAATGGTGGCAGCACGACTTCAATCTCCAGTGCCCTTCCTTGTCGTCCCTGTCGCACCGGCACCCAATAAGAGTAGCTTGTAGCTGGAACATGCCACCAAACGTTATCGATGAGGAAAAAGTCCCAAAAAAAGGACCTAGAAATTGAGCTCACTAGAGTGGAGGAATCTAGAAAGAGAGCTCATCGTCTTCATTGATCCCCTTCTGCAAGGCAATGGTGGCAGCACGACTTCAATCACCAGTGCTCTTCCTTGTCGTCCCTACCACATCGGCACCCACGAGAGGCACCATCTTACTCATTGCCATACCAGTGCCCAGCTGCACCTCGACAGGCAATGGAAAGCCGATGATGCTACCATCATCCCTGTGGATGGTTTTGCAGCCTCTTGCTGCCACAAGCATTGGCAATAAGCCGATTCACTACTACCAACCCTGCTAAACTTGTCACCTTCGCCGTTGCACAGACCATTGTTGGCAATTCTTATCCCTACTAGAATTAATCCTCAAGCGCACGGATATCGCAGTAGCTTTCACCTCGGAGTATTCCAAAGGTATCGATTTCCCACAAAGAACTAGAAGAGTCTAGTTTCTAATCTTGACTTGGCCGAATGAATATGGTGTAATGACGAAAGTGGGGTAACATATTTCAGGTCGAGAGGTCCTACTAGAGGTGCACACTAGTCAAGAGTACAAGGTTAATCCACACACAATTGCTACTCTGTACTAGAGCTTGGCCAATTCACTACCACCCGCTATCTGTTAAGAACATCAGATGGTTATGATCACCTCCGATTGGGCTCGACTGGGCTGAGACTAACAGGGCGGATTCTAAAAACTGTTGCCCGGATAGTAGGGTTGTCTTCACCTACTACCTACCACTTAGCCTTTAAAACAGGTGTCTACTGGGTACTAACTAGTCTAGACACCACGTCTATACCTAGCAGTACTACGTATCAAGAACATCACTCGATACACACTCCCACTAAACCTAGCACTAATATCTATTTTGACACCCAAACATAGAGATTTAGCACTAAAGATCTAGCACGATCCTAGTACCAATAGAGAGACAATGTATAATAAATAAGCTTGTTTTATAAATAAAGGATAGGACTAAGTTTGGCCGATAGAAGATGAAGCACAACTCACACCCGAGTTCAGCTCTGGAGTTCTAGTGGAGGGTTGCCGATACGTCGGTTTCTCCTCAGTACTAACTCTCCTCTCTCACCTACTCTACTTGGCAGTGTAACGCTGCTTTCTATTTTTCCCGCACTTCTCCGTGCCTTGTAAATGAGGAGAGGGGCTCCTTTTATAGACAACCGCAGGGAGTGAGAGTGTGCCACATAATAGGAAACTTGTCACCACTTCACCAGTCAAATGTGGATCCGAGGAGGCATACAAGAGGGTCGGCCGGCCCAAGTCGGTCGGCCGACCGGGCTTCAGTCGATCCCGGCTCTCGGTTTCGCTTGGGATCCATCTTAAACGGTGTAGATCATCCCCTTGAGGCGATTTGGGCAGTTGAGGCCGATAAAATTGACTTTCTTGTGGAACAAGTGATTCAAGTGTGAAGGAAATGCAGCCATTCGATCAAACCGATGTGCAGGGACGCTAGGGATAGCCTCCTTTTATGCTTCTAGGATCCATGGAAAAAGAAAAGTCCCGGCTTGGACCAGGTGCCGGTCGGTCGGCCCTATCCTGGTTGGCAGACCAGGGGGTTTGCTCTGGTTTGAGTCCAATTTTGCTCAGTAGGTCTCTAAAGACACAAACTTACCAAAACTCATGCAACTTCGTTAAATTACACATTTTATGTCCATGTTTCTTAATTTTGGAGCTATGTTGACGGTCGAAAAGTGTACGAAAAATTATAAATATTGACCGTCAACACGCATCAACATCGCCAACTTCCAGCACCAAGCGTTCTATAGCAAGGAACATCTTATCGTCTATGGGGAGTCACAGGGTGCTAGCAAGCCCACAGCCTAGAGGTGAGCAATCCATTGCTTGAAGCAACAAGCATGCAATACATTGCTTGGGCTCTTCATAGCCCAGGCCATGCTTGGCCATAAGAGGGGACTTGAGAGAGAGGAAATCTTGAGCCCTGGCCACCACCTCTGCTCGTCTCACCTGACCCTTGGAGAGCATATTCATCATTGCTGAGAAGAGCGGATGTAGTCATGCCTCGCAACTACTCAGCAGGGGCCAACAGAGAGAAGGCAGGGAGCCGGCTAGGGAAGAAGGGGAGAAAGGGAAAAGTTTTCTCTCTGCATCTAGATCTTATATTGTCTTTGGGTTGGATGAGGCATAGATCTATCTACCCTCGCCGTCTTTCCTAGCATTTGTGGCGAATATTGTTGGGTTGTGTGTGTACTTTGTATAACCTAGGCCCAAGAAGGCCCACATTGATGTACATGTATACAAATAAGAAAATAGAAAGTAAGTTTTAGATAATTCCCCAACTCACTAGACTATGTGGTGTCAGATTCAGTGATAATGGTTATTGGACCCTAGCTGATGGTGACGCTTAGCGAGTGGAAGGAGAAGGTTTGCTACAGGGGCAACTGCACAAGTGTTGTTTGCCTAACTAGGCAGTGAGGAGGAGGATGTGTGAGTGTCTATGCAGGACGACGTGTACGGTTTCCTGTGGAGTACTAAGGACAACGTGCTTGTGGCTCGACAAGTAGCAGGGGCAATGAGGCAAAAACAGTGGTAGAGGCAGCAACAACAAAGGAAGGAGTAGAGGCAGTGGTAGCAAGAGCTAGCAGAGGCACTAACAGCTTAGTACTTTTCATAAAGGGGAAGCATAGGCTAGTTCTTTACTTGCCTCTGTTCTTGAAGAGGTCCATGCCATCTTAGAAATGGATGAAATTAAACTGATCAAAATCGAGTATCCAACAAGTGCTAGAGCATCTAGCACATCTAATTGCTTCAAAGACAAGCAAGAGCCCATCAACAAATCGTGCAATTGTCACACACACGAAGTCAGTCCTAAAGGTGGAGATGATGTACGACATCAAATAGAAGGTATAAGGAATTAATTGAGTTGGTCTAAAATAACATTGTTAATCTTTTAGACAAAGGGGCTCTAAGGTTTTATATATGGCAAGGCAACAAAACTAGCTAATAAGTCAAGTGCTAAGTAGTGAAAGGTCTGAAGCATAATCGATTCATCGATGATGGTTGTCTCCAACTATTGCTACAATAGTGTGGACCACTTCAAGTGCTAATGAGGTATGTAAGACCTCATCAATTTGTACTCAAGAGTAGGTAATGTGATGTTGATAGTGGAAACAACTATGGACTGATCTAGGTTACTATGATTCTATTTGTCGACTATTAGGAACAAGACTCCTCGTCGAGCTTACTTCTTGAGTGAGGGTCAGAAAACCCCTTTTATGCCATATCATAGCTTTTGAGATGTCGAGAGAGATCTTAGTGTACAATGTGATAGAAAGGGCAGCGATGTTTATTATGGTTCATGCCTCCCGGGAATGAAGATAATGGCACTACTTCCAGTATATTTTATGATGGTGAAAATGAGTACCACAAGTGTGTTTTTGGATCTAATGTCCTCTCTTTCTCCATGCAAGGAGTGTATTTATACAGTAGCACATGCACGTAATACAATAATACAATTAATGTCCATGATCTACGTCGCTGATCACGCCACGTCTATCATGCCCTGCGATCCTAGTGATCTCCCATGTCGCGCATCCTAGATCTTGCGGGAGCTGTTGGCTTGGCCGTTAATCCTCCAGGAATGCCCCTGGTACGAACGTCCATGCTCAGGACGGGTTGGGTTGCCTAGAGGTTATCAAGAGAGTCATTGTTAATCGGGGACGAAGCCTAGTTTCATGACGTTACCGAAAGTTGGGTATTTGCAATCCGGGGTGCTTTGCTTGGTAGGCTTGTTCATGATGCTATCCAGAGAAGGCGTGATCCAATCCCTGCCATTATTTGTGTCACACACTCAGATAGTTATCCTTGGTTAAGAAATGGATTGAGCAAAGGAGAGTGACAGAGTTTTTGAAGGAGCTAAACTCAAAGTTTGATGAAATGGATACTATGTTCCACCAATCTAGCCTTCCTACAATAGAGGAAGCAATTGTGGCAATTACTGAATAAGAGACTACATCGAAGGTATTACCTAGTTGATGAGACTAGAAAGTGCTACAATTGTGCAAAAATATGGCATTTGAGTTGTGATTGTTGCGCTCCACGCAAGCCAAATCAAGGAAAAGGAAGAGGCAATTGTAGAGGTGCATCCAATGGTTGCAAGATGTTCACATAATAAAGTGCAAAGTGCATGTGATGAGAGTGAAACCGACTACATGCTGAATTGTTGTGGTCCTAAACAGTGACTACCTACATAGAAGATGTCATTAACAATAACGCTTCAAAAATCTTATTCAGATAGAAGCCCTTCCACCATGTATCCCTTAGATATGTTTCTGGTGCAATCTGATGGCATTGAAGGAGTGGAGAAAAAATCACACGCAAGAGTCCATGAAGTTGCCTAATGATACCCACAGGAAGAATGCTTTGGAAGCATGGGTCTTAGATTCAAGCAAGAGAAGCTTAACTGGCACCATTGTGATGGTGATATTGCTACAAAGTGATTTTCTCCATAATGTCGGGAGAGGGAATTTATTAGGCTAAATTCTCTCCATGTAAAGAAACAAGTTAGTCCAAAAGCCCCCAAACAGCCAAATGCATGTGAATTGTTCGATGCCACTGCAATGGACGGTGGAGATTGCTCCTTGAAAGAGGAGTGGAGGGGATGAAACCCTAGCTTTGCTTAGGTTGAGTTGTACCCAATAGCACCCAGCAGTTGTTGTCATTAGCACAAGTGATAAGAGGCAAGGAAGAAGAGAAAAGAGGAGAAGTGGGACTTTGCTATTCAGATCGGTTCATCCAGCACAATCCTCATCAAGTCATAGTTGGAGTTCAAAACTCCCTGGTTGGAGGTAAACATGGTTGGATCAAATCCATTCTTGGTTAGATCACTGTTTTGTACGGTTGGATCAAAGATTTGGTTAGTGGAGAACTAGATTTGAGGGAGAGTTTTATTGGAGATTTGAGGGAGAGTTTTATTTGAAGGACCCGACTTTGGTAGATCCATGTTTGAGGGATCAAATGTTGTTGAATGGGGTTAAAATTTGGACAACGTGTTGAGGATTCGTTTAAATACATTTCCACCGAGTTCCATGTGATCTAAAGTGTTACCTCTAATTAGTTGTTTGCTTGTCATTGTGTTTATGATGTAATAGTGGTTATCTAACTATCATGATGCTTTAGGTTGCCATTTATGATGTAGCTCTATTGGTTTTAGAGAAGACTGCTTGTATTCGTTATAGCTAATAGTACAGCAAAGGCCGGAGTGGATTGTGTGTATGTTTGTGGTTTTTACACCTTTCAATTGAAGTAGTTCTTCCACGTAAATCATTATTCCAAGTATAAATATTGATTTGAGTATTTAGTTGTTTTGTTGTTGGTTAAACTACCCTTTAATCTTACTACAAGATGAAGGGATTAAAATATTTAATTACGCGGTCTTCGTGTTGGTGATTTATGCATCTTATGTGTGCATCCCAACATAGTACTGTAACTTTTTTTTTCCAGCCACGAGCCATCTGCTGGTGCAACATAAGTAAGAAATATTGTATTTTAAAAATCCGCACATATAAATCACGAATCACAAGCTTCTTTGTTCAAGCTTTATTCGAAAACAGTTATGTTAGAAAAAATAGCTAGGATTTGATAGGCATGCATTTGAACCCTGAACCATGCCAATCCTATCCTAACCCGGAGCTGATCCATCCCGTATTTGAGTAGAGAAACACTTCACTTTGCAGTTTTGCCCGCGCGAGGACTAACACGAGACATCACCAAAAGTCTCTTATTCGGAAACCACATGTAGAACTACTACTAATAACTTAGCAGCAGTTAGCAGACGTAGGCAAAACCAGCTCTAAACAGTACGGGAGGCGTGAGCTCCACTTCACTTCTTGCAGACCAGGCCGGCGCTGCCCTTCCCGCTGCCGCATATGGCGTCGGCCGGCTCCTCGATCAGGTTGAGCGGCCCGGCGCGGCCGCCCTCCTCGCCGGCGAACCGCGCCACCGTGCAGTCCGCCGCGAAGATGTCGGAGACCTGGTACTTGGCGGCGCCGCCCATCACCGGGATCCTGGCGCCCACGTCGACGCCGGCGCTGCTGACGTAGTCCGGGCGGTAGGTCTGGCCGAGCACGCCGTGGACGTCGGCGCTGATGGAGTAGAACTTGAAGGCCACGTTGAGGTGCGCGAGGCTGTCGGGGCCCAGCCCGTAGCCGTGGGCCCTCGAGTCCTCCTCGGTGACGGGCACCGCGTTGGCGACGATCCGGAACCTCCCGTCGAGGCGCACCACCACGCCGTTGGTGGCGCCGGTGCGGAAGACGGAGAGCGCCGGCGCGGCGGCCGGGCTCCAGCTTGCGCCCAGGTCGACGGGCGCGCCGTCGAAGGTGATGGCAAGGCGGTCGACGGCGGCGTCCCACGTCACGGTCCTCCAGACGCCGAGATAGAGGCGGTGGCCGCCGAAGCGGATGCCGAGGGCCTGCACCCAGGTGAAGTCACGCCCCGCCCGCGCGTTGCGCTTGCCGATGAAGTGCGCGTTGATGTGCAGGTTGTCGTCCGAGACCAGGCAGAAGTCGGCGTCCCGGCGGCCGTGGAACAGGAACTTGTTGCCGTCGCCGCCGACGAACCGCGGGTCGTAGCACTCCGTCCCGGTCAGCTCACAAACTGCCCACAAATTGTCAATAATCGCAAATCCATATATCAGTGAGACATAGCAGTATAAACCATAAAAAAAAGCGACCTTGGGAAATGCAACAATCATCCATTTTTTCTACAATTAATGTACACGTGGTCACAGATCCTGTCATTGAGACAGAGTGCTGTGACCTGTGAGTCGCTAACATATGGATCCGACGCGCCCAGGTTTACATGGTAGTGATTCAACGGCGAGGGACATAATGGCATATGAATATGATCCCCGCGTAGTCGCATCGCATATGCATCGCGTGTGTATGTTCTTACGGCAGACGAGCTTGCAGGAGGGGCAGTGGACGTAGCAGGTGTCGGGGCAGCCGCGGGGGCACTCGCGCGCGAGGACGGTGCACTCGGGGTTCTGCGCCTCGTTGGTCTTGTTGTAGCAGCTCACCACGGTGGGCGGCGCGCCGGGGCTCGTGTAGACGGGGATGATGTCGGGGTTCGACAGGATGGGGTCGCTCGGCTGGGCGACCGCGGCGGCGACGAGGACGGCGGCGGTGGCGAGCAGCGCCGCCGCGCACGGCCGGACGAACGCCATCCGTCGCCTCTGGGTGAGATCGATGGATCGACAAGAGTACGAGTGTGAGCTGGGTAAAAACGAACGTTTGGTGTGAGGGGTAGTGGTGCAGGCGCGCGCCTGCCTTGATATATGGCCAGTGGCCAGAGGTGCATTGACTCTCACTAAACGAGTGTCGTTGGAAGCAAGCATGCCTTTCCACGTATCAAGTCTCAGCAAGTCAACTGCTTCCCGCTGGTGATCCACTCATCCACATGAAACGATTCCGTGCTTGTCATTCCGGCGAGCGACGGTGAGAGTCAGATTGACGAGGCAACTGATGAAAATCTGGGTGCTTGTCCTTGATCTTGGTGTCGAGTGCCATCTTCTCTTTAGTTATGGCAACAGAATCTACATGGTTAGCACTGGAACAGCTAGCAGCCCCACTTCCATCAGATTGGTCAAAATAGTTTATCCTCCCGTTTTTTCTTGACCAAAAAAGTAACATATGTCCTTCAGCGTCTAATGGAGCTTTAGTTGATGATATGGCGTAAACCCTACTAGTGCCAGAAGAGAAATCTGAAGTGGCACATCCATATTAAGCATGGTCACTGAAACTTCCAACAAATCTGCATCCATGTGGTTAAAATAACAACAGTATTAGAATATTGAAGGGTGCATATACGCCATCTTGAGTTGAAGACGTGGTGGTGGTATAATCTTCAGAAGGGAAACGTATTGCACGGCCTAGCCCTTAAGAGGCACATATTGGTGTTTGTGTAAACATATTAGAGCTATAGTTGCTATCTTGCTTCAGGAAGCTGCTCCAAGAAAGTTAACTATTGATCCACAACATCTGGATCAATATAGTGATAGCCATAGCTGGATTTAGCTACCTTTGCAGCTTGCATATCCTACCAATAGCAGCTTCTACAGAGAACCGATTGAGTATATCAGTAAATTTACTCCAATGCTAAGGAAAACGGTCCAGTCTGTCCTAGTCTTTGGACGTGCAGGACAACTAAGTAGATCATTTCGTTGATATAACAAGTTTACAAGGTAACAAAATGCCCAGACTGATATCTTGGAAGTTTACAGGTTTACATACCTCCATATTTTAACATTCAAAATTGCAGCTATATATATAAGAAAATCGATTGGTTAGTGAATACAATGGATGCTTTGGAGGCATACCACTGTAGAAAGCAATCAGTGCATGAATTCGCCATTAACACAAAGCAAGCTAACACATTTGCAAGTAAATTAACCTACCAAAAGAACCAACTCTTCCTAACTGCAGGTGTTGTGCCTTCTGCAGAAGGGCTTTGACTCTCTCTTCTTGTCATCCCACGGTTCAGTGCTTCCAACCTTTTCCTGTGAAGAAAAGGTTGCAAAATAGAATAACTTAAAACACCGGTTGAACAAAAAAAGGAAAAAAGTTCATCTGTGCCCTCAAATATGGGCAATTTTACCACGTGGCAACTGGCAAGCATGGCTAGCATAAATTGATCATATATATAAGCAACTTCATTTCAAGAGAGAACTGAAAAAAACTTCATTATTCATTAACAGTAATTATATATGGGCAATGCACCACATGGCAACAATGGCTAGTGGTAAACTGATAATATATTGGCAACTTTATTTGGAGAGAGAACTGAAACACTTCCTAACAACATTTAAAATCTGTCCAACGCCAAGCAGATAACCAAATAGCAAGGTTACAACAGCCTAGATAAGTTAATGTCAATGCAGAAGGTAATACTAATACAGAAACGCAAAAGGACAAATGATGGGCAGTGTATTCCATCGTAGAGATAAACCAAGTATTTCTGTCCCTTGAGATGTCATGTATATAAGTATATTCAACACTGCCATTAAAATCATTTACCTTTATATGACTGAGCAGAGCCGACCACACACAGAGAGAGATACAAATAAAATTATATCAATTGTTTTTCAAAATGAAAACAAGGAAGATCTCTTTGCCAGCAACCATAAAACAAGCTGCGTCTTTTTTAATTTTTACAGTGAAGCAAAGTAGAAAACGTCACATGAACATTTCAAGATGTTTGCACACAGTTGCATCCACCATATAGTTTTAAATTAAGGCCCTGTTTTTTTCAGCTTAACAACTTAACGGCTTAACGACTTATCTACGATTTGAAAAGACAAATGTCTTGAGTTTTTTTAGTCCATTTTTTCACTGTTTTGAAGGTGGGTCCTAACGCTTAAAAAACAAATCAAACGAAATGGATCTGAATCTCAAGACTATCTTGATAAGCTCTCGAAATTCAATTATTTCAGCCGTTCAGCTGTTCAGCCATTCAGATCAGCTCAAAAGAACAAGGCCTAAGAAGCTACCATATATGATGGTACAGTGGTTTTAAATGTTCATTTTTTATATGTAACAAACCAGTCCAATGTTGCTATCTCAAAAAAAAGTTCAATATTCATAATGCGTATTTGCAAATCAGTTCTTTCAATTATGATGGATGATAATCCAGAACATGAATCATGAATCAGAGAAAGTTAAATAACTACCTTGTATCTTCAAGCTGTCCATGCAAACTCCATCTTTGGCGGAATCCTTCCATACCCTCAAGTCCACTAGCAAGGATCAGGCGCCTATAATAAAAGTACAAGATTACATTCACGATGTAAACAAACTAATCAAACAAAGACATGTTTCTTAGCAACAAAGCAAAGCCCTCACAAGCAAAAGGCTGTAACCATTTAGTACAGTACTGAAGTATGGCCACAAGGTAATTTTAAGCGTCATTTCTTAAGTGGATCAGTTCTACTCATAAGTTCTTCGAACACCAGAATAAGTGCTACTAGTAACTTCATGGAATGCCAGAATAAGTGTTACTCATGGGAAAGACAGACCACATGCATTACGGAGGCCTAGAAACCTCCTTACCTCCTGCTTGTGGTCCATCAGGCGGCCAGATCCATATGGCTATCTCAAATGTCACAAGACTCTTTTAGCAGCTGTAGGAGGCAAGTGTCCCCCAAGGAGCACTGGTTAAACACTAAACACCAAGTTATATCAATCTGGAAGTGCTGAAGCTTACTGTATAGAGTTATTTACATCGCCTTTCCCTCTTCTTAACCCTTCTTTTCTCACCAAAACCTATAGGGTCAGGTTGTTGAATGTTTGTGTTTGGCAGAATGTAGAGTATGAGAAAATTTGTGTTTGGCAGAATGTGGAGAACATACACTGGCACTTAGTGTGGATAGAACACATTTGTCCCTTTAACCTTGGAGAGTTTAAATAGAAAAAATTGTCTGCATTCCAACAACTTTACTAACTCCCTATCTCAGAAAACTAACTAGCATAAGTCGCTGGAATTATAGAGGTTTAGTTCATCTTGGCTTGCTTGCTGTGTTAGAGCTTTTGTTATATCAGTCTAAGATGACATTTCAAATCATACTATCATTAGCTGCTGCGGGATCGATATCCATAACAAATTACTTCTGACAGCGTGAAGCTTAAGGAGGTTGCGTTAAGTACCTACAATCGCTATCATTAAAACATTGTATACAACATATTTCTTTGTGATAACAAGATGAGAGAGAGAATATACATGTCAAGACTGGATAATGGTGAACCTTTAAACATGACTATCCACTTGGAATAGTATAGTTTGCCAAAAAAAAGTTGGATTATCAATATATGTAGGTACACTAAAGAATCTGTTGTTAGGGTACCTTTCTAGCAGTGTGACTTCAGATTGGAGTTGAGTAGCTCTTTCCTTTGCTTCTTCAGGGGGCATCGAAAAACCCAGTTTATATTCACTATCCTGCAGTCGTGCTCTTATTTCCTTGTCCTGTAAAAATTAAGGTAGATAGAAGCACAATCAACTAAACAGGAAAATAATTAAACTGCAGATTCAGATGAGTTTAATATAACTAACCCTACTCTCTGCACATTGTCGGTACAGAACAATTTCGTCTTGGCAAAATGGTTCAATATCATTGATTTGCAAGCCTGGATTACAGAAATTACACTTTCACGTCTTAAAACACTTTCTTACATAACGAAAAAAACATGATTTAAATGTCAGAGAAACCAGTCACTTACATAGGAAAAGGTTCTTGAGGATACCATCGCAAAGCTCAACACCTTCAAGGACATGTGACGCAATCTCTTTCGGTATGACGGGGGATGGGAGTCCACGCATAAGATCATCACCAACAAGAATGGTCTCTTCCATCGTTTCTTGTTTATCGACTAGCGAGAAATAGGTATGACATATTCACACCATGAGGCACAGACACAGCAGAAGTTATATTTGAAATGCACATATGTGGCACCTACGATTGGCTTCCTTTGAGAGCAATGATGAGCAATACTGACCAGAAATCTGATGTTGAGACTAGAAACACATTGATATGGTTCTTATAAAAAAAGAACATAATTTTGTATTATCTAGAACTTTACAATCTTTCCATTTGATCTTGTTTAGAAAATGGATCTTTTTTACACAATTTTAAGAATCAAAATGTGTGTGTCGCTCTCCCTCCCTTTTCTCTTTGTTCAATGAAACTCCGCTACTGTGCAGCTATAATCCTGAATTAGAAGATAATTACTTCGGGCGGCAGTTCCTGCCACCAAAATCAACTTGTACCACAAGTTACCATAAGTGTGACATCCGTTAATCATGAACTCCTAACTCAGCCTATCAATCAACACTACAATTACTACGAAGCAAACTGTAATCAACAACTCATTATATGTAAACCACAATATACCCAAAAACATGGACCAAGCACGGTGAATAGTTATAAGAAAAAGGGAACAAATGAGAGCAAGAACGAGCGTACCATCCATGGTGCCCTAGCAATTTTGCACACCAAACGTTGGCGTAGAACAGCCTGTGGCTAGGGGCCTGCGCCTAATGAGGGCAAACTCCCTGCATCAAACCACAAGAACAATAAAAGAAAGTTAGGCTTGCTTTTTGTCTACACAACGCGAAACAGAGCGAAATTTTGTCGAACTGGAGCTAGTGATCGGCGGGGGGAGACTCAGCGAGAGTCTGTGGTGGGCTGGGCGACCCAAGGAGGCCACACACGTGATGATGCGGAGGCTGATCGGCGCGGCCAAGGCGATGCACGACTCCGGCTTCATCCACCGCCACATAAAGCCGAAAAACATACTCGTCTCCCCCGTCGGCGAGCTCAAGATCTGCGACTTCGGGGAGGCGACGCCGGTGAAGCCAACGACCGATGGGCTACGCGAGGCGGCGGCGGCGCTGGCTGGCACGTCAATCTACCACTCGCCGGAGCTGCTCACGCTCAGCGGCCGACACTGCGGCACCGCCATGGACATGTGGGCGCTGGGGTGCGTGATGTTTGAGCTCGTCGCCGAGTATCCCCTGTTCAACCTGGGTGAGGTTTCAGCGCAGGTGCTCGAGCTGCGAGACAAGATGGCGGCGCATGGCGCGGCGGCGCTCGAGGGCGTGGAGCTGTCGGAGGCTGGGCGCGAGGTCCTGGCCGGCTTGCTGGCCTTCGACCCCAACGAGAGGCTCACGACGACGGCGGCGCTGGAGCACCAGTATTTCAAGAAGGTAGGGGTCGTATCCTACCCTAATTTATTTCTTCGGATATTGGGTCGGATACGGTTACGGGTTTTTGCGGTCAGGTAGAAAACGGATATCGAATACTATACGGATGGGTAGAAATCAGTTACCGGGTGCTTAATCGGGTCATATGTAAATTATATAGGATTCAAACAAATAATAAAAATAAACTAACACAAGTTCAACTAACATAATAGTCCGATACTGCAAGCAACGATCGTTGAACATAATAGTCCACCGGATTGTTAAACAAGATGCAAGGGCTTGTATGCAGCAACATAAGAAAACAACAATTTTTTTTCCCCTGTGGCTGTGTAAAGCAAGTTGTGCAAGCAAACCACCAATTTATTATCCAACCGGAAGTCCTATTAAAGAAACTAATTTGCAGATCAAAATAGCATATTGATTGTACTTCTCAAAGCAAACCATCAAATGATCCTTATGTTACTATGTCAAAAACTTTCCATTGGAAAAACACAAAACACTCCATTATAAATAATCTCCAAAGTCAGCCAACTTCCACCAAGCTTAACCATATATATAGGGGGAAAATAGCTAGAACCACCTTCAATTGAAACCAAAACCCAAACTGAACTCACTTTGTAAAACGAATATCCACAGGGAACACACTACGGTTAATTACATTCTCTGGATTGACTATGTCTAAAGCAAACAACACTTTGGTAACTACAAACATCAAGAGAGCTAGATACATAAGATAGACAAAACTATCTGAAATATGGCACAGCATTATAGAAAATATATTATCATAAAAAGAATCACCCATCCTGTAAATTGATTAAAGAAAACTACACAGCTTTCACGATAGCTAAATATTCTGTAAATTGATCAAAGAAAACGACACGGCTTGCAACGGAGGCGGCACAAACCTTGGAGGCGGTCGGCGGCATGGCACGGAGGAGGCGGCCGGCGAGGAATGGAGGGGAGGTGGCGGCGCGTGTGGTTGCAGAGGCGGCCGGAGGAGGCGGCGGCAGGCGGCGGGGAACGGAGGGGAGGCGGCCGGAGGAGGAGGCGGCCAGCGGAGGAGGCGGCCGGCGGGGCGACGGATCGAGGCGGCGGGCGGCAGGGGAGGAGGCGGCGGGCTACGGAGGGGAGGCGGCGGCGGGGAACGGAGGAGGCGGCAGTGGCTTATTGGGCTAACTAGCAAGATGGCGAGGAATGGAGGGGAGGTGGCGGCGCGTGTGATGCGGAGGCGGCCGGAGGAGGAGGCGGCGGGCGGCGGGGAATGGACGGGAGGTGGCCGGAGGAGGAGGCAGCCAGCGGAGGAGGCGGCCGGCGTGGCGACGGATCGCGGCGGCGGGCGGCAGGGGAGGCGGCGGCGGGCTACGGAGGGGAGGCGGCGGCGGGGAACAGAGGAGGCGGCACCGCGGCAGTGGCTTATTGGGCACTACGGCGGTGGCTTATTGGGCTTATTGTACTATAAGTGTAAGCGGAGCAATAATAAATACAAAAAAATAATTTAAATAATAGATGACATATAAAACGGAAAAAATGAACAACATGTATAGATATAATGAGTTATATCAAAACTGACATATACACTGGCATATGTGAAAAGCATTAGATAATCACCGGATAATACAGACATATACATAATTGTGACATTAATGCGCATATTATACATAATTGTGAAATATAAATAAACACTTTATATATAGAATCAATACATGATGTATAGACAAGATATGCGGTATATCAATTTGTATAAAAGATCTCATGGCACATGCGCTAAGTAGTTATTTAGTATATTGGGTAATGTACAAGTCCTAGACCATGATCGAGAAGTTTGGGATGTATCAGAATTGGTATTTGAACTCCACGACCTAGATTTGTATGCCAGTGTTTTTGTGAGGACGTCACAAGGTATGTTAAAACTATGATGAACAACTTGAGTTGATTAAAAAAAAGAGGAAATTATGATATGTTTTTAGTAATAGTAGCAGCAGCGTGAGTATTATGACATGCTTACATTGGGAGGATGAAGATCTGGCATTAAAATGACCCACCGCTTTTGATCCAAAGGTCTTTTAGACATGATGACAAAATATATTTGTAATAAAGAAAATAAAGTATATAAAATTAGCAGGCAAAATAGAAACGTAAAAATTACATAACAAACATTATACAGTCTAAAATATATAAAACATTTATACATGTTTAGGACCGCCACAAGCTATTATGTTTCTCATAGAATTACTTTTTTTTCTTCCAAAATACAAGTATCGTATCTCCAAGATTTGAACGTAGCTCCTATGAGATTATTATGGCTGGTACAGGAAACTGGACTGAGCAGAGTGAATTAAGAGGCTCGAGCATTGCTAATCATTGAAATGCTTATCTTCTTATAGAATCTACATCATGCCAAATAAGTTCAATCAAGCACGTTCCGCAATATTATATTGTAATCAATACTTTTCTCTTTTACAAAGTTATGGCTTTACGATGGTATATCAAAGATAATGCATTATTTTATAAGAACCATCTAGTGTATATGAATGCAGAGGTTCAAACACTTAACTGAAAATTTCAACCGGAAGTTCATCCCTTTGACAACAAAAACTAATGGCATGCACCAAGAGAAGCAGGGGCGGATCCAGATCAATTCATGGGTATTCAGTTGAATACCCATTATTTTTGCAAAATTTTTTTGTATATATATGAGGTATATAGGTATACATATGGTACATAGCTTCTTTTATGTGTATTTTAGAGGGAAAAACTGACAGCTTGCTCCAGCTCCCAGTTTTGGGCCGTGGGGTGGGAATTGCCCCCAGCCCACTTCTCCTCCAGCCCAGTAGCCTAACGCCCCATCTCCCCAGGCCCTTAGCTGCCTAGCCTACCCCTCCCTCAAGCCTCACTCCCCTCAATCTCTCATCCCTAATTCCAAACCCTAATTGTGTCTCCTCTCCCTCCCCAATCCTCGACGCTGCCACTCACGATGGCCAGCTCCTGCTGGCAAGAGCCCCAATCCCACGGCCGTGATCGGCCGACCACCGGCGATGGAGTAGCCATTGTCTCACGACCAACTGTCATGTCATGGCCGCCGGCCACGGCCGACCCACCGACTGCTCCGACGCCCCGACCCGACTCCCTTCCCCGAGCATCGCCAAAGTGCCGAGCTCCTCCGTCCCTGCCACGCAGACAAGAAGACGGCGGCGACGTGTGTGATTAGTAGCCCATCGGAGATGGCCATCGGCCGTGGTCATCACGACGACTCGAACTCCCTTGGCCTCTCGCCTCCCATCTCCCTCTTCTTGATGGGTTGACCGGCCCGTAGTCCGGTGAGGATATTACTAGGTGACATTTTGCCTCGATCTCCATGAATTTATTGAATTATGAATAGTTCATCCTCAATTTGTGTTGTGTTGAAATTATTGAATTATGGTCTATGAATCATTGAATTATTTAATGTATGAAAATTTGCATTGTGTTGAAATTATTGAATTATGGTCTTTGAATCATTGAATTATTCAATGTATGAAAATTTGCATTGTGTCGAAATTATTGAATTATGGTATATGAATTATTGAATTATTCAACATATCATGGTCATGGGCTCATGGCTGCAATAGTGCATCCCAATTGTCCATCCCCAGACCCCAATTATTGAATTATTGAATTGTCCCTTTGTGAATACTGAATTTTAACTTTATGACTTGTGCATGTGAATTTATGCTACTATGAGTTTTTAGTTTTTTTAGATAGGCTTATGTATTTTCTTTTTTTGAATACCCATCCGTCAAATCCTAGATCCGCCACCGAAGAGAAGTGGAGTAACACACTATCATTTAGTATTGAACTTCTCAAACAAATCACATTTGTAGTTGTTGCTAAAGAATTTGAGAGACACCTTTTGACTTTAATAATACTTATCTGCATTTTCACACCGGTGGTTTGGCTAATTTTAAAACAAAGTTACTAATTTTAGAGGCCCTGTGTCAAGTGTAAAAATTTTCCTAAAATAATGTAACCAATAACGTGGGGAAAAAGCTAGCAATAGGCGCTTAAAACTCAATAACGTGGGGAAAATGCTACTGATACTCTGAATGAAGCTACTCAAAACAATCCCTATGTGACGGTGTGAAACTCAGTGCATAAGTAGTCATGAGACTCGCTTGCTCCCACTGCTGCAATAGGCACTTAAACAATTAACAAATGAGTAGAAAAATGGAAGGAATAAAAAATCATTATAGATTTAAACGCAGCGGAAGCGTGGTGGACGCCGGTGCGACGAGTGGTGAGCCACCGACGGCGACTTGGAAACCATGGTGGCTCGGCCGGCAGGAGGATAGATGTAGAAGCAGAACACTCACAGCGGCGGCTTCCAACGCGCGGGCAGCAGCAGCACCTCGGGAAGCAGAACACAGGAGGTGAAGGCGAATCGATGATGCCTGGCAGAAGTAGGGTCGGGCTATATACAGCAGTGTCGTGGTGGAGAAGCTTTCAGCAGCGAGGAACGGCCGGTGGAGGACCCAGGGCAGCGCCCAGGAAATGAAGATTTTGTGATGAGGTGATTTTCCTATTGTTAAAAAAATTTGCAATGATTTTTATAATTTTAGAGAATTTATGAATTGAAATTGGTGATTTTTGGATTTTTTTTTAAAAAAATTTGTGATTTATTGAACTAGCATTGGACTAATGATTTTATAAGATTTTTCGGGATTTATTTGGATATATTTTTGCACAAAAAAGTGCAATGTGTACGTGAGTGCATGCAGCTAGCTGTGCATGTGGGATGTGGCCAAAGTACATATGCATGCAGCAGCACGGATGCATGCAATGTCGTTGGATATGTGTAGGTACAAGTGCGGGACGAAGGCACCGGAGGAGCCTGGTCCACTGTGGGGCGCTCCGGGAGCAGGTGTGTAGGCCAGCAGTGGTGGCCCAAGAAGGCAGGCCCGGTCCGAAAGACCGATACGGATTCGAGTTGGCCCAGTTTGAGTAGGTTTCGGCCCGAGATGGATTCAAGGTGTTGGGGCATAGATGGATAATTTAAACAAACTTTAAGTGATCCAACTTACAATCGTGTCTGTTGGATGAGAGGAAGACGGATAAGATCTGTAGTTGGATTAGACCAAACTGCTCCATTATAGAGTAGTTTAGATTTAGATTTAGATGTCAAGCTGATATCAACAATTTGTATAAAAATTGATGGTTAGGACACGTGTATTTTTTTTTATATTTGTCTATGTCTATATAGAGCAGGTATAGGAGCATTCCTTATTACATTGGTTGTCTCATTCAGTTGATAATGACGTGGGTCATCTCATGAAACACATAAAAAACAAAATTAAATAGCATTAAATGTTATAACGAATAAAACTAAATTGCCATATCAATCCATTGACTTAGGTAAAAAGGAAATCTTACATGTAATGGAGTGCGTCACAGCAACACATCCCTGTAAACAATAATTTTGGTGCTCTTCCCATGTGGATCGATGTTATCCACTAGCTTTGCTAAGATTTTTTTGGTCGTCTCGGAAACACCTCTGAAAAATGCGACATATAATTGAACATGGGAAAACACGAGCTCTCTGGGAGATATACTCCTACATTTGTGATTGTTTATCCTTGAGCCATGTTGTTGGTCATAGCAAAACTTAGTCAGATGGGAAACTATTTTCTTTTGAACTTAAAAGGAAAAAGAAGCATCTTCAAATGGAGATAATGGTATGCGAGGTATGAACACCCTAGTTTCAGCATACTGTCATGCGACAATCTCAATATCTATTGTGTTCCTCATGAATGCTTTTACCATCAATCTTGTTCCATTACAAAGCGCATTATTTGGATCGAGATTAAGTAGTAAGATAACTGGACAATTTACCTTGACCTTAACAACATGCGGAGGCAATCCGTTTGGTGTTGAGTTGAGGAACTCATTTATATACTGATTACATTGGTCATCCTCAACCGTGTCGAAGCTGAAGTAGGCCATTTCTTCTACAGAAAACCGCCCAATCATTATCGCGTTGAGCTTATCGACATAGTCAGTCCTCGTTAAGAGAATGGCGTGGCTGATCATGTAAGTAGTTGATGTGGCATTATACTCAAGAGATGGAAATACATCATTTATCAATGTGTCAATGCATTGGTCACTTGTATTGTATCCAATCACAATGTCATCGGGAAGGCTCACATAGTCATCTCTAATGGTTTGTTCAGTTCCATTGCCAATTCTCAATAGGAATTCAAAAAACCATGGATCACAATGAGCTCTCATGTTTTTAATCAGACATATTTTCCTAATATTTGGCCACTAGTAAGATCATTGGATTATGACATTAGTGATTTGAGTAAGATCGTTGGATTGTGGCATTAGTAATTTGAGTTCTTGTCCCCCGCTTGATAACTGGTAAAACCTGTCTGAAGTCACCTCCGAACACCATAACCTTCTTGTGAGCATCGTTGAGCCCTAATTTTTATTAGTGGCATTGATGATAAAATTAATTAATATAAAGGGCTAGGGGGTTTTTGGACTTCTCGGAACCCTAGCGAAGACTCGGCGATTTTTATAAACCCTAATTTAAAGCGTCGACAATTTTCTGAGCTGCTCCAAGATTTCAAGTGCGTGACTGGGCGAGAGAAGAGGTCACGTATAGATTAGGAGTAGTTAGGTTTATTTCCTGTTTTTCGTCGGATTTCAAAAGGGGTTCGAATATCTCGGACTATGCCGGATCTTTGTGAATTCTCGAAAACTCGGTTTTCTTAGTCCACCCTTCTAAAAATACACAAATATCCCTTTGTGAGATTTCTAGAGAGAGAGAAACCCACCTAAATTTTTCCCCTAACATTTTAGCTGAAAATCCTCTCTGTCGGACGGCGTCTGGAAAAGCCAGACGGCGTCCGACCAGCCCAAATTTCCAATTTTATACTCACTGTCGGACGGCGTCCGGTAGTCACCGGACGGCGTCCGATCAAGTACATTTTTTTTGATTTGCTACGGACGGCGTCTGGGGCGTCCGTGCTTCTGGCGTTGCTTATGCGATCTTGTTGTCGGACGGCGTCCGTGGGACCGGACGGCGTCCGATAACCCTGTTCTCGTGAGCGATTGTTGCTGCACGGACGGCGTCCGGTGCCGTCGGACGGCGTCCGTGAGAGGCTAACGGCTAGTCTTTTGTCCTCTTCCGAGGGCAACGGCTAGTTTTGCTCTTGGGGCTATAAATACCTACCTAGTGGTGGCTACTTTGAGGTTTGTTGCCCACTTCACCTACCACATTCATAGCTCATAAATTAGGTGTTCTAGAGCCATTCCTCCACCCACAAGATCATCCAAAGCCACAATCCATCAAACCCCAAGACCGAAGCTTCATGGAAGTCCTTCGATCCGCATGATCGGGACGTTTGCTTGTTACTTTTGAAGACATCCTTCGTGAGGCGTGGGCTTGAGAGTAGGCCTCGGCGTGTGGCTACTCTTGAGTCGGTGCACGGTGTGAGTCCACCTCACGGAGTGGCGGAACGACTACCGAGGAGTAAGTGAGGCGTGAGGCTCGAGAGCGAGCCGGTCCTTGCGCAAGGGTAGCCTCAACGGAGAGTAGGAGTTGCGGCTCGAACTTCGGTCAAACAAACACCGTGTCGCCTCTTATTTACTTTCGCGCTTACTACCGTTGCTTTGAATGTGTTGATTGTGATGCCATGTCTTAGTTGCTTGTTGACTTGTTTATCGCTTCGCCATGTATCAATTGATACTAGGATTGGGTCACTATTAATTTGATGCTTAATTGAGAATAATCAAAAGAAAATTAAAATTGCCTATTCACCCCCCTCTAGGCCTTAGGATCCTCTTTCAAGTGGTATCAGAGCCACTAGGTTCTCCGGTATTAGCTTAACCGCTAGGAGATGGCTCAAGAGGGGCCTAGGATAGAAATTGGAAAAGCTCCTATTTTTGATGGAACAAACTACAACTATTGGAGAATTAGGATGCAATGTTACTTAGAGGCACTTAGCTATGATGTGTGGGTCGCTTGTGAGACCGGCTATCCGGACCCTCCGGTCGGAACAATTGCTCTTGATGAAGTTCATGCTAAGTACAAACGTTTTAATGCAATTGCTAGAAATGCTTTACTCTCTAGTGTGTCTTCCGAAGTCTTTGATAGCATTGGCAATCTCTCTAAAGCTTATGACATTTGGAAGCATCTTAGAGAAATTCATGTTGGTAGTGCCGAGATGCTTGAGGAGAAGCTATCTCGTGCTAGAAAAAGATTTGACCAATTCAAGATACTCCCTAATGAAAGTGTTAATGAAATGTTTCTTAGGTTGAACCCCATCGTCAATGAAATTGCCGGATGTTCGGAGAAGAAGGTCTTGGAAAACATTGACATTTGTCGGAAGATGCTTGATGTTGTGCCATTTAGCTTTAATCCACTTGTGACCTTGATTCGAGCATCCAAGTCAAAGCTCAAGAAAATGACACCGACAAAGCTTCTCGGGCAACTCAACTCATATGAGATGCGGCTTCTTGAAAGTGAAGTGTCTCCGTTCAACAAGAAGTCAATCGCTCTCCCCGTCAAAGCCAAAAGTGCAAAGAAGAAAGTTGAGATTGAAGAAGATGATGAAGACTCCGATGATGCAATTCCAGAGATTGAAGAATTGGCCCTCCTTGTCAAGCGGTCAAGAAAGTTGATCAAGAAGATGAGCTTCCGCGGCGGATCATCCTCTTCAAGGCGAAGACCTATCTCCGAGATGCGTTGCTATGAATGTGGAGAGAAGGGTCACTTGGGGCGGATTGCCCAAGAAGTAAAAAGAACAAGCACAAGGCAAGGAATCAAGAGGAAGATGAGGAAGATGACAAGAAGAAATATCGTCACTACCGCAAGAGTGATCACAAATCAAAGGGTAAGAAGAAAGCTCATGCCGGTCAAAAGACTAAGAAGGAAGATAGCTCAAGCTCATCGTCCTCTCAATCCTCCTCCGAAGAAGAAGATACTAGAGCTCATGGGCTAGCCGGACTTGCGATCAAGGAAAACGCTCCACCGGCTCTTCCCAAGCAAAAGTTTTGCCTCACCGCAAATATACAAGAAGAGGTGATTGGGGAATGGATCACCGATGATGAAGGTTCTTGGGCGGACTCCTCCGATAATGAAAACACGAAGATATCCGGAGTCGCCATCGACAACCCCTCACCTCCCATGTGTCTTATGGCACTAGAGGAGAAGGTAACACATGAGCACCTCTCTAAAAGTGAGTTTAAACTTTTGATTGATGATTTGAATAATGCTCTAGAGAAGGAAAAGTCTAAGAGAAAGAAGCTAGTAAAGGTGCATAAAGAGCTAGCAAATGAATTTGAGAACTTGTTAGAAAAACATGAAACTCTAGAAGATGATTATGAAGCTCTAAATTTGCAAGTTGAAATTCTAGAAAATAAACTTGCTAGTTCTAATGTTGATGTTGAAACTCCGATTGATTGCTCAATTGAAAAATGCAATGTTGGTGTGACTTGTGATTTGATTGACACTATAGACGGTTCACTTAGCTTATCTCATGACACATCCTTTACCTTGTCACCCACGATCACACCCAATACTAGCTCATCTTCACCCACTAGTGCTACTTCTCCAAATGAAAATGCTTATTCAATTGGCACTTGTGGTGTTGCTAAATGTGCTAATGAGCTAGTTAAGGAAAATTTGCTTCTTAAGGATAGAATTGAGCAACTAGACTCTAGCTTGGCTAAATTGCTTGTGGGGAACAACTCTCTTGACAAGGTGCTTCGGGAGCAAAGGTATACCTTGGGTAAGCATGGTTTGGGATTTCATCCCGGGGATTTGCCCAAGGGTGGTTGGGGTAAGCCCAAGCTAACTTTCGTTAAGGGAGGGACCCGTTGCCACATTTGTAAAAATGAAAAACATAAAGCCATTGCTTGTCCTCTTTCTAAAACATCTCAATTTATGTCTAAAACTCAAGTGCTTAATGCTAGTTACATGCTTATGAGGAAGAATGGCTCTACCTATGCTAAATATGTTGGTGCACCAAATAAAAAGAAAGATGTGAAGGCTATTTGGGTACCCAAATGCTTGATGACTAACTCAAAAGGACCCAAGAAGAAGTCTTGGGTACCTAAAACCCAAGCTTGATTGTGTGTGTAGGTGAACTACAAGAGCGGTGGCAGGCATTGGATATTCGATAGCGGTTGCACCCAACACATGACCGGTAGCTCAAGTATGTTCACCTCACTAGAGGAGGAGAAGGACCCCGAACACAAGATCACATTTGGGGATAACTCCAAGCGAAAGCTAAAAGGTATAGGTAAAATTGCAATATCCAATGACCTATCCATTTCTAATGTGCTCTTGGTGGAAGCTTGCAACTTTAATCTCCTCTCCGTTGCTCAAGTGTGCGATTTGGGTTTTGATTGCTTCTTTTCGATCAACGGAGTTCGTGTTGTTTCCACTAAGGATCAAAGTGTTGCATTTGAAGGCACCCGGTTTCAAAACTTATATTTGGTTGATTTTTCAAACCGTGTAACTTCTCAAATCAAGACTTGTCTTATCGCTCAAACCACTCTTGGTTGGTTGTGGCATAGACGTCTTGGACATGTTGGAATGGGCACTTTGAAAAAGGTTTTTAAAGACAACTTGGTTGTTGGAGTGAAGGATGTCAAATTTGAGAAAAATCGTTTTTGTAACTCATGCCAAGCCGGCAAGCAAGTGGCTAATTCTCATCCGACTAAGACCTTTATGTCTACATCCCGACCATTTGAACTTTTGCATATGGACTTATTTGGCCCAACGACCTATGCGAGCATAGGCGGTAATTCTTATTGTCATGTGATTGTCGATGATTTCTCTCGCTTCACTTGGGTGTTTTTCTTTGCAAATAAATCCCTTGCCGGTGACGTGTTTAAAAGATTTGTTTTGAAAGCTCAAAAGGAATTTGACTCTTTTATTAAAAAGGTGAGGAGTGACAATAGCACCGAGTTTGCTAATACAAATGTTGAAGAATTTTGTGATGAGTTAGGTGTGAAGCACGAATTCTCGGCGGCATACACTCCCCAACAAAATGGAGTGGTGGAGAGGAAGAACCGTACTTTGATAGAGATGGCAAGATCAATGCTTGACGAGTACAACACGCCGCATGCTTTTTGGGCGGAAGCCATCAACACGGCGTGCCATGCCATCAACCGCCTCTACCTCCACCGACTCCTTCACAAGACCTCATATGAATTACTAGTGGGACGAAGGCCCAACATCTCGATTTTCGAGTCTTGGTTGCAAGGTATACATCTACAAGAAAAGGACTCATTTGGGTAAGTTCCAAAAGAGGTGTGACGTTGGTATTATGTTAGGGTACTCCTCTCGCTCAAAAGCTTTTCGAGTTTTTAACAATTCTACCGGGCTAGTTGAGGAAGCCTATGATGTCAAGTTTGATGAAACTAATGGCTCGCAAAATGAGCAAGATTTGACAAGAAATGTAGGTGATGAGCCACCGCATGATGCTATGGAGTTGGGGGAAATTCGACCCTCACCGGAGGAACCAAAAGATGAAGTAATCACCCCCACCACCTCCATCGATGATCAAGTTCAAGACACCTCTCCAACAACTCAAGATCAAGCGGTGGACGGAGATGCGAACTTTGAAGTTGATCAAGCTCAAGGGGAGACGTTGATCTACAAGTACCCGCCCAACAACACGCGCTCTCTCCAAGGATCATCCCTAGATCAAGTCATTGGCAATCTCAATCAAGGCGTAAGAACCCGTTCTCATACCGCTAATTTTTGTGAGCATCACGCCTTTGTGTCTATTGTTGAGCCTAGAACCATTGATGAGGCATTGGCGGATGCGGATTGGGTGAACGCCATGCATGATGAACTAAACAACTTCACCCGCAATAAAGTTTGGGAACTTGTGGAAAGACCGAAGGATCACAATGTCATTGGAACCAAATGGGTCTTCCGCAACAAACAAGATGAGAACGGTGAAGTGGTGCGAAACAAAGTAAGATTGGTGGCGCAAGGTTTCACACAAATTGAAGGACTTGATTATGGAGAAACCTACGCCCCCGTTGCTCGACTTGAAGCTATTCGGTTACTCTTGGCATTCGCTTCTCTTTATAATATAACTCTCTTTCAAATGGATGTTAAAAGTGCTTTTCTAAATGGTTTTATTGATGAACTCGTTTATGTCGAGCAACCGCCCGGTTTTGAAAACCTCAAACACCCAAACCATGTCTATAAGCTCACTAAGGCGCTATACGGTCTCAAGCAAGCTCCTAGAGCATGGTATGAGCGTCTTAGGGACTTCCTCTTAGAAAAGGGATTTAAAACCGGTGCGATTGATTCCACATTGTTTCTAAAGCCTATTGAAAATGACTTATTTATTTGTCAAATATATGTGGATGATATTATATTTGGATGCTCTAACAAATCTAAATGTAAGGACTTTGGTGAGATGATGTCCAAGGAATTCGAAATGTCTATGATTGGAGAGCTCACTTTCTTCCTTGGATTTCAAATCAAGCAACTTCGGGAAGGGACCTTCATTTGTCAAGAGAAATATACAAAGAACCTTCTCAAGCGTTTTTCAATGGACGATTGCAAATCGATCAAAACACCAATGGCCACTAATGGGCATCTTGATTTGAACGAAGATGGAAAGCCCGTGGACCAAAAGCTTTATCGCTCCATGATCGGTTCACTTCTCTATCTTACCGCTTCTCGACCCGATATTATGTTTAGTGTGTGCATGTGTGCTCGCTTTCAAGCATCCCCTAAAGAAGTGCATCTTATTGCCGTTAAACGCATTTTGAGATATCTAAAAATCACTACTAGCCTAGGTCTTTGGTACCCCAAGGGAGCGCGTGTTGAGCTTCATGGCTATTCCGACTCAGATTATGCCGGTTGCAAAATTGATCGCAAAAGCACCTCGGGGGGTTGTCACTTGTTAGGACGCTCACTCGTGTCATGGACTTCGAGGAAGCAAAACTCCGTGGCGCTATCTACATGAAGCGAATATGTAGCGGGGAGTTGTTGTGCTCAACTCTTATACATGACTCGGATGCTTAGTGACTTTGGGTTAAAATTTGAAAAAGTGCCACTTCTATGCGATAATGAAAGTGCGGTGAAAATAGCCAACAATCCGGTCCAACATTCCCGTACAAAGCACATCGACATTCGACATCACTTTATTCGTGACCATGTTGCAAAGGGTGACGTTGTGCTTGCCTACGTGCGAACGGAAGACCAATTGGCGGATATTTTCACCAAACCCTTGGATGAGGCACGGTTTTGCAAATTAAGGAATGAACTCAACATACTAGATAGATCAAATGCGTGTTGATTGGTTTTTATGACTTTTGGGTCTTATTTGAATATTTCCATTTGCTTTTGACCCTTGTCATATTTAGGGGGAGTTTAGTTTCAATTCATGATCTCAAAACTTCCCCTAGTGGTGAAAAGATAAATTTGATTTTGGGTTAGCACATTCTTGTCCTATATTTCAAACCAAAACAAATTTGAGCTTAATAGACTATCCTTATCTTCATACCATTTCAAACTTCTAAGTTTTTGAAAATCTTACCCTTTTTTAAAAAAAATTTGCTCCATATGCATATTTGTTCTCTTGAAAATCATATGGCATCAAAATTGTTGAAAGTATTTGAAAAGGAACCAAAATTCAAAAACATGGGCTTAAACTCTAAAGTGAACCCCTATGCTCGATTTTCATGCCTATGTGAGAAATCAAGGCAAAATTTTTGTTCGCACATTTTGTTGATCTCTAAGATCAAAATTTGGTTTTTTTTTTAATTTAACTTGATTTCATTTGTCACATTATAATCTTATCCCTTCAAAATTAAATCTTAGAAAATCACTTCAAATTGCTCACATTGGAATCTTCGTATGAATTTTGAGCAAAAATGGAGATCATCACTTCAAAATATTATTTTTATATAATATCTCTCGCATTGGTGGGGCCCACTGGTTAGTAGTGCCAGCAGCTGCGTTTTCAGCCTTCTTCGGACGCCGTCCGGCCATTCTCAGACGCCGTCCGATCGCGTGTTGCATGCACCGCATACCTCCTGTCGGACGCTGTCCGGTAGCCATCGGACGCCGTCCAACAGAGTGTTATCCGCGCTGCAGCTCACCTGTCGGACGCCGTCTGGCCTCTCCGCTACCCCGTCCGACGAGGTTCCCTGTGCGCTGCACCCTTGCTGTCGGACGCCGTCCGGTAACCGTCGGACGCCGTCAAGACAGACCTATCGCGCTGAATCGCTAATAACTTACCTCTCCGCCTCCCTCTTTCCTCATTTGATCTCCTCTCTCCTCCCAAACCGGCGCCGCCCCTGCTGCTTCTCCTCACCGAGGAAGACCCTCCGGCGACCTACGGCGATCTCCACCACCATCGGCGACCTCCCCTCGTCGTCCTCTTCGATTCCCTCCGCGTGGATTGGAAGTGGACGGCTCTGTTCGTGCGCCTCGTCTCCGTCGAGTTCCCCTCCTTTCCCCTACCGGGAAGGGCCTTGGGGGCGATCTCCTCGCGCACGGCGTCTTCCTCCTTCGCTTATAGGGCTCGGTAACGGCTTCCCGCCTTTCTTCCCGTCAAATTTCGTTGTTTACCGAGTTCTAAGTTTTAAATAGGTTTTTCCCGCGTTCGTATTCAGGGTTGGACCGTGGTGGGTTGGCACCGTGTCAGTGGATCGTTGGTCAGTGGCAGTTGGCAGCGAGGTTGTTCTGGTCAGTGGTTTCATTGTCAGAGGAAGTGATTCAACATGTCGAAATCCTTGAAAAAATTCGGGAAGGCTCTGGGCAGGACCCTCAGTGGTCGGCGCGACAGCGGCAGTAAGGGCGATCCGGATTACATCGATGAGACGGCTAGCAGTGCCGCTCCTCCTCGCCCAAGTAGAGTGTCTAGAGCAGATTTACAGCAGCAGTCTGATCAAGGGTTCCATTGGACTTGGATGGCAAGTTCTTCTTTTGCCACCGCAGAGGATGCTGACGAGACATATGCTGAGGACCCGATTGATGAGGATGTCATCGAGGCGATGGTCGCTGAGGACGACCCCGTGGATGATCAGGTTCAAACTATCTATGGAGACTCTGAGGAAGAGGAGGTCCGTCTCTTATGCCAGGTGGTTCCCTCAGAGGCGAGAGGATACCAGGGATTTCAGGTTCTACACCAAGTTTCATAAACAATTGTACATATGCTTCTCTGCTCCTACGACTGGTCCTAGGGATCCCCACTGTGTTGACTGGAGCGAGATCTCAGCAGTAACAGGGCCAGAGGTGCATACCATGTTCAGCACCACTCCAGGTCTAGTAGAATTGATCTCCAACAAAAAATTGATCTGGAGCGTAGAAAGAAATTGTGAGTTCTTTGCTACTCTACTGGTTGCCGAGGACGAGTCAGAATCGAACTATTATCACTCAGTTGATGGTCAGATTAAAGGGATCACAGTGGCCGAGATGAATCACGCCTTGGGTACTCCAGACTCTGGCACTGATTTGAATGAGGTGTGCTATGATGATGCCCTCTGGAGAGGCAAGTACCCTCCTCTTGAAGAGGTACGGTTCATGTACATTGATGTTGATGAAGAAGAACTAAACATAGAGAAGGCAAATCAATTGCGCCAGGAGCCAGCTCTGATAAATCTTATCCTTCGGAGCACTTTATTTGTTCGAGGTGGGAACCGTGACAGGATATTACCGATCTGCAGCTGGTTTATGCTTTACCTTCTGACAGGCAGAGTTATAAACATTGGTGCCACCCTCATGGGAGAGTTGGATGACACTATATACAGAGAAATCAATAGGGCCCTACCTCTAGCGCCCTATATTGGCCTATTGCTTTCCAGGACTCAGCGGGTTTCTGTAGATGAAGTAAGAAGCTGGACAAACAGAATCAAAAAGCATCAGATGAAGAATTTCTTAAACTCACTTGGGAGCAAGCCCAAGTTGGCTAGACCTGGTGATGATGCTCCTCCTCCAAAGACTGCCCCTATCTTTGCTCCCTTTGCTCCAATGCGTGTTTGTGCCAACACACAGTGCGGGGTCTTCTGTTGCCCTCCTCCTTGGTATGACGCTTTGATAGGTGAGATGAGGGGCTGCATGACAGATATGAGAAATTTTCACACCGAGGTGAAAGACGAGTGGCGACCACCCGCAGAGAGATGACAGACTTGGCGAGGCAGCAGAACATACTTGGCGAGATGAGTTCGCAGAGTTTAAGTCGGTGTGCAAATTACATGGGAGCGATGTTTATGCGGTGCGGAAGGACAAATCCATATGGTTGGTATTCTCATGCCCACGGCGATTATCGGGATTACCAGCAGACTCAGAATTTTCCTCGCCCACCTGCCTACCCACCACCGGTTCATCCTTGGGTGTACCCTTCTTCTGGGCCTGCTCCTTTCTTTGTGCCTCCACCTCAGTCATACCCTCCTCCTGCTCATATGCCCCTGTTCAAGCGTCCGAGAGGTCAGGGCTCCTCTTCCGGCGGCCAAGGAGATGACGGAGGCGACGACATGGATCAAGATCAGTAAGAATAGGACCTTTTTTCCGTTTGTGTCACTTGGTGACAAAGGGGGAGAAGTTAGAGAGTAGTAGAGGGTTAGTAGTGGGTAGGTAGTAAGATCGAGGTTGTGTTTTTCTGTAATATTATTTATTGCCTCGATACTCGGTTAAAAATTTGTTTCTTTGGTTGGTTTATGACTTTTGAACCTTGTTGACTTCTGAACTTTTTATGCATGAATTTAGGGGGAGCTTCCTTTATTTGCACACCTTTGTGGTCGAGTTGTGGTTTCTTAATTATTAAAATTGCTCGCATATTTGTATTGCACTAACCCTTTTTGCAGCTCAAAAATTTTATTCTCTTTTGGGTTGTCATCAAGTGCCACAAAGGGGGAGATTGTGAGCATCGTTGAGCCCTAATTTTTATTAGTGGCATTGATGATAAAATTAATTAATATAAAGGGCTAGGGGGTTTTTGGACTTCTCGGAACCCTAGCGAAGACTCGGTGATTTTTATAAACCCTAATTTGAAGCGTCGACAATTTTCTGAGCTGCTCCAAGATTTCAAGTGCGTGACCGGACGAGAGAAGAGGTCACGTATAGATTAGGAGTAGTTAGGTTTATTTCCTGTTTTTCGTCGGATTTCAAAAGGGGTTCGAATATCTCGGACTATGCCGGATCTTTGCGAATTCTCGAAAACTCGGTTTTCTTAGTCCACCCTTCTAAAAATACCCAAATATCCCTTTGTGAGATTTCTAGAGAGAGAGAAACCCACCTAAATTTTCCCCCTAACATTTTAGCTGAAAATCCTCTCTGTCGGACGGTGTCTGGAAAAGCCAGACGGCGTCCGACCAGCCCAAATTTCCAATTTTATACTCACTGTCGGACGGCGTCCGGTAGTCACCGGACGGCGTCCGATCAAGTACATTTTTCGCTGATTTGCGCTGCCGGACGGCGTCTGGGGGGCGTCCGGTAGCTACAGTGTTTGCGCTATCCTTGCTGTCGGACGGCGTCCGGTGGGGACCGGACGGCGTCCGATAACCCGTGTTCTCGTGAGCAGTTGCCGCTGCCGGACGGCGTCCGGTGCCCGTCGGACGGCGTCCGGTAGAGGCTAACGGCTAGTCTTTTTGTCCTCTTCCGAGGGGCAACGGCTAGTTTTGCTCTTGGGGCTATAAATACCTACCTAGTGGCTGGCTACTTTGAGGTTTGCTGCTCCACTTCACCTACCACATTCATAGCTCATAAATTAGGTGTTCTAGAGCCATTCCTCCACCCACAAGATCATCCAAAGCCACAATCCATCAAACCCCAAGACCGAGCTTCATGGAAGTCCTTCGATCCGGCATGATCGGGCGTTTCGGGCTTGTTACTTTTGAAGACATCCTTCGTGGGCGTGGGCTTGAGAGTAGGCCTCGGCGTGTGGCTACTCTTGAGTCGGTGTCGGGTGGTGTGAGTCCACCTCGCCGAAGTGGCGGAACGACTCACCGGGAGTAAGTGAGGCGTGAGGCTCGAGAGCGAGCCGGTCCTTGTCGCAAGAGGTAGCCTCAACGAGAGTAGGAGTTGCGGACTCGAACTTTGGTCAAACAAACACCGTGTCGCCTCTTATTTACTTTCCGCACTTACTACCGTTGCTTTGAATGTGTTGATTGTGATGCCATGTCTTAGTTGCTTGTTGACTTGTTTATCGCTTCCGCTTGCGTATCAATTGACACTAGGATTGGGTCACTATTAATTTGATGCTTAATTGAGAATAATCAAAAGAAAATTAAAATTACCTATTCACCCCCCCTCTAGGCCTTAGGATCCTCTTTCACTTCTCTCCAAATGGTGATGAACAGTCTGTGACATCTCGCAGTGACCTATCAATTGTCTCAATTATTTGACATTTTGACATGTCAACCTCATCCCATAATATCAGCTCCACACTTCGAAGCGACTCAGTGGTACCACTCTGCTTGGTGAAATTACAAGTGCTGATGTCAAATACGTTGATTGGTAGCTTGAACCTAGAGTGAGTTGTGCGACCACCATGCATTATGGATACTTCTATCCTAGATGTTGCTGTAGCAATGACAATAATGCCCATTGATCTAACTACAACAAACAATGCCCTATACAAAAAGGTCTTCCCAGAAATAAACAATACAAACAATAGTTCGGTCTTTATACAAATCCTTACATATGGATGATGGTTTGTTTTGGGTATTGATCACAGGATTTCTCATCCGAGCTTTATACTCGCGGTTTTTCTTGAGCAAGGTTGCCTTCTTCGCAATATCCATGTTATCATACCTTTCCTTAACATAACTGGGCATTTTCTTCTGGATTTGATTGGATGCATTTGGAGTGCTTATGTCTTAACCCAAACGTCTTTTAGAAGACATGATAACACAATATATTTTACCTGAAGAAAATGAAATATGTAAGAATTATATATGTTTAGGATCAAAGCTAAACGTGGGTATCGATCAATGTAAGAACTAACTTTTCTTCTGTCAGATGCAATCATGTACGGGAAAGAAAACTCAGGCGATGCACCGCGAGCTGAGATGGACGACGCAGATGCGGCACGTGTGGCGACTTATGCGCATGTAGTGCCAGAAGTGTATATACTAGTCGCACCAGTAGCAGCCTATAAGCGCTTCAGTATGGAAAAAGACGCGGAGAAAAAGACCACGCATGGCCGGGGCGACGTGGGGAAAAAACATGGGCGGAGCGACGCGATGGAAAACCGAGAGCGACGCGAGCGAGCGCGGAAAAAAAAACGCGGTCGAGCGAGCGACGCGAGCGGGAAAAATACAGCGGCCGAGCGAGCCACGCGACGAGCGCGCGAGCGAAGCACTGGGCGAGCACAGCAGGGAAAATGCGCAGCACGGAGGAGCCGGCGGGGATCGAACCCGCGTCTCCCACGCGAAAATCGCCCGCGCTAGCCAATCGGCCGAAGCCGCAGCGTGCCTGCAAGCTATGCGGGGGAAAACGTTTTATACGTTAAATAAAAACCAACGGGCTGGATCTGCTCGGCTCGTGTGATCCGTTGGCTGCGGCGGCGCCGGCCGGCCAGGCGAGCCAGCGAAGCCCTCCGGCCCTCCGGCAATACTGCGAGCCTCTCGGCTTTGTACTATTTATAGATACTAGTATATATCCTAGAGCAATTTATAGGCTGTTTGGTTGTCTGAATCCAAGGAGTTTTGCATCTAGAGATACAAAACTAAGGTGTTTGGTTGTCTTCTCACCCATCTGAACCAGGCTCCCCATATGCAATTAACCCCTCTGGGCCAGACTCTGAAGATACGACCAAATTGGACATTTCCCAGAGTCAGGCTCCGCAGATGTAGCAACAACCACATGCGCGACATATTTGATTCATTTATTTGCTATATCTTTTGATTAGTATTTTCAATTACCAAACCGATTTAAAAAATGGGTTATTAATATTTTTTCAAACAAAACGAGACCACACTTGCCATAAAAATTTTAAAAGTTTAAAATTTTCATTTTTGAATTTATTTATTTATGAGACTTTCTTTTGAATTTTTTATTTTCGTAATTGATTTTTTGTTATTTTGATTTTCTAGAATTTATTTTTAAATATGTTTCATCCCTCTTTTGAATTTTCCCATGCTGTTCTCTCCTTAGTGCAGTTAACCAAACAACATCCCTACGCAGCCTGTACAATCTTATACATCTAACTAAATAACAACCATTTGTATTCATCTCATTACCATTTCCCAACTAAATTTCTGGTTCAAATTTCATACTGTTGCTGGTTTAACTAAGAAAGCAACCAAACAGCCTATTAGCTGCAGGAAGTAACAAATTAGTGCAGATCTAAGCTGCAAACCTATACATTCCATGAAAGAATCAAAGCAGGAGCGGCAAATAAGGAAAAAAACACCGAACAACAGGCTAAATATGTATGATTGAATCGCAGATGGACTGGGAAGCGTTCAGGCCGCTACCAACATAAGCTGACGCAGAGGGATTTGGGCCAAGCCGCAGGCGAGGTGGGGGCAAAACCAAACCATTCACGGCCGCTGCGGCGAGGAGGGCAGGCCGCGGGTGTGGGGACTGGAAGGCGCACGCCACCACGGCGGCTGCGACGAGGAGGCCAGCCAACGAATGTGGAGACAAGAATACGCATGCTACGACGGCCGCTGAGGCGAGCTGAGCCTGCGGGTTTGGGGAGCTGGAAGAGCACGACACAGAAGCGGCGGCGGCGCAAAATGGGTAACAGCAGGGGTGGTTAGGGTTACGCGATGCAGGGCACACGGTCGGATCGAGCAACCAGACGCGATCGTACGGCTGAACAAACCACGACGACGTGGGCGCAGCATCGCGCGGCAGCGCAACGAAGACACGCGTCGCGAGCGCGCGTTCGCTCGCTAGCGCGTTGTGTATGTAAATGACTAGCAGAATAAACGGGCCTGTGGCCCGTCGACACCGAGTTTACGCTGCAGAAAATCTACGTTACCTTTTTATGTCCATACGACTGAACAAAAAAAAAATAAATAGGGGCCAACATGAAACTCCCTCTTCCATATACTCCCTCCAGTTTTGATATTACTTGTCGTTTAGACAAGGGGTAGATATCTTTGTGTCATATCATTGTTATATAGTCTGATCACAGTCTGATATTCTAAAAGTTGCAAAAATTTTGAAAAAATTTGTACATGTACTCTTCAACTTACTCTATCTCGGTTAAAATTTCAGTTCAAATTCATCCTATAGTGAGCGTTACAAAAAGAGAAAATTCTATCAATTTTGAACTTATCAAAAGCTGCTTTTTTCTCTTTTTATAACTCTGACTATAGGATGAATTTGAACTTGAAATTTTAACTAAAGATAGAGTAAGTTGAAGAGTACATGTACACATTTTTTCAGAATTTTTGCAACTTTTAGCTCGATCAGACTACGATCAGACGGAACAAATGATTGCACAGCATATCTACCCTTAGACAAGATCTCATATACCAAGGAAGACATTAATTAGTTTCAAGTGCTAGACTCATCGGTAAAAGTCCGTACCTCAGTTGGTTGAGAAACCAACTCCCAAACGGTGGAACCAGGGTCTACCTTCAAAAAAAAAAACGGTGGAACCAGGGTTCGATTCCCACGTTCTCCCTATGGCGCTAGGCTTTTTTGTGTTGGAAACGTACGAGTTTAATAACAGCAGGCTCCAACGACAGATTTTTTCGTTCAATAGGCAAAACGCTACAACGACAGATAAATTCAAACTGAAGGGAGTACACATGAATTTCTGTACCGATTAGAACTCACATGGCCTGTTGCTGACTTGCATATGAGAGCATTATATAATATCAAGAACGAATAAACGATACAATCACCATAACAGGGATATGTCGTAAGACAGAAGTGAATCCTTTGGAAGCCATGTCATGTACTCGGTAGTGTATCTCAGAAAGCATACATGTAAAAATAGGGATATGGCAAAAGATTGAAATAAATCCCTTGAAAGATATGAAATGTAATCAATAGCGAACCTCATGACAGTCTACGAAATCATACATAAATGTTTTTTTTTTGTAAGCCACTCATACATGTAGAGATTTACATAGCCGAAACATCATATGTAATGTCATCAAATATAAGAAATCATGTCTGCACATAGATCACATATGTAATGCATGCTATGTGTTCAAACAAATAGCAGCCTCAATTAGCCCTTGTTTTGCACAGAAAATGAAACACGTAAATGGTTGAAAAATATTACCCTATGAAAATAATATAACCAAAACTAATTAAAAATAGAGGTGAGTGAGCGGAAAGGACTACCCAATTAAGGTCACATAACAGGAGTCAATTAAAAAGAGGCTGGCCAACTAAGCCGAAAGAATAGTAACTAATCACATATTACACCTTTGTCATCAGGCAAAGATAACAGAAAACACTATATGCTTTCTTTATTAGATCACCATCCTGAACCAAATCTAATAATATCTGAAGTTAAAACTTACATGTGATATGTGCAATGTAACAATGATAATTCAACAACATATATAAATAAAAAAGTTGTGGAACAAATGCACGAAATGTAGGCTGGTAATTAACACCTGCCACATGGTACTACTGATTCCTTATAGCTAATATAGGTAAATAAAAAAATCCCTCAGCCCATTGAACATATACGAAAAGTATTGAAGATCTATGCAAGCTCATACACCCAACAATGTCATTTATATGAACGCAGAATGTGCTGAAACTAAACAATAGCAAAGTCAGGTTTGGCTATGTAGACTAATCCATCAGAACCTAACAGAATAAAACTAAAATCATGGTGAAATAAACATATGCATAATTGAAAGCTGGACAACAGTCAAACTTGCTACATCGACAGGCCACAAAATCTCACAACACGTACCATAAGTTCTAATGTTTTAAGCTTTCTAATTCACTCCCCCGGGTCCTCCCGATCCAGCGATTCCCATTTCAGTTTCGCTCAGCTTCTCTTCACGATAACTCTACTTTTGTGCTAATAGCAGATCTTACTCATGTATACATCCACACACATAATCTATGAGCTGCCTAAGCTCCAACTACAACTTAGTATACTGATTACCAATAGTATGTTCACCATAAGGATTGCTGCAAGATGATATACCGATATACTCTACGCTTCTGAATTCTAATGGTAAGCAGAAACGCCTAGTCCTTGGGCCAGTTCTCTTGTCTTCACTCACTTGGCTGAACTGCATTTGAATGCACCTGCAGGGTGGAATTGAAACCGTCAAAACTCAAATAAATGACATAAAACCCTCTACCTCTCACTCTGCCAAAAATGATAAGATGGCAATGAGCCAATGACAAAACCATCTACCTCTCACTCTACCAAAAAAGATAAGATGGCAATGGAGCGTGCTTAACTCAAAATAAGGGATTATTTTGAATTTGCACCCTTGAAAATCTGTCTGTTTCAAGGTGAAAAAAATAATAAATGAAAGAACCACTGATGTGCGTGGTGCTTGCTCTCGATAAATAAAAAACTCTCAAGTGATTGGCTCAATTAAGCTAGCAGAAATGTCAGACAGAAAATCATTGCCAATTTGCCATCACACTATGCTACGTACGATACTTAAGCAATACCATGAATGGGTAGATGGCTATTAATATTACCTGAAGGTATCTCTCCTCACGGTAGCTTCTAGTTCTGCGCTTAAGCTCTCCATGGTTGCTCACGTCGGCCGTGGGCAGAGTCGGCTCGGGAGGCGGCCGCGGCGGCACTCTGAGACGGGCCAGACCGCGGCGGGAGGAGGCGCATCCAGGTGTGGCCATCGGAGAGGCGGCGCCGAGGACAGTTGAGCGACGGGGACGGTGGCCGTACCTGAGGGTGAGGGAGACGTCCACGTGGCGCACGACAGCGTCGAGCGCGGGGGCGCCCTAGGGCCAGGCGGCCAGCTCAACCTCCGCGACGACCGCGCGGTTGAACCTGGCGGGCAAGGGGCCCTCCTGGGCGGCGGCGGTGGCGGCGTTGAGAGCGGCGGCGTCGAGCTCGAGCCCGTGCACGACGGCGCAGGAGCGGAGGAGACCTAGCTCCACCCGCAGGGCCCGCGGGTCCGTTGTGAGGCATGGCCGGAGCGCGGCGAGGAGCCGCGCCCACGCCGCCTCCGCGAGGACCATCAAGGCGGCGGCGGCTGGTCCGAGGGCGGCGCCGGAAGCTTAGCCCGGGCTCATGGGCGGCGAAGCGCCGCGGAGGAGGATTGCAGCCTTGGAGAGTAGCCAGGGTTCTGCGACGGCAAGTCTGCAAGGCGGGGAAGGGGATTGGAGAGGTTGGGGCACGGACGTGTGACGTGTGCGTACGCGAGGAGATGAGTATCCGAACCGTGGTGGAAGCAGGCGCATCCAGATCTGTCCACCGGAGAGGCGAACGGCGCCGAGCGCCGGGCCGGCCGACTCCAATGGCAGTTGGTGAGCACGGCCAAGACGGCGCAGAAGCAGCAGGGCCGGCGGGCCTGAGCCTTCGAGGCGGAACAGCCGAGGCCGGGTGAGAGTATAGATGGCCAGATGGGCCAGGCCAAATGGGCTGGCCCGTGAGCCCGCTGTTTTGGCCCGGCACAGGCCCGGCACGGCACGAAAATAAACAGGTCGTGCTGGCCCGGCACGACGAGGCGTGCTGTGCTTGGGCCGCGACCTGAGTCCGTGGGCCGGCACGGCACGGCCCGTTTATTTTTTTTGATGTTGTTTATTGTCAATAGGCATATTAGTAAGTGTAGGCATATATAAACATAAAGCTACAAGCGGCTTGTTGGTTTGCTAGCGCGGCATAGTACCCTGTCCAAGCACGAGGTCGCGTGGGCCACCGCGGGGCAAAGAAACAACCACGTGGCCAGCCGGGGCAACCTCAACATGGCTTTATACATTTTATAGATATAGATATAGATGTATGGTCGTCTATATATGCTGCATCGTGCAGCTAATTAATTAGGGTCGCTAGAGATAAGTATATAGATCAAATTCAACTTGTCAACAATCGAGATGTAATCTGGTGGTACGCTGTTGAGATAAAATCTAGCGAAAAAGCCCTTGTTCGGTTATTTTCAATCATGTATATAGTATTTTATTTGGGACTGTCTGTTTAACAGTCGACTGTTCTTTTTAATACCCATCGGTCGATTTTCTGGACCGTTGGATCTCAATCCAACGACCCAGATCAACCCCGCGTCCCCCACTCTCTCTCTTACTTCCCCTTCCCCTCCCCTCCACCGGCCCCGACCTCGACGCTCCCCTGCTCCGCGCTCCTCCTCCTCCTCCTCCTCCTGGCCTGGCCACGCACCTAGCCGCCCACCTCCCGACCTCCCGCCACCGACGTTGCCCCACCCAACCTAACCTTGGCTGTCGCCTTTCGCCACGCCCGCAGACCGCCTCACTTCATCTCAACCAACCGCCGAAATGCCACCTCCTCATTATCCCTCTAAGCCCGACGGCGTCCCGAACCGGAACCCCACTGAAACCCTAACCCATTCATGGCAGCGCAACGACGGGAGAGGAGGAGGTTGCCGGATAGGAGGAAGACGGCCGGCGACGCACAGGTAAGTGAGAAGTCGACTAAAATTCCTCGAATTTGAGCTGACTGATGATTAGCAATTCCCATTTTATTTATAGTGATGGATACATGTCGTGTTGAATCTGGATTCGCCAAGATAGATTGCATGTATACATGGTGGAGACTTATTATTTTGGAGGTGTTAGATTGGGATGCCACGTTCAATTCTTGTCCCCTCACCGAGGCTGCGAGCACCCATGGACGCTTCAGCGGCACCGATGCGAGGGTCTAAAACAGGATGCTCGCAAAAGTTGGGTGGCGTCGACGGCCTCAGCTTCGGCGCGGCGCGACAGCTTCGGCGCGGCGCGAACTAGTCACCGGACGGAGGGAGAACCAAGGACGTTAGCCCAAATTACAAACATCCATGTTTAGGCCCTGTTGTACTGTGATCTGAGCTTTTCCCAGAAGCTAGTTTTTTGTGACTTTTTTCAAAGGGACCGACTAGAACGCGGGTGCCTGCGTTTTGCGTTTCGTGCAGGCGCTCCTTTTTTCAGTACGATTATATAGAAATTTCACCGCACAGAAGTACGAAAAAACAGTATAAAAAAAGTAAAGAAAACTCCGTAAACTACAAATCGAGCAAATTAGAGAGGTAGAGAAGAGTAGATCGACGAGCCGTCGGCGGACGGCGGTGAAAGCAATTCGTCGACGGCGCAATGACGACGACGGCGGCGAAGAGCAACAAGGCGTCGGCGAAGCAAGAGCGTCTCGCATGGCGGCGGCGACGCGAATAGCGGCGGCGGCGATGAAGGCGGCGGCGGCGGCGAGGCGAAGATAGCGCGTAGCGCTAGCAAGGCGTGAACGCAGGCGCCCGCATAGGAGCAAAACCGTTTTTCAAAAGCAGCTTTTAGAGAACCTTAGATAGATGGACAGACAAAGATAAATAATTTAAGCAAAGTTTAAATGATTCAACATGCAATTATGGCTATTGGATGAAAGGAATAGACGAATAAGATCTAAAGTTGGATCTAGACCCCAAACTGCTCAATTATAGAGTAGTTTTGATTTAGATGGTGCAGAGTGTTTTATCCCAAAGACATCACGAGGGAAAACAGCATCACAGAGGGCGGGCTCGACGTATGCATCGCCTTCTCAAATGGGAATACTGGATTCTTATTGAGCACAAAGCAGTATGGAGGGGGGAATTAGCGTTTCTGTCGAACAGATGATTCTGAATATCCACTGCCAACAGAAGTCGTTATGTACAAAATATTACAGCGAATGTGCAAGATAGGAGAGTTTGGTGTAGCTCGACAAAACGGCATCAGGTTGGTCCATTTTCTTCTCAAGCCACACAACAACGAGAGCTCAGCGACAAGCTATCTATTCGATCTTCCTGGCATTCACTGAAGCAGAGCAATTTCATGGAAGCATAGCACCAGGCCAGAATTGTGCTAGACAACGTTCCGCTCCACGAGTTTTATGGGTTTCTCCCGTAATTATGGCTGTCGGTTGCATGAAACGCCATGTAGTATCAGTCCTCTGTCAGGGCATATACTACAGCGGTCCTGCTAGGAGAGTATACCGAGAAAGAACGTGGCCTGTTGTCATGTGGGTATTCCTGCAAGCCATCCGTAGAGGGGAGGTTAATTTAGAGTTGCGAGCAATAAAATAATAAAAACATACCGAACAACAACAGAACCCAGACTTACAGCAGTGAAGTATTCAGCATCATGATCAAGCCGGCTGAAACCACCAAAGAGGCCATCGTCAGAGTCTAGGACCACCTGATAAGAAATAACCGAAACTATCAGTAGCTGACCGAACCCAGCTGTGTGCCTGCATCCCTCCAAATAAGTTGCTCTAAAACAGGTAGGATGGTTTGAGCTTGGGGGGCTGGGTTGGGGGGGGGGGGGGGGGATTCACGGAGTCCTTAGATAAAACTAAATGAACAGTAGGAATGCCACTTTACAACTCTAACCCTTCTATCAACTACAATATCTACAGCAACAGCCTCTATATATCCATGTAGGAATGAAAATTGTATTGGATGGTGAAGAATGACAAAGCACTGCATACCTTGTACTTGCCAGGCTTGAAACAACCGACACGATAGTCAAAATAGCTATTGCTCCAATGAAAGTTGAACACAAATACCAAATCCCCTCTCTCGAAGATGATCACTTTATCCTCCTCATGTTTCCGTGATACATACTGGTGGTCAGAAGTCATGAACTGCAGTTACATTGTCAATTTCATGAGTAAAAATATCCAGTCATGATATATATTCAAGAACTTTAACCAACAATTGTATTAATTTTCTCTATTATTTTCTATTGAAACAAAAAAAAAGTTTTGAATGTGTGAAGAGAGATTTAACTGTAACAATTATGCGAAAAAGATAAACCAAGACATACTCCATATTTTTCCTCAAGATGTTGCATCGCCTGATCGAACTCTTGCATACCACGATATCTAAGATAATCCGCATCTCCCTGACCAATAAACGATGTTCTTACTGTTCAGTAATGGTTAGTTGGTTACACATTGATATCAACATTACAAAAGCAATGTTCATCCTTTCCAAACAGATTATACCTAAACCATGAAATATTTATGCAATCAGACCCAGCGAAAGGATATAGTTAGCAAAGCTGAAACTTACAAGGTCAAATCTACGTCGGCATTTATCAAAACTGTTGTTATTTCCTGGGATGACAGAGCCATTTGGAAGACTTTGTGGACCTCTTGGAAAATCTATCCATTCTGCCATGTTAAAAAATGGAAATCACAACTTCCTCTTCAGAACAATATTTTGCATCTAATGCAAAGATCACTGTTAAAATCACTGCAAATCACAACTATGCAAAATGGACTAGTAAAGACTGACCAGGATGCCCAAACTCATTCCCCATGAAATTAAGATAACCTTCGCCACCTAAACCCATGGTGACAAGCCTAATCATTTTATGTAATGCTATCCCACGATCAATGCGAGGTGTTGAAGGTCTGTCCAAAGCCATGAAATCATACATATCCTGGACGAAGAGAAAGTTGAAATGTTTGTGTTATTCTGTATCAAATGCATAATTTACAGCACAACACTGAACTTTTGTATGTACCAAATATCATACATCCTGAAATAAAACTGAACGGGTGTAAAGATAACGTTAATTAATAAAGAAATGAAAGATGAAACACCTACATTCACTTTATAGTCTTCAAAAATCATAATTTTTTTTAAAAATAACTTGTCCATCATATGGCCAATCCCTTGGAATATTTTGTGACAATAACCAATTTGAAAGAAAAGATTTATAACACCACGAAAAAATATACTGCAGCACTTTTTAAGCATGTTTTCTAAAGTTATATTGAAGCCCAAACACCCAGCCGCAGCCAGGATCAACCAAGCAATACCAACTCCATTGGACATTGGCCAAAAGCAGTTATTCCGAAAAATTTAAAGTCCTATACAAAATTTCTAAACAAATATTTAACGACCAGAACAGTTCCGTGATGAAACCTGTGTCGTCTGCTGAAATGGTGTGATACCTTTTTACATTTTACATTAAATGAATGATTTACTATACTGCAAATGCCATCCTAGATGAGTTCAGCACTCACGCTTGCCCTGCTTTCTGGGACAGTAAAACTCTTTTGGGCACTATGGTAATAATTTCACAAAGTATCATATGCTTATACATGAATAGATTTAAGGAAAAAGTGCCGATTTGATCCTTAAAATATCGCCTGAGAACCAAATTGATCCTAAGGGTGCAAAAGTGGGTGGGATGGGGTCCCTGTGGTTAGTCCTGGGAATTGGGCCGTGCTTTTTTGGGCCGGCCCGAGCACGGCCCGATTTTGTCGGCCCAAAGCACACCCCACGACGAATTTTTTGGGCGCGCCATGACCGCCCGATTGCCGATCGGGCCGAACTGAGAAGTCGGCACGACGGGTCGCCGCACGGCCCAAACATTTGGGCGTGCTCGGCCGCACAACCAACCGAGCACAAGTTAGTAATTTGTATTTTTGGTAGTCTTTTGTTACTCGGATGAATTTTGTTTCTATATGAAAGTTGTAGAGAATTTGAAGACGCATCTTTTTCATGTAGATAACTTTTTCATTTGAGCAATGCATGAATTTATAAAAAATATTTAGTGCGCTGGCTGTTTTAGAACCCACATGACCCATTTCGGTAATTAACATTTTTCGAGATATTCCGCTGCTCAGATGAATTTATGTTCTACATGAAAGTTGTAGAGAATTTCGAAACGCATCTTTTTTGTATAGACAACTTTTTCATTTGAGTAATGTATAAATTAATAAAAAATCATTTATCTGTCTATTTTGTCGGACGTCTGGTAGCTTTCGGCCCGGCCGGCCCGATGCTGCCCGTCGGGCTTTGGGCGTCTTTGTGCCTAGCTTTTAGCGGTCCGGCCAGCCAAGATGGCTCGAAGTGTTGACCGGGCAGCCTGACCCGATACATGGCGGCCCGAGGCATGACGGTCCCGTGGCGTGCCGGCCCGACACGGTCCAATTCCCAGGACTACCTGTGGTTTTGCAAAGGTCCTAATTTAGTTCCTTGACCAGTCAACGAGTGGTTTTAGGGTGACATGAGTGGTTTTAGGGTGACATGGAGGTGGTTTTGGTGAGTGGATGCTGACATGGCCGATTTTGCATTCATGGCAATCCACGTTGCACTCCAAGTGGCATGTTTTTCTTTTTCCTTTTGTTTTCTTTTTCATTTTATTTTCCACCCTTCCTCTCTCTTCCCACCCTACCCCTCTCTCTCTTCCATCATCTCCATCACGTGGATTCCTCTGCTTCCCCAGGCTCCCTATCCCGCCGCCTCTGCGCCCCTGGACTCCTCCCTTGGTTGCGTCGCCGTTCCTTCTGTTGCTGCTCAGCGACCAGCATGGCCTCCCCCTCCCCCCGGTGTGGAGGAAGACGTTGGCATGGACCTGAGCTCGGTGGTGCGAGGTGGGCCACACCGTGACCACCCCTCTCACCGTCGAGCCTTGCTGTGGCCGTCCATCACGTTGCCGACACAAGGGAAGAAGTGAGCTCGCTGGCGCGGGGGCAAGGAGGCTCATTGGCATAGGCAAAGATGCGGGGGAAGCTCGCCGGCGTGATATGGTGGACCAACTGGCATTGGAGGAGAGGGCTCACCACCTCCTTCTCACCCTCTCTCTCCACCTTGCCATGGCTGTTTATCGCCCCATCTAGCCTCGCATGCCAACCCATTGCGCCATAAGGCCTTGCAATTGCAGCCCCTCGCGTTGTCGAGCCTCGCCGAGGCAGCCCCTAACGCCGCTAAGCTCAGTCGTGGCTCGCTGGATCGGACAAGGAGGCGGTGCGAGGAAAGGAGCAAGTTCACTGGCTTGGGAAAAGAGGCGGGGACGACCGGCCCGGTGGAGGAGCAGGGAGCCTTCCTAGAAGAGATGGCGGTGGCGGCGGCAGTCCACGGCGGCTGAAGAGAGAGAAAAGAGAGAGGGGCAGAGGGGAATCCAGGCGCACAGTTGAGGTGAGAGAGAGAGGTAAGGGGGAAGAGAGAGAGAGGATGGGAGTCTAGGAGGAAAATAATAAAATGAATAAGAAAAAGAAAAAGAAAAGAAAAAATGCCACTTGGACTACGATGTGGACTGCCATGTTAGCAAAATGAAAGCATCGACTCACCAAAACTGCTGCCATGTCACTCTGAAACCACTCATTGACAAGAGACTAATTCGGGGCTTTTGTAATACCACAAGGACCGATTCAACCTGGTTTTGCACCCTAAGGACTAATTTAGTGCTCCGATGATAGGTCAGAGCCAAAATCAGCACTTTTTCTTAGATTTAAAAATTCAACAAAACAACTCATCAATCAGTTGGATTTTATTCACTCACTTTTCTGCTAGTTTTACTAAAGAAGACGATAAATGTATGAATTCAGAAATCATTAAATAACCAGAACGAAGATTTCAAAAGCATTAACCGTCCAAGTTAGCAAATCACAATATACATGTTTTCCAGCAATTGCTCAAGTAAAAAATGGAGAAATGGCTAGTGATCAGCAAAGAAATAAACTGTTGTTCATCACAAGAAAAAAAAAAAAAGACAATCTGATGAAACAAAGCCAATTATGCAATTCTTTTATGTCCAAAGTAGCAGCCGGTACCTTATCCATCAACCAGAATGCAATAGTCTTGTCACCAACAAGTGCTTGATCATGACTTTCTGCATAAGTGACACACTTTTCTGACCATCTTCTATTTGTTAGGGTGTGCACAATATCACCCATCTTCCAAGCTTCGTCACTTTGCCTGTGTTAAATCAAATATTGAAATTTTATTCCAAGCTTAAGAATGACCGAAGGAGCAGAAAAAAGCTTTCTAGGGGCACAGAGCAGCATTGACTAAATAGAAATAAAGGGAAGAGAGCAGCAGCTGCACATTATTAAAAGCATGTGTAATTGTGTCATATCCAGCAAGTTGGTTGAATGATTTGAAAAGAGTTAATTAATGCCATCATATTCAATTAGAGTTTCACATATCAGCTGTGCAGTAGTTGTTCCATGATTTTGAAGATATAAAGGTTTACATATAAAGATCACTTTGCTTATGTAACCACCAATATTCCAGCACTTACTTCAGGAGTTCAATCCATTTGTCTGGTACAGCCATATGTAAGCGATAGTCAAAACCAACACCACCATCTTGAACAGGGATGCAAAATGTAGGCATTCCGCTAACCTGAACAGAACAGTTTCAGTGATAAAATAAATTTATTAAACAATTAATGTTGATGGAACCTCCTTTGACTATCTGTGATGTTCAAATTGCCATTGTTTTAAAACCTTAAACCCAAAGAAGCTCCAGATTACTGGGCAATGAATGTGCAAAGAACTAATGATAGTATTATCGACATCCCATAGAAAATTACAGGAATGTAGGTTGAACCATGTTTTTCTTGCAAATACATATGTAAACACAGTTAAATATATCTTAGGATCCTTCGATAGTATGCCATTTTCATATTTGCATTTATTATGTCATGTATACCAGTCTTCTGAAGTTATTGAGAAGGTTGCCCATTTGTACCGCATGCAATAAAAATCAAATGATATTTGCCCTCAAAGAATATGTTTTTTAAGTTTAAATGCCCTTGCAATTTGTAAATTTAAAGCTGCAAGTAGTGTATTGACATTTATCAGCTAAATTACATATATTAACCTGTTACCATGAATAAAAAGAGTAGCAATCTAGTTTTCGTGATAGAAAAAAATAAATTAATTGGTGCATGTTATAAGTATCGTTATACACCAAAATGCGAATACCGAAAACACTTACATCTTCACCAATGGCAACAGCCTCAGGATAAAGCCCATGAATTAGATCATTCACCAGCATTAAGTAAACAACTGCATCAACATCAGTGGCAAATCCAAAGTACTCACCATAGTTCCCAGTAAATGCAACCTAGAACAAGACATCAATTTTGATTAAAAAAATCAATAATCATTCTCATGATCTCATCAGGTAAAAATGCACACACACTACAAGGAAGCTATCTGAGACTCAAAAGTAATGATACATGAAATGATGCATAGCATTGTTTCGGGAAAAAAAGAACATGAAGATGTGCCTCCAACAGAAAAGGCAGCACCACAAAATTCGAGTAACTAGAATCACTGGATAGCTTACCTGTAACCCATGGTGAGTATACATCATGGAGGTCACCCCATCAAATCGAAATCCATCAAACTTATATTCTTCAAGCCACCATCTAGCATTTGACAGTAGAAATCTTATAACCTGCATAACAGAATACCTACATATGTAAGGAGTAAATTAACAAGGAGCAGTAAACCAATATATGGTGACGGTAGCTTGTCACATACTTCCCAACTCCCATAGTTGAATAGGCGAGAATCCCACATCCAATGATGGCCTCGTGGACCACCATGAAAATAATGTGTATCAGTGCCATCAAAACCATTCAAACCATCTAGGGTATTATTTGATGCATGGCTGCAGGATACACAAAATCATTGGTAAAGTTAAGCAACAGAAAAGTATCAAATAAAGCGAGTGGAATGAGGAGTGCAATAAAATTATCAAACTACAAACACAAGAATAAATTCAAGTGGGTAAAGCAAGTGGATGGCCTCCTGCATATTAAACGATCAAGTACAATGTGTTTAGAACACTTTGGTGAAGATATTGACATGTATGTACAATCTTTTCCTCACTTTACGAGAGTCCAGAGGCAAGTTCCTCCCTCCCTCCCTCAGGAGAAATATAATCAAGTGTGGGCTATCTTTGTTCTGTATGTGAAAATTAGCACAGTAACTATATGTTTAATTGGAAAACAGCATCCAATATGATGCTGAGAAGTGGGGCCAGGGGCCACCTGTCAGTGATGCACATTACACAGTTGATTCAACTTGCAAATTTTTAGTAGCGTCACAAGCACATGGCCAGTTGAGTAAACTTTGATTGATTAAAAATGAACTTCTCCTTCCACATCTATACCATTTTGCAGCCCTTGCAATGCAAAGTTTCCTGAAACTATCAGTTTATGCAGATGTGCCAAATACATGAAACACCATAATAGGACAAGTAAATTAAAATTGTATCAATTACCTATGGACGATATCCATAAGCACAAGCAATCCAAGCTCATGTGCTCTGTCAATCAAAGATTTTAAGTCTTCTGGAGTTCCAAAACGGCTACTTGGTGCAAAAAAATTAGTAACATGGTATCTGCAAATAAAACGTGATCATACCAAGTAAGAAAACTAAACATTGTTGCAATACAGAAAAAAAAAGTCCAAATATTTATGTGTATGAAGCATTAGGATAAAAGAGATTCAAATTGATGAAAAAGGCACATATGTAAAAAGGGATTGTGTGAATACCCGAAGCTTGCATAATAAGAGTGCTCCTGGATTGCCATTATCTGTACTGCATTGTATCCAAGCCTTTTAATTCTTGGCAGCACCTCATCCCTAAAGTTAGCATACGTGTTTATCTTTGGTTCCTGTGCAGCAGATTATACTAAGATATTCAGCTACATCCTCAAGTATAACAGAATACAAACTCCTATGAATTATTATTAGAAACATCTGACTATCTGAGTAATATAATATAGATGAAAATATTCATCATCCTGAGCTACTAATATGGCTACATTCTCTATGAAGCTATAACCGCAAGAATAGTGTTTATATATAACTATGCTCTGGCTAACAATGTGTAGGATTTATATTACTTTAACATGCAATGTTGCTACCTCCAAATACAATGGAAAGCATATACCAAAAAAATGATCAGATGAGAAGGGCGCACATGACAATTTCTATGCAAACAAAGTTTCACATTACCGATTTAAAGACTTTCAAAATGTTCCTATTTTGTGAGGTGATACCATGCTTCTGATACGTTACACTGGCTAAAGAAACAACTAACAGTTGTGTAGTTAAAGTATTGCAACAATGGAACAAAGAACAAAAGAAATATTCAGATATTAAATCATCAGTAACAAAACAGGTCAAAATAACTTTATTGACATACCGGGCTACTCATTCCAATATGTGATTCGTATATTCGCAGTGACTTTGGCCGTTTAGGTTGAGGATGTTGAAATACATACTTCTCCTGCATAGCATGTTAACAACCTCCATAAATGGCCACAAATGGTCGAAATGGGATATCCTGATCAACAAAAAATATATTGCATGGCTCCAAGAAGCTTAATTAACACAACCATATACACATAACCCTTGGTAGCTGCCACCTAAATAAGGAAAATATGTGATGTGGCACTCCCAAGTAACAAAATAATGTCTTGACCCACGTGTCAGTGAGACAAATAGTGGGTAGAAAATTTTGAAACTTAGCATTACCATATACAAAAAACTGCAAAGTAGGAATTTTTTAGTTAAAAGGAAGTAAGGTAGACACACACCTCTTCAGGTGGATCATAATATATACCATTGTACGGTATTTCACCTGGAGCTTGCACAGAGAACTTAATCCAGGCAGGAATCGAGTCCTTTACACCAAATGGTGTATCCATCCGTATCTAAAAGAAAGAAAGAAAAATATCCTCATGGCGCTCAGTTTAAATATGCTTACAACCTCACTAAATAACTGACCGGGCAAAAAAACTACCTTGACACGCGAGCCATGAGGAATAGCTGGAGATCCATCAGAATTGTTAGGTAGGAAAATCTCCCAGACACCATACTCATCCTGAAAATGGTCATAATTATATATCAGTATCCACAGGAGCAAAACTTCACTGATCATATGGAGACGCATAGGCTATGAAGAAGACCAACTCATGTTATGTAAGATATTGTGGATAGAATATCATACAAGATGCAAAAGGTTCTACCAATCAGGGGCATACAAAAAAAATGAATAGATTCATCCTTAAAAGAATTTTTTCAACGAGGCGTCAAAGTAGCAGTCAATTGAAGGATAAACAGTACGATAGTACAGCAAATTTAGTAGACTATTTTCGCTGAATTTTAGACAACAAGGAATAGCAGCATATTAATATGACATACTGAAGCTCGACTTGAAGAAATGTATGAACAACTAAAATAAGTTCAAGTATATGAAACAGATAATAATAATAATTATGATGCAAAGATAAAAGGTTGCAAAGCTAGACATACTCTGGTCATAGGATCTGCATTTGGATTCCAATTGTTGAAGTCACCTACTAATGCTGCAGACTGCAATGGGATGCAAGAGTCGGTTCTTAAAAATTAATGTGCTCAAAAACTTTCTAACAAATTAAAGCAGCTGTTCAGCAACTTCAGCAAAGTATTCATTTGAATTTTGACAAGAAAATAACCGCTGCATGAGCTGGACAATATGCAATAGTCCAGTACGCTAGCTAGGAAATAATGAGCATGAATAAGTACTTGAAATGATCATTAAGGTTTGCACAAACATACATGTGCTCCAGGTGCCCATTCTCGGTAAGTAATACCTTCAGCACTGGAAAGTATTGGGAAAAAAGGAATTAAAATTTTACTCATAAGATGTGCAAGTAGACTAGCAGATGCATTTTACAGTAATAGGGCTTAAATTAACCTGCGGGTAAACCCGAGTTTTTCATAACCACGAGAAAATGCATCCAAGCCACCTTCATGTTGGTCAATGGCTGTACGCATTCTCTTGTACTCGCTATATCTGTAACCACCAAGGCATACCAAAATTAATACCAAAGTTGGCGGTTGTTTTCCCCATGGAAGCACCAAAAACGGGAAATTAGTTGGACCAATTGGCAGAAAAATTAGCAAAGTAAAATAATCAACAACCAACTTACCATATTGTTATCGGTTTAGCCACAGAGGACTTATACAATAATTCCAGACATTTGTATCGCACTTATGAGTTACAAAACCAAGTAGTTTCCAGAGATAAAGAAATCAAGAACATGCAAAAGAAATTATGTCATCACGATAGAAGTGACAGTTACAAGCACACAAAGGGGGAAAAAGGGTAAAGCAATCAGCCAACAACCTGCTAATGTTCACAGAAATTTGATGTTCAGTCATGAATTCTACATTTAGTATGTCATCAGAACCATGGGCATTAACTCTTGTGCAAGTGATCCCTAGTCTTTGATACCGCAAAACTTTTGCAAGATTAAAGCTCCTTGATTCATAATAAACAAAAAGTAGCAAATAGGCATACCGGTAGTCAAGATGATTGCGAAATCCTTCCAGCATTGGATCAATCTGGTATATTTTCTGTCCATCTCCTGGTTGTGGGACAGCTCGCGGTTTCTCCTCCACGGCTGGTTCTTTAGCTCCTTTATTTACACCATCAGTGATTGCTCCGTCAATACGCTCAGCTGCAACTGAAGATTCAAATTTGTCTTCAGTCCCTACAGCTGAGCTTGCTTCAGTCGCTGCTGTGCTTCCCTCCTCTTCCAGAACTGCCTTTGCTTTATTATTTTCATCTTCAGGTGTCTACACAAGACACGGATGAACAGTAAATGATAACAACAAAAAACAAAGGGTTTGTTCTTCTATGGTATTCTTGCTAGGTGGCACATAAAGCTTAGTTTTCAGTAGCTCAAACCATCAGAAGGACACAGCTAACAAAATGCACAAAGCAGTGCACAATGCTGGTTTAAGAAGCACAAAACCTGACCCCTCCACTACCTAATTTCATCATACATTTGGTAAGTGAATGATAAGCGCGCAAAGAATTCCGGCACAAGCATGTTACCTGCGATTCTTCAGGTTGCACTGGAGTGTCCACCGCGGGTTCAGCAGAGGACAGCAAGTCGTCGCTCCCACCGCCGGGCACCAGCACCTTCCCAGGAGCACCCGCGCAGCTCAGAATTGCTCCTGCAAATACAATACCGACTCCACTAATGAGAACAAAGCAAAATACCATTACCACAACGTACAACCATAGAAGTACACCAGCCTCGCAAAAAAGGAAACGCTCCGGATCGTAGCAATCAGGCGACACGAACACATTCTGCCGCGGGCAATGGCAGGTCTCACAACCCGCGATCGCTCCGCTCGACGCGAAATGCGGACGAACTGATTTGGGGGAAGAGGGTTCACGCGAGCGGCAACCAGTAAGGACGCTCTCTCTCTCTCCCAATCCAAATCAATCGCGCAGAGCAGGCAGACAGGGGGACGGGGGGGAATGAAAGAGGGGAGCGAGGAAACGAGTCCGCGAGCCTTACGAGAGAAGGAGTCCTTCTTCCTGAAGAGCAGCGACGGCGAGTCGGCACCGCCCCTCCGCTCCCCGGCGCCGCCGGATCGCGCCGGCACGACCCCGAGCCTCGCGCCGGACACCGCGAACGACGACGCCATGGCCATCCGAGATCCCCGCGAACGCCGCCCCCTCCTAGCCCACCCGAAATGCAGCCGCGCCAAGCCGCCCTGAGCGAGTCAGTGAGTCGGCTGCCGAAGTGCCGAGGCGGCGAGATATTAATGGGGAAGGAAGCAACGAGAAGAAAGGGTAAGCAACGTGTGCGGCGGAGGTAGAAGCGGGAGCCGCAGGGGCAGGGCTCAGGAGTCAGGACTCAGCAGAGTGCAGTGCATGGGGATGGAGGAGACAGGACACAGGAGAGGAGATAGACGCCGAGCGGAGGGGGGCCCCACGGGAGGTTTGTGTGGCGTCGTCTTGCCGGCGCGCGTGTGCAGAGGTGGCAGCCGGGCGTGGGGATCGCGAACCAACGGTAGGGAGCGCATCACCGCCCATCCGTTACCGCATGCATCTCTCTCTCTCTTTTTCATGAACGTTGTACAGATGTACAGTTTCGCTTCGCGGAAAAGGCGTGGACCTTTTAGCTGTCGAATCACATGAGCGCACACGGCTAATCAGGCATGGCCGCATCATGTGTGCCTCTACGAGTGTGACTCCCGCGGTCATTAATCTCGCGCAAACCAGCCGTAGAGGAGTCGTTATAATTTATTCAGATTAATGTTGAGTTGAGTTTTACTATAGTAAATTTGTAACCCTTAAAAAATTCTAAAAAAATGAAAAAATTATTTTACGAACTCTAAAAAGAACTATTTAAAACCCCAAAAAATAATTAGAAAATATTACAACATTTGGACTATACAAAAATAACAAATTTTTATTTAATTTAATTTAATCTGAAATAAACAAGGCCTTAAAAAAGTTACGGACTCATCGATATAGTGCTTAAAAATGAAAAATATGTAAAAATGGTTTAAATGTTATGAAACAAAACACTCAAAACTTCAAAAAAAAAATAGCTACAAAGTAATGCGATGTTTGGCTTAACAAAACTAAAAAATTTTCAACGATAACTTTTAATTTAAATTAAAATCAAAATAACAAGGCCACAAGCAGATGAAGTCGACCACCAGATTTAAGCAATGCTTATGTTATTTATAAACAGAGAATAAACAACAATAACGTAATTTTTTTAAATTAACATAGCTCATGTCTACATGTATTTGGGAGCTACAGGTCATTATTATGTTTGAAGTAGTTTCGCTTAGGCTTAGGGTGTGTTTGGTTTATGACCATGGCTAGCCATGCCAAAATGAAGGCGTGCCTTTGTATTTGGGGTGCCATTTGGTTTGATGCCATCTATTGGCACACCATTCATTTTGTACGTGAGTTGAGCGCTGGGCAAAGGCGCCCAAATCTAGCGCCAATGAATTGGCAGCCAACATCAGCGATGCATGCATGTTGGGTCCCATGATTCAGCCGCACGGCTAGCTAACAGAACTAAGTTGTGCAATTCGTTTCTTTTCTATTTTAATTTCTCTTTTTTGTATCTGTTTTATCTGGAGTAATTTTTTTTAATAATTCATCTAAAATCCTAATCAACCCATTTTAAATATTTTTTCTATTTTTTATTGGCAAAACTACGTTGGCTATGAACCAAACGGCACAAAAATTGATAAGAATTGGTCATGTCCTGAGATGATTATGCCAATTTTTTTGGCATGGCGACCTAGGGCTACGAACCAAACACGTCCAGAGTTTAAGCTAGCGACGACGAAGCGTTCCCAAAGAAAGAAATAAAACCAAGACAGCTACGGAGGAGGCATAGCGAAAATGGTACCGAATCCTCCGCGCTAAAGCATCAAGATATGTTGAACGCTACCCTAGCACCTGAAAACGTGCATCAAATATTCAAACGCTAAATTATCCCAGAGCCCGGATACCGGAGATATTGTTTTATATAGCTTTGGTGCCCGTGTTGACTAGGAGGGCCTCGTGGTTCCCTTCTCGCTCTGGACATGTCCGATCGCTCTCGCCAGTCCGGCCAGATCACCGATCGACGTCAGGTGACTACACGATATTTAACGGAATATAAATTAAATTATGTTTATTTCCAACTATGTTACCTTATTTTATGGCTAGCCAACCTTATTTTCAAAATTTATAAATTATATTAAAAAACTACATCTCTTCTTCCCTTTCTTTCTTTCTTCCGCTCTCTCTCACGCGGCCGGACTGCCCAAATGAACACAATGCCTCTAGGGGCGGTGTGCGTGCCTTATATGCTTCATAAAACCTGTCATTTGGCACGGCAGAATATTCTCACCACCAAATCCCACCATTTTAAACGGAGGATTTTTTGCATTGGGTGTCGACAGATGTAACCTTGGGGTTACTTGTCGGTGATAAAATTTAAACGGGTTGCTCAAAATCTCAAGTCGAGTGGAAACACAAGACAGGGAGACCTTTTGGACAGGTTTAAGCCCTCGATAATGAGGTAACACGCTAGTATCGTGTGTTTTGGGATTATGTATAGATCTCGATTATAATGGGCTTCTCAAGATCGTATGCTGTGAAGAAAATTAGATGAGATGATAATACTATGGCCCCTACCTCAGATCCTATCTCCAGAGCATCCAGCATGTATACGCAATAGTATTTACAGATACAATATTCTCATCAAACGGGATTAAACTCTATCATCAAAACTATTCTTACCATCCAAGTTATGTTTAACCCCGAGTGATATCCGTCCTCTTCCAGTAGGCTCGGACCGTCCCCCATTTGCTACCCTATGGGCCTTTTAGGAAGATAACCGGGGACCATGTTATACACACCAGGCAAATCCCGTCGTGTCAACTAGTAGGTTGTGGAAACCCGTAAATTCAAACGGTAGATTTTGCCTCTACCCATTGCGGCTATAGCCCAAAATATATTTTGGTGGAAATTCAGATTCCGTCTAAGGAAATGGCGGTTTATAGTTTCCGCCAATTGTAACAGCGGGTAGAGTCTATGTATTTAAATTTAATACACAAAGAAATTTAAATCTGAAAAATAAAATATAAAATATAAAAAAACGGAGGAAACAGACTAAAAGGCCTAGACGGGGACGATGCCATTGGGCCTACGTCCGACCAGAATAGGGGTTCGCTCTCCGGACTCCAGTTTAACCGGACGCTGATCTAGCTATTGCTCATTTTGATGTGAAATACTCCCTCCGTTCTTTTTTATTTGGCGTTTTTAACTTTTGGGCACATCTTTGACCATTCGACTTATTTAAAAAAATTATGCAAATATCATTTATTTTGTTGTGATTTGTTTTATCAATAAAGATACTTTAAACATGACCTTTTTTTTGCATGTTTGCACTAATTTTTTAAATAAAACGAATGGTCAAAGACGTGCTCAAAAGTCAAAGGCGTCAAACCAAAAAAGCAGAGGTAGTAGTTCGCTACAGCTCCCGATATCACCGCTATAGTGATTCCATCTAAGATGTTAGGGTAAGAACTAAAATTGCAACACAACTATTATTTTATAGCCGCTAGATTAACTACTATTTTAGTTATATTTGTAGTTGCTATAGCATCGCTATTATGCTACTTTTTAAAACTTCCGATCAAACCATCAATTGTGTTTTTTTGTTATGCTCTATTTTATTATTACATTCTAACCTCAAAATGGTTATATTATTAATACAAAACTAATACATAATCGACTAGAGTGATTTATCTATCGTGAAGACGCAGAAGGATTGATTGAAGTGGACATATATTAAACTACAATATGGCATGCAGAGTAACATGTATGTTTCTGGTGTTGTTGATGTAACTAATATTGTAAACAAATATTTTATATTTATATAATTTTCATAGCTTGTTTAGTTTAGTTTAGTTTAGTTGAGCTGAATTTTGTTATTTTTTGTATAGACCATTACACAAAAATATTTTGTAATAATTTTTTTATGGTTTGGTTGAATTTACTCAAAGATCTTAGAGATAATTTTTATTTTAATCTTTTATGTCTCTTTTTAAAATTCTTTGTTCTTTATCTCAACTAAACTAAACTAAACAAGCTATATATATGATACCTTTTGCGGTAGTCTTTATGGTTTTTTTTACGCTATTGCTATTTCGCAAGCGCTTGAAATTTACTATTTCGTGCAGGCGCTAAAAGTTCCAGTAAATTTATATTGTTTTTCCATATTTCCATTCACTGGATGAAATATTGCGAAAAGGTGAAACATTTAGCGCGAGGGTTATTTGTGTGTTATGTTGTGTGTGGTGTCGCAAGCGATCGTCATCTTCCGTGCAAATTACGAAATCCCGCGGACGCTAAAAATTACAGTAAATTTGTACTGTTTTTCCACGTTTTCATTCAATGAAAGAAACGTTTTAAGATGGTGGAAAAAGTTCTGCAGGCAGAAGAGGGGACTGTTGCGTGGGGGCCATGTGAAAAAACTGTTGTTACATGTTACATCTGTAAAAAGTGCTAAAATGCAAACCCTGCACAATAGCGCAATTTTTTTAAGACCACGCCGTTTATATCGTTGGATGTGATATTTCGCTGCTTTTTTGTCCACCGCTTGAATCCAGGGCCAAGAGAGGAAACGAGTCTGGACCGTACGCATGCCCGTCCCAAACCTGTGCATCGACCTCAAGATGGCGACCGCACGGTCGCCGAAAAAACAAAAAAGCTGACGTGTAATGCACAAAGCTGTTTCCGGTATGCTCAGTATAATGCACATGTTCTGGTCCATAATACACAATGGTCGTGGCAACTGGAATTGAACAAAATAATCATGCAACTCAGCAACAGCACGTTAACGCGATTAACCCCCTTGACAGTTTGCCTTGAACGAAGCTACTCCAGTTCCCCTGCTACGGTTCAGAGCGAAGAAAAGGAGGTGGAGCAAGGTGACTAGCCGGCGATTGGCTTGCCGTCGCGGATTCGCGCCGCGTCCTCGTCGCCGGCTGCCTCTGGGTCGGCGACGCGGGAGGTGGAATGCGGATCCGCGTCGGGCACTTGTACAGAAGTAGTTGGTGTTGGATCCTGCGTCAGGGTTATAGGTAGAGATAGCAATGGGTACCCAAAATCAAATATTCGAGGAAAATTTAGTCGTATGACACTCAATTGGCTTGACTTGGTAAAAATGACATACAATTTGTTGCGCTTTCGTCCAGTGACACTCGGACCACGAATTGATTCGGTAGATGACATCCTTATATTTTTATTGATTTTTTCTTTTTCCCTTCCATTTAAGCACAGTGAACTTCCCATTTTGTCCTTGGGCCATCCCATAGCACCTTTACAGCAACTTATTTTCTACAAAAATCAAAGTAGTTCCTACGATATTTCTGAAACTCATGCAAAATTTATGTGTTCCAAGCAATCCTTACTCTTCCTTGGGACCCTAACACGAGTATGACACACAGTTATTTAAGATAGGTGATAGAAGGGTTAATAAATAAAAGTATAAAGCTAATGAGTTCTCATGTTATTTTCTAGTAACCCTAATGTTCCACGGTCTAACATTCTCTGGTTATTATTAGTCATCAACGTACGTCCTATTTTTTTCAAGTTCATTTCAAGTTCTCCGTGTGGATGAAGGCAAACTCGGCACACTGGCAGGACACGAAACACATCTGGGGTATTAGGTTTATGGCCTGAAGGGCAAAATAGGAAGTTCACTGTGCTTAAATGGGAGGAATAAAGAAAAAGCAATAAATATTATAAAGATGTCATCTACCGAATCAATTTGTGGTCCGGGTGTCACTGAACGAAAGTGTAACGAATTGGGTGTCATTTTTACCAAGTCAAGCCAATTGAGTGCCATATAGCTAAATTCCCTAATATTCGATGGGTATTTACTCCATTAAAGTACAGGTCAAGTATAATAATCATACTCATGGATATGTTAATAGGGAAAAATCTTCACCCACCAGGTATGCGGGTATGAGTACGTTCTACTGCTAACCATACCTGCTTACCCGTGTATCTGTAGCAAATAATAGTTGGCAGACAGCAGAATCAGGCTAATTGGCAGCACATAGCAATTTCCCAAACCCAGAACCGCAGCCCAAGTGCCCAACCGAGGTATATTCACAGGACTTCACAATGTTGCTCACAGCTCACATGCAGCTTCATCGTCCCTAACTAGCTAACCCAAATTCATTCCAGCCGAGAGGTGGCGACGCCCTCATAGGCGAAGCCCCTCCACCGTCGGCGCCGGAAGCCATCGCCTCTTGTCGTTGGTGCCGCCTCCTACCACCCCATGCCAAAGCCCCTCAACCGCCGCCGCTAGCAGCCACCGCCTCCTACCACCCCAAGCTGAAGCCCCGCTACCGCCTCCCGTCGTCGGCTCCACCTCTTACCACCCCGAGCCGAAGCGCCTGCATGGCCACCTCCGCCGTCATCAAAAGTCTCCTTGGTATGCTCCCCTTTCCTCCTCGATCCACCAAGGCTTGAGCTAGGGTTTCAGCGTTGCATGACGAGTATGGGTAACCCGTTGAGTACCCGTCGGGTGAAAAATATACAACAAGTTCGGTGTCGACGGTTGAGATATCGATCTCAAGTCGCTAAGATTCTTTAAGATTGAGATAGGAGACACGCCAAACAACGCGAACAGCAACGAACAGGAAGACAGAGTTTTTATCCTGGTTCAGGCCTCTCGGGAGAGATAATAGCCTCACGCCCACCTTTCTTATATATCGAGATGAATACAAGAGATGGCTCGGCGAGACGAACAAGTCTCGGCGAGATTATGGTGTACAGGAAGCAATAATGCGAAGATCAAGTGCCAGGAGCCCCTCTACACGCCGTAGGGGCCTTGTTTATATAGTGATGAGCAAACCGACCTACCGAGGGAATATCGGGCCGGGCTAACTATGAGATCGCAACGAACTCATACATGCCAAATATATCCCGAGGCAGATAAGACATACTCCTAGTCTTGAGGATCACGACTCCTAATCCAATCCGGGAAACCAACGTCCGGGTCTTCACGTAGCCGTGCAGAACTCTTGTTCGAGACGGACTCAAACACGATTCCTTGGCCACTACGCACCACGCCAGCCAGGAAGCTGTTCGGCAGATGCATATGGGCCGATAGAACCTTCCAGGAGCCGGGCCTCAGAGGTCGCTTGATCGGGCCGTCGGGAGTGGGCCATGGCGATGGGCGTGATTTAATCCCGACAGCTAGCCCCGAGACTCAAGTGGAAGGACTCACTAGAGTGGGTCGCCCCTTGAGACTCAAAGTCACGAAGAGGTATTTTTCCTGCTACAAAGACATGTAACGAGCATCGAGCAGTCATGGTTCAACCGAACAAGACTTGTTCGGGACCGAATAAACCGATCGGTGCCGAAAGCAACTCATTGCGTCGAGCGGAACGACATCCGTCCGAAGCGAGCACTCACCTTGCGCATACATCGAAAAAATAGCCGTTAGCGGCACTCCAACGGTAACTTCCTATCATTGCACGGTGAAAAGCAGTGACCGTTTTACCTAGCCGTTGTAGTAAAAACTAGCCGCTTTGGGACTAAACCGTTCGGAGCGCTTATACGGGACTATAAAGCACCTAAGCCGCTCATGCCAGCCACTGTTCTCGCGCCTTTCCTCTCTAAGCCTAATTCCAACCACGCTCGACATCAAGCACCCAAGCTCCACCACCAACCTTGCTCGTCCGATCCCGGGAAACGCTATGGCCAAGTTTCTGGCACTAGCTCGACCGAGGAGGACCGAAGGTCCTGGGAGGAAGAGGGCTACATTGATGCCGTGAGTGGAGGTCGCACTGGAGAGGAGGATACTCCGGAATCATTGGAGGAGAGTTCGTTAACCCGAGCGATTCGCCAGACTTGAGTTGCGATCCTCAAAGCGACTTCGTTGAGGCCTTCTTAAACATTAGCGGATTGGAGGTGGCGAACCTCAATCCGAATAAGCATCCTCCGGATGGCCGTCTTCGCACACTGTGCGAGGGCTATCTGAGCATCGATCCGCCGGTGGGAAATTTGTTCCTCCATTACTACTGACGTAACGAGGAGCAGCCCGCCGCCGGCTACTGGGTGCTACTACCTTAAGCTCCGCCACCGCAGACGACGGCCAGATCCTCGCCCCACCCTCGCCGACTCGATGGGCGCGTGGTGGGTGAGGTGGTTCTACTGACAAGCGAGCGGCGACAAGAAACTTCGTCTTCACCGGAAGGCGCTGCGAAGGAACCTCAATGCCTCGGCGGAGATGTCCGCCGAGGATTGGTACGACAAGGAAGATCGCCTCCTCGTGAGCCTCGGGCTCCGCAGGCGGGGAGATCATCCGGGACTTCACAACAATGTAATCATCGCCGCGGAGAAGGTCATATCCTTCTACAAGATAGAGGATGGGAAGACATCACAAGGGAGAGCACGGGTAAGTGCCTTTAAGACTCAACCTCTTCATTGATCGCTTTTCTCCAACAGATTTTAACGATTCCATCGCCGGGCAGAGAAGCCAACCGACGACGGGTGACCGAAGCGGGTTGACGCCATCTTCAAGGCGGCGAAGAAGGACAGCGAGGTCACCGCGAGGTGGCCTATACTTGTCCGAGGAACGTGCTTTCGTCCAAGACAAAGCGAGGTAAATTACTTACACCCATCGTGTTGCTAGACTTGCAATGTTGTTTAATGCTAAAGCTCACTTCGACAACGCAGCAGGAGGACCGGTGATCCTTGGAGGATCGTAGAGGACCTCTCGGGTCTAAGAAGGAGAAGGTGAAGAAGGGCAAGACCAAGGCGGTCATAAAGCCCAAGGTGGCGGCCGAGCCGACGCTGAGCTCGCCATGACACGGCGGTCGCCACCGTCGAAGAGACCACCATGGCGACGGAGCGCATCGAAAGAGACTAAGCAAGCGAGCAGGGTCACCCCAATGGAAGAGACCAAGCCCTCCTCCTCGCCGAGCAAAGCGACGAAGAGGTAAAGAACATGACCCTCGGCTTAGGCGTTACTCGCAGACTCACCCGCCATTTGGCGCTGCTCGAACAGTCGCCGAAAGGAGGAGGCTCGAAGAGGAAGTCGCGCAAGGAAAAACTTCTTCTTGCTGCGAGAGGAGTGCTTAGCTCACCGGGAGCTGAACTCATCGCCGCTGAACGCCCCAAGGCCAAAGCGGAGAAGCCGCCAAGGAGCCCCCAGGAAAAGGCGGAAAGTTCGGCGAGGAAGATCAGATCAAGCCCTCCACGACGGTATGTAGAAATCGATCTTTTGATCTTTCCACCTTCCGACCGTATTAGACTTAACGATCAACTTTCGCTCATCACCGCCCAAGAAGAGACCGCCACACGACGACGCCGGCGAGGCGCTCGGCGTCGCCGCCGCCGAGCATCTGCGACGCGCGTCACGGAAGTGAGGTGGCGAGCCTCAAGGACAAATGGCGGCGTGGAGCTCTTGCCGCCGGCTCCAGTGACGGTCAGACGACGCTCAAAGACGCGGTGGAGCGGTGGAGGCAAAAGTGGCGCGAGTGGCGCCACGGACTTGAGGCCAAGGCGATGGCTTCGAAGCTGCCAGGCGGGACCGAGAAAGCCGGTCTCGCCGGCACCTCGTCACGAGGCGGCTTACCCCGAGGCGACGGATTCTCCCATGAAAGGCGGTGAAATCCCGCCGCCAGGAGCAAGAAGAAGCGGCCGAAAGGTGTCGAAAGGTGTCGTCTGCCGGTGGAAACAACGGCGCCACCGAGCGGAGTGGCTCGGCCTCGCCCAAGACGTTGGGCGGAAGAGGAAGAGGAAGAGGAGAAGGAGCGCGAGACGAAGCGCCGCCGTCGCTCCCGCTCCCGAAAGCGATACGCCCCGCAAGAAGAAGGAGCGAACAAAGGCGGCGACGGCGAGGACGCGCCGCCTCATCCCAAGACGAAGGGCTTCGTGGACGATGGCCTCGAGGACCACTGCGTCGCGGATCAAGCGCCGACTTGGCAAGGTAAACACCGGGACCAAATTTTGCTCGGTTTGAATGTGTTGTCGCAAAGTGTTACGAGTAGATCTTCTCCTCGTGTCTTTAGGGATACCATGGCCGAGCTCGAGGATGGGGTTACCATCGAGCAGCCGCCAGATCTTGGCGTCCTCCGGAGCATCTCCAGACGGGGACCCAGGCAGAGCGCTCATACGCCCAAAGCCGAGCCTACCAAGGCGAAGCGAAGAGGCTCAAGGCCAAAGTGACCAAGGAGAGGCATTCTCCGAGGCTCTCCTAAAGGAAGCCGAGGAGCTTGGCAAGAAGCCGTGAAGGCGCAGCACCGCGAGGAGAAGCTGGGCCGCAAGTGGCTTGAAGAGCGACTTCTTGCGACGATCCCATCGGCGGAACCATTTCATGGAGGAAGCCAAGAAGGAGCAGACATCCGCGGGACTCGAGGCTAGGATCTCAACCACATGGGCTTCACAGAAGAGATCGAGGAGATCTGTGGGATGACGGTGAGGGCGATCTCCATGAAAAAAAGGGTCAAGGAGCTGGACGAAGCAGCTCAAGACGGCCGAAAGCAATGAGTCCAGAGGCGAGGCTCGAACGATCAACAAGGCCAAGACCGAGGAGGTCGAGGCCATCCGGCAGAGAGGCTGGCGCAAGCCAAGCGAGCAAGGAGGAGATCGAACGCCCCATTTGAAACAGGGAAGGAATCAAGGCTCGATAAGTCGTGCGCCTCAAGTTAGAAGTTGAGGAGTGAAGGGCGACTTGCTCCTAAGTAGCACCATGTTGTAACCCAAAAGGGCCTTGTACCGAGACCTTTGAGTAATGCAATAAAGTACTCTTACCTTTCTTCCCGCAAAAAAAGCAAAGAAAAAGACAAGAACGAAGCGAAACTAAGAGAAAAGCCAGCAGCTAGGAAGTTTAAGAAAACCGACAGAGCGCTTAGCCTAGCTCCGGCCCGTTGTGCATCTCGCTCGGAAACACGAGTTTGCGAACCCGAACAGGTGCACAAGAGAAAGAGCGACACCCTAGCCCCCGGTACGGACGATGCTCGAGAACCTAAGCTTGCGAACTCAAGCACGTGCGTAGAGAGAAAGAGCGACACCCGAACCTTGCTCGATTTGTGCCACAGTCTGCTCGTTGACGTAAGTTAGGCAGTTCCGAGAGTAACCGAACAAGGAAAGTGCCTCTGCCGCGGGGGGCTTACGAGAGCAGGCTTTGCCAAGTGGTCGCGCCGAGCAAAGAAGTGCCTCCGCCAGCGGAGGGCTTACGAGAGCGACTTAGCCGCAAGGTGGAAAGGCCGTGTTACGCAACCCTGAGTTTAGGAACCCATCGAGACTAGATACGGGTAGGGAAAAATCCTTAAGATTGCGGAGCCAAGAGTTCGCAAGACCGGCGACCATCAAGTGTTACCAGAGAGAAAGTAGTGCGAGTAGACAAACAAAGTGAAAAGGGCACAGAGGCGCGAGGATTCATCAAGAATTGGATTGAACTTTACATGGAGCCCGAGAGACTTGGACGAACTAAGGCGAAGTTTACAAAAGCGCAAAGCTAAGCAAACACGTAAAAGACCTACACAAAGAACTTACGGTCGGTCGATGTTCCAAGTCTTGGTCAACTCTCTCCCGTCCTCCATAGCCAGCGAACAGCCCGGGCGAAAGCAGAAGAAACGATCAGAACGGGCCCTCCCAACGAGGAGTTAACTTGTTGGCATTGGACAAGTTCGGACACGGCGCAGAACGAGGTCGCCCGCCTTCAAAGCCCTAGGTCGAATCGACTTGGCGTCTTGGCGAAGATCTTTTGGTAGCGTGCCATTCGACTTGTGCCCGGTCGCGTGTGCCTTCGAGGAGATCGAGATCGAGGAGGCGCTTGCTCGTCGTCAACTAAGTTGACCAAGCTCGTCTTGGGCGAACCGAGTACGATTTGGTGAGGCGTGATGGCTTCGCACCATAGACCAATTGGAAAGGAGTTTCCCGCCTCGCCGGTGTCAGAAAGCGAATCGCCCGGAGGACGGAAGGACTTCGTCAACCTAGGCCTTCTTGTGCTTTCGCGGAGAGCAGCAAATACCCGCCGTTTAATACCTCGGACTATCTGTCAGTTAGCTCGCTCGACCGCTCCATTGCTCGTGGGTGTGCCACGAGGCGAACAGAACCTTGGTACCCGGTATTCGCGCAGATTCTCGAATAGCTCGCCGGGCGGTACCGTTATCCGTGATCGACTTATGGGGAATCCCAAAGCGTGACCACGTTGCTTTTGAAAAGCGAACAACCGTTTTGGCGTGAAGAGGCGACACGGGCTCGCCTCAATCCACTTTGTAAAAGTGTCTATGGCGAAGCGGTGTGTATAGCCCTTGTACCCTTAGGGAATGGACCGAAGCAGATCCGGACCCCATGTGGAAAAAGGCCAAGATGGGGATCGTTTGGAGCTCTTAGGCGGGCTTGTGTGCCTTCCGGCGTGAAATTGGCAAGCCTTACACTTAGTCACGATGTCCCGGGCATCTTGTAACGCGGTGGGCCAATAATAACCCATGCGAAACGCCTTGCCGACCAGAGTTCTGAAGGAGGCGTGGTTGCCACAGGTACCCTCGTGTATGTCCCTAAGAAGGAACACACCCTCGCATTGCGAGATGCACTTGGAGAGAACTCCCTGAGCACCTTGACGGTAAAGGATGCCATCCATAAGCTTGTATGGAGCAAGACGCCTTTAAGTCGAACGCCTTCGGCCGTCGTCGAGCGTGGTCCCATCTGCAAGGTACCGGACAAATGGCGTTGTCCGATCCATGACTGCTTTCGATAACGGAGACGGCACCACATCTCTGTTGCCTCGTCCGGAGACGTGATTGAGGGCTTGTGAAGGTGCTCGACGAGCACCCTGCCGAAGCGAGGTTCGCGTGAGGATCCATACTTGGATAGTTGGTCGGCGAAGTTGTCCTTCACGGCACGAAGAGCACTTCAAAAATCGAAAATGCCGCCCAACTTCCTCACTTCAACCGGTATCGCGCCATTGAGTCATCGCAAGACCGATACTCCTTGTTAACTCGATTGATGACCATTGTGAATCTCCTTCACAATACCGTTGGACACCAAGCGACTTTGCGCTCTTAGTCCATGAGGAGGGCCTCGTACTCTGCGGCGTTGTTAGTCGCCGCAAAGTGTAGTTGGATAGAATATGGAGTTGCTCTCCTTGGGGAGATGAGAACAAAACCAGCTCCCGAGTTTCGTCTGCGAGCCATCGAAAAACATGGTCCAAGAGGGTTCATCGGGTTGCTCGGGAGCTTCACAGGATTTAAGGCAGTCCATTCAAGAACAAAGTCGGCTAGGACACGTGACTTAATAGCGGTTCGGGCGACAAATAACAGATCAAACTCGCTAGTTCCATTGCCCACTTGGCTATCGTCCGCTAGATTCCTTGTTCCGTAGGATTTCTCCCGGAGGAACGTGGTCGGGACCGAGATTTGGTGCGCTGGAAGTAGTGGCGAAGCTTTACGGAGGACATGAGCAAGGCGAGAGTAGCCACGGACCTCGGTAACGCTCCTTTGATCCGTGAAGTACCTCGCTCACGTAATAGATTGGTCATTGATACTTTCCCTTTCACCGTCAAGACCGCGCCACCGCTTGTGGCGTGCAACCTAGGTACAGCGAGAGCCGCCGCCATGCCGCGGGTAGTCAAGACGGAGGATTGGATAGGTATCGCTCGGATCACGGAAGGATCTATCGGCTTCTTCCGTCCACTCGAAACCATTGTGCTTGGCGCAGGCCTTAAGAAGGGCAGCCAGCGTTCGCCTTGACGGCGATATGGTTCACTGCTCTTGATATTCATCATCATCTTCCGATCACCATCGTGGGTTTGGCGCCAGCCTTACCGGCATCACCTTGTTCGGGCGGGGTGGGCATTGGGCCCTTGCCGTTGTAGAAATCTTGAGCTTTGCAGCCCAAGTTCTACTGATGGCGATATCGTGCCCGTAGTCTTTGGTGGAACTTGCAAAATCGGTCGCTCGGACCTTTCTTGCCTTGTCCGCCTCCCCGAGCGTGCTTTTGCCCTTGTAGTTATTGTTGGGCTTCTTACGCCCGTCCTTGGGAGGAGGTGCGCGATCCATACCGCGACGGTATTGTTCGCATCACCTTTGTTTTTCTTCTTCGGGACTTCTTGTCACCGGGAACATTCTTCTTGCTCTTCTTCTTCTCATCCACACCAGTTTGGGGCGGCTCGCCCTTGTCGAACGCCTTTTTGTCTTGAAGCGCGCTTCTGCGCGTTGGCATATGATCACCGCCTTGAACAGTCGTTGGCGGTCCAGTCTCATTGATTTCGAGATCTGGGTGAGCACGCTTCGTCGCGGACTCCGTTTTGAAAGCGCGGACAACAGATTCATCCGAGATGTTCGGATCGTGTTGCGGATCTTAATGAAACGCTTCACGGTTACGGAGGTCTCCCGTTCATCCGGATCATCCGTGCAGATCATCCTCCTTGCCCGAGACGCACGTAATGCCTCGGAAATTAGCGATCGAGGCGTCACAAAGCCGGGTTCCATGGTGATGGAACCCTCTGGCGATTGAACGACCACGTCCGAGCGGCACCCTCAAGGACGGTCGGAGGTAATTAGCCATAACAAGCTCGTCACCCCGCCGCCATGATGGCCAGAGCGTGATGGAAAGGAATTCTTACGGGTTACGAGTCCCATTGTACCTCTCCATGTGACCGGGCTTGAATTTTAGGGCCACCGGACAGCCCAAAGCTCGTCGGAGAAAGCCCTGCGACCCGAGCATATGACCGCCACCTTCCCAAGATGTAACCTAGTCTTGAGAAGGCGTTGGTCTTATTCTTGCGGGGAACTCTGCTGAAGCAGGATGACTCGGCTGGAGAAACTCTCTCGGGACAATCCACCACGCTCCTTCCTCGTGGTGGCGACGACGCGCTCCTCACGAGGGGACCGTCCGTGATCATCGCGTGCGCGCTTGCCCCTGTGGTCGCGATGACTACGAGGACTTGGCGAGCGACGGCGACCACGGGTAGCCTGCTCATGGACAATGATCCTTCGACGGTGACGAAGGTCACGCGATCGATCAGAGCTGTCCGAACCATTCCGGGCAGTTTGGCTGCGCTGCCTGGAGGAATTGTTGACTTCTCCTAGAGACTTTAGGCCTTCAGCCAGTCGCTCTAGGTTAGTCGCAACAGCATCGCCCATGCGGGCGAGGTCGGCCTGGTTGGTAGATCTAATCACCGAAGCGATGGCCGCGAGTCGTTCTCGACTCTGCTCTAGGGGTTCTGGGACCCCTGAGGCATCCGCGTTCGCCCTACCGAGTCCGGCCACGCGAATTGACCAACAGGGAAGCTTCGCCGGAGACTTAGCGCCGGCATGCGAGGTGGGTCGCGATTGCCGCTTACACCGGTCATGGAAACCGTGCTAAGGTCTGATTGATGGAATCGTCGAGGCTGCGGCGAATGACATCTTGCTCGCGAGCAGCCTGTGCAGCCTCGTCTTGATACCGAGCAGAGTTAATCTGCCCGACCTCGACAGCCACCACAGCCCGTGCAGGATCCTCAGAGGTTTCTACATCGGCCATGTTAATGCTGCGGGGGCCATGCGAAGGTATGCTAGACGGTGTCATCGTTGTGTCTCCACAGGTGGAATCTACCGACATAGCCTTGGAGTCTGACAAATCTAAACCGTCGTAAAGATCATCAGTTCCGTAGTCGTCGTCGATGACGGGAGTGCGATCTGAGGCTATCTCTGACATATAAGCGGAGACATACGCACCGGATGCGGAAAGTGTTCGAGACCGAACAGATCGATCTGAATCGACAGGATGAGACATCCGTCCTTCCGAGTCGTAGCCCTCGTGAAGTATCTCAGATCGACGGAGTTCGACATGCTCGTCTGCGTGTCCCCGTGAACGGCGCCCGGTGTCGGCGGTTGAGATATCGATCTCAAGTCGCTAAGGTTCTTTAAGATTGAGATAGAGACACGCCAAACAACGCGAACAAAGAACGAGCAGGGAAGACGAGTTTTTATCCCGGTTCAGCCTCTCGGAGAGATAATAGCCCCACGCCCGGCCTTTCTTATATATCGAGAGATGAATACAAGAGATGGCTCGGCGAGACGAACAAGTCTCGGCGAGATTATGGTGTCTGAGGAAGCAATAATGCGAAGATCAAGTGCCAGAGCCCTCTACACGCCGTAGGGCCTTGTTTATATAGTCTTGAGCAAACCGACCTCCGAGGGAATATCGGTAGGGCTAACTATGAGATCATAGCGAACTCATACATGCCAAATATATCCCGAGGCGGATAAGGCATACTCCTAGTCTTGAGGATCACAACTCCTAATCCAATCCGGAAACCAACGTCCAGGGTCTTCACGTGCATCAGGAGAACTCTTGTTCGAGACGGACTCAAACACGATTCCTTGGCCACCACGCACCACGCCACCAGAAGTCGTTTCGGCAGATGCATATGGGCGGATAGAACCTTCCAGGAGTGGGCCCGGTGAGGTCGCTTGATCGGGCCGTCGTGGTGGGCCATGGCGATGGGCCGTGATTTAATCCCCGACATTCGGGTACGGGGATAATTTGTACCCGTGTGCGGGCATGGGTATATTATCGTGTGTTTTTTGTTTCACGGATACAGGTGCCATACTCGATGGGTATGTACTCGTTGCCATCCCTAGTTGTAAGCGGTCCTAACGGTTGCTTGGACTGGTTGTTGGCAGTTCCCATGGAAGTGTAGGCTTGTGACCGAGTCGTTGACTACATCTTCCTAGGAGATGGCGGTGTCCCACATCTTCCTCCAGTCTAAATCTGTTTGCATATTAAACTATATGGTTATTTTCATCAGATAATCAGGTAACCATTTAACTATCCAATGTTTGGAACTGGACCGAGGTTTGTACCTTCCATATAAATTTGGGTTGAAATTTTTGTAATGCCTATTCACCCCCTCTAGGCAACATCTCAATCCTTCACTCCTCACCGGTGCTTCCTCGTCGTCCTCTATCTGTCGTTGCGGTTGCGCTGGTTTAGGGCTAGCCTGTTACAGCGACGCCGGGTAGTCCCGATGATGGATTGGCCGAGAGTGGCGACGGGATGCCTGAATCCGATGGCTCAGCGACGACGACAATGTGTAGCCAGACTCGCCCAGAGGTGAGCTTGGCCTTGCCCGCATGCTAGCCCCAGTTCAAGCGATGTGGCGAGGTCGGCATTCTAGTCGGTTCTTTACAATGTTCATCATTGCCCTTTATGAGTTTCCTCCTGCTCGGTTCTTCCCACCCTCCTATGGGAGTTGTGTGGTGTCTTGGTAGTTGCATGGGAGGCGGTTCCCGACGACCTCGGATGGTGGATGTGGTGTCGGTGTTCGACGACGACCGTCCTCTCATGTTGACCATCTACTTCCCCTGCATCATGGGTTCATGGAGAGCGGCGCTAGGCGAAAACTCTGACCTTTGGGTCGGTGGTGACGACACCTCTCAGGCATCGTTTTCCTCCTTGGTGGCATCTTGTTGTTGGTGCTCCCTCGCTACTCAGTTAAAACCTATTGTGGTCTTTGCAACGGCGGCAACCTCATTGTCGCTTCTTTGTTGAAGGCGTTGCTAGTGGCCTTCTCTTGCCATGGGTGTCCTGTAGAGTGTCACTTGTTGGTAGATTAGTGTCGGTGTCTGGGAAACGCGCCTCGGAGGGCCGCGGGTCCACGGACCGACAGACGAATTTGTAGTTGGAGTGAGGCCCAACGACAACCCTTCTTAACAGCCCGGGGCAGCGGCCAAGCTCACGGGGGCTCAGGCCGCGCGGTCTTTCCGGACTAAGCCTGGTGCGACTTGGCGATCCGGGTACAGATCCGTCGTACGGTAAGAAAGAAAAAGAGAGAAAGAAAAGGAAAGCAATACAAACCGTGAAGACACAAGCGATTTACCCTGATTCGAGCCTCCACTGCCGGGTAATAGCTCTACTCCAGCTCTTGTTGATTATTCGGCGGGAAACAGTACAAAGGTGCCGAGACCGGGTTTGAAGGCACCGATCCCGAGCTTACAGGGAAGTATCGGACACTGTGGCGACTTAGGACTACGGCTATTGCTAAGGAAGCTTCAGATTCTGGGTGTGCTGAAGAGATCGATGGAGCCAGAGATCCCCACTACGTTGAGCAAGCATCTCCTTTTATAGGCGCGGTGGGCTACCCGGAGCTGATACAGCGGGCCCCGCGGCTATCTCTGCTTTAGTGGAGGTGCTCTTGTCTCATTCCGGGGCTCTGTCCTGTCTGTGGCCTGCAAAGAGAAGCTGGTTGGGTTAGTACTGAACACGTGCTCGTCTGAGAGTGTCTATACGGGGAAGAAGCCTGCTTTAGGGAGAAAGCACTTTCCCTTTATCCCCAATATAGCATTGACTGGACCCAGCCAGCCTCGCGCCACCCATTGGGGGCATCACGTAGCGCAACAACCGTTGCCGCCAACACACGGGGCATACGACAAAACGGGCTACCCTTGTGCTCTCCCCTGTCATGGACCCTGGCGGGCGGTATGGTGTGACCAGCCTGCTGCCACCTACTCAGGGACAGGCGGGCTGCCCGCGGGACCCTCTCCCAGGCTAAGGATAGCCCGGGAGGTGCGCCACACTCCTGGCTAGGACCCAGGAAGGCGCGGTTGACTTGGTCAAGCCCGGGGATGACCCCGGCGGGCTAGACGTTTCCTTCAGTATGGCCAAGGGTGGCATTTTTAGTCCTTTGTACGCGCGGTGGGCCAGTACGGAATCGGCACAAGGCCCATCTCGGGGTGGGCCACTCACGAATCACCAACAATTAGATTAATCGTCATCGCTTGTGCGGTGGTTTCATTAGGATCGGTTTTTGGGGGATCACCGTCATTTTGCAAGTTGGTAGGTGTTGACAGGTGCATTCTTCCCCTGTTGTGGTGTCCGACTAGGGCCAAGTTGGAAGTGTTTTTGCTACGGTTGTTGTGGTTGCACGTAGTCATCGATCATCGTTCGAGTTATGTTGTGGCGCGGCCTTGGGCCGGTTAGCGGCATTTTTGTGTTGCGGTGTGGTTCGCCGCCTTGCACCATGCATGGTGTTCTTTATTTCCTATATTTTTCTCCTTCTAGAATGAATTGGCAAAGCTTCTGCCCTATGGTTTAAAAAAAAGAGAGAATGGAGTAGGAGGGAAAGCAAAGAGGGAGAGTGATGATCGGGAAAGAAGAAGGAAGGGAGGGTGTGAGTGGAGAGGAGTCTTGGGCTAGAATTGAGGAAAAAGTAACTATTTGGTCCCTGAATTATCGATCTAGTTCTAATTTGGTCCATAAACTTCAAAAATGAGTTAAAGTGCTCCTCAAATTAATATAATCGTATATAATTGATCCTTTGATAGATCAATGGGCGATTTTTGGTGGTTTTTTATGATTGGATGTTTATGTAGAGCTACATGTGGCAGTAATAGGTGACTAATCCTTACACGTAGGATTTCTTTTTCAAAGTTAGTTTTAATTTGTGGCCCCTACATGGCAAGGACTAATCCTCTCTTTTCCTTCCTTTCCTCTCTCTAGCTTGTCTCTCTTCTCCACCGATCCGAAGAAGGAGATGGAGCATATGCCTCCAAGCTCTGGCCCTGCTATTGCCGGCAAGCCCCACGCCAGTCACTGCTACCTCCTCCGTCCATCCTTTAGCGCCTTCTCCCCCTCCCATGTCTCTCTCTACCCCTTGCTCTCTCCCTTGTCCATCGAGGAGAGTTGAATCACTCTCCCTTCTTTCTTTCTTCTCCATTCTAGTTAAGTCGATCACGGCCGCCCACCAACCCGCTCACATTTACTCGACATGGGACGCGACAACGATCAGGTTAGACTTTTGGGTGAACTGGTTAGTACATGCAACTTAATATGATATCAGAGTTAGAGATCTAGAGTTTCAATCCTAGTATAGACGCAATTGTCGTCCACTCCTATTTTCTATGTGCTGAGACATGAAGGCTTCACATGAGGGAGTTGACACCCAAATTTGGCAGAAAATCGGATATTGAGAAAGGGTTAAATTTATTGGAATTATTGGGCCGAATCAGAAAATGGGCTTCATCGGCAAAGAAGAAAAGCATATTGAAGAATACCGATAATTACGAGACTTCGGAAGAGATACGATCTGATCAAGAGCGACGCGGTAAAACAGGTCGTATCGGTATCGAAATTGTAATAGTATAAATAGGACCTTAGGTCTCGAAAAATAGGACACATCATACTCAAAACACAAACTACTTTCTCGAATCCGATCGACCTCGTCGAAAGGCTTCAACTCGCAGGTAGAGCTATCTCGATGGGATAATCGATTCTCTCCTTGTAACCCGTATGCATGGTTGCATCATCTTGATCGCATGTATGCAAAGCATGTTAAACTGTCTCGGGATTTACCGATCTTTAATATGTTCTCGCATATTGCACTGTCTCGATTTGATCGATCTGTAATGTGTGTTTATCCTGCAATGCCGATTATCAAGTGTTTCATATGCCTTTTCCTGAATCTGATATATGCAACTGTCTCGTTTAATCGATCTTGTATATGCCTTGTTTAGGATCTTGCATGTGTGAATGTTTGCCGATTAGTATTGCATATACCTCTATTAGTTTTAGATCTTTTAATCGGTTTATTGGTTTACATCTAGACTTAGATTTGAATACTGTCTTGGCCTGACCAATCTGTTCAATCTATTTCTTGGTTTAATCTAATATATGATGCGAAGGTTTATCACTAGTATTATATGAAAATACTAAAAAGAAGTATAAGGTTTGTGATTGAAAGAATATTTACATTTAATTGCTCTATCTGGCATTAAGCCGATAGATTCTGATAATCGGATTATCTAAAGCCGATTCTATATAACCTGATCTAGCTGTTTTAGAAAGCCGATTAGGGCTAGTCGCTGACGATTTTCTCCTTGTCAATTTACAGGTCAAATTGACTGCCACGCTTGGTTTCTGGTTGCGACACAATCCCAAAGTTGACGCTTCCGCACGTGTGTTCACGAAAAGTTCATTTTTGTGTCAACAGAGGGGTATTACAAAGTATAAGTGAATTGCCTATTTTTCCCCATATTTTTTATTTCCAAGCTATCGAGTCCTTTCTCCCCCTCTGTGAGTGAAGAGCAATGCTCGTCAAGCACCTCATCTCTCTCTCTCTCTCTCTCTCTCTCTCTCTCTCTCTCTCTCTCTCTCTCTCTCTCTGCGCTACGCAGAGGCCTACCCTACACTTAAGCTACAAACACCTCCGCGATCAGCAACCTCTAGGCTTTAGTCTCCAGGCCGCCTCCACGACCACCTTTGCTCCTCCTCCTCCATCCTCATGGCGCGGGCGCGGCCCCCTCCTAGTTCTACCTCAATGCGGCGCCGACGCTGAACATTGTGCACTTGCGCTCAACAGTGGCGGCAACAACTGGTGCGCCTTCACGCTGGCACTCCAGATTTGAGCCCCCTTGACGACAGTGACGGTGGTGCGAGCTTCCTCGGTGAGTCGACGGTTGGGATGTAGTCCCCTCAATGATAGTTGACTGCGGTGACACAACTCCTATTGATGGGCCTCGCGGCGATGGTAGTGGCATGGCCGCACGGTTCCCCCTCTTCCACGGCTAGCACTCCTCCTTCTATCTCTCTCTCTCTGTCTCTCTCTCTCTCTCAGGTTCAAGGCAGACTGGTGCCATGATGGGTCAAGTTGGGTCAGGGTCGAGGCAAAATTTTGGGATACCCGATGTTGGCCGAGTTGGGTTGAGGCACCCGAACCATCTAGACCTAATTTCCCATGTGTACGTGTGGCTTCATGTACATGTGTGGTCATCAAATGTGCTTAAAGATTTATGCTCAATCACTTTCACATCCTCTTTTGCAAAAAAATATCCTTGATTTTTTTAAAAAAGTAAACGGGTCACTCTCCCTTCTTCCCTTTCTTCTCTGTATTACCGGTTGACATAACCCGTGTCCTTCTGTGTATTACCGCACTAGTCCCAAGGATCAATATATGCTAGTACACATAGTCTTGAAACAGAATGATACTTTGCCATTATTTAAGTTTCGAATACATAGGGCTGGAGCCCGAAATAGTACGACCAAGCCAGCATGCAGGCCGACACATTACACAATATGATGAATACAAATACTCGTACTCGCTAAAGTACGATATTAAATTATGGGATTTATTTAATTTGCAGTCTTCACGCCACAGGCACGACAGGCAATAGGACATAGCCTAAGCTCCAGGGTACTCCTCGTAATCCCCTGCTTCGTAGAGCTCCTTGCTCCCCTGGGATGGTTCTCCAACTAAAAGTTTTTTGAAAAGAAATACAAAAGCAAGATACGTGAGTACAATTGTACTCCACAAGTCTAAGGAAATAATGCAATGCGAAGCTCAGTACAAAGGACAGTTCTTTCGGGTTTTTCTTAAAATTTCTTTCGTAAAGCCTTTCTAAGGTATGCAAAATTCTTTTTGGAGAAATCATCAGAGTATAGGTAGGAAATCATTTCTTTCCAGGTAAATGTCTTTTGTCACCTTAGATTAGTACCTCATTTTGTCTTTTGAAAGGGGCGAGAAGTATAGATATAGTTACCATATGAATAGTCACCAAGCGTGCTCATAACCGAGAGCGCGGCTATCATGATAGTTTGTATAATACTCTGCAGAGTGTGTACACTTTACCCTCAACAGCTAGTATGTTCTTGTCAGAGTATTGGGGTACCAGCCAAAGACACATAGCACAAATCCAGTCATTCCGAGAAATCTACTGAAAACTATTTATCATTAAATATGGAGCACGCGTGGCCAACCCTGGTCATCCCCTGTCCAAAATTTATCACGTCGACCACTCGAATGACCGGATACTATGGCTACAAGGATCGGCCCGAGTTCCCATTCGTTGTTGTCTCGATTTCAAATCGGAATAGTTTTCGGTAGCTTCCTAGGCTTACTTACCTAAGCTCATCCCCATAGACAAGTTCCAAGGTTAATCTGTATCAGCCTGGTTCATAAATTCACAGGAAAACAGTCCTTAGACTGATACAGGGATAAGAGACTGCGTTGACAGGGTAACCCTGTACCCTAACGTGTGGTCATTATACCTTCTCAGTCAAATATTAGTTACCATCTACAATTATCATGTTATCGGTATAACCATATTTCCATCTTCAATGTTTCTCCCAAAACCAAAGTATCAAAACCCTTCCTAGGGTTCAATCCATAACCCACATAAAATTATACCACCTTTAACCATTATTTCATGTACTCAATATTCCCAACATCTATCAAATTTCATATGTACCATCCCGTGGCATGATTCATCAATTAAAGTATCTACTCATGCCATTCATACACCTAAGGTACAAGATGATAATAGTAGGGGGTGAAATCATTTTTTTTCAGAGATTCACTAATCCCCAAATTCATCCTTTAATCCAAAGTACACATGCGCATTTATTTCACAATCATTTTGCAATCAAACAGAAAAGGCTAGAATATGCGTCAAGGAGATGCCTTCAAATGTAGTGTTGGAAAGTACGCCAGAATGCAATCCAGTCCAGGGACACTGACATCTATAAATGAAAATATGTCGCTTTAATACATCCTGTGAAAAATGAATTTTTCAAAATGTGAAAATAGGTTATTTGGAAAGGTGGGACTTTTATATACTTCATGAAATTTATTTGGTATTTTTACGAATTAATATGAATTAGTTACCATTAATAGAGTATTTTTAGAAATTTAAAATCTAAATAAAATGGGAAAAGCTCCCAAGCGGCTGAGCGCGCTGCCGCTACTGCCAAGCGCTGACTGGCGGGTCTGGCCCGTCAGTGGCTTGAGGCAGGGTGCGCGGCGGTGCAATCCGGCGGACGACGACTTCTCCGGCAAAGGAGAATGGTCCGAAAGCATGCTTCGGTTATGTGCATTCACTAGGGAGGAAAAGGGGTATATTACCATGTGGAATCGAGCTCGCGGCGATGGAGGCGGCTCTGTTGGAGATGGCAACGGCGATGGGCCGTTTCCAATGGTGGCGAGCTCCAATTGGGTTAGGCAAAATGAAGAGGGAAGTGAGGTGGAGCTATTGGAGGGGTCAGGAGGTTGAGGGATCGAAGGGCACGGCGGCGCAGTGTGGCGGTGCTCGTCGTCCTCAGCTCCGGCGAGGTGGTGAGGGAGATGCGGCGGCTCGGTATTTATAGGTGAGCGGCGAGGCGAAATGTAATGCGGGTGGTTGGCACAGGGTGGGGAGGCGACGATGCGGGGTCATGGCGGCACAGTGCAGCGGCAGCCATGGCGATATAGCGGCGGCATGGCGTTCTTCGGGAATAGGCAGAGAGGATGGACGCGTGCGGCACCGCGGCGACTGCGAGAGAGGGGCGGAGTTAATGGCGCGGCCACAATGGCATGGCTTGGTCAAAGACGATGACCTTGTCCACGGTAGGGCGCGTACAGACGGCGATGTGGTCCATGATGGCGGCGCGTGCGATGACGAGGACGGCAGTGGTGGCAACTTCTCCTCGGTACGGGGTCCACGGAGGCGTTGCTTCGGCCGGTGGGCAGAGAGATAGAGAAGAGAGAGAGAGAGAGAGAGCGAGAGAGAGAGAGAGATCGAGGAGGAGGACGAAGAGAGGAGGAAGAAGGATCTGACATGCGGGCCCTATCGATCAGAGAGAAAAGGAGATGGGAGGCTGACCGGTGGGTCCTGGTTGTCAGGGCAAGGGGAGGCTGATGCGCCATGGGCTGGGTTGAGCGCGAGGGAGCGAGGGAGGTGGGCTGAAGGAGAGCGTTTCGGCCCAAAGCAATTTTATATTTCTTTTGGGAAATAAAATCCTCCAATATTCTGAGAAATTTAAATTGTATGTAGGTGCATTAAAATATATGCAACTCCAATGGTTTTCATCAAAATATTTCTTTTTGAAGAGTAAGTTTTTTGGATAGTTTAATTTGAGGCTTATTCAATTGATGCAACAAAAAAATCTTATAATAATGCATTTCAAAAATAACTAAACATAATCTTAATTTAATTAAATGTACTTAAAATTGAGGATGTTACACCTCGCCTAGCGCATGCCCACTGCACGCCGCCACGTGGCCACCTCTCGCTTCGGTGTTCCACCGCCGCCACATCTCCACCTCGACCTCTCCTATGCCGATGACCACCCTCTTCTCCAGCATCAGGAAGAGAGACCTGAGGGATGAGAGAGGGGAAGAGAGAGAGAGAGAGAGAGAGAGAGTACGTAGGGTAATGCCAACACAAATGTCAACATGGCAGCTGGTTGGAAGTCCATGTAAAAAAAACCATCCATGTAGACGCCCGGTCATCAAACAAACCATTAAAAAAACCACTTTTGACGTATCAAAGGATCATTTATATCTAGTTTTAACAATCCAAGAACCACTTTAACCTGGTTTTGAAATTAAGCCCCCGTTCTTTTGAGCTCATCTGAACGACTGAATAGCTGAATAGCTGAAATGACTGAATTTCGAGAGCTTTTCAAGATATTCTCGAGATTCAGATCCATTTCGTTTGACTTGCTTTTTAAAGCGTTACGACACCTTCAAAACAGCGAAAAAACGGACCCAAAAAACTCAAATAATATGTATTTTCAAAACGTAGATAAGTCGTTAAGCCGTTAAGCGGTTAAGCCGAAAAGAACAGGACCTAAGAGACCAATCAGGAAATGCCCATATTTGAAAGGCCTGGTTTCTTTTCCTAGAGTTAAAGTTGACGTTATCTGGTGGGCAATGAACCTTAATGTGCTGGGCCGTTTGAGAGGAAGGATGGACATGGTAGAGTTGGGTTGCTTTTAATTTACTTAAATTATTTCGGATACGAGTTAAAAATGATGTACAGATCCGGAATTGAAAAAAAATACCATGGATTTTTTAATGGATCAGAGCGAGACCTCTCAGGCCGTGTATGATATTTTTGCCATCTCGAGGTCATGCGACCAAAAATCCAGGCTTTGGTTTCAAATCTCATTTCTCTTTCTCATTTACAATTTGTTAAGAGTATTGTAGTCATATGTGTATTATATGGGTAGTTAAGTCATTTCCCATCTCTTAAGTTCATCTTTTGTACTCTTTATATTGTCCTTTGGGTTCAATACAAATCCACTATTACATACTCTCTCTCTATAATCTTTACATAGTATCAGAGCTGAGATCCCTCCAACTCTCGGGGGCAGGGCCTCTTTTTTTCTTCAGCTTCTCTCGGAGTCTCTTTCTCCTCGAGTCAGCCCAAGCAACAGCAACTGCAAGCTCTCTTAGCAACAACAAAGCAAAGCAGCATCTCTTGCTCTTTGCTTGCTTCTTCTTCCTCAAGCTGCAGCACAGCAGCGACCTCTTCTTCAAGCACAACTGCTACTACAACCTCCAGCGTCTCCCTAGCCTCTAGAAAGCAGCAGCGTGCATGGTGCTAGCTCTAGGACGGAATTGGCCTGTCCTATGCCAGATCCAGTCACCCCAAGCTCCGCCAATACCGAGGGCTTCCTCATCCACCATGGTGCCTCTCCACCTCACTGTCGTTTTGGTCATATGGTCGGATCTGCAGCAGCTCCATCGCCAGCTCTTCCTTTGTCTTAGGGAGTCCAAGCTGCGGTTGGATCTGGCAGCCATGGTGGCACTTCCAGCAAAATCCGTCCACATCCATGCCAGATATGGTGCTCCCAAGCCCGAGCTCGGTCGGATCCACCTCCAAGAGCTTCGCGACTGCCTTTGCTCCAGTGCTTCATGGTGTTTTAACCTCATTCTACCTTCAGCCTCTCCCATGTCATGACTGGCCGCCTCTGCCTTGTCGCCTCCCCACTGCCCGAGCTCCATATAGTGCATAGGCTAGACCTCCACGAGCTCCTACCTCCAGCAACTTCCTCGACCTGCATTCTTGGGGCTCTTTGATTCGCTTGTAGCCCTACATGACGCCTCCTCCAGTGCCTCTGCTCCCTACTCGAGCATCGCATCGTCGCTTCTGGATGAGCCACCTCTGGCCACTTCCTCTTTGCTCTGCTCTGTTCTTCATTACAGGCTTCTCTTCTTTGTGGTTGGCATCAATTGGCAGAGCAGCAACATCCTTATGGTCTCCACAAACTACTGCCCTTTGGACATACTGTTTCTACTCGTCTGGGTGGTTTCAAGCTCTGCTCCTATTAACACCACACATTGTCCAGCTTCTGTCTTGTCGTCGTAGGCTCGCAGCACCACTCTGCTTCTTTGTGGAGCGATGTTGCCGGGGGGGGGATCAGGACATATGCTTGTGCCTTATACATGCTGAGCTTGCTACTGGAGACATCTACCTTTGTCATCGCATCTTGTTGTCCATGCTGCTTGCATCCTTGAGTCTTTTCAATTCTAGCTTCCATTGTGTCCATCAAAGTCCACTGGTCCTTTGTCTTCATCGTTGTTGTGCTGGTCCCCTATTCCACGTCAAATCAACTGATTCATTGCTATCTCCTTTCTTTTCCCATTGCAGTTGCTGCCGTGCCTCGATCTTCTTGGACGTCATGATCTCACATCCTCGGCATGATGATGCCTTCCAAGGTTGTGATTGGCACTGCCATGCTTTTAGCTTCTTCCTCAACTTGATTTTGCCACTCTATTTTGCCACCTTCATGTCCCTCATGCTCGATCCTCTTGGTTGTCCTTTCCTGACATGGCTAGCACCGTCGGAGTTCATTACATATTGTGGAAGTCTTTATCTTCACAGAGACTTGGCTCCTTGGTCCTCCTTGGCCGTATAGATGGCCAAACGGGCGGCACGGCCGCAAGACGGCTGGGCCCGTGAGGTCGCAAGACGATTAACACGGGCCCAAGACGGTCCGCGTAAATGTCGTGCGTCTTGCGTCTTACCGCCCACGGGGGGTGGCGGCGTGCACGCACGCCTAATTTACAATCGTGCGTTTACCGTCACCGGATAGCCCGTAGGTTTTGCCTTACCGTCGGCCCGTTCATGAAAACCCCAGTTCAGATGCAGAAAAACGACAATGACTCAATTTTGATGCCAGAAATTACATCAGAGGTGGACCTACGGGTTCTACTCCTCTTCACGGTCCCATGACGAATCGCCGAATATCGAGTCCGTCGCCGTCGCCGAGAAGCGGCTTCTGCTCGCCTTCCAAGTTCACAGGAGAGCGTTGCTACCGAACAAGGCTTGGCGCTCCTCGTCTACCTCATCGTGCCCTTGAAGCTGCATGTCGTAGTCGATGGAGGTCGGGTCTAGCGCCATCGCCAGCGTCTCCGGTCACTCAACGGCGCCGCGTCGCTACCTTAGAAGCAGATCAGAGAGAGATAGTAAGATCAATCAAAAACAAAAGGTGAAAAAGCCAAAGTCAGATCTGAGTCATCTGACCAAGAGATGGTCAGATCTGAACGAAAGCAAGTTAGATCTGAGAAAAAACACCGCAAGAAATGAAGAAAAAATTATCTCCTAGCGAGTAGCGGCTACGCTAGAGCCTAGAGACACCAAGAGGCAAGATCTAGAGCCCTAGATCCGTCTCACATCAACTAGATCCAGATCAAGAGCACAACAGAGGAGTAGAGGACTAGACGAGACGCTGAGAGGCGAGCGGGGGAGGAGGAGATCTGGAGAAGGCAGGCCAGGAAGGAGGAGGGGAGGTGGAGCCGTGGAGGCGTGGAGCTCGGCTGAAGCCGAGGCGCCCGCCACCGCCATGATCATCAGCAGTGAGAGAGAGAAAGAAGAACGCCTCGCTCTCGTGAGAGACGTTAGAGAGAGGCAGAGAGACTGAGAGAGTGAGAGACGTTAGGGTTAGGAATGGTGTGGGGGCGGCGGCGAGGCGCCCTTATATATGGGCGCGGCGTGAGGCGAGGGTGAGGCGGGAGCCGAAGCCATGCGCCAGAGTTGTCGGGGAATGAAGGGGGGGCCGGCTCTCCCCATTTTGTACGGGCATTAAACGGGCCGCCTCTTACACGAGCCGTGCCATGCCGGCCCATGATCGTACCGGGTCATGTCCGTGCTGGGCCAAAATTGCGGGCTCACGTGCCGACCCATTAAGCCCGGCCTATCTGGCCATCTATACTTAGCCGTCGCGTCCCTTCCTCCATCGTGACACATCACGCTCTTTTTCGTGATGATACCTTCAAGGCTACGATCTACACTACTTTCTATGTCAGTTACATCAGATGGATGAGATCATTATGGAGTTTGACATTTTTCCTAGAGATGCGCACTTAATGACATCCCAAGGTTTGGACTTTGGATCTTCCCTTGATTAGAGTGTTTTTTCCTCCAAATGTAAAGCTATTGCATATGCCTTTTATTTGAGAGGGGGGGGGGGGTGGGGGTTAAGAGTATTGTAGTCATATGTGTATTGTAGGGATAGTTAGGTCCTTTCCTATCTCTTAGTTTCACCTTTTGTACTCTTTATATCGCCCTTTGGACTGCCCAATACAAATCAACTATTACACGCACTCTCTCTATAATCTTTACACAATTTACTTGCACCTCCATGTATCAGGGCGCTGCGCCTCCGAATCTTCGATGATAGCTAGATTAGATCTGGGACGTGGTTCACCCTGTGCTCCTGATCAATTTCTTTGAAGGAAAGACTACAGCAGCTATAGGTCTGTCTTCATACCCGCCACCTTCATCGATGACAAACCGGAGACCATCCATGTGGAGCTTTCCATGATGACCGCTTACAACGATGATGTGCTTGCCAGCCAGATCCTGAAAAAAAAAATGATATATCATATATCAATGTTTCTATTCTTGTGATACGCTCAATCAATTGATAGCTCAACTCTTAGAGGCTATTTTCAATTAATCCACAGATTATTATTTGGACCTAATTCTTGAACCACTGCGAAGTTTACAACAAAATAATTACAACTGCTACAACGGTAAGGCTCAAAATTTAGAGAAAACTCAGTTTTATAATACATAAGAGTTTCACATTGTGTGCATACAAACCATGGTTTCAACTAACATCATCTAAGTCATGTTTTTTCTTAGAACTACGAAATGTTTGTTTGTATGGTTTGTAGATGTAAAACTTTGATCAAATACAATGGAGAAGTACAACCACAACACTAGTCAGCAGTAAGTTAGGGGAAAAAAAAAGGAGCGAAGCGGAGTTAAAATAAAACTCGAAAATAACCATAGTTTCAACCAAAACAGAGTTATGAAACTTCGTCAAACCATTGTATCCAAACACATCTAAGTTTTCTGAACCATGGATTTTCACAAATCAGTTTTGTCTTTGGAACTGTGAAGAAACTACGATGCCAAACAGACCCTAAGCCATTCAAACATCCAAAATATCAATCGACGAGAGAAACTGGTGTGCTTTCTAAAATGCACTCAATTAACCTTCTATAATATGGGGATACGTGTATGCAGTGTTTCAAAATGGATTGGTAAACACAATTACAGCCAGATGAACGCACTGGAATAATTGTTGTGGAGAGAATACGGATGGCCTACTGGCCCGCAATTTTAAACAGAAACTCGTTTCTAACATTAAAATAATGGTTTTGATGCTGTGTGGTGCCTGCACATGTCGTCGAGTCGTCTGCTCAAGCGGTGTTCCCTAAGAACTACTGTAAGCAATTTTGGATACTGTGCTATCTTTCTTCTTTAAACAAATCACCAAGGTTATACAAAATGAATTTTTGACTAAATTATTTAATGAGGAAAAATGAGTAATCCAGTGTGTCGTTGGATCATAAGTAGTAGTATGAAGGGATTCAATAATCGGCAACAAAATATTACCGGATCCCACTGATAAAAACTAATTTTGCGATTTATTAGATTTTATCCAAAATATCGGCCAATTTATTTGAATTGAAATTTGAAAATTTTGAAGTGAAACGTAAAAAATTATAACAACTGCCAAAACTTGAGTTGAAACCCTCAACCTATGTGTTGCGAAGGAGTTCAGCCGACCAGCAGGTCGTGGGCTTTGGTCATGACAAGCATACTTGTTCTTTTAGTTTTATATTTAATCTAATTCAAGTAAAATTCCTCCGAAAACAATTTTTTTGGCTGATTTGAAAATATATCAGGGGTCCAAATAAATCGATAGTTATCGATAATCGGGCTCTATGGGCCGATTATCAGAACCATGGTAGTATGTGCTCACACATCTGGTGATATGATTCTAACCCTTTTATCTCCTTTTCAACACCTCACCAAATTTGTCGTCCTTTCAATATAAGTTGATTTGTCTAGACCTATGATAAGATTGCAGAGGAAAAATGCACACATTTTTACTCAGATTAGATGAGTCAGAAATCAAAGAATAGAAGGGTTAAGACTTAAGAGAGCAGATTCACTCAAACGAGTAGCAGTCCATGAATAATCACTAACTAAACTCCGCCGCTAATATTTGGTTTTAGTGCCACCAAACCTGATAATATGGTGTTATATCAAAACCAAATGATACTAATTAGCACAGCGTGAAACAATAATGTAGAAAACCTCCCTATTCTACAACAGCGGTCAAGCAACTTAAATACTGCGGAAGCACAGATAACGAAATGTGCGTGTACATATCAAAGTGTTTAGACTGCATTCGGAAGGCCACAGTCCAAAGCATGTAGTAAAGCATCCTGAATACTATGTTGGTACCCTTCCTAGAATAGAGAGATGGTAATATAGCGCAGCAAATGATGTCTACTTGCAAACTTTGCGAAACTACACAGGAGAGCATTGAAATTGCAACAACATCAAGTTAGCACAAAAACCAAACAAAAGTGTGATGTGTTTCTTTCTAATAACAGTGCAATAGGATCAGAGTAGCTCACCTTTGGTATGTTCCAAACATCCTGCCTCCCACTAAGCATTTGAACCTTTGGCACACTTGTGTCTCTATTTCTCAAAACTCTAAACTGCTCATTCAGATCCATAGACCTCTCAAGGCCAGCATGAACTGCAATGAGCTTGCAAAGAATCTGGCCTTCATCAGTATCGACTGCTACGTTTTCCTGCAATACAAACATAACATGAAACACCAAAAGGCCAACTCATCTTGCATCTCTACTTATATTCTGTACACAAAAAAGAAAATATACCTCCTCATGGATCCAAACCAGGTCACGCAGAAACATCTTGTGCTCCTCAGGTACCGCCTTCACAAGATCTATAATGAAATTACAACCACCAGTTAGAAGCTACTATGTTAAATTCTGGTGGGAAGTTTCCTATGAATTTGTTGATTGGTTTCATAAAATGGATTAATTGTATCTACTCAAAGAGTTATATTGCACTGTTGGTGAATCCGTGAATACCTTTCAAAGCTTGTTAGGATTTATCATGTTAAAATTATAGAGGAATTCCATTTTCCAACCTGAACTATAGTGTTTTTTTAGGGTCAATTGGATATATGCCACTCCTCAATCTCTAAATTGGATTTTGTGTGCAATGTATGCCATTGGAGTGGCATTTTTTGCACATAAAAACAAAAATCTGAGATTGAGGAGTGTCATGTATCCAATTAAACCGTTTTTTGTTAACCCTGAACTATGAAACAGTCAAAATCACTAAATCAGAACATTCAATTATCAGATATTGTGCAAAAAGCAAAACAACCCATTCCTCTAAAACCACTCCACTTTATCCAATATGGCAGGCTTATGAGGCATCCTAATAATACATGGGACCCACATGTGCATCCACATTAACGTCAACATCATCCTTGAAGCACTTTTATCCTTTCAAAATGTGGGAGTAAGTGAGGATTTGGGGGCCAGCAGTGACCATGGATGATGCGTAATGGCGGCGATTCCATTGGACGTGGCCTGATGAGCCAAATAGCATCTTCAGGGATTAGAGCGAGTACTCGCTAAACATCACCTTGCTGACACCTGGTTCCTATGCTTCCTCGTGATAGTGAAAACTCTGATGGTGAGGAGACTTGGGCTACCATTGGTTTCTGGTGGCGCTGAATTTGTTAGAGAATAGTACCTTAAAACCTACTGAAGATCCATATGCATGTAATTAGACAATAGTACATTTCTTTTTACAACCGATGGGAAAAATTAAACAATTGTGTATTGATTTAGCAAACTTGCAAAAACATAGTTTCCTAGCCACCATTTCAGCATTTCTTAAGTTTTGTAAAAGATTTTAAATATATATAGGGAATATGCTGACGTTTCGGGCAAGGGATCTGATTCTTGAGGTTTGAGGCCAGAAGGAACGGTTGAAGAAGTTTAGTGTCACGGATGATATATACCTAGCCTGTTACTTAGGCTCAATTTCGAAATGCATTGGTAGACAATTGAAGCATCTACTAATAGAGTAGGCAAGAAATAAAATTCTAAACTGACCTGGGCTTCCATGAGCAACACCGTAGGACTCAAAGGTTGGCTGCGCGTCGTAGATGGAGCCCTTGTACGGCATCCCCCTCGCGTGGTTCACCCTCTCCTTTATGACCCCGCCCCATCTCCTCCCCTGGCAGTGCATGCCCTCATGGCCTGGGCCGCGGGACCACCCTTCGTGCTCCTCGCTCTGGATGTATTCGCCCCAGGTTGCGGAGAACGGGGACCCGTCGGATGGCGGCGGCAGCGCTCCGACGAAGGCGGCGAAGGCGAGGTCGTGGTTGCCGCAGAGGAAGACGTGGCGCTGGGCCGGATGGCGGGCGGGGAGCGCGAGGAGGAAGTCGAGGACGCGGCGGGTGTGCGGGCCGCGGTCGTTGTAGTCCCCGAGGAAGATGACGAGCGCGGTGGCGAAGGCGTCGGCGGGCAGCTCGGATTGGAGGTTCGCCCACAGGCTCTCCAGCTTCGAGACGTATCCGTGAATGTCTCCTACACAGATCACCGTGCGAGGAGGAAGAGAAGGAGGAGACGACGAAGCCATCTCGCCGGGCGCCGCCGTCGGTTTGCAGGTAGCGGTTCGCAGGTAGCCGGTGGAACGTGGATGGCCTCCTCAGTAGAACGAGACTAGCGGGAGAAGAAGCGGCTAGAGAGGGGGAAGTTGGCTCCTGCCACGCAATACAGCTGCCACCCAATTCGTATTCCTCTTGACCCATGACACCTAGGCCACGAATTTCTTTGCCCTCCTTTTATTTTCTCCGCAGATTAAACCGCCTCTTTCCTTGCCTGGTGAACCGCGAACCGCCGGGAAACCCCACACATCTCTCACCGTGACCTACGGGCTACGGTTCATCAATGGGGGCAGGGGGGCAGTGGCCTCCGCGGCGGCAACCTCGCTGGCGACCTACGGGCGGCGGCGCCCATTTTCTCCGGCGGCGGCAAGGTCGGCCCCAACCATACACCCGTGTCATTTGATCCTTTCCCCTTTCACCTTCTCTGGCGCCCTACACAGGCCTCGCCGCATCACGTCTCCAGCTGCTTGGCCTCCACCACCGCCTCCTCCCTCTAGCCCCATGAACCGCTGTGGGCAGTGGCGCGTGAGCTCGTGGCCACGTACGGGGGAGCCATGACGGGGTCAACTTTCTGAAGAACAAGGTCGGCCTCGACTCTCTGAGTGATGCAAGGGCCAAAGATAAATTGACGTTAGATTTGGTTGCAAATTGATGTTGATGCTCTTAATTTGTTGATGTCGTATGTTAGATTTTGTAAGCAGGATTGATGTATGCCTTCGTGATTTGGTATGTGTTTGGATTACTGCATTACATGGCATGCCCTGAAAAAATTTGGCTCACCATTTGGAATTGTGCTATGTTGGGAGCGACGACAATGGTGTAAAAATCGGTCGCCTTTGCCGTCATGTTGCTCCTTACTGTGATAAATCCAAAGGTATTCTAATGTGATGCCATTTTCAAATGTGAAATGTCTGACTTCAAACATATGAAGAATAGAAGTAACGAGAACAAAACGTCATGAATTGTTTAAACTGAATTGATGTTGTCTGTGTTTCACAGTGGAGAACAAAATATGTCTTTGTGTGCACAAAAGAAAAAAGAGGATTCGTGCAGCTATTTAAAGCGGGAAGATTGGCAATTACCTATTTACCTTGGAGGTGTCTCCTCATGGGGTCTCATGCTGCTGGTGAGGTGGGGATCAACAGGGACGACTGCGATGTCGAGGTTGCCGTGGGGATCGGCAGGGATGGCGGCGACGTGGGGATCAACACCAAGCGGAGATGATGCCCTTGTCCCTGGTCGCCGTTGGCAAGGGATGACGGCGAGATCACCGCCGCCACGCCGCCATCGCCCAAGCCCAACGATTCCGCCAGTGAACGACCTCTGCCCGCACTCTGCTTGAGCTGGTTCGGCCGGTTTGCTTACGTTCGCTGGATAAATGGGCTCAAATGTCACATGGCAAAGCAATTCGTGGCCTGGGTGTCATGGGCCAAAAGGACTACGAATTGGGTGTCACTCTTCACCAGGCAGCTGTATTGGGTGGCAGGAAGCCAATTTTCCCGCTAGAGAGTAGAGACCAGGGACTAGGGAGCCACATAACAAAGGAGCATAGAACAATCAGATTTTTCTTTAAAAAACATTTAAAATTACGATTTTGCTTGATTGCAGTTCAAAATCATAGAATACCGTCATCCTCTGACGGGTGGTGACTCATGTCCATTCTTGCTTAATTCATTGTTCCATCCATTCCTTAAAATGAGACTTATCAAAATATAAAATCTAAGACTATTATAAGACTACTAATAAAATAAAAAAATTCAAACAACTAAATGCTTGTCTAAATATCCAACTGGCTGATTAATTTCTTATAACATACTCTATTTTTTGTGAAATAAGCTAAGCAAACCTTAATGTATTTCCAAAAGTCTCTGTGGACCTCTTTCGAATAATTATTTTTTATTTAATTCCAAATATGAAGCAAGTCTTCGTATCTTATTGTTCAAACTGGATACTTGAAATGCAACACACACATGTTTTTTTTCTTTTCCTTCTTTAACCATAAATAAATAAAATTGAAGTGTCTATGTTTTAACCAAAATTGCAAGTGATTTTATACCTACCTGGATCCGTCGCCACCGTTGTCGTGTTCTTTGTCTCTGGCCGCTGTCGTTGCCCACACAGTGAGGTTAGGATTCGGGATCGGTTCCCCGTGCCCTCGGGCTTAGAGGGAGAACGAGGAAACGGTGGCCAGTGGTGGGGAGGGGATTGTGGATTGTCACTTTCTTAAAGTGTACAATATAATTATCTCAGTATTCATTGTTCCATTTGATATGGACTAGATAATATTTCAATGTAATGTTTCGATGGTAAACTGTATTTTATGTATGGTTTATCTATCCTCTCCTTTAGCTTTGGTTGCAATGCACGGACACCCTACTAATTTATTTAAACTAATTAAAGTACACTGCATCAACATAATCAACATAATGAGGCTAAATAATAAGTCAATGTGGCATTCTCTATCGCATCACAGCACTCTTCATAAAATATTGCAACTATGAAACCCAACCCAGATAAATGGAAAGAATCATTCCCATGCATGGACATTTGGATTGATGGTCGAGATGGATGAAGGTCGCCATCAACTCTTATAGTCAAGTTTCTTTCATAGTACTTTAACACCCCAGTTTCCTCCTGAACCCAGGACGCAATAACATAACATATACTCTAAACTGTGTCACCATTTCGATTTGAAAACGTAAATCCACCCACAGAAATTTAGCATCACAATACATAACCAATGCCACCTATTGGTATGCATGTATATAGTCCATGATCAACTCAAAATAGCACTTGTATTAACACCTCCAAAGCTAGATCTTACCACGACAACGATGAGACATCTCTATATTATTAATGTGCCCAGTCAGTAAGCAAAAATGTGATATATTCTCCTCCCGTACATGCTACTTCGAAGTTCGCCTTAAAAACATAAAGAAACAAGTGAGTTAATTTTGCGTTTGTTGTATATAACACTTCAAATATAGATAATAGATACTATGACACTGACAAAGAACATAAATCAAATATTTACTTGTGAAGCAATGGTAATCAGACCTTGGGAAGGCGTTGATACAAATGACACTTTAGTGAAGAAAATATTTAGCTTTGTTTTCATCCTATAACAGTATAAAGTACTAACTATGGGTTAAAAAAATGTAATTTCAATTGGTAAAAGACATGTCCTTGTTTTTATCCAATGAGAATGAAGTCGAGCTTCACAACCGAACCTTAGTTCGTTGGGTTGCAACTCAGTCGCAGTCCCAACATGAGCTGTGGGCCAAGGTCTCTTGGACCTTCTCCCCCCAAAAAAGCTATCTCAATGTGGGGGTATTTCCTCACCCTTATAAACCATGCTCAAGCCCTCCCCACCTTATGGGACAATTCCCAACAATCTTCCCCTCACACATTGGGCCGAGAATGTCCGGGAGCCACTTGGGCTACCTAGGCTCTGATACCACTTGTCAGTCGAGCTTCGCATTCGGACCGCAGGTTGTTGGGCTGCAACTCACTCGCATGCCCAACATGAGCAGCGAACCAAAGTATCTTAGATCATCTCCCCCGAAAAAGCTAGCTCATGAATCTTAGGCCCAAAGTATTCAAGACCAAAGTATCTAGCCAAATCAGTCGTTGACACATCGTACTTCTTCTTGTTGATGGAAAATGCAATAGATGATCTATTTCGAGGGATAAGCAAAGTAGCATAGAACTCAGAAACCTTCATTCCAGTCAAAAATGCTATTACCCAAGAAAGCTTTAAGTCCATGAGTAACATTAAATCATCATACATCAGAGAGTTACCAAAATACTCATCTATCTTGTTCCAATAAAAAAATTGAACCGGTCTGATCGCATTCAACTGAGTGAGATAAGTCATATAGATGTTCTTCTGAGTAGAGTTAAAAAAGCATGAATCTAAGGGGACAAGAGAATCATAGAACCACTCAACTTCTGCCAAGGCATGAGTCTCTCTCAAAATTTTCCCTTTCAACTTCTTTACATCAAATGGTTCCTCTTCGTCTGACCCCTGGTTGACAGTGAAGTCCATATCATCCAAATCTGCCGCCTGAGAAGGAGAAATTACAACGGATTCGGGTTCATTGTCAAAAGCCTCTCCACCCATATAGCCATTGTCATTATTGTCTATAGGGGATATCGTTGGAGGAGGAACAAATGGGTTCTTGCCACGCGACCACGCCTTTGGTGAGAAACCTGAACTGATAACCCTCCAGGGATCGGTATACCTGAGCCAGTCCCTCTCCCCTTGACTTGGCGAGAGTTACCACCACTTGAATTTTGGTACTTGGAAGACATGTTGATCAGATGTCAAAGCAAGTTAAAACATTGTCGTTCTACACAAACTCCCCCTGAACTGCCCACTGCCACAAACCCAATAATTCCACTGATGTTCACAAGAAAGAAGTCGTTGAACAAACACAAAACTGAATTCCCCAATAACGACACCTACTCTCCACACCTCACCTAGCATAGGCAAGAGTGTAGAATTTTGGGTAATATCAAGACAAGCACACCTAGGATTGGGTATGATATTCAACAACAATTCTAGAGAAAAATTAAGTAAGTCATGGGAGGGTGACTTACCCCAACCGAAGAGGAGCACACCAAATTGAGGCACCATGGAAATGTAAAAACCCCAAACTGGCTAGACTAGGGTCTGCACCTAAGGTTAGGAGAATGGCTCAAATATGTGGATTTTTGGGAAAAGTTGCTATGAGAAGTGGAGGAGGATGGGGAGAAGAATTTTTGGAGGGATTAGGGTTTGTGGAGGTTGATCTGGCTAATGGAGGTGGTGGTTCGGTTTGGATAAGAGAGAGAAATATGGGGAAAAGAGGGAAGGAGAAGGGATAGATTAGAAAAAAGGTGGAGGAAGAGAGGAAGCTGCAACACCCTTGCTCCTCTGTGTGAGCCGGAACAGTCCAGCTCACACAGAGAAAGCCGGGGCTGCAGATTTTTGCGAATTTTTCTTTTTCCAATGTTTAGTTTTGAAGAACCAAAGAAAATTGAACACTGATGACTTGAAGAGAAGCGATGATATCGAAATACTTTATAAAATATGGCATACATATGCCTAACTTATGTTTTTCAAAATTTCTTTTTAAAAATAGGAAATATTTGAATGAACGTCAAAGAAGCCACCAAATGTCCAAGAAATGCCAAGATTGAGTGCTTAGCACTTTGAAATGTATGGACCTACTTGATGTTTCTAGTATGAAGACAATAAATGCACTTCTCCAAAAAACATAGGTCCAATAGGCAATAGGCTCAAATTTAATAAACTAGGTTTTTTGTGAAAGATTTAAAGAAAGTCACAAAATCGATACTTCTTGAAATACTTAGTGACATTTTGCAAAATATAAATTTTCATAAACATTTTAATGCAATTTTCATGCAAATAATAAATTCCAATTTATGTATGCACTTATAAAAACATTTTGCTTTTCACAAAAGATTGAGAGAGTAGGAGAGCATAAGAAATAGAAAGAGGACTATGTGGTAGAATTTTAGCATTGTGGTCAAAAGTTGAAAACTTATAAATAATTGCCACAAACTAACAATTGCTTTTTTAATAACATCTAGATAACTAGAATACATCAAGCATATGTAGCTCCCCCTAAATGTGACCACCTACTTTGAATAACTTAAGCCACATTCAGGAAATCAATGATGTTAAGATCATTTCTCAAAAACAAAAATTGTGTTTCATCTAAAGGCTTGGTAAAAATATCCCCCAATTGGTCCTTGGTGGGGACGTGACTAATCACAATGACACCCTTAGCGACATGATCCCTATGGAAGTGTTGCTGGATTTTAATGTGCTTAGTCCATGAATGTTGGACTAGATTGAGGATGATTTTTACCGCACTCACATTGTCACACAAAAGAGACGCTTTCTTGAACTTAATACCAAAATCAAGGAAACTTTGCATCTTGTAAAGAATTTGTGAACAACAATTTCCAGTTGCCACATACTCCGCTTCGGCAGTGGAAAGGGCAACCGAGTTTTGCTTCTTAGAATACCATAATATCAAAGACCTCCCAAGTATATGACATCCCCCCAAGGTGCTCTTACGGTCAATTTTACACCCGACGTAGTCCGGATTGGAGTACCTGAGCAACTTGAATTTTGCACTTTGGGATACCACAGTCCTACACACGGGGTGTACTTGAGGTATCGGAGAATTCTCTTCACGGTAGACAAATGAACATCTTTTGGAGCAAACTGAAAGCAAGCATACATACAAACACTAAAGGTGATGTCCCTAGAAGCAGTCAAATAAAACAATGCACTGACCTATAGAGTTCAGGATCAACCGGGTTACCTCCCTCATTCATGTCATGGTGAGCATTAGTTTCCATGGGGTCCTTGATCACCTTGCAATCCTCCATCCCAAAATGCTTGAGCAAGTCTGAATGTATTTATCTTGAGAAATAAAGGTGCTACTCTCCAATTGTTTGATTTGACATCCAAGCAAAAATGATAGTTCATCTATCATTGACATTCCAAATTCTTGCGCTATATAGCACGAAACTCATCTCAAAACTTCGAGTTAGTACTACTAAAAATTATGTCATCGACATAAATTTGACAAAGAAATAGATGTCCATCACAAGTTTCAGTAAATAAAGTGGTGTCCACTCGCCTGATTTTTAATCCCTGTTCAAATAGAAAGTCTCTACGTCGCTCATACCATACCCAAAGGATTTGCTTGAGACCGTAAAATACCTTAGTCAACTTATATACATGGTTTGAGTGTTTCAGGTCCTTGAAACTGGACGATTGTTCCACAAAGATAAGTTCATTGATAAAACCATTTAAAAAAGCACACCTAACATCCATTTGTCTAAATATAATGTCATGGTTGGATGAGAATGCAAGGAGAAAGCGAATTGTTACAAGGGCTACCACGGGCACATACGTTTCACCATAATCTATACCTTTAATTTGGGTGAAACATTGCACCACAAGGCGAGCTTTATTTCTTACCACCATGCAGTGATGAGTGCGATAGCTTGGGCGCGACGGCATGGCAGTGAGGGTGCGGTGGCCCGCGCTCTAGCAGGGAGATGGCCACCGGTGGGATTCTAGAGATCAGAGAGAGAGAGAGAGAGAGAGAGGAGGAAGGAAGGATTAAGAAGAAGATGAGAGGAGAGGATGATGGGTGGGCCCCGAATGTCGATGGGAGAGGGAGTAGAGAGAGCAGAGGCATTTATGTATTTTCATCTATTAAATCATGGGAAAAGAAAGGAAAATAGGGAGAAATGGAGAAAATGGCCAAAAATGTGTAAAATATTATCTGTCAAAGAATTTGGTGTGTCCAATATCATTTATGTTCTGTTCTTTTAAGCTGATTTGAACGGCTGAATGATCGAACAACTGAAATGACTAAATTTCAAAAGCTTCTCGAGTTAATCTTGAGATTCGTATCCATTTCGTTTGACTTTTTTTTTAAAGAGAATTCCATATGTGCCACTGCAAAGTGACAACTTTTGAAATGTGTCATTATAAAACGGTTTATTGGGCTCATGCCACTACTAAATTGTGATTCTCCGATATATGCTATTACAAGGAAATTTATATCTGATTATCCCTAATCCTCCTTCTAATCCATCATCCACCTTTACCTCCCTTTCTTTCTTATCGTCGTCGCCGCCTCCGTACGGATCCTGCGCCATCGCCGCCATGGAGCTCGTGTTGCCGTCGTCGCAGCCATGAGGGGAGCGGGCGTGACAATAGGCGACATACTTGGCGAAGGAGCAAGGCCGATGCGGGCGGTGGGTGGAGCTCTGGCAACGGAGGATGCGGTGGCATCGACGGTCGAGGCAGCGGAGGCGGCACGAGGAGGAGAAGATGCACTCGACGGCGGGGAAGCTGAGTGGGGAGGGCGGCGGCTGCGGCGTTGGGGAGAAGGCGGTGAGGGGAGGAGGCAACGCGGGGAGGAGGCGACACGAGGTGGCGGCAGGGGGAGGAGGAGAGGCGGCCAGTGGCGGGGAAGCCGTGGGGGGAGGGGTCCGCTGCGGGGCCGGGGAGAAGGGGACGGTGGGGAGGAAACCCTAGGAAGGAGAGGGAGAGAGGAAATAAGGATTAGGGAGGAAGGAGAAGGATTAGGACAATATTAGGTCTTAACAACGACATAATGAAATATTTTGGAGAAATGCCACTTTCTAATGGCCTGTGGCGGATTTTCGGTTTAGTAATGACATATATCAGATTCGGACACTTTATAATGGCATATATCAATTTTTTCCTTTTTTAAAAGCATTAAGACCCATATTTGAGACAACGAAAAAACAAACTTAAAAACCCAGAAGGTAGATAAGTCGTTAAGCTGTTAAGCCGTGAAGAAAATCAGAGCCTTAAAAATGGATCAATTTAGGTCTTGTTCTTTTATTTAGGTCTTGTTCTTTTAAGTTGATCTGAATAGCTAAAATGGTTGCATTTCAAGAGCTTCTCGAGATAGTCTCGAGATTCGGATCCATTTCGTTTGACTTGTTTTTTAAAGCGTTAGGATCCACATTGAAAGCAGCAAAAAAAAAAAACTAAAAAAACTAAAAGCATTTTTCTTTTGAAAACGTAAATAAATCGTTAAACAGCCATTAAGCTGAAAAGTACATTGTCTTACTGTCAATTTGCTGCGAGGCTCCGAGCAAACAATTAAACTGTCACGCATCGGATTTTCACCTTTCACGGATGCAAGCCTGCAACGCTCTGTCCTTCCTCCTCGCGCACGGGCACACGCCCACGCCGCCTTCCGCCGCCGGCAGCCCGCCGCGCTCGGTCTTATCCATAGACATTTTTCTAGGGCTTTACCGCTTTTCCCGGGTCCCGCGCGCACCCCTGCCCCTTGCGGCACTGCTGCTGCCTTTTTTAGCGGCAGGCTTCCGGTCGAGGGCGAGGTCATGCTGGAGAAGGAAAGGATTTCCTACTTCTACGATGGTAAGTTCGCTGTGCCTCAGTCGCCCCCTCTGCACTCACTGCACAACCCTAGCTCTCTGCTTAGTCTCTACTCTGAAGTCGCTGCCTTCTCTTGGATGTCTCGTCGGCTCGTCGCGCAATTTCGAATTTTCGATACTGAAGCCTTAGGGGATATACTACTGGGACCTAGTCGAGGGGTCGATTTGCAATGGCAGGGTATGATCATGGTTGTTGAAGCGGGTGCTGTGATTATACAGCAAAGAAACTGATGATATTAGCTTTCAGGAGTTATTCAACTAGATATGAACTTTCAGGAGTTATTTAACTAGATATCTACTTTCAGGAGTTATTCAACTAGAATTGGGGCTACCTTGCCCATTGGCCTACTACGTCAAGTTGCAACCCTAGCGCTTTGTGTGTTATGATGTATGCTTCGTCCTAGGTCAAATAACGCAGGAATAGGGTGCTGAGGAATTTCTGCAATCAAGATTTGTATGTTAATCATTGCTCTTGTCATCTGTTGAAGAGGATGCCATCAGGATGCTTTTCTTAAATCTTACATATGCTTATGCTCTTAAAAAAATAATCTCCTAAATGACTGTTCTTTCACACAATTGAAGATCCTTGAACAGTCCATTGTCTCCATGTCTCTCTCCACATGTTATGTAACCAACAAAATTGTTAATGCTTATCTGAGTTCCTTAGTTATGCCATTTGTACGAAAAACCATTGATGTATTGATCATGAAAACTAGTTTTCACTGTTGATAAACCATATGTTCAACTTTATACTCCCTCCGTTCCAAAATATAAGGCGTATTTTGACTCCACAAAAGTTTTTAAAGATAGAGTTTGACTGTTAGATTCCTCTATTATATATTATGAATTGTTACAATATAATATTGTATCAAAAAGCGCTTTGAAATATGAACAATTTGGTACAACTTTTGTATACTAACGATGCATATTATTTGATTTATTTATGGTCAAAATTTACTAAGTTTGACTTTTGTCCGGTCAAAACACGCCTTATATTTTGGAACGTAGGGAGTACTTGTTAAAGTGCTTAACTACTTTTGGGTCAATGCCTCGATGGGTATTTCAGGAGATGTGGGAAATGTGTACTTTGGGCCAAATCATCCAATGAAACCACATCGACTTTGCATGACACATCATCTTGTACTGTCATATGAACTCCACAAGAAGATGGAGATATATGTTCGTACTCATCTCTTAATTTCGTTTATTTCCTTCTTTCCACTTGTTAAGTGTTTTATGCCTTATTCTGCATCTGTTACTTCTGCAGAGGCCCCACAAAGCATATCCAACAGAGCTTGCACAGTTCCACACTGCTGATTATGTAGAGTTCTTGCACCGGATAACTCCTGACACCCAGCACCTATATGCAAGTGAATTAACTAGATGTATGAATGAGGAAATTTTCTCTTCTGCACACTACTCTTCCAGGTTTTGCTAGTTTCATTTTTCACAACGATAATTTTATTTAGTTTACTTACTGGGATCTAAGGTTGTTTTACTTGTTCTCCAGGTGCACAACTAAATTAAAATAGAAAGGAACATATTAAATTGATGTAATCTATCATACTATTTTTCATTTACAAAATACAAATAGAAGGATAATTATTTCCACTTTAATGAAAACTGTTTGTTTTATACTTTTCACAGTATGTGTACTTGATGATTCATGGAAATGGACTTTTTTATGGGGAAAAAACCCATTGAAGTTACTATTCAACACAATCTTCAATTTTTAATGCCTTTTGAGTTTTTTTTTATCTGATTCCTTCATAATATGTTCACTTTTTTTACTCAACCCTGATAATTGTTTTAGTTCTTGTTCGCAGATAATCTTGGAGAAGACTGCCCGGTCTTTGATAATTTGTTTGAGTTCTGCCAAATCTATGCTGGAGGAACTCTAGGTAATATGAAATTTACCAAAACTTCTTCCTAGTATATGAGCTCTCTAAGCTGTGGTTTATTGTTTTAGATGCGGCTCGAAGACTAAATCAGAAAACATGTGATATTGCTATTAATTGGGCTGGTGGATTGCACCATGCAAAAAAGTGTGAGGCATCAGGCTTCTGCTACATCAATGATCTGGTTTTGGGAATTCTTGAGCTTCTCAAATACCATGCCAGGGTTCTATATATTGACATTGATGTTCATCATGGAGATGGTGTTGAAGAAGCCTTTTATTTCACTGATAGGTTCATGTTTTGCATTTAAAAACATATAAATGTTTTGTATTGTTGATAGATATTCTTTTGTTTCCACCATTATTCTCTGATTCAGTTGCCATCTCTATCTTTTAATGTGGATGATATCATGATATTGTATAATGTATAACAATGTATATCTTCAAGGCACATTAGATTTCTTTTATTATTATTATTTCAGGGTAATGACTGTAAGTTTCCACAAGTATGGTGACATGTTCTTTCCTGGCACAGGTGATATCAAGGTAATATTCCACTAACAAGCTTCACAATTTTTTTTTTGTATGTATATGCCTTTAATTATTTTCTTTGATTCCTCCATTTTTAATTTTAGATATATAATGCAGACAGTATTTGGCAGTAGGTACTTAACTGTACTTTGTTTTTTTGTTCACTTTGCATGAAGCATATAGGGTTCCTTACATCCTATATGCTATGTCAAGTTGTCATATCAACTCTCTGTTTGTGTGAAACAAAATACAGATTCTCTGACTGTAGGTCGTGAAGGCTGTTGGTGTACATACTCATTCACATAACTGATAATACCAGATACTGTTAATACTTCAGGGAACAATTGCAACACTTCCCCTTTTCTTGTTTTACTCATTTGTCTCCTATCCTTCTAGAAGTTGTAAATACTAATTATTGCACTGGATGTTTATTGTATGTGTTTGACATTGTTCATACTAATAAAGGGCAATGTTGATTGTTTTATGCATGTAATTAATTGAATTGTTTGCCATCTGAGTAGAGAACAAAAAAAAGGTGATCGATGAAACTGTTGCGGGTCATGTTTGAACTATTACTTGAAGCTTCATATTGTTGACTGTGCCTTGGTTCATGATTTCTTTATTTTGGCCAGTGATGCTGTTTTTTCATTGCACATATTTTATGAGCGCTTCTCAATGAACGAAGGGTTTCCCTATGTAACTATATTAGATTGAGCAGTGGATTCTTCAATCAAAATTTCATCATTAAATGGAGGCAATGGTGTACAACTTCCAAAATAGAGAAAAATACAGGGTTTATGTACATGCTGGAAACAGCTGACACTTAACAGAGCTTGCATCTCGCTCTGCCTACGAATAGTCGCATGTCAAATGCTGTTAATTAATGATGCCACCTTTGGTTTTATATGGCTTAAGTTTAAATGGATATGCTCTTTGTACTGATTCACCCAACTGTTATTTGAAGGATATAGGAGAAAGGGAAGGAAAATACTATGCTATCAACATTCCACTTAAAGATGGGATAGATGACACAAGCTTTACTCGGCTTTTTAAAACGGTAAACACACATGATGAATGTTCCCTGTATTCAGGTTGCAATTATTTAGTCTACTCAAGTCACGTAACGCTTATCATGTAGATTATTGCCAAAGTTGTTGAGACATATTTGCCAGGTGCTATTGTTCTTCAATGTGGGGCTGATTCATTGGCACGGGACCGCTTAGGGTGCTTCAATCTCTCCATTGAAGGTTCCATTGTTCTTAAACCTGATAATTACTCAAAATATATTAAGCAAAACTGTCATCTAGATGTATATAATTAGTTGACAGTGTTTACTATTCTTGGATGAGCTTCTAGAGTCCATGGGGTACTTTTGGGGCAATCGTGAACCATTGAACCTCATCATCTTAATTATGTAGTTGTCACTGTTTGGGGGTTTTCTTGAATTGATGGTGTCTGGGGTTCCATTGAACTTTGCCTGGGCCCTGGGGTTCCATTGAACTTTGTGCCTAGTTTGTTGATCTAAGTTTTACCTGAATGATCTATTAGTACTTACAGTTTCATATCTGATCAAAAACAGGACATGCTGAATGTGTAAAGTTTGTCAAGAAATTCAACATTCCGCTTCTGGTAAGGGAGAAAACTATTACTGTATAATTTCCTCTTTTTTTCTGGATATTCATTTATTTTTTATCATGCAGGTAACTGGAGGCGGTGGATACACCAAAGAGAATGTAGCGCGCTGCTGGGCTGTTGAAACTGGGGTCCTTCTAGACACGGAGCTCCCAAATGGTATCTCATTTCTTTGTTCCTTTGCAATTTTTGTCTTTTGAACTTTTGCATTAGTTATAATAGCTAGTAGTCCCTTGATGCAATGGTCATTTTTCTAGTATTTTTTTTCCGTCTTCCTCCATCAATTTAAGGTGAAAAAACAAATCGATCAAGTGTTCTGTTGAAAGTTCTGCAATAAATTCTTATGGTTGCATGATGTGGAGTTTTAAATATCACTTTTTTGCAGAGATTCCAAACAATGAATACATTGAGTACTTTGCTCCAGATTATACATTGAAAGTACAAAATTTGAACATGGTATGCAACCTTTCTATATTGGATCTTCTTCTACCCTATGCCTGCCTGGTGTGAGACAGATAATTAGTTTCTGTCAGGTGCATCTAGCCTTTTAATTGCTAAGCATGTTCCAATTGTTTGGAGATCTATGATCGTTTTGATGTTTTGGCAGCTTGATTTTTTTATTGCTAGCCAGCCTCATTTCTTCTCTTGAGGATTTATAACCACCCTATTCTTATTGCCTAATGGAAGCAGGACAACCTAAATAGTAAGTCCTATCTCAGTTCGATCAAAGTGCAAGTGATGGAGAGTTTGCGGGCCATACAGCATGCACCTGGTGTTCAGATGCAAGAGGTAAGTTTGCATTACACTGACATGATGAAGCTTCCTAATTGAAACTGGGTTTAAAAAATTTGGATACTAGCTAGGGAAAACAATATCAGTATTTTTTTTTTTTATTGGTGGCTTCCATCAAGGTAGTCTATGTTTTGCTGAACAGGGATCAATACCGTGAATCATTTTGCAGGTTCCACCTGATTTTTTTATCCCAGATATTGATGAAGACGAGCTGGATCCTGATGAGCGTGTTGATCGTAAGTGAACTAGCACGCCCTATAGTGTTCATATAGATGATAAATGATTTATTCAGGAACTTGTCTTTTTTTTCCTTTGAGGAAAAGGAACTTGTCATTGAAGCATGTGCACGGCAAATCCTTGATCATTTTGCATTTTCGTTTTAAAAAATAAATGTGATGATTTTATTTTTATTGACTGGCATGCTTATATTGCATAAATTCTCAGCTTAAATGTTTTGAAACTTTCCTGTTGAAACACAACTTGTTTCTAATTTCTGTTGTCTTGTTCCTCATTCTTGGAGCTGTTCTTTATCTATCATATTTGAACTTTGTCATTGCACTTGTTACAGAACTGTGTAATATATTGTGCAGAGCATACCCAAGATAAGCAGATTCACCGTGACGATGAGTACTATGAAGGTGACAACGACAATGACCATGACGACGGGGCACATTGAAATTTTTCCTTGGAGGCTGGGTCTTTGCTGCTGCTGTTCTGCAGTTCAACAATTTACGGGGTGGTTTGTTAACATGTTTAGCATTAACTGTACGAGGGATAAGCATTATAGGGGTATCACTTTTTTGCGTGCTCGAGGGCAAATCGCTTGGGGTTTTATGTATTTTGACAGGATAATGATACTGTATGTGTTCATGTGCATCTGATGGTCTCAGCTTACTTTGGCTCTTTTTTCTGTCAACTTTTGGTCTCGAAGCGAACAATTTGGCAATCATTCGCAAGGTGACAAACACTCGTCATTGCATGCTTCACATTCTCCTTCCAGGAGATGTTACGCCCCAGCCTTACCGTGATTGTTCCTATTAAAAAATCATAAGAAAATGTAGCGTTTTTTAAAATAGGTTGACCTCTACTTATTGTTAATCGAGATTTTTGCAAACTTTTGAGGCAAATATATATTCCTCCGATCTTTTTTTGAAAAATGTGAATTCGTGAAGTTACTTCTAGATAACTATCTACTGCAACTTATAGTTCTCTTTGATTTATGGTTTGGATTAGTTTTGTTTAGTTAAGTCAAAATTTATCATTTCTTACCCAATATTCGTTGTAATGTTTTATAATAGTTTTGTCAAAACTTTGTAAAGCTTATTTTAAAAAACTTAAAAATAATTTTTTTAGGCCACCCATGATAGCGAAAATTAGGAGGCGGCGTGGCGTGGGGAGGATGGAGGGAAGTGTGTCGGGTGGCATATGAGTGGGAAGGAAATTCTCTATGGGGGCACTGCACGCCCTCGTTGGTGCGGCCACGCCTGATTTGTTACACGTGTCTCCGTAAGCCGGATCTCAAAGCAGTGCCTGAAGCAGTGAAAAAACCTAGCGTGTTTCCTCCCGCCGTAGGTATCTTCTCCCGTTTCTCCCCTAACCCTAACTGGTTGCTACCGCTGGCGGCGGTGGCGGCGTTGAGTCGGCTGGCTGCCACCGTAGCCTCCGCCCCGCCGCGGCCTTATCGTTCTCCGCAGTCCCCTCCACCTCACCGTTGAGCCGTCACCTCCGCCTCGTCATCCTCAGTTGCACGAGGCGCCTCACCACCGATGCCGCCGCCCCTCGTCGTCCTCTGCCGTCGCCTCCGCAAGGTGGACGCCACCATCGACCTGGAGGTAACCTTACCTGTTGGCATGGATTCGGCCACCACCGCTGCCATGGAATCGGTCGTCGCCCCCGCCATCGAGTCAGCCACCATCTCTGTCATGGATCCATTCCCTGATATGGCGTCACCGTCAAGGTCAGTTCAACAACCTCAAGTTGGAATAACTTTCAAATCAGAGGATGAAGCCTATGAGATGTATAATTTGTATGCCCGAAATATTGGATTTAGCATTAGAAAAGGCCACACAAAGCGGAGACGAGATGACACCATATCTGTGAAGGACAACGGAGTAATCACTTATTACATGATACTTTGAAAGAAAATGCTAGTACTAGGACATCTTGCAAGGCACGTGTGTAGTTCAAAATTTGTAAAGAGGGTATTTTGACATTGCAAAGAGTTGTGCTTGATCACAATCATTATCTTGCTAGTCCAAACAAGGTTCACCACCTGAGGTCCCAACGATGCATTGAAGATGTGGATAAATAGCTAATTAGTCAAATAAGAGATGCTGGATTAAAGCTAGCTCAAGTGTATGAGTTTTTCAAGAAGTGGTATGGAGGAACTGAGAATGTGCCGTTTACACAGTTGGATTGCAATAATCAGATAGGTCGTGAGCGCAAGAAATATTTGGCAGCCAATGATGCTCAGACGATGCTGGAATTCTTGAAGAATAAATAGTTGGTGGATCCTAATTTTTTTATGCCATACAGTTAGATAAGGAGGATGGTCGGTTAGCTAATTTCTTTTGGACAGATGGCCAGTCTATCATAGATTATGCATGCTTTGGTGATGCTTTGTCATTTGACGCTACATTTGAAACTAACAAGTTTCAAATATCTTTTGCTCCAATCCTTGGAACAAACCATCATAGGCAGACAATTATTTTTGAGGCAGCCCTACTATATAATGAAACAATTGAATCATTTGTTTGGCTCTTTAGGACATTTCTAGAAGCAATGTCTAGCAAGCATTCTAGCACAACTTTCACTGACCAATGTGCTACAAATGGCAGTAGCAATCAACATTGTGTTCCCAAATACAAGCCATCGTCTCTGTTTAAGGCACATTTATCAGAACGCTGCTAAACATCTTAGTCATGTAATATATAACCATCCTCGGTATCTTGCTGATTTCAAAAGATGTGTGTATGAATAAAGGTCAGTGGACAACTTCAACAAGATATGGCATGAGCTGTTGACTAGTTATAAACTTGAGGACAACTCATGGCTACAAAATCTCTATAAATTGCGGGAGAAGTGGACTTCAATCTTCCATGACTCCTTTACCGCTGATATGACCTCAACACAAAGGAGTGAAGGTATGACAATGTTTTCAAGAAAAGGTTTCGTAGAAAATTCTGCCTTTCAGAGCTTATAAAGCAATGTGAGAAATGTGCCACTAGCTTCCGTGAAAATGAATTGCATGCAGACTATAAGTCACGGCACTCTAGCCCAATTATTTGCATACAACATCCTATGTTGAAGACGGCTGCAGAGTCATACACAAGGAGGCTATATTCAGATTTTGAGGAGCAATTTAAAGATCAATTTTCGATCCCATGCAAATTGATAGAATCTAAGAGGACCATGAAGGTTTACAAGGTCATGCCTATGAAATTTCAAGATGAAGCAACAATTATTTTTGACTCTGCTGCTCTTACTATTTCATGTTCATGCAAAAAGTTTGAAACCATCGGTATGTAAACACATCCAGCTACACATCATTAATGAAGTTAATTTTTAATTTCTTAATGAGGCAATAGTTTCTTTATGCAGGTTTATTGTGCAAGCACACTCTTAGTCTTCAATATTAATGAAGTTTTTGACTTGCCATCTCAATATATCCTCAATAGGTGGACAAAATATGCAAAACGAGGATATTTTTATCACAAGCAAGGAAATGAAAATGAAACTTTAAAAACACATGCCGCACGTATCTCTTGAAAGGCAACATCTATTGCTTTGAAGTGTTCGGTTTCCAAACAACTTCTTGATTATTTTGAAAAAGCTATAGATAGGTTCAATTTGGAGGCAGATAACTCACTAAGCCAAATACCTACCAAATCTTATGGGACTGCTCAAAGTTCAAATGAGTGTTCTCAAGACATGCTACTCCCTCCGTCCAGTATTCATCTATGTATTTGGCTTAGGCACCAAGACCAAGGTTTGATGAAATCACAACTTAATCTAATTAATTTCACAACGGCCGCATTGAGCTAGCCGCGCATCGCCTCGACTTCTGATGCCATCCCTGCGTCTCGCGCTCCCCGCATAGCATGAAACGCCATCCCGCGTCGCGTGCTCGTCCGTGTGAAAATGCATGCATGCAAAAAAATGCGTTGCGAGCTTAGCGAAAATGATTAGGCCGCTCTAATCAGTTGCATGCATGCAAAAAATTTCCTCGTGCGCAAGTCCGGCTTGAAAAAATTTGCATGTGCCCGCGAAAGTCTACCGCGCAAACAAGCAGCCGTTTTGGGTCGTCCGCTTCATCGTCGCCCGACCGAAGTTGCATGCATGCAAAAATTTTGCGTCGCGCGCTCGTCCAGCTTGAGAGCAGAAAAATTTTGTGTCGCGCGCTCGTCCAGCTTGAGAGCAGAAAAATTTGCGTTGCGCGCTTGGACTTGAGAGCAGACAAAACTAGCGCGCACTGATCCGGCTTGATAGCGCCAGTGCCATGGCACTATATATGCTTGATAGAGCCATGAACTTGATAGCGCCAATGCTTGTCCCTGCCATGGCTGCCTTAGCTTTTGATCTCAATCTTGAGCCACCTGATTGGGGCTTAAACGAGCCCATTGATTGGAATGCCATTGATGATTGGCAAGGTCATGCTCATGAGCTCGATCATCACATGGTGTGGGATGATGGCGACGAATTGAACGCTGGTGATGGGGCTGGAGATGAACAAGTAGAGGTAGGATTGGAGGATCAAGTGCATGATGCTAGCCATGGAATTGATCTGAATTTGGGTACTCCTTTCTTCAAGCTGTTGTTTGCTTAAAACGCTCGGCTTGCATGCGGAGGGACGGATTGCATGCATGCTAATTAAAACTGATCGTTAATCGAACAGATGCATCTACTTGGGACGCGCACGCTAATTAAACGCTATGCTAATTAAACGCTCGAGGCACGCGCAGCCGTAAAACAAATGGACGCTGCCAACGGCTAAGTAGTATATGTAGATCCGCTGATCTTTCCTGGACGGAGGGAGTAGCTAGTAAGGTATCTTTTAGAGTTCCCACTCTCATAACAGAAGCAAAGAGAAAAAGATCCAAAGATCCACTTGAAAAAAAGAAGGGAAAGAGTACAAACACTTCCAAAAACAAGAAAAAAAAAGGCAACGCTACATTGCTTTTACCTACATTGTTGAACATGCCCTTTTCCCATTTCCTTTTATTTTTCATTCTCTGACATGTGTGTAAAATTTATAGAAGGAGATCCAGAAAATACAACACACAGTAGGAAAGTTGTGCCAATGACCAATCCTCAAGGGGTTTCCTCGTCCATGATGCCTCCTTTGATCCAAGGAGAATATACAAGCTTGGTATTTGGATTTAGAGATGAAGCTGCATCTATGTTGTCCATTGCTAGAGAGTTAAGTTTCAATGAGATGTAATGCTATTATGTACTGTGATATAACTTTAGGTCAGTTATGTGCACTTGTAGTTCATGCCTTACTTAAGACTTGTATTGCATTGCTTATTGTGCTATTAATGAAGCTGAACTAACCTGCAAAAGTGCAAAGCGAACATGCTAATTTATGCATGGTGTGCGAGTATATCTTGGCCTGATGGATGCATATGTATAAATGTTTTTGACTGCAAGTACTGTACAGAACATTCAAACAGTTCCTCTGATGAATATACTAGTATTCATTTTAGAATAGAACAATAATTGTTCACACAAACCTTCATTTCATTTCAAATGTCTTGCTGTGCTACAATCGCGACCGTACAAAAGATCAAAATTTCATTTCATACAACACAATTTCAGACACAATTATTCATCACCAATTGCTATAATCGCAAGCTGGTTTTTCACCGCTTCAGGCGCTGCTTTGAGATTCGGTTTACGGGGACGTGTGTCACGAATCAGGCGTGGCCGCACCAGCGGGGCCGTGCGGTGCCCCCGCAGAGAATTTCCTTCCTATGAGTGCGGGACAGGTGTAGCCTCCCCGTTCGGCCGCCCCATCTCCGGCCGGCCGTCACCTCCCCGTCGTCCTCCGCGCGCGCAATTGCCACCCTGACAACACAACTCGGAGGACCTAGCTTCATCCACTGCCTTCCTTTTTGTACCCATCTCACGCGATTCGCGCGCTTGTCCCTCCTCTCCCCCTCACCGGCCACGGCGCATGGAGGTCATCGCGCGGGTGGCCGCGCCGCCGCGTCTCGGGTTCCCCGCGCGTCTCGCTGGCGCGCCGCTCAGATCCGGAGCCTATCCGAGGAAGGGCCCGAGGGGGAGGAAGCGGAACCCCCCGCGCCCCAGCTCGCTGCCCGGCAGCAACCCGGGAGGAGTGCAGCTGCAGCGCCATGATCCTGGCCTCGACGTTCCCCGAGATGTTGACCGGAGAAGCACCAACGGCGCCGCCAAGCCCGCTCTCCCGCCGCACGGGAGGCGTGCGCCGTACGACGTGGAGGACGAGGCGTGGGAGCTCCTCCGGGAGTCTGTGGTGCGCTACTGCGGCAGCCCGGTGGGCACGATCGCCGCCTGCGACCCGAACGATGCCAACCCCCTCAACTACGACCAGGTTTTCATCAGGGACTTCGTGCCCTCGGGCGTCGCGTTCCTGCTCAAGGGGGAGTACGACATCGTCCGCAACTTCATCCTGCACACGCTCCAGCTCCAGGTGACGTCCGGCCATTGCCTTCTTTCATTAGTCCCCTTCCATATTTCAATTGGTCTCGATGCAAAGAGCTCTAATGGTGTCCATGTGTATGCGATTCATGTTGAGTCACCTAAATTCAATATTGCACACCTAACTATAGCAAAAGCAATACTCTTGAGATATTTGCTGAAATCAAAGAAGGCTGCATTTCGTTTACTGAAGCCTGCATCCACTTAGCAGTAATGTCAGGAACTGTCTTTTGTAGATGCCTTTCTGATAAAGAAACTTATATAGCCCATAATGTAGCAAGTTTGTAATTTGTGAACTAAAACCGATTGTTCACGAACTATAGAGCTGGGAGAAAACGATGGATTGCCATAGTCCTGGCCAAGGCTTGATGCCAGCTAGTTTCAAGGTGCGCTCCATTCCACTTGATGGCGATGACGATGTAACTGAGGAAGTCCTTGATCCTGATTTTGGGGAAGCTGCCATAGGCCGTGTGGCACCAGTTGATTCAGGTAAATTTTTTTTTTTAAAAAAAAACTTTTGATGCATGTTAAGTTGAATCTGATTATTTTTCCTTTTGTTTGTTACTCTGAATATAGCATAAAAAGGCGACCCTTATCTATGGTTTTCAGGTTTATGGTGGATCATACTTCTGAGAGCATATGGAAAGTGTTCAGGCGATCTGTCATTTCAGGAGAGAATTGATGTGCAGACAGGGATAAAAATGATCTTGAAGCTCTGTTTAGCTGATGGGTTTGATATGTTCCCCACATTGCTGGTCACCGATGGCTCGTGCATGATAGATCGTCGAATGGGAATCCATGGACACCCATTGGAAATTCAGGTAGCATGAAAGTGTGAAAGTAGCAAGTAACAGCACAGTAAAACATAAAAACACACCCTCTAAAAAAGGGGGGAATCGATTCCACATGTACATGGAGTTGTCCAACAGCTCTCCACATGTGCCTGCAACTCCATATACATGTGGAAAATCCATCCTCTAAAAAAAACTCAGAAACTCGGGTGGAACAAAGAAAAGACGTGATGACGGCGCACACACTAAGTAGTAAATACAATTTGAAGTTTAATCTTTTTTCACAATGACTAAATAATTGGGTTCGGCACCTCTTAACTTTATTTTTGGTGGTGTTCATTTCATGGCATAAAGCACAGGCCTATTTTTTTATGAAAAAACTGCTTATAGTCAATCAAAGAATTAGGTCTTCGCTGACATTGTTATTCATGACGTTCAAAGACTACTATTAATATCATGTCACCCTATCCCTGTGGATGGATGAGATTACTTTCTGTTGTTTATGCATGATTTTCACATATCATTTCTGGTGCAGGCACTGTTCTATTCAGCCCTCTTGTGTGCACGTGAGATGCTTACCCCAGAAGATGGGTCAACTGAGTTGATCCGTGCCTTAAATAGCAGGCTTATTGCGCTCTCCTTTCATATTAGGGAGTATTATTGGCTTGACAAGAGAAAGCTGAATGAGATATATAGATACAAAACAGAGGAATATTCTTATGATGCTGTCAACAAGTTCAACATATATCCTGATCAGATTCCTCCCTGGCTAGTTGAATGGATCCCTCCCAAGGGGGGTTACTTCATCGGAAACCTGCAGCCAGCCCACATGGATTTCCGGTTCTTTTCTCTGGGGAACTTGTGGTCAATAGTAAGCAGTTTGGCAACAAGCCACCAGTCTCATGCTATTCTGGATCTAATCGAAGCCAAATGGTCTGATTTAGTGGCAGAGATGCCAATGAAGATATGTTATCCTGCTCTTGAAGATCAAGAGTGGAAATTCATTACTGGCAGTGACCCTAAAAACACGTGAGTCCTAGATTATCGTCTACCAGTGCAAGATTTGTAGACTGTTTTCGTTGCTAAATGCTTATTTTCTTTTGCTGCAGCCCTTGGTCTTACCATAATGGAGGTTCATGGCCAACATTGTTGTGGCAGGTTCGCTACTGATGCATTCTATTCGAAAATACATTCCTGAAATAGCTAGTTGATGTTCATCGGTCCAGCTTAGCAACTCGATAATTGAGAACTTGTAGATTGTTCGGTTTGATTTTACCACTTGCTTGTTACCCTGTTATATAGTTGCCAATCAACCTTTTGTTATTTGCAGCTCACGGTGGCATGTGCTAAGATGAATCGACCGGAGATCGCAGAACGAGCTGTGCAGGTGGCCGAGAGGCGTATTGCCAAAGATAAATGGCCCGAATACTACGATACCAAGCGTGCCCGCTTCATCGGGAAACAGTCCCGGCTATTCCAAACTTGGTCCATTGCCGGCTTCCTCGTGGCCAAGCTGCTACTAGAGAACCCTGATAAATCTAGAATACTCTGGAACAACGAAGATGAGGAGATTCTTAACGCTCTCAATCTCATGGCTGATACATCCAGTCCAAAGAGGAAGCGTGGCAGGAAAGTACTGAAGAAGACCTATATTGTGTGAGTTCAGGAGCGACTTAAGTCTTCAGGGTTCATGGATGTAACGTTTAGCTATAGGACGAGAGCTTGTACATATTGCCAAGCGGATTTTTGTATAGAAAAAAGACTACCTTAAGGGGCTGTAGGCGTGTCATGGTGAGGTAGTATTATTATCAAGGTTTTCTACCTGACTTTCTAGTAACCACATCACCAACAAGGGATCTACTGCAGCAATGAAATCATCAGGACGCAACACAAATGTCGATCGACAATCAGTGACAAACTGGCGCCAATAAAGGCAGTAACTGATCACCGATCCACGAACCGGTGCACGTTTCCATCGGCAAGAGAGAGACCCATAACCGTATAGTCAATGACAGAAAATGCATATAACTGCAGAATCCGTGCTCCTAACTTTTATGGTATCAACAGGGAAGAAAGTTACAGGACCATTTATTACCCGACCTTACTTCAGTTAATATACTAGTTGGTCTACCTCTGGGCGAAACCAGCAACAGCTCATTCCATATGCCACCCATGAGTACAACACCGTCGCATACAATACAACCGCATGTTCAATCAGTTGCACTTGCACAAGTTCATGATTGTCCGCCTGTGCTCATCTGATATATGGTATTAACAAGGAACAAAGTTACAGGCACAAAGAGCCTACCTTACTCTACTTCCCCACTGGCAAGTGACTACCGATAACTCATTTTCAACAGAAAACTGCAGGAAGTGGGGAGTGTGGGCCTATGGATATTCTTCCAAATACAAAGTACTCCTGCTACAACTAGAAGTCTAAAAGAGTTCAAACTCGATGTCGTCCCCATTCAGCCGGAACTCCAGGCATTTGCCTTCCTTTTTCTTGCGTGTCGTTGCAAGGGTGGAAGCGTCAAAGCTTTTTGGGGTCTCCGGCGGCGCAGTCCATCGAATCAAGGCCCAGTTCAAACCTTCGAAGAAGGGATGCTGCTTGATCTCAGCAGCTCCTCTCGTTGAGCCTAGACGATACTCCGGCTCCTTCACGAGCAACCCTCTCATCAGATCGCGTGCCTGGAAGCTTACAGCTGGGTTATCCGGAAATTTCAGTCCCTGTGCAACCACATTCGTAACTGTCTCCTCATTGCCAGGTCCCCTGAATGGTGTCTTTCCATAGAGTAATTCATAGAGAAAGATGCCAAGAGTCCACCAGTCAACTGAGCTACCATGGCCATCTCCTCGGATGATCTCTGGGGCAAGGTATTCATGTGTCCCAACAAAAGAATTTGATCTTGCATCAATGGGTTCGACAACAAGCTGCGGAAGTGATGGTTTCTTCAGGGGATCGACTCTGGGCCTTCGTGCTCTGACTGGGGTAGAAGAAACCAGCCGAGGTGTGAAGCAGGAAGAGTTTGCCCAGGATGGTTGGATACACAGTGGATCAATGCAGCTTTCCGCACAAGGCCCAGAAGGCCTACTAGGCTCATCTCTGCCTACTGATAATGACCTCACAAGCATTGGACTTACGGAGCACCTCAGGGACAGATCAAAATCGGAGAGCATGATGTGCCCATCTTCACGAACAAGAATGTTCTCTGGCTTCAGATCACGATATATGACTCCCAGCATATGGAGATACTCCAATGCTAAGAGAACCTCAGCAATATAAAACCTGTTAAAAAGCAAATTCTTGCGAGTTAAGTAATTCCGCACACAACCTATAACTAAAAACCATCAATCAGGTAGCAAATCCTGTAAGATTTGTCGGCATAAGTTAAATATGAATTTTGGTCAGTCAGTTTAAAATAGATCCATCATGGCAAATTCAGCTGCACTACCACAGCAAGAGAGCACATAAATAACATGAATGAAGCTCCATACCTAGCAGCAGCTTCGGAAAAGCATCTGGTAGGTTGCTTCTGCCTTAGGACATGCAGGTCACCACCTGGGCAATACTCCATGACTAAGCAAGACAGATTGTCTGTCGTGAAAAAGGAATACAGAGTTGGAAGAAATGGATGGTCAAGCATTTGAAGTATCTCCCTCTCAGTTTGTGCTCTGAGCATCTTCTTCCTGCTTATTAAGTACTCAATATCCATAACTTTCAATGCAAACATGCAATCTGAACCCACCAAGTCGGCTAGATAAACAGTGCCAATATCTCCACAGCCAAGTTGTTTGAGAAGCTTGAAGTTCTTCAATCCCAAGCTCCCATGCTGTATTGCTATGCGCCTTATGGCTCCCCATCTGACATCTTTTGACATGTGAGGCCTGCTTCCGTTAGCACTGAAACTGCCATAACTATCATCACTGATGCTCGTGCTGGTGCTATAATCACCCATGCTACTCTTTGAGCTTTGGGAGCATTCACCCTTTTCCTTCGATCTCGAAAAGTCACCAGGTTTTGAGCCATCGATCCCACCAACACCACACCCTTTGGTACCAGAATCAGCTCCATCAGTGCCGGTAGAGTTAACAACAACCTTTTTGTTGGTTGAAGCTGGAGTTCTGGGTTCATCATGAAGGGCCTCCAGCTGCTTAATGGTGTGAGATTTTGAACCTTTTGCCTCAATATGCTTATGAGATGCAATTGCAGCAGATGGTACAGGTTTAACCTTCTTTTTTGTGGAGGTTTTATTACGAAACACTGGCCTCACCAGGCGTGAACCACCTACCGGTACAGCCCGGGGACTAGTAGATGTTTTTGCTGACTTTCCCTTCCTCTGTTTAACCACAGATGGCTCTTCACTTACCTCTGATGACTTGTTGCGAATAACATCTTGGATTCTGGTTTTATGAACCTTTGTTGTGGTTGGAGATGATGATCGCAAATACTTGTTAGCCGAGCTCTTATTGTGTACCTTATTTTTACTTGATTGACTTAGCCGATGAAATTACCGCAGGCTTCCCAGGCAAAGCAGCTATTTTCCCAACCTTATTCTTCTCATCCTGCTCCTCGCTGGCATGAACCACAGAAGATGTACGAAGCTTCATAATTGCCCCAGTTTCCGAATCATTTGGCAAACCTGCTGGCTTTGACATCCTCTTCATGGCGGCCATCTCCGAAGCCTGGGAGATGCACATTTTCCTCAAGGCCTGCTTCAGGCTCACAGACTCCACAATTTCCGAGCATGACACTGGCGACTTCCCAAGCGCAATAAGCCTCCTATCCGTGCTCGTTTGCCCAGAAGCCCGGGCCGACGTGCGCACATTAATCGATTTGATGAGCCGATCAAGATCGTCCTCAATGGAGCATGACTGTGCTCCATGCTCCTGTCCCACCGGCTTCACCCTTACCCTCAGGTGTGTGATCGCGCCTAGACGTGCATCTTTAGTCTCATCCACCAATTCGACTATCTCCGAGCACCCTGAAGAACCCATATTCTTTGAGCCTGCTACCTCAGGACTTGCACCCAGAGCATTAACTCACCGGTTTCGCAACCATCAACCGCATCTGGGTGGAAACCGCACAGCGGCTCATGCGTTTCAGGTTAGGACTGGCGGGTGCTTGCAGTTTGGTGACCAAACAAACAGCTTTCCCGAATCAAAAACCGGCATGACGCCCCCCTGCAAGAGAACAAGCATGAGCTGGATCAGGTGGTGCAAAAACAATCTTCTTCTTTTTTTCATGAGGAAAAGAAGACCTAGCGTTACATAACGAGGAGATTAACACTAACACTAACACTAACATCAGTGGCGGATCCACCGCCCGGGCAGGGAGGTCAGCTGCCCGGGCTCCCGCGGATGCAAGTATCATCAATAATGTAGGGTTTTAAGTCCAAAATTAGGGGGATATTCACAAACAAAATCTTGAAAATAATACTAATGTTTCTGAAACGTTGTTATGGAGAATACTTTATAGAAAAAAAAACAAGCCATTAGATCGAATTTGAATCAAATCCGAACTCGCAAAATCGGGGAAAACGTACCATAGAGAAAGGAAGGGAGATGAGGCTGGGGAAGGAGAGAACCCGCAGGAGAAGGCAGTGCGGCGGTCTAGAGAGGGGAGCGGCGGCTAGACGCCGGCCTGCCGTGGTCGCGCGTGGCCGTGAGCGGAGGCGGAGCAGGAGCAGGGCGGAGCAGCGAACCAGGAGGCAGGCAGCAATGGACTGGTCGGATAGTCGGGTAGACTCCCATGGGCAGCAGGGTTTATGAAATATGAATCGGCTCGGATTTAGGTCGAGTTTTTAGAAATAAATTTGGGATGCGAGCCAACTCGTACATGTTGGTTTCGAATGCCTGTTTCCTAAAAAATTTAGGTATTTGAATATTTTATATTGTTTATAGCCCAAAAGCTTTTGGCTTAGGCCGCTCTCAGACTAGTTGATCCAATCTAATTAGCACTATTTCCTCCTCAGCGTAACTAGATCGATCATACATCACGGGTAGGCTCACAGGCAACCCTAGTCGCTCCCTTCTCGCTCCTGCTCCGATGCCGACTATCTTCAAGCGCCTTTTTGGTCGAGCACCTTCCTGTCGACAAGCGCCGCCCAGCTCTTCTCGTCACTACTGCAAGCATGATGCATGCAGCAACAGGGAGAAGGATTTGGCCAGATCCAAGTGCTCGATCCACAAACTACTAGCCGATTTTGGTGGTTGCTACATTGTTATGCTTATGTTTTGGTTTATATTTTTCTGTTGTAGTGCTAAGGGATAAATCCTCGAAATAATCTTAGAACATGCTCTTATAAAAACACTGTTAACATATGCCATGAATGACAAAGCGATCCATCATTTTTTTTACTCAGTCTAACTATCATCTTGTGTTTCCTGTTTTTTGTCCTATACGACATATGGATGCACAATTTTATGAATCCATCGAGTAATATATTTTACCTTTAGTTATTTTCATATGACCTCTGTGTGGTGGCATATTAAAACTATGATAATTACATATTGGAACAATCGCTTGATTATTTATCGACAAATCGTTAGTCTGCCTCTCTAGGTCTTAGATGAACCATGCCGCTAAGCAGCTTATAATGGTGATGAGCATCTAATTGCATCAATATTTTTAGGCTTGGATAAACACTTAGTAATTTATTCTTGAAAAATGTTGACAAGATCTGTAAAAAGAAAATGTGCCATAAACTCTCTTTGGAATGAAATATTGTGGCCTTCTATATATACTATGTCCTTTAGTCTATGTGGTGTATACTCACGTATAGTTCTTTAAGGGTTGTGTTATGTATTAGTTTGACTCCGTTGAAACAATGTGTTTATTGGACTATATTTTATTATGTATTAATTAGACTTTAATGTATTACGTGTTTTTATTGGACGCTATATGTTACTTTGGGTATTAAATGGACTTTATACGGAGTATGTGTAGTTATTAAATTCTATGTCATGTACTATATAGTAATTGAACTATATGTATTGGATTATGTGTGTTGCATTATTATTGGACTATATGTGTTGGATTATGTGTGTTAGATTATTTTCGTTATATGTTTTAATCTTATATAATTTATGTACTATCCGACCAAGTATCCGGTATCCTCTTGCTATCCATTATAATACACGATATACGTTTTCTACATGACCGCAAAAATGCTCATATTCGACCCGATTCTTTTCCACCCATATCCAGAAAAAATAGGTAAAGTACGATATGACCAATTATCCGACCATAACCAACCATTTTTTAACTTCAGGGACAAGAAGAGGACTAGGCCATCCATGTTATTCAAGGTTTTGCTCAAGCTGTTGTCTAAATATATCCATGTTGACAATCAAAACCATACTCGATGCATGACTTTAGATTTTGATTTTACATGTGTCTAACCTCACAACTCCATTAGCATAAACGAGTTATACATGCTAAAGATGCTTATTGTAAGTGAGGCCATCATCTTGGTCGTTCTCGTTTGCTTATCTTTACATCTTATCTACTGAACATAAAGAGCATGTTCCTATCGGTGAAATAATAGGTGGCCTATGAGAAAGCATAGGCAACACAAGGCAGTCAAAGCCCACCAAGCAATACGTCCCAAGTAGGGACTCTCACCAACTTGCTAGGCCACGAGCCGTCTGATTTTTCTTCCCAGCCCTAACTCAAGCTTCCCAAAGCTCGAGCTCGAGCTTAGGAGGCTTGAGACCTTCAACCTTACAATGTGCTCACGTTCTTATCCAAAACAGGCATTGTGCGGAGGTAGCCTCGAGTCAACACAAACCTTGATACCAAGGCACACATCAAGCTACTCCGTTGTGTGAAATCACCCACACCGCCTAACACTAAAAAAGGTGTGGAATTCATCATCATAAGCGGAACAGATACTCGATAGCGACGGACTGCGCAAAGAATCCCGCAGATCTACGATTGTGCGTCCATTGGCCGGCAACAATATAAATAGAGACATTTCCATTCATTTCATAAAACTACTATAAATATGGACATTTCCATTTCATAAAACTCATATTGCAACCATTTTATATAATTAGAGCTTATTTTTAAGTTCAAGATGATGTATACATTACATGAAGTAAAAATAAGTAGATAGGGAACACAAATATATTATTTATTAAAAATGAGATATTTAAGAACAAAATATATTTTTAATATTGACTTTAAGGGGTTAACTGTATCGGTAGAATAAAAACAAATTTACCATTATGAACTACGATTTAAGTTTAAAAGAAATTTATGATTGAAATGTAATATTTGGGTTAAAAAATAAGGTTTTTTTAAAAAAATTTAGGACCATGTGTTTAGCTTTTGCCCACGCTTTTAAAAATTATGTGTTCGCCACTGACTAACATAGTGGTGAAAAATCTATATCTCAATCAAAAAAAATCATGAATGAGCTTGAACAGGATCTCGACACCTCCACTCTTTATCTCCGAGGTCAGCTCCCACTCCACACAGTTAAAATTTGAAAAAGAAAGCAGGAACACACATGAGGTAGGGAGGTAGGGTTTTTCTCTTTTCCTCGCAAAATGATTCCAGATCCGTTAACCACTGCGCTTAAAAGAAACATGACACAAGTAGCTGAGGAAAATCCACCCGAAAGAACCGGCGTTGAGCTCACAGTTAGCCAAAAGTTTCAGTACACATAGACAAAATTAAAAATAAAAAGAGATCTGTTTGCGAGAAAAACAGTGGTTTTTAGCATGGGAGAGTGGTGGAGGGGCAGAGATTTTAGGGCCTGTTTGGAAGCAAAATTTTTTAAAATCATAGTTTTACAATACTATGTTTTACTAATTGTTTTACCAAAATACTATGGTTTTACCAAATCTCAATGAAACCATGGTATTTCTTTGAACTACGAACTGTTTGGTTGTAAAGTTTTTTACCAAAGTATTGATCATAAGTAAGGAAGAGAAGTGAAAACTTTAGTTTGGATTACATTTTTCAATACTCCAAAAATACCATGGTTTTGTCTAAACCATGGTTTTTTAAAAAAGTTTTTTACATGGCTACCAAACACCTCATGATATAAAATAACATGGTATTCTCAGAAACCATGGTATTGCCTAGCAACAATGAAAATACTTTGTTTCTAAACATGTCCTTAGGGTTTCGAAGGAGCAGTGGAGAACGGGAAAGCGGAGGAAGGGAGCGTGCTGGGGACTTTGGAGTGGAGAAAGCGGCTGAACTTGAGCAGCTACGGGGGCAGCAATGCCCACACATCACGAGGAGATGCTCAAAAGAGGAAAACGAAATGAGAGCCGCCTTTTTCTTTCTCCTGCTCCCTCTCACAGAAGGTCACACCTATGCTCTACACACTCTCGATGAGATACTGTTTCTCTCTCTATAGCTGTGCCTTTCTCTCTCTATCACGGCCACCGTATACGGAGCGACGCGCCCCCACCACAAACCGATAAAAACCCTGCCCCCACCACCACCTTCGCATAGGATTTACGCTTCTTTATTCATGGCTCCATTTAATAATACTACCTCCGTTTTTTTATTTAACGCTTTTGATTTTTGGGCACGTTTGACCATTCGTTTTATTTAAAAACTATGTAAATATTATTTATTTTACTATGATTTATTTTATCATTAAAAGTACTTTAAGCATTACTTATGTTTTTCATGTTTGCACTAAATTTTTGAATAAGATAAATGGTCAAATGCATACCCAAAAGTTAAAGTCGTCAAATAAAAAAACAAAGGGAGTACCTCTATAGCAATGCCCCTTTCACCTCTCTCTCCTCACCCTTTTGCATGTCCATCCCCCCTCTCTCTCATCACACCCGTAGACACAAACGTCTAGGTTCTTTTCTTTTCTTTCCTCCCTTTATTTTATGGAGTGGTATATCACCATTCACCAATGTGAGCAGTAGGAGACTACCAGTGGTAGTGAGTGAGCGTGAAAAAGAAAGGGCGGACGGGCATCGTATTCCCATCCGGTGTTCCCAGCGCACGATCTAATGCCGCCACAACCTGTGTGGCACGTCGCGTCCGCCAACGTCCACATTATTATTTTCCCAGCCTGCCGCTGTCATTGCCGCGTAAATTATGGTACTCCATTTTGTGTTTCAGGTCACATGCTAATCTTAAATCTGACTAGCACTCTCTTGTGCAAACTGGCTAATTCCATTTCGGTACCCATTCCAGATTTTCTATTGGAATAGAACATTCCGGTACCGGTCTACTCCGACATACATAAATCATTCACATAATACTCAAACATAGCTCATAGCTCATTGTACTTCATAGGTTGAAACTAGAGAGTATTGACCGAAATGAAAAATACGACCGAAATGGACAAATCCGGCCGTTTCGACCGGTATTGACCAGAATGTTGACCGATACTGAAAATAGATTTTTTTTATTCCGTTTTACATGACGGAACGGAATGTTACGCCCGTTCCAGTCGAAAGGGAACAGAATCAATAAGTGTGTTCTTGTGCGTAGAACTCCACTGTTTTTTAGGTGGATTAGACTAGCCGCGCGTTGCTGCGGCTGATCGGCTCGTGACGCCGGTGATGGCAGCGGCATGACAGCGCGAGTACTGTACCGGGGGGCGCGCACCTGCCTGCCACTGCGCCGCGGCTGGCCACCACGCGGTCACAGGCGCCTCGTGCGCGCCTTGCTTCCACGCCGTGCCGCGCCCTCCCCCACCAACTCGTCCCCGCATTCATTTGTTCCTCTCCTTCGCGCCGTCGCGCGCGGTGCCGGTGCGGCGGCTTTGCTGCCTCTCGCGCGCGGTCCCGTTTGCCGGGACGGTGCAGCCTCTCGCCTTCGCCCACGCAAGCTGCAGGCGCGATCGTCGTACTCGTACGCAGGGAAGAATAAAATTGATCGCCGAGCTAGTCCGGTGGGCATCGGAGCAGGCTGCATCTCGCCGTGCACATCTCAAGCACACGTTGGTTGGTTTGATGGATCTCGTTCAGAGCTTGAAAACTCTGCCCTCCCCCTTGTCTCACTTCCCATGCCCTTCCTCTGTTGTTTGGTTTCGCTCATCCAGCGTGCCTTTCTCATTCACCACCAAATTACTGTTTTTCGGTCTATTGGAGGTCAGGTTTCTAGGTTTCTCGAGGTGGAGGTCTCCCTATTTTGGTAAAGACATATCAGATTCGAATAAAATTTGCGCACTTATAAAAAAGAATTAAAAACCACACTACGTAGCAAAGCTTTCATATCTTAGCAGAGTAGTTTCTAAGAGTACGATTCCATAGGTAGCAAGTTCAAACCCCTGCTGGTTCATTTCACTTAATATTTTTTGTTTGAATTTAACTTTGAAATTTTTAAATAAAACAAAAGACGATAAAAAAATCCTGATTTTTTTGAAATTGTTTTTCGCACTTTTTTTTCAAACAAAAAAACATAACCTTATCTGCTACACCTTCACCTGCATTTGTTAGATGGTGTCGTTGCCCAACTCATGGCCTATGTCTTTGCTAACCTGCAATGCATAAGTATTAGAGATAAGTTGTCAAAAAAAAAACTCGAGTTGTTTTAGCTTTATTTTTGCTAAATTTTTAGAGCGCATTTGTGTTGTTATTGGTATACTATAAAGTTGTACTTGTGCCTACGAGTCTCGTCATAGGAGACGTGACAAATTTTAGTAGCAAACAAAAGGTATCATGTATTTTAATACGACAAGTACCATTTATGATCATTTGCAAATGCAAACTCCGCATATTTGCTTGGCTCGTCAAGAAGCTAAGAAGCTACACCTTTCCCCTTGACTTGCTTCATACACCGTCCATTTTGCTTGACTTCGCTCACCCAACATGTTTTCCTCATCGTCGCACTCGCACCTTTCACATGGCAATATAGGCCTTGTTTGTTTCAGATTAAATTAAATTAAATTAAATTAAATTAAATGAAAATTTGTTATTTTTGTATAGGCCAAATGTTATAATATTTTTGTAGTTATTTTTGTGGAGTTTTAAATAGTTCTTAAAGTTCGCAAAATAATTTTTTCATATTTTTTAAAAAAATTTAAAACGTCTTTCGAGTGGGTCACAAATTTGCTGCAGTAAAACTCAACACAACATTAATCTGAAACAAACAAGGCCCTAGTTCTATGTCGCCATCGCCAACTCGAAGCCTTGGTCTTCGACATTATGCATGATGCCCGTCCAAATAAAGGCCATTGATTGTAAGACACACATAATCAGCGGTGCCACAATTATGACATCGAAGAGCAGCTTTGACATCTCGGCAAGTAAGTTCTTATCATATCGTGGACTAATTTAAGGAAAAGTTAAGATGCAACTGTAATGAAATGGTTTTTGTCTCAAGAAGGTCTTGCCGGCAATGCTTAAGATTGAGCCTTGTTCTTTTTAGCATTACGTACCGTTTCGTATTACTGTAGGAAATTTTATCATTTTTATATAGCTTATATGTTATGATAATTTGTAACCATTTTTTCATTACTTTTACTAGTCCTTCCAAATATCCTAAATCTATTTTTTAATAATCTTTTTATAATTTTTAAACTTTTTTTTAGGGCAACAATACGTTGAAAAGGAAAGGCTCGAGGGAGGAATCTCAACGGATTAAGCCTAGCAGGAAGATTGACACACTTCATTTATTTTTAAGAGTTTTTTGAGACCAGACCACTGGCTCCCCTTGGTCGCAAATTATCCGTCTGTCTAACCTCTCGCTCCTAAGAGCATCTCCAATGGTGTCATATTAGCTAGCTATAACGATTTCAACTCAGTCTTTTACTTATGTGGAGGAGAGAAGGACGGTATGCTAGCTACTAACTTGCAGCTAATCTATAACTGATTCCAATGTACCTACTATCTATCACATATGGACCTATATTTAATAGTATAGTCAATGTTATAGGTAGTTTCATTGGAGAAGCTAACTATATGTTGTCTATAGATGATATGGCGCTTGTTTATAGCTAGCTGCTAGCTGTACCATTAGAGATATTCTAACATGAGAAGTGGGAACGCTGCACCTCCAAGACCTTTCCCAAAGGGGAGCCTGCCGCAGCGCTCACACACACACAAACTTGCTGGCCGTTGTCCATGGAAGAAGCTAGCAGCTGCCTAGGATAGTAGCGGTACTGCGGTAGCACCTAGCCACCCACACCTCGGATCCTTCCCTCCAGAAATTTTGAAAACCAGCACCACCCTGCAGGCTGCAGCCCATGCCGCAGCCCTATCCGATCCTGCCGGCGCTGCGCTGAACACCCTTCGAAGCCCCGCCGCAAGTACGAACCGCGGCGTTTAAATTAAAACGGACGCACATGTGTGGGGTTTGTCACTTCACCGTGCCGTGCCTCCACGCCTCGCCGTCCGTAGAGCGGTAGAGGCGTTAGATACGGCGCCACCACCACACCACCTGCGAGAAGGACGCAATGCATGGAAGGGTCAGAGATCTGCGAGGGTCCACGCAGTACTTTTTGCACGTTATAAATGCATCATCCTAATCATCTTTGCTAAAAAATCTTCGTTTCTGGTAAAAGCGCGAAAGATTCGGTTTCCTTCGAGAGGAAATGCTCGCGTCTGTGGGTCCGGATTCGTTTGTCCCGTTATTCAATTCAATGTGTGACCTTAATTACCATCTCGGTTGAAATTCATAAAACTTTATAACTTAAACGGAAACACTTATGGCCGAAAGTCCGGCGCCTCCGGACACGGTGCCACGCGCCCGCGCTTCCCAGTCAAAAGGCTAGCGTCAGGGTCCCACACGAAGGAGGCGTCACGCGAGAGCTCTTCCTGCCACTGCTGCATTAGCGCGTGACTTCGTAGGAGTCTCAATGTGAGCGTGTGACTCTTCCTGCCCTGCTACATTTTTTTTCCGCTGCTGCTCTAGTGCTCTTTCTCGCATCTCTCGTCGGCGGCGAGGAGGCCCCAACGTGGTCGCTGACATCTAGTTCGGCTGCGAGGGAGGCCCCAAGGGGATCGTCGGCAGCTGCTAATGCGTCGCTTGCAGATAGCCTGCGGCGCCACTAGCCCCCACTCAAGGGGATCCATTTCGTCTCTACTGCTCTCCAAGGAGAACAAGAGAGATAGAGAGGAGATGAATGCGTCAGATCTGGAGAAGGAGGATAGGAAGGAGATGAATCTTCATTTTCGCATGAAAACTTCAAGCATGTAAGTATGAACGGGTTTTTTTTTTTGCTTGTTTTCGCTTGATTTGGCGAGCTTGGGGTAGCGGTTGCCGGATTTGGGGAAGAAGGAGACAAGGACGAGGTCCATCCCATATTTTTTTCACACGAAACCTGGGATTTGTCTTCTGAAACTTGGAGTGGCACGTCTCAAAACTTGGACTTCGTACTTTTGAAACATAGGATTTTTCGCTTCGAAACTCTGGATCCCATATGTTGAAACTTTGATTTTGCCTTGCAAAACCCGAACCTTTCTCTGTTGTAACTTGGACTTCACCCGCCAAAACTTGGGGGATTTTTCACGATCGAAACTTCGCTCTGTGCTACTGAAACTTAAGTTTGTCCATTGAAACTTAGATTTTGCCTACTGAAACTTGAACTTTGTGCTATTGAAAATTGGTTCTTAATCTCGAGAAACTTTCTGAACTTTCAAGTTTCGTCGTCACGTTGCCATGTTTCATTAAGTTTCTGCCATTATTGTTCCGCAATTGCTATTTTGCAGGCGCCTACAATTAGACAAAACGTGCAGGCGCAAAAAATTCCACTTTCTTTCTACTGTTTTTTCACATTTGCATTTATGGAAGAAACACTTCGCGATAGTGGAATTTTTTACGCGAGGTCGATTTTTGTATAGATATATTTTGTTTTATGTTTATTATAGATTTATTTTGTTTTCTGTTTATTATAGATTTATTTTGTTTTCTATTTATTATAGATTTATTTTGTTTTCTATTTTTCACGTCGAGAGATTTTTTGCTCGTATAATTTGCGAAATCGTGCAGACGCAAAAAACTCCACTAAATTTCTACAGTTTTTCCACATTTCCATTTATTGGAAAAAATGTTTTACGATAGTGGATTTTTTTTGCCCGAGGTGTGCATGCGTGTATGTGGCATGTGCCTGCACAAATGCTGAAATTGCAGGCACCTGCCCAATAGTGCCTCCCTTATTTTTCAAGTTTCAGCAGGTATTTGCCAAGTTTCAGCGATGATGCCATGCTGACGTCATTAGTCCGGACGTCCGATCCCTGGCGCTGCCCTAACTTAAATGCGTTTATCAAAAAATACAAGATTTCCACGTAGTTCTAATGAGGCATTTCCTACTATATCTCTATTTATTCTTTTCAACAACCTATATTTATTATTAGCACTCATACAAAGTACAACCTCCCTTATGATATGGGAGTAGTACTAGTTGTTTTATACTTATCCTAAGTCCTTAGGATTTATGGCTGTAACGTTTAGCTATAGTACGAGAGTTTTTACATATTGCCAAGCGGATTTTTGCACAGAAAAATGACTACCTTAAGGGGCGATAGGCGTGTCATGGTGAGGTAGTGTTATTATCAAGGTTTTCTAATTTCTACCGGACTTTCTAGTAACCACATCACCAACAAGGGATCTACTGCAGCAATGAAATCATCAGGAGCAATCAGTGACAAACTAGCGCCAATAAAGGCAGTTAACTGATCGCCGATCCACGAACCGATGCACGTTTCCATCGGCAAGACACCCGTAACCGTATAGTCAATGACAGAAAATGCATATAGCTGCAGAATCCGTGCTCCTAACTTTGAAGGTATTAACAGGGAAGAAAGTTACATGACCTTTTATTACTCGACCTTACTTCAGTTACTACACTAATTGGTCTACTTCCCGGCGAAACAAGCAACAGCTCATTCCATATGCCACCCAGGAGTACAATACATACTACAATACATACCGTCGCATACAATACAACATGTTCAATCAGTTGCACTTGCACAAGTTCATGATTGTCCGCCTGTGCTCATCTGATATATGGTATTAACAAGGAACAAAGTTACAGGCATAAAGATCCTACCTTACTCTAGTTCCCCACTGGCAAGTGACTACCGATAACTCATTTTCAACAGAAAACTGCAGGAAGTGGGAAGTGTGGGGCTATGGATATTCTTCCAAATACAAAGTACTCCTGCTACAATTAGAAGTCTAAAAGAGTTCGAACTCGATGTCGTCCCCATTCAGCCGGAACTCCAGGCATTTGCCTTCCTTTTTCTTGCGTGTCGTTGCAAGGGTGGAAGCGTCAAAGCTTTTTGGGGTCTCCGGCGGCGCAGTCCATCGAATCAAGGCCCAGTTCAAACCTTCGAAGAAGGGATGCTGCTTGATCTCAGCAGCTCCTCTCGTTGAGCCTAGACGATACTCCGGCTCCTTCACGAGCAACCCTCTCATCAGATCGCGTGCCTGGAAGCTTACAGCTGGGTTATCCGGAAATTTCAGTCCCTGTGCAACCACATTCGTAAGTGTCTCCTCATTGCCAGGTCCCCTGAATGGTGTCTTTCCATAGAGTAATTCATAGAGAAAGATGCCAAGAGTCCACCAGTCAACTGAGCTACCATGGCCATCTCCTCGGATGATCTCTGGGGCAAGGTATTCATGTGTCCCAACAAAAGAATTTGATCTTGCATCAGTGGGTTCGACAACAAGCTGTGGAAGTGATGGTTTCTTCAGGGGATCGACTCTGGGCCTTCGTGTTCTGGCTGGGGTAGAAGAAACCAGCCGGGGTGTGAAGCAGGAAGAGTTTGCCCAGGATGGTTGGATACACAGTGGATCAATGCAGCTTTCCGCACAAGGCCCAGAAGGCCTACTAGGCTCATCTCTGCCTACTGATGATGACCTCACAAGCATTGGACTTACGGAGCACCTCAGGGACAGATCAAAATCGGAGAGCATGATGTGCCCATCTTCACGAACAAGAATGTTCTCTGGCTTCAGATCACGATATATGACTCCCAGCATATGGAGATACTCCAATGCTAAGAGAACCTCAGCAACATAAAACCTGTTAAAAAGCAAATTCTTGCGAGCTAAGTAATTCCGTACTCAACCTATAACTAAAAATCATCAATCAGGTAGCAAATCCTGTAAGATTTGTCGGCATCAGTTAAATATGAATTTTGGTCAGTCAGTTTAAAATAGATCCATCATGGCAAATTCAGCTGCGCTACCACAGCAAGAGAGCACATAAATAACATGAATGAAGCTCCATACCTAGCAGCAGCTTCGGAAAAGCATCTGGTAGGTTGCTTCTGCCTTAGGACATGCAGGTCACCACCTGGGCAATACTCCATGACTAAGCAAGACAGATTGTCTGTCGTGAAAAAGGAATACAGAGTTGGAAGAAATGGATGGTCAAGCATTTGAAGTATCTCCCTCTCAGTTTGTGCTCTGAGCATCTTCTTCCTGCTTATTAAGTACTCAATATCCATAACTTTCAATGCAAACATGCAATCTGAACCCACCAAGTCGGCTAGATAAACAGTGCCAATATCTCCACAGCCAAGTTGTTTGAGAAGCTTGAAGTTCTTCAATCCCAAGCTCCCATGCTGTATTGCTATGCGCCTTATGGCTCCCCATCTCACATCTTTTGACATGTGAGGCCTGCTTCCGTTAGCACTGAAACTGCCATAACTATCATCACTGATGCTCGTGCTGGTGCTATAATCACCCATGCTACTCTTTGAGCTTTGGGAGCATTCACCCTTTTCCTTCGATCTCGAAAAGTCACCAGGTTTTGAGCCATCGATCCCACCAACACCACACCCTTTGGTACCAGAATCAGCTCCATCAGTGCTGGTAGAGTAAACAACAACCTTTTTGTTGGTTGAAGCTGGAGTTCTGGGTTCATCATGAAGGGCCTCCAGCTGCTTAATGGTGTGAGATTTTGAACATTTTGCCTCAATATGCTTATGAGATGCAATTGCAGCAGATGGTACAGGTTTAACCTTCTTTTTTGTGGAGGTTTTATTACGAAACACTGGCCTCACCAGGCGTGAACCACCTACCGGTACAGCCCGGGGACTAGTAGATGTTTTTGCTGACTTTCCCTTCCTCTGTTTAACCACAGATGGCTCTTCACTTACCTCTGATGACTTGTTGCGAATAACATCTTGGATTCTGGTTTTATGAACCTTTGTTGTGGTTGGAGATGATGATCGCAAATACTTGTTAGCCGAGCTCTTATTGTGTACCTTATTTTTTACTTCGATTGACTTAGCCGATGAAATTACCGCAGGCTTCCCAGGCAAAGCAGCTATTTTCCCAACCTTATTCTTCTCATCCTGCTCCTCGCTGGCATGAACCACAGAAGATGTATGAAGCTTCATAATTGCCCCAGTTTCCGAATCATTTGGCAAACCTGCTGGCTTTGACATCCTCTTCATGGCGGCCATCTCCGAAGCCTGGGAGATGCACATTTTCCTCAAGGCCTGCTTCAGGCTCACAGACTCCACAATTTCCGAGCTTGACACTGGCGACTTCCCAAGCGCAATAAGCCTCCTATCCGTGCTCGTTTGCCCAGAAGCCCGGGCCGACGTGCGCACATTAATCGATTTGATGAGCCGATCAAGATCGTCCTCAATGGAGCATGACTGTGCTCCATGCTCCTGTCCAACCGGTTTCACCCTTACCCTCAGGTGTGTGATTGCGCCTAGATGTGCATCTTTAGTCTCATCCACCAATTCGACTATCTCTGAGCACCCTGAAGAACCCATACTTTTTGAGCCTGCTACCTAAGGACCTGCACCCAGATCATTAACTCACAGATTTCGCAACCATCAACTGCATCTGGGTGGAAACCACACAGAGGCTCATGCGTTTCAGGTTAGGACCGGCGGGTGCTTGCAGTTTGGTGACCAAACAAACAGCTTTCCCGAATCAAAAACCGGCATGACGCCCCCCTGCATGAGAACAAGCATGAGCTGGATGAGGTGGGGCAAAAACAATCTTCTATTTTTCCCATGAGGAAAATAAAACCTAGCGCTATATAACGACTAACGAGGAGATTAACACTAACACTAACATCAGTGGTGGATCCACTGCCCGGGCTCCCGCGGATGCAAGTATCATCAACAATGTAGGGTTTCCAGTCCAAAATTAGGGGGAAATTCACAAACAAACTCGTGAAATAATACTAATGTTTCTTTGAAAAAACAAATCCCCGGGCTCCAGCGGAAGCAAGTATCACCAACAATGTAGGGTTCCCAGTTCAAAATTAGGGGGAAATTCACAAACAAAATCCTGAAAATAATACTAATGTTTCTTTGAAAAACCAAACCATTAGATCGAATTTGGATCAAATCCGAACTCGCAAAATGGGGGAAAACGTACCAAAGAGAGAGCGAGGAAGGGAGATGAGGCTGGGGAAGGAAAGAACCCGCAGGAGAAGGCAGTGCAGCGGTCTCGAGAGGGTAGCGGCGGCTAGACGCCGGCCTGCCGTCGTCACGCGTGGCCGTGACCGGAGGCGGGGCAGGAGCGGGGCGGAGCAGCGAACCAGGAGGCAGGCAGCGTTGGATTGGTCGGGTAGTCGGGTAGACTCCGATGGGCAGCACGGTTTATGAATCGGCTCACATACAACCCTAGTTGCTCCTTCTGCTCTTGCTCCGAAGCTGACTAATCTTTTAAGTATCGCCTCTACACTGTTTTTTTGGTCGACATAAGCGCCCGTTCTGCTCTTCTCCCCCACTACCCTTGCCTACGGCAAGCATGATGCATGCAGCCACAGGGAGAATGATTTGGCCAGATCCGAGCTCGATCCACAGACTACTAAACCGATTTTGGTGGTTGCTACATTATCATGCTTTTGCTTTGGTTTATATTTTTGTGTTGTAATTCTAAGGGATAGAACCTCGAAATAATCTTGTAACACCCTTTTACAAAATCAATCTTAACATATGTTATGAACGACAAAGCGATCTACCATCTTTTCACTCGGTCTAACTTATCATCTTATGTTTCCTGTTTTTTTGTCCTATATGATATATGAATGCACAATTTCATGCATCCATTAAGTAATTTCACATGACCTCTGTGTGGTGTAGTGGCGGAGCCAGGATTTCAATCATGAGTGCCAACAGTGGGGATTGGAGAAAGATTACCGTAGCAGTGGCGGAGCCAAGAATTCGCAGCTGCTGCTATAAGAAATTGAGATGGGATTGGAGAAAGATTACCCTAGTAGTGGTTGATGCTACTTGAGGCATCATCGCAGCTTATAATAGTGAGGAGCATCTTATTGCATCAATATTTTAGGGTTTGGATAAACACTTAGTAATTTGTTCTTCGATAATGTTGACAAGATCTTTAATAAGAAAATGTGTCATAAACTCTCTTTAGAATGAAATATTGTGGCCTTCTATATATAATATGTTCTTTATTCTATTTGGTGTATACTCACAAATAGTTTTTTATGGGTTGTGTTATGTATTAGTTAGACTCTGTTGAAACAATGTGTTTATTTGACTCTATTTTTTAAATGTATTAATTAGACTTTATTGTATTATTTGTTTTTATTGGACACTATGTGTTACTTTGGTATTAGATGGACTTTATACGGAGTATGTGTAGTTCATTGAACTCTATGTCTTATACTGTGTAGTAATTAGACTATCTGTATTGACATAACCGTGCTTTTTTGCGTATTAACGCACTAGCCTAAAGGATCAATGCACACAATCTTGAAACATAATGACACATTGCCATTATTTAATGTTCAAATACATAGGACTGAAGCTCAAAACAGTACAACCAAGCCGGCACGCAGGCAGACGCATACCCAAATATGAGGAAATACAAATACTCGTACTTGCTAAGGTACGATCTTTTATCATTGGATTTATTTAACTTACTGTCTTCATGCCACATGCACGATAGGTAGTAGAACATCACCTAAGCTCCAGGGTACTCCTCATAATCTCTGGCTTAATAGAGATCCTCGCTCATCCGGGATGGTTCTCCAACTAAAGGGTTTTAAAAAGAAAATAAAACAAGACATTCAAATGTACTCCACAAATCTAAAGAAATAATGCAGCGTGTAGCTCAGTACAAATGATAGTTCTTTCGGGTTTTTCTTAAAAATCACTTTCATAAAGCCTTTCTAAAGTATCTAAAATTCCTTTAGAAAAATCATCAAAGTATAGGTAAGAGAAGAAAATATTTCTTTCCAGTTCATCATCTCTCCTTATAAAATCTTAGTGATCGGCACATCATCTTTTTTTTCTTTTGAAAGGGGAAAAGAAGTATGGATATAGCTACCATATGAACAGTCACCAAATGTGCTCATAACCAAGAGCACGGCTATCATGATAGTTTATATAGTACTCTACAGAGTGTGTACACTTTACCCTCGACTGGTAGTATGTGCTTGTCAAAGTATAATGGTATAAAGCTAGATACGCACAACATAAAGCCAATTATTCCGAGAAATCTACTGAAAACTATTTCTCATTAAATATGGAGCACGCGTGACCAATACTGACCATCCCACTGTCCAAAATTTATCACGGCGAAGTGACAACCTGAATTCCCATTCCCATTCGTTGGCATACTCGAATTCAAATCGAAATAGTTTCTGGTAACATCTTATGCTTACTTAGCTAAACTCATCCCCATAGACAAGTTTCGAGGTTGTACTGTATGAGCCCGGTTCATAGATTAACAGGAAAACAGCCCTTAGACTGATTAAGGGGTCGGACTCCGTTTTACCAGGGTAACCCGTGTCCTAACGATAGTCATTCTTTCTTCTTAGTCAAATATGTATTTACAGTCTATCACCAATAAATTCTTTGTTCCAACATGAAATCCTCATTTCTCATTTTTACCATCTTTAATACCATCAAAACCCAACCTAGGGTTCCATCAATAGTCCAATAAAATAATGCTACTTTTTGGGAGAGTTTAAAAGCAGTTCAATTGGGAAAAGAAATTTAGAGCTCCACTGGGCCTTATCCGGCCCAAACCGCCCAAGGCCTAGCCAAGCGCGTGACATACAACGGCTACCCTTGGGTGACTGACAGGTGGGACCCACCGGTTAGTGACTCAAGGCATTGCTCGTGGTGGCGAAGCGGCACAATCCGGCGAGGCGGCGACTTCACCGGTGATGGGATCTGTCCCAAGAGTGAGTGAGAGGAAAGGGGAACACGGTGGTGCGGTTGGAGAGGGAGTTTACCGAGGGTATTTTAAAGGTATTTTAAGCATGACTTATTCTTTTTTTCATGTTTGCACTAAATTTTTTAATAAGACAAATGGTTAAAGATGAGTACAAAAGTCAAAGTTGTCAAACAGAAAAAACGAAGAGAGTCCCTATGTAGCGATGCATGGCTTGCCTGACCCCTTTCTTTTGCATGTACCTCCCCCCTTCTCTCATCTCACCTGAAGACACAAACGTCTAGGCTCTTTTCTTTTCCCTTTTCTTTTTTCCTCCCTTTTATTTTGTGGAGTATATCACCATTCACCGATGTGAGCAGTAGGAAACTATCAGTGGTAGTGAGTGAACGTGAAAAAGAAAGGGCGGACGGGCATCCTATTCCCATCTGATGTCCCTAGAGCACGATCTGATGCCGCCACAATCTGCATGGCATGTCACGTCAACAGCGGCCATATTATTATTTGGGAGGCACTATTGGGCAGGAGTGTGCAATTTCAGCATTTGTGCAGGCACATGCTACGTACACGCATGCACACCTTAGGCAAAAAAATTCCACTATCGCAAAACTTGTTTTACCAATAAATGGAAATGTGGAAAAACAGTAGAAATTTAGTGGAATTTTTTGCGCCTGCACGATTTCGCAAATTATACGAGCAAAAAATCTCTCAACGTGAAAAATAGAAAACAAAATAAATCTATAATAAACAGAAAACAAAATAAATCTATAATAAACATAAAACAAAATAAATCTATAATAAACATAAAACAAAATATATCTATACAAAAATCGATCTCGTGCAAAAAATTTCACTATCGCGAAGCGTGTCTTCCATAAATGCAAATGTGGAAAAACAGTAGAAAGAAAGTGGAATTTTTTGCGCCTACACGTTTTAGCTAATTGCAGGCGTCTGCAAAATAGCAATTGCGTTATTATTTTCCCTGCTTACTGCTGCAGCTGCCGCATAAATTATGGTAATCCATTTTGTGTTTGAGATCACTTGCTAATCTTAAATCTAACCAGCGCTCTCTGGTGTGTAGAACTCCACCGTTATTTTAGGGGGATTGGCCTAGCCGCGCGTTGCTGCGACTGATCGGCTCGTGACCCTGGTAATGGCAGCGGCAGGACAGCGCGAGTACTGTACCGGGGGGCGCGCACCTGCCTGCCACTGCCCACTGCGCCACGGCTGGCCACCACGCGGTCACAGGCGCCTCGTGCGCGCCTTGCTTCCACGCCGTGCCGCGCCCTCCCCCACCAGCTCTCGTCTCCGCATTCATTTGTTCCTCTCCTTGGCGTCGTCGCGCGCGGTGCCGGTGCGGCGACTTTGCAATCTCGCTGGTCCCGTTTGCCGGGACGGTGCAGCCTCTCTCGCCTTCGCCCACGCAAGCTGCAGGCTCGTTCGATCGTACTCGTACGCTGGGAAGAACAGAATTGATCGCCGAACTTGATGAGGACATCACTTCTCTTGATGCAATCACGTCTACACCAACTCACCAACAAGCTGATCCTACAGCACTACAAGAACCGATAACTCAGGCTCGCGCACGACAACTTAATAACTAGGTGAATGCGTTCCTCCGCATCCCCATAAGTTATAATCTGAATGGGACGCTATTTAATGCTTTTGATAATTTAATTGTACTTAGGAACCATGGAGAAGGACCCTCGTGGATCAACATTAGGCTAAAGATGAAATTCAAGTCGAATTTGGTGGAGAAGGTCCAGTTCGGCCTCACCGACAGCGCTGACTTTAAAAGGCCGTAAGTTTTGATTCCGGATGTTGTTGGAGGCCCACGAATGCTCGTTGGAAAGATCTCGGAGTCTACTTTCCAACGGATCTGGCCTCACCTCTAAATTCTTTCGGAGTGGTCAGGAAATTGCCGAAAACCACACATCGCTTTTTCTGACCGAGCCAAACCGAGTTAAACTAGACTTGGGCCTTCTATTTCGAGGCTAGGTCGGTTGTAACCTGGTTTGGCCGACCTAGGAAACCTCCTATCATATAAATAGCCAGCCGCCGCCACTTCTAAGGGTTGGGTTTTGTTTTAATTGTGTTAGCCATTGCTAATCCTTATAATCGCGCGTGTCGGTTAGACCGCCTGAATTACTTGTAATCGGAACCCCACCATCTTGTTCTTATTTTGAGCACTTAAACATATATCCGCAAACCGAGTTGCTGTTCATCGTGTTTTTGCTCGTTCTTCGATTGCGTGCAGGAATACAGACCTTCGTGGTCAGGTTGATCGCGCTTCCGGCGAGGTCAATAACCAATTAGAGTTGGTGTACCGGTCGCTAAGGCGCAACGTCCTGGACGGTTGTAGTCGGGCTGCCAACATCGACTCCTACTCAAATCGGAGTTAGCCTCTCTCGTCGAAAGATCGGGACCCTTGCTGCTATCAAAACTAGTCCGGTGGGCGTCAAAGCAGGCCACATCTCACCATGCACATCTCAAGCACATGTTGGTTTGATGGATCTCGTCCAGAGCTTGAAAACTCGGCCCTCTCACTTGTCTCACTCCCCAAGTCCCCATCCACCAGGGTCCACAAAATCGTGGGAACCCTCTAAACCGGCAATGGCACGGAGCCGGTTAACCGTGACCGCAGTTAGCCACGGTTTTAAGTCTGTTTTTTTTCCTAAATTTAAAACCACGGCTTGCTGGTTTTGTTCGTGGTTAACCAGGTTTTATGCTATTTTTTCCCAAATTTAAAACCACGTCTTTGGCATTTTTGTTCGCTGTTACCAACAATTTTTTTCCGTTAACCGTCGGTTTTCGGTGGTTAACCGTGGTTTCTGAAAAAATATCAAAATCAATGAAAATTGATAAAAATACATTAAGATATACATTGGAAATTTGAAATTTTGTTTTAAGCCAAAATGCTTAGAACGATTAATAGTATTTTATGATTTTTTATGTATATTTTACATTCAAAAATTATTTGAACGAATTTTAGCCAAATTCTTAAATGCTAAACTGCCGGTTCATTAAACTGATACCCTGCAGAGACGCTATTAACGACGGTTAGCTAGCGGTTTTGGAAACCCAGCTCCCCATGCCCTTCCTCTCTTGCTTGGTTCCGCTCATCCGGCGTGTCTTTCTCATCCATCACCAAAATTATATTTTTCGGTCCAATGGAGATCAGGTTTCTCGAGTGGCCCGATTTCTCCCTGGCTGGGTAAAAGACATATCGGATTTCAAAAAAAATGCGCTCTTATAAAAGATAGTTAAAAACTACACTGCATAGGAAATCTTTCATATCTTATCCGCTACACCTTCACCTGGCGTTCCAATTAGAAGGTGTCCTTGCCTAACTCAGGGCCTTTGTCTTTGATAACATGCATTTAGGGGTGGAAACGAACCGAGCCCGAGCGAGCCAGATCCTATCTCAGCCCGTCTTGTTAGGTACTGAGCCGAATACGAGTTGAACAGAGCAAGGGCTCCGAGCTGAAAAACAAGCTCGACTCGGCTCAATGGTAGCTCGCGAGCCCGCACGAGCCCGAACCATGAGCCTGAGCTCAAGTGAAAACAGTCTCGGTGACTGATAAATGATCATTTATGAGCCACGAGCCGAGCCCCCATCCAAACCGAGCTGGTGCGTCACGAGCCGAGCCCGAGCGAACCAACCTCTGGCTCGACTCAGCTCGGTTGTGCGCACGAGATGAAAATGGTGTTCAGCCGAGGCAGACGCGTTTGGCCAGGGACGCGCGTATGGCGAGGGACACGCTGGATTGGACGGCGCCATCGGGACGCGTGTATGGCCAGGGACGCGCTTGACGCGGGCTCGTCCCTCGCGCGAAGAACGTCCCCTGCCTCGGTGTCCATGAGTCCTGTCATCAGAGACGTCACAAATTTTAGGAGCAAACAAAAAGCGTCCTCCATTGGCACAAATACAACAAATACTCTATTCATATACATTTGCAAATGCAAACTCTACCAGTAACCCATTCGCTCGGTGGATCTCGTGAAAGAGCAAGAAGCTAAACCAAGCATTCTGCGTGGCTGCGCTCAGGGATGGATCTAGAAAAAAAATACTAAGAGGACCAATAAAAATTAACTTTTGTATTAAGAAGATCAAATAGAAAATTTGCAGCATTTTAATTTGTAAATGCATATGTATTCTAGAAATTTTAGAACTTTTTCACTAATTTACCTTGCGAATTCATGTATTTTTTTATTTTTGGGAATTTTTTACTATTTTAACATACAGATTCACACGTAGTTGAAAAATTTTAGAAGTTTTACACTAATTTAACATGTAAAGTTTTATATATGTAGGATCCTTTAGAAATTTTGATTAATTTAACATGCAATTTCACGTGCATCAAATATTTGTTTTGAAAAACTTAACAAGCGAATTTATATTATCAATTTTATCAAACTTATATAGGGGTATTTATTGGTGTGCATACAGGGGGTTTGGGGTTTGCAAGCCTTTCACCAGCCCTCCATGTCTCCGTCCCTGGCTGCGCTCACTCAACACGTTTTCTTCATTGTCACATCTTTCGCATGGCGATCTAGTTCTATGGTGCCATCACCAACTTGAAGCCTTGGTGTTCGACAGCATGCATGATGCCCCTCTAAATAAAGGTCATTGATTGTAAGACACATGATCAGTGATGCTACAATTATGTTAGCGAATGGCAGCTTTGATATCTCGGTAAGAAAGTCCTTAGAGCATCTCTAGCAGGTTACCTAAATCACTCCATAAAACACTATTGCAGACAGTCTCAACCTATATACCCATCCAGCAGGGTCTCTATCCCAGTCTCTAAATTTAGATACTCACTCCAGAGTCACTATATTTAGAGACTTTTCAGAGAATCTCTATATCTTTTCGGAGATAGAGTCTCTATAGTGATTTAGAGAAGGGATATAGAGAACGAAATATAGAGATCCTGCTAGCAATGCTCTTATCGTTTTTGACAAAATTAAAAAAAGTAACGGGCACAACTCCGATGAAATGGTCTATGTCTTAAGAAGGTGTTCCGGCAATGCTTAAAGTTTATGAGAGGGAGGAATCTCTGGGGGATTGAGCGTACCAGGAAGACGAGCATGATGAGTGGATGAGGAAGACACACTAGAAATAGGGAACAAGCTAAGCTGAGCCAAATCGAGATGGCGGCAAATTTCTCAGCTTTACACAAGACCCTGGCTATATGTATGTGTGTACAACGGACGATTATGCTGCATCAAACGGTGCTAATCTAACGGCCAACAGGTCTCCAAGCACTCATCAGAGTAACCAATGCCAAATTGTGGCATCCCGACTATTTTAGCTGTTATCTTTAACATATCATGGCTTTTACCTGTTGAACTATTTATACATATAAGTTTGTTAACTTAGGAAACAAAATGTGTTATACATCCTTAAATGGTGCAACAAAATGTGTGATATTGTTCGTCGTTGAAAATGCCTTACATGACATGCGATGCTCGTGTATAAAACACACGATGTATGCACATATATGCATAAGTGTATCGATATTTTTGTTAAGGGCTCCTATATTTATAATACAACCTAAATCAAATAACTTAGGCCTAGTTCTTTTCAGCTTAACAGCTTATCTACGTTTTAAAAAAAATGTGCTTTGAGTTTTTTGAGTCCGTTTTTTCGCTATTTTGAACGTGGGTCCTAACGCATTAAAAAACAATTCAAACGAAATGGATCCGATTCTCGAGACTACATTGAAAATCTCTCAAAGTTAAGTTATTTCAGTCGATCAGCTATTCAGCCATTCAGATCAGCTCAAAAGAACATGGCTTTAGTATATTTGAAGTGGCTAAGCTTAATAAATAACTTGGTTGAGTTGAAGCGAACCGTATATTAAAATGGATTTTAAGAGGTTTTAAATCTATTTGTCATAATTGATACACTTCATTTGTCTTAAGAGCTTTCTAAGACTGGACCATTTGCTTTCCTTCGTCCGAAATTATCCATCCGTCGAACCTCTCGCTCCAAGTATCAAAAGGGGAAATGCCTACAAGACCCTTTTCATAGGGGAGAAAAATTCATGGCACCCGAAGAGAGAAAGAGAGAGGGGCATAGAGGAGATAGAGAGAGAAAGGGAGGACATAGAGAGAGGAGGGGAGAGATAGAGAAAATAAGTGCCACGGTGAAATTTTTCTCCTCCCAAAGGTGAGCCCGCCGCATCGCTCCCTCACACACATAAACTTGCTGGCCGTTGGCCATGGAAGCGGAAAAAAAATATATGGCACCCCTATGCCATAGAACTTAGGTGGCACCCCCTTTAGGCCATGTTTGTTTCATATTAATGTTGAGTTATATTTTACTGTAGCAAATTTGTGGCCCCTCAAAATACGTTTTAACGAGTTTAAAAAATTATAATTTTTTTTTTACAAACCTTAAGAAGAACTATTTAATTTAATTTAATTTAATTTAATTTAATTTAATATAATCTGAAACAAACAAGGCCTTATTCATCATGTAACAATTATCCGACGTCTAGGATTAATTCTGTGTAGCGCTGGCAAGATTGGATAGGGCTGAGGCATTGGGTTGCAGCATGTAGGGTGGTGTTGGTTTTCAAAATTCGTATAGGAAAATATATGTGGTGTAGGCGCAAGTGCGAACCCCGGCGTTTAAATTAAAATAAACGGACGCACATATGTGGGGTTTGTCACTTTTACCGTGCCGTGCCTCCTCGCCTGGCCGTCCGTAGTCCGTAGAGCGGTAGATGCGTAGATACGGCGCCACCGCCACACCACCTGCGAGAAGGATGCAATGCATGCCAGGGGAAGAGATCTGCGAGGGTCCACGCAGTACGAACAGCGAGCTTTGCTTTCTGCACGTTATAAATGCCTCATCTAATCATCTTTGCTCCCAAAAAAAACCTTCGTTTCTAGTAAAAGCGCGGAAGATTCGGTTTCCTTCGTTAGGAGATGCTCGCCTCTGCGGCTCCGGATTCGTTTGTTCCATTATTCAATGCTTTCTGTGTGTCCCAGTCTCCATCTAACCACAAACATTACACACAAAGCAAGTACTCCCTCTGTCCTACAAAGAACGCATTTCTGGTTTTTTTCAGACAGATTAGTGTGAAAGGCAAATGACTAATCTGCCCCTAATTAATTATATGCATAAGTGTGCTGCTGCTTTGGTTCCCAAAATAATTAAATGTGCATGCGTCTCCTTTGGTGGGGAACGGATATAGAGGGAGATGGGAGTGGGGGAGTTAATGGGCTGTGTCTTCTTTGATGGGCCCCACGTCTAAACATGCACTCTTTGTGAGACAATTTTTAAACACTAAAAATGCACTCTTTGTAGGACAGAGGGAGTAAGCATTAGAAATGGCCATACTCCCTCCATTGAAAATTATAAGATGTATGTTGGCATGGACGAAGCTGGTGAGCTCCAGATACGAGTCCTGGCGTCTTGGTGGCCGTCGTGGCTAGATGCATTCGGTTTCGGTGGCACGGTTACCGGTTCTAACGTTGCCTTGGTTGGACACATCGGCGACTGACCGACATCTTAGTTGTTGTTCCTACAGGTGGCCGCGTGGATCCAACACTATTTTTTTTTTGTTTTGGAGGTGGTTTGCAGCGGCGATACATCGACGGCCGGGGTGCCGCTGCAGTGCGGAGTCTAACTGGTTCAGGCAATGATGACTGTTGCCACACGGCAGACACTCCTACCTTCGGCTTGGCACGACACCCGGTTGGCTCTCGGCCCTGGCGCTTCCACCGGGCCCTGCCTGGGCGAGGTGCCGTTTAGTGCCCTCCAACCCTCCCTTGTCTTTGTGGTGCTCGATGGCGATGGCGGCGTCTTCATTGTTCAGTTATAGGGCTCAGTGTCCCCTCCGCCTGGCGAGGTCCTGCTTACTGCCATCCTACCCTCCCCTTTCCCTATGAGGTCTACGATGCCGGTGGCATCGTCTTCCTTGTCTGGCTGGCCTCATGCTTGGTTTTCTCCAGCGTCTACACTCTTCGGATCGTGCTTTGTGCGGGCGTGTTCGTGACAACCCTAGTACCATGCTAGGGTTAAGTGTAACGGGCGAAAGCTCTGCCCAGCTCCTGCTAGCCCGACGGTTGCGGCGCTTATAGTGTCGTTTCCTACAGTAGTTCCCCTGTTGGGCGAAAGCCCTGTGCGGTCAGTGGGGATGGCGGTTCTTCGACGTTCACCTTGTTGGAGGCGTCGTGGTTAGCTCCGGCGTGGCGGTTAGTCACTGGATCATCCTTCTTCGTCAGCTTTTAGTTGTTTGCTTCGTGATGTCCTGTGTGACCTGTTGTGACCAACTTTTCCCCCTCCCACCTCCTTCTCTCTCTCCTATTAGACCTTGGCATTGGTGGCAGTTCTCCTGCCCTCTCTCAAAAATTATATTATATGATGTATAACTCGAATGAGTAGGTTGCATGCTTGTAGATTTAATGGGGTGTTTCTGACCGTACCTCTATTTATTCTTTTCAACCACCTACATTTGTTTATTAGCTCTCATACTAACTCCGTTATGAAATAATATTCATTTTGACGGTCTCTAAAATGGAACTTTGATCAAATAAAAAATTATAAATTTATTTATGGTGCATTAAAAATTATAATATTGTGAAATTTTTTTCAAGACAAATCTATCTATATGATTTTTATGTTCTCAATCTAAATAGTTTAAAAGTATTATATAGATAAAGTTTTAAAACTTTGACTTAAAACAAACCTATAATGACTAATATTTCATAAGGAGGGAGTACAAAATATACTTTCAATCTCATATTTCAAGGCAATTATATGAGAGCCTATAGGTAATTTCTACTCACTGCTTTTTTTATCAAATTCACCGTCACCTTTAATCCTTGTGCGAAATCCTAAGATGTCTTATTTTTACTACACTTTTCGATGCAATTTCTTCGATCATTGCTTAATAGTTCCTGTAGGATCAAATTCGAGTTAGCATGCCAATTAATGAAGACAGAAGGGTTCGTCGTTATGTAAATAAGAAATGTTGCTCCACCGATATTAAAGCAATAGAAACGATGAAGCATTGCATCGGAACAACAACTTTTTTTTTTCGAAGAAGGGGCAGGAGGACTGTCGACCTTTTCCATTTAAGCAGGAGAAAATAAAAGAAAAAACCCGCAAGCGCGGGGTACAACCACAGTGCAACGCTGTGACCCTACCAAAAGCTAGGACACCACCGGCCACCGCCGAGACTGAAACACACGCCTAGAGAGGTGACGCAGTGCTGCCGCTGCCACCTAGTCCAAGGCCTTACAGGAAGGGAAAAGAGAAATACAGGGGGATGAAGAAGAACAACACAAGCCACAACTAGCCACCTCGCACGAAGGCGACAACGACAAGGGTCGAGACCACCAGTGACGACAACGTGGCTGACCAGAGGAAACACCCAGCCTAGGACCAACAATCCGCAGAGGCGACGCCTTCAACAAGGTAGCGACACTAACGCGCCGCCGTCGCAACGGAGTTTTCACTCAGTGAGCTTCAGGAGCAGGATGGCCATCACGACTATGCCTCCAAGAAGGGGAACGACGCCAAAACATCGCCATCGTCGGCCCTAGCGAGGAGCGAAGGCAAGGCTTTCGCCTGATACATCAACTCCGAAAACCAAACTGCAAGTTGTCCAGGCTTGGGATCACCAAGAGGGCCAAGCCCCAGCCCAGAGGCAAACGTTGCGAGCAACCTCCGAGTGGAGCCTGAGGAGACACCGTAGCCACCCACCTCCGAGCCAGCCCGAACAAGCCCCTAGGGTCCCCGACGTGCCAGGAAGGAGCACCCACCTCCGCAGCGATGCAGGAACCACCACCAACCCGCGCCACAGTCTCACGAACCGAACAAGCCACCAACGCCATGGGATCGCCTCCCACGAGCAAGCCAGAAACACCCATCGGCTGCCGAGGCTACCCAAATCATCGCCTCCCAAGAGAGGGGGAGGCGAGGGGGGCGACGAGGCCAAACGCCACCACTCCGGCAGGGAAGGGAGCCGAAAGACGAAGGAAGGGACCGGAGGAGGGTCGGGGGCACACGGCCCGAGCCACCACTCTCCAGAAGAAGGGAGAGCCAGTGGGGTGGGGGCGGAGCAGCGGACGCTGGGAGGACATAGAGGAGACGGGTAGGCAGAGGAAGGCCCAAAGCCGATGGCGTGGTAGGGCCAGGCCCACTAGCTGCCCGCTATCGGCGGCGGCGCTGCCAACAGCGAGGTGGGCCGTCTCCACCACGGCAACCACGACGGAGAGGAAGAAGGGAGGAGGCACCACCGGCCGCCTCCACCGAAGCCAGGGGCACCACCGCGCGTCTAGCTGAGATGAGCCCACGGAGGCCGTTGGAGCCGGAGATGGCCAGCACATCGGGGGGACGGGTCACGAGGGAGAGGACCCCGGCCCAGCCGTCGCGCCACCTCGGAGAACTCGCCTCGCCGCCACCACGTCGCCGGAGACAGCCACTGCTACAACACCGCCAGATCTGCCCGGCCGCTGCCCAAAACATCGGAGAGAGAGGGACGACCTGGGGGAGCAAAGGAGGGAGGAAAAGAGGAGAAGGGGAAGGAGTAGGGGAGGGGGACCGCTGCCGCCGGTCGGCTCAAGAGGAGGAGGAGGCCACCGCCGCGTCAATCCAGGAGGGAGGGGGCACCGTGCCGCCACGAGAGGCAGGCTCGGCCGAGGTGGGGAAGGGGAGCACCAGGAGTCGCCGGATCTGACGGGGAGGCCGCCGAGCACGCCGCTCACGTCGGACGGAGAAGAAGGGGGCCACGCTGCCGTGCCAGACGGAGGGGATGGAGGGGGCGCCGAGGCTAGGGTTTGGATGGGAGGAGCTCGTCTCGGTTGGGTGGTTGGGGGTAAGGAGGAAGTGGAGGAGGAGGGGGAGGGGAAACTGGAGGGAGGAGGGGGGACCACCGCCGCCGCTGCCCGGCGGCGGCCCTAGGGTTTGGGGGGTTGGAGAAAGGTGCGGGATTGCCCCCGTGCTGCCCCAGGAGAGCAACGCGAGGGCCTATTCTCTTTGATCTCTGTATCAGAAATCAACACGCCTTATCCGGAACAACTTCTTGTTACTAGCGTTAATTCATGATGAAAGCTGATCGGAGGGAAGAGAAAAATGCATTAAATAATGGGACCCATTTAAGATACAAGGCAATGGGGGTGGTGTTTCTTTTGTGATTTCTCGATAATATGACATCTTAAGAAATGCTCTTTAGTAAACTTTACATCGGATCGGAAGTGCCCTATGAGCATCTCTAACGATGGAGTCAGTCACTAGTTGGAAAAAATTAAAACACACCCCTCCAGTTGACTATATATAACATATCTAGTTTCTAAAATTGTTATGGGTTGGAATTAGTTATTAATATGAGCCGACTCTTAGTGCATGTGCAACACTACACATCAGTCATTTATAAATCGTCTCGAAGCCATGTCACGTCGAATATGAGCTTATGTGAATGAGAGAGAAGAAAGAGAGAAATAGTTGTCTCCCATGCAAGAGACGATGCTAACAGAAAAAACAAGATTTGGCAATGGCATCGTGACATAATATATGGTAGCCAACTCCAAGCGTGCATGTGCGCTATCAGGTGCTGTCATGTAGGAGTTCCCCTGTTAAACTCCATGCAAATATTAAATGACATGTAGACAACTTTATAGATAGACCATTGTATATGTTGTTTCTAAGGCTATCTATAAGTGGTGTGCCAATGATTAGATACAGTTGTTGTCTCAACCATTGTACATGCTCTTACCAGCTAGTTTTTATTTTTGAGTAAATTGCAACACATGTCCCTAAACTTGTGATTACGCTTAGGTCCAAAACTTGTGAACTCAAAAATTTGGGTCCACGAAATTGTGTTTTTTTTCACTTAGATCCAATGACGGTTTCCAGATGATGATTTTGATGATTGGGCTACCAAGTCATCACACACGTGATAATTTTTCTTTTATCTATTTTTAATGTGGGTACCACATGCCATCTCATTGCCTACTCTGGCCCTCCTTTGCTAGATTTGCGCAACCCCCTTCTGCCTGCCGTCATCACTGAATAAAACCCCCATGTCGAAGCTCCACCTCCCCCAAATCTAGCCGCCCTTCTCCTTGCTCTCCCTTTCTCTCTCTATCCCTCCTAGCCTACCTTTCTTCTCCACTCTCTCATCTCGCGAAAAGGCCGTGCCAGAGCCTCTCACCAGAGTTTGTCGCTGGCAACACCGCTAGTCATGCCACCGCGTTTCTCTCCTCCCTCGATTTCTCTCTCTGCATGACAAAAGGAGAGGGCAGGGGATCCTTTGTGGTCGGCCTTTGTTCACGCCGACCACAAAAGTACAGTATTGTGGTCGGCCTGACTTTTGGCCGACCACATTGCTCTAGCATTGTCGTCGGCCTTTCTGTAGGCCGACCACAAAAGTGCACTTTTGTCGTCGGCCTGTGGAAAGGCTGACGACAAAACCCCCTCGCCCCCCTCGGCCGCTTGCCGGCCACACACGGCCGCGCATCGATCTCCACTGGCTATGTGCTACTTATGGTTCTACGGTATGCCCAACACATCAAAAGCCTATCCACGGGGCTATCTCGTCATGACTGGCACATTCGGCACATTCACACTACTGCCCCGGACTTTAGCGTCAGCTCGTTCTACGGACGTTAAGCTCGAAGTCGAAGAATCCTGTAACGGAAATACAACGCAGGCCAATGAGGACCCGCGAAAGAAATTACAATGTGCCGTGGATGCCCCAAAACATCAGATGACAAATAGGACTGTGTCGACCGAGCCGCGGGACGGCCAGAAATTAGAGCCAGGGGGCAGGGGATCCTTTGTGGTCGGCCTTTGTTCACGCCAACCACAAAAGTACAGTATTGTGGTCGGCCTGACCTTTGGCCGACCACATTGCTCTAGCATTGTTGTCGGCCTTTTTGTAGGCCGACCACAAAAGTGCACTTTTGTTGTCGGCCTGTAGAAAGACCGACGACAAAACCCCCCCGCCCCCCCTCGGCCGCTTGCCGGCCACACACGGCCGCGCATCGATATCCACTGGCTATGTGCTACTTATGGTTCTACGGCATGCCCAACACATCAAAAGCATATCCACGGGGCTATCTCGTCATGACTGGCACATTCGGCACATTCTCACTACTGGCCCGGACTTTAGCGTCAGCTCGTTCCACGGACGTTAAGCTCGAAGTCGACAAATCCTGTAACGAAAATGCAACGCAGGCCAATGAGGACCCGCGAAAGAAATTACAATGTGCCGTGGATGCCCCAAAACATCAGATGACAAATAGGACTATGTCGACCGAGCCGCGGGACGGCCAGAAATTAGAGCCGGGGTGCAGGGGATCCTTTGTGGTTGGCCTTTGTTTACGCCGACCACAAAAGTACAGTATTGTGGTCGGCCTGACCTTTGGCCGACCACATTGCTCTAGCATTGTCGTCGGCCTTTCTGTAGGCCGACCACAAAAGAGCACTTTTGTCTTCGGCCTGTGGAAAGACCAACGACAAAACCCCCCGCCCCCCTCGGCTGCTTTCCGGCCACACACGGCCGCGCATCGATCTCCACTGGCTATGTGCGACTTATGGTTCTACGGCATGCCCAACACATCAAAAGCCTATCCACGGGGCTATCTCGTCATGACTGGCACATTCGGCACATTCGCACTACTGGCCCGGACTTTAGCGTCAGCTCGTTCCACGGACGTTAAGCTCGAAGTCGAAGAATCCTGTAACGAAAATGCAACGCAGGCCAATGAGGACCCGTGAAAGAAATTACAATGTGTCGTGGATGCCCCAAAACATCAGATGACAAATAGAACTGTGTCGACCGAGGCGCGGGATGGCCAGAAATTAGAGCCGGGTGGCAGGGGATCCTTTGTGGTCGGCCTTTGTTCACACCGACCACAAAAGTGCAGTATTGTGGTCGGCCTGACCTTTGGCCGACCACATTGCTCTAGCATTGTCGTCGGCCTTTCTGTAGGCCGACCACAAAAGTGCACTTTTGTCGTCGGCCTGTGGAAAGACCGATGACAAAACCCCCCCGCCCCCCTCGGCCGCTTGCCGGCCACACACGGCCGCGCATCGATCCGTGAAAGAAATTACAATGTGCCGTGGATGCCTCAAAACATCAGATGACAAATAGGACTGTGTCGACCGAGGCGCGGGATGGCCAGAAATTAGAGCCGGGGCAGGGGATCTTTTGTGGTCGGCTTCTGTTTATGCCGACCACAAAAGTACATTAATGTGGTCGGCCTGACCTTCGGCCGACCACACTGCTCCATAATTGTTGTCAGCCTATTGTTAGGCCGACCACAAAAGTGTCCTTTTGTCGTCGGCCTGAGGAAAGGCCGACGACAATAATATGGCCATCTCAGACGTCTGCCTTTTGGGTCCTCCTTGACGTGGTTTCGTTAGTCCGTTAAGATGCCGTGAGCTGGGCGCCTCTATGTCGACGGCATAATTTGTACCGCCGACATAGTTTAGATGAGCGGGTCGAAATTTCAAATTTGCATAAGGCGGGAGAGTTGGCGTGACTATTGTGGTCGGCCTTTTTTTGGCCGACAACTTTGGTTATTAATGTCGTCGGCCTCTCGTTTGGCCGTCGACATAGAGCAAAAAACATTATCGTCGGTATTTTGGCCGACCACAAAAGATTTTTGGCCGACCACAAAAGTTTCTTTTCCTGTAGTGAGAGAGAGGATGATGGGGAGGAAGAGAGAAACAAAATGACATATATATGGGATCCACATTTCAAAAGATAAAATAAAAAATTAGCACATAGGCTATCTATGTGGCAAAATAATCAGATGAGGTCCATAGACCCTTTTATGCTTTCTGTCGGGGATTAAATTATGGCCCACTCCCTGGCGGCCCGATCAAACAGCCTACCAGGGCCCAGCTCCCTGGAAGGTTCTATCAGGCCCATGTGCATCTGCCCGGCGACCTCTTGGTCAACACGGTGCGTAACGACCTAGGATTCGTGTTTGAGTCTTACTCGAGCGAGAGTTACTGCGGCTACGTGAAGACCGGGACGTGGTTTCCCGGATTGGATAAAGAGTCGTGATCCCCAAGATTAGGAGCTTACCTTATCCACGAAGGTCATATTTGGCATGTATGAGTTAGATTCACGATCTCGTAGTTAGCCCGACCCGATATTCCCTCGGTAGGTCGGTTTGCTCATACTATATAATGAGGCCCCTACGGCGTTTTGGGGCATCTGAGACCACGACCATTAGATTCTCGCATACTACTACTTGAGACCCGCTGATCTCGCCGAGTTCCACCTTGTAATTCTCTTTGGCATAAAGAAATTTGGGCGAGGGCTATTATCTCCCGAGAGGCTGAACCGGGATAAAACCCATGTCTCCTATTCGTTCTTTGTTCGTGGTTGTTGGCGTGTCTCCTATCTCCTCTTTGAAGAACCTTGGTTGACTTGGGTCAATATCCCAACCGTCGGCAGTGGCGCCGTCCGTGGGGACACGCAGATCGAGCATGTCGAACTCCATCGCCGATCTGAGATACTTCACGAGGGCTACGACTCGGAAGGACGGGATGTCTCATCCTGTCGATTCAGATCGTCTGTTCGGTCTCGAGCGCTTTCGCATCCGGCGGATGTCTCGCTTATATGGCGAGATAGCCTCGGATCGCACTCTGTCATCGGCGGCGACTACGGGCGATGATCTTTCTGACGGTTTAGATTTATCGATTCCAAGGCTATGTCGGTAGATTCCACTGTGGAACACTGCGATGACACCGTCTAGCATACCTTCGCATGGCCCCCGCGGCATTAACATGGCGATGTAGGAACCTCGAGGATCCCGCGGGCCGTGGCGGCTGGCGGTCGAGCAGATTAACTCGCTCGGCATCAAGGCGAGGTGCGCGCAGTCGCTTTCGCGAGCAAGGCGTCATTCGCCGCGACCTCGGCGATTCCATCAATCAAACCTTAGCACGGTTTCGCGACCGGTATAGCGGCGGCGTCGCGACCCACCTCGCGTCTTGGCGCTAAGTCTCCGCGAAGCTTCCTGTTCGGGTCAATTCCGCGTGACCGAACTCGATCGGCGAACAGCGGATGGTTCGAGGATCCCGGGACCCATAGATCAAAGTCGGGAGCGGCTCGAGGCTATGGCAGCGGTCCTAGATCCACCAATCAAGCTGATCTCGCCCGCATAGGCGTCTTTGTGCGACTAACCTAGAGCGGCGGTGAAGGCCTAAAGTCTCTAGGAGAAGTCAACAACTCCTCCAGCAATTTCACCAAGCCGCCGGAATGATTGGACGACTCCGTCGATCGCGTGACCCCGCCACCATCGAAGGATCATCGTCCATGAGCGGGCTACCGTGGTCGCCGTCGCTCGCCAAGTCCTCATAGTCATCGCGACCACGCAGGGGGCAAGCGTAGCGATGATCCACGAGATGGTCCCTCGTGAGGAGCGTCGTCGCCACCACGAGGAAGGGCGTGGTGGATTGTCCGGAGAGAGTTTCTCCAGGCGAGTCATCCCGTTCAGCGAGGAGTTCCTCGCGCCGCGGGACCAACGTCTTCTCAAGACTAGGTTCTGCAGGGAAGGTGGCGGTCATATGCTCTGGCTGCGGGGCTTTCTCAAGCGAGCCGGCTGTCCGGTGGCCCTCAAAATTCAAGCCCGGTCACAAGGAGAGGTACAATGGGACTCGAACCGGAGGAATTCCTTTCCATCTACGCTCACGCCATCATGGCGGCCGGGGTGACGAGCTCGTTATGGCTAATTACCTCCCGATTGTCCTTGAGGTCTTTGCTCGGACGTGGTCGTTCAATCGGAGGAGGGTTCCATCGGCTCATGGAACCCGGCTTTGTGGCGCTCGATCGCTAATTTCCGGAGTACATTACGTGCGTCTGAGCAAGGAGGATGATCTGCACGGATGATCCGGATGAGCAGGGAGACCCTCCGCAACCGTGAAGCGTTTCATTAAGATCCGCAACACGATCCCAAACATCTCGGATGAGTCTGTTGTCGCGCCTTTAAAAAGCGGAGTCGCGACGAAGCGCTCACCCAGATCTCGAGATCAATGAGACTGGACCGCCAACGACTTGTTCAAGGCGGTGGCCGCTATGCCAAGCGGCGAGCGCGTTCGATCTAAAAAGGCGTTCGACAAGGCGCGTTGCCCCTTGACTGGTGTGGATGAGAAGAAGAAGAAGGCGGCGACAATGTTCTGGTGACAAGAAGTCCCGAAGAAGAAGAACAAAGGTGATCGAACAATAGCGTCGCGGTATTGATCGCGCACCTCCTCCCAAGGGCAGGCGGAAGAAGCCCAACAATAATTACAAGGGCAAAAAGCACGCTCGGGGAGGCGGACAAGGCAAGAAAGGTCCGGCGACCGATTTTGCAAGTTCCACCGACACTACGGGCATGATATCGCCCTTTGTAGAACTTGGGCGCAAAGCTCGAAGATTTCTACAGCGGCAAGGGCCCAATGCCCACCCTGCCCGAACATGGTGATGCGGTGAATAGCGCCAAACCGGCGATGGTGATCGGGAAGATGATGGCGAATATCACGAGCCCGTGAACCATATCGCCGTCATTTTGGCGGCTCCTCGGCTTACACCTCTCGGCGCACCTCAAGGAAGCTGCTCGGGAGGTCCTAGCGTCGAAAAGGCAAAACCTCGGCTGAATCGATGAAGTGGTGAGGTCTCCATCTCCTTCTCTAAGGAGGATTGCCCATTGGGATGATCAAGCCTCGGCGGCTCCCCATGGTGGTCGCCCGACCATCGACAGCGAAGTTGGCCGTGTCTTAGTAGGCGGCGGGGCGCTTTGGACTTGCTTTACGCTAAAGTCTTGGGCGAGATGCAAATTCCTCGCTCAAATGAAGGAAATCGCAATGCCCTTCTCGGAATTGTTAGGGAGAAGGCATCAAACCGTTAGGCGGGTTGTCCTTCTGTCACCTTCGGCAACCCAAGCAACTTCCGGACGGAGTTGATCACTTTCGATGTGGTCGACTTCCGTCGGCGTCTAGCGCAATCTTGGGCGAGCCATCTCTCGGTAAGTTTATGGCGTATCCCACCGCGCTTACCATTGCGTGAAGATCCGGGTCCTAACGGCGTGATCACGGTCAAGGGCAACTACAAAGCTGCCTTTGGATTGCGACGGCGATCCCTTGCCCTGATCGACCAGCTTCCGCGCAGCGATCTGAAGTTCCGAGACCAAGTCTGACGCCCTAGGGTCTCCCTTGACCGGGGGAAAGCGAAGGAAGTTCATTGCCGCAGCGATACTTCCAAGACGATTCACTTGGGGCCAATCTGGACCCCAAATAGAAAGCGAGCTCATTGCCTTCCTCCGAGCCAATGCGAGATGTATTCGCTGGAGCCATCGACATGCGGAGTCCCAAGGGAGGTAATTGAGCACAAAGCGGTTGTCCGGCGGACAAAAGCTGTTCGCCGAAGCTTCGTCGCTTTCGAATTCAAGCGGAGATCATCAAAGATCGACAGCAAATTGCTCATTCTTTGGGTTCATCCGCGAGGTTGATCACACAGTGGTTAGCCAACCTGTCATTGTAAAGAAGAAAAGCGGCAAGTGGAGGATGTGTGTCGATCACACAGATCTGACATTGCTTGTCCTAAGGACAATTTCCATTGCGTCGTATTGACCGGTGGTCAATCGATTGCGACGCCTTGACTTTCGAGTTTTTAGATGCTTACTCGGTTACCACCAAATAAGCATCTCCCGAGGATGAAGAAAGCGCCTTCATCACCCCTTTCGGCACTTTACGCTATCGACCATATCTTTCGGTCTGCGCAATCTTTGGTGCCGCGTTCGACTCTTAATGGAAGACCTTCCCGAGCAATGCGGAAAAAACACGGAGGTCTATGTCGACGACATAGTTATAAAAACAAGTATGCTCAGATCATGTAAAAGACACAGCGAGACCTTTCACAATCTCACGAGCACGAATAAAATTAAATCAGAGAAGTGTACCTTTGGTGTTCGATCGGAATGTTGCTCGGTTATGTCATTGGCTCGCAAGGTATTTACGCCAACCCTAAAAAATCGAGGCCATTGAAAATATGCGAGGCTCAACTACCGTAAAGGAAGTACAAAGCCTCTTTGGGCGGATGGTTGCTCTAAGCGAGTTTATTTCCGTCAAAGCGAGCGGGCTGCCCTTCTTTAAGGCCTGCGCAAGCACAATGGTTTCAGTGGGCGGAAAAGCCGATAGATCCTTCCGGGATGCGAAGCGATACTGTCCAATCCTCCGTCTTGACTACCCAGCGGCATGGCGGCGGCTCCTACTATACCTAGGTTGCACGCCTGGCGGTGGCGCGATCTTGGCGGTCGAAAGGGAAGGCCTCTGCGACCAATCTATTACGTGGCGAGGTACTTCACGGATCAAAGGCGTTACCACGAGGTCGAAGCTACTCTACGCCTTGCTCATGTCCTCTAGGAAGCTTCGCCACTACTTCCAGGCACATCAAATACTGGTCCCGACCACGTTCCCTCTGGGAGAAATCCTACGGAACAAGGAATCTAGCGGACGTATAGCTAAGTGGGCAATGGAACTAGCAGAGTTCGATCTGTTATTTGCTGCCCGAACTGCTATCAAGTCACAGGTCCTAGCTGACTTTGTCATTGAATGGACTTGCCGCCCAAATCGAGGAGCCTCCGAGCAACCTGATGAACCCTCTTGGACCATGTTTTTCGATGGCTCGCGCACTGGAAACTCGGGGGCTGGTTTTGTTCTCATCTCCCCTCAAGGAGAGCGACTCCAGTATTCTATCCAACTACACTTTGCGGCGACTAACAACGCTGCAGAGTACGAGGCCCTCCTCGCGGGACTAAGAGCGTGCAAGTCGCTCGGCGTCCAACGGCTAGCGTGAAGGAGATTCACGGTGGTCATCAATCGAGTTAACAAGGAGTATCGGTCTTTGCGATAACTCAATGGCGCGATACTGGTTGAAGTGAGGAAGTTGGGCGGCATTTTCGATTTTTGAAGTGCTCTTCGTGCCGGAAGGACTACTTCTGGCGGACCAACTATCAAGTTTGGATCCTCCGCGAACTCGCTTTCCGCAGGGTGCTCGTCGAGCACCTTCACAAGCCCTCAATCACGTCTCGGACGAGGCAGCGAAGGCAGTGGTCTTTGTCTCCGTCATCGGCAGTGTCGCAATTTGGACAACGCCATTTGTCCGGTTACCTTGCGAGATGGGACCTCGCCGACGACGGCGAAGCGGCGTTCGACTTACAAGGCGTGCCGCTCCATACAAGCTTATGGATGGCACCCTTTATCGTCGAGGTGCTCGGGAGTCCTCTCCAAGTGCATCTCATAGCAAGGAGGGTGTGTTCCTTCTTAGGGACATACGACGGGTGCTGTGGCAACCACGCCTCCTTCGAACTACGGTCGACAAAGCGTTTCGCATGGGCTATTATTGGCCCGCTGCGTTACAAGATGCCGGAATATCGTGACTAAGTGCAAGGCTTGCCAATTTCACGCCGGAAGGCACACAAGCCGCCCAAGAGCTCCAAACAATCCCCATCTTGGCCTTTTTCCACATGGGGTGCGGATCTGCTCGGCCCATTCCTAAGGGTACAAGGGCTATACACACGCTCGTCGCCATAGACACTTTTACAAGGTGGATTGGCGAGCACGTGTAAATCTCTTCACGCCAAAGCCGCTGTTCGTTTTTCAAAAGCAACGTGGTCACGCGCCGGGATTCCCCATAAGGCGATCACGGATAACGGTACCAGTTCAAAAGCGAGCTATTCGAGAATCTGCGAGCATTTGGGCACCAAGTCTGTTCGCCTCGTGGCACATCCACGAGCAATGGAAGCGATCGGCGAGCTAAGCAGACAGATAGTCCGGTATCAAGCGGCGGTATTTGCTGCTCTGGCGACGCAGCACAAGAAGGTTGGTTGAAGTTCCTTCCGTCCTCAGGCGATTCAGACTCTGACGGTAAGGCGGCGGGAAACTCCTTTCCAAGCTGGTCTATAGTGCGAAGCCATCCTACCGCCGAAATCGTACTCGGTTCGCCTCGACGAGCTCGGTCAACAGTTGACGATGAGCAAGCGCCTCCTCGATCTCGATCTCCTCGAAGGCACACGCGGCCGGGCACAAGTCGAATGGCGCGCTACCGGCAAGATCTTCGCAAACGCAGCGCCCAAAGCAGATTCGGCCTAGGGCTTTGAAGGCGGGCGACCTCGTTACTGCGACGTGTCGAGAACTTGTCCAATACCAACAAGTTAACTCCTCGTTGGGAGGGCCCGTTCACGATCGTTTCTTACGCTTCGCCCGGGCTGTTCGCTGGCTATGGAGGGCGGGAGAGGCGACCAGCACTTGGAACATCGACCCCCGACCGTAAGTTCTTTGTGTAGGTCCTCGTTTGTTTGCTTAGCTTTGCGCTTTTTTGTAAACTTCGCGCCTTAGTTCGTCCAAGTCTCTCGGGCACCATGTAAAGTTCAATCCAATTCTTCAGTGAATCCTCGTGGCCTCTATGCCCTTTTCACTATTTGTCTTCTCAGACTACTTTCTCTCTGGTAACACTTGATGGCTGCCCGGTCTTGCGAACTCTTGGCTCCGCAATCTTAAGGATTGTTCCCTACCCGTATCTGGTTCGACAAGTTCCTAAACTTCGGGGTTGCGTAACACGGCCTTTCCACCTTGCGGCTAAATGCGCTCTCGTAAGCCCACATGGCAGAGGCACTTCTTGCTCGGCGCGACCACTTGGTAAAGCTCGCTCTCGTAAGCCCCATGGCGAGGCACTTTCCTTGTTCGGTTACTCTGGGCGCCTAACTTCGTCAGCGAAAGCGGACTACGGAGCGAATCGAGCAAAATGCGGGTGTCGCTCTTTTCCTACGCGCGTGCTCGAGTTCGCAGCTTAGGTTCTCGAGCATCGTCCGTCTCGGGGCTAAGGTGTCGCTCTTTCTCTTGTGCACTGTTGGGTTCGCAAACTCGAGTTTCAGCGAGATGCACAAGGGCTGGGAGTTAAGCGAGCGCTCACCGTTTTTTAAACTCCCTAAGCTGTTCGCTTTTCTCTTAGTTTTTGTTCGTTCTTGTCCTTTTTGCTGCTCTCTCTTTGCGAGGAAAAGGGTAAGTCTTATTAACAAAATTTGCGGTACAAAAGTCCATCTCGGTTCTGACCCTCTGACTACCTAGAAGCGAGTTGCTCCTTGAGCTCCTCGATCACTTCCTTAAGCGCGAGACTTCCCACAGGCTTTGAACCCTCTCGGCCTCGGCTCGGAGATGATCGGCTTCCTCCTTGCTGCTCTGGCTCGCTCGCCGTCGCCAAGACGGAGAGCCTCGACCTCTTGGCCTTGGCCCTTGGTGGTCGGTCGAGCCTCGCTCAGCTAACTTGTTGCTCGGCGGTCTTGAGCTGCTCGTCCGGCTCCTTGACCCTCTTCTCCTTGGTGATCGCCCTCACGCCATCCCACATCTCCTCAATCTCCTCTGTGAAGCCCACAGGTTGAGATCTTAGCACAGAGTCCCGCGGATGTCTGCTCCTCCTTGGCGGCGGGCTTTGAGCTTCTTGGCTTCCTCCCATAGCTGGTTCCGATGATGGAGCGTCGACAAGCTGCTCTTCAAACCACTTCGTGCGCCCGGCATCTCCTCGCGGTGCTCGCCTTCACGGCTTCTTGCTAAGCTCCTCGGCTTCCTTTAGGAGAGCCTCGGAGAATGCCTCCATGGTAAACTTGGCCTTAAGCTTCTTCGCTTTCGCCTTGGTGGCTCGGCTTTGGGCAGTAGAGCGCTCTGCCCGGATCCCCCCGAAGATGCTCCGGGAGGATGCCAAGCCCGCGCCCGTTCGATGGTGACCTCATCCTCGAGTTCCGCCATGGTGTCCACGAAGACACGAGAGGAAGAACAAGTTAACTACGTTGCGATGATGTGGCTAAAGTGAATAAAATTCGGCCTTAGTGTTTACCTTGCCAAGTCGGTAACCGATCCCGCGGCGCAGCGGTCCTCGAGCCATGCGTCACGAAGCCCCTTTCGTCGCGGGATGAAGCGGGCGCTCTTGCCGTCGCCGCCTTGTTCGCTCCTTCTTCTTGCGGGGCGCGTGCGCTTTCGGGGCGGGAGCGGCAGGCGGCGCTTTCGTCTCCACGCTCCTTCCCTCTTCCTTCTCCTCTTCGCCCGAACGTCTTGGCGAGGCGGCCACTCCGCTCGGCGGCGCCGTTGTTTCCACCGGCGGGGCGACACGCTTTCGGCTGCTCGGGGCTTCTTCTTGTTCCGGGCAGGTGGGGTCTCACCTTGCTCGGCGGAGAATCCGTCGCTTCAGGGGTGAGCTGCCCCTGCGACGAAGTGCCTGGCAGTACCGGCTGCTCGGTCCTGCCCTAGGCAGCTTCCGGAGCCATCGCCTTGGCTCCGAAGTCCGTGGCGCCACCCGCCGTTACCCTTGCCTCCAGCCGCTTCACCGCGTCTTTGAGCGCGTCGATCTGCTCGTTGGAGCCCGGCGGCAGCAGGCTCCACGCCGCCAGCTTGTCCTTGAGGCTCGCCGGACCTCTTTGCCCGTGGACGCCGTGCGGAGATGCTCGGCGGCGATGACCGCTCAACCGCCTCCTCGGCATCGTCCGTGGCGGTCTCTTCTTGGGCAGCTGATGAACGAGAGTTGATCGTTAAGTCTAATGCGGTCAGAAGGTGGAAAAATCAAAAGATCGATTTCTACATACCTGCCGTGGAGGCTTGATCTGATCTTCTTCGCGAACTTTCGCCTTTTCTCGGGGCTCCTTGGCGGCTTCTCGCTTTGGCCCTTGGCGTTCGCGGCGATGAGCTCGGCTCTCGTGGTGGTGAGCACTCTCTCAGCATAGCGCAAGGAGTTTCTCCTTGCGCAACCTCCTCCTCGAGTCTCCTTTGCTCGGCGACTGTTGTAGCCGCGCCATATGGCCGGGTGAGCTTGCGTGTAACGCCTAAGTCGAGGGCCATGGTCTTTCCTCTTCGTCGCTCTGCTTTCGGCGAGGAGGAGGGCTTAGTCTCTTCTCATTTGGGTGACCGCGCCCGCTTGGTGCGCCGGTGCGCTCGTCGTCGCCTTGTTGGTTTCTTGGTGGTGGCGGCCGCCATGGCTGGCGAGCTCAGCGTCGGCTCGGCCGCCACTTTGGGCTTTGTGGCCGCCTTGGCCTTGCCCTTCTTGGCTTCTCCTTCTCGGACCAGAGAGATCCTCGGCGATCCCTCAGGATCGGTGGTCCTCCCACGCATTTTGAGAAGCGAGCGTCGGCATTAAAACCAGCGGTGTAAATCTAGCAACACGGTGGGTATAAGTGATTTACCTCAAATGCATGCGGATGAGCACGTTCCTCGGACAAGTGTAGGCCACCTCGCCGGTGACCTCGTTGTCTTTCTTCGCCGCCTTGACATGGCGTCAACCGCTTCGGTCACCCGTGCGTCGGTTGGCATCTCGCGGCAGATGGAATCGTTAAATTCTGTTGGAGGAAGCGATCAATGAAGAGGTTGAGTCTTAAAGGCACTTACCCGTGCTCTCCCTTGTGATGTCTTCCCATCCTCTATCTTGTAGAAGGATAGGACCTTCTCCGCACGGGCGATTACATTACATTTGTGAAGTCGGATGATCTCCTGCCCGTGAGCCCAAGGCTCACGAGGAAGCGATCTTCCTGTCGCGTACCGATCCTCGGCACTCATCTCCGGCCGAGGCATTTGTATCCCCTTTGCGGCGCCTTCCGGTGAAGATGAGCTTCTTGTCGCCACTCCGCTTCTTTGTAGAACAACCTCACCCACCCGCGCCCATTGAGTCGGCGGAGGTGGGCGAGGTACGGCGTGGCGTCGTCGGCGGTGGCCGGAGCTTGAGGTAGTAGCACCCAGGCGCGAAGCGGCGAGCTGCTCCTCGTCATCATATAATAGTGGAGAACGGCCCGCGGTGGATCGATTCGAGATAGCCTTCGCGAGGTGTGCGAAGACGGCCATCTGGAGGATCTTTGTTCGGATTGAGGTTCGCCACCTCCAATCCGCTAATGTTTAAGAAGGCCTCAGCGAAGTCGCTTTGGAGATCGCAACCCGAGCAGTCGAAGCTGTTGAAGTTAACGAACTCTCCTTGGTGACTCGGAGTATCCTCTCTCGGCGACCTCCAGCTCTACGGTGTCAATGTGGCCCTCCTCCTCCCGAGATCCTAAGGTCCTCCTCGGTCGAGGCTAGTCTTGGTGAACTTAGCCATAGCGGTTCCGTGGGGGCGGGCGAAGCGGGGTTGGTGGTGGAGTTTGGGTGCTTGATCTTTGGTAGCGGTTGGAACTAGGGCTTAGAGAGGAAAGGCGTGAAGCAGTGGTGGCGCATGGCGGCTTAGGTGCTTTATAGTCCGTATAAGCGGCTCTGCAGCGGTTTAGTCCCAAAGCGGCTAGTTTTTACTACAGCAGCTAGGTAAAGCGGTCGCTTTGTTTTCCTTCTTGGCAATGACGAGGAAGTTCTGGTTGGAATCGCTAGCGGCTATTTTTTTTCGGTGTCCGTGCTGAAAATTGGGGTGCTCTGTTGGACGACGTCGTTCCTGTTCGACGCGACGGAGTTGCTCGGCCTCGATCGGGTTTATTCGATCTGGACAAGTCTTGTTGGGTGAACCATAACCTTCGGCCGCTTGTTACACGCTTTTGTAGCAGGAAAAATGCCCTCTTCGTGATTTAGAGTCTCAAGAGGAAGACTCCACTCTAGTGAGTCCTTCCACTTGAGTCTCGGGGGCTAACTTGTCGGGATTAAATTATGGCCCTCCTGGCGGGCCGATCAAGCGACCTACGGGGCCCGGCTCCTGGAAGGTTCTATCGAGCCCCGTGTGCATCTGCCGAAGCGCCTCTTGGTCGGCGCGGTGCGTAACGACCTAGGATTAGTGTTTGAGTCTTACTCGAGCGAGAGTTACTGCGGCTACGTGAAGACCCGGACGTGGTTTCCGGATTGGATAAAGAGTCGTGATCCCCAAGATTAGGAGCTTACCTTATCCACGAAGGTCATATTTGGCATGTATGAGTTCGTTCACGATCTCGTAGTTAGCCGCCGATATTCCTCGGTAGGTCGGTTTGCTCTGTACTATATAAATGAGGCCCCTACGGCGTTTTGGGGGCATCGGAGACCACGACCATTAGATTCTCGCATACTACTCTTGAGACAATTGATCTCGTTGAGTTCCACCTTATAATTCTCTTTGGCATAAAGAAAATTGGGCGTAGGGCTATTATCTCCCGAGAGGCTGAACAGGATAAAAACCCTGTCTCTGTTCGTTCTTTGTTAAGTGGTTGTTCGGCGTGTCTCCTATCTCCTCTTTGAAGAACCTTGGTTGACTTGGGTCAATATCCCAACCGTCGACACTTTCGATTCCGGTAATATCACAAGACTGTCTTGTCATGATTAGAGCTTTCTACAAAGCTAAGCCTAGAGTTCGACCATCTTTGAAGAAGCTTTTTTCACTTGTTTGTTGGTATATTTGGCGGAGTTTGTTTGGTGCGATTTGCTGCTTGATTTACTGTTAAGGGTACCGGCCCTACTATTAACTGTATAATACATAGTTGAGTCTTCCTCGAATGTGTTTATAATGGTACTCCTGTCCCCTGGTGTAGGAAGGAGTTATATATTGGCTCAACGTGCACGACCTCGGTCATCACAATCCTCTGGATTTTCTTCAGTCCGGTCACTGGTGTAACCACTGCCAAGTTGGCATCTAATCTGATCGGCTTAATTGATTTGTTTAAGCACGGATCCTTACCCATCATGGTTCGAGAATGAACGTGCTCCGTAGTAGGAAAACTAGCGACGACTTCAGACGGTGCCTACATTCTGAAGTAGTAGTGAAGTGGAAGCATCGTTTATGTCATCCTTTTTTAAAAAAAATATTCGCAGATTGGAGCTTTGAAATGTGATTTTCAAGTTCAAAATCGGTAAATATTCTAGAAAACATGCTAGCCACGTGGTATAAACTTTGAAGGACACACGTCAGTACAGTACAGGAGTGTGACTGTGTGTGTGTGACGCAAGGAAACTAGATCCGATATTTGTGGCGCTTCGCTGGAGCATGACACGGACGTCTTAGAGCATGTACAATGGTACAGCTCAGCAGTCTCTAAGCTGTTTATAACCAGTGCCATGTCAGCTTTTTAATGAGTTGGAGGAGAGAGAGAGGAGAGAGAAGAGGGAGCCGTCTCTACACGAAGCGCCGGCGCTAAGCCGCCTGCAGCAACACGCGCAGCATGCAGCCAGGCGCAGGAGCACAGCATGCAGCCAATCAGAAGACAGCATGCAGCCAGTGCAATGCCCATTTTATTTTGTTTTGCTATATCTTTTGAATAGTAACTCTAATTAACGAACCGATTTAAAAAATGGGTTCTTCATATTTTTTCAAAAAAAACTAGACCACACTTGACATATAAATTTCAAAAAAATAAATTTTTTATTTTTGAATTTTTGATAATCTATTGTTTGTTTTTATTTTTTCTTCATGCAAGCATTAAATATCTATGTAGACAGCTTATAGACAATCCATTGTATGGGTAGTCTCTTATATTATCTCTAGATGACATGGCAATGGTTAGAGACAGCAGCTGTCTCAACCATTGTACATGCTCTTAGGGCGAATCAAAGAAAAGAGAAAAAGAAAGCAAATTTGCCGGGTTCGAACGGGGGCTTGTCATGGTAAGACAAACAAACTGAACGCTATATTTGTGGTAACCTTTTGCTAAAAGATGAAGTCCATGGACCTACCGGCTACTCCGAACAAGAAAGTGCCATCATCACTACTAAAATTTCCCAAAATCGTGAGGCCAAAAAATAAACGCAAGGCTATAATTACAACCCTTGTGTTAGATAGATACACACGAGGACCGAAGAAAGCCCTCGTATTAAAATATACACTAACGAGGACTAAATGCAAGCCCTCTCAACAAATGGTGGTCGACACCTACTCGCGAGGGCCAACTGTTAGCCCTCGCCATTAATGACCCTAATAATTGCTCGGTCCCGTAATCTATGGGCACGTGGGTGTTATTACCGAGGTCTCACTGTGAGGCTTTCGTGAGTAAGACTAGCTAAGCAACTGCTCGTGAGGGCCCCATAGTGAGCCCTCGCAAGTGTAACTCACAGTGAGACATTGTTTTTAGCCTCCAACCCCACATGTCATATACTCCTTTTCTTGCCACATTTTGGCACAAGTGTGGCGCCAATTTTCTTGCCGACTAGACTGCAACAACCGCGCTACAAGGGTGCCCGCCTGAACCAGACGTTATCATCATCTCCTCTGACGATGAGGCATCACCCGATTACCGTGAAGCCTATTTGGTGGAGCTCGTCTCCGACAGAGAGACGTCCGAGTCATCATCAGTCAACGGAGGATACTAGTGTTGATTTGTGTGTAATGTGTATTAGTGTGTAACGTGGAATCGTGAAATATATATTTAATACATAAATAATGTATGATATATGATGAAATGTGAAAATTTCAAAATGTTTACTCATATGTTCACTGTATCGATAAATAGATAGAGTGAGTTATGAAAGGCACAATATCGCAGATCTTCGATATATTTTTTAAAATTTTTTGCATGGCCAAGAATGTTATATAAATGATTCTTTAGTGACTCAAATAAATTTTAAAATAATATTTGTGATTTTTAAAAAACATTTGAAAATTGGGATGGTAGAAGACAATTTATTACTAGCGAGAGTTTAGGTTAAAACCCTCGGATATATGACTTATACACGAGGGCCAAACTGGCCCTGGTGTATATTTAGTCATTTACACGAGGGCCGCGCCGCTAGCCCTGGCATTTGATTATTCGCGAGGGCTATCTAACCCTCATGAATAACTGTGAACACCTGTTCAAGCGAGGGATTCTCCTCACTGGGCCCATCAGCCAGTCAGGCTTCAGCTACTCGTGAGGGCCAGATAGCCCTCGTGAATAATTGTGGACACCTGCCAGTTATTCGCAAGGGCTAGATGGCCATACGACAGCCGTTCTGGCCCCACGCCCGCGCCATACGGGGCCCACAGACTAACGCGACGTGATAAAGCCGCCACGCCAGGTACACGCGAGGGCTGGTTGGTTGCCCTCGCGTTTAGCTATTTGCGAGGGCTAGGCCCTTGTGTTACTTTGTTATTTGTGGGGGAGCAAATGCGAGCACCTTTTCGCGTGGGCTGGCCCTCGTGAATACCTTATCGCGAGGGTTGCTGCCTTTGTAGCGAGGGTTTTAAGCTCTCAGGATTAGTGGAGATTCCTGTAGTGCATAGACCTAATCCAGTCCTATCCAATATTTGATGCTTCTCCTATCTAGGTGTGGAAACGAGCCGAATTCAAGTGAGCTAACTCTGGCTCGTTTGTGGCTCGTGAAACAAACGAGCTAGAGGAGAGGAGAGGCTCATGTTCATGAAATGCAACAAGCTGTAAACTCAGCTCAGCTCGGGCTCAGGAAACGCTCGAGCTAGTTCGTGAGCGCTCGCGAGTTTTGACATATACTCACCACTGTCGGTGACCGCGACGGCAGCGGGAGTGCCGATGCCGGCAACAGTAGGTGTAGAACTCGATGTGGCCACTGGATTTGTGGGAGATGCCTTCGACTGAGGAAACGGAGGTGTACGAGTAAGAAGGGGAGGCCTTTGGCCTTGGTTGGTACCTCTGTCCATGGCTAGGTTTTGGATGGTACCTTCGTCCACGGACTCCTGACTCAAGTGGACGACGAGTGTTGTGACGGTGACGACGGTGGCGGGTTGGCGACTAGGGCATCGGGACGGTGCCTCATCGGAGGCAGCACGGAAATGGGTTGGGAACTTGAGAACTTGGGATTGGGAATGGGACTTGGGGGCGGCTAGGGCTAGGCCAAGTGGCGGCTGGGTGAATGGGTGTTATATTGTGTTAGGGGGTCGGCCGGTAGGTGAGTGGGTGGTGGGCTGGGGTGTAAAATGGGCCGGTAGGTGGCCTATGGGTTGTAGGGATGTTAGAAGAGGTAGACTCAGACTCGGCTCGTAAAATATCATGAGCTAGAAATGGATCTTGGATCGGGCTTGTTTTGTAACGAGCCAAACCCGAGCAAGCCTGGGACCGAGTCGATCCTGAGAGTTGATCGCGAGCCTCGAGATCAGGTTCTAGTCCTACTCCTATCTGCTAATTGTCCATCAAGAGAAAAATTTTGTGTCCCTCTTAAGCTGTTGAGATAAGAGATTAGCGGGTTGGCAAACTCCTTGAGTTTTGCGAACAGATTGATACCTGTGTAGCATCTAGGCCCCTCAATTTTTTGAGTGGTTGTTTATTTAAGAATTTTGATGATGATGACTGTCGGGGATTAAATTACGGCCCATTGCCATGGCCCATTCCCTAACGGCCCAGTCGTATAGCCTACCAGGGCCCAGCTCCCTGGAAGGTTCTATCAGGCCCATGTGCATCCTGCCGAACAGCTTCTTGGCCGGCACGGTGCGTAATGGCCTAGGATTCCTGTTTGAGTCCTACTCGAACAAGAGTTCTGCACGGCTACGTGAAGACCCGGACGTTGGTTTCCCGGATTGGATTAGGAGTCGTGATCCCCAAGACTAGGAGTGTGCCTTATCTGCCTCGGGATGTATTTGGCACGTCGAGTTCGTTACGATCTCGTTGTTAGCCCGACCCGATATTCCCTCGGTAGGTCGGTTTGCTCTGTACTATATAAACCAAGCCCCTACGGTGTTTAGGGGGCATCTGAGACGACTTAGACGCATCTGGCATCTAAGATTACTTTGTCGCACTTGTACACCATAATCTCGCCGAGACTTGTTCGTCTCGCCGAGCCACCTCTTGTATTCATCTCTGATATATAAGAAAGGCTGGACGTATGGCTATTATCTCTCTCGAGAGGCCTGAACCAGGATAAAAACTCCTGTCTCCTGTTCGTTGCTGTTCGCATTGTTTGGCGTGTCTCCTATCTCAATCTTCAAGAACCTTAGCGTCTTGAGATCGTTATCTCAACCGTCGACAACGACCTAAAGAATTTCAAATGGACTCACTTTAGATCATTTAGGCTCAAGATCGTGAGTAATCTCCTTGTTAGTGCGACATCAAGCTCAAAGACAAGACTAAGGACACTTTTAACTAGTTTAAGCTTGGGAGAAGTTTTAAGCTTGTAGCTAGTTTTTGTTTGTTTTTTGCCGTACTATTAAGGGGGTTTTTATTTTATTACTTATTTGGGTAATAAGTCTCTCAATCACATAAAAAATACCTTGGAGCAACACAAATCCTAAGAGGATCTTAGCCATTTTCTTTGCCAGAAAATCTTTAGTTAACGCCGGACTAAACCTCTATCTTTCGTTTGTTTGTCCGTTGTTTCTCCAGAAGTATTCAAGTTCACGCCGGACACTTCATTTATCTTATATTTTTTGTCCGATGTTCTACCAGAAACATCCGACTTAATGCTAGACAATGCTGTCCTTTGCCTTAGATTTTGTCCGGTGCCATCTCTAGAAAATTTCTAGTTTACGCCGAACAGTTCGACGTATACTTGATACAATTCCATCTCAGTTCTTTTTCATCCAGAAAGTTTGTTGTTTGTGCCGGACTTTTGTGTTCCCAACTAAATTTCAATGTCTTTGCACGCAGAAAAAAGTATGTTTGCGCCGAACAGTCCGCTGTGAGAAGTATATTCCTGAACTTATGTCCGCCGCAAACTTAATACTTTATGCAAAAATATTATTACCGTTGAATTATGTCCGTTGCTAAAGCAACTTTGACAGTGCTTTTGCAAAAGTATTTTTGTTATCTTATTAACAGCTAGGATTACTTTCAAACAACTATTATTTAGTTCTTAGCCTATAAAAAGGTCACATAAACTTCTTCCCAAGAGAGCTCTTGGCCTCAGAATATCATTCTCATACATATCAGCCTAGATTTGAGCTTTGTTCTTCAACTACACAAAATAGTCACAAAAAGGCCAAATATTCAAATTACTTCAATAGTTTCCTGATCTGTTTGAGAGTCTATTATCCATTCAAGTGATGATCTGAAGCTTGTTACTCTTGGATTATCAATTCTAGACGGCTTGTTGAAGGTGTTCTTGAAAAGCTTGCCAATGGTGTTTGTGGAAGCCTTCAAGATGGTTTGTAAAGGGTAGGTGCTTGCCTACCGGAGTGGTGAAAAGCAACCAAGAGTGGAATGAAGCTGCGGGCTCGAGAGGGAGACGGTCCTTTGTGAAGGGCTTGCCTCAACGGGGAGTAGGAGGAGGGCTTCGAACCTCGGTCAAAAAGTTCTCTGAGTTCCTTTCTTTCTTCCTGTATTTAATTTCTGTTGTTACTTTATTTCCTTCCGCTGTTGTATTTTCTCTGTTTAGATTAGGACTTGCTAGTTAATTTGGGTAACAAACTGCTAAAAGACAGAACTTAAATGGAAAACTGTTAAAAGTTGCCTATTCACCCCCTCTAGGCCAAGTAGATCCTTTCAACCTGTTACTAATAATACTGTTTTCTATCCTGATCTTCAGCCTTCGCTTTCTCAAGCTGCCAACGAGTGTGATCAAGAAAATTCATAAGCTTCGACCCAATTTCTTGTGGTATGGTAAATTATCTTATAGGTCTAATGGTGGCCTAGTTGCTTAAGAAAATATTTACAAACCCAAAAGGCACGGAGAGCTAGGTGTTATTAACGTGATTATACAAAATGATGGTTTGCTCCTCAAATTTCAACACAAACTCTTCCATCATTTTGACACGTTGTGGGTGCATTGAACCTGACAAGTTTTTTTTGGTCCCTGCTCACTCCCTAAGAATGCTATACCCATGGGAGACTTTTGGTGACATGACACCCTAAAACTCATGCCTAAGTATTTAGCCATTTGTGCTTGTACTTGGGTGATGGCGAGTAACTTAGATTTCGAGAGGACCTCTGACACGATGCACCTCTAGCTGAGCAACTTCTGAGGTTTTCTTTGCATGCAGCAGAAAAAAATCGGGCATCCACTCTTGTTTCTCTGCAGTTATAGAACAATAAGAGGGACCTTTTTTGCCATCGATATGAAGTAACCAAGGTTTACAAGAGTTTCGGACCTTTTACGTGCTACTTGATGACTCGACTATTGAACGTCATAGAGACTCCTAAAATTATTGTTAGGTTTTGTATAGAATATGTGTATAAGTTGGTTACATGGACTCTGTGTTGTAATATGCAGGGTTGGTTCAGAGTTAGAATCGGACTCTAGCCAAACCTCCACTATATAAAGGAAGGCAGCCCTGGTGTAATCAGAACAACGACTTCATAATAGTAGCATAGGTAAGAGAAGGTCAGCGGTCGGCATGTGGTCGTGATCAGGTCAGTCGGTGTGCTGCCGTATTATGGTTTGGGGAGGAGCGCCCATAATCAATGCCCCACAGATGTAGGTGAAAGCTGAACTACTTTAACAAACATCGTGTCTTCCGGTGTCGTTCGTGATCCAGCATCGACGCAAATCCTAACAAGTGGTATCTGAGTTTGGTTAGCGAGATTGGCCATGCAGAAGATATAGGGGGAGACACGAGGTTTATGTATACACGGGCTTCGCAGAAAATGCCCTATCGGTGCAAGGTGGAGCATGGCAGCGATCGACGATTCGATTGGTGGTGTCAGATACTTCGAGCAGGAAGCCCGAACCGTTCGATGGGCTACCGTTGGCAGGGATTGACTAGACGTGGCGATCGGGCTAAAAAAGTAGCAGGCGACGGCGACGACGTCGGCATTCGCGATTAGAGAGGCAAGCTCGGAAGGATGCCGGATAGATCGGAACGGCAGGAGCAATGATGCGATCGGATGTTGCACAGGAGGCGCTGCATTACGTCACTGAGGACGAAGCTATGATGTGGATGCATATAGCAAGGGTGCGGCATGTTTTTTCATGCACGGGCGACGTGGTGCATGGTGGCGTGCTGGGAAGCCTGTTTGAGGGAAACCAGAATTCGGGTACAAGGCGGGTTGGGAAGCCTTCTTGAGGGCAACCAAAGTTTGGGTACGAGTGTTCGCGCAAGACGCAGTAACAACTTCAAGGTGGAGAAGATCATATTCTCCAAGGTGGAGTTTGTTAGGTTTTGTATCGGTTATGTGTACAGGTAGGTTACATGTACTTTGTGTTGTATATGTAGGGTTGGTTTAGAGTTAGAGTCAGACTCTAGGTAGGCCTCCACCTTATAAAGTGATGCAGGCCTGGTGTAACCAGGACAACGACTTCATAATAGTAGCATAGGCAAAAGAAGGTCAGCGGCCGTCATGTGGTCGTGATAGGTGTGCTGCGGTATTATGGTTTAGGGAGGAGCGCCCATAAGCAGTGCCCTGCAGATGTAGGTAAAAGCTGAACTGCGTTAACAAATATCGTGTTTCCTGGTGTCGTTCGTGATCCTGCATCGGCGCATATCCTAACAACTATATTTGAAACAAAAACAAATACTATTCCAATATATTTTACATGAACGCTTATCCCACCGTGCAACGGAGGTGTGGTTCATAACAACAGCATCCAAAATAAACTGATAGCAACCATGTGCAACATCAAATGCATGCATCACTACTAGGGTGCTAATGGGTTGGGGTATGTTGTAGTAGTGGACACTTACCCCCCACGAATCAGTGAGGGAGGCGAACCAGTTTGCGAGAGCAAAGAAGGTGCATGTCCAAGGGAAGCCTCGCTCCCCTCGTGCGGAGCAACGGCGGACCAGAGGAGGTGTGTACCCGAAGGGAGCCTCGCTTCCTCCGGGCGAAGCAACAGCGGATCAAAGAGCTGCCTAAGTCCAAATTGCGAAGCGAAGGTGGTTGCGTGGGAGCCAAGAAGACTGGGGCACAGCCAGAGCAGCCAGCCACAGTCGTCAGGAATCGAATTATGTGTCAGGGGGATATGACAGCTGGCTATAACAACTAGTATCAGATAGCAGAGAGATATGATGATTCGTTGTAACAATCTGGTCACCCTTGTAATCTCTTTTGTAACCCTGCTTTAGATAGAAAAGTAGGGGTATTAGAGTCTTAGTCTTGGCCCCGAGGGTGCTTTTTCCTCAGCGCCCCTGTCAAAGGGAGCGGGTTGAGGGCTATGGAGCCCGGTCGTCGGATTGAGGGCTTCGGATTGAGACCCGAGCCTGGCCCGATGCATCGGCTGGGCCGGGCTCTTCGGGCCGGGTTGGCGGATCAGGCTTCCCGTGATCAGGTCTAGGTCTAGTTCAACTCCATCCTGGTTCCAACATCGATCAATCTCTCGAACCCTCTAACTCGCATTCGTTAGCGCCAGCATTCCTTTCCTCCCATCTCCATTCAGTCAGTCAGTCAGCCGTTGCAGACCGGCAGTCGTTCTTGATTCACTCCGTGTGCTGCTCTTGCTCGCTGCTCAAAGCTTGGACGCCACCGCTCACATCTCAACCGGAGAACACCACTCGGAGTGCTTGGCAGCACCGCTGCTCGGAGCTCGCCCACGTTGCGTTGCCGCCGCTCAGATCTCACCCACGAGGAGGACGCTGTTGCTGCTCAAATATCGATTGTGAGTTGTGACGACTGACGAGGAGCCCCCAAGCTCTGCATGTCCCTATCGTTGCTGATCAGATCTTGCCTGTGTGGAAAAAATCTTGGTACGCACGCAAGAAAGACGAACTATTGTTTTGACGCGATTTGGTTTGGTGTCGGTGACTTCAGGAGATTTTTTTGGGTCTAATTAAGTCTTTATAGCGGTAATTGTTGATTTTGAAATTTGTTATGCGAATGACATATCCGGGGAACCTGGGACCTTGGGGTTTGTTCATGTCGATGCTTATTTTCAAAAATAATCATGTGGTCACTTTTAAATTACTTCACTGTCCTATTTAATCTTATCTTTTTTGGGGAATTTTTCATGCCATTTTGTTCGAATCAATTTGCCACTTTCATTGCATTCGATTACCTGAGCAGTCACTGTATCAAGGGCATGGATTGAAATGGGGTGATGAAATGGGTAAGAGCATCCCCAGTAGGGCCTTTAAATTTCCCTCTATCGCTACAAAGAATCGCTACAAGATGTCCATGAGCAAATTCCTCTCACATGCATCAAATTCCCTCCTGCTGCATTTGAAAAATTTTGAAATAGAGGTGCATTTGGGGGGTGAGATGGGGATGCTCTAAGAGAGTGGAATGGGTTGGGTTGGGTGGAATTGGCTCCTGGGTTGGGGCGGGTTGAGTTCGATTTGATTTTTGAATGGGTTGGATTTGTTTGGAAATGCTGGTCAGACCTCACGTGTTAGGATTGGGTGCGGATTGAGTTCGTTTTCATTAACATCCCTACAATATGAATGCATGGCTGGGAAGAAAGAGATAGAGACGAGTCGATCGATCGATCGCGCGCCATGGCGTCTCGATCTTACGGTGTGGAGTACCGCTTAATGGCGCAAGCCTTGGATTCCTCTGCATCTGCATCACTGCATGTGGTAATGTGGTGGCCGGGTGAGAGGAGGATGACGCCGACGGGGACACCGGGACAGTGCAACGTGTGACTGCATGCGCGCGCTCGTGCGTGTTGTCTGCGCACAGCTAGGGCTGGAAAATGAGCCAGAAGCTTGCGAGCTGCTCGGGCTCGGCTTGGCTCGGGCTCGTCTCGTTTAGAAACGAGCACGAGCCGAGCACCATTTTCAGCTCGTGCAATCAACCGAGCCGAGCTGAGCTAGAGGCTAGCTCGTTCGGGCTCGGCTCGTGGCTCGCTCAGGCTCGGCTCGGCTCGGCTCGGGCTCGGCTCGTAGCTCGTGCATTAAAGATATTCAGTATATTAGCAGAATAGCAGTCAACTATATAGACATATAGTAATCATTCATGAATTATGAGTCATCACCAGCAGTCAACAACTCAACATTAAAGATTGCAATTTGTACATTCACTAATCAGTAATCACTAATCAAGTAATCAGTAATCAGTCTCACAGATTCATAGGGAATGAGGCATTGAGTCCATAAGGCTAGACAACTAACCTGAAACTCGTTCCTTGACAAGGATACATACTTCATTCTTTGTTAATGTATGACGAGATCAGTATGACGAGAGTATGACAGATGAAGCTTACAATAACCACCATCATAAATGCAGTGCCCCTCCAAAGCTTGTTTAGCAACTGCTGCTACTGTTAAATCTGCAAATGCAGCTTTTGTCAGTTACACAAATAGATTCAAACGAACTAGAAAGTCATCATAAATACGAAACGATAGAATATATCATTGCAAAAGCATAATTTAGCGCTATTGACCAAAGAATAAAGCTCAAAAGGTTCCAATGCAAGTGACGAATGCAATTTAGCGCTATTGAGTATTGACCAAAGAAACAGATTGGGCGGGGAGTTATTAAGCTCATTTTGTAATTCACTTCTAAGTACAGCGGTCATAACAAACCAGTGGAAAAATGCCCAAATAGTTCCGTATCACCTATGAAGTTGTCTTATTAGGAATAATAAAAAACTATATGCTGAGTGAACAAATTACAGACAAAGGGACAGCCAGGTCAGAATACAACCTATAAATTAAGCTTACAAGGTAATGGGCCTAATGGCACATCCAAATATCCAATAGATCATGACGTAGCAGGTTTACATAGTTGACACATACCTGGATATTGAATCAGAGCCTGCATCCCACCATTCTTCTCAAACAGCGTACTGCATGTTCTCAATCGAAGCTAAAAGCACATTGCTCTCAGGCTCCTTTATCTTCCCATCAGGGCCTAATGTGGGCTGTAAAATGTCCTTTGCATAAGCAGTAGCATAAAAAGAAAATGTAAACAACATGAGATATAATTGAATAAAACATACCTGTGCAATTCCCTCAATAGCTATTGGATTCACAGGAAGTTAAGGATTTGTGTAATCCCTGCTCAACCAAACAGTACTATCAATTTTTATGCCTAATTACATCTCAACCAAATTGGCATAACATATTGGCTTAACACTTAACAAACTAACAACATAAGACATAAGTTGATAAATGATAACTACATAACATGACCATCAGCCTTTAAACAGTTTTACAAAATCACATTCACACCCTCCTCATAGTCATAGGCTCACAGCCTCACAGAGTCATAGTCATAGCCTCACATGCAGTACAGTAGGCAACAAAACATACAATACAAAAGCTGGCTAGCTCACTCTCTCAGTCTCTTAGTCTCAGGCTCTCAGCTATCTTTAGTTCTTCACTATTCTTCAGCTCCTTGACAACATGATCTGCATGATTGGAATTTGACACCATTAAACAGATAAAAAAAAATGCATATGAACAGATTGGAACTGAGATGTTTACCTTGCTAGAAGTGTTGGCATTTGCAGGGCAGCCATAACTAGTTGACTAATGGCTAGGTGGTACCGTGGTACTAGTAGCACTCATAATAACACTTTCATCGAGATCGAGAGAGATAGGTTGAGTTTCCATGACAAGCTCTTTTTCCTATTAACAAGCACACATAGGAAATAATATGTTAAATGTACATTATCAATAATGGGCAATAAAGAAAATAACTAAACAAAATACATACCAACAAATTATTTGCATCAGTGCCTCCCCTTATCCAACTAGAGGTGCACACCAAAGCTTCAACCGTAGAAGGGTCTAATAAGCTTCGATAATCATCTAGCACTCTTCCTCCAGTACTAAAAGATGACTCGGCCGACACTGTGCTAATTGGAATTGTGAGGATGTCTTTGGCCATTTTGGACAATATAGGATACTTTGCTGCATTGAACTTCCACCATTCAAGCACAATAAATGATCCAGCAGGGGCCCTCTCATTTGGATCTTGCAAATAACAAATCAAATCTGATCTTGTTGTCTCTGTACTAGAAGCCTCGAGCAGACTTTCAAAGTCACTAGAAACATTAGATGAGGCCATTCGTGTAGAATGAAACAATTGAGAAGATGCAACACCAACATTATCAGCAGTTGCATTATTCTCAAGTTCATGCTCAAGCTCATAAACAGCATACAACTCTTCTAGGGTTGTGCGAACCAATGCTACCTTTGATTCAATGGTAGAGGCATTATAGATCTTGGCAAAACAATAATGGATAAATTTAATCTTGTACCGTGGGTCTAGGATAGTGGCAATTGCTAGAAGTGTGTTGCATTGACCCCAATATTTATCAAATTTTTCAATCATAGCTTGGCCCATCTCAATCAACTCTATGCTGTCAGAGTTGGCTGCCTCATTCAACTTAACTTTCACATCAATTATAAGTGGGAAAAACAAATTTGCTGTGGGGTATGTTGAAACAGAAAAGAGAGTAGTTGCATTATCCAAAACTCAAAGCACATCTCTAATACAGTCATATATATCCCAGTCTTGAGGTTCCCACTTGTGATTACATGCAAAAACTGGGTCTACATCTCCATAGTGAATAAATGCATCTTTGAAAACAAAACAGCACTCAAGTATCTTGTATGTAGAGCCCCATCTAGTCAGTACATCAAGACACAACCCCTTATTTGTTGACAAAGCTAGGGACTTAACTATCTCAATGAATTCGTAAAGTCTTGACAGAGATTTCTTGATATATTTAACAGTTTCTCTTGCTCTACCAATTAACATTTCCAATGGCTTCAAACCATCAACCACAAGCAAATTTAAGATATGCGCACAACAGCGGCCATGAAAAAACCTTCCATTCAAGAACAAGGTGCCTCTAGTAGTCAATCTAGACTTCACTTTCCTAACTGCTACATCATTTGCGGTTGCATTATCAAAGGTAACACTAGCAATCTTGTCTTCTATTTTCCATTGAGCTAGGCAGTCACATATTGCATTGCCAATTACGTTTCCTGTGTGTGGTGGCTCTAATTCAACAAAGTTGATGACCCGGCTTTGCATTGCCCAATTAGCATCGATGTAATGTGCTACCAATGACATATAACACATTGTTTGATTTGAAGTCCAAAGATCACAAGTTAAACTAATCTTTCCAATGGCTCTAAAGCTCTTACTTAACTTTTCTTTCTGTGCATGAAAAATATTTATACATTCCTTTCTAATAGTCTTCCTACCAATTTTTTCATATGATGGATTCAAAGATTTCATGAGCACATTAAACCAATAATGCTCTACCATTCTAAAGGGGTATTCATGCACAATTACCATCTTCCCAATTAACTCCCGGATCTTACCATGATCATACATACCCTCAACAATATTTGGGTCACATGCATTGGTTGCCAAATTCAAAGTACCTTGTTTTTTCTTCTTCATCTGCTGAATGTTATATGCATTGCAATTCTTCATGTGCCTCCTTAGTGTGGTGGTGGCTCCTCCAGGAGTGTATGCAAAGCACTGATTACATGCAGTGCGCTTAGCCTTTTTCTGCATCTCCCCTTTCTTCTTCTTTGACGGCACCTCAACCACATCGAACAGTTTCCACACTTCAGAAGTTTTGCGCTTGTTTGATGACCTTGAGTTGCTGATATCCTCTACGTCTTTGTCACTCGGGGAGTCCACTTCCTGAATTGAGATGCTATCCTGACTATCGTTCGATGATGCCATTGTATTTTCTGAACAAAGACAAATAAAAAGCACAAAAACAGGTCGTAAGTCCATTCTTTTCGGCACAAATACAAATAAAAAGCACAAAACATCTCAAGGAGTGAATACCTTCCTCTGTCCTGCCCGAGTCTTGTGGAGTAGTGATTGCCCGTGCCCGTGGAGGAGGAATGGGAGGTTTGCCCAAAGATGATGTGGGAGTAGATGATCGACCACCACCTCCGGCAATGCTCGATAGTATAGATGGATCAGTGGAAGTGGTGTCGATGTCAGAGGAACATGCAGAACGACTTCGACGAACACCTACGGCGGCGTCAGCAGGGAGGGGACCAACCTTGTGTGGTGTAGAACGAGGAACACGGGCCGGTGGAGGAGGTGCAGCAGCCCTTTGCGAAGCTCGAACACTAGAGGCACCGATAGGGGTGGCTCTTGTGGCTTCGCACACCGTGCGGCGGAGGAGGCGGCTCGAACACGGACGCCAGTAGAGGCAGGGGCGTGGGCGCCGATGGAGGCAGGGGGCTTGGCGTCGAAGGAGGCCGGCGTGGGCGCCGACGGAGGAGGCGAGGCCTTGGCGCCGGAGGCGAGGGCCTTGGTGCCGCCATTGAAGGAGGTCGGGCGTTAGCGCCGACGGAGGCAGCGGCCTTGGCGCCGGAGGATGCCGGGCGTTAGCGCCGACAGAGGCTGCGCCTTGGCGCAGGAGGAGGCGGGCCGTGGCGGCGAAGGCGGGGCCTCGGGCGGCTGGTGGAGGCGGGGGCCTCGGCGGCGTGATCTGGGCGCCGACCGGTGGCTTTGGCTGTGGTTGTAGATGCGAACGGGGATGGGGTAGAGAAATGGGATCCAGATCGGGATCCATTGTGTTGCGGCTAGGGTTTGTCAACTGCTGGGAGGCTAGGAGCCTGGGAGCCGAGGAGGGACCGAGTGGCCAGTGGAACTTCTATCTGTGGAAGTGTGGGGAACGGGTGGAAGTGGAACAAGCCAATCATCCGCTGTATCGAGGGAGTGGCTCGCGAGCGGCTCGTGAACAGCTCGCGAGCCTGATCCGAGCCGAGCCGAGCCCACTTTTCAGCTCGGAGCCTTTGCTTAGCTCGGCTCGGGCTCGGCTCGACACCTAACGAGACGAGCCGAGCCGAGCCAGGGGCTGGCGCGCTTGGGCTCGGCTCGTTTCCACCCCTACGCGCAGCCACGGATCGATTCATTGCCCCACCTTGTGCCGCGAAGGATAATTTTTTATTTTTAACCCTTTTGAAATAGATATTTTATTTTTACCCTCGGGCCAAAAGTTTTTTCAAATCTAACCCTTTTGGCCGCGCCATCCCGCTCGGCGCGGCAAATTCATGCTGCCGCGCCAAGCGGGATGGCGCGGCAAGACCGCCCCACTTGTCATTCTATCGGTAGCCACGGGCAGGCGCCGTGGCAACCTCCAAGCCAAAGGGGCTATCCGCTTAACGCGGAAGATGAATTTGCCGCGGCCGGTGGTGGCGCGGCCAAAAGGGTTAGATTTGCAAATTCTTTAGCCCGAGGATTAAAATTAAAATAATTTTTTAAAAAAGGTTAAAAAATAAATTTTTTTCTGCCGCGCAGGCGGCGCACCCGGTTTCACAGCGTGGAGGGGCCAAAATACGCGTGGCCACTAATGCTTTTACGCGCAATGCGCCGTCGGGCGTACGCACAATGAGTACGTGCTTAGCCCATATTTGCCGTTAATACATGCAAAACTCATTTCACTAGTAGGCAAACATATTAGACCCTATTTTCATTTGCAGTTAAGTTCGATTTGGTTGAGCTAAAAGTTAGGCCTCTTTGGTTTGAGGGTTTGATTCTGTTTGCAAAATTTGTTATTTTTATACAAACCATCGTTTTAAAATTTTGTAATATTTTTAGGTTTTGCAGGGTTTTTCTTAAATATCTCAAAAATATTTTAAAATAATTTTTTAGTATGTCTGTGTCTCTTTTTAAATACCCTCAACTTTTCCAATTACAACCAAAACCAAACCACATCCGTGAATCGAAGAGGGTCTTAAAGATCTTTAAAAAGAGTTACAAAAAAAATAAAAAAATGAAATTCTTTTTAGATCTTTGTAGAAAACCCTACAAAACTTTGAAAAAAATATTATAAAATATTACACTAAATGGTCTGTACAAAAATGGCAAATTCTGGCTTAATCGAACAAAACCAAACCAAACAACGAATCAAAGTGGATATTAATGTTGTTTCTGCTTACAAAATTGAGAGAAAACACATTTAATTATCGCTAGTTCATTGAAAAAGGAGGAAGAACTAAGACAAAGTACCAAAAATATTCTCCCGCTTCGAAACAAATTCTTCAAATATCCAAAAACTGTTGTAAGTTCCAAAAATTGTCGAATGAGTAAACAATATTTAAATTGTCGGATGTGTTTGGTTCATAGCCAATTTTGCCTCATTGAGTCTCTCCAATAGTTGACAATATCATTGAAGCATTGGTGATTTTTTAGCCCATGAATTTCCCAAACATTAGCAAAGAAATAAATTAAGGTGGCAAAAGTTGCCAACTAGGGGAGGGAATCTAGCCAATAAATGGTAGAAAATTCAAACACATGCCAAATTTGATCAACACAGCCAACAATTGGTTGGGCAAGCATTTATAGTTATTTGTAAACCAAGCTCACTCGCAAGCTAAGAGCAAAAGTTCAAGCTAGAACTACACGTAAAACGTATATGGATGACTTCATTCAATGTTATTATGAGGAGAACTAGTCAAGTACCCGTGTTTTGTTGAAATAACAAATCTCAAAAATTTTAGCAAATCTATAAAACTGGAGGGTAAAATGTAAATAGAGAATGTACATGCGAAATTAGAAGCTTGAGTGGGTAAAACTCTAAGAACAAGGGTTTGTGTAAGAGATTGAAAAACCTTAAGGGCCAAAATACTTACTAAGATGGTAAATTGCATGCAAAACCAAAAAAATCTAAAGGGACCATCACTCGACGATCAACATTATAAAATACATTTTTATAGTATGGGATTATCTGTTTCAACATCTTAAAAAAATATTTTATTACCATTCCAATCAAGATTGTTTTGTTGGATAAGACCAAACTAAACATGAAACCCTTATCGTCCCGTCTGGATGTTGCAAGAGAGCCCAACCAAATACTTCTTTTATTTTCAAATACATCAAATTGATTCCGATAAATTTTTTTGAAATTCATATTTTTGTTGTAAACAAAGTCCAATATAGAGTTCTCAAAGAAGGCTAGTAGTTACTAGTTGGGCGTGGTTTCGTGAAGGGTCAATTTTTTCCATGCCATTGCAAAATAAAATAGGCCACTGCAAGCCATTGCGAAGTCGTTTGTACTTCATATGACATTGCAATCACTTTTTATTACCCTATATACTATTGTTGACTGAATTCCATTGGTCAAACTGAGGGATCGAGATGTCGCATAGAAGGTGGTGAATAGGCGTTACAATATTTCCAATCCAAATTTACACGAAAGCTCCTAACTCCAGATGTCTGGTCCCAAATATCGGAGAGTCTGATGGTTACCGCAGTATCTGATGTAAAACACCGGACAATCTAACCTACAAACAGAATTAGGGTTGAATTTTGAGCTTGTCACACAAATCTAAGCTACCACCTACACCAAAAGCTAAACCACAACATAAATAGGAGCTATAGCGCTCGAATGTGCTAATCAACCACAAACACAAGTTCAAAATGAAGTAAATCAAGCTAGAATGCAAGGAAAGATGAAACCAAACGACGAAGAGGAGACGCGTCGATATTTGTTCCTGTAATTTGGATCCTTGAGGGGATCCTACGTCTCTGTTGAGATAGGCTTGGTCACACTTGAGCCCAGATCTCTTTCAACCCTATCCCTCACCAATATTGTATCAAGACCCCTCTGCTTTACTCCTTGATTCCTTCCATTTTGAAGGTGGAATCAGCCTTCACAAACTACCTCGATACACCACACAAAGTTTTGTTGGCTCAAGATGATGCATAGCCGTTTAGGAGTTCTTAATCTCCAAGAATAACAAATCCAACGAAAATCAATCTTGGAGATGAATCGAGTGCTCCATGGATGAAACTAGCTCATGGAAACACTCAATCTCACTTATCAAACCGTCCTAAAAGCATAGATCAAGTCAATTTGGCATGGGGAGAAGTTTAAATTCTCTTGAGGTTGGTAGAGATGAATATTGATGGGAGTGAAGTGCTAACCCTAGTTGGGTTGGTGGGGAGGGGTATAAATAGCTTGAGTAGTCATTGGACTCAAGTTCTGTGCACGTGGAATTCTCTGATCTAGATATCAGACACTGGTGCAAAAAGCTTCCAACAAATAGAGAACCTAGATTCTTGAATTTTCGGACATTCGAATATCGTGGGTACCGGATATTCAAAAGGAACTTGGGCTCAACAAGTTTCTTGGTATGCCTAGAATGGAGAAATATGTCTAGACTCAAGAAGGAATTTTGGGCTCGAACCAAACTTTTGCTTAGGCTTGAGTTTGACAAGTTTTGCTTTCTATCTCGATTCAGGCCCTCTTTGATCAAAATTTGTTATTTTTATACATACTATTCCGTGTAACGTTTTGAATATTTTTTGGGACTTTACAGGGATTTATTTAAAGATCTCAAGAATATTTTTTAACCTTTCCGTACCACTTTTTAAAAAACTTTTAATTTTTAGTTTAACCGAACGAAACCGTAGGCAACCACGAAAAAAGGGGCCACAGTCTCCATGCAGCCAAAATTTTTTATTTTTAATCCTTTTTTAATAAATATTTTATTTTTAACCCTTCGACAAAATTATCTTCAAATCTAACCTTTTTGGCCACGCCACGCGGCCTATATATGCTGCCGCGTCAATGCATGTGGCGCGTCAGAGGTGCCACGCTGTCGCCCACGGCAGGCCGCAGCCGGCGTGGTATTTTTTGGGCCCCACCTTTGCCGCCCCACATGCACCGGCGCGACAAATTCCTGGCAGGTGGGCCCGCGGTGGGTAGCCTCGCAGACTCCTTTCTTGCTCGCCGGTGACATGGGGGCGCCTTTGCCACGCCGGCGCGCACGGCGCGTCAAGGCACACCAGTTGAAGGTAACAGCAACGCGGATCTGGGGTCTTGGCAGCGTGCTCCGGCGCAGTTGCTCCTGATGATGGAGACCTGCACGTCGCTCCCGATGATGGAGACCTGCACGTCGGTGGCGGCGCGCGCGGCGGCGGCCGCTGTGCCGTCGGGCTTCCCCGTGCTGTTTCTGCTGCTGCTCCCTGCCTCTGCGGCTCTCGCCTTCCTCCTCTCCGGCAACGCCGCGCCGCCACCGCCCGCACAACTGGTTGTGGACGCTCTTCTGCTTTGGGGTCGCCGGATTCTTCAGGTTGCCGTCGGTGACCTGCCTGGTTCGAGATTCAAGATCCTGTATGCGTTTCCTTAGCTGCTTCAGGTACTCGATCGTGTCTCCTAGGATAGAGGCCTTGTCCAACTGAAGACAAGGACAGATTGCCTCTATCAGTTCTTGTTTTTTAATCAGTAGACATTTGTGAGTTGTACTAGCATTAAGGACTTCTGAAAAAAAAACATCAATCTTGGAAGATAAATGCACAACTTATGAATTATGATCCCACAACACATTACCGGTATGGATCATGCCTAAAACAGACACAAGTCATAGACTGAACTTTTGTCAGCTACTAGTATTCTGTCAGCTTCAGCTTCTGAGGCTTGTTGTGCATTCATGCAAAGATGCTTGAATTTTATTACTTCTTGTTTTCACAGATCATACCTTGGTCACAAACGGTACTAGAGATCGCAGAGCTATGAACCTCTCGTTGAGCTTCTCTCTTCTTCTGCGCTCTTTCAGGACATGGGTGGCACTGTAATCACCTTGGACAGGCCCGGTTTGCGGCCCGCCTGCGCCATCGCCGTCCAGCAGGTAGGGTTTGGTGTTTGACGCTGATTGTCGGCGCGCGTTGTGATGTAGGGTTGCCATCAGGTCTCCACTGCGCCGGAGCACGCTGCCAAGACCCTAGATCCGCGTCGCTGTTACCTTCAACTGGTGTGCCTTGACGCGTCGTGCGCGCCGGCGCGGCAAAGGCGCCCCCACGTCACCGGCGAGCAAAGGAGCCTGCGAGGCTACCCACCGCGGGCCCACCTGTCAGGCCTTTGCCGTGCCGGTAAATGTGGCGCGGCAAAGGTGGGGTCTAGAAAATGCCATGCCATTTGCGGTACGGCCGTGCAAAAGCAACAATACAGACCTCTCGGACGCTACGTCATGACCTGTGGCGAATTTAGACAAGCCGCATGTGGAAATAAGTAAGCAATGCTAAAAGGTTAGATTGAAGATATTTTTGCCGAGGGGTTAAAAATAAAATATTTATTAAAAAAGAATTTAAAAATAAAAAATTTTGCCATGCAGGTTCCGCCCAAGCTTTTCATCCGCCACGTAAAAGAAATGTTGGAGAAGCCTTTATACTACCGTGAATATAAATGATAAAAAAATTCATTAACAGGTATTTCATGGGGATTATTTTTTTTTTCATTTGCTCCTAGCACGAAAAAGATGTCTTTTCTCGTATCTTCAAAATAATGTGTCCAAACAGAATTACAAACATGACATATAGAATATAAATTCAGACTCATTTACAACATCATATGTCGAGGCAAAGCGAGAATACCTCAAGAGTCGAGACAAATTTGACGCACGTAGAACAATGAAACACTGGAATTGTATGCGTGTAATTAAAGTCCAGGCGGAGCGTCACGACAGGGAAAAAAGGCTAACAGAAAAAAAAAAAAGAAAAGGAAAAATGCGATCAGGCATGTACGGAGTAGAAACGAACTCCAAATAAAATAATCCATTTGCTAAAAAAATTAAACCAGCCCATTGCTAAAAGGGAAAATTATATATATATATATATATATATATATATATATATATATATATATAGAGAGAGAGAGAGATTTCTTAGCGTGAAGCTTGAGTGTACGGATCCTCAAGTGAACTTCGATGGGTTTTAAAATTCGAGAACTTTAGTGATCGATTCAAACCGTTGATCTTATTCGTCATGTCAAAACGTAGCTACCAACCAAGTTTCGTATTTTTTTTAATTTTTTTGCTATTTGTTTTCTTATTTTGAAAATTAGCTTTTTTGGACGCTCCACGACTATTTTAGAAGGCTGATTTTCAAAATTAGAAAACAAATAGCAAAAAAATTCAAAAAAATACGAAACTTGGTTGGTGGCTACCTTTTGACATGATTTAACAAGATCAATGGTTTGGATTGATCACTAAAGTTCTCAATTTCAAAACCCATCAAGTTCTCGGCTTCCATACACTCGAAACAGACATTAAGAAATCTCTATATATATATATATATATAGAGAGAGAGAGAGAGAAAAATTACATAAGGCTCCATGGAGCCTAGGCTCCACCTTCATCCACCGTTGATTAGATTTTACCGATCCTTGAGTTGTTAGTGTATTTGGCTATTGGGTTTCATAGAAATATACCCGTTAAGCTGACGGTGGTTTTCAAAATCATATGGATTAACTGCACCATTATTACTTTCAGTCGGTCAGATCCAAATCCACCCCTCTCCAACCGCAACCCCCTCACGAGCACGTCCCCACGCCCGCGACGCGTTGCCGGCCACGGCGCCGCCGGCTCCATCCGCGCCCACCGCCATCCGCCGTCGGCTTGGCCGTCCCCGGCGCCCCCGTCCGCCGTTGTAGCTGGCCCCGACCCCCCGCCGCCGTCGGCCCAAGCGCCCCGGTCTTCGCCGACGTCCCCGTCTCCAGCGCCACCTTGCCCGGTCCCGACGTTCGCCGCCGTCCCCGTCACCGGCGCCGGCTTCCCCTTCCCCATCACCGCCGCCTCTGCGCCCATCCTCTCTCCACGCCGACGGTGCGGCGCGCCCTTGGCGGCGTTGTTGAGAGACATTCATGGCGACGGCGGCGTGGTGGTCTAAGAGGCGGCGGGGTTGTGTCGATTCCATCCAGGTGACGGTTGCTCTCCTCCTCTTCCCCTCGTGGCGGCCGGTGGTGCCTCTCATCTCCCGCAAGGATGGCCAACGGCGCCCAGCCTCCTGCTCCAGATCCGGCGCGCCGCCCCCTTCTCCTCCACTCGGCAGGGGCGGTGAGTGATTTCAGATATGAGATTGGGTTCATGCATCTAAGAGCTCGATTTCATGCGGTGAGTGGTTTTTAGTACGAGATTTCGTGGGGATTTGAGTGATTTCGGGTATGAGCTAGTTTCCTAGATGCGATTTGCTTGTTGCGTCCTCATTCTGCGGGGCACCTCCTCGTTGCTCTCCTCGTCAGTCGCCACCTCCGCGTCGCCTCTCCCGCCGGCCCGTTGCCTTGCTCGGTTCTTGTCTCTGCAGACTGCAGGTGCGCTTCCTTTTGTCCGTTCTAAAGTCCCTTTGCTTTTTGTGCTCTGCGAATCTTGTTCTGCTCCTCTGCAATTTTGTGCTCTTGAATTGTTACAGAAATAAAATTTTCCTGTATGCCCCACCTTGACATAGCTAGCTCTGTTCTAATAGAAAGCTATTGTAGCATCATTTCTTGGAGCATCTTTGTCAATACTTGATCAGCAACGTCGCAAGCAAGTATATGTTTTTTCTGGTAGCTAGTTTTGTTGCGAATTTGGATGTTGTTACCTCAGTGTTGTCTGACTTCATTTCTGTGTGAAAGATGATACATATGCAATCTTGCTTTCCTGTATTTAGTTAAAAAAAAGCAGGGATTTGATCACTTTGAGCCATGCTTGAGCTATATAGAAAGGTTGTTAGCTGAAATACCAATGCTGAAATGCTGATAATCTGTTTCTTTTTTGCATGGGAAATTGTTGACAGTGTCTGCCATGTTCAAATGATAGGGCGTTCACTTTGCCCGGATTTCATGGTTGACATTTCTTATCCGGGAAAATTAAGTATATGCCACTCAAAAGAGTGTCAATTGATAATATGCCACTCTAAAGATTGTTATTAAGTATATGCCACCTCAAAGGATGAGTCCTTAATAATATGCCATTTTGGTATTTTTCTTTTACTAAATCTCATTTTCTAATTCTAAATGACCAATCTACCCCTCCCTTAATTAATCCCTGGACCGATCGTTGCTCTGTCGATTGCCGATTGATCTCCCCGCGCCCGTTGCGGCGGAGACAGACGGCGTCGTTCGCACGCGCCCTTCCGCCATCCGCCCTTTCGAGCGCGGCGCCGCCCTCGCCCGCGCCCAGGCCCGTGCTGCATGCCATCCGCCCGCGCCCAGCCGCCCAGGCCCGTGCTGCCATCCGCCGCCGCCCAGGTAATGATCTTATTTTATCAAAACGTGTATGCGTCTACAGCATGTTCCTTGTTCCTTGCGCCGGAAATTTTATGGTAAAGTGCATTCTCTATTTACTACGGAAATTTCTGCAAGTTAATAATGGTAAAGTGCAGGAAATTTTATGGATAAGACAAGTTAGTGCTAAACACCTTGTGCAAATCACATGATCGTAAAACCTCACTATTTTCCTGTCACAATCAATAATTTGCTGACCCTTCTATTGATGGATAAATCCAAAACTGGTTTGCACTGACTTGCTTGCAATTCTTCAAGAACAGAAAGTTAGTTTGGCTCGAAGATTTGCACTGGTTCCCCCTGTCCAAGCCATCCACGCCACACCATGATTCTCAGGTAAGATGGATAGTCATTGTCTCTTTGTTTTGTATTCATGCCCAATTTAAATTTAATTTGTTAATGCATTTTATTACATAATTCAATATAGGACTGATCTCAAAAGGGAGCATATCACTGATGTTAATACCCAGTATAGTGTAATCGAGGATTTGACGGTAGCGGATGGTTTAGAGCATATCGGTGTTGATTGGTCAACCATTGAAAAAGAGCAAGATAATTGCAATGTCGAGGATGATAAGGATGTTGCTATGTCCGAGGAGGAAATGTATTTATTTTTGGGCTTGAGGGTGGATGAGATGGGAAATGCAGCAGTAGAAAATGAGTCAAATGATGGTGATGCCTTTGAAGTGGATGATGGTAATATCGAAATGGATGAGATGGGAAATGCAGCGGTAAACAATGAGCCAAATGATGGGGATGCCTTCGAAGTGGATGATGGTAATACCATAGAACCAACCATTGGATATGATAAGGAGAACCCACATATGGAAGTTGGGATCACATACCCTTGTATGGTTGATTTTAGAATGGCTTTAAAGCAATATGCCATCAAGCATGAATTTGATATTAGGACAGAGAAGTCTGACAAAAAAAGGTTTAGGGGATTTTGCAAAGGTGACGGGTGCCCATGGAGGATCGTTGCTGCATTGATGCAAGATAAGAAAACCATCAGGGTAAACTCCATTTCATCCTATTATTCATATGTAAATTTTAGTGTATCAATTAATTTATTTTTGATGTGCAGGTGAGCAAGATGGTGACTGAGCATACTTGTACCTCGACTAGTCGTGTGAAGACTAGCATGGCATCTCAAGCTTGGATTGCTGAAAGGTCTCTCAGTATATTGAAAAAGACTCCAAATGTGGGTGCAACTGAGATACAAAATAGATTGGAGGATGAGTATAATATTTCCCTTCAATATCCAACTATTTGGTACGGTAGAGAAAGGGCAATGGGACAGCTATATTGTCCCTGGGAGGAAAGCTTCCAGATGTTGTACAATTTTAAGGCGGAGGTGGAACTTAGGTTGTCTGGAAGTGTTGTGGAGATAGGCACCAAAAGGGCTAAGGGGCAGACCTACTTTCACAGGTTTTTTCTTGCTTTTAAGTCTTGTATTGATGGATTCCTAAATGATTGTAGGCCTTACTTGAGCATAGATTCGACGGCACTTAATGGCAAGTGGAATGGACAGTTAGCTACGGTTACTGTTCTAGATGGACACAATTGGATGTTCCCTATAGCATTTGGTTTCATTGAATCTGAGTCAGCTGATAACTGGGCTTGGTTTATGTAGCAGGCGAGTACCTTAGTAAGCACCATAACTTATTGTGGATGAGGTCTAGGTTTAGCTCAGAGATCAAATGTGACTACATTAATAATAATTTGGCCGAGTCATTCAATAGCTGGATCAGAGATATCAAAGATTTGCCTATTGTTGATCTAGCGGATAAGCTCCATGAGAAGATAATGGGGCTTTTTCACAAGAGGCGAATGATAGGCCAGAGGTTGCATGGGTACGTACTTCTTACTATCATACAACAGATGAATGCAAGGACGAGAGGGTTGGGTAACTTGACCATCAAGAAAGGTGCAAATCACACTGCAGCGGTAACTGAGACTGATGATGATCATCAGACAGTTCGACACATTGTCCGACTAATGAGTCATGAATGCACTTGTGGTGAATGGCAGCTAACAGGCAAGCCATGCACACATGCCTTAACTTTCATCGCCTCTGAAAAAAATACAAACATGGAATTGTTTATTCATGAATATTACACAGTTCACAAGTTTCAGGCAGCATATGCAGTTGGGCTTGAGCCAATAACCGACAAATCCCAATGGCCTCAAATAGATCCTGACTTCAAGTTGTTACCACCTTTAAACAAGAGGTCTGCGGAAAGGCCAAGAAAGCTAAGGTTTAAAGATTGCTTTGAGAAGGGTGGAGCTGCAGTAAAGAAGCAACATAAATGTAAGCAACTAGGACACCGTGAGGCAGGTTGTCCATTAAATGGACCTAAGAAGAGGTACGATACAACTATACTTTATTCTCTCTTATATGTAATCAAGTACTTTATTTCACTCAAATATGCTTTTAAGAAGAGAAAGAGTGAAAAAATGACTGAAAGCAATGTGATTCATACACCCAAGCGAAACATGCCAACTACTTCTGCAACAACTAATAGCCCTGGGCCTATCACTAGAAGGTCAGCTCAAATTTTCATCAACTCTTTTTGGATTGATATGCATGTATGTCTGTATTGTAGGCAGCTAGCATCAATACTTATGGATTGCAATTTTGTATTGTAGGCAGCTAGCATTGGCATTTGAGGGAGCTTCACTGAGTTCAACAATCATTTCACAAGTACAAAGCACTGCCAAGAAGAAATTAACCCCAAGGAAGAAGAGATCATGATGATGCTTCAGGATAGAAGGAAGAAGAGACCTGATTACTAGATGCTTATGACAGAATATTTTTTTGATGTTTATTAAACCATATTAGTTATGAATTGTTTGTTAGTTTTTGTTTGGAACCTTCTGGATTAAATCAAACAAGAACTTCATGGTTTCTGGATTAAATCAAACCTCTCTGTTGCATGGTCCTGGCAAACATGAGCGAGCAGGCACATCGCGAGCAGAAGCCTGGGAGAGCAGGCACGGCACGCAGATGCTCGCCGGCCATGCTTGCATTGCATGCAGCTCGCCGGCCATGCTGCATGCAGCGCGTCGCGAGCGAACCTGGGCGAGCAGGTGGCGCGGCAGCGCTGGAGCTAGCGTTTCCTAACGATCGGTCCAGGGATTAGTTAAGGGAAGGGTAGATTGGTCATTTAGAATTAGAAAATGGGATTTAGTTAAGGGAAAATACCAAAATGACATATTATTAAGGAGTCATCCTTTGGGATGGCATATACTTAATAACAATCTTTGGAGTGGCATATTATCAATTGCCACTCTTTTGAGTGGCATATACTTAATTTTCCCTTCTTATCCTGTTGGTTATTTAGTCCTCCAGTACTTGCCGGACGAAAGATCTATGTGCAGAGGACTCGATGCTAGATGATGCTAAAGACTCGTTGGAATTGCACTCACCTGTTTGTCGGTACAGGCAAACGAGGTGTTCAACGATAATGGGTGTGCTTCTTGGGCCTGTACAGTTCATGGATGAAGACGATGAAGGTGGCGTCTCAGATGACGACCTTTTTGCATTGGCTTTGCTTGGTGGATTGTAGCTACAAAATCATTGCTTTCTTACTGTTTGTAGTTAGAATTCTGTGGAACATCTCTGAAGTCTTATGTAATATATATAGTTTTATAATTGATCTGTTTCTTGGTTTTTTCTTCTAATTTTAATGTGGGAATTTGGCTACAGTATTCTTGGTCCAATGACAACTAGCCGAAAATAATATACCCGTCCATGGTTGCGAGTTGCAATATACACGATTTAGTGTATACAAGATTAATTGCAAAAATTCCATGTATATACCTGAAAAATGCATGTATATACCTGAAAAAATGCATGTATTCAGCGTATACTCTCATGATATTTATTCTGAAAAGAAGCATGTATATACCTGAAAAAAATGCATGTACACGCATGATGTTTTTCCTCCAAGGCATACAAGAAAATATTTTCTACAGATAACAGATATTTATATATGGAAATTTCAAATAAATCAGTGTTTAAAATTTTTCTAGACCGAATGATCATGCTTACGTACCTTCATTTTGAGTATATTAAATGAGGCATGCGCGCACTGATTAAGGAAATAAAGAAGCTCATTAATAAAATGCTAGTATTATTGTCTTAACGGGTATGCATTTAGATGATCCGTTAATCTGCATGTTGAGTATATAAATGTGATCAAAGATAGATGGAGGGTGGATAGCAATGGAGCCTAGGCTCCATGGAGCCTCGAACAGGATCTCTCCGTACTCTCGAGAGTACGGATCTCTCCGTACTCCCGAGTGGTTTTCGAAATTCGAGACGCCTAACAACCGATCCGAACCGTTGATCTTGTTCGTCTCTTTGAAACGTTGTCGATGACCAAGTTTCATATTTTTTGAACTTGTTTACTATTTGTTTCATATTTTGAAAATCAACCATCCAATTAGTCGTAGTGCGTTCAAAAAGCTGATTTTCGAACATAGCAAACAAATAGTAAACAAATTCAAAAAATATGAAACTTGGTCACGACAACGTTTGATTGAGACGAACAAGATCAACGGTTCGGATCGGTTGTTAGGCATCTCGAATTTCGAAAACCACTTGGGAGTACGGAGAGATCCGTACTCTCGAGAGTACGCTAGCTATCTCTCTCTCTCTCTCTCTCTCTCTCTCTCTATATATATATATATATATATATATATATATATATATATATATATATATATGAAAATTCATTATAAAGTGACTGTTCCTGTGATTTGGCATTACAGAAGGTTATATTCGGTATATGTCATTATGAAATCGTGTTCTTTCAAAATATACCATTATTACGTTAAGACCTAATACTTCTTATTCCCCTCTAATCCTTCTTATTCCGCTCTACTCCTTCTTCTTTCCTCTCTCTTTCTCTCATGGTGGTCTTGCTGGCGGTGCAAGCTCCTCGTACCTCTTGCTTCCTCTCATGGTGGTCTTGCCGGCAGGATCCTGCAAGGACGGTGGCCGCGGCGCGAGCTCCTGCCTCCTTTTCATGATAGTCTCACCACGCGGGATCCCATAAGGACGGCGACGCAGGATCCACCAGGTAGCACCAGCGGGACCTACCGCGAGGTCTATGGCGGGAAGAAGAAAGAGATAGAGAAAGGAGGGCTAAGGTGGAAGAAGGATTAAAAGGAGGACTAGGGATAATTAGATCTAAATTTTCTCATAATGAAATATATCGGAGAATCACAACTTAGCAGTGACATGAGCCAGATAAATTGGAATTGGGACCCTAAGAAAACCTAAGAAAATATAGACCATATTCACATTTTATTTACATAGTAGAACAAATCCAAATTGAAAAGGTACGGATTCCTCGCTTGTAGCTTCGATATGATTTCTTATAATTTAGATCTGCTATAGTCGTTTTGTAATAACAAATCCAACAAACTGACACTGATCTTGTTCTTTTTATTTAAAATTGTGAAAGTTTTAATATGAAAAAGTACATCTCAAGAGAGGCTTTGGAGAGTTTAAGAAATTATGATAAAATTATTTTAGTAAATCTAGGAAGAACTATTTAAAACTCTATGAAAATAACTAGAAATACTACATCGTTTAGCTATAAAAAATAATAAAATTTTGTTTAATTAAATTTAGGCAAAAAAAGACCTTTGTAACTGAATATATCAAAATTCTTCGGTTATAAGGGCAGCACGTGGCATCCCTGAGAAAGCAACACATGGGCGGACGGGCGAGGGGAGACCACACATGGCTGTAGGGATGAGGATGGTCCGGTTCGGACCATCGACCCACTGACCCAGACCCACTAAAATCGCACGATGGGTCACATAATCGACTCCATTTTATCCTGCGCCAAATGGAAACTGAATCCTTTTGACCCCTGGTTCCCAGTGGTACTACCCATTTCTTATCCTCAACACTTCAACCAACGCAACCTAGGGCCATGATGGCTGGGGTTGCACAACCCGCGTGTCCAGGGGGTTAGGCGGGACTGGTGGTGTGAATTGGGTCATCGCTGCGCCGATCCGACGGTCGAGAAAAATTGGATGACGTGGGCACCATAAACGTGCAGCAATACGTCCGGCTACGCCGTATATTGGATTTGGAAATTTTTAATAAAAAATACAAGCCATTAAAACCACGGGCGAAGAAGTCAAGACAACCAAAGGGAAAAGCCGCGGGGAGAGAAGCAGCGCAAAGGTGAGTTTTTTCTTCTTCAGAACCCACCGATCCTCCTGCTGTTCATCCTCTACCTCCACTCTTCTCTGCCTAACACACCCAATCTTTGGATCCAGAGGTGCGGAGGGTGGTGCTGGGTTCAGATCCCGCGGTGACCATGGGGGATCAGTTCGCGGATTCGGCGGTAAGGAACTCCCCTCCCGTTCTGCCGTCTAATCTCAAATCTTGGTGTTAGTGGCAACTCTGCGAGATTGCTCATGGGGCATGGGGCACGAATTTGAGATCTTCTTTGCGCGAACACCTAGATCTGCCGCTGCACCTCCCAACCTTGCCGGGCCGCCGGCACCGCCATAGCCGCTTCCCCCCTCTGTCTACCTCACTCCTCTCTCTCTCTTCAACCGGGACGGTAGCCGGTGGGACGGCGCCTCCCTCACCAACGTGGTCACCTCGAGCTGGTGCGGAGTTGGCCTTGAGCGGCGTCAGCGTGGGCTGGAGCAGCTGGATCCGGTGGCCAAGAGCGGTGGTTACCACGAGCTGGAGCGGCGGCGACTTGGTACGGTGGCAGCGTGAGCTGGAGCGGCGGCGACACCGAACTGGAGCGGGTGTGGCGGTGATCACAATCTCGTCGACGGTCGCGCCAGCTGTGGCATCCTCCCCAACGCTAGCGGTGGCATCCTCCTCGAACGGCCCATCTAGCCTCCCCAAAGCTGACCTGCTCACCCTTTCACTCGCGCCACTGGCAAGTCCGCAAGGTCGCCCTGCCTGGCCTTCCATCACGCAGCCGATGAGTCCCTAAAGCCGAGCTCTGGTCCCTGTTTCTCTGTTCCCTGCTCCCTCTGCCCTGGCCGTCCATGGTGTGGGGACTAGCACGAGCTCAAGCCGTGTGGGGCACTGAAGAGGGTCGAAACCGTAGGTGCTGGAGAGGAGAGGTTGCGTCTGCGATGGAGACAGGGGCAGCTCCGTTAATGGAGCAGGGGAACTGGGGAAGGGGCTGCCACGCTGTGCCCTGGAAGGAGGTGGGAGAGCGAGATGAAGCCATAGAGGAGGAAGGAGAGGGGGAGGCGGAGGTACGGGGATGAAGTAGTCCTTTTTCATTTTTCTATCCTGTGGATTCATAGAAGCTGATTGTTGAACATGAATTCTGGCTGTTTTAAATGAATAAAATCTTTTTGCTTCACACACTTCCTGTTCTGGATATTGCATATTTGTACTGCTGTGTAATTGCTGTTTGTGCATCATCATGCAGTGGTGCGAGCTAACAGGTATGTAACATGGTAAATGGTGACTACAAGCAAATCACTTTGCTTTCATCTGACCTGTTTTGCTTCACTTTTGCCATCCTGGACTCTAGTATTTATGAAGCTTATGGTTTCTACTGTAGGAAACATGCAAATATATGACATTCACACAATGCATTCAATGAAGCTTGATTTGTGCTGTGAATTTGATCAATTTGTGCAAATGTAACATCTCTGTAGTAGAAGCAACTATTATTCTATGGTGGAAACCATCATTGACAAACATTTAAGTTTACACATCTCTTGAGTTCTAGCCATTTCAATTTGTAAGTTGGATTTTGTTCTTCCCTTGCATATAGAATGGTATATGTGTCCGGGAATTATCTGTGCCTGGTAACCTTGCTAGTTCCATGTACTTAATTATCTCGTGTTTTTAGCATTAAATATATTTTTTCTAATAAATTACCTTCATGGTCTTCAGAACAATGTAGTCATTGAGGAGGTTAACAAAGGCCTCAACTCTGGAATGATAGTTCTGCTTGTGGTCGCAACCTTCCTGCTGCTTTTCTTTGTTGGGAACTATGTGCTGTACATGTATGCGCAGAAGACACTTCCTCCTCGGAAGAAGAAGCCAGTCTCGAAGAAAAAGATGAAGAGGGAAAAGCTGAAGCAAGGAGTTTCTGCTCCAGGAGAGTGAATCGTGCAGTTGGTTACTCATGTTGCTGATTTTATTTTGAGCTCCTCTTTGCATGATAAAAATATATCAGCTGGAGCTGCACTTTACAATGACTATTTCCTGTAGAACCTTTGTCTTGACTCTTGAGTGGTACATTTATGTTGGACACCTTATTTCATCAAACAGATGAACCTTAGTCTAAATTGAGCTGTTGTGCTGTTCCTGGTTTAAAGATTATTGAGCTACTACTATGCTGGCGATGTTGTGTGCAAACTTCTGAATCCTGTGTCAGTTATTGTAGTCTGTTCTTGTTTGCTGTTGCATTGGATGCAGACGTGCAGCGCGTCGCAGGCTCTCAGCTTGTTAATTAAAAAAAAAAAACATGGCATTTGGCTTTAGCTGCACTAACATCAGAACTTTAGTTCAATTGGGAATGAAATGGTCGCATGGAAATTTCTGCATCCTTTTCCTGTGCTGAATGGAAGGAAGAAGTGAAGAACCCCGCCAGCACCGAGCCGCAGCCTGTGCGGCTGTACCTCCAAGCAGCAGTTCGGTGCGCTATTCTGGGCCAGCCTAGGCACAGCACAAATAGTGTGGCCCAAAGCATAACACAGTACGGGAGAATTGTTTTGTATATTTTTAATTTTTCGTTATGTTAAATAAAATTAAATAAATAGTCGCTCGCTACGTCATCAAGCGAGATTTAGTCCCTGTTCTTTTGAGTTGATCTGAACAGCTGAACGGCTCAAATTACAGAATTTCGAGAGCTTCTCGAGGTAATCTCGAGATTCGGATTCATTTCATTTGACTTGCTTTTTAAATCATTATGACCCACCTTGAAAACAGCAAAAAAATGGATCAAAAAAACTCAAAACATGTCTTTTCAAAACGTAGATAAGTCGTTAAGTTGTTAAGCTAAAAAGAACATGGCCTTAAATCCCGCCCAACCAAAGAGTGGGATTAATAATCTCAACCTAACAAACATGTGGATAGGGCATTTCGGTGGACGCCAAATATGGCAGGGCAAATCCCGTCTTTTGGTTTGGCGTGATATTTTAATTTCACCCTTTGAAAGGGCTGATGAATTTAATTTCTTAGCTCTTTGATTTAATTCCCACCCTATCGAAACATGAATTTTAAATCCTCCCAAATCAAAAGGCGAGATTTGTCTTGCCCCACCCGATGGATGCCAAGATGTATTATCTGCCCACCTGGTGGAGATTATGAATCATGTCCAATCGAAGGGCATGATTTAAATCTTGCCCAGTGGCGTAGTAACGTGCGACTATTTATTTAATTTTATTATAGAAAATATTATTTACTTATTTTAAAATATGTAATATTAAAAAAGCTAGCCAAGCCGACATGGTCTGAACAGTTAGGCCAAGCATGATGCATGCACTCTAAGACAAACATGTTAGGTGGGCCTGCATGTCTTGACCACATGGGTCATGCTCGGCTGGCATGGTCGGAGTGGCTCAACACTTCTCAATCTTGTCCCTTCTCTTTTCTAGACTACACATCGCCTCTCCCTCCACCTCTACTCTCATGCCCCCTATTCTCCACAACAACCTCCCTCTTCACTACTTGATAGTCGGTAATTCCCTTTATACATTGCTGCCTGCTCCTCCCCCACAAGTCATGGCCCTGGTTCCCTCCTAGGACATATCCAATGCTAGGACTACTCCATACTATGTCATCAATTTTCGTCCACTATTTTATTATTATCCTATTTTATGTTATATTTATGTTTCTTATGTTTTAATCACTATCCTATTGCTACAATGTTAGCATACCAAATGAACAACAAATGAATTTACAATTGGTTATGCCCTTATTACCCCCTTCTCTTCTCCTTTCTCCTCAACGACAATGGCAAACCATGGCTCCATATAGCGGACGTCGTCGACGACAATATTGTCTGTAGCGGCTGTCTCTACCTCAAACCTTGGGCCATCCTTGTACAGACCCAGCTTGGAGTTGCCTTGTTGGCCCAGCCCAACTCTTGGCACTGCTCCTTAACTTACACTGAACTAGGAAGATTATGTGATTATATCACATAACTATGCCATTATGATAAGATGGAAGGTCAGTGATATATGTTATAGACCGGTATCATTTAGCTGATATTTACATTTAGGTTATGTTCTTTTGACTGATCTAAATGGCTGAATAGCTAAACAATTGAAATGACTGAATTTAGAGAGTTTCTCGAGGTAGTCTCGAGATTCGGATACATTTTGTTTGACTTTTATTTTAAAGCGTTAGGACCGACCTTCAAGACAATGAAAAAACGTACTAAAAAACCCCAAAGCATATGTCTTTTCAAAACATATATAAGCCGTTAAGCTGTTAAGCCCAAAAGAACAGAGCCTTAGTAGCCCTCTACTTTTGAAGGATAACAGGATACCACTTAGAAAGAGAACCGGTGGCCAGTGGGTCATGTGAGGTTGTTAGCCATCCCACAAGTGATCATTATTTTTTGTTGAACTATGGCAAAATTTGTTTTATTTGATCTTCTCCATTTATCGTATAATGGTGTACTAAGCTCTGCATATTATTTTTTAGATAATGGAAATATTTTTTTGAAGATATACACAACCAAAATTGTGACGCTCACAACACTTAAATATTATAGGTTTAACCATTTTTCCAAGGATTAGACTAGAGTTAAGCCACACACAACATATTATTAGTTCTCCAAAATGGCTATTAAAGAAACTCATAAAAACTACTTGTGATCATTCTCCTTATACAGTAACATCCAGTGACGCAACCAATAGGCTCCTATGAAGATTCCCGAACAAAAGTGCCAGATACCATGTCAATGCGACATAGTCAAATAGATAAAAAAAACAACAATGCTAATCAAAATAAGTATTTTCTTAGAGACACCCATCCTTGAGAGCCAAGTTTTCCTCATATGTGTAATGCTACGTGGTGCGTCCATATCGAACTCCACATAAACAATACGCCAAATAGATTTAGCAAAATGACGATCAAGGAATAAGTGCTTGGTAGATTCGTTCTAACTACAAAAACAACAATTTTTTTACTTCCTGTCCAAGACTTCTTTGCAATATTATCTTTAGTTAAAGTGAGCACTCCCTTAAGGTACTAAAGAAATATTTTTATCTTAAAAGAGAGTTTTAATTTCGAAATGATCTTGCCATCGTAGGGAGCATTTTGACTATTCAACATTTCATACATTGATTGAACCAAGAATTGGCCGTACTTCCGCAAATTTCAGCCAAAGTTATCTTTTATTGGTCTAAGTTCAATATCATTCAGTTTAGATTAAAGTTGTCTCTTAGTGATAGAGGTTCTTCTGTTATCTAAAAATATTTAGCGCTAGATGTGTGGTCTATACGTAATAGAGATTTCTTTACCCTTAGTTTACAGTTCCATTTTCCATAGCATTTGGTTGCAGTCGCCGACCGGTAGCTGATCGATGCCGCCTTGCTCTGCTCGCTCAGTCCCGGACTCTTGGCTGCTACTCCTCTCCCATCTCACTGATTGCCGATTGTTTAGATTGATCGGCTGGCCACCTTCAAACCGACGTCTCATCCAAAGCATTTCGCTATTCCGATCCACTCACAGCGGCGGATATGTCGTATGTGTATGTCTGTATGTTCTTTTTAACATACAGACATACACATACCACATATCTGTATCTGCGTGTGTGTCTTCCAAGCCTCGCGTTGCAGGCGCCATGTCCCCCTCGCGGCCTCGCAGAGATGGACAGGGAAGTCGCAACTCGCAACGATCGATGGTACCTAGCTACTGAAAAGCCGAGTGGTCGTATCAAACACAGCGAGGAGGGGACACTGCCTTCCACACCAAACATGCGACAGGTATCGCCTCAACAGAATCACTTCCCCTGCACAGCTCCGCCTCCGCTCGCTCTCCTGCTGCCAGCCAGAGGAAGAGTTACTTGCACTCGACCCCCTGACAGGGACTCACCTAACGCCTCACCCTTGCAGCCACAAGCAGTACAATATGGGTGGGATATGGTTTCTGACAGAAGCGAGCGCGTACGTACGCGCGCGGATGCACACGCCCGCGTGCGCGTCATGCGAGGTGAAATGATGGCTGCTTTCGTCTTTAAGCACTGCCTTTCTTGCGCGATACTGCAGCCGCTTCGTCGGTTCTTCTTCCTTTCCCTTTCACAGAAATCACACTGATGACTAGCTCGTTCGCAGAAGTGCTGCATCTGCATGTGCGATAGGATATTGTTTCTTGCTTAGATTGCAAGAAGGCGAGAGGAGAGCGACAGAGGCGCGGGCTTTTCTTCTCGCTATAAGTGGCGGGAAGCGGGGAGGAGGGGGAAGAGAGAATAGGCAGAGCAGGGTCGAGCTGAAGAACTAGCAGCAGCGTGCCGTGTACGTGGTAGGTGGAGGGGAGAAGCGATCAGGATGCAGGGGGAGGTGGTGCAGGGCGGCGCGGAGCAGCCGATGCAGATGGTGCTGCGGGTGAAGCACCCGTCGTCGCTGGGCGGCGAGGAGGAAGGCGAGGCGTCGTCGAGGTCGGCGCTCTCGGTGTTCAAGGCCAAGGAGGAGCAGATCGAGCGGAAGAAGATGGAGGTCCGGGAGAAGGTGTTCGCGCAGCTCGGCCGCGTCGAGGAGGAGTCCAAGCGCCTCGCTTTCATCCGACAGGTACGTAACCTCACTTCACTAGTCCACCGACACTGATCAGTAATTCAGTACTGAAGTGCATGCTGCTTGAGTGCTTGGACACAAATACAGACACGGCACATATCTGCTAGACTGCTACTGCTGCTGTTTTCATGACAGATTATATCCTATTAAGTAATATTGGCAGCACACCTTGTTTGTTAAGATTATGCAATTTGACAGCTAGCCTGATAGGATGGTGATAGCTAAGGGAGCCCAGTTCATGTTTAGAATCTTTTGCGCGTATCAGTTAGTTCAGTAAGGTTTTGTATGGTAATCATAGGAATCTAAACTGATGTGTAAGAGTGGGCAATTCACTTATTGCATATTCCTCTCATGTGGAGTCTCCCTCAAATGGTCTCAGACGTGGAAATAGGAGTAGGCGACTTAATTTGAACTCGTGACCTTGTGTTTGGATATCATACAAGTTGCATGCACCGACCAGTTCAATTACACTTATGACCTTTAAATTTAATACCATATTATGCTGTATGTATTGATCAGTTCACATAAAAACTTAAACTGATACGGAGAATAGTGAACAATTCAGTTCACTTATCCCAACAGTTTGTACAAAAAAAAGGACATATTCTTGATTGCTGTGGCCTGAATTGTTTTGTTTGTAGGAGCTGGAAGGGATGGCGGATCCTACCAGGAAGGAGGTGGAGACGATACGGAAGAGGATTGACACGGTGAACCGTCAGCTCAAGCCTCTCGGCAAGACCTGCGTCAAGAAGGTGAAGGCTCACAAGCACAGATTTGATATGCAGAGGGCTTAATCTTTCATATTACTTCTTAAGTTCTTAAAAATAATTGGTGGGATATGTCTGAAGTCTGAACATACATCTAGCATGGATAACACATATTTGACACACGCGGTGGCTCTAATTTTATTTTACTTCCTAAACATAATAATTGGGATATGTCTGAACACTCGGTACGATGGAATAGTTCAAGGGACTGATAGATATGTCTTTGTTTGTTTGGCTTGACTTAACAAAAAAGGAGAAAGAATACAAGGAGGTTCTGGAGGCATACAACGAGAAGAACAAGGAGAAGGCGCTACTCGTCAACAGGCTGGTCGAGGTGAGAAAATATTGGTCGTCTGAACTTAGATCTCTCCATTTGCTAGAGGTAAGAATAGCTTTTGGTTGTTATAACTCTGCACCTCCATGGCACAGCTGGTGAGCGAGAGCGAGAGGATGAGGATGAAGAAGCTCGAGGAGCTGAACAAGACAGTCGACTCACTCTACTAGACAGAAAATGTATTCTTCGGGAGCTTCATTTCCTCTCTGTAATCTCTGTACTATGGATCTGTGAAATGTGATCGGTGTTGTCTGTAATTGATGATCTCGAGGATGATTTTTTTTTTCCTTTTAATTTCTTGCTCTGGGGTCTTGTTGCACTGTCATCGTCGAGTAAAACTGACGAATTTAATCAAATAGGAGATCAAGGAGGAAGGCCCTGGAAAAGGTGAAGAATGATGACCCGTGGGACGTAGTAGTAGTATTTATTCAGTTCTTCCTTTTCATTTTATATTCTTAATAATGCAACCACCTCCATTGTCGTTGCTGAGGTCGTCTCATAATCCCATGAGCTGTAGTCTTAGCCCTGAGCGTAAAGAGCATTTTTATGGTGCACATCGATAAATATATTAGACGTCAAAGTTTTGACCGTAGTCCGTATGCTCCTTGCCGTACGTCAAAGTCGTGAATGTATGCCATAGAAAGCTGATAGTGGGTAAAGAACAACTATGACCTTTCTTCATTCTTGATAGTCATATTCAGATTTCCCAAATCCGCAACCAATTGACTAAAGACATTCACATGCTCCACGAAATCACCCCATCCTGCACTTTCAACCATTAAACTTCTATTTTAGATATAGCATGTGGTTAGAATCTTGGACAAGAATTGACTTTTCAGAACCAACGGATCTTTGACTCTTGTATGCCATAAACCAAAGTTTCAAGGAACTTCACCAAACTAAAATCGGAGTTGATTGACATCCAACCGATCCACAGTTTGATCGGCTTAGCGACCGGATTGCATACCAATCCTCCCGACTTGGACAATCCAACAATCTCCTCGCTGCTGGTCTCGTCGCCCTCACCCTTCTTGGACAAAGTCACATTGATTTGGTTGTCAGATAGCATGACCTTCACTTGTCAAACTCTTCACCGCCTCCCCGAATGCGCCCCTTCAAGATCGACATGACCGCCCTGCCCTGAAAACCACTTAGAACGACTGCTTAAGACTACGAATCCGAGTATCTCTGCCTCCCAACTATCCTTGGATCTGTTTGTATAGTGGTAAGAAAACTCTAGTCTAAGTGAAACTCCTCCCCTTCTAGGCCTCAAATTCCTCAAATTTTTGAGGGAAAATAGACATGCCCTCTGCTAGCCCGAGTTGCCTTTGGCCTTGGCTTGCTTCGTACCTTGTGCCAGCTTTGGCCTACACTGCGCCCCCAGCCTAAATTGAAGTCTGCATGACACGCCCCTAACTGGCCTCCTCCTCACGACCTGCTCGCCGGCCAGGCCGGGCCATCTCTTCCCGCACATGGCCTGTTCACATGCTTGGGCTAGGTCAGCGCCTCCTACGCCTCTGCCTCGAGCACTAGTCGACCCATGCGCGAGTGCGCCTTCGTCTGGGCTAGCTCATTAGCTCCAGCCTAGACCAGATCATGGGAAGCCCGGGCCGACAACTAGCCTGAAAAAGCCTGGTCCGGTCCGACCGGTGAATCGGTCCGGGCTCGGGCCTCAATCCAAAGCCCGGTCGCCCGGCCTCCCCCTCGTTTTTTTAGCGATTTTAGCCGTGGTTGGGCGGGGACATCGGGCTTCGGGCCAGGCTTTCGAGCTTTGGGCCGGGCTCGGGCTAGGCTCGGGCCCGGTTTTCAAGCCCAACGCATCGGGCCGGCCGGGCTTGGGCCTAGTCCCGCGGAATCATGCTTTTCCAAGCACGGCCCGAGTTTGATCTGGTCTACTCTAGCTACCTTCAGTGTGTAGCCCAGCCAGTTGTGGCCTACTCGCTCGCACGTACAGCGCTTCCATTCGGCCTACTGCGACCAGCCGCCTTTGCTTGCCATCCACTAGCATGACCCATCTAGTTCACCATAGACCTGATCATTTGTCGGGTTCGGACGGGTTTTCTAAAACCCGACCAAAGATACCATGTTCCACCTTGTGCCCTCGAGCTTTTTTGACACCGTGTATAAACATGAACCTCACGCAACAAAATAAGTAGATAAAATATATAAAAAAGTGAAAAATAATATCTCTGTTGCCAATAAAGAAAGTTGTACGAGCATCTAAAATGCTTATGACTTGGAGACGAGAGCTTAGAAGATATCTACAAACACTACAATTCACACCACTCTAAAAATTACAAGTCCAAAGAGCAATCCTTGGAGGCGGAGGCTAGCAGTGAACGAAAGGAAATCAATATGAAGCATAAGTTTATTTGCTATAAGACAAGAAAACATGCTCGGTTTCAAAGCATATAGCGGCCAAAGATAAAAATAATAATAACGAGAAAACCATTCTAATTAAAATGGTTGTATCATCATATTACCTAGAGAAAAATCCAAACCATTAATATCGTGAGTTTTGATTATAATCATATGCTTTTAATTAAATTTTAAAAAATCAATACCATCTATTATGGTGGTGTAGATTTTTTTTGTGAATCTAATAGATTATGCCTAATATGGTTACATCTTAGAATAAATTAAGCTGCGTAAATTGGTGGGTCATCGTGCTAGTTCAATATAAATGGTCATGCTATGTTTTGTTTCTTTTTTCCCTCTTACCACGTGGCATGTATACAGAATAAAACCAGCATTTTCATTACTTTCTAAATCGTTCTAGTACCAGTTTTTACCAGTTATAAACAAAAGTACTCGAAAAAGAATTCAAGTGAAACTGGAATATTAACAGGTAAGTCCACAAGCCACACTGAATTTCGGTAGAATCATCCCCACTTTACTGGATCAACCACAACTCACCTCCAGCACTCCTCCCAAACTTATGTATCTGGTATTCTGATTCGTGAAAGCCTTGAATGTCTGATGGAACTCGCACAAGAAAGTCTCAGTGCTGAAATGAAAATTTTCATGAAACCAAGTTGCTATGCTGATACCAGAATGCTAGAGCAACCCATTTCGGCAGATACGACTATTGCGTGAGCGGAACGCACTCGAGTTCCATAATAAGGTGGCCACGCTCGACGTTCTGAAGCCTGACAGCCACCTCCTGCTTCACCTTGCCCTCGATGATGGAGATAGCACTGTCCCTTGGGATCCAGATGCCATCTTTTGCCAACCACTTGTTGAGCTGCGCAGTGTCAGAGATAATCGAGGTTTCATAAGCTTTGGCTGCAGAAACCAGTGGTTGAATGTCAATTTCGGCCTCTCCCATTCGATCATCAGTGGTGAAAGTGTCCTTATCATAAACTTGCTGTAAGGAGTTTTGAAGCAAATGTTACTCCAAATATGAAAATCGGACTTAAAACCAGGCAATCGTTAGTCTCTACTGATTATTTTTCAGTTGGAAAATTTTGCCACACATCGGTGAACCCTCTTAGGGGCTTAGACCATTTGGTTAATTATAATCGTTGATCTCCATAAAAGATGGCCCGTACAAAAAGGATAAAAAATTTGCCGATCTCCCATACTAGAGGTTGAGATTCTTCAAATTTTGAATTTAAAATTTTAGTCTTCAAACTTGATTTCCAGATTTTGGATATAACCATTCAAAATTTGAATTCATCGATCTCCCATACCGGAGATGGGCATTCTTCAAATTCTGATTTTGAAAATTTTGGCTTTGCAATTTGATTCAGTTTTTGAATTTGAATTTTGGATGAAATTGTTTAAAAATTGAATTAAAAAATTTTGGATTTATAATTAGATTTCCATAATTTGAATGAAACCTCAATATCCAGTATAGGAGATTGACGAATTCTCAGTTATCTTTTATGGAGATTAATGATTCATATTAGTCAACTGGTCTTACCTCCTAAGAGGGTTCACCGCTTGTGTGATAAAGTTTCCCTTTTCATTATCTCTAAAAAAGAAAACATACTTACCAATTTAAGCAGTGGTATGGGATCAGGTATCGAAAGCATAAGTCTTTCATTCCATACAGGATTCAGGTTGCTTTTTATCACCTTTGTTTTCATGGACTACAAGGATAAATATTGAAACCAGAAGTCAGGAAACAAAGAAAATTCCACCACAAAGATACAATATCCATGAATGGAATTGCTTACCTGATGTCCTAGGTTAATGATTACATAAGGATCACTTGACATCATATCACGAATAGCTAGATTTGCGCCTCTAATGACATTGACCTTAATTAATCCAACAAATTCTACCATACCCATCTCCACCTAATACAAAAAATGTCAATTTCATTTTTTAATTAAAATTCAAGTAAAAATCTAAAACAACAAAATGTCATACTGTTTTCTTTACTGATTTGTGCTCGTGCTCTTTTCTCCTCCAGCTGTTCCTGAAAGCATGGCCTAAACCATGTCGATTTGCACCAGTATGCCTCTGTTGGTTATAATGTTTGCCATCAAATTGTGAAGAGCATTGAAGAAGTGGGTTAGATAAAAATTGTTGAAACTCATATTTTCTCCTGCACATAAGTGGATAAGAAAGAGGTTATCATTTGTCGGACCATAGAGCTGTACTGGAAAAAATATAAGCAAATCTGTGGCAGTTTGCTATTTATAACATTGAAGAATGGACCGTTGGTAAATGATGTATACCTTATAAAATCATTGCGTTCCTCTGCTGAGCAATCATGCCTTGGTTTCATGTAGTTTTCAGGAATAAATGCCTCATATATCATGTTTACCGCAGCATTTCCACCTGAATCGGTTAATAAATCAACCTGTTCATCCGTCCACTCATCTAGCTTCACAGAGATCACCTGAAATAGCCAAATTTCTCCTCAGTCTCCAGAAATGGAAAACCATGGTGAAATATTCTCTGTTGGCAGTACCTTATTATCACAGGTTTTTTATTGTAAAATATTCTCTGTAGGCAGTACCTTATATTTGGGGGATTTGGACTGTCTTTCTGAGACATGCATGTTTTCTTCCTTAAAGAGTCCTTTCCTTTTGTTTCGTCGAAGATGGTTTATTCTGAAAATGGTTGCAAATATGTGTGCCTATGTGCATTAATTATTTCTAAAATCAGATCTTGTTGGTGAACCTCAGAAAATTTTTCTAGTCTACAGAAATGATTGTTGAAACATTTGCTTTACTATGTAATCTTCCAACCATATGCATTTTTACATGGGCTGGAATGGCAGCAATGACTAGAATGACAAGGTCTCTAAGTTGTTATCTCCCTCCCACCTTATAAGGGGTGATGACGGTTTTTCAAGAAAAAGTATGCATTGTCCATGTAACAATTCACAGTAACCACCCCCCCAAACCACCACCCACCAAAATAAGTTTGCGTTCTTTTTCAATGTATGCAGTGATTGATGAAGCAAACGTTACACCAATGAGTTTCAGAAAGGGCTAAGAGCATCTCCAATGGATCCTAGTCAGCTGACTCTTAAGATAGCCACCTCAGCTTTTTATTTATGTGGAGGAGAGAGAGATAGAGACTAGCTCTTAGCTAAGAGTCAGTCTCTTAACGGATTACAAGGTGCATTGAGACTATTACATATAGGTCCAAATCAATTTTAAAACCAACACTAAAACTATCACCATTGAACAAGTTGTCTCTAGTGTTGGCTTATAGCCAACTGCTATCTCTACCACTGGAGATGCTCAAGGAATGATTACAGATTTGCAGTACACAGACCTTGAAAGATTACTCCCTCCGGTGTCAAAAAACTAGTCGTTTTAGCTTTTCATCTAGAGTAGTAATTAGATGAGACCTTTGGAAAGTGAAAAAGAAAGACATGCAAGTGCATCTATTGGTCCATGGAAAAAGTTTTCATAAATTCATTGCTACCAATTAATGAATTAAATAGCCTTTTACAGAGAGCCTTGATATTCTAAATTGTGTCTAAAACGACTAGTTTTTTGACACCGGAGGGAGTATAACACAATTTTAGCCAACACACCAACACTTCCAATGGCTGAACCATCAAACCACATTTAAAAAAATAAAACTGGAAATGTAAGGGTAGCAAAAAATTGCTATCACTTCAGTGGATATAATGGCTTACCTTGGATATGTGCACCCCGAGACTCCTATGCGCTCCAGAACACTTTATGCAAATGAACACACCAAAAGTTAATGATCTGCAAACACCACAAGTCCACAACTATTGGAATATTTGGAATAATGTGTAGCACTCAGGCAGAAATATCGTGTCAAAAAGAAATGGACATCTCTATGGTAAATAAGAAATATAGACGGGCTGTAACTCAATTTTGATTCGTACAAATAGGTTATATTAAATAATAGTGATGGCAGAAACATAACAGGCACACACAATTCAATTTGCTACGTTAATCTTTGTCTTTTACATTTTAAACTCCAATTTAGTCAATTAAAAAAGAAAAAACATACGATCAAAGTTTCTCTAAGATGAACCTAGCACAAGCGATGATGGCTTTTTAACAGTGATTTCTATATTCTGCAAAGAATATTTAATGAAATTCCAAACTGGTAAGCAAGAAATGAGAATGTGCATGGAGTGGCATATTTCCAAACGACACTCCAAATTTTAACTATATTCTCCAATTTAGTCGAGTTAAAAAGAAAAGGGAACGCACATGTCACTCCAAAGGTTAACGTTTCAAGCAATGCAACACCATGTGTCATTTGCCATTGTCACAAGTGGCATTTATCAAATTATCTCTAAAATAAACATTACTCTAAGATGAATCTAACGCAAACGATAGTTTCTCAACATTAATTTCTATATTCTGCAAATAATATCTTAAAAATAAAACAACTTATAAAATCCATGTATACTTACACCCATTTTGGATCTGGAGCACCACAGTCCGCACATAATTTATTTGCCGGTTGGCTCAAAAGATGTTCTAATCTCTCTGCAGTACCAACTGGACCTGGCAATGATAATGGAGGCACATTGACTTAATATTGCAAACAATAAATGCATATATATGTAGCAACTTCATTTGATTTTGTATGTTGTACAGAACATGTATTTTCATCTACCCCAAAAATGCTAAATTTTAGGGCAGTCACTCAGTCAGGTACCATTTTGTTCAAGATGGCACTTGAAGTAACCACTATAGCTACAAGTGAAACTTTATGAATTATGATTGACAATTAATATTTATTTCTACATTTTCGTCGGGTTAACTAGACCAAAAATAAATATTACTAAACTACTTGTAGGAGTAGCTACCCAATAAATTTCTGTACTCCTACTGTTTCAGTAGTCTGATCCGACCATCGAATCTATCCAACCCCCCCTCCTTTCTGATTCTCCCATTATATAAACCTAAACGTGGCGGCAATGGTGACAACCAGCGTGGCAAAAAGGTTTGTTATCGCATATAGTAAAGATATGGCAAAATTACTATCTATGATACTTAGTCATAAAAAAATAAATTAAAATTTATCTGGCAAGGCTAGTATATTTTTAATAAAAAAATCAGAAACGCAGATATATTCATCGTCGATCGGATTTTCGAAGCAAAAGCTATGGCCAAAAAGTTAATTAAAGCACTACGTATGCATTGTGTGGAAGAGCTGACACTTGTGAGCGTATAAAAGACTGGTTGTTTTTATCAAAACGAAGAACCATCCAGTAAAAATCTAAGACTTCAAAAATCATATCCTGCGTATGGTATGATCATTGATCAATGCACCTGGAAACGACATCCGCACGCCAAAAGATGCACACAAATGCGTCTTCAAATCTAATTCCTCTACATGAAGCACATGACTGTCTACAGAGGGGGGCAATAGAGCAAAATGGAAACTACCACCAGCACAAACCTGGGTAATTGCGGTGTTCATCAGCATCCATCTTGGCGGCCACTCCACACGCTTCCCTTGACGAACGAAGAGAACAAGCAAGAACTGGTGAGATCGATCTGATTGCAGAATTCGCGGGCGCGCGCGGAAGAGCAAGAGCATACGAACCTTCTGCCGCGGCACGGCTTTGGGCTATCAACAAATTGCGGGTGCGCATGGCTGTGCTTGTGCCCCTCCATTCCTCCTCCCTCCTCCCCCTCCTACATGCTCGCCATTAGAGGGAGGAGGAGGATGGGGTGGGGCGATGGACAATGTGGCGATCCATCACCCACAATAATCAAATCGAGATTAATTTGGGGGTCGGCGTGGCGTGCAGGCGCAGGCGGACGTGCAGCAGCGAGCCCGCGACCGAGGGATTAAAGAAATGGGCCGATTTGCCGCCGAGGCCATAGCTGCTGCTTCCCCCGGGGTTAATAATAGGGAGCGGTGGAGGGCGACGGGGGCCTGGACCGGCGAGGTGCAGTGCTGTCTCTTGTCTCGTCTTGCACTCTTTGCCCGGCTGTAGCATGATATAACTGACTAGCGATGGAAGCGCACCATAGGTGCGCTGATGGATTGATCTCCGTGATAAAGAATCAACCTAAAAAATAACAAAGTTTTATTTTGATCAAGTTCTAATCATTAGTCCATTAAAATAAAAAGGATAAAATTTAAAAGATTTTTCAACAAAAGGCGAATGGATAGAATTATTTCATCTATTTTGTGAAACCTATTTTTTTAATGTTTAAATATTTTGATGTAACCTCACCATGCAATCATGGTTATGGTTTCATTTGAAGCCTCGTTTTTCTTTTTTCTTTTTCCATGGACCATTGATTTTCATCTTTGTTTATATTTTTTAAAAAATTTATTGATGTTCTTTGTGCAACCATGGTTTATTGGAAATCTTCAATTTCTTATGATTTTTTTGCGACCTGCCAAAAAAAATCCTTAGTCCGAATCTTGCATTGTAAAAACGTTTAATCTTTGAAAAAAAAAATTTGGATGTTCTTTTGAACGCATGTTCCTGAAACTTTCAAATCTATGATTTTTTTGTGGCGTGCCATAAGTAAAATAGAAAAGTGGGAAATCGAGAAGAAATATGCCCTTATTAAAAAAGATCAAACTATTTGTAAATTTGGACTTTAAAAAATCTTGAATAGCATCAAACTTTTTATAGACGTTCATTGTGCATGCACGGTTTAATTTTTGTAAACTTTTAAACTTTTATGATTTATTTGCAACCTGGCAAACATAAAATCATTAGTTCGAATCTTGCACTACGATTTTTTTCAAAAAAAAAAATATTTTGGCTATCCTTTTGTAGACATGTTTTTGAAATTTATGAATTTTTGTTGACCAACTATAAGTAAAATTGAAAAGTGGAAAATCGAGAAGAAATATAATTTGGATTTCAAAATTTTTTGAAAAACATCAAACTTTTTATGGATGTTCTTTCCGCATGCATGGTTTAATTTTTAAAAATTTCAATATTTGTGATTTTTTGCGACCTGACAAAAATAAAACCCTTAGTCCGAATGTTTGCATTATGAAAACTTTTAATTTTTGGAAAATTTTAATTTTGGATGTTTTTGTGCAAACATGGTTTTGAAACTTTCAAATTTATGATTTTTTGTGATGTATCTGTTGACACAAAAAGTGAGCTTTTGCGAACACACGTGCAGAAGCGTCAAGTCAGTGCTTGCGTCGCAACCAGGAACCAAGCGTGCCAGTCAATTTGACCTGTAAATTGACAAGGAGTAAATTGTCAGCGTCTAGGCTCTAATCGGCTTTTGAAGTTAGCCGGATCAGGTTATATGTAATCGGCTTTAAATAACCCGATTACCAAATCTATCGGTTTAATGCCTGATAGAGCAATTAAATAGGCATTCAATTATAAATCTTCTACTTCTTTTTGATGTTTTTATATAATATTAGTAATAAACTTTTGCATCAATATATTAGATTAAACCAAGAAATAGATTGAACAGATTGGTCAGGCCAAGACAATATTCATATCTAAATCTAGATGCAAACCAATAAACCGATTTAAAGGTTTAAGACTAATAAAGGTAGATGCAACACTAATCGGTAAACATTTACACATGCAAGATCCTAAACCAAGCATACACAAGATCGATTAAACGAGATAGTTGCATACATCGGATTCAGGAAAAGACATATGAAATACTTGACAACCGGTATTGCAGGATAAACACATATTACAAATTGATTAAATCGAAACAGTGCAACATGCAAGAACACATTAAAGATCGGTAAATCCCGAGACAGTTTAACATGATTTGTATACACGAGATCAAGATGATACAGCCATGCATACGGGTTACAAAGAGAGAATCGATTATCCCATCGAGATAGCTCTACCTACGAGTTGAAGCCTTTCGACGAGGTCGATCGGATTCGAAAAGTACGTTTGTGTTTTGAGTATGATGTATATCTTTTTTCCGAAACCTAAGGTCCTATTTATACTATTACAAATTCGATACCGATACGACCTATTTTACTGCGCCACGAAATATATCCTGATCAGATCATATTTCTTCCGAAGCCTTATAAGTATTGGTATTCTTCAATATGCTTTTCTTCTTTGCCGATGAAGCCCATTTTCTGATTCGGCCCAATAATTATGATAAATTTAGTCCTTTCACAATATCCGATTTTCTGCCAAATTTGGGTGTCAACATATGCCCCTAAGTTTGGCAGTGAGTTTTCTCATTAGCTGAACTTCCACTAAAAAATCGGATTTTACCAAATTACCTCAGAACATTTCACAGTTTTACCCTTGCAACCTTCGCTTTCGGCCCATTCTGAGAACACGTGTCAGCCCACCAAGCAATATGGGCTGAAACAGTAACGCCGAATCCCTCGGTAAAAAACCCTAGTTTTACCGCGACTATAAATAGGCAGTCACTCGCTGTCATTTTCACCCATTCTTCTGCGCACGAGCCTCCTGCATCGGATTTTCTGGAGCCTTCAGGATTTCCAGCGCACAGCCACTCCTCATCCAACTCTCAATCGGCAACATGTCTCAGGTACTATTCCGATGCTCAGATACTGAAGCCCTCTATTCTTTGGGACCAATAGGGGAACGAGACCCATCGGATTTCATAGATCAGTCAGTAGCAAGACTTGCCCTTTTTGCCGATAAGCTCAGTATAGATAGTTGAAAATCGGCCTTTAGATCCTGGCCTAGCCCGATCAAGAGATATAAGGACTGGCTCATTCGGGTCTATGGCCAGAAACAAAAGCAATGGGATGAGTTAGGAATTACCGATGCTATCCTTCTTTCCTTACTGATGTGACCATGCACATCATAGGTATAAACAATACAACATCGGTATGGATTCCATCAGCTACTCCCTCAACTAGGTCGCCGTCAAGATTTTCTTCCGCATGGACGCCGATGAGCTTTCGATCGTCTACTTCATATGTGACCTCCCGATCTTCCGACAGGTATGGGTAAACACGATTGGTGGAGAACTCGACGTTGACGATCCGGCTTCCAATCAGAACAGATCTAAGCCTGCAATCGCTACACCACTGTCTCCGTTCGTTATCAACTACGCCAAGACGCGGGTTGACCTCACCACGAAGGCTAGTTCCTGCAAGCGAATCGAGAACACAAGCAAGAACACGGTAGATGCAATCTCAAATTACTGATTACCAAATAAGCACACAAAGTTGGCGTTCAGCAAACCGATACACGGTGAAACTGCGACGGCAGAATAATCTAAGCAAAACCCAAGTCTAAACTAGTGATGGCTACTGAATTTATAGTGACGGCTAGGGTTTGGGGCGCAGCCCCTAGGGTACATGGGCCATGGGCCCAAAGTGGAGCGGCGCAGCGCCTGACAGATCCCGGTAGATTCTGATTGCAATATTGTTTCGACGATTCCTTCTGATCCATAAGGAATTTAGACATGAGACTGGATCCGTTGGAAAGATCTCGTCGAGGGCTTATCCGTGCATACCAAGAACGTCCAAAACGGAGTCCGTATGAAGTCGGGGCACCCGTTTTAAGTTGAGTGCACGGAAATGGCCGAACCGAACTCGTGGATAAATTGGGCTCTTTCTTGAGCCGGCCTTGCAAGGACGTGGCTTGTGGGACCAGAGGGCATCGAAGTGGTGAAGATGCGCCTTCCTTGAATACGTCTTGAGCTTGGGGAGGTGGCCACGGTGGAGGCCGACCTGCTGGCGGCGACGATATAACACAACAAGCTTGCCGGCCGCCTACACGACCTGGCCAAGGAGGCGGTCGACGAGGACATGCAGACATAGTCATCGTAGGCAGTGCAGATGTAGTAGAGGATGTCGTAATGTGTCGCCAACATGTAGTAGATGAAGAGGTCGCATATGAAGTAGACGATCGAAAGCTCGTCGGCGTCCATGCGGAAGAAAATCTTGACGGCGACCTAGTTGAGGGAGTAGCTGATGGAATCCATACCGATGTTGTATTGTTTATACCTATGATGTGCATGGTCACATCACTTACATCCTCCGCCAGCAGACGAACCCTTCATGGCAGCATCGGCTTACTTTTGGTGTGATACAGCCAATGCTTTCCTTTTCCCGACTGGACCCATAAGCCCTACGCTTCTTGACGTAGCAATGCTAACTGGTCTCAGTTCCGATGGCGAAATGCTATCGGCTTTTGATCTATCGGCCACCCTCAAGCTGGTTTCAGAGAAGAACTTCGGCTGGCAACGTTACATCACAACCCATCAGCAAACGGGTGACGTAGAAGATGAAGAGCATATCGCCTTTCTGAACATGTGGCTCGATAGATTATTTTTCTGCGGGCCAATCTCTTAGCCCTAGCAAGGTCTATCAAGGAGTAGCTGAAGCACTGTCAGCAGGTCAAAAATTAGCAATCGAAAAATACTTGCTAGGAGCCACCTATCGGATGATGCATGAGATCAGGGAAGGTCTGTGCTCAAAGAAAGCCGATTAGTCAGTTGGAAATCTAGATGGCCCTTTCTGGTTCATCTGTATGTTCTTGAAGCTCCAGATATACAATTCCATAGGAGAACTAGACTTCAGCCTAGAATTTCCGAATGAAAGGATTCCGATAGCAGCGAGCGCCCCTGCAGATCATATGGCGAGATGATATCGGTGAATTGCAACAGAAGACGCCTGAACCAAAATGACCTTTCTCATTCCATGGTTGCATTTTACACCATGTCTGAATCGGAATATGGTGCAGAATAGTTCAACCCATATACTGACTTGGACAAATACCCTGTTCCTTCATTTTTCCGATTGGACAACACCTTAAGGGGTGAAGCCTTAACGGCTTATAAAGAATTTATCTCTGTCGGTATAATAAATACCGGGGTATAAAGAGTCCTAAGGAAGACCAGGCGGGCCCCACGCGCCAAAGTGGCGACAGCCCCAGCCACATGGGCGAGCCCTCACAGCACCAGGCGGGCCCCACGCGTCAAAGCGGGCGATCAGGCCCAACGCGCGGGCGAAGCCCTCAGAGCGCCGGGCGAGGGCCCCACGTCAGCGGGCGACTGTGCCCCAGCGTGTGGGCGAGCCTCAAAGCCCGGGCCCCCATCGCAGCGGGCCCGCATGGCGTGGAGCATCCCGAAGGAGTCTTCTGGGCGAAGGCTCCCCCTACTGCGAAGGATGGGCGCATTCAATGCAACATTACGCGCGGATAGACAGATGAAGAAATAATTACCGTCACAGTGACCTCTGCAGATCTGATCAACTGTCACTGTGGCGCTGCGGAATTGACCGGCAGAGAGAGAGTTTGCCATCATCAGGTTGGCCGCCCGCCGGAGGAGCAAGCCGGGTCCTCGCCAGCCTCCGGCGTGTTCGCGACGGGTCGGGCCACTTGCAAAGCACGCGTGGGCGGCGCCATACGGCGCAGTGGCAGCACGTTTTCGTCTCTCCTGTCTCGTCCCATGTGTCTTATCGAGTACCGAGAGTATCAGACGCTTACCCTCGGCTCTCTCCGCCACCCAAGGCTTGTATAAAAGGAGAGAGAGAGAGAGAGAGGGGGTTCAAACATTCTGAATCACATTCCACACAACCACAACACGAAAAGAGCTAAGGCTCGGCAGAGTAGGACTCATTACTCCGAGGGGTCCGAACTGGTAAACTCGATGTCGCTCCTCGCCACGTCCGACACTCGAATCGAACTGAGCTCGAGCTGATCGACTAGCAAGATAGAAATCTGATAGGGGTGTGATCCGCAGTGGTTGAACGGAGAGCACGCCGTCAGTGGTGCGCCAGGTAGGGGGCGCTTGCATCAGTTCGAGTTTTTCGACCTCTCTTCAGGCGGTGATGGCGGATGAGCAGTCCGCGATGGACTAGGAAGTAGCCGCTAGAGCCGCGCTGGCTAGGCGGCGCCTGGCCTTGGAGGAGTGCACTCCAGCACAAAACCTCCATGCGGCTGTGGCCTCGCTGACAACCCGCCGGTTCCGGTAACTCCGGACTCTCCGGCGGCACCGTGGCTGGCCAGTTTGGCCCGCTATGTTGAAGCCGCCGCGGCGGTAGTGCAAGTTGCGGGGCGCGGAACCGTGTTTCCGCTTCCTCCCGCTTTGGTTTCTCCGCATCCTCCCACGGATCTCTGGCGAGAGGAGCGGGCCAGACGTGAGCTGTGCAACTCCTACGGGGTTCGGCCGGCAAAGTCGACAGTGGGCGGATCTCCGGACCCACTTGAAAACCGCCATCCGCGACACGGAGAAGACTGCGCGACAAGCTCCGCCGGCCAAGACGATCGAGAGCGCGATCGCGCAATTGTCGCCGTTCATGGGGCCAGCCAGAGGACTCCGTGGGGCCGCCTCCGCCGGAGAGGGCGGCGCCTCTTCGGCGCCGTCCGGACGGCGGGCACGGCGGGACGAAGGGCGCATCCAGGAGCAGGAGGCTCCAGACGTTGGCTGCCGCGCCTTTTCGAAGGAGCTGCGCCGAGTGCAGTGGCCGGAGAGGTTCTAGCCCGCCGCCATTGAGAAGTACGATGGCTCCACCAACCCCGACGAGTTTTTGCAGATCTACACTACGGTGATGCAGCCGACTGGAGGGTCGGGGAAGGTTCTGGCGAACTACTTCCCCGCGGCCCTCACCGGCGGAGCCCGCTCGTGGCTCATGAACCTACCCCCGGAATCAGTGGGGTCGTGGAAGGAGCTCTCCGAGCTTTTCATCACCAACTTCCAGGGCACGTTCGAGCAGCCCGGAGTCGAAGACGATCTCCATAATGTGGAGCAGAAGAAGGGGGTGTCGCTGCGCGACTACATCCGGCGCTTCAGTCAGGTTCGCAACACCATTCTTGACATCTCCATCGACGCCATTGTCACGGCCTTCAGGAGGGGCGCCCGAGACCCCAAGGTCAAGGAGAAGATGGCCACCCGCAAGATCAAGACGACAGAAGAACTCTTCACCGACCCATAAGTCGCCCTACTGTGCCGAGGTTCGCCGCCCGCCGGAAGGGCGGGGCCATCGGGGCACCGCCGACATCCAACAATCCTGGCGGGAAGGACAAGAAGAAGCGCAAGGCGGCCGAGACCGGGCAGGTCTCGCCGCCGAGCGACGACGACGACGACGACGACGTAGATACGCGCGACGGGCGCGTGGGCGGAAGGAAGGAAGAGGTCGCGCGGCGGTAGAAACGGTCTCGGGGGTGGTGTGGCGACCGCCGCGACGCGGACGACCGCCGTAGGCCGCGACCGCCGCTGCCACGGCGAGGGCGAGACCGCCGTCCCCGCGAGTGGGACGGAAGGACTTACTGTCCCATTCATCGCAACAACTTCCATGACTTGGCTGATTGCCATGTCGTCAGCAAATTGGTGGACAAGCGCGTCCACGAGCAGCAGCAGGCGTCCGACATCGGCAAGGGCAAGGAACCGGCTTCGCTTGGTTTTCAGCAGGCGCAGCGCGAAGTCGCCGTCATCCACGGCGGATCGGCCACCTATCCGTCCCACGCTAGTTTCAAGCGTGCGATGAGGGAGGTGTGCGCCGCCGCGTTCGGCGTTAGGTCGCAAAGGTACCGTGTGGTCGGAGCACCGATCACATTCATCAAAGCCGATCACCCACCAAGATCCGCCGCCCGGACATCTTCGGATCATGGTTGCGCCCACGGTCCGGAATGTCAAGCTGGGACGGGTGCTGGTAGATGGAGGAAGCTCTCTCAACCTCCTATCCGCCCGAGTCACCAAGACGCTCCAGATCTAGCAGCAGGAGCTTCGACCGGCGCTCCCTTTCTTCGGCATCGCGCCGGGGGCTGAGTCCATCCCTCTGGGACGCGTCAACCTCCCGGTAACGTTTGGAGGCTCCGACAACTTCCGCACGGAGATGCTCGAGTTCGAGGTAGCCGACTTCGACCTCCCGTACAACGCCATACTGGGTCGGCCGGCGCTGACCAAGTTCATGGCGGGCTGCCACTATGCGTACATGGTGGTGAAGATCCCGGGGCCAGCTGGCCCCATCATCATGAAAGTGGACCGCCCGGAGGGGCTCCGCTGCGACAAGGATGCTCTCGCTTTGGCGGGGGCAATCGGCGCCCAGAAGGCTGAAGTTTCGACTCTGGGAGCTCCTCCGGCGAAGATCCGTGCCTCTCCCGGTTCGTCCGCGGAGGTCAAGGCGATCTCCCTGAGCGAGTCAGACCCCGCGAAGACCGTTCGGGTGGGCGCCTCTCTCGGCGCCAAATAGAAAGGCGCGCTCGTCTCCTTCCTCCGCCTAATGCGACGTGTTTGCTTGGCAACCGTCCGACATGGCCGGGTCCCTGTGGAGGTGATTGACCATAAGTTGGCAACGCTCCGCCAGCGACCGTTATGAAGGTTGGAAGCGATCGGTGGAGCGTCAGGCCGTTATCCGTCAGGAGGTGGACAAACTCTTAAGGGCGGGGGTCGTTCGCAGCGTCGCCCATCCTGTGGTGGCGAACCCGCCCTCGTTAAGAAATCCAACGGCGGTGGAGGATGTGCGAGACTTCACCGACCTCAACAGGCTTGCCCGGCGATCCGACTACGCCCGCGATCGACCTCATCGCCGACTCCACGGCAGGTGCGAGCAACAGAAGCTACGGATGCGCACTGGGTACCACCAGATTAGCATGGTCGAGGAAGATGAAGACAAGACATCCTTTGTGACGCCCATGGGCGTCTACTGCTACATGAGGATGGCGTTTGGATTGAAGAATGCATGCCCAACCTACCAGAGGGCCATGCACATTGCTCACCGCCCCCAAATAGGGCGGAACTTGGAGGTGTACGTTGACGACCTGGTGGTGAAGTCCAAGAAGGCGGAGGAGTTGAACGGTGACCTGGAAGAAACCTTCGCCAACCCGAGGAAGTACTGCATTAAGCTCAATCCGGAGAAGTGTGTGTTCGCCGTTCCGTCGGGCAAGCTGCTGGGTTTCCTCGTCTCCCAGAGGGGGATTGAGGCGAACCCTGACAAGATCGCGGCAATCGAGAACATGAAGCCCCCGACGCGACTTCGGCAGATGCAGTGCTTGGTGGGTCACGCTGACTTCCCTAGGTCATGATAGCTCGCCTGGGATAAAAGTCTCCCCTACTCAGTTCTCAAGAAGACCAACCAATTGAATGGACCACGGAGGCGCAGGAGGCGCTCGACGGTCAAGAAGTACCTCACTTCCCGCCTGTCTTTGGTCGCCTGACCGGGCGAGCCACGATCCTTTATGTCGCGCTAACCCCAGTGGTCAGCCAGGTCTTGGTGGCGGAAAGAGAAGGAGTTCAGCGCCTCGTCTACTACATCAGCAAAGTCCTCCACGACGCCGAAACAAGGTATTCACAACACCAGAGGATGCTCTACGCCGTGCTGACGGCGTCCCGGAGGCTGCGTCACTACTTCCAGAGGCGAGAAATCACCGTGTTGACTATGTACCCCTTGCGGGAGATCCTCTTCAACCGCGAGGCGACGGGCCGCATCGCCAAGTGGGCCATGGAGCCGGGCAGAGTTCGACCAAGTTCGCTCCCGAACGGCCATCAAAGGGCAAGCTCGCGAGTTCATCAGTGAGTGGACTCTGGCGGACGCAGAAGTTGAAGGCACCCCAGCACCCTCGCCGTGGACTCTCTTCTTCGACGGCTCGCTCCTACCGGAGGGGTCGGGCTGATATTGTCCCGTGTCTCCCACCGCGACATAGTTCGCACTGGTGGTGCCGGAGTTCCGCTACCAACAACGCCGCGAGTACGAAGGGCTACTCGCCGGGCTCAGGGTGGCTTCGACCCTGGGCATCCGGCGGCTGCAAGTAAAAGGCGACTCCCTCCTAGCCATCAACTAGGCGAGGAAGGAATTCACTTGTTCGGATCCCGTCATGGCGGCCTACCTGGCGGAGGTGCGCCGGTTGGAGCGGCATTTCGAGGGTTTGGGCTTTAGGCACATCCCTCGCCGCGACAACTATATGGCGGATGAGTTATCCCAGATTGCCTCGTTGAGGGCACCTGTTCCGGCTGGGGTCTTTGAAGAAAGACTGGCGCGGCCGTCCGTCGCAGCCCCCAATTCCGGCGGGGACGACACCTTTCCTGGCGCAGCTCCCACATCTGGAGGAGACGCCACCATTCCTGCCACAGTGTAAGGATCCTAGGCCGAGAGGGGGGGGGGGTGAATCGGCTCTTTTCAAATTTTACTTCTTTCAATTCGCTTGCTTAGTTAGTCAAATTAGGTACCCAAGCTAACGACAGATTTATAGTCTAGTGGTGAAAGCAATCACAATGAAGCACAAGCGACTACAAGGAGGCTCGATGGCACTCACACGCAAGCGATCAATTCAATATGCGGAAATAAACGAGTGAGACGAAGAGACGCAAACCGAGTTGTTTACCGAAGTTCGGTGCTCAACACATGAACACCTACGTCTCCGTTGAGGAAACTTCTCACATAGAGAAGTCGGAACTCTTTCGTTCCTAGCCCTCAATCCACTCGTGGTAGCTCTTCACCAACACATGGTAGGTGAGCTCCAAACCTTCACACAAGGCGAGTTCTTCCACACGCGGAAGCTCCTCGCACCCGCGGCGCCGACACACGGCACCGACCACCGACACACGGTGGGTTTCACCTCAACTCATGAGGTACCCCCAAACCATGGAGGATTTGGCTCCGACACACGGACAACTTGGCACCACCGACACACGGTGATGGCCGCCGACACACGACGGACTTGTGCCTCCAACGGATGGAGAGGATGTAGTCGTACGGTTGATGAAGCTCGTGGCGTGACGATGATCTCTTCGGTGGTGAAATCCCAAGAGCACAAGATCGGAGACCGTCTCTCACCACTACCCCTTCTCCCTCACCATGGAAACTAGGGCAAGAACACCATGGGAGAAGGGGCAAACCTTGGGGATGGATGAGAGGAGGTCGGGGGCACCTTCTTCTTCCTCTTCCTCTCTTCTTCTCCCTCTCAATCTCTCAAGCACATGGAACCCTAGGTGGAGATGGGAACCATAGGAGGAGCTCTCATGGGTGGTTAGAGTAAGGGGTGGCTGCTAATGGTGGCTCTCTCAATTTTCTCCCGTGCTCCAAGCCCCTATTTATAGGCACAAGTCGAAAACCTAGAAATGGACGGCTCAGATTAAATCGTGAGATTCAGATCGACCGATCGGACGCCGTCCGACAGAGGTTAAGGCCAATTTTTGTGCTTCGTCGGACGCCGTCCGGTGGCTTACCGGACGCGTCCGACAGGGTGTTGGCGCGAGTGAACGGGGCGCCCGCCAGTGTTCGCCGCTGTTTAGCCGCCATCGGACGCGTCCGGTGCTGGTCGGACGCCGTCCGACAAGAAGGGTGGCCGCCGTCGGGACGCTCGCCAGACGCCGTCCGAAGCTCCGTGCCGTCGATCTCTTCCTTCATCGGACGCCATCCGGTCCGGATCGGACTTCGTCCGACAGGGATAGTGCGGTTTGGGACTTAGCCATTTTCGAGCACATCCTCCGAATCCTGCTACCGTCGGACCCGTCAAGAGCGCTTGACGCCGTCCGACGATGGCGGTGTTTTGGACTTAGCCAAATTTTGGCTTGGGCTCACCAGACGCCGTCCGATGGCGATCGGACGCCGTCCGATGGGGCTGAAATTTTGCCCCTACTTGATTTTGGCTCACCGACTTCGCCGACGCCACACCTAGGGTTTTGGGCCTACCTTATCGACTTGTGGACCCGACGGAGATTTAGATCACTATGGCGGAAGTTTCGGCCTCGGGTATTTCGTGACTTAGGGCTATGAAACCCTAGACAATTTGGACCCGAACCTTCTCGACCTGGGACAGTGTACTCGCTCTAGATGGTTCGCCAAGATTAACACTGCACTCTCGAACCCCATAGGACCCACGGCCGATGTTTCTAAACTCAGTGCTCGGTGGGACCTCGCAACCAGAGAGATGTAGTCGATCTCACGACTTCAAATCAAGACGACACAAGGAAATCAGAGAAACTAGGAAACAAAAGGTCCTTAACCTTGGCGCTCCAACAGACGGCCTAGTTGCCATCAATTACCAAAATCAATCAGCCCATGGGAGGCTTGATCTTACAATCTCCCCCTTTTTGGTAATTGATGACAACATCTGCAAATCCAACATGACAAGGCACAAATACAATCTCTGGTGCAATGGGTTAGCTTAGAAACCTTGCATGCCAGCATAGCACAATGCAAAGAGGCCAATGAATAAGATGCAATGTACGTATAGACACGAGCTCCCCCTAAATCAATGCATACCACTTGAGAGTACCATCACATCTCATGGAGCAAAGCATCTTCTGAGCCTACCACTTGTAACTACCACTTGTGACCCAAAGTCATCACTTCTCCCCCCTTTGCATCTAAAACATGATAATGATTTCAAAAACATGGATTTGCAATTATTTCTCCCCCTTTGGCATCAATGACCACAAAGTAGCAATTCATGGGATAATTTAAGCGCTTTGGAAGTTATACTAGTGCAAAGACTCCCATAAGTTCACCATACTAATAATCTAGCCATCTCAAGTTCACAATGTCACAAGATCAACTATAGCAAAATTGATAGATGTGTAATTCAAGTTATTATGACCTAGAGCAAATATAAGGTGAACTATAGCTAGAAGTATCAAGAGTTGCTCCAAAACTCAAAGGGGACACATGATGTACCAAAGCACTAGAAGATGCGTTCCAAGCTACACATGCTATCACCTAGTCTTTTTGAGACTAAAACATTATAGTTGAGCTCATTTTGAAATATCTCACATTTTGCACTTTGCATTTTCTCAAATTTGCCATGTCTCAAAACACAAGCGGCGCCACCCAGCATGACACTGAAGATGAACGTCTCGGTCATCCAAAGCTCCCCCTAAGTTCATGCCTAGTGCCATGGCAAGCTATCTCATCAAGGAGGCATTGGTGAGACATGTATGACCAATTTTGGTCTTATTCACATTTTAGCACACTTTGCAAATTTGGCTCAACATTTTCTCAAAATTTGCTCAAGTTAGCAAAGTAAAGACATGTGCAAAATGGAAGAACACAACCTAGACTTAGAAGCACATGGTCAACTAAAGAGTTTAGAGCAATCAAGTGAGACTAGAAGCTATAGCCCTCCTAACATATACTCATGGCTTCCAATTGCATGATATATTTAGTTAAGCACAAGTTGAGCTAGTGACAAGGTAAACACATGCAATAGCTATCAAATTCATGTGATGGACATATAGGCAATGAATAACATCAAGTTTAACAGGCAAAGCACCTAAATGTTTAGACTAGCTTCAAAAGATTTTCAATGAATAACATAGCCATACGACCGACTCAGGCAATGTTTGACTTGTCTAAAACGTTCAATTCATTCCTCAATTTGCAAAACCGTGCCTTATCGAGTGGCTTGGTGAATATGTCGGCAAACTGGTCCTCTGTCCGCACGTGCTCAAGCACAATGTCGCCCTTCGCCATATGATCTCGAAGGAAATGGTGACGGACATCAATGTGCTTGGTCCGTGAGTGTTGGACCGGGTTGCACGCTATCTTCACCGCGCTCTCATTATCGCATAGGAGAGGCACATGGTCAAGTTTAAGCCCAAAGTCAAACAATGATTGTGTCAAGTAAAGAAGTTGTGACAAGAACTCCCCGCCGCTATATACTCGGCCTCGGCGAAGAGATAGCGCCACGGAGTTCTGTTTCTTTGACGCCTATGACACAAGACACCTACCAAGAAATGACAAGCCCGGAAGTGCTTTTGCGATCGATCTTGCACCCGCATAATCTGAGTTAGAATAGCCTAGAGCTCAAACCGCGACCTTCGGGAACCAAAGGCTTATGCTAGGTGTGTGTTTTGTATCAAGAATTCGCTTCACGCTATCATATGCATTTCTCTAGGGAGGCTTGAAATCTAGCGCACATGCACACACTAAACGTGATGTCCGGCCTAGATGCAGTCAAATAGAGCAACACACCAATCATGGAACGATAAAGCTTTTGGTCGACATTTTTACCTTCTTTGTTGAGGTCGAGGTGGCAGTTCGTCCCCATTGGTGTCCGGATTGGCTTGCAGTCACTCATGTTGAAGCGCTTGAGCTGGTCGAGGATGTACTTCTCTTGGCACATGAAGGTCCCGGTCTTTAGTTGCTTGATTTGAAATCCCAAGAAGAAGTTCAATTCTCCCATCATCGACATCTCGAACTCCTTACTCATCATGTCGCTGAACTCGTTGACCAAGGACTCATTTGAGCTACCGAAGATGATATCATTCACATAGACCTGGCACAGGAACAAATCTCCATCCACCACCTTAGTGAATAGAGTCGTGTCGACCCTTCCGACCGTGAATCCCTTGCCAATCAGAAAGTCCCTTAACCTCTCATACCATGCCCTGGGTGCTTGCTTGAGACCAAACAAAGCCTTCGACAGTTTATACACATGATAAGGGTGCTGTAGGTCCTCGAAGCCTGAAGGCTGCTCAACATACACCAACTCTCCAATGTAGCCATTCAGGAAGGCACTCTGCACGTCCATCTGTCTAAGCACAATGTTGTGACACGTTGCAAATGCCACAAGCAGCCTGATAGCCTCTAAACGTGCTACTGGAGCATAGGTATCTCCACAATCTACACCCTCGATCTATGTGAAGCCTTGAGCTACAAGTCTCGCTTTGTTGCGCACCACCATTCCAAGCTTATCTTGCTTGTTCTTGAATACCCACTTAGTGCCTATCACATTGTGGTCCTTTGGTCTCTCAACTAGCGTCCAGACTTGGTTCCTCTCAAAATTATTCATCTCCTCATGCATCGCATTGATCCAGTCTGGGTCACTCAGAGCCTCTTCCACTTTCTTTGGCTCAAGTTCAGACACAAATGCCGTGTGCTCACAGAAGCTTGCCAAAGCACTGACCTCACTGACGCTGGCTGTCCTTGACCTTGTTTGCACACCTTGAGTCAAGTCCCCGATCACTTGATCAGCTGGATGATCACGAGCTATGGTGTGATGGGTCTTGATCAACTGAGGTGGTAGCTCGGCTGACTCTGCATCTGGCTCACTAGCTGTCTCTGCCTCTAGAACTGGCTCCACACTTGAGCTATCTTGAGGCAATGCTCCCCCTGAGTCTGGCACTGGTTCAGGTGTGAGAGGTGGTAGAACCGTCTCGGTCTCCCTCTGAACCTCTACTGGCCTCACATCACCAGCTGGCATATCCTCCACTGCTCTTGTCAACTGCTCACCATCCACATCATCCAGATTCTCATGCTCTCCTTGACTCCCATTTGACTCATCGAACTTCACATCGCAGGTCTCCTCAATCTGGCCACTGTTCTCATTGTAGACCCTGAAAAATGACATCGCAGTATTTATAGGCAAGGGGCGCGAGCTCGACGGTTTGGATTCCGTCCCCACTCTCGCGCGCGGCACCATCATTGCCCCGCGCGCTTCGGTTTCCCGCGAAAAGCGGTACGGTTCCTCAAGGAAGATCGTGCGCAGGTGGAGAATCAAGCGTACGGCCGCCGCAGGGGGTGGGCCCCCCACGATTCGTCTCCCGCCGCACAAGAAACGACAGAGTATCAGCGCGACGGTTCGCGCATCATGGTGGACCCGGGGGCTACTGTCGGTATAATAAATACCGGGGTATCAAGAGTCCTACGGAAGACCAGGCGAGCTCCACGCGTCAGGCGGGCGATCAGCCCAATGGCGTGGCGAGCCCTCAGAGCATCAAAGCGGCCCCACGCCAAAGCCGGGCGACCAGGCCCCAGCCACGGGCAAGCCCCTCAGGCACCAGTGGGCCCCACGCGCCAAAGCGGGCGACTGACTCAGACCACATGGCGAGCCCATCGAAGCGCCGGCGAGGGCCCTGGCACACAAAGCGGGCGACTGTGCCCCCAGCCATGGGCGAGCCCATCAAAGCCCGGGCCCCCATCGCTGCTGGGCCGCGTGGCAGGGAGCATCCCGAAAGGAGTCTTCTGGGCGAAGGCTCCCCCTGCTGCGAAGGACGGGCGCATTCAATGCTACATTACGCGCGGATAGACAGATAAATAAATGATTACCGCCACAGTGACCTCTCGCAGTCCGATCAATCACACTGTGTATACCGGAATTGACCGGCAGAGAGAGAGTTTGCCCTCATCAGGTTTGCCCTCATCAGGTTGACCGGCAGAAGGAGCAAGCTGGGTCCCGCTCGCAGTCTCACCGGCGTGTTCGCACGGGTTAGAAGCCACTTGCAAAGCGCGCATGGGCGGCGCCATATGGCGCAGATGGCGACGCTGCCTCTCTCCCTCCGCCCCATGTGTCTTATCAGTACCGAGAGTATCAGACGCTTACCCCTTGGCTCTCTCCGCCAGTCCAAGGCTTGTATAAAAGGAGAGGAGAGAGGAGAGAGGGGGGTTCGAAATATTCTGTAATCACATTCCACACAACCACAACACGAAAAGAGCTAAGGCTCGGCAGGAGTAGGACTGTTACCCGCGAGGGGGTCCGAACCTGGGTAAACTCTGCGTGTCGCTCCTCGCCGCGTCCGACGCTCGAATCGAACTGAGCTCGAGCTGATCGGCTCGCAAGATAGAAATCTGATAGGGGTGTGATCCGCAGTGGTTGAGCGGAGAGCACGCCGTCAATCTCGCTGGGTATCTTCTTCGCCATTCTGAGCACAAGGACTCACCTCAAGAAACCTTCATATGAGTTTTATCAGCCCACCGTGGTAGCTCGTCAATTCAACCTCGGGCAGGACATTCCCAACCTTTTCATATACCACCATCTGAATGCCAGAGAGGACCTCAATTCTCAATAGGCTTATGGGATTTTATCTGCCGCACATTTGGATTTTGAAATGCCGACAGAATTTATAATGTGGTCGGCCACTTCTCCAAAGTTCAATTTTTGGTGGGAGTCCATCGCCAAGGACATATATGCAACAGAAGGCGGAGCCGCAAGCTTAATCGAATGGCTCACTGGCCAGAAAAAGGCTTGCAAACCCAATTGGCCAAAAACTGCTGGTATGACAGAGCCCCATCACAATAAAAAAAAAGCAGCAATGATAGCTCCGATTCTGATGTTTCCAATGATGAGGACAGCGATGACAAAAAAGAAACACTTCTGAATCAGGACCCTCTTCATCGGATTCAGACGATGAAAGAACAGAATCCCAGAACCATGCATCGTCTTCTAGCAGCGATGTTACTAGCTTGCGTGCGCTCACTAACTTACTGTTCTTTTTCCGACTACTGACCTTACATTGTTTTCCATTTCAGAGCGGAGACAAGCGCCCCAGGGCCAAACTCGTTGGCGAAGAAGCCGGTCGCCTCCACTCAACGGCCAAGTCCGCATCGGCCTTCACACAAGGGTCCTCTCAGCAACCCAAAAAGAGAGGTAAAATCAATCTACAAGGTATAATTCCGCAAAACCCGATTTCTTACTCAATTCCGACTAACAGGGAGACCCGAAGGTGACGCCGGTCAAAGGAAGAAACTGGCCACCAAAAAGCCGAGGCCCCAAAAGGTGCTTATACCCGATAGCACCGAGTCTGTATGTGACATAGTAAGCACTTGATTTTTCCTCAAATCCTCTCAACTCCTCTTTGGCTTTTCCTTATCGGAACTTTGATTTCAGGACACCTCCCCTATCCAAAAGAAGAAGGATGGCACATCTACTCCTCCGCCAGCGTCGCAGATGCCACCGGCCTTCAACCCCCAAGACGTAATCGGAATTCCTTACTTTAAATCATGAAATTTTCAAAATCCGATTTCTTGTAACTTTAAATTTTCTTCTCTCCAGTATATGTTTCAACCTCGCAGCCCAGTCCGGGTAACAGTGGCCTCCACGCAGGTCATCACTTACGAAGGGAAGAAAACCGACGAGCTGAACTTCGACCCTTCCAGCATGGATTGGCTCAACGATGAGCTGGACTTCCTTTCTTCTTCGATCTGGACTCCATCGCCTCCAGTCGTCGTCGTTGAGCCACCAGCCCTGGAAGGAATAAAAAAGAATCGGCTTTCGCCGGACACACTGGCCAAGCTCAAACAGATGTGGGAGCTATTTGGTAATGAATCGGCTTTCCAGGCTAATCCCTCTGCCTTAAAGGATATTGCGGATTGTATCAAAGAAATTCTCCCAAATCAGATAGCTTCAGCCATCTAGAAGGTGTTGCCCCTAGGGGAGAAGAAAGCCGAATTTGACGCAGCTCTGGATCGGCTCCATCAGCGAAAAACCCTCAAAGATGCCGAAGCAGAACTGAAGGGGCTCATCCAAGACGCCAACGCTCAAAATGATAAACTCCTTCAGCTGAAGCAAGAGGCGGATTCGGCAAAACTCGCTGCCTCCAAAGCAGTTTCAAGGGTCAAGTCCCTGGAACAGGAATTGGAGAAGGCACGGAAAGCCGAAGCCACTGCTCGCTCAAGCTTCGAGGAGTCTAAATCGACAGCGAAAAAACAACACAACATCGTGAAGGCTTGCGGTCTGGCAATTATGGAAGCCAAGAAGAAAATCCCGATTGTACCTGGATCGGTCAAAGAAGACACCGATATTGTTAACCAGGTCCGGACACAATTACCAGTGCTGCCGCCACAATTTTCAAATTTTGTGAATGATTGGCCTGCGAGCCAAATTTTTAAACTTTTGTGTGTGGATCGGTATTTTTCCGATCGTAAAACAATGCTTTATCCTGCCCCTTGGGTGAAAACAATTAAGACCTTCGTGCCTTTGTAATAACGCTTTTATGCAATTTGTTTTTTCCAATGTTTGTCTATAGACGATTCATCAGAATCGGCTTTTGTTCAACAGCAACATTTCGAGTAGAATACCTTGATTCGACCAAGTATTTGCTGGATTTTAAACTATAGGCGATTCATTTTGAATCAGCTTTTACTCAACAGCAACGTGTTGAGTGAAATTGCATCACCAATTCAAACAAGTACTTGTCGGTTTTTGAACTATAGGCGATTCCTTAGAATTGGCTTTTACCAAATCCCAGCTCAAGCTCCAACCCAAACACTAGGATAATATTTTGTCAAATACTTAGCATTGATCGCTTTACCGAAAACCTGCCCTTTAAGCGTCTCCAATATATATACGTTTTCAGGAATAATCTGATTGATCTTGAACGGTCCTTCCCAATTTGGAGACCATTTTCCATACTTAGGATCTCTGGAACCAATCGGTAAAAACGTTTTCCATACAAGATCTCCCACTTCAAAAGTTTTCGGCACAACCTTCTTGTTATAATGCCTAGCGACCCTTTGCTTATCACGCTCAATATGCTCCAAAGCTTTTAACCGAACGACCACCATATCATCCAACATATCCACCATCAGATTTTTATAATCATCGGCTTTTACATTATTTTGTTCTTTAACTCTCGTAGATCCGATGATAGCTTCAATCGGCAGAACAACCTCTTGACCGTATACCAATTGAAACGGTGACACTTCAGTAGCTCCATGTTTAGCAATCCGATATGCCCATAGCACATCCGCCAACGTATTATGCCAACCCCGCGGCCTTTCATCGATTTTTCGCTTGATCAGCTTTATAGCGCTTTTATTTGAAGATTCTGCTTGGCCGTTGGCTTGAGCATAATACGGCGAGGAGTTGATTGTTGTGATTCTCAGGCTTCGAGCATAACCTTGAAACGCTTCTAACATAAATACCGATCCCTGATCCGTAGTGATCATCTGAGGAATCCCAAATCGGTAAATTATATGTTCTCTAACAAAATCGATCACTTCGATAGCAGTCACTTTCTTCAATGGTACAGCTTCAACCCACTTAGTAAAATAATCCGTTGCTACCAAAATATACCGATGCCCCTTGGATGAGGAAGGAAATATTTCTCCAATCATATCAATTCCCCATCCTCTAAAAGGCCACGGCTTCACGATCGTATGCAAAATAGACGCAGGCGCATGCTGAATATTCCCGAATTTATGACAATCTTTGCAGCCTTTATAATATTTAAAACAATCTTCCATCATCGTTGGCCAAAAATATCCCACACGCTTCAACATCCATCTCATCTTGTATGCCGATTGATGTGTCCCACAAAGTTCTTTATGAATTTCTACGATTGCAACTTTAGCCTCTTCTTCATTCAGGCATTTAAGCAATAACCCATCAAAACTCCGATAGTATAATTTGTCACCAATTAATACATACCTCTGAGCTCTTCTTTTAAGCCTCCTATCGGTTTTCCCTTGAGGATCTTTAAAATAACCGATAATTTATGCCTGCCATCCTACCGGAACAGGATTTGCAATTGGAATAATTTCCAATTCCATGATCGGTAATTTATAACCTGTCGCATCTTGAGCTAAATCATTGGCTTCACAATTCAGTTCTCTCGGAATATGATGAATCGTAAACATACTGAAATACTTAGCCAAATCTGAAGCTCTCTCAAAATACTCCCGAAGCAGTTCACTATGGCACTCATATTTACCGATCATCTGAAAAACTACTAACTGTGAATCTCCAAAGACTTCCACAGAAATAACTCCAGCTTGAATTAACCACTCCAATCCTTGAATCAAAGCTTCATACTCCTCTTGATTGTTGGCCAACCCAAAATCCACTATAACACTGAATCGGTAAGGAACACCACCAGGAGAAACTATAAAAATACCGATTCCACAACCCTTCTCACAAACCGATCCATCAAAGAACATTACCCAAAGCAAGAGAACCGAAAGATTAATGTCTTGATGGTGTGTGTGATGAAATCGGCTAATACCTGCCCCTTGACAGCTTTTGGAGATTCATATGTTAAATCAAACTCGATGAGACTATATGCCCATTTCCCAAGACGTCCTTTGATAATCGGAGCATTAAGCATGTACTTGACCACATCGGTTTAACAAACCACTTTGCATTCAACACCAAGCAAATAATGCCTCAATTTAGTACAAGCAAAGTATAAACAAAGGCAGTACCTTTCCACTATCGTGTATCGGGTTTCTGAATCCAACAGCTTCCTGCTTAAATAGAAAATTGCATGCCCTTTTCCATCGATTTCTTGGACCAGAACTGCCCCTATTGTTTTATCCGATATCGATAGATACAATTTAAACGGCAAGTTTTCTTTTGGAGCGACTAGAACAGGTGGATTTATCAAGTATTCTTTGATATTATCAAATGCTTTCTGCTGCTCTGGTCCTCAAACAAACTTATCGGAATTTTTCAATTTAAGCAATGGAGAAAACGGGATGATTCTTTTCGATAAATTTGAAATAAATCTCCTCAAGTAATTAATCTTACCGATGAGCTCTTGTAGACGAACCTTTGAATCTGGAGGCTTAGTATTCACTATCGCCTTTACTTTATCAGGATGAACTTCAATTCCTGTCTGATGCACCATAAACCCCAAGAACTTGCCGGCCGATACTCCAAAAGCACACTTCTTTGGATTCATCCTCATGCCATATTTCCGAAACCGATCCAAGACGGTCACAATATCAGCCAAGTGTTGTTTCTCCTCCTGAAATTTAATCACCACATCGTCAATGTAAATTTCAACCAATTTACCGATTAAGTCATGGCAGATCAAGTTCATCCCTCTCTGATAGGGAGCCCCGGCGCTGATCAGCCTAAAAGTCATGACAACCCATTGAAATAAGCCGATAGCTCCAGGACATTAAAACATAGTCTTGTTCACATCTTCTTCGGCCATAAAGATTTGATTGTAACCAGCATTGCCATCCAGGAAACTAATAATCTGATTGCCTGAGGCAGCGTCAATCAACGGATCGGCAATCGGCATCGGATATTCATCTTTGTACGTTGCTTTGTTCAAATCCCGAAAATCAATGCATACCCGAATTTTATCAGAATCCTTTTTACAACTGGTACTATATTAGAAATCCAATCGGCATATTTGCATGGCCGAATAAACTTTGCATCCAATAACCTCTGAATCTCAGCCTTCACTTGATCATAAATTTTCCAACTGATCCTCCTCGGCGATTGTTTTACTGGCCGAAACCGAGGCTTCATCTCAATTTTGTGCTCAACTATAGATCGGTCTAGACCAGGCATCTCATGATATTCCCAAGCGAAACAATCAACCCGATCCTTGAGTACCTGGATAAGCCGATCTTTATATTCCCGCGGCAACTGTTTACTGATGTAAGTGGGCCTCTCTTTACCATCTGTTCCAATATCGACCTTTTGAAGTTCATCAGCCGATATAAAACCTTGGCCCATCTTATATTCAATTTCTTCTAGAGCCGTGGTTCCCATAAAAAACCCTCGTGTCCTTGAGTTACCGATTGTGCTTCCAGTGTTGTTGGTTTGAAACCCAATTTACTGACGCTTAGGAAATCACACTCCTCCAAGGGTTTTCCCGATAGTGCCTCGAGGTTATCATGTATCTCCGCACAATCGGTTTCTGCGGTTAGAGACTCTCCTCTGACCACTTCTATCTGATCGCCAATCCATTGAATCAGAATCTGATGTAATGTTGATGGAATGCAGCAATTGGCGTGAATCCAGTCCCTTCCCAACAGCACGTTATAACTCCCTTTTCCTTCAATCACGAAGAAAGCTGTCGGGATTGTTTTGCTCCCTACAGTGAGCTCCACGACCAGAACCCCTTTAGATTCGGTCGGATTTCCTTTGAAATCGCTTAAAACCATATTGGTCTTGACCAAATCTTCTGTAGATTTTCTAATTTTTTGACACACAGAATGTGGCATCAGATTTACAGTAGCTCCACTATCCACCAACATTCTGGAAATCGGCTTTCCATTCATATAGCCCATAATAAACAATGGCTTCAAGTGTAATCGGGCGTTTTCCGGTTTCTTGAATATAGCATCTTCAGCTCCAATTACCAGCTCTGCAGCAGCCTCTTCATAATCACACATGAATTCCCGAGGTAACACGCAAACCATGTTAGTATCAATAGAGATTTCATCAGAGCCTGCCTTAGTATCGATAATAACAGCCGATCTCAACTTGGGCCTCCATTCTCGCCTGCCCCCTAGCTGACCTCATCGGCTTTACTTGCTCCAATAGAGCATCCCTGAACTTTTCAGTTTCTGCCTCCTTTGCGGCAGTGTTTCTCATCCGCTGCAAGCGCCGCTTCGGAAACTTTGTGATTCCACTTGGGCACCACTGTGGCAACGGCACCTTGGGAGGCCGATGCACATCAGTATTTTTGTTTATCGGAATATCCTCGGCTTTTTCACTAGGAAACACACCAGCCGATCTTTTACCGATGTTCTCTTTGGTGGGATAAAGGCATAATTCATTGGGCAATTCTCTAGAGTAGGCAGCGACATCCTCTCTTCCCAGCAGTATCGAAAAAATGGACATTCCCAATGCTCCATCTTCCAATATTGATCCTTTGAATTCTCCAGCACAAGCTCAGGGGTATTTGTTTTGATGCTCCTACGAGGCGTCTCCTTAGCCATCCGGTCATATTTTTCCAATAGCTGATCAAAGGTCGGCTTCGGCCTTTGCTTGGGAATCGGATTGTGTTCTCGCCCGTGCTTCACCTCGCGCCATTCGCCAACTCCTTTATCACCCCATCGGTTTGCTGATCGAAATTTTAGTTCCGGCTTCTCTTCCACCACAATCCTCTTAGAACCAATGAGTACTTTAAACCAATTGGAGCTTTCAGAATCATCGGCTTTTCTTTTAGCGTCGACCATCCCAACAAAACCGACTAGGAACGGTTCTGTGTCGATCTGCGAATTTTTACCTTGATATCGAAGTTGCCCGCTCTCGATCGCTTTCTGCACCACTTGCTTGAACATATTGCACTCATTGGTAGCATGCGAGTCAGAATTGTGCCACTTGCAATACTTTCGCTTCTTCAGCTCTTCAAATGGTGGAATTACATGCCCCTGTTTAAGCCGAATCTGCTTTTCTTGCAGTAGATGATAAAAAATCCGATCACACTTGGATGTATCAAAAGAATATTTGCTTTTCTCAGAGCTTTTCAGCTTTATCCATCCCAGCTCGAATTCCTTTTTATTATTGACCCATTCAACAATATAAGCACCCACATCCTCAGTATCAGAGTCATCTGAGTCTTCGATCTCATCAGTATCAGCAACGTTCACAGCTTTGTCCTTACCCTTATTATTGTTATTGTTCCGATACTCTTTCTGACTTGGGTACGAATTGTCGGAAAATCGGCTTTCGTATAGCGCGATCTTGTGAGCTAGATGTGAGATATCAGCAAACTCTTGATTGTCCACCTTTTTCTGATTAACGGGTAGTAAACCCTTGAAAGCCAATTCTGCTAGTTCATTATCAGGCAATGAAAGGTTGTAGCATCGGTTTCTCACTTCCCTGAACCGACGCAAATAATCATTTACCGATTCCCCAAACTTCTGCTTGATCATCATGATATCGGTAATTCTTGCTTCATTTTCTCCGGAATAAAAATACTCATAAAACTTCTTCTTCAGATCCGGCCAGGAAGTGATACTGTTTGGAGGAAGCAACGTGAACCAATTAAATGCCGATCCCGGTAGAGAAAGTGGAAATAATCGGCATTTGTGAGTATCCTTTGATGCGGCCTCCCCGCACAGTGCAAGAAATCTAGCAATATGCTCGCGTGTAGAGGTATTATCGCTCCCACTGAATTTGGCATTTGTGAAATCAGAAACCCGATACTTATGAGGGAAATCAGTTTCATTGAAAGCCGATGGATACGACATAGTGTAATGTGGAGCGATTTTAGGAGTGTTGAACCCGCACTGCTTCATCATGTTATACATCAGGTTCCTTGTCATCTCTTCCAGATTTTCATTCACCCCAGGATTAATCGGCTGATAGAGCGGATCTGGGACCGGGACCATAGCCTGATTATTCGGTACCATCTGAATCGGAGTTGGATTGATTGTCAATGGAGGATTTGGTTGGAGAGTTCCAGCATGAGATGTTCCTGGCTGAGAATAAGCTGAGTAGTGGTTTCCCAAATTCATCCCCTATGGAATATTCCGATTCACTTGACGGGCTTGCCTAGTTATGATGTTATGTAGCGCGGCACTAGTCCCCTCCTAAACGATTTGCCCTAAAACCGATGACTGATCCAGCATCGATCGGTAAACAGAGCTATTAATCTGATCTCTTATTACTTCGAAAAAATCTCCGGTGAGCAGTGGATCTCCAATAGAAGTCTTCGTAATTTGGCCACTACAAGTTTTCCGATAGCCCGTAAGCATTCTTTTCTTATTTTCTTCGTGGATGTCAGCGAGCCTATCTTCAACTTCTTTTGTTTGACCAGGGCTCAATTCATCAAACGTCACTGCCTCAGCAGCGAGCTTGAGTGCCTCCAATGCCGCTTCGGCATCGGTACGCGTCATCTTGTTGATCTTGATCCTTGGTGTCCCACCGGGCGTGCCAAAAAGTGTGTTGACACAAAAAGTGAGCTTTTCGTGAACACACGCGAAGCGTCAAGTCGGATTGCGCCGCAACCGTAAACCAAGCGTGCATACCACAATATCCGATTTTCTGCCAAATTTGGGTGTCAACAGTATCATAATTAAAATTGAACAATAGAAAATGTACAAATAGGACTTTAATACGAAAGAGTAAACTATTTGTAAATTTGGATTTGAAAAATTTTAAACAATATCAAATTTTTTATGTATATTCTCTGTGCGGCCATGATTTAATTTCTGAAAATTTTCAAATTTTTTTTAAAAAGAAAGAGCTGAGGAAAAAGAACTGCATGCGCAAGCTGCGCTAGCCAAGGGCTCAGTGGTTATTAGTGCGTGCGTGGCACTGCATGCAAGCTGCGATGCGTGGCACTGCATGCAAGCAGCGATAGCCAAGCGAAAATTGATAAAAAGCTGGGGTAAAGACAGGCCTCGAACACGGGCCGGCGGGGTGAAATCCAATTGCGCTAGCCAATGGAGCAAGCCATCCGCACTGCTGTGCATTTGATGAAAGATTTTGTTTTAAATGTTCATTTAGCATGGATGGCTGGATTTTATCCTACGACAAGATCGGACGGCCACCGCTTTTCAGACGACGTGCTCTCGCGAATGACCGGGCGACGTGTCACTTCCTGGACGTGGCGGCGCAGCCTAACCAGGCAGCGTTAGGGCCTTTGTATTATAACAATGATTGATGTATAACTAAAAACATACGCACGATGCTTCTTTTTTTGAAGGAACAGATGGATGATCAAACCTAATGCAATGGGATATTGTCGGTTCTGGTGACAGCAACATTTCATCGTTCATTTGGCAGTGACTAGGGGTGGAAACGAGACGAGCCCGAGCGAGTCAACCTCTGGCTCAGCTCGGCTTGTTCTGAGCTATTAACCATTGCAAAATGTTATCTCCGGTCACAAAAAGAAGTCGCCGTTGACTTTTGGACACGCCTTTGACCATTCGTATTATTTAAAATTTAGTTCAAATATGTAAAAATATAGGTTATACTTAAATACATTTAATAATAAACCAAATCATAACAAAATAAATAATATTTATATAACTTTTTTTGAATAAGACGAATGGTCAAAGGCGTGTCCAAAAGTCAACGGTGACTCCTTTTTATGACCGGAATGAAGTGTAAGTTAGCATTGTACATATGAGTATCAAAATGACTTGTGCATGCATACGTGGGTTTTGAGCTATTTATGGGTCCTTTTGTCAATAGGATATACCATTTTCTAATGGTTATGAGATGGAATAAATAACATTAGCATATAAACGAGCCAAAACGAGTCAAGCCCAAGCGAGCCAGCCTCTGGCTCGGCTCGCTAATGGTCACGAGCTGGAAATGGGGCTCGACTCATGCTCCTTTACAAACGAGCCGAGAACGAGCCTAGCTTTTACCGAGATGAGCCTGAGCAGCTCGAGAGCTTCGAGCTAAAGTTCCAGCCCTAGCCGTGACAATGGCATGGAGTTTTAGTACTTAGAAAAAACTTCAAAACTCATGGTTCGAAACTGCAATCACTAGCAATTTTTAAACCACCGGTAATTAAATGATTAATCAAAAATCTAAAACCGCTAATGATAAGAGTCATCAGTCATCATTGGAAGTTCTCTGATCCAACCAATAGTGATGACAAGTATGTCGTTGATGGTTCTTTATATGAACTAATAGTGATATGTTTTTAACTTTTTATCACTAGCGGTTTGTTACCCCAACCGCTAGTGACAATTATTATCACATGTGGTTTTCTATGTGATTCGCCATTAATAAATTTCTGCAAGAAAAAAATTACTCATAAAAATTGGCTAGCCTTAGATTTTGCTAGTCAAGTCCTCTATAAACACAATCAGTGATATATATATTTTAAGCATCCATACTCAAATATACCAAATACAAAGCTCTCATATTTAAAAATTACAAATACAAAGCTCTCACATCCACAAAATCACATATACAAGTTTGGATCCACGTTAAATAAAAAAATAGACATTGGATCTACATTGGTATTTTACTAAATCAACTCAAATTTATCTCAAATAATAATTTACTGATATTATACTAAATCCATAGTAATAGAATGGAGCATTGCACATTTAAACACAGAAGTTTGATTCAAAATTAACAATTTATGTCCCTACTATGCCCTTTTAATTAAGTATTTTATAGATAAAATATGTGCCCCTTTCAGTTTCTAAAACATTTTAATGAAAATTAGAGTTTATTTGATTGTAAATATACCTGCATGATCATATGGAAAGTAGCATTACAAAACAAATTTAGTATATATACTTTATATATATATATATATATATATAGAGGAAAGCTATATACTTTACAAAACAAATGTTTCATATATATCTCTATATAGAGATTAGCTAGCGTACTTTTAGGAGTACGGATCTCTCCGCACTCAGAGTACGCTAGCTAATCTCTCTCTCTCTCTCTCTCTCTCTATATATATATATATATATATATATATATATATATATATATATATATATATATATATAGTGCTCCATGCTTTGTTGTTGTCGGATTCATCCAAGATTCGTGTTTATCAAGTAGATAAGTGCACAACAATGTTATTGTCGGGGATTAGATCACGCCCATTGCCATGGCCCACTCCCCGACGGCCCAATCGAAACGACCTACCAGGCCCGGCTCCTTGAAGGTTCTATCAGCCCATGTGCATCCCGAAACGACTTCATGGTCGCACGGTGCGTAATGGCCTAGGATTCTGCTTAAGTCCGACTCGAGCGAGTTCGCACGCTCACGTGAAGACCGGACGTGGTTTTTGATTGACTAGGAGTCGTGATCCCCAAGATTAGGAGCTTACCTTATCTACCGAGGTCATATTTAGCATGTATGAGTTAGATTCACGATCTCGTAGTTAGCCCGCCCGATATTCCCCAGAGGTCGGTTTGCTCGCACTATATAAACAAGGCCCTACGGCGTGTAGAGGGACTTGATCCGCTTTTGTATCCGCTAGACACCGATCTTCGCCAGTACACCATAATCTCGCCGAGACTTGTTCGCCCTCGCCGAGCCATCTCTTGTATTCATCCCACGATATATAAGAAAGGTCGGACGAGGGCTATTATCTCTTCCGAGAGGCCCGAACCAGGATAAAAACCCCGCCTCTCTGCTCGTTCTGTTGTTCGTGGTTGTTCTGGCGTGTCTCCTATCTCCTCTTTGAAGAACCTTGGTTGACTTGGGGCAATATCTCAACCGCCGACAATTTGGCGCCGTCCGTGGGGACACGCAGTCGAGCATGTCGAACTCCATCGCCGATCTGAAGATACTTCCCGAGGGCTACGACTCGGAAGGACGGGATGTCTCATCCTCGCCGATTCAGACGATCTGTTCGGTCTCGAACACTTTCCGCACCCGAGGCAGATGTCTCCGCTTATATGGCAGAGATAGCCTCAGATCGCACTCCCGTCATCGACGACGACTACGGAACTGATGATCTTTACGACGGTTTAGATTTGTCAGATTCCAAGGCTATGTCGGTAGATTCCACCTGTGGAGACGCAGCGATGACACCGTCTAGCATACCTTCGCATGGCCCCGCAGATTAACATGGCCGATATAGGAACCTCTCGAGGATCCCGCACGGCCGTGGTATTTGGCGAGGTCGGGCGATTAACTCGCCGCATCGGGACGAGGCTGCTACTGGCCGCTTTCGCGAAGAAGACGCCATTCGCCGCAACCTCGACGAATCCATCAACCGATCGTGGCACGGTTCGCGATCGGTGCAAGCGATCGCGTCGCGACCCACCTCGCGTGCCCTCGCCAAGTCTCCCGGCAGGCTTCTCCGTCCGGATTGGTTCCCGTGAAACCGGACCGGTCGGGCAAAACGCGGATGCCTCGGGGTCCCAGAACCCCAGAGCAGTAGTCGGAACGACTGCGGCCATGGCTTCGGTGATTAGATCTACCAACCAGCCGACTCGCCAAGATAGGCGATGCCGCTGCTTCTAACCTAGAACGACCGGTCAAGGCCTAAAGTCTCTAGGAGAAATCAACAGTTCCTCTAGGCAACAGAGCTAAACCGCCGGAATGGTTGGACAGCTCGATCGATCGCGTGACCTTCGTCACCGCCGGCGATCATTGTCCATGAGCAGGCTACCCGTGGTCGCCGTCGCCGCCAAGTCCTCGTAGTCATCGCGACCATTGGGGCAAGCGCGCGATGATCACGGACGGTCCCCTCGTGAGGAGCGCGTCGTCGCAACCACGAGGAAGGAGCGTGGTGGATTGTCCCGAGAGAGTTTCTCCAGCCGAGTCATCCCGTTCAGCAGAGTTCCTCGCGCAGCGGGACCAACGCCTTCTCAAGACTAGGTTCTCGCCGGAAGGTGGCGGTCATATGCTTTGGGCTGCGGGGCTTTCTCGACGAGCTTCAAGTCGTCCGGTGGCCCTCAAAGTTCAAGCCCGGTCACATGGAGAGGTACAATGGGACCGTAACCCGAGGAATTCCTTTCCATCTACGCCACGGCCATCATGGCGGCGGGGTGACGAGCTCGTTATGGCTAATTACCTCCGATCGTCCTTGAGGGTTTGCTTTCGGACGTGGTCTGCTCAATCGGCAGGAGGGTTCCATCACCATGGAACCAGCTTTGTGATGCTCGATCGCTAATTTCCGGAGGCAAGCATTACGTGCGCCCAGGTAAGGAGGATGATCTGCACCAGATGATCCAGATGAACGGGAGACCCTCCGCAACTTCGTGAAGCGTTTCATTAAGATCCGCAACACGATCCCGAACATCTCGGATGAATCATTGTCCGCGCCTTCAAAAACGGAGTCGCGACGAAGCGGCTCACCCAGATCTCGAGATCAACGAGACTGGACCGCCAACGACTGTTCAAGGCGGGCCGATCATATGCCAACGCGGCAGAGCGCGCTCAAGATAAAAAGGCGTTCGACAAGGGCGGTGCCGCTTGACTGGTGTGGATGAGAAGAAGAAGAAGAAAGAAGAATGTTCCCGTGACAAGAAGTCCCGGAAGAAGAAGAACAAAGGTGATGCGAACAATACCGTCGCGGTATGGATCGCACCTCCTCTCAAGGATGGGCGTAAGAAGCCCAACAATAATTACAAGGGCAAAAGCACGCCGTGGAGGCGGACAAGGCAAGAAAGGTCCGAGCGACCGATTTTGTAAGTTCCACCAAAGACTACGGGCACGACATACGCCATCAGAGAACTTGGGCTGCAAAGCTCAAGATTTCTACAACGGCAAGGGCCCAATGCCCACCCCGCCCGAACAAGGTGATGCCGGTAAGGCTAAGCGCCAAACCGACGATGGTGATCGGGAAGATGATGATGAATATCAAGAGCCCGTGAACCATATCGCCGTCATTTTCGTGGCTCCTCGCTTACACCTCTCGGCGCAGCCTCAAGGAAGCCGCCGGGAGGTCCCTAACGTCGAAAAGGCAAAACCTCGGCTGAATCGATGAAGTGGATCGAGGTCCCCATCTCCTTCTCTCGGGAGGATTGCCCCACTCGATGACCAAGCCTCGGTGGCTCCCATCGGTGGTCGCCCGACCATCAAGAACGCGAGAGTTGGCCGTGTCTTAGTGGACGGCGGGAGCGCTTTGGACTTGCTTTCTGCTAAAGTCTTGGACGAGATGCAAATTCCTCGTTCCAAGCTGAAGGAAGTCGCAATGCCCTTCTACGTAATTGTTCCGGAGAAGTCGTTGCCGTTGGGGCAGGTTGTCCTGCCTGTCACCTTCGGCAACCCAAGCAACTTTCGGACAGAGTTGATCACTTTCGACGTGGTCGACTTCCCATCGGCGTACAATGCAATCTTGGGCAGGCCATCTCTCGGTAAGTTTATGGCCGTGTCCCACCACGCTACCATTGCGTGAAGATACCAGTCCTAACGGTGTGATCACGGTCAAGGGCAACTACAAAGTCGCTCGGATCATGCGACGGCGATCCCTTGCCTGGTCGACCAGCTTCCGCCCGCTGTCCCGAGGTTCCGCAGACCAAATCAGACGCCCTAGGGTCTCCTTCACCAGGGGAGAAACCAAGGAAGTTCCATTGCCGCTTGATGATACTTCCAAGATAGTTCACTTGGGGGCCAATCTGGACCCCAAATAGGAAAGCGAGCTCATTGCCTTCCTTCGAGCTAATGCAGATGTATTCACTGAGGAGCCATCGACATGCCCGAGTCCCAAGGAGGTAATCGAGCATAAAGCGTCTGTCGGCGGACAAAAGCCTGATTCGCCGGAAGCTTCGCCGCTTTTGAATTCAAACAGGATCATCAAAGATCGACAGCAAACCGTCATTCTTTGGGTTCATCCGCGAGGTTGATCACACCGAGTGGTTAGCCAACCTGTCATTGTAAAGAAGAAAGGCGGCAAGTGGAGGATGTGTCGATCACACAGATCTGAACGCCGCTTGTCCTAAGGACAATTTCAGCGCCTCAGATTGACCGGTGGTCGATGCGATCATGCTGACGCCTACTTCGAGTTTTTAGATGCTTACTCGGTTATCACCAAATAAGCATCTCCCGAGGATGAAGAGAAGCGCCTTCATCACCCCTTTCGGTACTACGCTATATCGACCATGTCTTTCGGTCTGCGCAATGTTGGTGCCACGCTCCAGCTTAATGGAGAAGACCTTCCTGCAAAATGGAAAAAACTCGGAGGTCTATGTCGGCGACATAGTTGTAAAGAGCAAGTATGCTCCAGATCATGTAAAAGACCCGGCAGAGACTTTTCATAATCTCACCAGCATCGAATAAAATTAAATCCAGAGAAGTGTACCTTTGGTGTTCGATCCGAATGTTGCTCGGTTATGTTATTGGCTCGCAAGGTATTTTCGCAACCCCGAAAAAATCGAGGCCATTGAAAATATGCGGGCTCCAACTACCATAAAGGAAATCTGAGCCTCACCGGGCGGATGGCTGCTCTAAGCAAGTTTATTTCCGTCAAAGCGAGCGGGCTGCCCTTCTTTAAGGCCTGCGCAAGCACAATGGTTTCGAGTGGGCGGAAGAAGCCGATAGATCCTTCCAGATCGAGCGATACCGTCCAATCCTCCGCCTTGACTACCCAGCGGCATGGCGGCAGCTCTGCATTGTACCTAGGTTGTACGCCACAAGCGGTGAGCGCGGTCTTGACGGTCGAAAGGAAGGCATACAATGACCAATCTATTACGTGGCGAGGTACTTCACGGATCAAAGGCGTTACCACGAGGTCCGAAGCTCCTCTATGCCTTGCTCATGTCCTCCGTGAAGCTTCGCCACTACTTCCAAAGCATCAAACATCTGGTCCCGACCACGTTCCTCTCGGGAGAAATCCTACGGAACAAGGAATCTAGCGGACGATAGCTAAGTGGGCAATGGAACTAGCGAGTTTGATCATTATTTGCCGCCTGAATCGCTATTAAGTCACAGTCCTAGCTGACTTTGTCGCTGAATGGACTTGCCCGCCCAAATCCTGGAGCTCCCGAGCAACCCGATGAACCCTCTTGACCATGTTTTTCGATGGCTCTCAAGCTTTGGAAACTCGGGGCTGGTTTTGTTCTCATCTCCCTCAAGGAGAGCAACCCAAAGATTCTATCCAACTACACTTTGCGGCGACTAACAACGCCGCAGAGTACGAGCCCTCCTCGCGGGACTAAGAGTGCAAGTCGCTTGGTGTCCAACGGCTAAGCTGTGAAGGAGATTCACGGTGGTCATCAACCAGTTAACAAGGAGTATCGGTCTTTGCGATGACTCAATGGCGCGATACGGTTGAAGTGAGGAAGTTGGAGCGGCATTTTCGATTCTTGAAGTGCTCTTCATGCCAAGGAAGGACAACTTCTGGCCGACCAGCTATCCAAGTTTGATCCTCACGCCAACTCGCTGCCTATAGGGTGCTCGTCGAGCACCTTTACAAGCACTCAATCACGCTCTCGGACGAGGCAACAGAGCGGTGGTCTTGTCTCCGTTATCGGCGGTGCCGGATTGGACAACGCCATTTATCCGGTACCTTGCGAGATGGGACCCTACCCGACGACGGCAAGCGGCGTTCTCGGCCTTACAAGGCGTGCCGCCCATACAAGCTTATGGATGGCACCCTTTACCGTCAAGGTGCTCGGGAGTTCTCTCCAAGTGCATCTCGCAAGCAGAGGGTGTGTTCCTTCTTAGGGACATACACGAGGGTGCTGTGGCAACCACGCCTCCTTCGTAACTACGTCGGCAAAGCGTTTCGCATGGGCTATTATTGGCCCACGTTACAAGATGCCCGGACATCGTGACTAAGTGCAAGGCTTGCCAATTTCACGCCGGAAGACACACAAGCCCGCCTAAGAGCTCCAAACAATCCCCGGCCTTTTTCCACATGGGTGCGGATCGCTCGGCCCATTCTCAAGGGGTACACGGGCTATACACACCGCCGTCGCCATAGACACTTTTACAAAGTGGATTGAGGCGAGAGCTCTGTCGCCTCTTCACGCCAAAACGGCCGTTCGCTTTTCAAAAGCAACGTGGTCACGCGCTTTGGGATTTCCATAAGTCGATCACGGATAACGGTACCAGTTCGGCGAGCTATTCGAGAATCTGCGAGCACCGGGTACCAAGGTCTGTTCGCCTCGGGCACATCCACGAGCAATGGAGCAATCGGCGAGCTAAGCGGACAGATAGTCCGAGGGTATTAAACGGCGGTATTTGCTGCTCTCGCGAGCATAGCAAGGCACAGGGTGACGAAGTTCCTTCCGTCCTCTGGCGATTCGACTACTTCTGACCGGCGACGGGGAAACTCCTCTCCAAGCGGTCTATGGTGCGAAGCCATCACGCTCGCCCAAATCGTACTCGGTTCGCTTCAGACGAGCTCGGTCAACTTAGTTGACGACGAGCAAGAGCGCCTCGATCTCGATCTCCTCAAGGCACACGCGACCGGGCACAAGTCGAATGGCGCGCTACCGGCAAGATCTTGGCACGACGCCGCCAAGTCGATTCGACCAAGGGCTTTGAAGGCGGGCGACCTCGTTCGCGCCGTGTCAGAACTTGTCCAATGCCAACAAGTTAACTCCTCGTTGGGAGGGCCCGTTCTGATCGTTTCTTCCGCTCGCCGGGGCCTGCTCGCTGGCTATGGAGGACGGAGAGAGCCGACCAAAGACTTGGAACATCGACCCGACCGTAAGTTCTTTGTGTAGGTCTTTTCTGCTTTCTTAGCCTGCGCTTTTGTAAACTTCGCACTTTAGTTAGTCCAAGTCTCTCGGGCACCATGTAAAGTTCAATCCAATAATTAAGTGAATTCTCGCGCCTCTGCGCCCTTTTCACTTCTTGTCTTTTGAAGACTACCTCTTTCTCTCTGGTAACACTTGATGGTCGCCTACCATAACTCTTGGCTCCGCAATCTTAAGGATTGTTCCCTATCCGTATCTGGTTTCAATAAGTTCCTAAACTCGGGGTTGCGTAACACGGCCTTTCCACCTTGCGGCTAAGTCTCGCTCGTAAGCCCTCATGGCGCGCAGAGGCACTCTATCGCTTGGCGCGACCACTTGGTAAAGCTCGCTCTCGTAAGCCCCATGGCGAGGCACTTTCCTTGTTCGGTTACTCTCGAATCGCCTAACTTACGTCAACGAGCGGACTACGGAGCTAATCGAGCAAGGTACGGTGTCGCTTTTTTCCCTACGACGTGCCCGAAGTTCGCAAGCTTAGGTTCTCGAGCATCGTCTGCACGGGGCTAGGCGTCGCTCTTCCTCTTGTGCACCTGTTCGGGTTCGCAAACTCAGGTTTTCGAGCAGATGCACAACGGGGGTTGGGAGTTAGGCAGAGCGCTCTACCGGTTTTCTTAAACTTCCTAGCGCTGTTCGCTTTTCTCTTAGTTTCTATTCGTCCTTGTCTTTTTGCTGCTCTTTTTTGCAGGAATAAAGGTAAGTACTTTATTACATTACTCAAAAGTTTCAGGTACAAGGCCCTTTCGGGTTCACCCGCGGTGCTACTTAGAGCAAGCTGCTCCTTCAGCTCCTCAACTTCTAACTTGAGACTTGCGACTTCGCCTCGAGCCTTGATTCCTTCCGGGCTTCGGCTCGGGCGCTCGATCTCCTCCCCACTCTCGCTTGGCTTGCGCCGCAGCCTCTGCCCGGATGGCCTCGACCTCCTCGGTCTTGGCGTGCAGCTGATCGTTCAGAGCCTCGCTCTGGCTGACTCGCTGCTCGGCCGTCTTGAGCTGCTCGTCCAGCTCCTTGACCTTCTTCTCTGCGGTGATCGCTCTCACCGTCATCCCGCGCATCTCCTCGATCTCTTCCTGTGAAGCCCACAGGGTCGAGATTTTTGCTTGGAGACCTGCGGAAGTCTGCTCTTCCTTGGCGAGCTGGGCCTTGAGTCTCTTGGCTTCCGCCGCGAGCTGATCCCGCCTTTGGGAAGCGTCAGCGAGCTGCTCTTCGAGCCACTTCGAGCGGCCCGGCTTCTCCTTCGCGGTGCTCGCCTTAATGGCTTGCGCGCGAAGCTCCTCGGCCTCTCCTAGGAGAGACTCGCAGGAACGCCTCTCTTCGGCCAATTGGACTTTGAGCCTCTTTACCTTCGCCTTCAGCCGGCTTCGACTTTGGGCTGGCACAGAGGGCCCCGCTTCGGACTCCCTCGTCCTGAGGTGCTCCCGGAGCGACGCCAAGATCTGGCGCCCGCTCGATGGTGACGCCGTCCTCGAGCTCCTCCATGGTGTCCCTGAAGACCTGAGAGGGAAGAACAAGTTAACTACTTTGCGATGATGTGGCTAAGCTGAACAAGATTTGGTCATGGTGCCTACCTTGCCGAGTCGGCGTTTCAGTCCGCGGCGCAGGCGGTCCTCGAGGCCATGCGTCACGAAGCCCGCTTTCGTCTTGGGATGAGACGGACGCGTTCTTGCCGTTGCTGCCTTGATCGCTCCTTCTTCTTGCGGGAGCGCGCCTGCTCGGGAGCGGGAGCAACGGGCGAAGCGCTTTCGTCTCCACGCTCCCTCTCCTCCTCCTTTTCCTCTTCCGCCCGAACGTCTTCGGGCGAGGCCGGAGGCACACCGCCGGGTGGCGCCGTTGTTTCCACGGGCAGGACGACTTGCGCGACCTGCTCGGGGGCTTCTTCTTGTTCCTGGCGGTGGGTTTCACCGCCGCCGGAGAATCCGTCGCCTCGGGGTGAGCTGCCCTGCGACGAAGTGCTGGCAGACCGGCTGCTCGGTCTCGCCTGGTGGCTTCGAGCCATCGCCTTGGCACCGAAGTCCGTGGCGCCGCTTGCCGCTACTTTTGCCTCTAGCCGCCCCACCGCGCCTTTGAGCGCGACGATCTGCTCGCTGGAGCCCGGCGGCAGCAGGCTCCACGCCGCCAGCTTGTCCTTGAGGCACGCTAGCCTCATCGCTCGCGATGCGCCGTGCAGATGCTCGGGCAGCAGCGACCGCTCGAGCGCCTCTTCGACGTCATCCGTGGCGATCTCTCCTTGGGCAGCTGATGAAAAAGAGATCATCGTTAAGTCTAATACGGTCGGTAGGTGGGAGATCTGAAGTTGGGTTTCTACGTACCTGCCGTGAGAGGCTTGATCTTGATCTTTTTTGCTGGAACCTTCCGCCTCTTCCTCGGGGGCTCCTTAGCGGCTTCTCCGCCTTGGCCCTTGGGTGTTCGTGGCGACGAGCTCAGCTCCCTGGTAAGCTGAGCGCTCCTCTCGCGCAGCGCAAGAAGTTTTTCCTTGCGCGCGACTTCCTCTTCGAGCCTCCTCTGCTCGGCGATCTGTTGGAGCCGCGCCAAATGGCCCGGGTGAGTCTGCGAATAACGCCTAAGCCAGAGGGTCATGTTCTTTACCTCTTCGTCGCTTTGCTCGGCGAGGAGGGAAGGGCTTGGTCTCTTCTCATTGGGCTGACCAAGGCCGCCGCTTGGTCTCCTCGATGCAGCTCCGTCGCCTTGGTGGTCTCTTCGACGGTGGCGGCCCCGTGTCGCAATGAGCTCTCGCGTCGGCTCGGCCGCCACCTTGGGCTTTTGCCGCCTTGGCCTTGCCCTTCTTCACCTTCTCCTTCTCGGACCGGAGAGTTCCTCACGATCCCTCCAAGGATCGGTTGGTCCTCTCCAGCGTTTTAAGTGAGCATTAGCACTAAACAACATTGCGAGTCTAGCAACACGGAGGGAGTAAGTAATTTACCACAAATGCATGCGGACGAAGCTGCGCGCAGACAGTGTACGCCACCGCCGGTGACCTCCCGTCCTTCTTCGCGCCTTCAAGATGGCGTCGACCCTTCGGTCACCCATGCGTCGGTTGGCTTTCTGCCCAATGTATGGGATTGTTAGTTCTGTTCGGAGGAAAGAATCAATGAAAAGGTTGAGTCTTAAAGGCACTTACCCGTGCTCTCCTTGTAATGTCTTCCCATCCTCTATCTTGTAGAAGGATAGGACCTCCTCCGCAGACAGACCACATTCGTTTGTGAAGTCGAATGATCTTCTACCCGTGAGCCCAAGGCTCACGAGGGAGGCGATCTTCCTTGTCATGTAGCAATCCTCGGCGGTCATCTCTGCCGAGGCATTGGCGCCCTTGCGGCGCCTTCCGGTGAAGGCGAAGTTCTTGTCGCCGCGCCGCTTTGTAGAACCACCTCACCCACCACGCGCCCATTGTGTCGAAAGCGGCGGTGGGCGAGGGTACTGGCGTCGTCGGCGGTGGCCTGGAGCTTGAGGTAGTAGCACCCAAGCTTGAAGCGCGTGAGCTGCTCCTCGTCACTGTGTAGTAGTGGAGGAACAGCCCACCGGTGGATCGATGCCAGATAGCCCTCGCGCGGTGTGCGAAGACGCCATCTGGAGGATGGAGTTCGGATTGAGGTTTGCCACCTCCAATCGGCGATGTTCAAGAAGGCCTCGGAAGTCGCTCTGGAGACCTCAACCCGAGCGGTGCAAAGCTGTTCAAGTCGACAAACTCTCCTCGGCGGCTCGAGTATCCTCTCTCCGGCGACCTCCGACTACGGTGTCGATGTGGCCCTCCTCCTCCCAGATTCTAAGGTCCTCCTCGGTCAAGCTAGTGCTCGTGAATTTGGCCATAGCGATTCCCTGTATGGACGAAAGGTCGATGATGGAGTTTGGGTACTTGATCTTTGGCGTGGTTGGAGCTAGGGCATAGAGAGGAAAGGCGTGAGAGCGAAGTGGTGGCAGCGGGCTGCTTGGGTGCTTTTATAGTCCCGTATAAACAGCTACTCGCAGCGGTTTTGTCCCGAGCGGCTAGTTTTTACCACAACGGCTAGGTAAAGCGGTCACTTTGTTTTTCATCTTGCAAGCGATAGGAAGTTACCGTTGGAGTCCGCTAGCGGCTATTTTTTCGATGTTGCCGACCAAGGCCGAGAGTGCTTTCGGACGGACAGATGTCGTTCTCGCTCGACGCAATGAGTTGCTTTCGGCCTCGATCGGGTTTATTCGGTCCCGAACAAGTCTTGTTCGGTTGAACCATAACCTGTTGATCGCTTTGTTACATGCCTTTGTAGCGGAAAAATACCCTCTTCAGTGACTTTGAGTCTCAAGAGGACGACCCCACTCTAGTGAGTCCTTCCACTTGAGTCTCGGGGCTAGCTGTCGGGATTAGATCACGGCCCATTGCCATGGCCCACTCCCGACGGCCCAATCGAAGCAACCTACCGGGCCCGGCTCCTTGGAAGGTTCTATCGAGGCCCATATGCATCCCCGCCGAACAGCTTCATGGTCGGCACGGTGCGTAATGGCCTAGGATTCTGTTTGAGTCCGACTCGAGCGAGTTCGCAGACTACGTGAAGACCCGGACGTGGTTTCCGGATTGGACTAGGAGTCGTGATCCCCAAGATTAGGAGCTTACCTTATCTACCGTAGGTCATATTTAGCATGTATGAGTTAGATTCACGATCTCGTAGTTAGCCGGCCCGATATTCCCTCGGTGGTCGGTTTGCTCGTACTATATAAACAAGGCCCCTACGGCGTGTAGAGGGGACTTGATCTGGCTTTTTGTATCTGCTAGACACCTGATCTTCGCTTGTACACCATAATCTCGCCGAGACTTGTTCGTCTCGTCGAGCCATCTCTTGTATTCATCCCTGATATATAAGAAAGGCTGGACGTAGGGCTATTATCTCTTCCGAGAGGCCTGAACCAGGATAAAAACCCCTGTCTCCTGTTCGTGGTTGTTCGGCGTGTCTCCTATCTCCTCTTTGAAGAACCTTGGTTGACTTGGGGCAATATCCCAACCGTCGACAGTTATCATTTGCCATACAAAGGTGTGAATGCAATAACTGCACAATTAATTGTTTCCAATATATATATATATATATATATATATATATATATATATATAGAGAGAGAGAGAGAGAGAGATCCTAATATACCCCTGGATGTAGCGCTACACACGAGCCGTTTTGGGGCGAGTTGGTTAGACCAAACCAGGTTCCACCGCACTGCAATTTCTCTCTCCCCATTTATTTGTTTCCACCTCATCCCCACATTCTCTCCCCATTCTCTCTCTCCTCTCCCCATTATCTCGATCCGTTCAGACGCCATCCGGTCCACGCCGACGCCGCCGCCTCTCGCCGAGCCGCTGCGGTCGCCTCCACGCCGTCGGCCGCCTCGCCTAGCCGCGCTTGCCGCCGCCGCCGCCGCCCCAAGGCCGGCGTAGCCGCCCGCCGCCTCCCTCCGCCTCCGCCGCTGCCGTCGCCGCCTCGCCTCCGCCCCTACGTGGCCGCCTCCCGTCGGCGCGCTTTCCTCGCTGCGCCGGCGTGGCCGCCGCCGCCTCCGACGCCTCCGTCGCCAGAACCGCCGCCGCCCTTGCCGTCGCCGCCTCCCCGGCAGCGCGCCGCTCCGCCTCCGGCCGCGCCGCCCCTGCCGTCGGTGGCGCCGCCTCCGGCTCGCTCTGCTCCACGCGCCCACGCCGCCCGATAACGCCGCTTCGCACCACGCCTCCACGGCGCCCGGCACCGCCTCAGCCACGATGGCGCCGGCCCAGCAGCGCGCGCGCTCCGTCAGATCGACTCCGCCCGGCCGCCTCTCGCGGCCAGCCCAGCGCCGCCTCGATCTACACCACCTCGGCCCGATATGTATCGCCCGACGGCATCATCGCTTTCGACGCGCCCGGCGACGGCCCCCGCTTCTAGGATTACTTAGAAAATCCACTGTGAAAATGTAATAGTTCTGTATATTTACTTTGCATTATGACTAAGTAATGCATAGTAATTAGGTTTTGACTGCTTTTTCACTTTTGTATGTATGCATAATCCAAAGTAATGAGAAGTAACTGGTCGAAAATTCGGATTACTTTCTTATTTTTGGCTCGAGAAATGTAAATAATGAAAAGTAATCCGTTTGAAAAGAAGCAACTCAAAATTCCAATAAACCGACATGCAAACCCACGATTTTAGGGCAGTTAATGCCCCCACGATTCTGGGATCTTGCCTCCTAGCGAATTACTTTCCGTGCTGAAACATGTTCACTTTGATTACTTCCGATTACTTTCAAAAATGCGACCGTTTACTTTCGGGTTTGGCAGATTAGCTTAATCTACCCCAAGGGGTAAATTAGGGCCTCCGTATCGATAGATATCCTAATATACCCCTAGATGTAACGCTACACATGGGTCGGTTTGGGGCTAGCCAGTTAGCCCAAACCAGGACCAGACCAGCTTATGGTTAATTCAAACAAATTAAATAATTAAAATAATTACCCCATAATCTCTTGTATTAAAAACCATTTAATAACCACCCACCTCCCCACCCTCTTTCTCTTTCCTCTCACCGCAGGCAAGCAAAAAATCTGCATCGAGGCCCCCTCCGTCCCGCTGCTTGTGACCACCCGTCATGCGTCGCCGCCCGTGCATCGGGGAAGGCCGTGAGCCTTCCCGCCTCCATCCCGCCGCGCCGCCACTGGGAGGGGCAGGGCGAGCCCTCCCGCCTTTGTTCCCCCCGTGCCGCTTGAGGAGGGCGGCGAGCCGTCGGCTCCACTTCCGGCGCGCCTCGGCCTCCTTCCGCGCTTAGCGCCGACCAGCCAGCGCCCGTCTCCTCCGCCACTCAGCGCCTCCCGGCCCGCCGCCCGTCTCCTCCGCGACTCAGCGCCGCCCAAGGCGCCGCCCGTCTCTCTCTCGCGACTTCAGCGCCGCCCGGCGTGCCGCCCGTCTCCTCGCGTCAGCGCCGCCCGACGCCGCTGTTCCTCTCGCGCCCGCGCCCGACACGCCGCCCGTCCCTAACGCGGCTTGCTCAACGCCGGCGCTGGCGCATTTTCCACTGATCGGCGCCGCCTCGTCCCATCCGGTCGCCCTCGGCCTCCATCGCTGACGCGCCGCGCCAGCCTCCATCGCTGATAACGCCGCGCGCTTCTTTCGAGCCAGCGCCACCACAGCGCGCCGCCGTCTCCTCGCGTCAGCGCCGCCCGACGCGCCGCTATGCTCCTCGCGCCCGGCGCCCGACACGCTGCCCGTCCCTAACGCTTCCTCAATGCCGGCTGGCGCGTCCTCCACCAGATCTGCGCGCCTCATCCCGTCGCGCCGCCCATGGCCGGCGCGCCTCGCCTCCATTGCCGACGAGCCGCCCGGCCTCCACCAGACGACGCCGCCCGCCTCCTTCGCGCGCCTAACGCCGCCCGACCGCCTCGGCTTCTCCTCCGGCATCCTCCGGCCCCGTCCGCGCCCGGCACCGGATTACTTAGCAAATTCACTAGATTACTTAGAAAACCCATTGAGAAATTGTAATAGTTCTGTATATTTACTTTGCATTACGACAAAGTAATGCATAGTAATTAGGGTTTGGTTGCTTTTTCACAATTGTATGTATGCATAATCGAAAGTAATGAGAAGTAACTGGTCGAAAATTCAGATTACTTTCTTATTTTTGGCTCGAGAAATATAAGTAATGAAAAGTAATCAAATAAACCGAGATGCAACCCATGATTTAGGGCAGTTAATGCCCCCCACGATCTAGGATCTTGCCTCCTAGCGAATTACTTTCCGTGCTGAAACATGTTCACTTCGGTTACTTCCGGTTACTTTCAAAAATGCGACCGTTTACTTCCGGGTTTGGCTGGCTCGCGCGGTTCACTGGGAAGGTGTTAGCGATTCTTACGCTCAAAGAAATTAATCCGCAGGCGGACGGATATCGCTTGTAGTTTTCACCAGGAGTATTCCTAGAGTTATCGAATCCACAGGGAACGAGGGTTTCAAAGAGATAATCCTCTATATCTTAATTATTTAAAATACCAGCCAGTCTAGGTAACGGGGGTTAGGATAAATGAAAAGACCGGGACACACACACGATAAATATTCACACAAAGTGATAACTACACTAGCTATATAGATAGTTGGGAGGACAACGAGACAAGTTTAATAAGTTCACAAAGTAGTGTGATTCAGTTTAATTGAGCGAGCATAGGATAATCAACTAGTGGTCCACTTGATATTCGTCGTCGGAGCTCGGGTACTCACTACCACCCGCTATCCTGAATTGGAATCCCGAATGGTTATGATCGTTCGATTTGGCTCTCTTGGTCCGGCCGCACGACGTGGGTTACGACGAGATACTAAGTATCTGAGATGGATAGGGCTGTCACCACCTACCACCTACCACATATCGTGGGCGGGTGTAAACCGAGTTAGTCCTAGCCTCGCATACACCACGTCTGCGACTATTCCTAATCAATCTTCCTCGGTACTAAAAGAAGTTGATCTAGGTTCAATACAGCTCTAACAAAGATATGAGTGAGAACCTAAACCGATTCCGGGCAGTATAAGCTACCGGTAAAGCGAATCCGCACAACTCATTTATGCAGATATACTCAGCTCAAATAAAGCTCAACACTATAGCAATGAATGAAGTAGTCTTACTAATTGAAACAATTAGGAAAGGATACAAGAGCAATTACCCAATTCTCAAGACTCTTAGGAACTCCGAGCATAGCTCGACTTGACTCTAACTCCCAACTTCTACTAACTAAGAGCTACTCTACAAAGTGGAATGAAGAGGTGAAAGTGTTGTGGTGTTGTGTTACAAGTGAGGAGAGGGGTCTATTTATAGTGTTATGAGCTAACCGGGATGCTCCGTGTAGGGACACGTGTCATCCAACCCTCCTCCGAAGGGGAACCCGAGGGGGCTCACTCACTGGGTCGGCCGGCCTAGGTGGGTCGGCCGACCCACCTCCTTTGTCTCCCGGCCGTGGATTTTGCATGGGATGCTTCATTGATGGTGTAGATCTTCTCCGAGAGTCGGTTTGGCAGTTGGAGACCGGTAGCATTGGGTTCCTTTGGAATCCTATGCTTAACTTGAGGATTACTCCTCTTTCTGGATGAAACCGACTGAAATCAACGGCTTGGATGTACTCTAGAATCTGTTGTGGATGTCTCGGTGCAATCCTGGCCTGACTGGGTGAAGGAGCTGGGACGGCCGGCCTAGGGTGGGTCGGCCGACCCACTCTTTTGCCCGGCTTGGTCCCATTTTCGCTCAGTAAGTTCCTGCATGCAAAATACTACCACAACTCGTGGAACTTTATTAGAATAATTAAAATACTAGTATAAACCTTGATTTTCCCTCGAAAAGCCGGAATTCTGGAATATGTTCACGTATAAAATTGGCGTTTATTTGACGTCAACACACCCCCCAACTTAAACTTTTGCTCGTCCTCGAGCAAAGAGCTCAACTGAGAACCCGGTGGATCAGGATTGCATCAATATCATTATTCAATAAATACTAAGCATATAAAGTTGTACCCCATTATTTGTTGACAAAAAGTCGTACAAGTGTACCCCAACTTTTATCAAACTCACGAGGTTTTCAAAATCTCCCGTTTTCTTTTAGCGGTTGAAAGATAGAATAACTTTGATAGAACTTTATTAGCTCCGCCCTTTTCAAGATATGTCTCGAAGTTTTTTTTCTTTTCAAAATGCTTGTTCCTCATTATTACTCTCAGATCTCTCGGTGGTATTTAATCCTCACCTAAGCCTTTTATTGATGGCCTTCTTTCCTCCTATTCTAAGGTTTATGTGGAGCTCATAGGTATGGAAATGGGGCCTACTTAGGTTGAATAATTTTGTAAAGTCAAAAATAGATCCTGGAGAATTCAGTACTACCTCGCATTCTAGTCATTTGGAATAATAACATCCAGGGATGAGAGAGAGAATGAACTCACACCAAAGGAATGAAGAAACACAAGTACAAGTGATGAAGGGTACTAATGAGTCCGCTCCATCGGATCTTGTGTTTATAGAAAGGTCTATTTGACTTGTTTATTTGATTCGATATCATTCCTCACTCTAGAATTTTGAGGGGCTTCTTTCTCTCTCTCTTTTTTTGAATGAAGATAGAAGGAGATGATGGTTCTATCTTCCTCTTTTCTTTTTGTTTGAATGCCTCAATTTTCTATAATTGTGAGGAATGAATCTTTTATTACTTTGGAAGTCTTTTGGGAGACCAAATAGGTATGTATAAGGTGGACTCACGAAAAAGAACTTGGCTTATTTTGTAAGGAGGAATATCTCAAGAGATGGATGCTCATATCCCAATGTGGAATTTAGCATTACAGATACAAAGGCTAGCAATCAAAGGGTACGCGAAGGAAATGACCAGCTTTGAAGAGCACTAATTCCTAAGGATTTACTTTTGACAAAACTCAAGACAACCAAAGTGGCTAAATGAAGGCTTTGAATTTATTTAGCATTTTGGCTCTCGTAGGATGAAGAAGTCTAATGAGGAACTTCAAAACAATTTTCTTGTTTTAAAATAAATTCGAGACTATGCCTTAGTAGGGCATAAGTAACTAGGTTCATATCTCCATTATATCATAACTCTCAACAACTTAGAATTGGTTCAATAATGTCAACTCCCGATGAGCAAGATTAAGCGGGATGACTACTCATACCAATAATTGTCAATTTAAATGAGAGTACTAAATTGTATACTCAAGATTTATATCACAATAATAGAGCAATGTTCATCATATCCTTTCTAGGTAAAATCAACATTTATACATTTTATTCAAAGGGAAATATTTTTGGTATTTTTCTAGATTATGCAAATTTTTATAGTTTTTGAATATTTCATTTTTTTAAGGGGCATACTATTAACTAAGAATGAAGCTAAAATTATACACTGATGGGGCAAAAACAATGCGGGATCTTTTTTGGCAGGGCAGGTCAGGAAAGAATTACTAGGAATTAATCTGGCAGAGTACTAGCAAGGCATAGTAGGAAAGTAGGCAGAGTGGCTACAGCAAGCAGCGACAGAGAGCAGGACACACCTATTGAGCCGGAGGGTCAAAACCAATGTGCTGGAACCATGCCGCAAGGGCATCGTTTGTGGCTTGTGTTGCAGTGGTATTGGCTCTCAGGTCACGGGTAATGTCCTCGTGGTACCTAGTGTGATGGGCCAACGTTTGGTGCACGTGACCCATATCATCAACTAAAGTATCCATTCTCTGTCCCAGTGCATGGATGTCCTATGAGAAGGGCTCAAAGTAGGAAGGGTAACGGGCCGACGACGGTCCTCCCCGTCTTATCTCGGGTCCTTGCTCATGATGTGTGTGGTTCCATCTGGCATCATGCTGCCGTGAGCTACCGGCCTCAAAATTGTGCGTGTCCCAACCTCCGTACTCATGTGGAGCAAAGGCGGATGGGTTCCATTGATCCCAACCCGTGCTATATTCGGAGTGATGAGGGGCTGCAGCTGCCCCCGTCCACGGATCGTGGTGGGGCTCACTAGGCTCAGGTTGCTCTTGCTGCTGGCGTGCGCGGCTGCGGGTTACAGGACCAGAGACACTATGCCAATGGGCTCCAGGGCTCTAAAATCGATGGTCAGAGTCCGGGCTCTGTAGATTCCGAGCCTTGGATTAGGCAAACAAATCTCAGCAGATGTGCCTGGAAATCTCATAAAAGGAGCATCCGACTCATCAACCCGAAGGATGTGGCCTTGGATGAAGTGGTCCTTTCCTAGTGTTTGGGATGGTGTGTCTGGAAAGGCCAATTCACAATGATCTAACAATCCCATACCTTCCGCAATGCGGGTGATTAAGGATGTGCAGTCAATATCCCCCTTATGACTAATCATCTCTACCCAGTGAGCTACCATATTTGCGGTCGGATTGACGGGCTTTTTATTGACCAATGCAAACAGGTATTGCAGCTCATCAAGGCGCAAAGTGAGCATATCTGACGTTGAGTTAATTAGCATTGCCAGCCACCTATGCATGAACCTAAGAGTGGGGTTGTGAATATTGTTCATGCGGGGTTTGCTATTGTTGCTATATTCTTGGCCAGAAATAGATTCCCAGAATTCATCGCGCCTAAAGCCAGCTAACCTATCAGGAGTAACTCTGCACAAGATGGAAAAGCCTAGATAACTAGTTAGGGTCTCTAAAGAGCAGTCAAACTCTTCATTAAAGAGCCTAAAATAGAATCTACTCCCACCATCTAAAATGCATAAAGTACTGAGAAATTCAAGGGTTAGAAGGCGTGAACCTTTTTCGATGATGGGCGCAAAATTTTGCCACCCAACGGCTTGGAAGGCCTCGTTGAATTTGTCCAGAAGGATAGTCTTGATCAGCAGCATTGGATCGTAAGTCTGTGTGTGCTGAAAAGAACGACGCCTCAGCGCTTCGAAGACTTGCCGCTCTCGGTCGGTATAGAACTCGATTTGCTCCTCCGACACCAAAATCCGAGTTCCCGGAGCTGGGCCAGCCCCGGAGGTTGTTGGGGTTCCTGAATATGCTCCGTGGTACCCCGAAAATCGGGAATCCACAGACATTGTATCCCCAGATTGGCTCTCCACAACCTCGGTCGGAGTATGAGTCCGATCCGAGCTGGATGAGCTGAAGCGTTTGTGCACGCCCTTCGCTCCCTTAGCGATGGTGCGGCCAAACTTACCATACCATGACGATATTTTTCCTGCAGAGGTTAGGACAAACAAATACCCGAAGGATATACAGAAGTATTTACGGGTTAGTCGTCCAAAATTAGTCGTCACGATTAGCAGTCCTTTTTGCCTCCATAGAAATTATTATTTTTTTGCTCGATTTTTAGTTGACAGTATGTGTGCAGTTAAAAGCAAATATGCAGTGCAGAGGAGAGCTGCAGGTGAGATCATGCAATCACCGTAGAGGTGTGATCTCAACCTGCTGCATACCTCCCTATTTATAGTGATTCCTAAATGCAAGATTAGTGAAATTATGTGGTTAAATGCAAGGTTAAGTGGGACAAATTACCCTACCTAATGCCTAAATGCCTAAGGTGGTGGGTGTAGTGGGAAATGAATGGATGCAAATGGTGCAGCCACCCACCAAATTTGGTGGCATTCTGATGGAGGGAGTGGGTCGGCCGGCTGGCCCCACTTTTCCACCAAAACAATTTTTTATGATTTTTATATTTTTTTATGGAGGGTAAGTGTCCAGTAAAAAGTAAATATGCTGTGGTGAAATGCACGAAATAAATATGAATGCAAGATAACTTTCCGGCTTACCTCCCGGTGAGGGCTCGAATTTTTGTTTATGTGGTCGACGAGTCGGACCGCATTCAACCTTCAGTTGTCTTGAATCAGCTCCGCAGCCGAAGCTGCTGCGGCAGGTTGAATTTCTTTCTTACGCCACACTCGTTTGATCTGAGGTTTTTGAGTGGCGCTGATCTTCCCTTGTGGCTCCGATTTCTCGACCGCATGTTTCTTCCGACGGGTCTTGGATTTCCCCTTGTTCTCCTTCCCCTTCCAATATGGACGATGTAGTGGCTCGTCAAACAATCGGAGGGTACTCATCATCGCAGCAATAAGGCTATCCACCTGAGGTTTTGGTATAGCCCTCGTTTCCTCCGGCACAGGTTTAGCATTTTTACCGTGAAATGTGCGTACCTGTGAGCATTGCTCAGCTCTCGGCCTGAAGTTGAATGTTTCATCTTGGCCGTTAATGTTAAGCAGAATTTCTCCTTCACCAACATCAATCGTCACATTTGCCGTGCTCAAGAATGGCCTCTCGAGAATGAGGGGCGTCTTGGTGTCTACTTTCATGTCCAGCACCACGAAGTCCACGGGTACCAGAAAATTTTGAATTTTCACTGGTATGTCCTCCGCGACTCCAATTGGATGGCGAATCGATTGGTCCGCTTGATGCAGGTCATGCCGATGGCGACAAGGTAGAATGATTTAATCTTTCATAGATTACCTTGGGCATAATGCTGACGCTGGCTCCAAGGTCGCACAGAGCACGCTCAAAGTGTTGTGCACCAATGGAGCACGAGATGGTCGGATAGCCGGGATCCTTCTTCTTCTCAGGGAGAGTGTTCAAAATCGCCAGACCGCACTCCTTAGTCAATTTAATGACCTCCGATGTAAACAACGGGTGTTTGTTGTTGAGGATGTCCTTCAGGTACTTGGCATACGTCGGTACCTGCATTGCATCTAGCAATGGTATGTTGACATAAAGTTGCTTAATTACCTCAACAAACTTGCCAAACTGCGCGTCCGTAGTTGACTTGCGTTGGCGACGTGGGAAGGGTAGCAGTTACGTCTCAGTGAATTCAGCGGGACTTGGCTTGGTCCATGCTTCACTCGTCGTCTTCGGCAGCTCTTCTCTCGGCTCTTCATCGTTCTCACCTTTCTCCTCTTCATCGGAGATAACATCCTCCTCCCCTACAGTGTTAGTTTGCGGCGGTTCTCAGGTGGTTCTACCCGATCGAGTTGTGACCGCATTAACATTTTCTTTCGGGGGAGCCTCCGGCTGTCCCGGGAGCTTTCCCGAAGCAAAAGTAGGGATTGAAGCAGCCAATTGAGCTATTTGAGTTTCTAGCATCTTATTGAAGCTCATTTGACTTTTCATGGCGTTTGTAAATCCTTCTAGTTGTGCATTGATGCTCTCCAGAATTTTATCATTAGCAAGAAATTTCCTACTAATGCTATCATTCACTTTTTGTTGAGCATTAGCATCATCTAAAGGAGATTTATTGCGGTTAAAATTGCCATTGTTACCTCCTTGAAGACGGTTGTCGGTGGAGAAGTTCGGCCGCGATTCCAACCCATATTGTAGTTGGATTCAGGGCGGAACCCATTGCTGATGAAGTTCGCGTCCTCTTGTCAGGTCTCCAGAGTGTCCAAGGCTCCCGCAAACCTCGCAATTCATGCGAGATTTCTAGCGCCTGGACAGTTTGATTCGGCACTTCCAGCTTCTTCATTAATAAATCCATCTTGGCCGCGAGCATGTCCATATCGTCAATCTGGTGGACTCCTCGAGCGCGCGGCTGAGAATGCTCATCGTTCCAGCCCTGGCTTGAAACCATCTTCTCGATGAGAGTGCGAGCATCACTCACACTGAGTGAAAAGAAAGCTCCTCCAGAGGCAGCATCGAGGTGCTCTCGGGCAGTACGGTTCAGCCCGTGATAGAAGCTCTGGATGATAAACCAGTCTTGCATCCGTGGTGGGGGCAAGCCAAGATACTCTTGCAGAGCGCTCCCAAGCATCCGAGATGGACTCATCCGTGTGTTTTTGGAATCGGAAATCTTGTTCCGCAGGCATTGGTTTTGCCGAGAGGAAAATATTTGGTGAGGAAGGCGTTGGAGCACTTCTCCCAAGTTGAGATCGCATCTTTGTTGGCGTAAAACCACTTTTTTTGCCTTCGAGCAATGAGAGCGGAAATAGGTGCGGCCGGACGGCGTCGGAAGTTGCACCCTTGATAGTGAAGGTCTGCAGATTTCGAAATCTGCAAATGTGCATTGGCATCATCCATTTGCTTGCCATAAAAGGGCTACTTTGAACCATGTTGATAAGAGCTGGTTTATTTCGAAACCACCGTCGCCCACATTGGTGGCGTGTCCGATGGGGACATTGGTGCTTGACGGGTGAGAACTCAAGAATGATCTTCTCGGTGACCATCGATGATGAAGGTGTTTGGTCTTTGAGGAAAGGATTGCTCGTGAGGTTGGATAACTTCGAGACACGGGTTTGCGGAGGTAGGACTCGAGGTCTTGTCCTTCGCACTGATGACTCGAATTTTGTCGAAAGTTTTCCGGAGAGCAAAATTGGTCATCCTTCGCTCGCTAGTTCCATAGAACAAAGGCAGGCAGGGTAATACCGTTAAACTAATTTGGTAAATTAAATAATTTAGATGTAGGTTTTGAATTTTTTTTATATCTCTTTTTGAGAAACCATTGGTTCCCAAAGAACGCGCATGTAAAACTTGTTGGCGATTCTTACGCTCAAAGAAATTAATCCGCAAGCGGACGGATATCGCTTGTAGTTTTCACCAGGAGTATTCCTAGAGTTATCGAATCCACAGGGAACGAGGGTTTCAAAGAGATAATCCTCTATATCTTAATTATTTAAAATACCAGCCAGTCTAGGTAACGGGGGTTAGGATAAATGAAAAGACCGGGACACACACACACGATAAATATTCACACAAAGTGATAACTACACTAGCTACATAGATAGTTGGGAGGACAACAAGACAAGTTTAATAAGTTCACAAAGTAGTGCGATTCAGTTTAATTGAGCGAGCTTAGGATAATCAACAAGTGGTCCACTTGATATTCGTCGTCGGAGCTCGGGTACTCACTACCACCCGCTATCCTGAATTGGAATCCCGAATGGTTATGATCGTTCCGATTTGGTTCTACTGGTCCGAAGCCGGACGCTGTGGGTAACGCATGAGATACTAAGTATCTACAGATGGATAGGGCTGTCACTAGCTACCACCTACCACATATACGTGGGTCCGGGTGTAAACCGAGTTAGTCCTAGCCTCAGACACCACGTCTGCGACTATTCCTAATCAATCTTCCTCAGTACTAAAAGAAGTTGATCTAGGTTCAATACACAGCTCTAACGGTATATGGTGAGAACCTAAACCGATTCGCAGGCAGTATAAGCTACCGGTAAAGCGAATCCGCACAACTCATTTATGCAGATATACTCAGCTCAAATAAAGCTCAACACTATAGCAATGAATGAAGTAGTCTTACTAATTGAAACAATTAGGAAAGGATACAAAAGCAATTACTCAATTCGAAGACTTTTAGGAACTCGGCGTGGCTCGACTTGACTCTAACTCCCAACTTCTACTAACTAAGAGCTACTCTACAAAGTGGAATGAAGAGGTGAAAGTGTTGTGGCGTTGTGTTACAAGTGAGGAGAGGGTCTATTTATAGTGTTGCGTAGTCATGGGGATGCTCCACGTGTAGGGACACGTGTCATCCAGCCCTCCTCCGAAGGGGAACCCGAGGGGGCTCACTCATTGGGTCGGCCGGCCTAGGTGGGTCGGCCGACCCACCTCCTTCGTCTCCCGGCCGTGGATTTTGCATGGGGTGCTCCATTGATGGTGTAGATCTTCTCCCAGAGTCGGTTTGGCAGTTGAAGACCGGTAGCATTGGGTTCCTTTGGAATCCTATGCTTAACTTGAGGATTACTTCTCTTTCTGGATGAAACCGACTGAAATCAACGGCTTGGATGTACTCTAGAATCTCTTGTGGATGTCTCGGTGCAATCCTGGCCTAACTGGGTGAAGGAGCTGGGTCGGCTGGCCTAGGGTGGGTCGGCCGACCCACTCTTTTTCTCGGCTTGGTCCCATTTTTGCTCAGTAAGTTCCTGCATGCAAAATACTATCACAACTCGTGGAAATTTATTAGAATAATTAAAATACTAGTATAAACCTTGATTTTTCCTCGAAAAGCCAGAATTCCGGAATATGTTGACGTATAAAATTGGCGTTTATTTGACGTCAACAGAAGGCTTGGGTGTAGATTAGCCTAATCTACCCCCAGGGGTAGATTAGGACCTCCGTATATATATAGGCAACATATATATTCAGTGCAAAAGAGTATTTAGTGCAAAAGTGCAAACATTAATCCTCGGCCCTTGGATCTCATCCCAACGGCCAAGCCCCAACCACCTCCCTAATCCACAAGAGCCTGATTACCTAACTTGCATATCTCTCTTGCATTTGGGATGAGATCAATCAGGGAGAGGTGGTTGGGGCTTGGCCGTTGGGATGAGATCCAAGGGCCGAGAATTAATGTTTGTACTTTTGCACCAATATGCCACACACACACACACACACACACACACACACACACACACACACACATATATATATATATATATATATATATATATATATATATATATATATATATATATATATACGGAACCCCTAACATACCCCAGGTGTAGATTAGGTTTAATCTACCATAACCGAACTCTCCAAATGAAGCGCACCAACCAACAAACCAGGGTAGCACGCGTCCAGATTCGACAAGTAACTTATAGTAATTCAAACAAACTGAATTTGGCCTTTGGTAAGTAAATTAGTGCGCATGTGGTGCCTAGAATTGTGGGAGCATTAACTACTCGTTTTCAAGCGTATTCTACCTCGTTTTTTATTTAATTTTTGATTCAGTAGATCCGATGATTAAATCCTTTCCAACATCGTATTCTTTGGTATTTTTCAAACAAAACAAGATCTTGGTTGCCATATGAATCAAATATTTTATAAATATCCATTTGAACATGATTACGATTTAAATGTAATTACTAGTTATTGAGATGAATGTGCTGTACGTATGATAGTAATCCATGTTTTGTAGGTTCCAACCCAATTACTTTTCCTTACTTTCGCTTTTGAGCGGTAATGGGCGATAATTCAATTATCGCCATTTTTGGACAAAAAGCGATATGAATTGAGATTCCATCTTGATTACTTTCCATTCCTCCAAAATTACATTCATAAAAACAGAGAAAAATACATTCACGGGAATATTACTTCGCATTACAGTCTAAATCATTTTCCAGTAATCAACACAGATCGATTACTTCGCATTACTTCTCCAGTAATCAATAGTAATGGAACCACGACGCCACTTCAGCGTTGGAACATCGTGGAGCCGCCTCGCCGGAGCAAACATCGGACACAACATTATTGTGCATTACTTTCAGAATTCCGCCAAAGTAATTCAACGTAATTCAAACATTGTACATGGGGATGATTGTCATTTAAACCGAATAGGGAGAGTCGTCGCGCAGTGGGGAGGGGCGGGGCGGCGGGCGTGGGCGGATCAAGGACAACATGGCGTCTGAGGAAGCGAAGCGGCGGCGTTTGCGATCGACGTCGGCGAAGTGGGCGCCGATCCGGCGGCAGGCGATTGAGGCGCAGTGATCTGGCAGCAGAGGTCGAGAGTGGCGGCGGTGGCGTCGAGGAGCTAGCCAACGGCGCGTGGGAAGCAGCGTCTGGTGGCGTCGAAGCGGCGATGGCGGCGTCGGGTAATCAGCGGCAGCAACGTTAAGCGGCAACGCGTCGACGGCTAACGTCAGCGAGGCGAGGGTGGCGCGCGGCGCGACGGAGGTGCTGCACCGCATGGCGACGGGAGGCTAAGGAAGCGGTAGGCGGCGGCGCGGCAACGTCGAAGTGGCGGCAGCGTCGAGGGGCGTGACGGCCTCGTCAGGCGAGCGGAGAGGCGGGCAAGGCCATGAAGGAAGCGCCAAGGCGGCAAGCAATGACGGAGGCGTATAGGCGTCGAGGCCGGCCGTGCCGGATGGATCGGCTTCGCCTCACCGAACGGATCGGAGAGGGAGAAAATGGGAGCCGTGAGAACGTGGGGAGGAGAGAGATGGGAAGAGGGGAAAGTGGGGATAGTTAATGGGTGGATCTGGTTTTTTCGATTTTTTTCAGATTTTCCACCATGTTGACTGCTTGGACTCGCTGGAAACTAGCTCGTGGGGTGGCTAGGTGTAGATTAGGCTTAATCTACCCCTGGGGGGTGTGTGTGTGTGTATATATAAGATTAGATTAGGCTAATCTATCCACGGACCAACCAGGACGCGCGCGTTCATATTGGGAACCACCCAGATCGATAGTAATTCATAATAACTGATGGTCCAACATATAAAAAGTCCAGCAACCGGTCAGATCTGGAACCACTCCACCCCAACCCATGCGTAGCGAACCGCAACGATGAGCAGCGCCGCCGTCATGCCGCCCCGTCTGTCGTCGTCCGCGACACCGCCCAACCCGCCGTCGTCCGCGACGCCGCCCAACCCGGCATCCCCTGCTCCGTCCTCCCCGCCGCCGGCCACCTCCACACCACTGGACATCGCGCCGCCGCACGTCGGGCCCACGATCTGGAGCCGCCCCGCCGCCAGCCGGGCCCCCGATCTGGAGCCGCCCCGTCGCCACCGAACGCCGCCTCGACCCCTCGCTGGATGCCTCCCCGCATCTAGCCGCCACCTCCCGATCTGGAGCTGCCCCATCATCGGTCACCGTCGGCCACCGTCCTTGACACCGCCGGCCCCCTGCGTCCCCGCCACCTCCCGATCTAGGGCCGCCCTACAACTAGCTACGTCGCCGGAGACCGGAGACCGTGTTGCCGGAGACCAAAGACCACATCGTCGGAGACCGCCTCGTCGCTTCACGATCTACCGCCGCTTTGTCCAGATACCGCCGCCTCCCCTCTGATCCAACCTGGATCCGAGGCTGATCGGCGTAGCATCTTCCTCCGGCGCCGAATGCACCGGCGACATGCATTGTAATTGGAAGTAACCAGCGCTAATTGTATTTCTCATCTATTATTGCGCAGTTTTTGCACTATAATTGGAACTAATTGTAGCTATCCATGAGCTATTTGTACCTTTTTCTATTTTTACTCCATTGTTGCAATTAACAAGAAGTAATCAGCCAATAATCGTACATTTTCCTTTTGAAAAGTACAAAACATTATGGAGTAATCAGAAGTAATCATTTACGACATCGTAATTTTGAATTATACTAGTTCAAAACATTGTCAGTAACGAAAAGTAGTTTGGGTGGAACGGTAAAAGACAAATTACTGTCATACACAGAACACAATAATATTGGTTACTACGGATTACTATGAAAATCGTAATCATATTCAAATTTGATTTTCAAATTTTGTTTGAATTAATATAGTAACTGAGATCATGTTTTGCTCACAAAAATACTAGCAACACGATGGTGTAAAGCATTCGGTCATCGAATAGACGAATCAAAAATTATATTGAAAATAACAAGCTACAAACATGTTTGAACTAGCAGTTAATGCCCCCACGATTCTAGGCACCACATGGAGACCCAATTACTATCGAGTGTCAAAACAAGTTAATATCGGTTACTATGCATTACTGTCGAATTGGCAGGGATCATCCCATCCCATTCTGGATGCGCGCAACCCAGGTGTAGCATAGCATATTCTACACCCATGAGTAGTATAGGCTCACCGTGTGTGTGTATATATAGGCAACATATCTCGTGCACACAGGTGTTTCCGTATAAACCCCATGTACACCAACTAGTAAAAGTCATGAAAAATGAACTTGTTCCACCTATGTATAAAGTTTGAAGATGAAATTCATTCTATAGTAAGAGTTATAAAAAAGTAAAAACTATATCAATTTTAAACCATTCAAATTTGTCATTATTTTTTTTATAACTCTTAATATATAATGAAATTGATATTCAAACTTTATATATAGATAGAGCAATCAATGAAGAACATCTACAAATATTTTTAGAATTTTTCATGACTTTTCTTAGTTGGTGTATACGGATTTACACGGTGACCCCTGTGTACACGAGATATATTGCGACATGTGTGTGCGTGTGTGTGTGTGCGCGTGTGTGTGTGAACGGAATGGGACTCCATAGAGTCAGTGCTCTATTCCTTTTTGCCGTTGGATTTCATCAAGATTCGTGCAAAAAAGTAAATACATGTAAAACAACATTGTCATTAATCATTCGAATATATGAATGCAATAAATGCACAATTAATTGTTTCCAAACTAGGTACCGAGCATGGACTCCGTGGAGTCCCAAATATTTTTAATATGTGTGTGTGTGTGTGTGTGTGTGTGTGAGAGAGAGAGAGAGAGAGAGAGAGAGTGAGAGTAAATGTGCCCCTCCAAGGATGAAAGGAAGTATAAGTGGAAAAATTGGATCATATCAAGTGTGTATACAAGCATATAAGGATCCTCCAAGTATATAGAGTGAGGCCAGCACATCGCATAATTTACATAAATTTTGTTCATCTAGACTAGCTAGACTAACTTCTAGTATTGAGACGACCACATAGATCAACAACTTGCATCTTATGAAACTGGTGATCGGCTCTCTAGTATCGGCAAGTATTTTGAAATCTAGATTTGCCATGTAGATTTATGCCGATTTGGCTCCCCTTTTTCGTATTATGCCTTCTTCTCTTTGGACGCATGTACAGGCATGTACCGAGTATTTCATCTGGTGTCTTAGAATACCACCCTTTTCCGTACTATGCATCCTTCTCCTCGAAAGTAAAATTCAAACACATGATCTAGCACCCTCTTCAAAGAGCTAAAGTCATGTGTTGGGCTATCAATTATAGAGTTGAGCCAGATCGCCATTTTGTCTTTAGAAAATATGACCACAAGGATCCAATGAAAGTCTTTGGTAAATTGCAGTAAAAAGCTATTCTTGTCTTGATAGTTCATCAATGCCTTTATGATGTAGTTTCTAACAAATTGATAGCCTTCGTTGATGTTTTCTAGTTGACAAGAAGTGGTGAAAGCTCAAGCTACCAAGTGCTAGATTTATTTTGGTAATTGATGCCAACTGGACCTAAAGTGCACCACATCAATGCTAAGGGCACATGTTTCCTAGTTTTTCTACTTTCCTTGTGTGCGTGTAGACTAGGCCCTACAGACTTGTGTCTATCGTCTCTCTGGTTGCAGGGTCCCACTGAGCACATAATTCTGAGCCTTCATCTCAGAGTGGGCCGAGGGGGTTCCTCCCAGGTTATCGGTTGGTGAGATTCGCGAGGGTTGTGATCGGGTACACCTGTTCCGGTTCGAGAGGATTCCGAGAGCCAGTTGTTCGGGGTTTCGTAGCCACTAAGCCATCCAATAGCCGAAATCCTTTGTGGGCGCGAAACTTCTTGCCTAAGCCTACGAACCTTCCCGCCCGTTGAGCTTAAGTTTGGCGCCAAATAGTTCTCAATCATCAAAAATATCTTTGTTCGGACAGTGTAGTAGAAATAGAGGGTTTTATGGGCTGCTAGCCGAGTCGGGGCAACTGGGCTAGGACAGTCCGGCCCATGGCCCGGACAGTCTGGCCCAAGTGGCCCGATCTCGGCCTCCGTGGCAGATCTATGATATTTCGTATTTTTGAGAGCCTTCCCATGCTCCGATTAAAAATATCAAAACATGAAAGTTGTAGAGAATTCCGATACGCATCATTTTTGTGTTGATAAGTATTTCATTTGATCAATACAAAAAATCATATAAATTCGGGAAGCTTTCAGCTGGTAGTAGGCGGCCTAGGGGCCTGGGGAGGCCGGCCTGTCCGGCCCAAGGCATGCCATCTGAAGCGCTGTTGATGTAATGCCTTTGTCTGGATTGTCCGGCCTTGGAGGTCGGACTGTCCGGCCCAAGTTATCTCCTCTTTGTCTCGCAAGTTTCATTTTCCAGAGAGCGCATGCCTTCGGCCGGACTGTCTAGACCTTTTTGTCCGGACTGTTCGGACCTTGTTGTGTCCTTTCTGTCTCGAATTTTATTTCCTACAGAAAGAGCATGCCTTCGTCCGGACTATCCGGCAGTTGTATGGGGTGTTGTCCGGCCTAGGGCTTGAATCTGGATCTGAGATCTATTTCTTAGGGTTCCAAAGTGGGGAGTATATAAAGGCTTTCCTGGCCAAGGGAGGGTGGAGAGACTCATTTTCACAACCCTAGCCACCCATCCCAAGTGAGAGAGAGATCTCCCATGGTGCTCCTCCTCTTAGGGGTCTCCATAAGTGCTTGAGAGAAGGAGTGAGAGAGAGAGAAGAAGAAGAGAGGAAGAAGAAGGTGAGCAGCCCTACCTCCTCTCCATCCATCCCCACGGTGTGTGCCTCTCCCATGGAGCCTTTGGTCTAGGGTCTTGTCGACGGTTGGGATATCGACCCAAGTCAACCAAGGTTCTTCAAAGAGGAGATAGGAGACACGCCGAACAACCACTAACAAAGCAATGAAGCAGAGAGATGGGGTTTTATCCTGGTTCAGGCCTCTCGGGAGAGATAATAGCCCTACGTCCAGCCTTTCTTATATATCAGAGATGAATACAAGAGATGGCTCGACGAGACGAACAAGTCTCGGCGAGATTATGGTGTAAAGCTCTAAGCCAGATGCTAGATGTAAATTGGGATCTCCGATGCCCCCTAAACGCCGTAGGGGCATGGTTTATATAGTACAGAGCAAACCGACCTACCGAGGGAATATCCGGCCGAGCTAACTACGAGTTCGTAACGAACTCATACATGCCAAATATATCCCGAGGCAGATAAGGCATACTCCAGTCTTGGGGATCACGACTCCTAATCCAATGCGGAAACCACGTCGGGTCTTTCGTGGTGCAGAACTCTTGTTCGAGTAGGACTCGAACATTAATCTTAGCCACTACGCACCACGCATGACCAAGAAGCTGTTCGGCGAGGTGCATATGGGCAGATAGAACCTCCTGTGAGCCGGGCCCTAGTAGGTTGTTTGATCGGGCCGTCAGGAGTGGGCCATGGCAATGGGCCATAATTTAATCCCCGACGGCTAGCCCGAGACTCAAGTGGAAGGACTCACTAGAGTGGGGTCTTCCTCTTGAGACTCTAAGTCACTAAGAGGGTATTTTTCCTGCTACAAAAGCGTGTAACAAGCGGCCGAACAGGTTATGGTTCAACCGAACAGACTTGTCCGGACCAAATAAACCCGATCGATGCCGAAAGCAACTCCGTCGCGTCGAGCGAGGAACGACGTCGTCCGGCGAGCACTCACCTTCAAATCGCGGATCTTTGGAAAAAAAATAGCCGTTAGCGATTCCAACGGTAACTTCTGTCATTGCTAGATGAAAACAAAGCACCGTTTTACCTAGCCGTTGCGGTAAAAACTAGCCGCTTTAGGACTAAACCGTTGCGAGCTGCTTATACGAGACTATAAAAGTACCCAAGCCGCCTGCTGCCACCACTGCTCTCGCGCCTTTCCTCTCTAAGCCTTAGTTCCAACAAGGCTCGGCATCAAGCACCCAAACTCCACCACCAACCACCTTTCGTCCGCCACGGGAAACGCTATGGCCAAGTTCACGGCACTAGCTCGACCGAGGAGGACCTTAAAATCCGGGAGGAGGAGGGCCACATTGACACCGTAGTATGGAGGCTGCCCGAGAGGAGGATACTCCGAGCATTTGGAGGAGAGTTCGTTAACCCGAGCAGATTCGCCTGCTCGGGTTGCGATCTCCAAAGCGACTTCGTTGAGCCTTCTTAAACATTAGCGGATTGGAGGTGGCGAACCTCAATCCGAACAAGCATCCTCCGGATGGCGTCTTCGCACACTGCGAAGGCTATCTGGGAATCGATCCACCGGTGGGGCTGTTCCTCCACTATTATACAGTGACGAGGAGCAGCTCCGCCGCTTCGGCGCTGGGGTGCTACTACCTCAAGCTCCGGGCCACCGCCGACGACGCGCCGTACCCTCGCCCACCTCTGCTCGACTCAATGGGCGCGTGGTGGGTGAGGTGGTTCTACAGCAAGCGGAGTGGCGACAGCAAGCTCATCTTCACCGGAAAGGCGCCGGCGAAGGGGACGCCAATGCCTCGGCCGGAGATGAGTGCCGAGGACTGGTACATGACAAGGAAGATCGCCTCCCTCGTGAGCCTTGGGCTCACGGGCAGGGAGATCATCCGGGACTTCACAGCGAACAGAGTCTGCCCGCTGCGGAGAAGGTCCTATCCCTTCTACAAGATAGAGGGATGGGAAGACATCACAAGGGAGAGCACGGGTAAGTGCCTTTAAGACTCAACCTCTTCATTGATCGTTTTCTCCGAACAGGAATTTAACGATTCCATCTGCTCGGGCAGAGATGCCAACCGACGCATGGGTGACCGAGCGGGTTGACGCCATGCTGAAGGCGGCGAAGAAAGACAGCGAGGTCACCGGCGAGGTGGCCTACACTTGTCCGAGGAACGTGCTCATCCGCACAGACGAGGTAAACCACTTATACCCAGCCCGTGTTGCTAGATTTACACTGTTGGTTTTAATGCTGACGTTCGCTTCTCAAAATCGTGGGAGGACGGTGATCCTCGGAGGATCGTCGAGGATCTCTCTGGTCCGAGAAGGAGAAGCGAAGAAGGGCAAGGCCAAGGCGGCCACAAAACCCAAGGTGGCGGCCGAGCCGACGCTGAGCTCGCCAGCGCCATGGCGGCCGCCACCGCCGAGGAGACCAGTGCTGGCGACGGGCGCGAGGCGGGAATCAAGCGGGGCGTGGTCACCCCCAATGAGAAGAGACTAAGCCCTTCCTCCTCACCGAAAGCAGAGCGACGAAGAGTAGGACCATGGCCCTCTGGCTTAGGCGTTACACGCAAGCTCACCCGGGCCATATGGCGCGGCTACAACAGGTCGCCGAGCAAAGGAGACTCGAGGAGGAGGTCGCGCGTAAGGAGAAACTCCTTGCGTTGCGCGAGAGGAGTGCTCAGCTCACCAGAGAGCTGAGCTCATCGTATGAACGCCCAAGGGCCAAAGCGGAGAAGCCGCCAAGGAGCCCCCGAGGAAAAGGCGGAAAGTTCTGGCGAGGAAGATCAGGATCAAGCCCTCCACGGCAGGTATGTAGAAATCAATCTTTTGATCTTTCCACCTTCTGACCGCATCAGACTTAACGATCAACTCTCGTTCATCAGCTGCCCAAGAAGAGACCGCCACGGACGACGCCGAGGAGGCGGTTGAGCGGTCTCGCCGCCCGAGCATCCGCACGCGCGCGTCACGCAAGCGAGGTCGGGCGAGCCTCAAGGACAAGCCGGCGTGGAGCTCTTGCCGCCGCCGGCTCCAACGAAGCAGATCGACGCGCCAAAGACGCGTGAAGCGGCCGAGGCAAAGGTAACGGCGGGTGGCGCCACGGACTTCGGAGCTAAAGCGATGGCTCGAAGCGCGCCAGCGAGACCGAGCAGCCGGTTTCGCCAGCACTTCGTCGCAGGGCGGCTTACCCCGCGCGACGGGATTCTCCGTCGAGCAAGGCGAGATCCCAGCTGCTCGGGAACAAGAAGGAGCCCCGGCGTGTCGAGCAAGTCGCCCCGCCGGTGGAAACAACGGCGCCACGAGCGGAGTGGCTCCGGCCTCGCCCGAAGACGTTCGGGCGGAAGAGGAAAAGGAAGAGGGGAAGGAGCGCGGAGACGAAAGCGCTTCGCCCGTCGCTCCTGCTCCCGAGCAGACGCGCTCCCGCAAGAAGAAGGAGCGAACAAGGCGGCGACGGCAAGAACGCTTCGCCTCATCCCAAGACGAAGGGCTTCGTGACGCATGGCCTCGAGGACCGCCTGCGTCGCGGACTGAAGCGCCGACTTGGCAAGGTAAACACCAAGACCAAATTTTGTTCAGCTTAGCCACATCATCGCAACGTAGTTAACTTGTTCTTCCCTCTCAGGTCTTCAGGGACACCATGGCGGAACTCGAGGATGGGGTCACCATCGAACGGGCCGCCGTGCTGGCATCCCTCCGGGAGCATCTTCAGCGGGGATCCGGGCAGAGCGCTCATGCTGCCCAAAGCCGAGCCGGCCAAGGCGAAGCGAAGAAGCTCAATGCCAAGTCGACCAAGGAGAGGCATTCTCGAGGCTCTCCTAAAGGAAGCCGAGGAGCTTGGCAAGAAGCCGTGAAGGCGAGTACCATGGAGGAGATCTTTGGGCCGCAAGTGGCTTGAAGAGCAGCTTGCCGAGGCGCCCCATCGGGCGGAGCCAGCCATGGAGGAAGCCAAGAAGCTCAAAGCCCGGCCGCCAAGGAGGAGCAGACATCCGCGGGACTCTGGCTAAGATCTCAACCTGTGGGCTTCACGGGAGGAGATTGAGGAGATCTTGTGGATGGCGGTAAGGGCGATCACCGCGAGAAGAAAGTCAAGGAGCCGGACGAGCAGTTCAAGACCGCCGGCGGCAATGAAGTTAGCAGAGCGAGGCTCGACCGACCACCAAGGGCCAAGACGAAGAAGTCGAGGCTCTCCGTCTGAAAGGCGACAGAGCGAGCGAAGCGCAAGGAGGAAGCCGATCGCCTCCGAGTGAGGCCGCCGGGGTTCAAAGCCCAAGGGAAGTCCTGCGCCTTAAGGAAGTGATCGAGGAGCTCAAGGAGCAACTCGCTTCTAGGTAGTCAGAGGGTCAGAACCCAAGATGGACTTTTGTACCGCAAATTTTGTTAATAAAGACTTACCTTTTTCCTCGCAAAGAGAGAGCGAGCGACAAAAAAGACAAGAACGAATGAAACCAAGAGAAAAGCGAACAGCAGCTAGGAAGTTTAAGAAAACGGTAGAGCGCTTAGCCTAACTCCCGGCCCGGTTGTGCATCGCCGAAACGAGTTTGCGAACCCGAACAGGTGCACAAGAGAAAGAGCGACACCCTAGCCCCCGGTACGGACGATGCTCGAGAACCTAAACTTGCGAACTCGAGCATGTGCGTAGGGAGAAAGAGCGACACCCGTACCTTGCTCGATTCGTTCCGTAGTCTGCTCGTTGACGTAAGTTAGGCAGTTCCGAGAGTAACCGAACAAGGAAAGTGCCTCTGCCGCTGGGGGCTTACGAGAGCGAGCTTTACCAAGTGGTCGTGCCGAGCAAGAAGTGCTCTCGCGGCGGAGGGCTTACGAGAGCGAACTTAGCCGCGAGGTGGAAAGGCCGTGTTACGCAACCCCGAAGTTTAGGAACTTGTCGAAACCAGATACGGGTAGGGAACAATCCTTAAGATTGCGGAGCCAAGAGTTCGCAAGACCGGGCAGCCATCAAGTGTTACCAGAGAGAAAGTAGTCTGAGAAGACAAACAGTGAAAAGGGCACAGAGGCCACGAGGATTCACTGAAGAATTGGATTGAACTTTACATGGTGCCCGAGAGACTTGGACGAACTAAGGCGCGAAGTTTACAAAAAAAGCGCGAAGCGAAGCAAACAAACGAGGACCTACACAAAGAACTTACGAAGCTGGTCGATGTTCCAAGTTTGGTCGCCTCTCTCCCGCCCTCCATAGCAAAGCGAACAGCCCCGGGCGGCGGAAGAAACGACCGTGAACGGGCCCTCCCAACGAGGAGTTAACTTGTTGGCATTGGACAAGTTCTCGACACGGCGCAGAACGAGGTCGCCCGCCTTCAAAGCCCTAGGTCGAATCGTCTTGGCAGCGCGTTCGCGAAGATCTTCTGCCGGTAGCGCCATTCGACTTGTGCCCGGTCGCGTGTGCTTCGAGGAGATCGAGATCGAGGAGGCGCTTGCTCAACGCCAACTAAGTTGACCAAGCTCGTCGAGGCGTAACCGAGTACGATTTCGTGGCGTGATGGCTTCGCACCATAAAGGAGTTTCCGCCGCCGGTGTCAGAAAGCGAATCGCCCAGAGGACGGAAGGAACTTCGTCAACCCGAGCCTTCTTGTGCTCGCCGAGAGCAACAAATACCCGCCGCTTGATACCTGGACTATCTCGTCTGTTAGCTCGCTCGATCGCTCCATTGCTCGTGGATGTGCCACGAGGCGAACAGACCTTGGTACCCAAATATTCGCAGATTCCCGAATAGCTCGCTCAACTGGTACCGCTATCCGTGATCGCCTTATGGGGAATCGAGCGTGACCACGTTGCTTTTGAAAAAGCGAACACCGTTTTGGCTTGAAGAGGCGACACGCTCTGCCTCAATCCACTTTGTAAAAGTGTCTATGGCGACGGCGGTGTGTATAGCCCTTGTACCCCTTAGGGAATGGGCCGAGCAGATCCAGACCCCATGTGGAAAAGGGCCAGGATGGGGGGATTGTTTGGAGCTCTTGGGCGGGCTTGTGTGCCTTCCGGGCGTGAAATTGGCAAGCCTTGCACTTAGTCACGATGTCCCGGGCATCTTGTAACGCAGTGGGCCAATAATAGCCCATGCGAAACGCTTTCCGACTGAGTTTCAAGGAGGCGTGGTTGCCACAGGCACCCTCGTGTATGTCCCTAAGAAGGAACACACCCTCCTGTTGCGAGATGCACTTGGAGAGAACTCCCAGAGCACCTTGACGGTAAAGGGTGCCATCCATAAGCTTGTATGGAGCGGCACGCCTTGTAAGCCGGGAACGCTCGGCTTCGTCGTCGGGCAGGGTCCCATCTGCAAGGTACCGGACAAATGGCGTTGTCCGATTGGCACTGCCGATAACGGAGACAAGACCACTGCCTCTCTGTTGCCTCGTCCGGAGACGTGATCGAGGGCTTGTGAAGGTGCTCGACGAGCACCTGCCGAGCAGAGTTCGCGTGAAGATCCAAACTTGATAGCTGGTCGGCAAGGAAGTTGTCCTTCACAGGCACGAAGAGCACTTCAAAAATCGAAAATGCCGCCCAACTTCCTCACTTCAACCGTATCGCGCCATTGAGTTATCGCAAAGACCGATACTCCTTGTTAACCCGATTGATGACCGGCCAGAATCTCCTTCACAGTTAGCCGTTGGACACCAAGCGACTTGCACTCTTAGTCCGCGAGGAGGGCCTCGTACTCTGCGGCGTTGTTAGTCGCCGCAAAGTGTAGTTGGATAGAATACTGGAGTTGCTCTCCTTGAGGGGAGATGAGAACGAAACCAGCCCCCGAAGTTTCGGGCGTGAGCCATCAAAAACATGGTCCAAGAGGGTTCATCGGGTTGCTCGGGAGCTCCTCGATTTGGGCGGCAAGTCCATTCGGCGACAAAGTCGGCTAGGACACGTGACTTGATAGCGTTCGGCAAACAAATAACGAGATCAAACTCGCTAGTTCCATTGCCCACTTAGCTATACGTCCGCTAGATTCCTTGTTCCAGTAGGATTTCTCCCGAGGAACGTGGTCGGGACCAGATTTGATGCGCTGGAAGTAGTGGCGAAGCTTCCGGAGGACATGAGCAAGGCGTGAGGAGCTTCGACCTCGTGGTAACGCCTTTGATCCGTGAAGTACCTCGCCACGTAATAGATTGGTCGCCGAGGCCTTCCTTTCACCGTCAAGATCGCGCCACCGCTTGTGGCGGCAACCTAGGTACAATAGGAGCCGCCGCCATGCCGCTGGGTAGTCAAGACGGGAGGATTGGACAGTATCGCTCGAGATCTGGAAGGATCTATCGGCTTCTTCTCGCCCACTGAAACCATTGTGCTTGGCGCAGGCCTTAAAGAAGGGCAGCCTGCGTTCGCTTTGACGGAAATAAACACGCTTAGAGCAGCCATCCGTCAAAGGAGGCTTTGTACTTCCTTTATAGTAGTTGGAGCTCTGATATTTTCAATGGCCTCGATTTTTTCGTGGTTGGCGTAAATACCTTGCAGCCAATGACATAACCGAGCAACATTCCGGATCGAACACCAAAGGTACACTTCTCCGATTTAATTTTATTCGATGCCTAGTGAGATTATGAAAAGTCTCCGCTGTGTCTTTTACATGATCGGAGCATACTTGTTTTTACAACTATGTCGCCGACATAGACCTCCGTGTTTTTCCGCTACTGCTCGGGAAGGTTTTTCCATTAAGTTTTGGAACGTGGCACCAAAGATTCTTGCAGACCGAAAGACATGGTCGATAGCGAATGTGCCGAAGGGGTGATGAAGGATCTTTCTTCATCCTCGGGAGATGCTTATTTGGTGGTAACCGAGTAAGCATCTAAAAACTCGAAAGTCAAGGCGTCATGATGATCGACCGGTGGTCAATACGAGGCGGCGGAAATTGTCCTTAGGACAAGCGGCGCTCAGATCGTGTGATCGACACATCCTCCACTTGCCGCCTTTCTTCTTTACAATGACAGGTTGGCTAACCACTCGGTGTGATCAACCTCGCGGATGAACCCAAAGAATGAACGGTTTTGCTGTCGATCTTTGATGATCCTGCTTGAATTCAAAAGCGACAAGCTTACGCGAGCAGGCTTCTTGTCCGGCAGACAACCGCTTTGTGCTCGACACCTCCTTGGGACTCCGGGCATGTCGATGGCTCCTGTGCGAATACATACGCATTGGCTCGGAGGAAGGCAATGAGCTCGCTTTCCTAGTTGGGGTCCAGATTGGCCTCGTGAACTATCTTGGAAGTATCGCTGCGGCAATGAACTTCCTTGGTTTCTCCCCGGTGAAGGGAGACCCTAGGGCGTGAGACTTGGTCTGCGGAACTTGAGACATGCTGGCGGAAGCTGGTCGACCAGGCTGTGGATCGCCGTCGCAATCCAAAGGCAGCTTTGTAGTTGCCCTTGACCATGATCACGCCGTTAGGAACTGGTATCTTTACGCAATGGTAAGCGTGGTGGGATACGGCCATAAATTTACCGAGGATGGCTCGCCCAAGATTGCGTTGTACGCCGACGGAAGTCGACCACGCCGAAAGTGATCAACTCGCTCGAAGTTGCTTGGGTTCGAAGGTGACAGAAGGACAACCTGCCCCAACGGCTTGACAGCTTCTCCCGGAACAATTCCGTAGAAGGGCTTGGTCATCCCAGTGGGGCAATCCTCCTGAGAGAAGGAGATGGGGACCTCGGTCCACTTCATCGATTCAGCCGAGGTTTTGCCTTTTCGACGCTGTGGACCTCCGAGCAGCTTCCTTGAGGTGCGCCGAGAGGTGTAAGCCGAGGAGCCGCCAAAATGACGGCGATATGGTTCACTGCTCTTGATATTCATCATCATCTTCCGATCACCATCGTCGGTTTGGCGCTTGGCCTTGCTTAAGCATCACCATGTTAAGGCGGGGTGGGCATTGGGCCCTTGCCGTTGTAGAAATCTTCAAGCTTTGCGCCCAAGTTCTACTGATGGCGATATCATGCCCGTAGTCTTTGGTGGAACTTGCAAAATCTGTCGCTCGGACCTTTCTTGCCTTGTCCGCCTCCCCGAGCGTGCTTTTTCCCTTGTAATTATTGTTGGGCTTCTTCCGCGGTCCTTGGGAGGAGGTGCGCGATCCATACCGCGACGGTATTGTTCGTGATCACCTTTGTTCTTCTTCTTTCGGGACTTCTTGTCACCGGGAACATTGCCGCCGCTCTTCTTCTTCTCATCCACACCAGTCGGTAGGCGGCTCGCCTTTGTCGAACGCCTTTTTAGATTGAACGCGCTCTGCCGCGTTAGCATATGATCACCGCCTTGAACAGGTCGTTGGCGGTCCAGTCTCATTGATCTCGAGATCTGGGTGAGCCGCTCGTCGCGGACTCCGCTTTTGAAGGCGCGACAATGATTCATCCGAGATGTTTGGGATCGTGTTTCGATCTTAATGAAACGCTTCACAAAGTTGCGGAGGGTCTCCCGCTCATCTGGATCATCCGTGCAGATCATCCTCCTTGCCTGTGACGCGCACGTAATGCCTCCGAAATTAGCAATCGAGGCCACAAAGCTGGTTCCATGAGCCGATGGAACCCTCTTGCGATTGAACACCACGTCCGAGCAAAGACCCTCAAGGACGATCGGGAGGTAATTAGCCATAACGAGCTCGTCACCCCCGCCGCCATGATGGCCGTGAAGCGAGATGGAAAGGAATTCCTCCGGTTCTCGAGTCCCATTGTACCTCTCCATGTGACCGGCTTGAATTTTGAGGGCCACCGGACAGCCCGGCTCGTCGGAGAAAGCCCCGCAGCCCGAGCATATGACCGCCACCTTCCCGCAGTAACCTAGTCTTGAGAAAACGTTGGTCCTGTTGCGCGGAGGAACTCCCCGCTGAACAGGAGGACTCGGCCCGAGAAACTCTCTGGGACAATCCACCACGCCCTTCCTCGTGGTGGCGACGACGCTCCTCACGAGGGGACCATCTGTGATCATCGCGGCGCGCTTGCTCCTGTGGTCGCGATGACTACGAGGACTTGGCGAGCGACGGCGACCACGGGTAGCCTGCTCATGGACAGTGATCCTTCGATGGTGACGGAGGTCACGCGATCGATCAGAGTTGTCCGAATCATTCCGGGCAGTTTGGCTGCGCTGCCTGGAGGAGTTGTTGGCTTCTCCTAGAGACTTTAGGCCTTCAGCCAGTCGCTCTAGGTTAGTCGCACAAAGACGCCTACGCGGGCGAGATCAGCTTGATTGGTGGATCTAAGGACCGTTGCCATAGCCTCGAGCCGTTCCGACTTTGATCTATGGGTCCCGGATCTCGAACCATCCGCGTTCGCCCGATCGAGTCCGTCCGCGGGAATTGACCCAACAGGAAGCTTCGCCGGAGACTTAGCGCCGCAAGACGCGAGGTGGGTCGCGACATTGCCGCTACACCGGTCGCTAAACCGTGCTAAGGTTTGATTGATGGAATCGCCGAGGCTGCGGCGAACGACGCCTTGCTTTCGCGAGCGACTGCGCAGACCTCGTCTTGATGCCGAGCGAGTTAATCCGCCGACTCGCCAGCCGCCACGGCCCGCGGGATCCTCGAGGTTCCTACATCGCCATGTTAATGCCGCGGGGCCATGCGAAGGTATGCTAGACGGTGTCATCGCTGTGTCTCCACAGTGGAATCCACCGACATAGCCTTGGAATCGATAAATCTAAACCGTCAGAAGATCATCGTTCAGTAGTCGCTGCCGATGACGGAGTGCGATCCGAGGCTATCTTCGCCATGTAAGCGGAGACATACGCGCCGGATGCGAAAGCGCTCGAGACCGAACAGATCGATCCGAATCGACAGGATGAGACATCCCGCCCTTCCGAGTCGTAGCCCTCGTGAAGTATCTTCAGATCGCTGATGGAGTTCGACATGCTCGTCTGCGTGTCCCCACGGACGGCGCCAATTGCCGACGGTTGGGATATCGACCCAAGTCAACCAAGGTTCTTCAAAGAGGAGATAGGAGACACGCCGAACAACCACTTAACAAAGAACGAACAGAGATGTGGGTTTTATCCTCGTTCAGCCTCTCGGAGAGATAATAGCCCACGCCCAAACCTTTCTTATATATCGTAGATGAATACAGAGATGGCTCGACGAGACGAACAAGTCTCGGCGAGATTATGGTGTAAAGCTCTAAGCCGATGCTAGATGTAAATTGGGATCTCCGATGCCCCTAAACGCCGTAGGGCATGGTTTATATAGTCTGAGCAAACCGACCTACCGAGGGAATATCGGGTCGGGCTAACTACGAGTTCAGAATCTAACTCATACATGCCAAATATATCCCGAGGCGTATAAGGCATACTCGATCTTGGGGATCACGACTCTAATCCAATCCGGGAAACCACGTCCGGTCTTCTCGTAGTCGTCGCAGAACTCTTGTTCGAGTAGGACTCAACACGAATCATTAGCCCACGCACCACGCCACCAAGAAGTTGTTCGGCAGGTGCATATGGGCCAGATAAAACCTCCCAGGGAGCTGGGCCCTAGTAGGCTGTTTGATCGGGCCGTCAGGGAGTGGGCCATGGCAATGGGCCATAATTTAATCCCCGACAGGTCTCCATAGTTGTGAGAGGTGTGGTGAGGTTATTGGTCTCCGATCTTGTGCTCTTTGGGACTCTACTTCTGGAAAGAGATCGACGCCAAGCCTTCGTCTACAACAACTCAATATACTACACCAATAAAGCCTTTCGGTTGAACTGGGGGCCACCTCCTTATGTGGGGTGCATTGCTTGGAGAAAAATCCGCCCTTGTGACCCTTCGGTGGTGCGAGGCCGGTCGGTGACCGTTCGGCGGTGCCGGTGAAAAAAATCCGCCCTTTATGACCCTTCAGCGGTGTGAGGCCGGTCGGTGACCCTTCGGCGGTATCGGTGAAGAAATCATTCTTGTGGACCTTCGGAGGTGTGAGAAAGTCGGTGACCCTTCGGTGGTGCCGGTGTGGTGTGTGAGGTCTTTCCACCTGTGGGAAGAGCTCGCCGCTTGTACGGGTTTGGAGTTCGCCCACCATTCGTTGGTGAAGAGCTTCCACTAGTGGATCGGGCAAAAAGGTCGAGAGAGACCTTGGCTTTCACTTGTGAAAACTTGCCTAACGGTGAGTAGGAGCTTGCTCCGAACATCGGGAAACACACGGTTGTCTCTTGTCTCCATCCCTTTAAATTTCCGCACCTTTACTTTCACGCATATCTTGTGTTTGATCAACTGCCTAGCTAGAACTTCGCTCGTATTCACTTCCGCTAACTAGCATCATAGGCTCAACCAATTACTTGAGTCACTAATTTGACTAACCACTAGCGCAATCAAAGTCAGAATTAAAAATTGAAAAAGCCGATTCACCCCCCTCTCGGCCTGAGATCCCTTCAAGTGGGTAAAAAAACAACCGAGTAGTTTGAGCGTTTCCTCTAGGTTCGTGAGACCACAAATATATGTGAGATTGGTATATACAAGTCAATAAAACCATCCGGGAATTGAAAAATATGATTAAGTATTTATGGACACTTACAGTGCAAAACATCGGAGGAGAGACCGGTTGAGCTCCTCTAGACGGTACATGTAACATGAGTCACTGACGTTAATGCCATGGTATTGTTCCTCGTGATCGAAATGCTTGGCCTTCAACTTAGCCATGATTTTATTGGCGGGTAAGTTTGATATCCTCATGTATGTGTCATAAAGGGCACGACACTCGTGACCTATCTCGGTCAATGAGGCTTCCGAAGAAAATGGCTTTCCCATAATGAACTTTTTGTCTGGTGTTGGCCATAGAACTATAGTTATGGGAGTAGGAGGATCAGTGCACGACTCTACTATGGAATTTTGATCTTTTAAATGTCGTTTGGTTTTCACCTCCACCAGGGACACAACCGAATCTTTTTGATTTTCTGAGGTCATCCAGCCGGCCTTCTGCGATGTCAAATACTTATGTGGTGAGAACACAACACTACAATTATCGATTGTCTCTGATCTGGTGACCTTAGGCTGACTCTCTTTTTTTGAGGGTGGTGGCTCCATGCGTTTGGCGGTGTTGAGCTGTTTAAGAATCACTAGGTTTTTTAAAATGATTTCTTTTTTGTGCCACTGGAAACGAATGGATGATATCTATACTACGTGGATTTCATCATTTGCGGGATTCACCGAGGGATGTTCTTTGCGTTGTCGATATTTTATAGGGAGCGACTACTGCTGGGACGTTCGACGTGGTGGCCTCGTGTCAAACCCTCCCCCCACTTCAGCCTTGTTCTTTGAGCTAGTATTCTCCCGCCAAGTACGACCGCAAATTCTTTGTAGTTTAGATTTTTTTTTTTTGAAGTTGTAGTTTAGGAATTCATGTAGAAATGCATTTATATGATGTATTTAAATTATAATACATCTTATATGCTGTAATTAAATGACGCTATCTTTAATAAGAAAAGTTTCAGTCCAATCAAACAAGAACTCAAAGACGCAGCGGCCACCTGTCGCCCCTCAATTTTAACTTGCCTTGAGGGTCGACGATCCCATGCACTAGCCCCTGGATCAGTACGCTAGCGCGGAAGATCACATAGCCGATACAAGCAAGCATCGTTACATTAGAATTCCTAAATATTACACAACATATTGCGCCCTTAGGCGAGCTTAGTAGGGCGGATAACACACGCCTCAATATTACAAAACATTGTTCATAGTATTGCAGCTATCCCCAAAATATGTACCCAAAAGAATCACCTATCGGCTAAGTCCTGCCAACCGACTGGAGCAACCCCTAAGACTCTTCAAGTCCGCCATAGTCCTGCCCGTCGTCTTCATGGCACTCGTAAGGGTCATCCTCGATTCCCTCGGCTAAAGAAAGTAAGAAGGCGAGGTCAGCGTCATCCAAACGCTGGCTAGTTAACACTTCCCTTAATGCATATAGTGCTTAGAAGGCTTGTATTGGAGGAAAGGCTTATTTTATTTGCGTAAAGCCAGATTTGTAAGATTTTAGAAGCATCCTAACTAGTATCAACTAGAATTTGTCTTGTTTATATAAATCAGGGGTTTACCATCTTATTAATGCTCCCAAACCCAACTGATCACCCGACCATACCAACCAACCCACACGTTGACCAACTCTTAACCCAATACACAACCCAACTCAACCGATCACCAAACCAGCTTATTCGTTCCTCCTGACTTTCATCCGGTTGCCCCCAACCTTTCCTAGTTCCGCCATCATTCCAGGAGTTGGCAATCCTGTTGTGGACCACACATGCCATGGCATGCCCGCTTCAACCTAGGAGGTTGCTAGCCCTCACTAACCGACCGTCATCTTGGGGATGTGTGGCCTTTATCATCCTTGGTGATGACCAATGCCGGTCCCTATTGAGAATGGCCCCAGAGGGCCTCCGCAGAGTGCTCACAGCTGGCGATCCGAGACCCGTACTCCGCATGATGGCCACGCGCTATGTTGGAACCATCCCTCAGATGGCAGCGATCTCCCCGCTACGCGTGTTACTCCGCGCTCCTCCTAGGTAAGCTCTGGCTAAACCCAGCACTTAGACACCCTGTGCCTTAATCATTCATCAGGATGTCCTCTAGGGGCAACCCACCGATAATCTCTACTTCCACGGTCATCGACCACACCACACTTGGACTATCCCAACAAACCGATCGACCAGACCGACATCCCACATAACTTTACCCTTAAACACAATCAGCCCAGCATGTAACTAATAGCCCTAACTGTCATATGTAATGTAATATTTGAATGAAGTGAATGAATGACTGGTGAATATCGGTTCACCGTTCCGTGGCGATTAGCCAGAAGATTTATTTAAGCCTAAGCCAGTCTAAGCAAGTTTTACCCATTAGATAAGGTTGAAGTAATTACCAGACCAATCGTAGGCTAAAAAGAGTAATGACAATCAAGACAGTCATTAAGGCTAAACAGGTCAAAGGCAGGCATGTATAAATATCAAATGATTAACAACTAGGCAGTTTACTAAGCATGCATTTAGATACTAAAAAAATAGTTAACAGAAAACTGGGTAATGAATCATGATATTAGCGATGTTAATCCGCACTAGAGAAAGTCGCAGTCTCTCCCTTGTTCAGGTAGGTGTTCCTCCTCGACGTCCCCAAACCTTCCTTCAGGATCGTCTACGTCTAAACATACAATCAAACCAATAATTACTTACTAATGCAACAGAAATTATGATTCATGTACGACCTAGGCTTTACCCTCGGCATTAATGCCTAAGATCGATTAGCGAATCTAATTTTCGTATGATATGCTATGCATGACAGAGTGCATTAATAAATAATATTAACAGTATACAGTAGCCCACTATACCGCAAAATACAATTTCGAACGATAAGGTCGTAGTTGGGTGATTAGAGTTTCTAAATAAAAGAGTTAATCCTAAGTTATAATACCTTACTAACTTATTTTATAAAATCATCTTATTGATAAATTAATAAGGAAAGTGCTATTTTTTGTTGGTGTATAGAAATAAAATACTCCTATGACTATAATTAAGCGGAAATACTAATTTAAATATTCCAGATTTATTAAGGCATTTACCTAACCAATATATTTTCTAAAGGACATTTCGGGTCAAATTCATTAACTAATATGACCAACAAATACTCTAGAATTAATTTAACCCTTTTTATATAGGGGAAAATACTATTACAACTAACAGTGCAAATTCCCCTTTACAGTGGCTACTTTTTATATTTTTATAAAATCAGAAATGGCATCTAGTATTTATCTAATTTTTTCTAGAATTCTTGGGAGTCTCTAGCTATTTTAAATAAATCAAAAGTTAAATTTGTAATTAAATAAATGATTAAAACACTGAGAAAAGGTGAACGAAGCGGCCCAGCGGCGAGCCGGCGAACGAAGCAGCCTAGCGGCGAAATCGGCCCACGGCCCAACAACACGCACGCGCCCATGTAGGCCGGTGGGAACGTCGAAGGCGGTTTTTGGAAAGGCGCCAAGACGAGGCGAAGGCGCACGCGACTATGGCATCTCCACTAAACCAGACAGGTGGGGCCAGGGCCCACATGGCAGTGACTCCGGCCACGGTTTTATCGGAGGCGTGCGGTGGTTTTAAGCTGGCAGGTGGGACCCGCATGTCAGCGTCTCAGCCTTAAGCCCGCACGAATCTAGACGCCGATCCGACGACCCAGGGTCGTCGTCTACCTCTGGCTCGATGACGTGGTCGAAGGCGGCGGCGAGCGACACGGCGGCGCTACGGCCTAACTCTGGCCAAGTGCGTTGACACTTCAGCACCTATAGGCCCTAGGGGCTCTAACGACGCACGCGCCGAGGCCAGCGGTGGCCAGACGCGGCGGCGATGACCGAAGCTTCGCCGAAAAATCCATGTCGTGTTACGTACCTACAGGTTATGGCCCCGGACGACGAGCTAGAGGGGGTCACTGGGGTGCACACCACAGGCTCCGACGTGGACGAGAGGGCTTGGGGACGACTGGCGGCGACCGAAGCAGGGGCACCACGGACACGTCGACACCGGCCAAAATTCCTGAAATTGACCGATGGGAAACCTTAGCTAGGCTCTGAGGAAGATAGGGACACGAAGAATTGCTCGGCGGCTTACAGATTCGAAGGGAATTCTTCGGCGTTGATTTGGGAGGATTTGGGGCGAACGGGGAAAACCGGCGGGGTGGTTCATGGATTTATAGGTGCGAGGGGCGCTTCTGGCCCGAAGGCGCACGCGACGACGCGGGGAGGCGAAGGCGCAATGACGGACGGTGCGGTGTGCGGAGAGGGGTCGGCCTTGGTGCGGCGATGGGACGGTGCGGCGCATGATGGTGCGAGCAGCGCGCGGCGCGAGCCAGTGCAGGGCAGAGCAGGGGCAGCGTAGAGCGGCGACAGAGCAGGGATGGGTCCACCGAGCAGAGAGAGAATAAGAGGAGAGGAGAGAGAGATAGAGAGCGGTTGGGGCCCATGTGTCAGCTCGTGCAAAATTCAAACGAATTTTAGATTTCAAATTTTTGAATTAGCCCAAGAATTGGGATGTTACACCACCGCCGACTCGTCCGACAACAACATGAGCGCCTTTTAGTTTGTGAAAAAAAAAGTCATGCTCAAAATTTAGGGATGTTACATCTAGGTTCACACATCATTGAAACAATGGATGGCAAAAGAATTGAATAATTTTTCTGTGGCAAACAAGAAATTCAATTAAGAATTTTTGGTCGGTTTCTTCAGGAAATCTGCCATATTGACCCTTTCTGAAAGTGCGATTATCGCGATAATAGACATTATGAAAATGGCACCCTGAAGTATCAGGATGCAAACGGGCCGTGGGCTAAACTGGTGTGCCCGAGCTGTCCGTGGGTCCGTATATGGGCACTCACGGGTGTTCAAAAGTTTTTTTACGGCAGAAATGGCACCCGCAGCCGCTCGTGTTGCGTCTAATGTCGTTGCCTCCAGGCTCCAAGTCAAGATGAAAAACAGATGCAAAAGCAAAATAGCATGCTCTTGATAAATACTTTTGTCTGGTAGGAAGGTCACTGTAAATGCGCAAAAAAAAAACACTACCAGCTCGCAGTCGTCATTAGAAGCAAACTGCTGCTGCAGCAAAAAATTTTAGCAACAAACATTTGAGAACATGATAGAAGTGCATCCATAACAAATTGAAGTTTTCACAAATTGGGAACTGCCCAAATCGAAACGAATCGAAGCTGCACGAATTGGGAACTATGTAAATCCAAGAACAAAGATGAATCGGAAACTGCATAAATCAACGAGCTACATAAAGTGAATCAAAAAAATCGGATGAATGATAATGCGCGCACAAACAAGAAAGAACAACAATCGAAGCACACGAGCAGCTCACTAGATCGAAGTTCTCACTACACGAATCATGGGCCTCCTTCGTTCTTCCATCATCGTAGCCATGGTTTCGTGCAGGAAAGAGGTGATGGCCGCAGCGGCATGCCGGAGCTAGGGAGGTGTTTGGTCGTCATAGCATACCGGGGGGGAGGGTCAAGAAGGAGGCGGTCGCGGTGGCGGCATGCGAGGGCATAAAGGGAGAGGCGACATCAGGCAGGGTACTTTGGGGCAGCAGCAATGAAGGCATATAAGCGGCGGCACATGGGAATGCGAGGAGCGGTGTGCGGGAATTGTGAAGGGAAGGAGGTGCTCATGAGCCTTAACAACAAAAATTTTGGACTAACCGGGCTTAAATGGCGTTGATGGGATAACTGGGTTGTCCGTTAGTTTTATTGGCTGGAATACGGGAGCCCGTAAAGCAATTTTTCCGGGCTAAAATTTCTAGGCTCACGGGCTGCCCGCGGCCGTTTGCACCCCTACTGAAGTACGTCCTCAGCAGGCCTCCAATTTCTCTTAACCATTACAGGCGTGCACCAGTAGCATCCTCATATTCTGGTCAGGTATCAGCTCATGTTTGGCGTTTGCTGGCTGGCTTGCTAGGCTAGCTGCTCCTCTCCTCAACATCAAGTCGATCAGCAGTACAGTATTGAATTCCTGTTCCTGGTGGCTGAAAACGGGCGATGAATGGCAATATACAACGGCATTGTGACGAGGACATCACTGACGAGCTTGCTGTCCCTGAGGAGCTTACTGATGGAGTAGGAAAGCGTCAAGACGGCATGAATCCTCATGCCATGCCATTCAAGCGTTCATTAACGAAAGTTCAGCAAGTTAGTTACAAGGTTAAAGAAATCCCCGACCACCGGGCTCAAGTCGAGAGGACGTCGAACTCGCTGCCAAGTCCGGTTCGAACTTTCAGGACTAATACACCTTCAAACGGACACCCGAATCACATACAACGTCCAAATAAGACAAATAAGGACTCTACGGAAAGCTTACGAGATAAGCTTTCCAACGGATCTAACCACGCCCTCAAATTCAATCCGAATCAACGAGAATCGCAAAAACAAGCTAACGGACAAAAACTTTCCGGCGCTACATCGCCGTATTTTTGGACCCAAAGCCCGTGTACCCCTAGAGTTAGGGTTGAGCACGTGTGGACACCTGTTTGGGCGACCCTCCTCTGGCCACCGCCCTATAAAAGTTCCATGCTGTGCTTCGTCTTAGTTGGTTTTTTTTAGTTGATTTCGTCACGGTTGTGTGATATTTCGTCTTGATCTTCTTGTGTCGGCTAGACCAACAGAACCAAGTTTCTGAACCCCATTATTCTTAATATATATTCGCAATTGAGATTGCTTATCTTATGTTCTTACTCGTTCTTCGGTTGCTTGCAGGAACCGTCCTTTGTGGACAGGTCAATCGTGCCTCTGGTTCAGTCGATAACACGCGTCGTGGTGGTTTAGCGATCGCCGTGATTTCTAGTTCCTTGCGGGGTTAGAAACCGGATCGATTAGGTCTCCGTGACACCTACCGAATTATCCTTACCGTCTCTCGCCAGAAGATCGTGACCCGCGTCCGCGCCCATCACATTGAATTAATTAAGCTCCAGGGAATGACTACCACATCATTAATAGTACATTTTTGTTAGGGAGCTACCCCCTCGCGCCACGTGGCTCCATCCCTGCGCAGCGCGCTCGGAGAAGCTTAGCGCTGCGCCCTCCGCAAGGAGCACGTCACCCCAATTTTTTCAGACCGTCCGATCAGCTTTGTGCAGTCCATGATCTGCCCTGCCCTGTCGTTTTTGCGAAAAGGCCCCCATGCTTTCCTAAATTAGCCCGCTGGCCATCCCTCTCGCCTCTCTCAACCCTAGCCGCCGCCCCCCGCCCGAATCGATCCCCGCCCGATGGCTCTCCCCAACAGAGCTCTCTCTCCTCATCGGTCTCTCCACGCCCGCCTTGCCGCCGCCCCACGGCGCCGATTGCCCCGCCCGCCGCCTCCAACTCGCCAGTGCACACCTCGGCCACGATGGGCGCCGTGCGGTGGCCGGATTCGCGACGGCGACCCCACCTCCGGTGACCTCTCTCAACCCTAGCCGCCGCGTAGTGGTGGACGGATTCGGCGACGACGGCCCCACCTCCGGTGACCTCTCTCAACCCTAGCCGCGACTTCAGGCGCAGCCTCGGCCCGATTCCCCCGCTCTCCCCAACAAAGCTCTCTCCCTCTATCGGTCTCTCCACGCCCTGCCCCGCCGCCTCCCCCACGGCGCTAATTGACCTGCCCCGCCGCCTCCAATTCCGCCGTGCACACGCTCGGCGACAATGGCCGCTGTGGCGGTCGGATTCGGCGGCAGGGTGATATGTGAGGCTGTGCATGTGATGGCCTTAGTGCTAGATTTCTAATTAGTTCTAACGGGCAACGACTCCAGGCCACAACGTACCTAGATTGCAAAGCTCAACATTACACCAATTTAATTTCTAATACTAATTTCAGCCCTTACGATATGTCTTTATCATTTTTCATGTAGAATTTTAGTTCTAGGTTAAAGGTTCCGATATCACCTTGCTATTATATTTAAATCAATGCGACTGCATATAGTTATTTGTATTTATATATGTCACCATTGTTAGGAAGGTGCTGTGGACATGCTGACCAAAAACTTTACCGGATAGGAAGAGTGTACGAAGCCAGCGACCGTGAAAATTATAATTGGTGTAACTTGATCTATCCGTTTGGAATTAAGGTACTTTTGTAGCCCGAAGTTTTTTATCGTGTGCATACAGTAGGTGATGGTAGTTCAGATCATGTAATCATTTATTTAGATATCATTCATAATAGTTTGATAATGGGTTCTCTGCTCTAAAGTAACTATATGTATTCATATTAACTATGGAAGTAGCCTTTTTTCCATAGATTCTCTAAATTCTTTCCTCAATACACATTCCTGAATGGTGAATGGTCTCAACCTTGCAGGATGATGTGGGAGTGGACATTGGTATATTTATGCTGCTTAAAGAGATTTACGGAGAATTTGGCAATCTCTGAAAAGAAATAGTGTGATGAATCTCTTCTCTTTTACAAAGCTAAACAACAGGTAATGAAATACCATATAAAGGTTTAGATTGGACTCTCAATACTGAATCATATAAAATTTGAGGAGTTTTACCTATACGGACTACATATCTATACTAAGCTAATTTTTGCATGTAATAGAGTACTGCGCTTAGTTCATAGTTCATATTTCGAGACATGCTCCTATTTAGAGCAATATTACAAATTATGGTTTAGCTATCAGTCTACGAATTCTTTTGTTTTGGTAGAGCAAATTTCGAGATGTAATTCTTTCTTGCAATATTACAAATTATGGTTTAGCTGTCAGTCTACACCATGTTAAGCTCAGTAGTTTGCAATAATGATAATTTGCAACTCCAGAGATGAAATCAAAACCTCAGTACACGGTGCTTCAATTGGCAAATCATTCAATCCTTTTTTTGCCCATGTTGACTAGCAAACTGTGTAGTTCGACTCCACGCTTTTGATAATAAAATGATGCAATTTGGACATGTTAGCATAGCCCTTTATTTTTTTGGTTTATTATCATGGTCCAAGTTATGCAAGCTTAACATAGTTAAGTTTTCCAACTTCATGCTCCTGACAATACGGCTATTATATAGTTTTCCAATGCAACTTGGATTGTAAAAGGGCATAATGCTGAGAAATTTATTATATTTTTAGCATTACGTGTTCCTTGGTGCAAGAAAGTGCCTCACACCAGTTATCCTCAAACACATATTGAGTGGTCAGTGTTGCCTACCTATCTCTCTGAAGTGTTGGCTTCCACTACCGCTGGGTTGCAAATGTGACACTTAATTATTTGTCATTTCTTCAATACCACCTAATGTACCAGGTATATATAGTCTCATATAATACTTCATAGAGCGAGATATGAACTTATAATTTGGTCCTGATGATTACACTATTTTTGGTCATATAATGCTTGATGATACGTTGTAATTTTTTGCAATGCAAATTCGGTATCGACGGGCCATAGGCCCTTTTACCCAACTAGTGTACTTGATAGAGTACGGGCTAGGTGCAGGCGACTGGTCCTCGAGATAGACAGCAGGCATGATATCGATGGACCATTAGACACACCACATGAACCCAGTTAATTAGCGCTCACAAAAGTCCAGGCTTAAAGGCCAGTTTGTGGCCCATACGTGCCGAATCAGCTGGACAATATATTTTAAATTACATGGTCTATAGTGTTAGCAAGCCAGTCTATCTATCTATCTATCTATCTATCTACGCTTTTGCCTGCGGGTAGTCGTCTGCCATTCGCCGCGGTCTCACCGACAGCTGAGCCCGTGGGAGACGCGCACAGGGCAAGCGACTGCCATGCAGTCATTCCCATCTATCTATCTAGAGAATGATAAATTGGAGCCATCACGTTAATCCTCAAACACTATAGTGAGTCCTGCTCATCTCGATCCAGTGCTGCCTTGTAGCTATCCTTGACCGCACATTATGACTCCCATGTATCAGAGAATCTTGATGCACTGATAGGCGTGTTGTGTAGCAGCCATAAACTTTGTAAGAGCACTGACAGGCAATCATAGCTTTTGTGGTTTCTTACTTTATTTTTGTTTACGTTAGGATACATCAATTATTGATAGGCTTTAATTAACTTACTCCCGGTACCACAAACAACGCCAGTACACCACATCATTGCTGCCATTTTTATAAGTTCCTACCCTATACATCTGTTTGTCGGTGTGTGTGCTTACTAATCGACATGGGTAATGCCGTAATGTACGTACTTTCCAATAAGCAATCCAGGTACTGATCCATTAGCAAACAATAATAGTTTGTGAAAAACTCTGGTTTTCGGTCTTTAGTTTACTCTAATATCCACTCTTATTAAAGTAGTAGATAGAAAAGGCTTTCCCTCCAAAATTATAATACTCAGCAAATATAGCCACTTATTGCTAAAAGAAAAAATCACCATAGCCCCCTAAACCTGCAGTGCCTCATAAACCTGCATCTACTTTGTTGGCACTTTAAACTTTCATCATTTGCATAATTGCCCTTGAGGCATTTAGGCTCCAGCTAAAAGTTGATGTGAATGCTCATTTGATGTTAAACGCTGAGGTGGTTGTTAAATGCTGACATAGGTAACCACCTAAGCGTCCACCTATGCGATTAAGGACAATTTCATCATCTTCTTCCCATGTCATCCATTCTCTCTTCTCTCTTAATCTTTCTCCCTCTTCTCTTTCTTCCCATGGCCGGTGACTCTAGAGGCTCCCCTCCTCCATGGTGGGCAGTCAAGCCCCTCCTTCTACATGGTCAGCGGTCGCATGCCTTCCTCCTCCTCCTTCATGGTCGGTGCCCGAGCCCCTTCTCCTACATGGCTGGCAGAACCCGAGCCCAAGCCCCTCTCCTCCATACAGGGTGGGCCCGAGCCCTTAGCCTTTATTGCCCACAACAACTCGAGAGTCCTCTTCTCCTCTCCGACGACACCCAAAACCCTCCTCCATATGCAGTGCACAAGATTCTCTCCTCCATAGGCACCCAAAACTCACTAGTAAAGAAAAGCATTCATGGACATTGTTTTTAGTTATTTGAGACGGTTTCTAAGTGACTTTTCGACCTCTTGAACATCAAGTGCAATGCCTCTAGACAAACTTGTTCTTTGATGCCCTAGATGGTCATGTCCGACCGTCCAGTGGGCGCGATCGCCAAGTGCATTGCCTCTGGAAAAACTCATCCAGTGCCCTAGATAGTCATGTCAGATTGTACGATGAGTCAGGACACTCTCTATAACCTCTCTAGAACAAGCGGTATGACACCCTAGATGGTCACGCCGGACGATTTGGCGGCAACAAACATAACACAAAAATGCCTCAAAATCTATCCTACGATACGACAGACTAAACATAGGACACCACTCAAGTTCAAGTGAAACAAAAACACAAAGCCATAGAAAGTCTAAATAAACCAAACTCAAAGACTGGGTCCATTCTAAACCATCCTCGACATGTCGTAGAGGAACATTGCTTGTTTTATTATTATTGCCAAAACTCTGCAAATTCACAAAGAGCATCTAGAGGTCTTTACACCTTACAACATCTGGGCCATAAGAGTATGGAGTTGTGCAATCGAATAATGTACATGGTAGACATATGGTCGATCTATTCTGTGCTTTTGAATTTGATGCATGAGATTTTACATCGCTCCCCTCCCTTTGCAAACAAACCCACGAGAGCTAAGCCTGCAAGCAAACCAGGGTCATGTTATATTCGTATTGCTTCGATATATGTTGAACTAAAAATCGAGTCTAGGCTCGCGCTGATTGCAAACCACGGGCTATAGGGCAAACCTAGAAGCTGCAACAATGTTTTGCATCCCCAAACAAGGCTCCCCAGCCCTGCTTTTCAAGCTGGACCTCGCTAAGGCCTTCGACTCTGTATCTTGGACATACATGCTCGATAATCTCAGGGCCCGTGGCTTCAGTAACCGTTGGCGTGACTGGATCGTCCTATCCTTAGCCACCTCCTCCTCCAGGGTTCTCCTCAACAGCCACCCCACTGAGTCCATCCAGCATCGTCGCGGCTTGCGACAGGGTGACTCGCTCTCCCCCTTCTTGTTCAACCTAGCCATTGAGCCCTTGGTCTATCTGCTCAGCAAGGCTACCACCTTCGGAGTGCTCAAACCGCTGAGCGGCCCGCTTCGTAATGCCCACATCTCCTTGTTCGCTGACGATGCGGCCATCTTCCTCCACCCATCCGCCGACAATGTCTCCGCCCTGGCTGAGATTCTCCAGGCTTTTGGAAACATCACGGGCCTCCGTACCAACTTCTCCAAAAGCCAAGTGGTCCCAATTCGGTGCTCTGCCCTCCACCTTGCTCCCATCCTGCAAGCCTTCCCGGCCCAACAAACCACATTCCCCATCAGCTACCTGGGGATGCCGCTTTCTATTCGCAAACTGCGCCATATTCACTTCCAACCTCTTATCGATAAGGTGGCCTCCAGGCTAGCCGGCTGGCGGGGACCATTCATGTCCAAGGGAGGCCGACTAACACTCCTCAAAGCCGTGCTAACTGCACTTCCCACTTTCGTGCTATCGGTCCTCAAACCCCCCAACTCGGTCATCAAGAAGATCGATGCTCTCCGAAGGGGCTGGCTTTGGAACGGTTCAGACAATCATAGCAGGGCTGGCAGGATCGGTTGGAGCGTGGTTTGTTCACCCACTTCCCTAGGCGGCCTTGGCGTCCTTGATCTCCACCGTTTCTCCAGAGCCTTAAGACTTAGGTGGCTCGCTTTGCCGGCAAAGCAACCTTTGCCCGCTGGGCCCCGCCACCGCGCGCTCGACCCACGACATCGAAGCCCGAGCTGGCTCTGCCGTCATCCTTGGAAACGGCGCTTCCGCCTCCTTCTGGAACGACCACTGGCTCTCCGGTTTCGCCCCACGATTGCTCGCACCTGGCCTCTTCAAGGCCTCCTCCAGGAAAAATAGATCTGTGCTTGAAGCGACCTCCAATTTCACTTGGATCAACGATCTGAGGCGTAACCTAACTCCTGAGCTGATCCCTGAGCTCGTTCTGCTCCTCCAGCGTGTGGCTACCTTGCAGCTTAACCCAGCCGAACCCGATCACTTTCCTTGGCGGTTCACCACCAACCAGGTTTTCTCAGTGCGGTCGGCCTACCTGCTTCAATTCTCGGGACGGGTGCAACGACCGGCCCTGCATCAATCGTGGAAGTTGTGGGCACCTTCCAAGTGCAAATTCTTCCTCTGGACGCTACTTCACGGCCGAGTTTTCACTGCAGATGCCCTGCTACGTCGTCAGCTGCCGAACGACTACTTCTGCCCTCTCTGCAGGAGGAACCTTGAGACACCAGAGCACCTTTTCCTTCAGTGCACCTTTTCCCAGCAGGTCTGGTCCAGACTGGTTGCGTTGCTAAACACTTCGCGTCTACACCCTCCGAGTTGGCTTCACGCGAACAGCTTAACCGATTGGTGGTCCTCAGACATACTCCAGGACGGGTCGGCTCCCCGAAGCGTGCTCTCCGTCTCCGCCGTCTTACTTTGGAGCATATGGCTCGAGCGAAACAACCGGATTTTTCGGACCACCGACAGCGCCGTCGTTGTTTTTTTCAATCAGCTTTTGGACACCCTGCGCCTTTGGGAGGCTGCAGGCGCGCCTTTTGTAATTAGCTAGAGCTACTTCTCGGCCTACGGGGGGAGGGGCCGTTTTTCTCCCCCCACCCTGTAATTTCCTTTCTACTTTTGAATACACGGCAGTCCTCCTGCCTTGCTTCAAAAAAAAAAACAAGGCTCCAAAACACGTATAAATTAACAATCAAACAACAATGCATGCATTTTATTGGTCTAGCTCGGATATAATCAGAGACAATCGATCAAATAGTGCAGAAGCGACAACGCGAGGCTCCCGTTGCCATGCTTTTTCTCCGCTCAATGGTGCCGCCCATTCCTCCCAGCTGGTTGTTGTTGACGCGGGGGCCGTCCAACGGGTGTCGGGCGTGCTTAAGCCTGCTAATGGGTTTGGAGTAATCGGGTTGAATGGGGTGGGTTACTGTCTTGGTTGGTATTGGATGGGTTAAAACGGGTCTGAGAGGATCACGGATGGGGTCGGGTCGGGTTTTAAGGGAAAGCGGGTTGGAACGGGTTTGTTTTTTTTTTGTTGAAATGGGTTTTAACCCGGTGGAGCCGGTGGATTTGACCCCGTTCCCCTTCCCACAGCCACACTGAGACCGCGATGGGAGGAGCTGCCAGCTTGGAGGCGCTAGGGTTAGCGTCCTCGCCTGCCACCGGAGGAGCCACTAGCCCTGAGGGGGAGAAGCTAAAGGAGTAGCAGTCGGACGCTGGAGAGGAGCCGCCGGCCTGGACGTGGAGCAGCCGAAGGAGGAGCCGTTGGAGGAGGAGCCGCCGGTGGAGTATATTTATGCCATGCATTTGAGCGTTGTTTATATTGGCAGTTACGTAGTAAGCCAGTGATATGACATCTGGGGTTAATATATACACAAAGGTGTTACTATGACATCTGGGGTTGTTTTGCTCACTATTTTGTTCTGTTTTTAGGTTTTACAGTGTCCTTTAGTAAGATAAGCTTAGAAAGAGCACACACATTGTTGTAATCATGTCCTCAAACATGTTGGAGACTTCGGTTACTGGAGATTCCACTGAGGAGCTTTCACTAGTAACACCACATAGCCGTAAGATATCAAAAGCTTGGGAGTACTTTGAAGAGAATTTGGTTGTAGAGGATGGGGTCCGAAAGGTTGTATGTAAGTATTGTCATTTAAGGTTAATATGCAATATTGGGTCTGGAACAAACAATCTAAGAACTCATATAGCCTACTCTTGCCCATCAATCGGAGACGCCGATGGAAAGAGGTTTAAACAATGAAAAAGCAGCCACCCCAAGGTTCCTTTGTGTTTGAACCCGAGATAGACTGCGAGCTACAAGCTAAGTTCTACATTAATGCAAAAATCCCTTTTCAGAAATTTGAGGATCCGTACTTCAAGGACTGGATAGCATCAATGTAGCCGACTTTTAAAGTTTTAGGTCGACAAACTATTAGAAGTGATTGCTTTAAGTTGTACGAGAAAATGAAGAATGAATTGAGTTCAGAACTGCAAAGCCTTGAGTCTCATATTTGTCTTAACTCTGACCTTTGGACATCTGTTCAAAACTTGGGTTACATGTGTGTGATTGCTCACTTCGTTGATGCCAACTTTAAACTTTAAAAGAAAATCATTTCATTCAAAGATGTGAGGTATCCACATACAGTAATAACAACCATTGAAGAGGCGAAGTGTCTTGTAGACTGAAGAATAAAGGGCAAACTCTTCACTTTAACCCTTGACAATGCTAGCAATAACAATTATGCATGTAAATTGTTGAAAGAAGACCAAGAGCACGACCTGGTGTTTGGTGGTGAACACTTTCAAATCAAATGTTGTGCACATGTGCTGAATCTTATAGTTCAAGAAGGAATGAGTCAAATTCATGTGGTGGTCGACAAAATACGCCACTTAATTAGGCACATCGATTCGTCGCCCTCGAGGATTCAAGCCTTCAATGAGATTGTGGCTAGATTTGGGCTTCCTACAAAGTCCGGTTTTATATTGGATGTGCCTAATCGATGGAACTCCACGTTCCAAATGATTGGACAAGCTCTACAATACAAAGGTGCACTCAACAGATGTGCATTGGAGAAATTGGAGCCTTGTCCAGATGAGGAAGATTGGGAAAATGTTGAGGCGATTTTAGTCTTTCTCAAAGCATTTGAAGAAGCGACAAGAGCAGTGTCAGCCGATAGGAAACCGACTTCACATATCTTTATGCATATTGTGCTATGCATTAGCCATGCATTCAGTGACCAAAATTGGCAAATCAATGACTCATTAAAGGAGTTGGCTAGTGCTATGCACAAAAAGTTTTTGAAGTATTGGGACAATAATTACAATATATCTCTTGTAATTGACACTATACTAGATCCATCAAAAAAATTGGATTACCTAGATTTCTTCTATGAGAAAATCTGTCTAAATTTGGATGAAGTTGACAGCAAAGTGGATTTAGCCAAGGACTGGATGAAGAGGTATTTCCAAGAATATGAGAATGTAGTGAAGAGAAGCACAGAGCACTCAGTGCCACGTACTATTGATGCTAGGCAGATTGGTTCTCCTATTCTTGGAAAAATACAACCCGAAGAAGAGTTTGCTCGGTACAGATCGCATAGGAGAGGAAGGCGTAAGCCTAAGTCTGAGCTAGACATTTATTTAGAGGATGAGTTTGAGAGAAGCAAGGACTTCGAAATCTTGTTGTGGTGGAAGCGGCATGCTGAAAAGTATCATATATTATCAAGAATGGCTAGGGATTTCCTTGCAATCCCGCTTTCTACGGTGTCATCCGAGTCGGCCTTTAGTTGCGGCGAAAGAATTCTTGGGGATAGTCGCAGCTCGTTATCCTGTGAAATGGTTGAAGCCTTGGTTTGTGGAAAGGATTGGTTGACTAAGATTGCTATTATTGAAGGTATGGTATTGCTATAAAAATGTTTTACAGCTATTGCTATAAAAATGTATTTCAGATTGTTCTATTACTAACTTAGTACTGTTTTTTGCAGATGACAATGAGGCATGATCAAAATCATGACATTGCAATGCGCAACTCAAAATAATGAAGGTACCAAAATTTTTTGCAATGTAAACTTAATCTATGCCAATTCCCATTGTCATTGTTATTTGCATTACATATCATTTGAATTGGTAGCCATATCTGATTAGTTCTCTTTTGAAATTTTGAAGTATTTAAGCATCAAAACCTGGTCTGTAAGTATTGAAGAATTTTTCTTGAATGTTGCTTTGTCCACTGTTTTTTAATTTTCCCCCCTTTGACCTATCAACTTGAAACGAGCGGGATTGTATAGAATGTATAAATGAGAAAATCCTGAGTTCCAATTTCTGTTTGTGATCACCTACTTTTATAATTACCAACATGGTAAATCACTAGCAAAAGTATATTCAAACAAACATGGTATAACTGCACACATGACTGCAATCACTCTAAAAGATTCGTCCACAAAAATAAAGATTTGTTAAGTTGCTATAACTTTAGTGTGTTGCATATTCAGGAAGCTAACAGGGGAAAACAGAGTGCAAAATAAATATTGACAGGGAAGATTAAGAGAATAAATGAGATTATGATAATCTTCCATGGTTTGACTTTATTAGAAAATATCTCATTTGAACATAACAGGAAATGCATTTTCAGTGTTATAGCGCTAAACATTTTCAGGTCAGTCGAAAACCATGAGCTTTTCTTTCTCTTAGGCAGTAGAGCTTGGCAACAGAGAGAGACTCATAGCATTTTTTGAAGTAGTTCAACAAACTTGTCTAGTAGGATCAATTGTCAAACCAACCGCTGGGGAAACTCCTGGTCATGCTTCAGAGGTACAGACCTTTCTCTATTGATTTGTTCTTATATAGTTCTAGTTATCTTTAGTTAAAATAGTAGCAGTTTATTTGTGTATTTATTCCTAACTGAAATGACTTATGTACATGCTACTCTGTTATCTTAACTATATTTTATTAGTGGGCGCTTGATGTCGATTAAAATGAAAAACAACAGCTTACCTTCATAACTCTTCTTATTATTGTTGTTTCAGATCTTGCACGTTATCAACTAACAATAGGAACTCATTCAATGCAGGAACCACGATGTTCCCAAATTCAAGGTTGTGACTTGTGCATAGTTTAGCAAGCTGTGTTGATTGATCGCCCGAGTTACTTCTAGCCAAAGTATCATGAATAATTGATAACTGCTCACAAATTGTAGTCTACTCATATAAATATCTCCACAGGATGTTCTTGTTATTTTCACGAAAATAATGGCTTCCTAACTTCACTTTTCATGATACCATTCTTATGAAAAGCTATTTTGTCACGACTTTGATGTCTGATCTTGAATTACCTTGCCTCCATTGACGTCATTCTGAGTAGTTTCATTGAGATGGATGCCATCATCCACTAGCGCACATAGAAAGCATAATATCTGAGAAAGGATTAGCTGCTGCTAAGAAGGAACGGGGTGAAATGGGTTGGCCTAATGGGGTGAAATGGGTTCAACCCAAATCTGTTGAATGGTTTGGGTTGGAATGATTGCCAGGCGCACGTGGGTTGGGCTGGGTTGATTTGGAAAAGTCTAATTCTGGAAGGGTTGGGATGGGCAGTTCCATGTACATTCATTGGGTTGGGGTGGGTGCGGGGTGGGTTTGAACCCATTCCCACCCCTAGGCGTGCTCCCATCCGACGCACAGCGCTGACCGTTGGATCTCCATCCAACGGCTAGCGTTAGATTTTGAGAACAATTTTGTTATTTTTGTTTCGCCACATAACAAAATTCAAAAAAAATTTGCGCAAAGAATCCCGTTCCTCGACATATTGCGGTAGGCATGACACTACATATTTTTGCGATTTCATGGTTTCTTTGTACTGAAAATCTTCTCCACGTAATTTCTTACTGCCATTTTCTCCAAGTAATATTGCTTCTTGATCTTGGGGAAAGGTATCACAAAATATTCAGATCTACCTTCCTCTCAATGTTCTTGGTATGGTGTTGCCTTTTCTCTGCTTAGGTCTACTCGTTGATTGCCGAATTCTTTGCTAGTAGCTGCCAAAGAGAGATCCCAGCCATGTGTAGTTTGTGCGATCTACTCTAACTCTAATTGCCCACATTGCCGCCAAGAAGAGATCCCAGGCTCCCAGCTATGTGTAGCTAATGCAATTTTGCACTAATTCCATTCCCCTAACCAATCAAAAAAAAAAAATCATTCATTTATTCTACCCAAATAAGGAACAAAGAGTATTACTGATCTAATGACATAGTGGTAGTCGGGATGGAACCGCTTCTCAAGCTAAAAATACCCGAAAGTCTCCTCACTTCATTTAGACCCTTTTAAATTTACGATTTGATTTGATTCTATCCGATTGAGACAAAAAAAATTGTTATTTTTGCACAGATCATTAATTGTAACATTCTGAAATAATTTTAGGGTTTGATCGAGTGTTTTTCACGGATCTTAAAATTATTTTAAAATATTTTTTCATATTTTTAAAACTATTTTTAGAGGTTGTTAACTTTTAACTCAACTAATTTAAACCGAACGTCAAATAAAAAAGAGTCCTCCGTCATTGGCCACGGCCCATAAGCTGCGGTACTTCCCAAGCTCACTCGCACTACTAATCAACACTATTCACACCACTCGGATCGGGCAAATTCTCAACAGCCAAAGCCGTCGAGACAGATACGGTAACCATCGAGAAAACGTGCCTGCACTGCTTCACCGCCAGGGACCACCTTTCTCGACGGCTTGGAACCTTCGAGACAGACTGACAAGGGCACGGTAGGCCTTGATCCCGCCTTGTCTCGACGGCCTATAGCTGTCGAGATAGCCACTATCTGTCAGGTGCTGGCTGACACTATCTCGACGGCTCGTTATCCTTAGCAATCGAGAAATAACTGTCACGACGGTTTGCGTTGACTACCGTCGTCAATTATTGCCTGTCTCGACGGCCTTTTGTTATGCCGTCAAGACTGACATATATATCGACGGCTCATACAGCACACCTCTTTCGGTGGTCAACAGAGCTTATTTAGTTTTTAAAATATTTTAAAAAACTCTTTGGTGCTTCGTAATGGCTAATATTGTTTACGGCATGAAAATTTACCACCGTTAAAATTCGTATGCTCAAATTATGTACGCAAAAGGAGTTACATATATAAGGGGTTATATCGGGCAGAGTATTAGTTAGCGTTCTATATAGTTTTATGACGGGTGACAAGGATAATATAATTTTTACGTTTTCACCATTTAATAGGAACACCATTGTACATAGATCATTGCATCGGAATGTAACAAAATATTCCATTTTAAAAAAATTTATATACAATTTATTAGTTTTAAATATATACATACATTATATGTAACATTTTTTATAAATAAAAAATATTTTAAAAATTAGTATGCAACATGATAACATCTTGTACCATTATATATTTTTCCAAAAAAATTGAGACTGTTTCATATAACGTTTTTTAAGTTATGTACATTTTTAACTAAATTGGTAAATAAATATTTCTGCAAATTATGAAATATTTTTAAAAAGTGAAAAAACTATGGGCCAGCCCACCAGTAGAGCAGATGAAATATTATCGACGGCCAACACCCGGCCGCCGAGATTATGGCACGAACAACTACCACTGATGGGCCGGCCTATACACTATTCTCGACGGCTTGGTCTTAGCCGTCGAGAAAGATATTTCCCGCCTTTGCAAAAATCGGAAAAAATGCGCACGCGCGGGTCTGGACAACCTTATCTCGACGGCTTTGTGTTGACCGTCGATACTAACGTCATATAACGCGGCCTACACGCGGCCGTCGAGAGTACGTTACTTTTATCGACGGCATTATTGTGGCCGTCGAGACTAGTTTTGGCAGTCGAGATTTTGCGCGATTCCTGTAGTGTCACCGCCCTTTAACTATTCATACATTCTTCTAAAAAAACTATTCATACATTGCTATCTATGCCTAAATATGGAAAAAATAGCACTTACGTGTCGTACTATGCGTTCATGATTATTTTCACTGTGGTTTGTTTTAATTATTTTTCTCCACTGCTTCCACCATATTCGTACTATGGGCTTGTTTGGATGGGAGCGCGCCGGAGCTGCCTGGCCCAGACAGCGCTCCCAGGCGTCCGATTTCGGTCGCCTGGGGCTAAGATCGCTGCCTGGCCGGCCAGCTGCCTGGCAGGGCACCAACCAAACTAGCCCTATATATCCGCACGGCTCGCGCGAGGCTTGTTGTAGACTGGGCTGGCTGTCCCCTTCCGCTCAATCAACTCTCCTTGAATTTGTGCATGTTGTGGAGTGGAGTACGTAAAAAAACAGCTCGGCTACTGTAAGTACATGGACAGCTGTAAGCACGAACTTACGCTCTTGCAAAAACAAAAAAATGTAGGTAATTTTTAAGCCGTTTCATCAAGATCCGACCGCCCACATCATCCCCCATCTCTAGCAATCTATTTGTGACCACCGGTGCCTTCATCATCTCATAGCTCTATCATTGGCTTGCAGGAGATCATTGGCTAGCTGATTTTACAGGACAGATCAGCAAGATGAACAACCGCCACCTAGTGTATAAGTATATATATGGTATTACGTACGATTACAAAAATACAACAAAGCGTTGATTAAAATCCATAACTCTAACGGACATGAAGATAGGCGGAGCTGGCCGCAACCGTACGTATACTACGTGAACACGCAGTTGCATGCATAGATACATATATGCATGCATCATGGGTGAATAGATCAGAAGGACAGCTTCCGGGGCTTCACCGCGGCGAGCAGCGGCTGGTCCATCACCACCGTGAACTCCACCTTGTCCTTGAAGTCGATCGACGGCCGCGACGGGTGCACGCGCCACTCGAACGCCTGCACCATCCGCGCCACCATCAGCGCGATGTGCGTCGTCCCCATGGCCAGCCCGGGGCAGATCCGCCTCCCGGCCCCGAACGGGATCATCCGGATGCCAGCCGACCCCGTCATGTCCGCCGTCTCGCTGCCGGCGAGGAACCGGTCCGGGTCGAACTCCGCCGGCCGGTTCCACAGCTTGGGGTCCTCGGAGATGCCCGGGAAGAAGATGTCCAGGTTCGCGTCGGCGGGCACGTCGTAGCCGGCGAGCTTGCTCCCCGGCTGCACGGCGGCGTGGGTGAGCGAGAAGTACGTGGGCGGGTGCTTCCGGAGGAGCTCCTTCACGAAGGCCTGCAGGTACGGCATGCCGTCGGTGTCCTTGTCCTCCACCGGCCGCGCGTCGCCGACCACCTGCATGATCTCCTGGTGGATGCGGGACTGGATGGACGGGTTGTCGACGACCCGCGCCATGGCCCATTCGATGGCGGTGGCCGTGGTGTCGGTGCCGCCGTTGATCAGCTCGCTGCAGAGGCTGACAAGATCGCCGTCGGTGAGCTCGGCGTCGCGCCCCTCCACGCTGAGGTCGAGCAGGGAGTCAAGGTATGAGAACGGCGCGGCGACGTTGGGCTCCGACGCCGGCGAGCGCTGCTGCCGCTGCATGTCGCGGAGGATGGCGCGGCGGCGGTTGATGAGGGGGAGGAGCGTGTCCATCTGCTCGCCGCGGACGGCGAGCGCGTGGCGGTGCTGCCGCCAGAAGAAGGGCCGGAGGCACGGCAGGTAGTCGTACATGCGGACGCCGGTGGCGAGCAGCACGCGCTTCATGACGGCGTCGATGCGCACGATGTGCGCCTCCTCGAGGTCGAGCAACCCGAAGGTCATCTCGAGCAGGATGCAGAACACCGCGAAGCGCGCGTTGCCGAGCACCCACACGGACGCGCCGTCGGGCGAGGCCGCGGCCTCGGCGCGCATCCGGGCCACGAACCGGTCCATGGCGCGCCGCCTCGCCGGCCGGAACTCCCGGAGCCGCGACGCGCTCAGCATCCCGGACACCATGTTACGGCGCAGCGACCGCCACTCGGTCCCGTACACGGCCGAGTTGACGGTGAACTTGTTGCTGGAGAAGATGTTCCGCGTCGCGTTCTCGGCGGGGCGGCTCGCGAACTCCCGTCCCTTCTCCACGAGCGCCTCGTGCGCGAGCTCCGCGCTGCTGATGACCACGAGCGTGCGCACCCCCATCCGCAGCGTCAGGATCGGCCCGTACTCTCGCCTCAGGTCGCGGATGTAGTGGATGAACAGCTTCCCGGAGAAGGCCACCTGGAAAAGGTTCCCAACGAGAGGCCACCCCGGCGGGCCGGGCGGGAGCCTCAGGCCTCTGTACCTCCTGCTGTACCTCGCGGCGGCGGCGACGACGATCAGGGCGGCGGTGGCCACGGCGGCCGTGAAGGCGAGGCTGGCCAGGGAGGCTGGCACCTGCGGCGGCGGCATTGCCATCGCGCCGGCGTGAAGGGTGGTCATGGCCCGCGTCGCTTGTTGCACGGACATGGGCCGCGCGATCAATGCAAGCACTTGGGCGAGATGCCGAGGCGTGTGGGGATGATGAGCATCGGGTTAGTTGGAGTCTTGCAATATAATCGGAGGCGGAGGGAGGCGGAGGGGGTGGTCAGCGGATCGGAGTAACTTGGAGCTGGAAAAAGTGGTTGAGGCATTCAATTGCCAGGCCGCCGGCGAGGCGAGGCCCAGCCGCTGCCGACCTCTCGCTCCATTTGCTCGGTGCAATGGGCTGCGGGGTCCCCATGCTTCCCGATAAGCTGCTACCTCGAGTGTAGAACTGTACATGTACGCAAGTGTCAGCCCTGAGCCTGGGTCACTGACTCATCAGTGCACAAAAAAATTAAATACTCCCCATGCAGTCCTTCTCCTTCCCCTTGCAGCATCCATGCGCTTCCAAACAGCTGTCCTTGTGGCCAGCCCAGTGCCAGCCACAGCACCGCACAGTCTGCACTGCACCAAACGAAATGGCGACTGCAACTCGATCGGTTGGCAGCGAGGAGGCGCCGGTTCCCACTTCCCAGTACCGGGAAAGACTCGCGGCCGGCCGCAATTACTCCTTTCTATCATGGGCAAATCGGCCGCGTGAAGCTGCCACGGCAATCTGGCAGCAAAGCGGTAGCTCTGGCCGGGCAGTAAAGATGGCACTTTTTGGCCTGGCAGGGCACAGGCAGTCAAGCAAGCAAGTTGATGGGATGAGTCCGTGCTGCACGCTCCTGGGGTGCTGCTGTCCTCGCTCTACGGACCACAGTTCGTGCAGCAGTGCAGATTAGTCCAGCGCATCTAGAAGCGCATATATAGATCGGTGTAACCACTAGGGGATGGGTCGCGTGATTTTTTTATCCTCTGCCGTTAGGTATAAAGGTAGAGGATAAACAGTGTTTATGCAGTTTACTTCTGAACAGTGCCAAAACAGTGATAATGAACAGTGCCATCGAACAGTGATTTGCTGTAGTGCTTGTACAGTTTTTACCTGTTCGCTACAGTACCCCTCTGCCTTTTATATTCCAACGGCAGAGGATTTGGATATGGGTCGCGCGGTGCCGCGCCAGCAGCGAGCGGTAACGGCCCTATTTGATTTGCGGGTCCTGTCAAGTTCAGTTGATCCAAAACTTGAAAGTTTTTTAAAAAATACAGAAAAACTAAAAAAATAGGGAGTGGCTGCAGGGCAGTCGCATATCCAGACCGGCCGTCAGCGGCTGCAGCGAGGGGGTTAGGCGTCTGCAGCCGAGCAAAAGCAAAAAAACATTTTTCAATTTTTTCAATAAAATCATACAGAGCTTTGAAAAAAGTATTACAAAATGATACATTAAATAGTACTCCCTCCATTTCAAAATATAAGGCATATTTTGACTGCAAAAAAGTTTTTTAAGACGGATTTTGACTGTTAGATTCGTCTATTATATATTATGAATTGTTGCAATATAATATTGTATCAAAAGCACTTTGAAATATGAACAATTTGTTACACTAGCTGTCGGTGTATTCGACACCGGGGTGTGCTCCCGTGTTACCGCTAGGTGGGACCAAAGTCCAATTAGGAAGCGTACCATACTTGGAAACACCGGGCCCAAACAGATCAATGTCTGGTTTCAAACAAAGTGAAGTTCAAGACGTGTGATCAAGACATGTGGCGTCCGGTGTGCAGGCGGGCGACTAGGCCCCAGGCGCTGGGCAGCCAAGACACATGGCGTCCGACGCGTAGGCGGGAGATCAGGCCACAGGCGTCGGGCGACCAGGTTACGTGGCGCTTGGCGAGCAGACGCTGGGCGAGCGCGCTGGGGCAGCAAGGGGTACGCGGACCCCACTGTCAAGGATACAGGCCGAAGGTACAAGGAAGCTTCCTTGCTAAGAATTTTTTTGAGATACACCGAATCTGGAGAATTCAATGCGACGGAACCATTCTAACATAGTGGATGGGGCTCTGACAGTATGAGTGCCCCCGCCCCACTAGTGAGGTTAGCTACGCTGTGGCCGTTTCCGTAGCCGTCCCGTTCGCGTCTACTACGGTGTGACAAAAGAGCACTCGGGGCAGGTGGGCTGCTCTGTTCTATTCAAGTTGTCCCGTTGTCAGAAGCAGGATCAGGAGCGATGGCAGCGAGGACTAGCACAGGAGGAATGATGGCTACAATAGTAGGATCATTTAATGCGCACTTTGTAGCACGTTGTAACCCACGCCAGCCCGGTATATAAAGGCTGAGGGGTGCGTCTGTAAAGGGGTTACCGGATGGATCCTGAGATCGGACCCTTCAGAGACTAGCCAGTTCATACATTGTAAGAAGTTTGAGCGGAATTAGGGCTGTTACCCGATCAGGGGACCTGAACCTGGGTAAACTTGAGCGTTTGTTCTCGTGTTCTCGCACCGCAGAGAGAGAGGAGAGGAGTGAGCCGGCTACGCACACCCCCACTGCCGAACAACCGGATTAGGTACCGAAAAACTTGTCAGCTGAAACACTCCGACATTAACAATGCATATTATTTGATTTATTTATAGTCAAAATTTACTAAGTTTTACTTTTCTTCATTCAAAATATCCCTTATATTTTAAAACGGACGGAGTATGCATAAAAATGATAAATTTTGACTCAACCGAACAAAATCAAACCAAACCGCGAACCGAAAAGACCTATATTAATCCAGCGGTCTGTAACGCCACAACAATATATATAGATCGGTGTACCTCTATGCACAGTCATTTTTCGTCAAATTGCATCACTGCCAAGTGCCAACACTAGTTGTACCCTCGTACTTGCGTTCCCTACCGATTTGATTTGTCAAGGGAGGTTTTCCTTCGTTAACTATTGATACATGTATCATTGTCCTGTCTTATTTACTTATTTGCTTCTTGTTCGCAGAATGCTCGATTGCCTTTTGTTGTCTGACTTGCCTCGGTACAAATACTGATCAAATCATGTACCGGCAGTCAATAAACTTGCTGGATCCGGATGCCACCGAGAGGCCGGCATAGTTGAGAGTTGGGACACACCCGTTGAAGAAAAACTAAGCCCATTAGAGGTCCACAGTGTTTATCGAGATGGTCAAGGCTGTGAGCTTATGACACAACCACTCTCCTTCCCACTCCCACTATTAGAGCATCCAAGAGGCCTTTAAATTTCCTCTATCACTACGAAGAATCGCTACATGATGGTCGCTACAAGCAAATTCCTATCACATGCATCAAATTCCCTCCTTCTTCTTTTGAAAAATTTTGAAATAGAGGGGCATTTGGGGGGTGAGATGGGGATGCTCTTATCATATCTATATTATAATCCAACCCATGGGTTCCAAGTTCCAACCTAACCCAAAAGCAGGTGGAGCTAACGCCCTATGTAGTACCTACATTTACTTACATGCATGATTCAGCTACAGAGTTGATACGAGCATGTACGACAATCCTCCTTAGCAGTTTATAAGCTATCTCTAAGTAATACCATGTCAATTAATCGATGAGGTGAAAGAGATAGCATGCATACATATTTGAATTGTCTCTTAAGCAAGAGTCGACTGTACTCGAGAATTAAGAAACTTTGTGTATGAGCAAATTACCTATAAAATATGCAGTCATCTCTACCATTGTATGATATCTCTAATGTTGTTTCTAGCTGACATGACAATAGTTAGACACAGCTGCTATCTCAACCATTGTGCATGCTCTTAGCACACACTAATTAATCTTATAGGCTCATAGCTAATCTCTAACGGCCAACCTAGTCACATGTACGCTGTAACTGATCCATGCATGGCTAGATGATCAAAATGCAAACTAACACATATGTACACACACCGACACTCACATATCACGTATTCACATATACAATTATTCTCAACAATAAGATTAAACATTAATATATACAACTCACATTACCTTTATATCCTCCTTGACGAGTGCGACCTTCCTCTTTCCTCCCCTCCCTAGCAGAGCATTGCCTCCTTCCTCCTCTTTTGGTTGGGTGTCACCTCCCTCCCCTCCAAATTCTACCCTACGCATAGCTACACGAAGATGTAGAGGCCTTGTCACCAGGCACGATGTCTTTGGCCTCGCAATTGAGCTCCCTACCCTCTCTTCTAGATCCGGTGCTCAGCGACTCTATTCTCTATTTTTGGGTAGTGATGGGAACACTACGCGGTGGCGCGTGCATTGTCACAATGGATGGAGAATGGGGCAGATGACTTTAATTACACACGAGCAAACAGTGGCAGCTACGTGTAGGCACCTTCGAGAGGCAGGCTCTGCCCGCCGTGGTGTCCTGGTGTTCGTCGGCGGTTTGCTTGCTAGCTCTTCCCTTCCTGGATTCATCGTCGGATTTGGGGATCCCTTCGCCAGTCTAGGGCACTCTGCTTCGCCAGGTACCCACTCCGGTACCTTGAGAGGGAAAAAATGGAGATTGAATCCAACGCAGAAAGTTCTCATGCTCAACACATAAAATCCCAATTAAAATCTAATTAAGGCCCATCACATAGAAGATCGTAGTACTCCCTGACATAAACAAAACGACAGAGCGATTCAACCCTAATAGGATACTGATGATTCATCAAAACTTCACCTTTGAACAACCAGGTCACTCCTCGTATGATTATTTTTTATAAGGCGTATTTTAATAGGTGTTTTGATCGTTCACCACTCTCAAAGAATGATCATTGACTATTTATCATTCATGTGTCATTGATATGTGTGTCCTGGTCCGCATGTCATTGACAGGAAGAGTGAAAAATAATCGATGGTCATCTTTTCAAGTGTCAAATAATCAATTATTTCAATTTTAATTTTAAATAGAAAAAATCCATTGTACATAACTGAACTATCAACAAAGTCCACTTGACCCTCCAAACTATAAAATGGTCCATTTCACATATCTCAACTATCAAAACCAGAACAAACATCAACATGTAGTGGTTTTAAAGGTGGTTTTGCTAATTTCTAATTTAAATAAAACAATTTTACAACCTCAACTTTTTAATAAAATTCAAAATAAGTCCAATAGACCTCCTAAACATCAAAGAAAATCATAAACAAATGGATATTTTTCAACAATTTTTTTAATATTCTTTTACAGTTTTAAGGTTCATTCATATTTTTAAAAATTAATTCAGAAGCGGATCAAATTGCGGTATCCTTTTTATCGTTTCCGGTACAATGGAGTTATTTAGATTATAAATGGTAAAACCACCTTTAAAACTAGCATATGTTGATTTTTGTTCCTGCTTTCATAGTTGAGATATGTGAAATATATTATTTTATAGTTTGGGGGTAAAGTGGACTTCGTCGATATATAGTTCAGGTATGTAAATGGACTTATTCCTTTTAAATAAATCAAATTGTGTAAGCTTTGATCAACAATTAACCAAATTATATGCACTTTTATAGTTTGGGGGTAAAGTGGACTTCGTCGATATATAGTTCAGGTATGTAAATGGACTTATTCCTTTTAAATAAATCAAATTATGTAAGCTTTGATCAACAATTAACCAAATTATATGCACTTTTCGCGTACAAAAGACAAGCGACTAAGATTTCATTTTAAATTGCTTTTTATATAATTATTTTATAAAAATGACAATATAAAATAAGGCAATTAATAATTAAGACATATCTTCAAATATTTTCTCAAATCAAAATATGCGCTATAGAAATAAAAGGAAACGCTTTACATTTTGTGCCGATTCCGAAGGGACGCCACACCCAAATAGGGATGGCAATCGGGTCGGGTACCTCCGGGTCTAGCTATCGTGGACCCGGACCCGAGCCACGAACAGTGTACCCAGACCCGAACCCGAAGTCATTCTCGGGTCTAAACCTATACCAGACTACCCAGACCCGAACGGGTACCCGTCGGGTCCAACCTATACACGTCGCCGCGGCCACCTAGGCGCGCGCCGCCGGCCACCGCGCCATGCTCCCGCATCCCGCGCGCTGCCTCCCGTACGCGCCACCACGGTCGCCTCCTGCACTCGCCGCCTCCTTCACGCGCAGGCGCGACCGCCTCCTGCACGCGCTGTCGCGGACCCGGCATCTCATACCCATGGGTCCAGGATTAGACCCAGACCCGGATCCATCGGGTCAGGTACCCGTGGGTACCTGGACCCATGGATATGTTTACCATCCCTACACCCAAAACTAGCGCAGCCCGCACAGCGTTGCTCACCTTTTCCTTCCTATCCACTTTCCTGCTTCAAACATTGACCAAGCGTTGCCTGATCAAGAGATAAGAGGGTGTTGCTCCCAGAGCCCGAAGGGCAGCGGGCTGGCCACCACCCGAGATGGCGTCGTGGCAAGCTAGAGGTGCTGCGGCTCTCTCCCACGCCCTCTCCATCCTCCTCCTCCTCCTCCTCCTGCTCCTACTCCTCTCTCGACATCTCTTCCCATTTACCATATCTTTTTCTTGCGAGAGGCTATGAAAAACCTCATCTGATAAGTTTGGCATCCAGATCCAATGAGCATAGCGTGAGGGCTCGTCAATTTTTAAAAGGAAGAGGGCTAGAAGAAGGTGGTTCCCCCATTTTTGACATGAAACTTTGAGATTGTACTAATGAAAATTGGGATTTTGTCTTTTGAAACTTGACTTTTTGTCAGTCAAAACTTCTTATTTGCATTTGGATGATTTTTTCACAACGATGGAACACAAGGTTTCATCTATTAAACCTTTTTTGGTCAAGTTTCATTTCTCATTCTTCAAGTTTCAACAGCAGGTTAGCTATTCAAGTTTCATTGTAGGTTAGCCGAGTACGTTTCATTGGTCCTTTTCAAGTTTCATCGGTATATTATCAAGTTTCATTGTAGGTTAGCCAAGTACGTTTCATTGGTCCTTTTCAAGTTTCATCGGTATATTATCAAGTTTCATCAATACATTCCCCATGATTCAACAGAAATTATTCAAGTTTTCACTATTATGCGCCCAAGTTTCATCAATATATTGTCAAGCTTCATTAGCAACCCTCGCAAGTTTTAACAAAAATTACTCATGTTTCATCCGTTTTGCCTATATTGTCATCTATATATTATCAAGTTTCATCAATAGTTTTTCTAAATTTCAGCAATGACATCAGATACCCGATTCCTAGCGCTTCCCAAAAATAAAGCGGAGCACATAATAGAAAGCAATTACATGTTAAATCATATATATGGGAAAAGATGTTACAAACAGTTGAACAGAAAATTATAATATACCCCAAAAGACTATATGAATCTTGCCAGTTCCTAAACTCAGAGTTGCGTAATACGGCATCCAGCCACGTGGCTAAGTCTGCTCTCGTAAGCCCTCCGCGGCAGAGGCACTTACCGCACACGGCACAACCACTTGGCAAAGCCTTCTCTCGTAAACCCTCATGGCGAGAGGCACTTTCCTTTTTCGGTTACCTTCGGAATCGCCTAACTTACGTTAACGAGCAGTTCCTGGAACGAGTCGATCAGGATACGGGTGTCGCTCTACCTCTCTACGCACATCCTTGAATTCGCAAACTCAGGTTTTCAAGCATCGTCCGTACCGGGGGCTAGGGCGTCGCTCTTTCTATTGTGCACCTGTTCGTGTTCGCCAACTCAGGTTCTCGAGCGGCTACACAACGGGGGCTGGGAGTTAGGCTAAGCGTTCTACCGGTTTTCTTAAAACTTTCTAGCGCTGTTCGCCTTGCTCTTGGTTTCCTATTCGTCCTTGTCTTTTGCTGCTTTTTTTGCAAGAAAAATCTATTCGGTCAGACTCTCGCTCTGATTCAGGCGCTACTCGTCGGTCTTGAGCTGTTCGGCCAGCTCCTTGACCCTTCCTTCCGCGATGCTAGTCCTCGCGGACAGCGCGCGAAGCTCCTCGGCCAGCTCCACGGAGGACTGCCTCTCCTTGGTCAGTTGGGACTTGAGCTGAATTTCGGCAACCCCGGTATGTTTTCAGTTTTTCAGTTCCTTTTCTTAGCGTTGGTTTTCCAAAACTCGTTGGTCTTTCGCTCCCGTAGCGCTCCCCGCGTGCGAACATGTCTTTTTATCTGGCGACAACCTGTACGGCTCCGGTTAACCGAAACGGTGCACCACCGATGGAGTTCTGCCCACCGTAAGCCGATTCTCATCGCAGCGGGCATGCCCACCGTAAGCCGATTCTCATTGCAACGGGCACTCCTGGCGCTGGTTCCGCACCCGCCGAGGCGACACCAACGCTGCACGGGTCCATGCCCGGATAAGATTTCGTCTCGCACGTTTTGCCTGCGGCTAAGGTCCCGATCGCCTTCCCTGGTTAGCGGTCTTAGCCACAGTGGGGCTGCACTTGCCCGCACACGTCTTTTTTATCCATGCTACGTCCTTCCTTGCACCGTAATCCTTCCTTGTTGGCTCGTTTCTTGTTTGTCTTCTGCAGGAAGTACAGGAACGGGGAACGTCAGACTCCGGTGATGGTCGCGGCGAGGTTCCAGACTTTCCCACCAAAACCGATGTCTGCATCCCTCTCTTCCTGGGTACGCTCCGCGCGTGCCCGGGGACTGATTCACTCCACCCGCGTATGATTTCTCACCTTTGCCCGGCACTGACCTTCACAGTTCGGCTAAGTCAAGGTATTGCGCCACCAACGGAGTCCTGCCCACAGTAAGCCGATTCTCATCGCAACGGGCATGCCCACCGTAAGCCGATTCTCATCGCAACGGGCACTCCAAGCGTCGGTTCTGCACTTGCCAAGACAACGCTAACACTGTCGCAAGGAATACATCATGGGTAAAGCGTTGATTTCACACGTTCTCTTGCGGCTCTGACTGCATCGGGTTGTGATTCGCCTCGCGCGGCGATTCTTCGCCCGAGCGCCAGATCCGTCCCCGCGACGAGCTCCGTGCTCGGGGGCTGGATCACCTCGCACCGGGCAGCTCTTCGCCCGGAGCGCGGGCTCCTACCGGGTACGTTTTCGCCTGGTCGCACTTTCTGGTTCCTTTAACGAGCTCCGTGCTCGGGGACTAGATCTCCTTACTTGGTTCCTTTGGCGAGCTCTACGCTCGGGGACTGGGTCATCTTCCCCCTCGTATGCATTGTCTGCTCCTGGCACACGATCTACGTCTGGGGGCACATCACCTTCGCTCCTGAGCGCGATATTCGCTCGAGAGCGTAATTTTTATTTCCTCGGGCAAAGAGGTGATTCCCCTATTTTTGTTCATGCTTTTCTGGGTATCTTCATACCTGGATGCAGCAACGCGAACCCATCTCTTGACTTGCTATGTTCATTCTCCCGGAAGATCTGATCTTACCGGATGCGGTGGTACGCTTTTCACTACCAAGAAGTCAATCCCTCCTTGGTGACGTTCAGCCTCAAGGAGATAATTCACTTCGCACCGGGCAGCTCTTCGTCCAGAGCGCGCGTCTGGTCCCCGCGACGAGCTTTGGCTTGGGGACTGGATTTTCGATTTCTGCATCGAAGGCTGAGTGCTCTGCTCGGACAGATGTTGCTTCCTGTTCGACGCAACAGAGTTGCTCGGCACTGATCAGGTTTGTCCGGTCCCGAACAAGTCCCGTTCGGTTGAACCATAACCTGTTCGGTCGCTTGTTGTTCGTCTTTGTAGCAGCAGCAAAATTTCCCTCTTTGTGACTTAGAGTCTCAAGAGAAAGATCCCACTCTAGTGAGTCCTTCCACTTGATTCTCGGGGGCTAGCTGTCGGGGATAAAATCACGGTCCATTGCCATGGCCCACTCCCTGACGGCCCATTCGAACAGCCTACCAGGGCCCAGCTCCCTGGAAGGTTCTATCAGGCCCATATGCGTCCTGCCGAACAACTTCTTGGTCGGCACGGTGCGTAACGGTCTAGGATTCCTGTTTGAGTCCGACTCGAATAAGAGTTCTGCACGGCTACGTGAAGACCCGGACGTGGTTTCCCGGATTGGAATAGAAGTCGTGATCCCCAAGACTTGGAGTATGCCTTATCTGCCTCGGGATATATTTGGCACGTCGAGTTCGCTACGTACTCGTGGTCAGCCCGGCCTGATATTCCCTTGATAGGTCGGTTTGCTCAACACTATATAAACAGGGCCCCTATGGCGTTTAGAGGGACCCCTGGCCAAGAGTCTTCGCATTGTCGCATATTTCTTCCTGCATACTCATAATCTCGCCGAGACTTGTTCGTCTCGCCGAGCCACCTCTTGTATTCATCCTTGATATATAAGAAAGGCTGGACGTAGGGCTATTATCTCTCTCGAGAGGCCTGAACCAGGATAAAAACCCCTGTCTCCCTGTTCGTTGTTGTTCGTTCTGTTCGGCGTGTCTCCTATCTCTCTCTTGAAGAACCTTAGTTCACTTGGGTCAATATCCCAATCGTCGACAAACTCGCTCCAGTTTTATAATACTTGTCGTTTTGGACATTAATACGGTATTCGAAATGCAACTTTGACCATCAATTACTAATGAAATATATTTATAAAATCCATAAAAATATGATATTGTGAAAGTATTTTTCAAGACAAATTTATATGCATGGTTTTTATGTACACAATCCAAATAGTTTAAAAAAATTATAGATAAAGTTTAAAAATTTGACTTAGACAAACCTAAAACGTCAAGTATTATGAAACCGGAGGGAGTAACAATATATGTCGTGACCCCGGTACTTGTACAGGGAATCCAACACCATGAGACGATACTAATCCCAGGTTAGTATCTCATGATGGACAAATAGGCGGAAATCATCGCGAATGTAAACATTAACTAGATAAAATAACATTTAAGGTATTAAAGGAGGCAACATTTGCCTTATTACAATACTGCAGGTGGCCCTGCTCAGTAGCACTAAATATTAAGAACGAAATAAACGACGATCAGAGTGACGACGAAGAATCGGCGATGACATCCAAGATTGACACGGACACCATAACTAACCTCGCACCTCGCTAGGATCCTCCTGATCCAGCTTGTAACCTGAATAACAAATATATCCGCGATAGGTATAGTGAGTACGCGGCTACCCAGCAAGCAATCCTTAACAATGAATGCAGGAGCAAGAGATGGATGGTTGTTTTGCCAAAATAGCACCTATCTACTCAAATGTTTGTTTAAGCATTAATTATTCTATTAACAAATGTGAACATTCTACTACACAAGATCCACAGCACTCTCTCGCCTACACTTGACCAAGGGTGATCAAGCGGCTAAACAGCACTCTCGCCCACACATAACCCCATATAGGCGGTCATGCGGCACAAAGCAGGCACTCGCTACCCACACATGACCAAGAGATGATCATGCGGCACAATGAAACAGGCACTCTCTGCCCACATATGCCCAAGAGACGGACATGCGGCACAACAGAATAGGCACTCTCTACCCACACATGTCCGGAGATGGACATACGGCACAACGATACAGGCACTCTCTGCCCACACTTGACCAAGGATGATCAAGCGGCTCTACGGGTACTCTCTACCCACACATGACCAGGGAACGGTCATGCGGCACAAATCCTACCACTTCGCCAACCCCACAAACACAATATTTTATTTGATCAATTTATCTTGAAAATCATCATGAAACCTTAGCTTCATAATGTACAATTTTATTAAAAGTGACTCATATTAATTACCCAAGCACATCTAAGCAACTATACAAAGGATAGGCTAGTAAATCACTAAGGGTTCGACAAATAAGGCTAGTACATATTAGTTGATGACTAATACGACTTTAGGATAGAAACTCACACACTAATCAGATTATGTATGCAATTAACAAATAAAGGTAAATAAGGATTTAGCAAACTAGGAAGCAATATGCATCTAGCTTGCCTTGGTAGAAGTCGGAGCTCTGCGGGTCTACGACAGTTCCCGGACAGCACTCCACACAACGGTCGTAGCGGGGACCTACGCGTAGAAGCAAATAGCAAAAGAACCAACTTCAATACAGAAAAATAGTTTAATAAAAATTATAAAATTATAGGGGTGGCGGCTGCGGGTTGGCCCTGCGATACGCGTCAGCAGCGCTGCCCTCGAGATCGCCGGCGGCGGCCATGGGAGCAGCAAACCTTCGGCGGACGATAACTTAGGCTAGGGATCTCGGTTTTGCGCGCTCTTGGCAATGTTGGATCCGTCTCGACGAGATCTAGGACGTCCTAGATGCTCACCGAAGCTTGGGTGTTGAAACTTGGCGGAATTTCTTCGGGAAGATTTGTGGAGGCTAGGGTTTTGCGGCTAGGGCTCCAACTTGAGGCTCCACGAGTTGTGAACAGTAAGGGGGTCTTGGGGGTTTATATAGTGCTGGGGAAGGGGTGGATTCGGCCAGGTTGGGTTGGAGGAGAATTAGAAAGTCTAAACCGACTCGGATTAGAATTCGGGACTTGCCGAATTAGGATCCCGACTTTCCAAGGGGGTTTGTGGCCGAAACTTGGTGAGCAGGTTATCTAGGGCTTCTAGAACACATCTCTATTTTTTAAGAATTTTCGGATTTGTATTCCTCATGATTTCATGCGAAATACCTCCTAATTTGGGCCTTTTCGGGCTTAATCCGACTTTTCGGTAAACCCAAAAATTAGGAAAAGGTGAGGAGTGCGCTTAGGGCCTAGGACACTTGTTTCCACGGCTTTATCCCAAATTCTAAGCAGGTCTTGAGCATAAAATAGCCCATCGGAAACATAAAATACTAGGTTTCGATGAATTTCGATAAGGATACCTAATGAAATTGAATGTACCTTATTTTTTATTTCCTTTAAAAACTTGGGACACCTAATAATTTTATTAGGATGTCACAATATAGATGTTAAAAAGTTAAACACCTACCTATTACAACTTCAACACATGCATATGGGACGGGGAAGAGACCAAACCACGAAGTGGTGGGGAGTGGTGGGGAGCCGCAGTGCATAAGTGAGGTCATGTCAATGGGGCATGCCAAGAAGCCATGGTGCACCAAGGGGTTATAGCATAGGGAATGTCATGCATAGGCGGCAGTGCAAAGGGCATGCTAATTGAGGGAAGGTGGATGAATTGAGGTAGTGGTACCGTGATAAACAAGCAATAGGTGAAACAGTTGGAGAGTGAGACTGTGAGGTAGGGAAGGGTAGCGTTTACTAATTCTTTCAGGTATCCATCGGTATAAATTGAGATCCACACCTAAAGCAGAATACCCATGGTATAAGATAGTACCTAGACAAGGGCCCACATGCAATTTTTTTTTGCTATCCGTAGAAGTAGGTCTTTGTTAGCTTGTGTTGAGTAGGATATGCATAAACACTAGAAAAAATATTATTTCTGTTTTAGGAAATTGAAAAACATAATATAACCCCTTTTGAACAAAATAGATAGAACGTATACTTACACCACCTATTCTATTGGTTACCGGCAAGAGAAAATACCTTGTATGCATTGGTTTGAATTGCAATGTTATTTGTACCATAGCAAAAAAAGTATCCTTACACCACATATACTATTGGTTACCGGCAAAAGAAAATACCTTGTATATCATTAGTTTAAATTGAAATGTCATTTGTGCCATCGCAAAATCAATATTACCTTCTGTTGAATTACACTTTGCTTATATAATCGTCTGTGCCACATTTCTCCCATTGTCTTGGATGTCCATTTTTTCCATGCGAGTTGACCAAAATTTGGTTAAAAAAAATGATGCTTTTAAATTACAAAGTTTGATTGGATTTAAAATTTGTTCAAATATGAAAAGTCGGCAAGATTCCAATGTTTTAAAATTTTAAAATTGGTGAGGTATCAAAAATTTCCAATTTATTCCAATTTCTAATTTTAAAAACTCGGTTAGGTTATCAATATTTTAAAATTCGACCAGATTTCAGTTTTTATGTTTTAGGTATCAAAATTTTGAACTCAACATTTTAAAAATCAGTCAGATTTCAAATTTTCAAATTTGATCTGATTTCAAAATTTCCAAATTTAAGAATTCATTCAGGTTTCAAATTTTATAATTTGTTCAGATTTGGAAATTTTGAATTAGGCCAGATTTCAAAATTTCTAATTTGGCAGATTTTAAAATTTATAATTTAGATGGATTTTAAATTTTCAAATTTGATAAGATATAAGCTTCTAAATTTGTTTTGAATTCTAATTTTTTAGGTGATGAGAATACCATGGGCCAAAGGGTCATTTTGTTGCCCTGGAACATGTTGACCGAAGATGATGGTGAATAACTACCCCTTCCAACCTTGATTATGAGGTTTTTTTTCACGATCTTTAGCTCAAAATGCAGAAGAAATAGCCCGTCAACCCAAACCACCGTCAAACACAAGAAATGGGCGTTTCTCTGGATACAATACATGGTGGCCTCGTGTTTTGCACAAGGGACCACAATTAGTCACCATATCAAGCCATGCATGCACTGCTACGTGGCAGGTAAGTTTATCTTTTTTATTTTTTGTTTGTATCTTTTTATTAGCATATCCAATTACCGAACCAATTCCAAAAAAGGATTACTGACATTTTTTCTTACAAAACTAGACCACATTTGATATATAAATTTTAAAATAATTAAATTTTAAAATATTTGTCTACTAAACACTCAACCAAACACTGTCTCTGCATCTGCACATCCCATATCCTACCAGCCTGACTAAGGCCCAATTCTTTTCAGCTTAACGGCTTTACAGCTTAACGACTTATCTACGTTTTAAAAACACATGTGCTTTGAGTTTTTTGAGTCCTTTTTTTTTTGCTATTTTGAAGGTGCGTTCTAATACTTTAAAAAGTAAGTCAAACGAAATGTATCTGAATCTCGAGACTATCTCGAGAAGCTCTCGAAGTTCAGTCATTTCAACCGTTCAACCGTTAGATCAGCTCAAAACAACAGGGCCTAAGTCGGACAGATCAGCCTTATGAGAGAAGGCAACCAAACAGCCTATTTACCGTTCCGGACCTGGCGGCCGGCGCTTTGACCCTGCGATCACTCAAGCAGCACCTCGATTTGGATGTCAGGCTTTGGGCCCAATGTACGCGCAGCATGTTGGCATAATAAATTTAGATCCTGCAATGACGTGCAATCTTCTTCCTGTGTCTAACAAATTAAATTATTTTTCTTCGCGTAAGAGGCTTTTTCTCATTTGCCGATAGATAAAATTTGGTCAACAATGATATGGAGGACGATAAGAAATGATTGCAATGATATATAAATAGCACACGACTTGAAAATTTAGGGAGCAACTTCTTGCCAGACAACTGAAAATCGTTTAGTTTTCAGTCGATGCACCAGTCGTCCAATTTTTTTCCCCACCCAATGTATCTTCAGCCCCTGTCCTCCCCTGTCCTCCCGCTCTGCATCAAACAAGTCATGACACATTTCCATTAACGGCAGTACAAATTGTTGTTAACTCCTACAAAAGTTCAGCGTCTGTCCCCGCGGGGTGGACAACAAACAAAAAAGCCCATGAGATGCGTTACTGCCATTATAATGGGGGATTGATTGATTGAGATGGATTTGAGCATAAGCAAGGTTGCAACATACACAAACAATTAGGAGCAAACGGTATCTTTTACATATGTGTAAAGATATATTTATATGTTTTGTATTGATGTAATATGTATGTAATAGAAATATAAAAATTGAAAATGCTGATACAAACTAGCATTCTATGTATACATCATGGTCAGGTGATACTTCCATAAACATTGTAGGCTAGACGATGTTTCCAACAAAAATAAAATCAACCTCACGATGATATTTTTTTACATGTGTGTAAAGCTAGATTTACATGTTCAGTATTGAGGTAATATGTATATAATCGAGGCATAGAATATAGAAGAAACTGTCGACCGAGAAAAAACAAAAAATTAGATGTCTAGAAGAGAGCAATTTCGAAAAAAATATGGACAATGAATGGCGAAAGATGTGTTATACCGTCGCTATTCCAGCTACATTCTTTTTAAGAAGCAAGGATCTTGGAATTGAAAAGAGAAATTTTAAGAATTCTATTTTTTTAAAGCCAGTCCAATAGGCCTGGAAATAGTCAGTTCGAGGCTTAGAGGTAGGGGTGAAAACGGGTAGGGTACGGGTCTGGTAGGAGTGTTTCCGTACCCTACCCTATTTATTTTTCTCCGGGTACGGGTACGGATACGGGTAGTTAAAAACCGGGTAGGGTACGGGTACGGATACGGGTATTTACGGACAGGTAGAAAATGGTTTTCGGGTATAATACGAACGGGTACAATACGGACATCGGATACTTAGCGGGTAGTACGTGAATTACCTATAATAAAAAAATGATAAAATTTTTCATCTTACATAGATAGTTACACACAATAATTTAACACATAGGGACCAATACATTTGAAATACATCTTTCTCATAGGGTGAAATACATTTGAAACTTCTCTTGTGCTTACATAGAAACACCAATGAGTTATTGGGTTATAGACATCTCATTTACCAATAGCCAGCCAAGCATGTGCTTACATAGAAGCCAAAAGATCCAAACACGGTAATTTGATTGCACGTGCTCTATTCAAAACTACCAGATGGAGGAGAGCATCCTGATTTAGTTTGCTCATCCTGATTCGATGAGACATGTTGGAGTTTTGACAATGGACATCTAGGGATCAACGTCCAATACTAATATGATAAAATTGAATCTACAGAGCACAGAGTAATTAGAATGTATAGTTTCTACTGCATACTACAATTTTTTCACAGTTAAAAACACAAATGAGTGAAGGAAGAATGCAACACAGACAACTAATTGTGGCGTGGTGGCGGCGGACCTCGGCGCGGGGAGGCTCAGCGCGGGGAGGCTCAGCGCGGGGAGGCGGCGGACCTCAGCGTGGGGAGGCTCGGCGCGGGGAGGCGCTGTGGCGGCGGCGAACCTCGGCGTGGGCGGGGACGGCGCCGGAGGGGAGACGCGGATGGCGGTGGCGGACGGCACCGGCTGGGAGCCGCGGACGGCGCTGGCGCCGGCGGGGAGGCGCGGATGGCGGCGGCGGACGGCGCGGATGGCGGCGGCCGGAAGGGATTTGGAGAGGCAGGCTTGAGGAGTGGGGTGAAGTAAAAGTGGGCTGGCCGGCTAGCTAATAGTAATGGGCTACTGTCTATGGGCTTTTGGGAGGCCGGGTACCCGTTTTTTAAAATTAACCCGGGTACCCGTACCGGACCCGATAGATCGGGTATTTGTCCGGGTATCGCCCGAACTGTATCTGATCCGTATCCGAACCTCTACTATCCGGGTACTACCCGTACCCGTACCTGACAGTCGATTACCCGTACCCGAACCTGAATTTTCCGGGAAAAAAAGCAGCGGATCGGATACGGGTCGGGTATTACCCGACCCGTTTTCACCCCTACTTAGAGGACACAGGCGTTGGAGTGTTGGACCATGTTTCATGTAAATTATCTGCTCGGGTTTATTTTATTGAAGGGTCTCCCTATTTTTTTTTCTTTTTACAATGGCAGCCGGCAGGAAGAAAGCAGCGTGGCTGGCGGAGGGCAGCAGCCAGCAGGTGATGCTGTCATGCGCGTTTCTTTATACCGATAGTGTCGTCAGAATTGTACGACGTGTTACGACGAGCGACCCATTTTTGCAGCAAGAGCTGATCGGCGATATATAAGTTGTATCCTTACAAAATGAGCTATCAACGTCTCTGATTGATATGGATGCGTGCAGCTACCTCACGAAAGTGACAACAATTGTGCGGCACCCAGAGAGAGTGTTTCGACCCTTATCTCCACTGGCTTTGACAAATACATAATGTTTTTTTCAATGAAATTTTCTTGTCTATTGCTATTAACAATCAGCAGTTCCTTAGCGCAAACATTGTGTTCTTGAGCTAGTTCAGTTTCTTCGTGTCTGCATAGACTGCAATTCACCATGTCTTTGTTTCTGAGACAAAGGAAAATATGCTACTCTTAGCATCAAATGTTGATAGTAACGGACAAAATGAAGGGGCAAGCCATTTCATGGAAAAGGTTCATCCTTTGGTGTATTTAGAACAGTAGAACACAACGACAGTCATGTATCAATCAGAACGGCGACGCAGCAAACCAATTCACCAAAATGGAAAACAAGTCGTTCTATTTGTCAGTTTAACTTTTCTTTTGTACACCTACAATTCACCGCTTCACGCAATCACACTCCTGTGATGATGCATCGGATCAATCAGCAACCAACAGCGGCGTGTCGATCCTTAAATTCCAAGCACGCCAAACAAGAAGAAACGACGACGACGTGGAAAAGAATGGGAAATATCTCACGGCTTGTACGGATTTAAGTGATCTTGGAAGAGTTCCTGAATCCCTGAAGCAGCAGGCAGAAACCATGACCTGACGGCGGCACGCCGCCGCCTCCCGGCTTCTGCCGCTGCCCGCGCGCCGGCGGCTTCTCGTGTTCTTGCTCGTCGTTGCTGCTGCTGCCGCCGCCGCCACCGCCGTCGTCCATCCACACGCTTGTCTCCAACGCGCCCCGCGCCTGGAACGTGAACACGGCGCAGGAGGAGGAGACGGAGGGCTCAGCGGCGTGGAAGAGCCAACCGTGCAAGTCCCACGTCATGTCCACCGGCGCGCCGCCGTCGAGAAGGAGGGTGTGGCTGCCGCGGAAGTTCCACCGCAACCGCCGCACCTGCACCACCTTGCGGCCGTCCACGCTGACCCACGCCTCCGCGTCACCGTCCAGCCCGACACCGATGTCGTGCTCGGCGCCGGACTCCAGGAACCGCGCCTTCGTGGACCAGCACCCGCACCGGACGAACCGCTCCCGCCGCCGCGCCATGCGGGACTCGGCGATCGGTATCCCGCCGTGCAGCCGCTCCACGTAGCCCCGGCTCATGTCGCCCAGCAGGAGGACGAACTCGGCGTCGGCGACGACGGCGACGTAGAACGCGGAGACGGGCTCGGGCCCCTCACCGTACCGCGCGCTGGCGTAGTCCCAGAACACGCCCACCACGCAGCTGCCGGCCGTGAACGTGCCGCTCCCCTTCTTCTTGTACAGGTGCCGCGGCGCGGTGACGGCGGCAGCGGCGGCGTCGTGGACCGTGACGGAGAGCGCGGGCCCGTCGGCCGACCACGACCACGTCACGTCGACGAGCAGGTCCTTCCCGGACCCCGCGAGCCGCGAGCGGTACACGCTCGTCACCGCGCTGACCATAGCCACCCTCCCTCCGCCGCCGCCGCCGCCACCGCCGCCGCCCGCCGCGGGCCCCGCCGCCGCATTGCCGCCTCCGGAGCAGGCGACGTCGGAGATCCGCACGGCGTGCTCGCTGAAGCACGACACCAGGTCCTTCATGCCACTTCCTGCCCGGACGGCCCCGGCCTCCGGAGCAATTCTTTGGCCGCCTAGCACTACCGCGATGGCTTTGGCGACAGCAACGGCACCGGCATTATGCTGATGGCGATGGGCATTTAGACCTCACAAGACTCAAGAGCAAGAGAGACGGGAAAGCAAGCAAGGCAGGCAATGGTTCGGTAATCGCAGGAGAAAGGTATCTCTTAATTGGGAAGCCTGGCAGGCAATAGGCTGGGGCATAGAAGGTAGGTATAAAATCTCTCCATCTCTCTTGCACCGAATACTAGTAGTATTCCTGTTCCCTGGTACGCTTTAGTTCTGTGCAGCAGTGGAGCATAAATTCCATTGGCTCATCCAAAGCAGATGGATCCTGCATGTTTGCGCCATGATTTTGTTTTTGGTTCCCAAGGGCCAAGGGTGATCGAACCCCCAAGCATGGAGGGGGAAAAACGCCTCTTTTTTCCCTTCACTGCTTTCATAAATGCGCACTGAAACTTCCCAAAACGAAACGGCCGGCACCCACCTGTAGCTGTAGCGCGTCGGAAGGAGGAGGAGGCTATCCACCACCGAGAGCATGGGCAGATCACGTCCGTCGCGCACGCGGCAGAACTGTGAGAGAAGAGCGACGCGTGCGATTGAAGTCCGAGGATGTTCCATGTGACAGGCTGACAGCCAGGGGGCGGCGGCTGCATGTAACGCGCGCATGTTTGAGTAAATTCAGGTGGCCCTTGTAGAGTTTTTTGAGGGAAGTAACCTTTTAGACTGTCTTCAACAGGCTCCTCTAAAACACCCTCTACCCAAAATATAGAGAATAGATTCATCCATATGTGCTCCAACAGCATTACTTATTGCATTTCCTAAAATAGAGATTTTCTCTCCATTCCCTTATATATAAGGGTTATCTTTCCTTCTCATATACAATTCTCCATATCCTTCGCGGTTGAGTCCAAAAAGAGAAAGAATCCTTTTCCCTCATTTCATAACTATTACAAGTATCAATTAATTGAGCGTTTGGATTCTTAGAGTTATCGTGTCATTAAGATTCAATAACTTTCTCATTCTACTCTTTGAATAAGAATCATTTTTCTTCCTTTTCCTCAAGTTATGCTATTGAAAATTCGTTCCTCTAGCAGCAAGAAAAAATACTAGATTCACATTTCGAACAGGGGACGCTGTTGGAGATGGGAGAAATATATAAAGAGATTTTTTTAAAGAAAGCCTATAAGGCTATAGGGGATCAAATTTAGGATTCGAGCCTAAGGGTAGTGTAAGTTGAGAAGGAGTTTTAGAGAGGTGGATAGAGGGGACGCTAATAGTATTTTAGAGGGGAGATATAGAGGGCTAATTGGAGTTGCTCTAAGTTGCGATAGACATTAGAGGTAGCTTGTGGTGGTGCTTCAACGGGGATGAGGAGGCTAAAACCATGTGAGATGATCAAAGGGGTGGCCATTTTAGCGTATTCGAATCAATTCGTTTGGTATTATATGGTGTTCCGTGTGTTTGAACGGCTAAGTCTGTCTCAACCATTTATTTTGATACGGGCTTTCCTTTCTATCATTTTCTATTTCAATTTTATAAAATTTTATTTTGTATAGTAGCCAATAGAAACCTTTTCTGTTAATCTTACATGTCTCTTTTATTTTTTTTTATTTTAAATTTATATTATTGTTTTGTTGTAACTAATATGTTTTTTATTCAGGCATTAACTTTTATTTTAATCATTTTTTCCGAATTGCTATTTTTGTTGGAGTTTATATGGATTTTTCTTTTAGCCTAATCTATTATAATCCAAGCCACAATAATGGATGGCATAGATTATTCATTTTCTTTCTAATTTTTATGAAAATTTCAAGTATTTTAGTTTTTTATATTATGCTAGCCGATGCCAGTTAGTTTCCTCGCTTTTTTTTTCCTTCTAGATTCTTAACGTGGGCTAGCTTGGGCCTTGTAATTTGAATTTATTGCATGTTTGCAGTTATCTATTAGTATGGCTAGTTGTTACTATTAACTATGGTTAATTTGTTTTTTCATCTACATAAATGATTTTCCCTGATTTATGTGAATTTTTTTTTCTAAAATTAGATTAATGAGCCATTATAATCTGACCATTATAATTGATACTAGGGATTTTTCCCCTAATTTACTTGGAACCCGATTAACAACGAGTGAGCGGGGCTGAAAAAAAGTTCGTTTGTAAGCTCGTGCACTCGATTAAAAAATTCTACAAATACATTTGTTAACTGACTCAATAGTAAAATAAGTCAATTTTGAACAATTTTGTTTTTACTTTGAATCGGCACGGCTCGGCTCATTGGCTCATTTATTAATCTATCTACGCTAGTTTCGAAAAAAAAAAGCTTCAGAAAGTACTCCCTCCAGTCATAAAAAGAAGTCGCCATTGATTTTTGGACACGAATTTGACCATTCGTCTTATTTAAAAAAGTTATACAATATTATTTATTTTGTTATGATTTGGTTTATTATTAAATGTTTCTTGAGTATGACTTATATTTTTACATATTTGAATTAAATTTTTGAATAAGACTAATGGCCAAAGGCGTGTCCAAAAGTCAACGGTGACTTTTTTTGGTGACCGGAGGTAGTATCATTTAGCTTGATTTCCATCCCTATCTGAGCCGCACATCAAAACAAAAGCGGTGGGATGCAGGTGGCAGTGCTGTCGAGGTGGTGGCTATGTCGCAGGAGAAGACGCGGGTCGCGCATGGCCGATGGGAGGCGCTGGAGCGCGCCATGGGGATGTCGGTGCTAAGGGCGTTGCCGGTGGGCACCGCGGGCAGGCTCAGCCCGGCGGGCGATGCTAGAGCGCATCGTGGAGATGGCAGTGCCATGGGTGTCGCCTGTGGGGCAGGGTGCCACCTCCTTCTGACCATGTCATCGGAGGATGGCCGTCATTGAGTCATCGGACGAGGGAAAGTGATTGGTTGCCATCGCTTCTTCCAGTTCTAGGAATGGGGTGGAGAGAGAAGAAAATGAGAGCAAAAAAATGTGGGGTTGATTTCCTAAGCCGGTCTGGTGCGAAACAAATTACGAAACTGACCCATGGGCAGTGGCGGAGCCAGGACTTTCGAAGAGTCTGGGCATGACCTAAACTAACGCGTGGACTACTAAAGAATGCTACCACATCATATATATAACACAAGCGAATTTAATGCACATAATAGTCAATTTTCACTCAAATATTTCACATAAATAAAATGAGAAAAAGCATGATAAATACCTATGAAGGAGGGCGGGGGACCAAATATCTCCTCATTTCTACAAGAGCAAGACTACAAATTAACCCTAAATCCGTTCAAATTAGGGGAGTTTAAGCCTAATTGAGTAATTGCCTAAAGCCATTACCTAATCTGAGAATACCTACCTCACCGAGAGTAGAGAGAGGCGAGGCGCTCGTCGCTTGCTTGGGCGGTCGGACGTCGGCGTCGCGTCAGCCGGAGGCGGCGGCGTCGGCGTGGAGGGCGGACACGCTGAGCCGCGGAGGAGGCGCGGAGGAGCGGCGAGGGAGGCGTGGGCCATGGGCGCCGAGGCCTGAAGGCCGAGGCGGCGAGGCGGTCAGCGGCGGCGTCTGCGGTCGGCCGACTGCCAAGCCTTGGCTTCGGGCCTTCGGTGGCTCACTAGCTCGGCGCCTGGCTCACTGAGGGAGTGGGCGAGTGGGCCTTTGCCCTTTTGGCCCAAACTACTCAACTCAGCTCTAGTAAGTAGTAATTGGGCTGGGAGCCTAGGCCTAGGCCCAGGGTGGCCGGGCCTTGGCTCCGCCCCTGCCCATGGGTGTAGCATAACAATTCTACACCTAGGTGTAGAATATGTTGGGAAGCCACCTAGGAGGTGGGCTCGACCTGGTCTAGGGCCGGCGCCCCTCCTGGTGGGTCCCATGCTGAACCTAGTCTAAACACTAAGTAGCACTATACAAGAAGAGGTAGAGTCCATGTTGTAGATTAAATTCGAAATCAATAAGGAAAGGGAAACGCTACAGGCCGGCAATCCAGCGCTTCGGACCGCGCGCGAATGCATGCAGGGGTGGGGCCCACGTGAGGAAAGCGTGTCTACACGCTGCTTTCGATGATCATAAATTTTGACTAAGTGCTCTAATCCACCAACCGTTTGCACCAACGTGTTCATCGTATTTTTACGAACAAAACAAGACGTATATTGCCATATAAATTTTGATAGGGTTTCCTCAAGTTTCATCAATAAATTCTCAAGTTTCATTAGCAGGTTCTCAAGTTATTGAAACTTCAAATTTACCCGGTGAAACTTGGGTTTCGCCTACTAAAACTTGGATTTCATACTTGTTAAACTTGCCGAACTGTCAAGTTTTATCAAGTTTAATCCAAGTTTTATCAAGTTTCAACAGGTTTCATCCAAGTTTCTTCAAGTTTCATCAGGTTAATCCAAATTTCATCAGGTTTCATCCAAGTTTCATCAGGTTAATCCAAATTTTATCAGGTTAATTTCATCAAGTTTCAACAGGTTTCATTCAAGTTTCATCAGGTTACATCCAGGTTTCATTAGGTTTCATCTGTCACTCGCCTTTATCAATACGTGGGCCAAGATTCATCAGCACACGATCAAGTTTCACTAGTATACCTGTCAAGTTTCATAAATGGGTTCTCCTAGTTCACATAAAAAAATTGAAAAGTGAAAATTCAAAGAATTTAAAAGTATTTAAAATGGGTTGCTCTCGATTTTAGAAGAATTATGAAATTTATTCCAAGCATTTTGAACATTGTTTGAATTTTATACAAAAAATCAGAAATTTAATTGAAAAATGCTCAATTGCACATCTAGCCAACATCCACTTTGCTGCATGCTGGCACGGGAGCCGCGGAAGGCATGCAATCCGACGATCTGACGTGCTGATCCACAGCAGCACGGCGTCCGATCGCGGCGGCTGGATTGGACGTACGATGCCTGGCGCTCGCCATAAGGAAAAGCTTCATCCTATTCCCCTATAATCTTGTTCTCTCTTTGTGATTATTCGTGTACATCATACCTTTGACTACACTCGGTAACAAGGTTTCTTAACAGAATACACACACTGTTTAGCACGATAGGTGTTGAATAGCAATTCAGCCTGTGAGCCAGCGACTGACCTGGCTCGTGCGGCTAACGTGGTCAGTTTGTTTCCGTTAGAGGTAAAAATAATAATAATGATGGGTATTCAAAGCGAGACATGAGCGTATATGTTGGAATGCGCGAGAGGCGGAATTGATGTTTTTTCGGTGGGCCCTGAGTTTGTAAAAATGATCAATTTTTTGTTTGCGAGAAAAAACCAGATATAGTTTTTTCCATATAAGTTATAGTTTTAATTAAACGCATAAACAATTTTCTTCTTCCTTTTAGAAGGCCGCTGATGTAAAGAGGTCTTTGATCCTCCTATTCAATTGCTTCAACCATTTTTGAACACCTCATATTCTTTCCAAGGCTACACGCTACTTTAGAATCGAGTGAGGGCCCTCTCTCTGTGCTACCCCAGGCTCCAGGTTCTCCATTACCATTGGGCAGATTAAGCCTAGCTACTTTATTCCTACTTTTAAGAAGTATTGCATTCAAAAGTGTTTGGACCAGTCCTTTCAAAAGGCGTACTTGAACGTAACAAGTGTCCTACGCCTATGACTCTTTTCGGCTATTACCTTGAAAGGCATCCTGACTTGACTCAAGAGAAAGGATCGAACCGATGATCCAACCGGACGAGGTTTGCGGGTTAGAAAACTAATTAAAAACTAAAAATAAAGATATGATATCTTTCTCCTCTTTTATAGGCTGATTGGTTAGCTGCATTTACAGAGATTTGCATCTACAAATACAGAATCTTGCTTTTTTCTTGTGTTTGGTTGCCTGCATTTGGTTTTGAGTCTGACTCTGTGGATTCGTGATTCTCTCTATAGTCTGACTCTGGAGAAACACAAAAAATGGGTGTTTCTCTGAATGCAACGCATGGCGGCCTCGTGTTCTGCGCACGGGGCCACAGTCAATCACCATATCAGGCCATGCATCGGCTGCTACGTGGCAAGTAATTTTTTTCTTTTTTGTTTCAATCTTTTTATTAGCATATTTGATTACCGAATCGATTTTAAGAATGGAATTCTGATTTTTTTTGGAACAAAACTAGACCACACTCGCTATATAAATTTCAAATAATTAAATTTCAAAATATTCTTCTACTAAACACTCAGCCAAACACTGTCTCTGCATCTGCACATCCCGTATATCACCAGCCTGGTTGAGTCGAACGGGTCTAACTCGTGAGAGAAGACAACCAAACAGCTTATTAATCACCGCACGACCTTCCCTCCTCTCTTATTTTGTATTCTGCGATAGTGGTTTCTCAGATCTGACTAAAGCATGCTCCGATGACCTCGACGACCGGCGCCGTAGCGACGACGCGCGTGGCGATGATGATGACGTGCAGCGCAGGAGCCGGCCGGTTATCTCTAGATGGGAGTGTTGTTGCTTGCCGGTGGCTAGCCGCCCACAACCTTATTGCCCACGTCCCCTCTTCTGTGTCTCTCCCCCAGGGTTTCTATCTTTTTTCCCTTTTTATTTCTAGTCCCTATCTACTCTCGCAACAACCTTGTTTGACAACGAGCTCCTGGCGAGCACAGCGCGGGGACTCGCCTGATATAGAGAAGACAAAAAGGAGGAGGTGAGTTCTAGTTTTTGTGTGGAAGGCAACGTATGTGCAAAAGTTATATATTTTTTTTAGCTGAACTTTGTGTTTGTTCTCGTGAAAACTTTCTTATTTGCATAGGGAGATCGATCCCTATTTTAGCATGGAACCTTTGGAATGTACATGTGAAGCTTAGTGTTATTGGTTAGCAAGTTTCATTGGTTCTTTGATAAAGTTTCATCAGTAGTACTTCGGCAAGTTTTATCGCACTCTCAAGTTTCATTGGCACTGACCAAAGTTTTATTGGGTTTTTTTCGAGTTTTATCGGTAGCTTTTCCAAGTTTAGCGTTATTTTTTCAATTTTCATTAAATTCGCCTATGTGTAGTTATTGTTTCAAAGTTCCATACTAGCGTCGTGTGTTCAGATTGAGGCGCTAGAACACCCACGTAACAAAATTTTGATAAAATTCATTCAAACCCAAAAATATATGTTGTGCTATACTTTACCAGCTGCAGGTTACCGATTTCGAAAGACACCAAGCAACAATGCTATGTGCATTGCCTTTACGGTGGCGAAGAAAAGTAAAGATCAAAACAGTGGTTTCAACTCATCCTCTTAATCGGAGAGTTAAAACGAAATCAGCCGCGCGAAGTTCTTCAACTGCAAATCAATACATGAGACCCAACAGGAGTAAAAAAATATTGGAGCATCTCTTCTCAAAACAGGAAGAAGGCACAAACGGCACAATGAGATTCATTGCGTTTGCGTTCTATAACCGAAACGAAACCCTCATTTTATTTCAGCGCTCCGTTCTCTGCCTGACGGTGCCCGCGGGAAACCGACTCAAGTATCAACGCTTCGAGCATATTCGGCTCCGGCCGGCACCGGCACGTTCCTTCTTTCTCCCACGGAAGCATGAGCCCCGCACGCTTCCGCTTTGGGATTTCCTGACGCAAATTTGCAGTAAACAAACACGCCTACGAAAACGCCCACGCGATGCGAAATTCAGAGCAACCGCGCATGTGACCGGTTGGTTCGGACTAAGCTCATCTTGCATACACTTTATAATACTGTATATACAGTGTTGTAACAGGAGCACCCACCCCCCACGAATCGGAGAACAAGGCGAATCAGCCCTTAAGCATATCCTGAGGAAGCTTCGTCCCTAGATGCGAAGCAATGGCGAGCCGAAGCGGGCACTTGGATGCGAAGCAATGGCGGACGGAAGCGGACACATACCCTAAGAGAGGCACATGCCCTAGGAAGAACGCGCCTGTGCAGTAGCGCGAAACATGGGTGAGCATGGATTATCGGGGATGTCTAAGTCCTGTTTGCAAGGGAAAGACAGTTGCGTAGGAGCCAATAAGCTTGGGAGACAACAAGTACGGTATGTGACAAGTGGCGGAAATCGTATTGCGTGTCAGAGGATATGCTAGCTGACTGTAACAACCAGCATCAAGTGGAAGAGGGGATTTGGCAACTGGCCGTAACAACCGGGTCCCCCCGTAATTACCCTTCTAGCTCTGCTTTAGGTAGAGGAGCGAGGGTACTTGGGTTTAGAGCCAGGTCCCGAGGGTGTTTTCCCCTTGCTGCCCTGGCCATAAGGGCAGGTCGAGGTCTAAAAAGTCTTTTCTTAGCAAAGCCCCTTTTGTCTTTACTTTATTCCCTCGACGAAGGGTTGTATTGAACAATGTAAATTTTGCCCCATTATAAACAGAGGGCTCGCAGTAATAAAGGACAAGTTATAGTTTTTCGCAGGATAGCCATCTTGTGATTGCTCAGCTTTCCTGAGCTGCTTCCCTAAGCACACCCGGTTGCTTCGCGAGGCAGCCCCTCACAAATCTGTTGTCTTCCTCGGGCCAACGACATATAGGGGTTATTGATGACCCTTTATAATACTAAAAAGTAGCGTAAATTGTAAAGTAATTTAAGAAAGATAAATAGAAGAAATTTTAATAGTGTTTTTGAGGGGAGGCGTAGAAAAACTGTGGGGTACTGTAAGCTGGGGGCGTTGGAGCACGCAAGATCGATGCGTCGCCCGATTCTAATCAACTACCATTATACTAATGCAAGAACTAAGCAGAATTAAGCTAGCCAACGTGCCTCGGAGCTGGGAGAAGTACGATCTGTCTTTTGTCCTGTTCCCTGAAGAGACCGATCGATCTACGTACCACAGCCTAGTTTGTGCTTCAACGACCGGGGCAAGTACTGTGCAAGTACTTGTTTCTTCTTTTCTATGGAGGATACAGGCACCGCTACGGAAATCTCAGGCTCTCAGCACTTTTGGACTGTGGAGGGAGCATGTGCCAGCAGCCTACCCATCAGATTCAGGAATCCTTCAGAGAAAGCAGAGACAACAAACAAGTACGAACCGGTGATCCAGGAATAGTAGTAAAACTAAGCAAGGACCTTCTTTAGTAATCAGCAACTTCGGAGCATGATCCAGAAGGCTTAGAGCATTGTTTGACATCAAAGATTAGAGAAAACTCTATTTTACAAAACCATGGTTTCTATAATGCACGAATGCAAAACCATGGTTTAAACTAACATCACATAAACCATAATTTTATTTTAGAACTATGAAATAACTATATGCCATAGTTGTTTCCATGAGAACTTTTTTGGTAATCGGCAAGTGGCAACGGTGGCAGGTCATTACATCTATTGCATGGTTGGCTTCATTTGAATAGGAAAATGGGCAAAACAGGAGCTAATTCAGTGTTTTCCAAAGATCAGTTTATTATGGGAGATTGACCTCACTGACACCCAATTCGACAGCCTCGTTCCAACTGACATTAAGTTCTATCGCCTTTACGCGTATGACACCAGGCACACCAATTTGTGATTTCAGTGATATTTTGCCTATTTTTCTCAATTTCCCGTCGATTTTCCCATTTTGTATAACTAACTTAACCATATTGCCCTCATGTGGCCCACAAGTCAGTGAGAGAAGAAGAGAGGGTGCTAGATTGGGGAGTCGGCGCCGGCGTTAGGGGAAGAGGCAGCGAGGCAGCGACGAGGTCGAGGCGGTGGCAAGCTGACAGCAGCGATGAGCTCGAGCACGGCGACGGCAGCGAGGCGACGAGCACGGCGACGACAGCAAGGCGACGGCAGCGAGGCGATGACGGTGACGAGCAAGGCTGCGACGAGCACCGAGGCGGTGGCGCTGAGGTTGGCGGCGTTGGGGGAGGCGCTGACGTTGGGAGAGGCAGCGCTGGCGTTGGGATTGGCGGCGCCGGCGTTGGAGAAGAGTTGTTGGTTGAAGAGGATAGGGACAAAATGGTTCTAGAGAAAAAGTATAAATCGACGGGAAATTGAGAAAAATAGACAAAATGTCGCTGAGATCACAAATTGGTGTGTCTGGTGTCATACGCGTCAAAACGATCGAACTTAATGTCATTTGGAACGAGGCCGTCAAATTGGGTGTCAGTGAGGTAAATAACCCGTTTATTATAGCCTCAAGAAATTGCCCTGCTTCATTCTTATAATCATCGACATTCAAAATTGGGCCCACTGCAGACTGGACGTCCGATTTATAAAAAGAAATCAAACAGTTGTTCCGAACATATGCAATGCACTAATAGAACATACGCAAATGTACTACTGGATCATTTAGTTGTGTCTGTTAAAACATGATGTTCTCTGTTCATGGACATGCAACATGAAGTTATCTGAAGAGCAAAACAACTATTGAAACATGTCAGTAAAATTGTTGAAACATAATAAAAACGCTAGTAAACATGACAAAACAAAGGAAGGAACATATTAAAACATAGCCAATCAGTGTTGGAATATGCTAAAAAACCATTAGAGCATGGACATGAGGCCCCTATCAAGGGCCTGCATTAGTCACGACGCTTGCTCACATCTTTGTTGCGACTCTTGTGTTTGAATTTTTCAAGTATCGTGTCTCAGTAGCTACTGATACAATGCCGAGCCAGATGTTCATGCTCTTAGAACATGCCAAAAAGCACATTGGAACATACCAACAGACCTGATGGAACACACAAAAAATGATGAAAACATCATGTTCCATAGTCCCCTATATAAAGCTAGATGCTTTGCAAAAATAAAATCGATGTTTCGACAAGCAAACTCAAATGTTACATACATACAAGTGTGATGTTCCAAAAGGTGAAATCATGGCACACCTCCTCTTCACCTTTTTCCTCAAATCCGGCGAGCTGTCATCATGCTCACCGGATCTGGCCACCTATCTCATCGGGTAAAAGGTGGATCAAGAGGAGGGAGGACACGCGCGCGTGCACAGAGACGGAAGAGGAGGAGAAGGAGGACGAGGAAGAGGAGGCTGCAACGAGTGGCGGCGGGTTAGCAAGAGACGGCGTCGATGGCCATTACATCTGCAAAGTGGAGGCGAGGGAGAGAAAGAGTAGATCGAGAGAGTTGTTTGGGGTGGGGTAGGGCGTTCGATGGAATTGATGTCCATGGGGCATTTGATTTTTTAACAATACCATTACAATTATATTTTCGAATTCTTTGAGTAGTCTTGGTTCACGTTGGAGCCCGCATTGTCCGTTTACTAGAAAAGTGTCGAGTTGGATGCTATTGTGGGTGACATGGTAGGGATCCAAACTTCCAAATGTTGCAACAAATTCACTTGGTATCTGGTGTCTAATCAAAATTTCTAACAAAAATTTGAATTTTAAAAAGATCAACAACAATTAGTTTAAAAAATAGGATTTTACGGGGCAAATTTTTTCATACTGTGATACCCCATTTAGGCATTTGGGCCTGTCTTTGGCCCACCCCACACCTGACCATATAAAGGCAAGACACGAAGGGCATTTGCCCTTTTTTTGTGGCCTCCCACAGGGACACCATGGTTGCAGCCGCCATCCTTCTACCTTAGCTACCGACTTACCTCATCTCACAGCACTACCGTTGGTCGGGAAGAGTATTTCCATGGCGCGTTGTTTCTTGTCTAGTGTGGTACCACGGCGCCGGAGCACCACCACCGAGGCACCGACACCATCGAAGGATGTTGCTATGGTTTCCATTGAAGAGCATCACCGTTGTTGCTAGTCGACCATCACCACCAGCAGATTCAGGGCTGTTGGAGATTAGGGTTTTGCGGAATTGATGTGTTGTATTGATCAATGGTGGAATATATATAGAGTACAGGAGATGGGCCTCCCCAAGGCCCATATACTCTAACACTCCCCCGCAGTCTGAACGGCACTAAGCGGTCAAGACTGATACAAAGCAAACACACACTCCCCCGCAGTCAAAACAAAGTGTCCAGCAAACAATGTGTCCATTACTCCCCCACAGTCGGAACGGCAGTAGCACGGACATTCAGGCTGGACCGAAACTCGGTGAAGACCGAAGTGGGCAACCCCTTGGTGAAGATGTCGGCGTACTGTGATGACGTCGGGACATGGAGAACGCGGACCTGACCAAGAGCCACCCGCTCTTGGACGAAGTGTAAGTCGATCTCGACATGCTTGGTGCGCTGGTGCTGCACAGGGTTGGTGGAGAGGTAGACCGCGCTGACGTTGTCACCGTAAACGACGGTAGCTCGACGAAGGGGACTGTGAAGCTCCTGAAGTAGCTGTCGTAGCCAGCACGCCTCAGCCACACCATTGGCGATGGCGCGGTATTCTTTCGTATTTGGGCGGGAGGCAGCAGTCTTTGGCGCTTAGAGGACCAGAGACCAAGTTGTCACCGAGGAACACGCCGTACCACGAGGTGGACTTACGGTGTCGGGACAGCTCGCCTGATCGACATCGAGTAGACAGTGAGATCAACGACTTTGGTGCGATGCGAGAGCAGACCAAGCTCAAGTGTGTCTGAAGGTAGCGAAGGATGCGCTTGAGGCGACAAAGTGAGGCTCCCGGGATCATGCATGAAGAGGCGCACTCTTTGGACAGCATAAGTGATATATGGCGGGTGAATGTGAGATCTTGAAGAGCACCCGCTAAATCTGCGGTAAAGAGTCGCGTCGAGAGGAGCTCCATCGCAGAGAGTTTGACCGAGTGTCCACCGAGTGTTGCGGAGGCTTGTAATTTGACATCTTGCACGGTCCGAATATCCGAATGTCTTGTCATTTGTGAGAGATGCAGCCACCGATCAGGATCGAACCGAGACTCCCAAGAAGTGATGCAGGGCCCAGATCCTTGAGAGAGAACTCACGCTGAAGGGCAAAGAACGGTCCTATCGGAAGAGCAATGAGGAGGCGGTCGGGACAATGTCATCCACATAGAGCAGAAGATAGACGGTGTCGGCGCCACGGTGAAAGACAAACAGTGATGTGTCGGCCTTTGCTTCAACAAAGCCCAAAGAGAGCAGATGAGAAGCAATCCTGCTGTACCATGCTCGGGGTGCCTGCTTCAGACCATACAATGACTTGTTGAGTCGACACACATGATCTGGAAGGGATGAATCGACAAAACCGGATGGTTGAACACAGTACACTGTCGCTGTAAGGGTGCCATGCAAAAAAGCATTGTTGACATCCAAGCGACGGATAGACCACCGAGAGAGAGCGGTGTGAGAACAACTCGATGGTGGCGGCTTGACAATCGGGCTGAACATCTCGTCAAGTCAACACTGTGTATTTGGGTGAACCCACGAAGAACCCAACGAGCCTTGTACCGATCGAGAGAACCATCTGCATGTAGCTTGTGCTTGAAGATCCACTTGCCAGTGACAACATTGGCGCCAGGGGGACGTGGAATAAGGTCCCATGTGCGGTTGGCCTGGAGAGCATCGAATTCCTGCCTCATAGCGTCGCGCCAATTGGGATCTGACAGCGCGCCACGGTATGTCTTCGGGACAGGAGACAATACGGTGGCGTGAAGGTTGAGACGCTCCCGGGGCCGAACGGATAGTCCGGCCTTCCGACGGGTGACCATATGATGAGCATTGATCACCGCGGGAGGGGGCACATCACTGGCAACAGCCTGTGGAGCAAGTCCAACAGGGGCAGTGATATGCAGGGGTGACGAGGTAGTTAAGGGCACCCCAGCGGTGATCGGAGAAGACGTCGAGGAGGCCCTCTGGCAACAACCTGGGGCGTAAAGCCAACAGGGGCAGCAGGGGCGGGTCCGCTGGAAACAACCCGTGGTGGGATACCAACGGGGACAGCAGGAGGCGACGGGATGGTCGGAGGGGGGACACCGCTGGCCACCACCTGTGGCGGGAACCGATAGGGGCAGCGGGAACCGACCAGGTGGCACCGCTGGCAACAACCTGCGGAGGGGATCCAGCAGGGGCATCGGTGACGGTTGGCAGTCGTGCCGGCGTAGCAGCAGTGGCCGACGTGACCACTGGTGGGGCAGAGACAAACGTCGTCGCAGGAGTGGCCGACGTGACCACTGGCGGGGCAGAAGTACCTGCAAAGGAGGTCGAGCGACGAACACCTATAGGCAAAGGAGGAGGGCTGTCGGGCTCGAGGAAAAAGTCGATATCAGAAGGGGTGGACGGGGTGGCGGTGCCAGGGGCGAGGGGGAAGCTCGACTCGTCAAAAGTCACATGACGAGAAATGATGATTCGGTTGGACAAGAGATCCATACAGCGCCAACCTTTGTGATCGGATGGATAACTGAGGAAGACACAAAGGGTAGAGCGAGGGGCGAGTTTGTGCTGGGCAGTGCTAGAGAGGTTAGGGTAGCATGCACAGCCAAACACGCGGAGGTCATTGTAAGAGGGGTGGATGTGGTAAAGGGCGAAGTGAGGAGTGGGGTGGGATAGGGTGGAAGTGGGACGAATATTGATGAGGTAGGTGGCCGCGTGGAGAGCCTCGACCCAGAAGGAAGGGGGATGGCTCGCTTGGAACATAAGGGAACGCATCACATCATTAGTGGTGCGAATGGCGCGTTCAGCCTTACCGTTCTGAGGAGAAGTGTAGGGACAGGACATGCGAAAGACAACGCCGTTGGTGAGAAAGAAGGAGCGAGAAGCGGAGTTGTCAAACTCGCGACCGTTATCAGATTGGACACACTTGACGGTGGTGCCAAACTGAGTCCGAACATAGGCAAAGAAATGAGAGATGATAGGAAAGGTGTCAGACTTCAGGCGGAGGGGAAAGGTCCACATGTAATGAGAGCAGTCATCGACAATGATGAGATAATACTTGTAACCAGAGACACTAAAAACAGGAGATGTCCACAGGTCGCAATGGATTAAATCAAAATTGTGAGCAGCTCGAGAGACGGAAGAGACAAAAGGAAGACGAACATGACGACCAGGCTGACAGGCATGACAGAGGTGGTCAGGAGGATCCTTAGGGCAGGAGATAGCAGACGAGCTAGCTAAACGGGAGAGAGTCGCATGGCCTGGGTGACCAAGACGACGATGCCAGAGAGATGTGGTGGAGGTGCTGGTAATAAACGCATGGGAAGGAGGGGTGGAAGGGTGGAAGGAGTAAAGGTCCCCGGAGCTATTGCACCTAACAATGGTATGTCCGGTACGAAGATCCTTGACAGACAGGCCTACCGGGTCGAACTCAACAGAGCACTGGTTATCTATGGTGAACTGACGAACAGAAATGAGGTTTTTAATTATGTGAGGGGTGACAAGAATATTACGAAGAGTAAGATCCCTATCACCTAGGGAAAAAGAAAGATGACCAGTGGAGGTGACCGGTAGGCGAGACCCGTTGCCAACAATGATGTTGGTCGGTGAAGGAGGATAGGGTGGTTGGGAAGAAGCGAGGTTACCAGCATCGGCAGTCATGTGCGAGGTCGCCCCGGAGTCCATGTACCACTCCGCACGGACAGGGGCCTGTGAAGGTGCAGGAGCGGTGGACGCGATTAGAGCGAAGGCTGACGACGTGGTGGTGCCGATGCGTCCGTCAAGGCGGGACGCCGGCACGGGGCATGCGACCGTTGGAGGACGGCGACATCGCAGGCAGGCAAGTACAGCGCCTGCGCCGAGCATGCCCGCAAGGCACTCGTGGCAGAAGCCGTGGCCGCACTGGAGAAGTGCGTGCCCCTGGTCGTCATAGCGGAGGAGACACCGAGAGCAGCACGACACCTGCGGTACAGGGGTCGCTGTTAACACCCAAATTTGGCAGAAAATCGGATGTTCAAAAGGGCCGAATATGTTGGAATTATTGGGCCAAATCGGAAATGGGCTTTATCGGCAAAGAGGATTATATCAGATGAGCCGATGGGTGTAGGACTCCGGAAGAAGTACGAATTGTTCGGAAGTTCGAGGCGGACAAATAGGTCGTATCGGTATCGTCTTTGTAATAGTATAAATAGAGTCCTAGATCGCGAGAAGCGGATATCAACAACACAATACACAAATACTTTCTCGAACCCGATCGACCTCGTCGAAAGGCTTCAACTCGCAGGTAGAGCTATCTCGATGGGATAATCGATTCTCTCCTTGTAACCCGTATACATGGCTGTATCAACTTGATCTCATGTATACAAACCATGTTAGACTGTCTCGGGATTTACCAATCTTTGACATGTTTTCGCATATTGTACTGTCTCGATTTAGTTGATCTGCAATGTGTATTTATCCTATAATGCCGATTGTTAAGTATTTCATATGCTTTTCCCGAATTTGATATATGCAACTGTCTCGTTCGATCGATCTTGTATATGCCACATTTAGGATTTGCTTGAGGGAGTATTTACCGATCTGTATTGCATTTACCTTTACCAGTCTTTAGACCTTTAAATCAGTTTATTGGTTTATATCTTAAATTTGGACTTGAACACTGTCTTGGCCTGACCAATCTGTTCAACCTGTTTCTTGGTTAAACCTGATATATCGATATTAGGGTTTATTGCTGATGCCATTATAAAATACCAAAAATAAGTGAGATCTAGATTTGAATGCCTATTTAAATTTATTTGCTCTATCTGACACTAAGCCGATAGATCCTGTAATCGGTTAATAAGGAAACCGATTACAGATGACCTGATCTGGCTATTAAAGAGCCGATTAGGTTAATATTACTGATAAATTCCCCCTTATTGATTCACAGGTCAAATCAATTGGCACGCTTGGTTTGAGTTGCGACGCGATCACTGAATCGACGCTTCTGCACGTGTGTTCACAAAAATCATTGTTTTTTGTGTCAACATACTTTTTGGCACGCCCGGTGGGACAAGATCAAAACTGACAAGATGACGCGCACCGATACCGAAATCGATCGAGGCGCCAACCACGCCGAGGCGATGACGTTCATTTAACCGAGCCCGGATCAAAAGAAAGAAGTCAAGATAGGCTCGTAGAAATTCATGAAGAAAACAAGAAAAGAATGCTTCTCGGGTATCGAAGACGCGCAGATGGCCAAGTTACAAAGACTTCCATCGGAGATCCGCTGCTCACAGGCGATTTTTTGAAGTTATTAGAGATCAAATCAACAAACTACATTTCTCGATCGATGCTTGATCAATCATCGGTTTTAGGGCTAATCGTCCAGAAGGGCAAATCTGCGTTTCATAACACGATGATTGGCCAAACCCAATGCATTTAATCGAATATCACTCAAGGGGTGTATCCAGGGGGCCAATATCCGGCTTATGCTCAGCCAGGGGCATCAAACGCTGGGTCTTCCCAATTGGGTCTGCCGCTGGCTGTAAACCCAACTCCGATTCAGATGGTACCCAATCATCAGGCTGTGGTTCCGATCCCGGATCCGATCTATCAGCCGATGAATCGTGGGGTGAATGAAAACTTGGAAGAGATGACGAAGAACCTGGTTTACAACATGATGAAACAATGCGGGTTCAACACTCCTAAGATTGCACCTCACTATACCATGCCGTATCCATCGGTTTTTAATGAAACCGAGTATCCACACAAGTATCGCGTTCCCGATTTCGCAAACGCTAAGTTTAGCGGGAGTGATCACACCTCTACACGTGAGCATATTGCCAGATTTCTGGCACTTTGTGGCGAGGCTGCGTCGAAGGATACTCTCAAATGCCGATTGTTCCCGTTGTCTTTATCGGGATCGGCATTCAACTGGTTCACATCGCTCCCTCCAAACAGCGTCACTTCGTGGCCAGATTTGGAGAAGAAATTTCATGAATATTTCTATTCTGGAGAGAATGAAGCAAGGATCATCGATATCATGATGATTAAGCGTAAATTTCTTTGAGTCGATGAATGATTACTGCGTCGGTTCAGTGGAGGTGAGAAACCGATGTTATAGCCTTTCTCGCTGCATAACGAATTGGCAGAATTGGTTTTAAGGGTCTGTTGCCTATCAACCAAAAGAAGGTGGGCAACCAAGAGTTTGCCGATATATCTCATCTGGCACACAAAATCGCGCTTTACGAGAGCCGATTTTCTGACAACTCTTACCCTGGGCAAAGGGAGTATCGGAATAATAACAATAACAAAGGAAAAGAAAAAGCGATCACTGTGGTTGATGCTGATGAAGATGGAGAATCCGATGACTCCAATGACGAAGATATGGGTGCCTATGTTGCTGAATGGGTAAACAATAAGAAAGAATTTGAGCTCGGATGGATAAAGCCGAAAGGTGCTGAGAAGAGCAAGTACTCCTTTGATACATCTAAGTGCGATCGGATTTTCGATCATTTGTTACAACAAAAACAGATTCGGCTTAAGCAAGGGCACGTTATTCCCCCGCTTGAAGAGCTAAAGAAGCGCAAATATTGCAAGTGGCACAACTCTTATTCGCACGCCACCAATGAATGTAATGTGTTTAAGCAGGTGGTACAGAAGGCGATTGAAAGTGGCCAACTTCGTTATCAAAGCAAGAACTCCCAGATCGACACAGAGCCGTTCCCGGTCGGCTTTGTTGGGATGGTGGACGCTAAGCGAAAGGCCGATGATACCGAAAGTTCCAATCGGTTCAAAGTGCTTGTTGGTGATAAGAGGATCGTAGTGGAGGACAGGCCCGAACTGAATTTCCGATCATCAGGCCGACGTGGTGGAAGGATTGATGAGTGGCGCGAAGTGAAGCGTGGTCCTAACCATAAACCGATTTCAAGATCGAGGCCGAAGCCAACCTTCGATCAGTTGATGGAAAAATATGGCAGGATGGCTAAAGAAAGGAGCGTCAAGTCAGGTGTTCCAGGTACTGTTCAAAAGGATCCAAATGATCAAGGTTGGGAGATGGAACATTGGGATTGTCCTTTTTTCCGATACTGCTGGGAAGAGAGGATGTCGTTGCCTAGTTTAGAGGATTGTCCGATGAACCATGCGTTTGTTTCTCCCAAAAGAATATCGGTAAAAGATCGGTTAGTGTTTCCTCGTGAAAGGGCCGAAGATATTCCAGTAACGAAAAATACCGATGTGCATCGGCCTCCTAAGGTTCCGTTGCCTCAGTGGTGCCCGAGTGGAATCACCAAATCCCAGAAGCGGCGCTTACAGCGGGTGAGGCACGCCAAAGTTAAGGAAGCTGAGGCCAAAAAGTTCAGAGATGCTCTCTTAGAACAGGTAAAGCCGATGAAGCCGGCTAGGGGCAAGCAGGAGTGGAGGCCCAAGCTGCGATCGGCTGTCATTATTGGAAAAGATGCCGATGAGGTGTCGATCGCCACCAATATGGTCTGCGTGCTGCCGCGGGAATTCATGAACAACTATGAAGAGGCTGCTGCGGAGCTGGTGGTGGGAGCTGAAGATGCTGTATTTAAGAAACCAGAGAATTCTCGATTGCATCTTAAGCCACTGTTTATCATGGGATATATGAATGGCAAGCTGATTTCCAGGATGATGGTAGATAGTGGGGCTACGGTAAATCTGATGCCATATTCTGTCTGCCGTAAAATCGGAAAATCTACTGAAGACTTGGTTAAAACTAACATGGTTTTAAGTGATTTCAATGGAAATCCGACGGAAGCCAAGGGAGTTCTGGTGGTGGAGCTCACTATAGGGAGCAAAATGATCCCAACAGCTTTCTTTGTGATTGAAGGAAGAGGGAGTTACAATGTCCTGTTGGGGAGAGATTGGATCCACGCCAATTGCTGTATTCCATCTACATTGCATCAGATCCTGATTCAGTGGATTGGCGATCAAATAGAAGTGGTGAGAGGAGAATCTCTGACCGCTGAAACCGATTGTGCTGATATACATCATAATCTAGAGGCATTATCGGAAAAACCCTTGGAAGATTGTGATTTCCTCAGTGTTAGTAAATTGGGGTTCAAACCAACGACTTTGGAGGGACAGTCGGTAACCCAAGGATGTGAGGGTTTTTTATGGGAACCGCGGCTCTAGATGGCGTCGAGTATAAGATGGGCCAGGGTTTTATATCGGCTGATGAACTTGAAAAAGTCGATATTGGGACCGATGGCAAAGAAAGGCCCACTTACATCAGTAAAAGGTTGCCGCGGGAATATAAGGATCGGCTTATCCAAATACTCAAGGATCGGGTTGATTGTTTCGCTTGGGAATATCATGAAATGCCTGGTCTAGACCGATCCATAGTTGAACACAAGATCAAGATGAAGCCTGGGTTTCGGCCAGTGAAGCAATCGCCGAGAAGGATCAATTGGAAAATTTATGATCAAGTGAAGGCTGAAATCCAGAGATTGTTAGATGCGAAGTTTATTCGGCCATGCAAGTATGCCGATTGGATTTCTAATATAGTGCCCGCTGGTAAAAAGGATTACGATAAAATTCGGTATGCATCGATTTTAGGGACTTAAACAAAGCAACATATAAAGATGAATATCCGATGCCCATTGCCGATCGTCGATCGATCGATGCCGCCGCAATCGGATTATCAGTTTTTTGGATGGCAATGCTGGTTACAATCAGATCTTTATGGCCGAAGAAGATGTCAACAAAACTGCATTTAGGTGTCCTGTAGCTATCGGCTTATTTGAGTGGGTTGTGATGACTTTTGGGCTGATTAGCGCTGGGGCGACATATCAAAGAGGGATGAACCTGATCTGCCATGATTTGATCGGCAAATTGGTTGAAATCTATATTGATGACGTGGTAATCAAATCTCAGGAAGAAGAGCAACACTTGGCTGATGTTGTGACCGTGTTGGATCGGTTTCGAAAATATGGCATGAGGATGAATCCAAAGAAATGTGCTTTCGGGGTATCGGCCGGCAAATTCCTAGGTTTCATGGTGCATCAGAGAGGTATTGAAGTTCATCCCGATAGAGTAAAGGCGATCCTGAATACGAAGCCTCCTGATTCAAAGGTTCGTCTACAAGAACTCATTGGGAAAATTAATTATTTGAGAAGGTTTATTTCGAACTTATCGGAAAGGATTATCCCGTTTTCCCTATTGCTCAAGTTGAAAAATGCCGATAAGTTTATTTCGCCCGGAGCAGTAAAGCCTTTGATAGCATTAAAGAGTATCCGATGAAACCGCCTGCTTACGCCCAAAGGAAGATTTATCGTTCAAATTGTATCTATCGGTATCGGATAAAACGATTGGAGCAGATTCGGTCAAGAAATCGACAAAGAAAGAGCATCTTGTTTTCTATTTAAGCGAAAGTTATTAGATCCAGAAACCCGATACACGATGGTGGAAAGGTATTGCCTTTGTTTATACTTTGCTTGCACTAAATTAAGGCATTATTTGCTGAGTGCAGAGTGCAAAGTAGTATGTCAAACTGATGTGGTCAAGTACATGCTTAATGCGCCGATAATCAATGGGCGTCTTGGGAAGTGGGCATATACTCTCATCGAGTTTGACCTAACATATGAGTCTCCGAAGGCTGTCAAGGGGCAAGTTTTAGCCGATTTCGTAACGCATAATCAAGGAGTGAATTTGGCGATGCTTTTACCTTGGGTAATGTTCTTCGATGGATCGGCTTGCGAGAAGGGGTGTGGAATCGGTATTTTCATTGTCTCCCCTGGCGGCGTTCCTTACCGATTTGGTGTTACAGTAGATTTCGGGTTAACCAATAATCAAGTGGAATATGAAGCTTTGATCCAGGGATTGGAGTGGTTAATCCAAGCTGGTGCTATTACTGTGGAAGTATTCGGAGATTCGCAATTGGTAGTTTATCAGATGATCGGCAAATATGATTGTCACAGTGACCTGCTTCGGGAATATCTGGATAGAGCTTCTGATTTGGCTAAATATTTCGGTGCGTTCACAATTCACCATATTCCAAGAGAACAGAATTGTGAAGCCAATGATTTAGCTCAAGAGGCATCGGGTTATAAGTTGCCGATCATGGGATTAGAAATTGTCTCGATTGCAAGCGAAGTTCTGATTGGGTGGCAAGCTGAGATTATCGGTTATTTTAAAAATCCGCAAGGGAAAACCGATAGGAAGCTTAAAAGGAAGGCTCAGAGGTATGTATTAATCTCTGATAAGCTGTACTATCGGAGTTTTGATGGCTTACTGCTTAAATGCTTGAATGAAGAAGCAGCTAAAGTTGCAATCGGAGAAGTACATGAAGGTTTGTGTGGAACTCATCAATCGGCCTATAAGATGAGATGGATGTTAAAGCGTGTAGGGTATTTTTGGCCGACAATGGTAGAGGATTGCTTCAAATATTATAAGGGTTGCAAAGATTGTAAAAAATTTGGGAATATTCAGCATGCGTCTGCGTCTATCTTACATCCGATTGTGAAACCATGGCCTTTCAGAGGGTGGGGGATTGATATGATTGGGGAAATATTTCCATCCTCGTTCAAGGGGCATCGGTATATTTTGGTAGCAACGGATTATTTCACTAAGTGGGTAGAAGCTGTACCGTTGAAGAAAGTTACTGCTGCCGAAGCGATAGAGTTCGTCAAAATACATATAATTTACCGGTTCGGTATTCCCCAAACGATCACTACTGACCAAGGATCGGTATTTATGTCAGAAGCGTTTCAAGATTACGCTCGAAGCTTGGGAATCACAACAATTAATTCTTCGCCGTATTATGCTCAAGCCAACGACCAAGCGGAGTCTACAAACAAGAGTGCCATAAAGTTGATCAAGCGAAAAATCGATGAAAGGCCGCGGGGTTGGCATAATACTTTGGCGGATGCGCTGTGGGCGTATCGGATTGCTAAGCATGGAGCTACGAAGGTATCGCCATTTGAGCTAGTTTACGGTCAAGAAGCTGTTCTGCCAGTTGAAGCCATCATCGGTTCTACGAGGGTTGAAGAGCAGAATAACGTAAAAGCCGATGATTACAATAGGTTGATGATGGATAAGTTGGATGACATGGTGGCAGTTCGGTTAAGGGCTCTGGAACATATTGAGCGTGATAAGCAAAGAGTGGCCAGACATTATAACAAGAAAGTTGTACCGAAAGCTTTTGAAGTGGGGGAGCTAGTATGGAAAACATTTTTGCCGATTGGTTCAAGGGATCCTAAATACGGAAAGTGGTCGCCAAATTGGGAAGGACCATTCAGAGTCAATCGGGTTATCCCTGGAAACGCTTATATTTTGGAAGCGCTTGAGGGAGAAGTTTTCGGTAAAGCACTTAATGCTAAATATCTAAAGAAGTACTATCCTAGTGTTTGGGTTGGAGCTTGAGTTGATGTTTGGTAAAAGCAGATTCCGCATGAATCACCTATAGGTCAAATTTAACCAACGCGTTGCTGTTGGGTGAAAGCCGATTCTGGGAGAATCGCCTATAGTGTGTTCGACTTGTTAAAGAATTTAACTCGACGCTTTGCTGTTAAACAAAAGCCGATTCTATGAATCGCCTATAGATAAACATGCATACTTAAACGATTGAATGAAAGCGTTATTACAAAGGCGCGAAGGCCTCAGTCGTTTTGGCCCGAAGGGCAGAGTGAAACCATGTTTTCCGATCGGTACAAACCGATCCATACATCACAAGAGTTTTGAAATTTGGCTCGCAGGCCAGTTACTCGCAGAATTCATAAATGGCGGCAGCGGCACTGGTGATCGTGTCCCGGATCCGATTGATGATATTGGTATCCTCTTCGGCTGATCCAGGGACGATCGGTATTTTCTTTTTCGCCTCCAGTACTGCTAGGCCACAAGCTTTTACTACGCCGTACTGTTCCTTGGCCGCCGATTTAGTCTCTTCAAAATCGAAAAGCAAATGCTTGACTTTCTTTGCTTTCTCGGTTCTAGTTCCAAGGACTTAACCCTTGAAATTGCCTTGGAGGTAGCAATCTTTGCCGATTCAACCTCTTGTTTCAGCTTGGAGAGTTTGTCGTTTTGTGAGTTGGCATCTTGGATCAGCCCTTGGAGTTCGGCTTCAGCATCCTTCAAGATTTCTCGCTGATGGAGCCGATCCAGCACTGCGTCAAAATCGGACTTCTGGCCTGAGAGAGTTAGCAGTTTTCCGATGGCCGCAACCACTTGCTCGGGGAGGATCTCCTTGATGGAATCGGCTATTTCCCGGATGGCAAGAGGGTTGGCCAGGAAAGCCGATTCGTTGTTCACCAGTTCCCACATTTGCTTGATTTTCCCCAGAGTATCTGGAGAAAGGCGATTCTTCTTGGACGGTTCAGGGGCAGGAGAATCGATGATGGCAATTGGGGGCGACGACGGACGGATTGGCGAAGATAAGAAATCAAGCTCGTCGTCGAGCCAATCCATACTGGACGGGTCGAAGTTGAGCTCGTCGTCTTTTTTGCCGTCATAGGTGATGACCTGCGTAGACACCACCGTTACCCAGGTTGGGCTGCGAGGTTGAAACATGTACTGGACAGAGATATTTAAAGTTACAAGCAGTCGGGTTTTGAGAATTGTGGAAATGAAAGGAAAGAAAATCCGATTACGTCTTGTGGATTGAAGGTCGGTGGAGTTTGTGATGCTGGCGGAGGGGCAGGTGTGCCATCTCTCTTCTTGGAGATGGGTGAAGTGTCCTAAAATCATAGTAAGAAAGCCGATGATGGTCAAGAGTTTGAAGAAAATCAAGTGCTTACTGTGTCACATACTGATTCCGTACTGTCTGGAGTACGCACCTTTGGGGGCCTTGGTTTCTTGGTGACTACTTTCTTCCTAAGGCCGGGTTCACCTTCGGGTTTCCCTGTTAAGCGAAGTCAGTAAAGAATCGGATGTTTCAAGAATTATATGAAATGAGCCGATCGTACCTCGTTTCTTTGAAGAGCCCTGGGTGAAAGCCGATGCTGACTTGGCCGTCGAGTGGATCCGACCAGCTTCTTCTCCAATGAGCTTTGCCTTGGGACGCTTATCACCACTCTGAAAGGAAATAAACAGGAGGTTAGTAATCGGAAAAAAATTAAGGTGAGTTAGCGGACACACGCAAGTTAGTAACCTCGCTGCAAGAGGACGATGCGTGGGTCTGGGATTCCGTTCTTTCATCGTCTGAATCTGACGAAGAAGGTCCTGATTCTGAGGAGTTTTCCTCTTTATCATCGTCAGAATTGTCGGAATCCGTAGTGTTTGAGCTCTTGGTTTCTGATTCCGATGGAGCTTCGATCTTGCCGGCAATCTTAGGCCAGTTGGGCTTGCAGGTTTTCTTTCGGCCAGTAACTTGTTCGATCAAGGTTGAAGCTCCACCTTCTGTAGCATAAATATTTTTTGCAATGGCTTCCCACCAGTCATCGAACTTTGGTGAGGTATCAGCCCACATTCTAAATTCCGATGGCATATCGAAATCGATGTGGGCAGCTGAAAGAATCCCATAAGCCGATTGAGGGCTTAGATCCTCCCTGGCATTCAGTTGGCGGTAAATGAAGAGATCGGGGATATTTTGCCCAAGGTTGAACTGCCGAGCAACCACGGCCGGGTGATAGAACTCATAAGATGGTTTTCTGATGTGGGTCCTTGTGCTCAGGATGGCCAAGAAAATCCCTGGGGAAATGAATTCCTTGTATGCTGCTAGGGCTTCTCCTTTCAGAGTGTTTTCCAATCGGAAAAACAAAGGAATCGGATATCTATCTAGATCAGTGTATGGGTTGAATTGTTCTAATCCATATTCTGATTCAGACATCGTATAAAATGCAACCATGGACATAGCAAGGTCTTCTTGGTTTAAGCGCCGCCTATTGCAATTGACTGAGATCATTTCCCCGTATGATCTGCATGGGCGATCACTGTTATCGGATTCTTTTTCATTTGGAAATCTTATTCCGAAATCTAATTCGCCAAGGGAATTGTATATCTGGAGTTTCAGGAACATCCCGATAAACCAGAAAGGTCCGCCGAGGTTACCAACTAAGTAATCGGCTTTTGGTGAGCAGAGACCTTCCCTGATCTCATGCATCGTCCGGTAGGTGGCTCCTAGCAGGTATTTTCCGATTGATAATTTTTGGCCTGATGCCAAGGCCTCGGCTACTCCTTGGTATACCTTGCTAGGGCTCAGAGATTGCCCACAAAAGAAGAATCGATCTAGCCACATGTTCAGGAAGGCAATGTGCTCTTCATCATCTGCACCATCGGTTTTCTGGTGAGTACTGATGTAGCGTTGCCAACCAAAGTTCTTCTCAGGAACTAGCTTCAGTGTGGCAGTCAGATCGAAAGCCGATAGCATCTCGCCATCGGGGCTAAGACCAGTCAGCATGGCTACGTCCAGAAGTGTGGGGCTGATTGGTCCAGTCGGGAAGAGGAAGGCGTTTGCGGTATCGCACCAAAAATAAGCCGATGCAGCCATGAACGGTTCATCTGCTGGTGGTGGGGATAAGGAGAGTAGAATGGCATCGGTTATCCCTAACTCATCCCATTGCTCTTGCTTCTGGCTATAAACCCGAATGAGCCAGTCCTTATATCCCTTGATCGGGCTAGGCCAAGACCTAAAAGCCGATTTCCAGCTGTTGGCACTAAGCTTATCGGCGAAAAGAGGGAGTCTGCCTACGGAGTGATGTATGAAATCCGATGGGTTTTGGTCTCCTACTGGTCCCAAAGAATACAAAGCTTCGGAGTCTGAGCATTGAATCAGTACCTGAGACATGATGCCGATTGAAGGTTGGAGGAACTGGTTGTGCGCTAACTGCTGAAGGCTCTAGAGATTCCGATGCGAGAGCCCTGTGCGAGTGGGAGAGCGTGAAAATGACGGCGAATGGTGCGCTATTTATAGCCATGGTAAAATTAGGGTTTTACCGCGCTTTTCGGCGTTACAGTTTCGGCCCATATTGTCTGCTGGGTTGACGCGTGTCCTCCAAATGGGCTGAAAGCGAGAAGTTACAGAGGTAGAAATGTGAGATATTCTGATATGGTAAATCCGATTTTTACATGGAAGTTCGGTTAATGAGATATTCATTACCAAACTTAGGGGCATATGTTAACACCCAAATTTGGCAGAAAATCGGATGTTCAAAAGGGCCGAATATGTTGGAATTATTGGGCCAAATCGGAAATGGGCTTTATCGGCAAAGAGGATTATATCAGATGAGCCGATGGGTGTAGGACTCCGGAAGAAGTACGAATTGATCGGAAGTTCGAGCCGGACAAATAGGTCGTATCGGTATCGTCTTTGTAATAGTATAAATAGAGTCCTAGATCGCGAGAAGCGGATATCAACAACACAATACACAAATACTTTCTCGAACCCGATCGACCTCGTCGAAAGGCTTCAACTCGCAGGTAGAGCTATCTCGATGGGATAATCGATTCTCTCCTTGTAACCCGTATACATGGCTGTATCAACTTGATCTCATGTATACAAACCATGTTAGACTGTCTCGGGATTTACCGATCTTTGACATGTTTTCGCATATTGTACTGTCTCGATTTAGTCGATCTGCAATGTGTATTTATCCTATAATGCCGATTGTTAAGTATTTCATATGCTTTTCCCGAATTTGATATATGCAACTGTCTCGTTCGATCGATCTTGTATATGCCACATTTAGGATTTGCTTGAGGGAGTATTTACCGATCTGTATTGCATTTACCTTTACCAGTCTTTAGACCTTTAAATCGGTTTATTGGTTTATATCTTAGATTTGGACTTGAACACTGTCTTGGCCTGACCAATCTGTTCAACCTGTTTCTTGGTTAAACCTGATATATCGATATTAGGGTTTATTGCTGATGCCATTATAAAATACCAAAAATAAGTGAGATCTAGATTTGAATGCCTATTTAAATTTATTTGCTCTATCTGGCACTAAGCCGATAGATCCTGTAATCGGTTAATAAGGAAACCGATTACAGATGACCTGATCTGGCTATTAAAGAGCCGATTAGGTTAATATTACTGATAAATTCCCCCTTATTGATTCATAGGTCAAATCAATTGGCACGCTTGGTTTGAGTTGCGACGCGATCACTGAATCGACGCTTCTGCACGTGTGTTCACAAAAATCATTGTTTTTGTGTCAACAGTCGCTCCCCCAACAGTAGGGGAACAGGGGCGCCGAGGCGAGGAGCCGAGCGAGGCCACGCTCGGGAGGGCGATGGCGTCTGGTGTGGCGACGAGAGGACCGGGCGTAGCAGTAAAAGGGGACGGCCCATTTGAGCCAAAGGGCTCGAAAGGGACGGGAGAGGGGCCACCACCCAAGCCAGGAAAGCCAGGAGGGAACGGAGCCGAGCCAGCCGCCGAGCCACAAGGGGACCGAGCCGAGCCAGCAGCCGAGCCGGCTCCCTGAGCTGAGCCACCGGTTGGAGCAGCCCATAGGTGGGGGCAAGGGCGCAGGCCCAAGCCGGCCCAGCTAGCAGTGGGGGCAGGGGGGAGAGGAACTAGGGTTCCTCCTGGTGGTGGCGGGCGGCGGGGTCTCCGCCAGGAGGCAGGGCGGGGTGGCGATCACATGGCGAGGCCGAGCCGGGACGGGCGGTGGTGGCGCCGGGCGTTAGGTGGCAGCCGTGAGCAGCGGCAGCGTCAGCGCCGTGTGATGGGAGAAGGCGCCAGCGCCGAGTGGCTGCCATGAGCCAGCGTCGGCGTCGGTGCCCGTGGGGTGCTGGTGGACGCCGGGTTGGCCGGCGACGGTGGCGTTGGAGCCAAGACAGGTGACGGCGGCGGCGTCAGCACCCATGGGGAGAAGGGGGACTCCGTGGTGATCGCCGACGGTGGATGTGGACTACATGGGCCACGGGTATCCTCTAGAAGGCCCATAAGGGAACGGATGGGGGCTATACGAGTCGGCCGATTAGGGTTGAAGATTGCTCGGGCTACACGTGCCTTGCGCCGCAAGAGAGGACCTGAGGATATGGTATATCCCCATGTAAATAGCAGATCAATGGATACATACCATGTAACATCATAACATAAACAGTTTATATACCCATGACGCTCAGAATCCTATCCCCCACACTATATAAAGGGAGGGGGTAGAGGCCGTAGAGAGAGATCTTCTTCGGCATCATCATCAAGCTTACACAATAACCCTGGTCATCTTGCATCCCGCATATTGACCAATCATAATCCCAGAACACAGGAAGTAGGGTATTACCTCCGTTGAGGGCCGAACTCATATAACCACATCTTGTGTTACCCATCTGGTTTGGTTCTTGATTAGCGTCCCCTCGTACAAATTCATTGCCGCGGTGACCCCCCAGTTAGTCACCAGTCGGTAGTTGGCGCGCCAGGTAGGGGGCAGCGTCAAGATCGTTTTTTCATATCAGATGGCCTTTTCGAGATCGCCGACGTCGACATGAGGCGGAGGAGTCTCTTCGCTTTGGCGCCTGGACTTCATCGCCGATGCCTTCGCAATCTTCATCTCTCCCCACGGAGATCGCTCAACCGAAGGTACACGCAATCAACGGGACCCATTGCCCTTGGCTTGAGAATTTCGCTTGTGCTTTCTTCAGAGGATCCGCCGGCAATTTCACTTCGCACCCTCGGCGAGGACGGCGAGGAGGAGCCCCATGAGATCGCCTACCCTACCGACACCCTCGGCCCGATGAGGTCTATAAATCCCGACCGATTTCTCTCTCGACTCGAGTCTGCCGCGGCTTTCCGCAGGCCGCTCTTGAGATTCGGACAAGAGATAACCACTGGAAACCAATCGCTAATTGGTCGGATCAATCCGCCGGATTGGCAAAGTGTTCGTGGGTGTCATCAACGGTGGCCAACCCATTGGATGAGCGAACAAGTTAGCCTCTCCGCTTCGACCGAGTCCGACAGAGCGCCGAGATTCGCAACTATCGTGAGGTTTTCGTCCTCGGGGCGGAAGATCATCACTCCACCTCCCAACCAGTGAGACCTGAGGCAACCGCTATCGTGGCGGCAGACCCGGACTCTCGCCGAGTGGAAGACCGAGATCGCACACGCCGTCTTCCGCTTTCATGGCGCGACGTCGTAACGAGCTCTGCGCGGTTAAGCTAAGGGACCAAGAAGTCTACAACACTCCCCAGGCCAACGTCATCGCGTCAAAGATTCTTTTTGAGACTATCGCGCCGCAACTCCCAGAAGGCAACCCATGTATCCAGGCCCTTGCTCGAGCGACGGCCATGGTAGAGATGGCGCCATACAATGTAACGAGGCAATACCGGCCCGACCGCCTCGGCTCGAATGATCTACGCGAATCGAACCGGGCTCGAGCCTCGGCGGTGACTCGCACGATCGCCCGCCCGTGATCTACGTCAAGACATCGAAGCCCGGCGGCGGGAGCGCGGTAATGACGAGCGGGACTCTCGTGGCCACCATATCCGTCGCAACGACGATCAGGCCGAGAGCACCGCTAGTCGGCGTGACCACCGCCAGGAGCAGCGCCAAGGCCCGCGGCGGGAGCATCGCAGTAGATCCCCAGCGCGGAGGCGGCCACGACTACTGGAAGGAATTAGGGCTTTCACCCCGGATCTTCGCCGAGTGGTTTGGCCGGATGGTTTTAATCTCAAAGGCATCGACAAGTTCGATGGCGAGAGGATCCAAAGAATCGGCCGCAGTTTACGCCTTAGCGCCGCGGCAGAGGTGATCGAACGTCATGGCGAACTTTTGCGGTCGCTTTGACCCCAACCGCCAGACACAGCTAACGGACTCCGAGAGAACTCTATCGAGTCTTGGGACGACCTCGAGAGCGCTTCATCGCCAATTTCAAGGGACCTATGAAAGGCCAGCGGGAGATGGGAGATTGGACGATTACATAAGCGCAAGAGCGAAACTCTTCGTGAGTTCATCAAGCGCTTCACTAAGAAGAAGAATGAGATCCGGACGCGTTTGAGCAAGCGAATATTGATGCCTTCTTTGCCGGGTGCAAATCCGAGGAGTTAATCAGGCAGATGACCCGGGACCCCCCGCGTAATCTCAAAGCCATGTTCACGATGGCGGATCAGGAGGCTGAAGCCGAGGAGGCCATCGCAAATCACCGCGGAGGCACTGACGGAGGCCCCAAGAAGAAGCCTAACGATGAACAAGGCAAGCCAAAGGACAAGAAGAGAAAGGGAGACGAGATGGTCGCCAACGTCGAGCGTTACCGACCTAAGCCCCCCAACGACAACGACTACAAAAAAGTGATGGATTGGTATGTCCTTCCATCCTCGAGATAAACACTCGCCAAAGACCGCTTTATTTCGAAGTTCGCCGAGAGCTCAAACCGATACCAAGGGCGGTCAAGGCAGAAACCCGATGGAGATTACCAGACGCCGAGCGAAATCAGCTATATCTTGAGGCACCGATGCGTCTGAGTCCAAGCGAAGCGTAAGCTTACCACTCGGAGATCAACGCTATCATGCCCCAACTCCGCAATACTTGCGCTGGTCCGAGGTGCCCATCACCTTGATCGAACGGACCACCCGGATCGGATTGCCTTCCCCGGAGGTATCCATTGGTTTTGGATCCGGTCGCTCAAGGAGCAAACTAAAAGGGTCCCGGTCGATGGCGGAGCGGATTAACGTCCTTTTCGTCAAGACCTTCGACCAAATGAAAATCCCACGTTCCGAGCTACGGCAATGGTCATCTCCATTCCACGGGGTAATCCCCGGGACGTCCGCGATACCACCCGGACAGATTTCCCTACCGGTCACGTTTGGGACCAAAGAGAACTATAGGACCGAGGGTCTAAGCTTCGAAGTGGACGATTTCGAGACGGCATATCATGCTATCTTGGGAAGGCCGGGGATTGCCAAATTCATGGCGGTTCCCAACTACACTTATCTCGTCTTAAAGATGCCAGGTCCCAACGGTGTAATCACCCTCCCTGGTGACGTTAAACAGTCCCTGCTCTGCGACAGCGAAAGCTGCGAGATGGCGCAGGCACTTGATTCATCTGCTGAGATGGAGAAGATCCGACTGGAGGTCGCAAGCCTTCAGGAGGAAGGGGCGCCCCGCCAAGAAGCAGCCAAAACATCCATCCAAGCAACCAAGAAACTAAGAAGATCTCGCTGGACCCGTCAGGACCCGCCAAAACGGCCGTGATTGGGACAGGCTCGACAAAGAATAGAAGACGCTCGTCACTTTCCTCCCGCCAACCGATGTGTTCGCTGGAAGCCTTCGGACATGCCGGTGTTCCGAGGGAAGTGATCGAGCACTCTTCACGCCAACGAAAAGGCGAAGCCCGCAAGCAACGCCACGAAGATTCCCCCCGGATCGGAAGGACGCCATAAGGAGTGCGATCACCAAATTGCTGGCCGCTCGGTTCATCAAAGAGGTGTATCACCCAGACTGGCTTGCCAACCTGGTCCTGGTGCAGAAGAAGAACAAGACGTGGCGTATGTGTGTCGACTACACCGACCTCAACAAAGCGTGTCCCAAGGATCCTTTCGGGCTCCCCGCATCGATCAAGTGGTGGATTCCACCGCCGCGCGAGCCCCGAAGTTTTCGACGCCTATTCAGGCTATCATCGATTAGCCTCAAGGAGGAAGAGCGCATCAAAACGCTATTCATTACGCCTTCGCTACGCTATATCACAATGCCATTCGAGTTGAAAATACCGCGCGACTTACCAACAAGACTATACAAATGTGTTTTCACACTCAACTCGGACGCAACGTGGAGGCATATGTCGATGACGTCGTCATAAAAACCAAATCCAGATGGGATCTCATAACAGATCCGACCGAGACATTGAAAGCCTAAGGGCATTCCGGATGAAGCTAAATCCCAAGAAGTGCGTTTTGGGGTTCCGTCGTAAACTACTCGGATTCATCATCTCCAATCGAGGATCAAGCAATCCGAAAAGGTCGGCGCCATCCTCAAGATGAAGCCTCCACCAACCAAAAGATGTGCGTAAGCTCATCGATGCATCGTGGCACTTAGCCGATTCTGCTTCCGACTTGGGGAGCGAGGCATGCCTTTCTTTAGGCTCTTACGCCGACAAGACGATTTTCGATTGGACGGTGGAAGCACAAGAAGCCTTTGAAGACCAAGAGGTTCTCACCACACCGGTGTTGGTCCCTCCCATGCCCCAGAGCCCTCTTGTCTACATTGAAGCGATGACTCACGCCATCGCTAGCTTGGTGGTGGAGCGAGGCGAGGAGGGCTCCCTCCAAAAGGTACAACGACCGGTCTACTTCGTAAGCGAGGTATTGGGCGAGTCAAAAATAAGGTACCCACAAGTTCAAAAGCTTCTGTATGCTGTGTTACTTACATCACGGAAGCTCAAGCACTACTTTCAAGAGCATGAAATTTTGGTGGTCACCTCTTTCCCGCTTGGAGACATACTCCATAATCGGGAGGCTACTGGGAGGATTGCTAAGTGGGCAGTTGAGCTTGGAGCCTTTGAAATAAAGTTCAGGCCTCGACTAGCCATTAAATCTCAAGCGTTTGCCGATTTCGCCGCCGAGTGGATGAAGCCCAAACCCCAAAGAAAGAAAGGATAATCTCGAGTAATTGGACAATGTACTTTGATGGTTCCCTCATGCTCGCCGCCGGGGCTGTGAGATTTTGCTCATATCACCGACCGGAGAGAAGCTACGCTATGTCCTCCGGATATTGTTCCCGTCAGCAACAACGCCCGAGCACGCTGCACTCATCCACGGTCTACGCGTCGCCATATCGCTCGGTGTCAAGCGGTTAATGGTACGCGGAGATTCTCAACTCGTGGTCAACCAAGTCCAAAAGGAGTGGTCTTGTATCGGCGACAGCATGGCGGCCTACTGCCAGGAGGTTCGCAAGTTAGAAGACAAGTTCGACGGACTGGAGCTTACTCACGTGCTCCGCCGCAACAACGAAGCAGCAGACGAGCTAGCGCGGATGGGATCCACTCGGGCCCAGGTCCCGAGTGATGTTTTCGCCCAGGAGCTATGTGCGCCGTCAATCAAGCCACCATCTGCACCAGGGGAAGATCAAGCGAGGCAGCCAGAACCCGACGCAGAGGTACTATCAATTACTCCGGGATGGACTCAGCCCTACTTAGATTATCTTCTTCGTGAGGAGTTGCCTGAGGATCGAAGCCTAGCCGAGTGCATCACACGCCGAAGCAAAAGCTACAAGGTGGTCGGGGACGAGCTTTTCAGAAAAAGCAGTTCAGGAGTACTAAGGCGTTGCATATCTGAACAAGAAGGCAGAGAGCTACTCAGCGAAATCCATTCGGGGGAGTGCGGGCATCACGCGGCAGCAAGCACCCTGGTGGGCAAGGCCTATCGACAGGGATTTTTCTGGCCAACCGCGGTCACAGATACGGAAGATATAGTACGCAGATGTGATGGGTGTCAGTTTTTCGCACGGCAGATTCACATGCCGGCGCAAGATTTGCAGACGATTCCGATCTCTTGGCCCTTCGCCGTCCGGAATCTGGACATGGTGGGCCCCCTCAAGCGAGCGCAGGGCAGATTCACTCATCTCTTCGTCGCCATTGACAAGTTTACCAAGTGGATCGAAGGTTGCCGTTCTTTGTCATCACGGCGCCAAGGCACGCGAAGTTCTTCCGGACATCACAGCGTTTTACGCCCCCAATCGCATCATCACCGACAATGGCGTTCAGTTCAAAAGCAGCGAGTTTCAAGATTGGGAGGAGGAGCTGGGCATCAAAATCTGCTACGCATCGGTGGCCCACCCAAGGAGCAACGGACAGGTTGAACGCGCCAACGGGTTGGTGCTACAAGGGCTCAAAGCCCGAATTTTCGATCGCCTGAAGCCGTATGCAACGCGTTGGGTTAAGGAGTTGCCCTCGGTGCTTTGGGGGCTTAGAACAACCCAAGCCGAGCCACCGGGCGGAACACCCTTTTTCCTAGTCTACTGCTCGAAGCGGTCCTCCGATCGAATTGAAGTTCCGGTCTCCACGGGTTGCGATTCGACGATAATCGGTCGGATGAAGCAAGTGTGAAGACCTCGATCGGCTCGAGGAAGCGTGGAAGCAAAGATTGATCCGGTCGGTAAAGTACCAACAGGTTCGTGTCGCTACCATCAACAAGAACGACGGGCCGCATTCTCTAAGGGAGATCCGATCCTCAAGGAATCGGAAGCACGAGCATAAACTCTCCCCACTGGGAAGGCCCCTATGCGATCACGAGGTGACCCGCCGGGGTTTATCGGTTATAACGTGAAGATGGATCTGAAGTACCCAACACCGGAACATTGAGCGCCTACGCTCTTTTTCCCTTAGTTCTTGTACCCAAGCAAGATTCGTAATTAGTTCCTTCTTTTGATTTGCTACTTGGCCGTAAACGACCAAGCAAGAAGTCGGGGTTACACTAAATAGTGTCTTGAGTCAACCGCACCCTATCTCATCAATAAAGTTGTTTTCTATACATGTGTTGATCGATTCGAGTAGTACGAAAATTCATGAGTAATGGCGCTTTTACATCCTAGCGACAATGTTTAGCTACCTCGCGGTGTGTAGGAAGAAAGCCAAGTGCTACTCGCACTCGGGCTGGACGGTCGGCGGATGCGTTTCATGAAAAGGATAACACGTATTATTTGGATAAGTCGGATCACCAGATCGGGATCAACCAAAGGTTTCTATTACGGGCATAATTACAAGTCCAATTGATCAACTATTTGGACAGCAGTTGGATGAACTTCCTCTAACAGAGCTACGGCCTCCTCCTCCGAGCAAGCAAACCCATCCTTGACGGCTTCGTAATCTAGGCGTGGGAAGTTTGACTTAGCGATGGCGAGGCCTTGGCGGTGCATGTTATTGCGCCTCTCGGGTGAAGACCTTGATCCGCCAGAAGGGCGCCGAGATGGGCCACCGGAGGTCGATCATTCGTGGCTCCTCCTCCGGATAAAGGCATTCAATTATTGAGCAATCCCGCTGTGGTTTGGCGGCGAAGATCTGCTGCGACCTACGGGTGAGGCATGTCACGGGTTTCAGTGAGATTGAGCCAGTGGAGAGCGACCGAAAGTTACCTTCCAACTCTTTAGCCGACCCTCGGCTCGAAAGCGCTGGTTTGGCGGACTTCCTCCTCTAGTGCTTTACGCCTCGCCTCCAAGGCTACACTCGACGGCAACCATTGAAGATCACTACATATGAAATATCCCGCCGTAGATTTAGCATGGATCGGGTCTAACCTCTGCTTATGTTGGACTCTTCCACATGGCGAAATCGAAGCTCGGTGACTTCACGGTGGAGCTCTTCGATCCGGCCGCGGTATTGTCGCTTGGTGGCATACAACAGATTGTCAAAATAAATCGCGCTTTCAGCTCGCTCACCGTCTTTTCCATGCATCGGGTCTTCTGCTTCAACCTCTCCTTCATGCGCTGTGTGGAGAAGGGAGGAAGGTTAGTGGAATGCCCTCGTGCGGGATAAGGATTCATAGCGGGGAAAAGAAGCTTACCTTGTATATCTCGGCTTGAATGGCGGTTACTTGGTCCAAGACCTCCCACTCTTCGCTTCCTCGCCTGCCGTCGACTCAGAGTTATCCATCTCCTTCCGTCATTTCAATCGGAAGGAGGAGTGTGCTTTGGCGGAAGGACGAGGAATCTCCTCGATCTCGGCTCTAAGCTCGAGCCGAGTCGGATTTTCCCTTCACGACGAGGGTTGGCGGCTCGTGGCAGATGGGCCAGAGTCTTGGCGAGGCGCGGTGGGCTTAGCCGAATCCTTGGAGCTTGGCGGCTCATCATCTTTCATTGGTTTCCTACAAGCATTCGACGACCTTTCAAGACACGTGTCTTTACAAAGCATGAACTTCGTGTCACGAAGAATACCGGCGCGACGGATGTATTTCATCTTGAATTTCATGCCCGAACCACTCGGCCCGAGCCGGAGGTTTTTTGCCCTAGACGCTTGACCTTGGTCGGCAGACAAGGCGTGTGAGGGCTCTGTGGCTGCGCTGGCCGAGGTGGTGACTTCGCCACCGGGCGGCGGCAATGAAAAGAAGCGGACGGTGTCATCCTCTTCGTCGCCTTCGTCCGAGTCCCCTGAGCGACCCCGCCTTTTTGGCGGAGGAGCACTCGCCGAGCCTTCGCAGACGCTATGCAGGTGCCTCCTTCGGGAGCGGAGCCTCCGGGACCGGGGGAGTGGAGAAGAAGGCCTCACGCCCCTACGACACATTAAATCACATTAATTCTGATTCTACATCGACAAACCGTGGTTGAGTTGAGGAGGATCTCTTCCTTACCGCTGGTGGCAAGTACCCCAAATGGTATGAAGCCGGGCATTTCGCAGGAGTTATTTCCGAGCCTGGAGCAAAAAGCTCACTCACTTGGCTGATAATCTCCTTCTGCGTAAGGTTCTCACCGGTTTCCCTAGTGGCGTGTTGGGGCCCCGAGTACTCAAAGGCGGGATGAACCCTCTCCTTGATGGGCTAGATACGATGTTGGGTATAGTTCCACACTACCCCCACACCGGTCAGCCCAGCAGATTTGGCTCTGCGGAGAAGAACAAGAAGTTTCTTCACTTGGCTTCCCCCGTCATCGGCGGAGAGAGAAGACCAGAGAGGGACGGATCGTGGGGCACTCACGGAGAAGGACGGAAGAGGCGGGAGGACAATTGGCACAGAGAACCACTCGAAAGTGCCAGCCCTTGTTGGAGGTTTTCAGCGAAGGTCAGTAAAACTTTTAACCCTTTCCTCATAGCTTGAATCTCAAGGCGTCAAGGCCTTGGGATTGTCCTTGTTAGGGTAGGGTTTGAGGAGGAAAAGGAATTGGAAAAGGTCGAAATGGGGAGCGATCCCCAAATAGGCCTCGCAGACGTGAACGAAGATCGCGATATGAAAGATGGAGTTGGGGTTCAAATGCGAGACCTCAATCCCATAGAAATGAAGCAAACCCCGGAAGAAGGAGGAGCAAGGAAGGCTGAAGCCGCGGAGGAAGAAAGATTCGAAGACCACTACCTCGTCCTGGCGAGGGGTGGGGCAGGATTCGCCGGCGGCGGCGCGCCAAGACACTAACCCTTCCGACGGGAGCACGCCGAGGGAGACCAGCTTCTGTAGCCTCCGCTCAGTCGTGGTGGACTTCATCCACTTCTTCGCATTCTTCACTGCCTCAGCGGTGGTGGGGGATGGTGGAGCCATCGCGATTGGAGACGGGTGGCGGCGGAGGCGACGATAGAAAAGAGCCCTAGCGGCGGAGCCTGTCGAAGAAGCTAAACGATCGGCGCGAAAAGTGAGCGAGGAGGACTAACTTCGTTCCCCTGTTCCTAACTTATGAGCAACGGGCAAACTTTCGCATTCTGGGCCGGGCCTTAGTCTAGCGCTGGATGCGGCCTTTCCGCGAGGGGCCCAATAATCGCTCGGTGCCAGAGTGGTTCCCACCGAGAGGTCTGCATAACGCACCGACTGCCTGTCTAGGAGCGGATGAGCTCAATTACTCGGAAGAAGTGACATTGCAGGTCTAAAGTTGGAGCAAAGACACAAAGAATGATGGATATCACAAAAGATGTTCATTAAAGGGCTCAAGGGCCTGACTACATTTTCCGCGGCATGGCACATTGAGCTAGGGCTTATCGCCGGCTCACGGAGATACAAAGAAAAGATAACTTATCCCTCTGAAGGCCACTTCACATCGAGGATGGAGAAGACGAGCGCATCTTTGAGGGGGGTGCGGGCCGGGAAGAGTCGCGGATGGTCGCGACGTAACCCTAATGGCGCTTTGAGCCGCCCTTTCACAGATTCTCCCGCCAATGAGCCCACTCTGGGTGTGGCGGCTTTAGCGGAAGAAGACTAGCACGACTTCGCAGTGCGGCGCCGAGGATCCATAATCTTTCCTTGGCTCTCTGCTTGTTGAGGGAGAAGAAGAGGAGAAGAAGACGAAAACTCGAAGGCCGAAGGTGAAGTAGTACTCAGCCCCTCGGATTTCTTTTATACACAGAGGAAGTTCAAGGGACGCTACCGTAACTGCTTGAACACAAGAAACCATCATGACGATGGGACGGAAGTGGGAACGAGTACGGTTTCCGACGGAAGCTCAGACGCTCATTTGTGTGAGAAAAGGGCGTAAAACGCCGCCTTCCCCTAATTGGGCTTGGGCTAAACCGCAAAGGGCAACCCCTTAACAGCTTTCTTAACACGCCGCTAACGGTGGCAATGTGTTAAAATCGCGGCTAATTCGGCCTCGGTGCACCCTGGAGGGCAAATCACCGGCAGCGCCAAAGTTAAAAACATTTCGCGACATACCCCACGTTGGGTCGCTAGCTAACTTCGCACGTTCGAGGTTGGGTGTTGGTGAAATTTGGATTCAACTTCTTGAGGTATGCCTTTATAAGGTCGCCAGTTGTATACCACTATCCGGATACAAGTACCTCTCGGCAAAGTCGTATCCAATCGGTACGCCCTAAGGGGCATAAGCTGATCCCTTCCCTGGTTGGGACAAGTACCACCCGGCTAAAAGGTGCGCCCCATGTTGGGCCAAGCTACTGCTCCTACAAGTTAAGGCAGGCTACCGACGACGATACTTTGAAAACGCCGAGATTACAAAGATGTCGCAAGACGTAGGTTGTAACGGCGTGGCTTAAGGCATACCCCATGTTGGGTCAGTAGCCGCCCTTGTATAGCAAGAGTGGGTGCCCAGGAGCCGAACCCTTCTGTTGAGGTGACGTGCCCAATGGGCCGAGTAAGCTGGAGTTTGGTATCGCCAAATCTAGGCGTTATTTCAACACAAAAACTTAAGATTTCTTGAGTTCTTTACAATCTCTTTTCAGATTACAGAGACATAGACGAAACCGATCGGCCAAGCATCCGACTCGATCGTAAAGCACTGGGGCTATCAGGACTACATGGGCCCCGGGTATCCTCTAGAAGGCCCATAAGGGAACGGATGGGGGCTATACGAGTCGGCCGATTAGGGTTGAAGATTGCTCGGGCTACACATGCCTTGCACCGCAAGAGAGGACCCGAGGATATGGTATATCCCCATGTAAATAGCAAATCAATGGATACATACCATGTAACATCATAACAGAAACAGTTGCCATATACCCCGCGACGCTCTGTAATCCTATCCCCCATACACTATATAAAGGGAGGGGATAGAGGCCGTAGAGAGAGATCTTCTTCGGCATCATCATCAAGCATACACAATAACCCTGGTCATCTTGCATCCCGCATATTGATCAATCATAATCCCAGAACACAGGAAGTAGGGTATTACCTCCGTCGAGGGCCTGAACCTGTATAACCCTGTCTTGTGTTACCCATCTGGTTTGGTTCTTGATTAGCGTCCCCTCGTACAAATTCATTGCCGGCGGTGACCCCCCAGTTAGTCACCAGTCGACAGTGGCCAAGGGAGCGACGGCCGCACCGGCGATCGCAGCATCACGGCGAGGAGAGCCGTCTGGGCGCCACGCGGCGGGATCGTGCCATGGGTCGCGCCGTGGTGGTCCACGCTATTGGAGGGAGGTGTGGCGCGGCGGGCAAGTGGTGGCCGCGCCATGGGTCTTTGGGGTCGGCGCCTATCTATGGTGGTCGCCTCCGTCGATCTGAAGGGGAGCTCTACCGAGGTGAGTTCCAGATCTGGGGAAGGCAGCGTTGGGGTGGGTGGCGGCCATGGTAGGGGAGCCAAGGTTGGGAACGACGCCGCCGGTGCTGACGCTGACGTCCATCTCGCCGGAGTTGGGGGAGAACACGACGAGAGATGCGTCGGTGGAGGCCATACCGACGGCGGACTAACAACAGCTAGGGTTTGTGGAAGGGTGGGGCAGGAAAGACCTGCTCTGATACCATGTTGGAGATTAGGGTTTTGCGGAATTGATGTGTTGTATTGATCAATGGTGGAATATATATAGAGTACAGGAGATGGGCCTCCCCAAGGCCCATATACTCTTAACAAGGGCCACGCATCTGAGAAGAGGGGAGAGGAGGTAAAGAGGGAGCGGAAGGGGAGAGAGGAGGAAGAAGGTAAGAGAAACCTAGGGTTTGTTGTTTAATTTTATTTCTCCCTCAATTTTAATTTCAAGTACTGAGATTAGGTTGGTTTTCGTTAATTCCCCCAAATAGATGGTGAATTTCAAGGATTAGTAAAGTTTAGTCGTAGGAGATCAAATTTAAGTAGATCAGTTTTATGTGCAACAGTTTCAAACGAAGTTTTGATATATTTAAGATTTGATTCAGGATTTGACCATACTAAATAAATTGTGTGTCTGTGTCTTAGCCTCTCTTTGAGTACAAGAATGCAAAAATCAGACAAGTGGTTCGAGAGTTATGGCCATTTTTTTTTACCGTTGTCCAGATTATGAAATTGTTGGTTTTCTTGGTCTAGGTGGCTTTGGAGAGGTAGCTTTGATAATAAGGGAGAAGGGATGCGTGTAGGTGCGATGTTGATTATTCGTCTTGATGGTTGTGTGGGCTTTGGATTGATAATCATCACGTTATTCAGGTGATGGTATTCGACATTGACCACACATTATTCTTACTTCCACAGTTAAGAGGCAAGTATATGTACAGATATCTATTTAGTTGTATATTCTAATTGATATGGCGATCATTGTAGTAGGGGACACCCACCCCCTACGAATTGGGAGAGACGAACCAGCCCTAGGCCAAAGGAGCACAGGAGGTGTCCTCCTGGGGGAAGCCTCGCCCCTCCTAGCACATGGCAAAGGCAGAGCGAAGGAGATGTCCACCTGGAGGGAGCCTCACCCCCTGGCACGAGGCAAAGGCGGAGCGAAGGAGATGTCCACCTAGAGGGAGCCTCGCCCCCCTGGCGAGAGGCAAAGGCGGAGTAAAGGAGATAGGGACCGGCAAGCAGGAGCCGCCTCGCGGAGGCCCTGCCTGGATATGATAGCTGGCCGTAACAACCGGATGCCCCTGTAATCCTCCTTGTAGCCCTACTTTAGATAGAAAAGCATGGGCACATAGTTCTTAGCCCTAGATTCATGGTTGTTTTTCCCTCGGTGCCCCCACCAAAGGGAGCAGGTGCCCCCGCCAAAGGGAGCAGGTTAAGGGCTAAGAAGTCTTTTTTTTAGCAAAGATTTCTTTACGCTTGCTTTACCCCCGAATGAAGGGTCTTATCGTGACATGTGAAAATGGCCCTCCCGCTACAAAGAGGGGGGCCCATAATAATAAAGGATAAGCGACGATTCATAGGCTAGCTACTTCGTGTTCGTTCAGCTTCCCCGGGCTGCTTCAGGAGCTTCGCTTAGCTGCTTCGCAAGGCAGCACATTAGAAATTTGTTGTCTGGCTTGGGCTAACAACAGTGACTTTAGTTTGATATTGATGTGTGACCGGATGGTTTTAATAGCTATGCGGTGTTCTGATCCTGAGCTGAGTAGCATGTTATTTATTGTTATATGATGAGGTGCTAGCTGAATGATAGTGGAGACATTATTGCATCATGTTGCGTATGAGCCAGGATGGTGAAAAAGAGATATAACTAATTTGGTAAGGTTGGTGCGAAAGTTATATGACTAATCAAGAGTGCTCTAAAGAAAGACCTACTTGGTAGGCACCGTACTCCTCGGGGGTAGAGTAATTTGGTCCCTATCTGAAATAGAGCGGGCTAGAGTGTTGTACCGATGGGTGGCACTCGGCTACATGTACCAATATAAGGTTAACAGAAACAGGCATGTGAATTGCATTGCATCGGTTGCATGAGAAGTGAGTTTGATGGTGTGGTTGATATAATTGCCTTTTTATGGAACTATTGATGAGCTTCCATTGTTCTTTATGTTTATACATGCACTTTGCTAAGTATTTTTTTAATACTCACTCTTATTTTTATTTGGTTTTTAGGTAATAGTCAGCATCAACATACATGGGACTTCGGGAAATAGCACATCGTCATGAATACTCACTGTCTCTCACATTTAAATGAATAGGTTAATTTACTTAGTGTATAACTATATATGTTTGTTTCTTATACCATATTAAGAGCAATTTAGAATCAAAATTTATGTTAGAATTGTATTTACTAAGTTCTTGAGGGTTGCTTTGTTGATTGTCATATTGAACGCTGGTGTTGCCAAAGATGAGAAAGGTAATTGTAAGTTGTATTGGGTTCTCGTTGAGATGGAACCAGTACTTGGCTTTTGTAGACCTGGTCGTGTTTAAAGCTTGATATATTATGCATTTTATGAATATTTATGGTTATCTCTATTGTGTAGATTTAGAAAAAAAAACAGAGTAGATGCTATCAAAATTGCATAGCTTTTTGGGGGAGGTTGTAGTATTCCAAGTTCTCGAGGAACCGGGGTGTGCCACTGGTTGCAGTCGTGATGGTGGCGTGCAGGGCCGTTCTTGAGTTTTTGAGGGCCCGGGGCGAAATTATAAACGAAGGCTCTTAACATAAGTATTAAAAAAAATTATACTACTATATATCAACTAAAAAGACAATATTCAATGTATTATAGAAATTATACTGCTAAACAAAAATAAAAGTATAGAAGTATCAAACATTTTGTAGATATCATCTTATAAATGTCCACAATCTAATAATTAATCAAAATTAGTTAATCACCTGGCAACTTACGTGTGGCGAATAATCCAAAGTAGATTAGCAACTAGGAAACCTATGATAGATTGGATCTACCATGAGTCCAATAACCACTAACCACCGTTGAACAAGGCTGTAGACCTACGGTCGATGAGAGTAGAGATAAATAATCAATTATCAATAGGAAAATGAATCAATTTTTTTTGTTTAAAAAGACGAGATCAGCTACCTCGATGGATGGACCGTAGATCAGGAGGACGACAGTAGGTGTGCGTGATTCACTTATTCAGCTCTTGAAATTCATGGACGATGAACTGCTCAAGTGTTGTGATATTGATGGCAAATTAACGATGTGCCTATGCTGCGACCCCGTGATGGGATATGGGAATCGTGGCCTCACGGGAATTGCGAATGATTGGAAGACCAAACGATTAGACGAACCGTGTAATTTGGCTTTGGCTTTATAGTTTGGATGAGGGACAACGAACGGCCATCGGCCATCTCACTCATTGAACGGCTTGGATCAATCGATGGATGGTGGTCATCTACATATGGGCCGATGTGTATTGGCTATTGGGCTATGCTTAATCGTTGATTTGTCTGGCCGCCTGACGCCTTAGCACTTTGATCGTCGCCAAGAGCTCAAAGACCAATATGTCTCAGACATGAAGATCCATCATTGTCTTTGCAGCGATGGAGTGGGGCCCCGGGTTTGGGGGTCCAGGAGGTGGCCCTTTCGCCGCCTCGTGCACGGGCCTGGTGGCGTGGGAGTTGCGGTAGCGATGGCAGCGTGGGCAACTTTTTATGGGATCTATCCCCAAGAGATACAATAGGTAGGAGATACAATGGGTAGGAGGTGGCTTGTGAAGGCAATCTCGAGAACGACGGTGACCTCGACATGACAACTGCAGGTAAGGGATCGTGTCGTGGTGAGCACTCGTCGAGTCCTCGTGACCCGAACGAGGCAGGGAAAGGGAATATCCTACCTCGAAACCGAAGACGGGGACAGAGAACGAGTATTTGGGCCGACAGAGATGAGGATGGTAAGACACTCCGTGACGGGGATCGGCCTGTAGCCACCCCTACCTACAGATAGATCATGGATGGCCTCAGCTCCCTTAGCTAAGCTCCAACAGAAGAGCAACCAATTAACCAAACCAACCAACAATAATTACCTTCACAGCAGTAGTGGGCCAAGAGCAAGCCCAGCAGCCCATGTCGACAGGCCCATGTTTGTGCCATGGGTGGCCCATGGCATATATGGTGCTCCTTGAATCCTTTGTGATCTCACGAGGCGGTCCAAGATTGTGGCTACCAGTGGACCTTGGGGGGCGTCGTGCAGACGGCACGTCGCTGTTCTGGGGGCCCGGCTGGGTGAGCGATTTGCCTCGCCCGTCGCCACAAACATGTGCGTAAAACGAGGCGATTTGCTGCTAAAAAAACAGGAGCAGTTCGCCTCCTTTTCTTTTGAAAGGCAAGCTACGCGCATGCTCACTCTCTGACCGCATCAACCAGTTACCAAAGGAGAATTTCTGACCACTGCGTTTCGACTTTCGACGAAACGCTGCCATGGGGTACTAAAAAGGCCAAGAATACGCAGCCAGCTACCAGAACGAAAGGCTACAAGAAACTGAAGAATATGCCAATTGCCATGGCCAGAAGCCACCTACCCAGATTTGGCTTTCAACACAGCACATGGTCAGATACGTCAACGTGGCCGTGATTTGCCTTTGCGAGTTCTGAACTGCCCAAGCAGCGCTTTTTTTTTTTTTTTTTACTTTGATTGAACCCACCAAGAATCGAGCTTGTACAGTTGTACGGTTGTGCATAACATATCGAGCGTCTCATCTATCTCAATCATCTGACAGTCACAGGTGTATTCACTGCAGATGAATTAATTAGCTGAAATGGCGCAGATTACATGTATTATGACAAGAAGGTGAAGAACAAAACTAATTGCTCCCGGCAACGAGGGAGTAGGGCGACATCATCAGAAATCATCGTCTCTACTCGATGAGTTATCCTCATTGCTCGGTAGCGCTAGGGAGTAATCAAGATTTCAAGGAGAGGACGGCGGCGAGGGATCTGACGAGGAGATGGTGGAGGAGGAGCCGGCGGTCATGGGGGTCATGTCCATGGGGTAGCTGCCGAGCACCCGCAGGAAGGAGGTGAACTCCTGGACCTCGGCGAGGGCGTTCTGGGCGCGGGGCTCGGCCAGGGAGGCCTGGAAGTCGATGTAGAACATGTACTCGAAGTGCTTGGCAGTGCCGACGTTGGCGTCGTCGACGAGGCGGATGGGGCGGTGGCGGTGGGGGCGGCTCTCGATCTTGGTGAGGCTGATGCCGCGGAAGGCGAAGGAGGAGAGCACCTTGAAGAGGACGGAGGTGCCCTCCTTGTCGTGCGCAAAGACGATGCTGGTCTTGAAGGGGCGGTCGGTGCGCGGCACGATGGGTTCCCGCGCCAGCATCACGAACCGCGTGAGGTTGCCGCAGTCGTCCTGGATGCCGTCGGCGAGCACCTCCATGCCGTACAGCTCGGCGGCGCGGGAGGACGCGATGGCGGCCGTGTCGCGGAGGCCGTTGGCGGCCACGTACTCGGCGGCGCCGGCGGTGTCGTCGAAGGCCTCGCGGACGACGTTGAGGCCCATGCGGGTAAGCGTGTGCTCGCACTGCGCCAGCGCCTGCGGGTGGCTGATCACGCGGGTGAGGCACTCCTTGCGCACGCCCGGGAGCGCCATGAGGCAGTGGTGCACGGGAAGCTGCACCTCGCCCACGATGTGCAGCCGGTGCCGGAGCAGGAGGTCGTAGTTGCGGTGGATGCTGCCGCCCAGCGAGTTCTCCACGGGGAGCACCGCGCGGTCCGCGATCCACAGCTCCACGGCCTGGAACGCCACCTCGAACTGGTCGCACGGGATGGCGTCGCACCCCGGGTACGCCTTCCCGGCCGCCTTCTCGCTGTACGCCCCCGGCACACCCTGGTACGCCACGCGCAGCTCCGACCCGTGCATCGGCGCCGGGGACAGGTCCGAGATCCGCAGCGGCTGCGGCAGGTTCTTGCCGTCGCCTCCATTGATACTGCTCAAGGGGACCAAGTCCAGCACCGCCCCATTCTGCAACGCTGGCGCCGGCACCGCCGCGACCTGGCCGTTGACGGAGTGGGAGCCGAGCGCGGCCACCTTGCTGGATAGCACAGCGCAGCTGCTCAGCCACTCCGTCCGGCCGCCGACCACCGCGCCCTGCAGCGAGCACCTCACCACGCCACCGCCCCTCCCCGCGGCGTGGCAGGCTAGCCTCGGATTATGCCCCACGGGCGCCTTGATCAAACTCGCCGCGGCCATGATCAGCCACTCAGCTTGCTACCTCTGCTCTGTTTCTTGGCTCCTCCGCCGAAATAACTGTCAGTGCCGGGTAAACTAAACCTGGTAGGTAATTGCAGCTTCAGAGCGAGAAGCTGAGGTGGGGATGAGCGGATGGAGGGGGATATATAGGTGGTGGCGCCGTGGCGGCGAGCCGGCGATTGGTGTGGGTAGGGGTCCTGAGCCGGAGCTTGACGGGGTTGGTGGCGCGGTGGGGAGTCGTGGGCAGAGCGGGGTTTATGGACTCGGGAGCCGGGGATGGGTTGGTCGGGTCAGTGTCAAAATATATCTTGGCCTCTTCACCACCAACCAAACAACGCCATTGTGGACGGAACAGAGCGCAACGTGCCGTGCATCTCCCCTCGCTGTTTAGCCGCGTCTGCTACCCCTTTTCGCCGTCGTTTCTCGGATTTTTGACCTGAAAATTACGCGCCCGGGTAGCTGCGGAGTGCGTAGGAAATTTTGCCAGCGTGGCTTGTTATTTTCTGTTTAAAGAACCGTACCACGCACAATCACTACAAAATAAGATGTCACTCCTTGCTGTCGATTTCAAATATAAAAAATTGGTTACGATATTTAGTTAGTCGATACCTAAATTTATATATAATTTGATTTTATAAAAAACACAACAATAAAATATATTTTAATTTACTTTAAAGTTGCACTCTAGTACTACTAAGATGACACTACTTAGCAAGGTGTAGTTTTACAGTATAAGGCCATGCTCTTTTCGGCCCAGCGGTTTAACGGCTTAACAACTTATCTACGTTTTGAAAAAAAAACATATGTTTTAAGTTTTTCGAATCTGTGTTTTCGTTGTTTTGAAGGTGTGTCCTAACTCTTTAAGACGCAAGTCAAACGAAATGAATCCGAATCTCCAGACTACCTCGAGAAGCTCATGAAATTCAGTTATTTCAGCCGTTCAAATAAGCTCAGAAGAACCGGGCCTAAAATTGCTACTTATCTATTATTTATTTTATTCGTTGATTTTATATGCTTCATTACTACTTAGATTTGCTAAATACGCGTGCTCATACTTTTCTCTTCCTTATGTTTCAAGCCATCATGTTTGTTTTAATCAATGTAAAATTGTACACTGGTAAGACTAAATTGCGCTTGTTAATAATGTGCAACTTTAATATAGTTCTAGCGTAATTATATCAAAAAACAGCTAATGATTAATTTATTTTCAAGAACAATAAATATTGGGACATTCTCATAAAATTTTACACCGGTAAGACTAAAATTGATTTGGGATCTGGAGGAAGGAGTTGCATAGTGCGGGACCTGGTTCGGTCGAGACAAGTTAAGTCAAACCAGTAGGGGCATTTTCATCCTTTCACGTTGAAACAACGAGAGATAACGAGGAAAGGGAGAGAAATGCCATGAAATAGGAACAGTGTCATGAAAATAGAAAAAAAGATGTCACCGGGGGAATGCAATTCAAATTAATGGTAAATATGAAGAGACCATCGTATTGGGTGTTATGGCAACAAATTTCTTAGTAAAAAGTGGTGGAGCGACTCAACACATGTCGCTTTATCTTACCTACAAAATAGTGGAGTCTCTATTTGTCCATATTTGCACATACACCCTTTGACAATTTTTCCACATAAAAACGAGGGAGCTATTAGGGATGTTCCAGGCCCACTACCATTCATACTAGAATGTCATGGTGGTATAGTGATTGTGGCAATCCATCTATCTCAATGGCTAGATCTGCGATGGATGATTGAAAAGAAATGGACCGCTACAGCGAAAAGTCAAACCTGTAGGTACATGTGGCCCCTTATACATCCGTATCATTGGTTGTATGTCAAGATTCTTGCTAAAATCAACCAGATGGTTCTGTTGCACAATAGTCCCTAGAAGTTTTGAAGAACAAAAAAAAAGAAATCAGATACTTCATCTAAATTCTCTCTCTCCTCTCTCTCCCCTGAGATTATCAGCACCCGGTGGTGCCACTGTTGTCGAACAGCGTGGTGTCTACCTGCGAGGCTGCAACCATGTCGGTGCCCACTAAAACAGTTCTGTCAGTTAGAGCATTTTCAATGGTAGAGCCAACCTGCTGGCTATAAGATCTACATGGCATGTCCACATCAGCTTAAGAGGCTACTCCAACAAATTGGCTATAAACACATGCTCCAAAATGTAAATGAGACCCACACCTAATTATTTGTACTTTCTTCCACCTTGGGCTTGCTTTCTTCCTCCCGTACTCCATTCTTTCCCAAATCCTCCACAGGCCACAGCTTGCTCTCCCTCCACACCGCTTGCCGCCTCCCTCCACGACGAGCCGCCGCCGCCGCTGTGACTCCTCCGCCGTCTCCCTCGCCCATCTCCTCCGCATCGTCGGGGCCTACCGCTCGGTGCCAACTCCTCCTCCACCGCCTCACGCCGGGACCGCGCCGCCACCTCCGCGTCGCCTCTCTCCACACTGGGATCACGTCGCTGCTAGGAAACGGGTAGGCTACGCGAGCGTCAAATAAAAATTTTATACCATGAATCACCCAAGAGCACATGCAAGTAGAGGATCACAGATCATTACCCTTGACGCGCAGATGCAGCGGAAACAGTTTCTCTCGCGTAGAGGAAGTATACATAGACCACCGAGTGCTCGCCGATGTTCACCGAGTGCTTGCCGGTGCTCGCCGAGTGCTTGCAGGTGTCCGCGTACGACAGCGCCTCTAGCGGTATCCACACATACCGAGCAGGAATGCCTCACGGGGTGTGCTAGCACCTCGCTGTGCGGCTAGGGTTTCTAGAGAGCAGGAGGGGCGCGCGACGGCTAGATGTAGTGAAGGCTCAACTCCTCCATTAACGCCGACCCTATACCTCTCCTTATATAGTCACGCTAGTGGGCTTCCGCCCGCTAGGGTTCTATCTCCTACGTAGATCATATCCACGTACAAACCCGTTAAACAGTTTCAACTCGTTAAGTGTGTGACCCGTTAGGTTCAGTGTAAGTCGGCCGTGGATCCGGAAACCTGTTTCCAATCCACCGATCAACAATGCACCTAGCGATGCGATCGACCCGAATGCACAGAATCAATATTCGGCTGAACCTTGATACACTCACATACCGATCCCTTTGCCTTCTGATACCAGTCAAGCTCAAGGCGAGATGCGCGCCACCCTTGTTGATAGTTCGACCACTTTCACTCGGCAGTGGAATGGATACATACCATGATTAACTCCTTAGTCATATTAGCATGGCCGTACGCTTTTCCTATCCATTCACATGAGGGGCCCAGAGGTATCTCTCGTGTTGTCGAGGAGGGGCAAATCCCATCTTGATTATCACACCCCCTGGCTATGTATCGTGGCATACCCGGTAGTCATCTTTATAACTACCCTGTTATGGTGCAGCGTTTGATGATACCAAAGTATGCGAGTCAACATGATGGGCATCCATGACAATCTTAGGTCTAAGGACCATATAGACATACCACTCAAGACTATACGCTGATGGCGCTATAAGAGATAGCAACTCACAACGTCTCGGATTAGGTCTGTCCGACTGTCCATGTTCTACAACATGCGTCCATACTATTGGTTTGATATCTCTATATCTATGGTATGTGAAACATTACCATCAACCAATATTGTTGGTGATTGATAAGCGGCCCACCTCGAGATGGGCCTAGGCTGATTCTGTATCAACCCACCACGCGTGCAGAAAGTCCAAAAGGCCACCCTTGGCCAAGCGCCTAGCCCGCCAGGGTCCGCCCCGAGCTTGACCGGGTCAACCACGTTGTCCTGGGTCTCTGCCAGGGGTGTGGCGCACCTCCCGGGCTTCCCTTAGCCCGGAGGAAGGCTCCGCGAACGGTCCGTCTGTTCGTGGACAGGCCTTTACAACTGTCGTGTCCCACCGTACTTTCTCCGGCCTTGACTGGAACGAACTGTGTCTCCCCGAGAAACCGCAGCCCGGGGAAGGGCACGCGGGCAGCCTGGTTTGTCGTTTGCCCTCCTTGGCAGGCAGCGAACGGTTGTTACGCTTCTGCGACGCCCTAACGGGTGACGCGAGGCGGGTTTTCGGCATATCAATGCTATATTGGGGATAAAGGGAAAGTGCTTTCTCCCTAAAGAGGCTTTCTCCCCTGTATCGGCATGTTAAGACAAACATGTGTCCAGTACTAACCCGAACAGCTTCTCCCTGCAGGCTCGAGACCAGACAGAGTCCTAGAACGAGACAAGAGCATTGCCACTAAAGCAACGACTGGCGCGGGCCCACCGCATCAGCTTCGGGCGACCCGCCGTGCCTATAAAAAGAGGATTCCTGGACATTCGAAGGGGGAAGATCCGACACACATAGCTCCAAGAACCCAAGCAACACCTGCATCCGAAGCTTCCTTAGCAGTAGCCTTAATACTTAGCCACCATCGTTGTAAGCTCGGGGTTGGTGCCTTCAAGCCCGGTCTTGGCACCCCTGTACTGTTTTCCACCATATAAGCAACAAGACTGGAGTAGAGCTATTACTTGGCAATGGGGCTCGAACCAGGGTAAATCGCTTGTGTCTTCACGGTTCGTATCATTGTCCTCTTTTCGTTGTACGAAGGATCTGTACCCGGATCACCGAATCGCACTGTGCCCTTGTCCGGAAGGCAATGGCCTTAGCCCTCCGTGAGGCTTGGCCGCCTCCGTCTTCAGCCGAGAAGGGTGATCGTTGGGCCTCACACCAAATTAAATTGCTCACGGTCCGTGGTCTCGCTGCTCTTTAGGAGCGCGGTTCCCAGACACCGACAGCTGGCGCCCACTGTGGGGCCCATGAGCAACCCTCAGCACTCCGTTCCCTCAGACATGCCTGAGATTCCGAGCAACGACGAGGCTCTAGACCTCGAGTTCGATGAGTGCGACGATCTGGACGATTTGGTCCCGTCGTACGATGGCTGGCGGGAGGAGTACCTCGCCGAAGCCGGGGCTGATGAGATGGAGGTTGACACCTCTCTCGCCCCAGGGGTAGATTTTCGCCCCGAGGAGTCGCTCCCTGAGCTGGACCCCTCTGTCACCCACGTCAGCGAGACTCCCATGGAGTTCAAGCTGCTTGGTGACTCCGCCACCTCCGCTAGCAAACAGCGTAATGTTTCCCCCAGCTTCGCGCATGTCCCGCTGCGTCTTCGCAGCCGCGGTTGACGGCGACGCCGAGAATGGGGAGGCCTAGGAGCAACTGCGCCGCCGCACTGCAGCCTCTAAGTTCTTCAATGACGCTGTCCGTCGCGTCATGAATGGGATCTACAAGGAGGACCGTCGCCGGCCAAGACCCCACCGGCCGCAAACTGTCGACTTTTGTTGAAACCATGATGAACCGCCCTGCTGACCCGACAAAGGCGGGCCATCACCACGGTCGTCTGCGACCTGGAGAGGGACGCCCGCGGCTTCACCATGGCGGACCTGTGTCCAGCCATTGCCGAGGGCGTTGGCGTCATCACCTGCGGCATCGACCAAAGCCGAAAGCAGCAGATCGTTGCGGCCGCCGGACATCCGGGCGCGAGAACGAGTCCGATCGTCGCGGCACTCAAAACTGCCCCGGCCAGGACAGCGCTCAGGAGCATTCTCGCCGTCACCGCAGCCGCTCGCGCCAAACTCAGACGGCCTCCTCTGTCGGAGGATCGTCACGTGCTCCAAGCGGAGTGTTTTCTCGCCTAGGCCCGCACCGGGATGCCTCTCCTCCGAAGACCGCGTCGGAATGCCCCGCTTTCTCCCGCGCTCTCCGTGAAGCGCCTTGGCCGCCGAGGTTCAAGCCCGGGCCGATCGAGAAGTTCGACGGGAGTAAGAATCCCGAGGAGTTCCTCTCCATCTACACCACTGCCGTCCGAGCTATGGGGGGAGACGAAGCCGTCATGGTCAACTACTTCTCCACAGTGCTCAGGGCATGGCCCTGACCTGGCTGTTCAACCAGAGGCCTGGTTCTATCCGTAGCTGGTCCCAGCTGCAGGGTGCCCTTCGCACAAGCTTCCAGGGGTGTTACGCCCGCTCTGGGCGCCCCCAGGACCTTAAGCTCGTGGTGCAGCGAGACGACGAAAGTCTCCAGGACTTTGTGTGCCGGTTCGTCAGAGCCCGCAACACAATTCCTTGCATCTCCGACGAGGCCATCATCGAGGCCTTTAAGGACGGCGTGAGGGATCGGCGTTACACCGAGGACCTCGAGCTCCACCCGGTCAATACCGCGAGGGAGCTCTTCCGCACCGCGGCCCTACACGTCAATGCTTTCGAGGCGGTTGAACGCAAGAGGGGCCGTGCGAAGAAAAAGGCCAAGGTCGGCGACGGCCCGGGCAAGACCGAGGCGGACAAGAAGAAGAAGAAGCGACCGGAGCAGCCCGCTAAGTTCATCGCCGCCGTCGAGCCCGACCAGCCCGAGTGCGGCGCGCAGCGCTTCGCCATCAAGGCGCCGCCACAGCGCCCGTTGCAGCGGCGACAAAGCAGCAGCGACCTTCAGTGGAAGCGAGGCAGCTTGGCGGTCGAGGGCACACCGGGCGGCCTCCCGCCCACAAAGAAAGTAAGAGGTGAGGACCCTTTCCACGACCCTAGTCTCTTCTGCCGCCTCCACCAGCGCCCCGGCCATGACCTGCGCAACTGCCGCACATAGGCCCGCCAGTTGGAGGACTTCTACGCTCGCTGCGGTCCCATGCCGAAGCTACGAGGGCGACGCGATCATCGACACCCCAGGCGGCCAGACTGTGGCTTCACGAAGCCAGCGCCGCATCGCCGTCATCTTTGGCGGCACGTCAGCCCACACCTCTCGCCGCGAGCTCAAGGCCGCATCTCGTGAGGTCCTCCACATCTCCCGTGGCGAGCCTGCGGTGGAATCCCTGTCTTGGTCCAGCCAGGCCATCACCTTTTCGGTGACGGACTGCCCGGCTGGGCTCTCTAAACCCCAGCGCCTCCCGCTGGTGCTCTGCCCCACCATTGGCAACACCAGAGTTGACCGCGTCCTCGTGGACAGCGGGAGCTCGCTGGACATCATTACGGCGTGCGTTCTGGGTCTCATGCAGGTCCCGCTCTCTAAGATTAAGGACATCACCGTCCCCTCCCACGGGATCGTCCCGGGATCGTCGCTTCGCGCCGTGGGGCAGGTCGTACTGCCCGTCACGTTCGGCTCCTCCGCCAACTTCCGGACAGAGTACATCACCTTCGAGGTGGTGGAAACTGAGCTCCCCTACAACGCCATCTTAGGGCGTCCCGCGCTCTCTAAGTTCATGACGGTCTCCCACCACGCCTACCATTGCCTGAAGATGCCGCCGCCCAAGGGAGTCATCACAGTCCGGGGCAACCACAAGACGGCTCTCGACTGCGACGAGACCGCGCTGGCCACTGGTCGGGTCGCGAAGTGGGGAGTCGAGCTGGGTGAATTCAACATCCAGTTCGTATCCCGAACCGCGATCAAGGCCTAGACCCTGACTGATTTCGTTGCAGAGTTGACCAGGTCGGATGAGCAAAAGTCAAGCTCTCCAGGTCAAGACGGGGAAGAAGGTCGGTGGAGTCTGTTCTTCGACGGTTCACACCAGTCCGGGCGATCAGGATGCGGGCTCGTTCTCATCTCTCCCAACGGAGAGCGACTCCAGCACATCATACAAATACACTTTGCGGCTACGAACAACGCCGCAGAGTATGAAGCCCTAATTGCGGGCCTAAGAGCATGCACTGCGCTCGATATCAAACGACTTGTTGCGAAAGGGGATTCGCAGCTCGTCGTCCGCCAGGTTAGGGAGGAGTTTCAAGCAACTGACGACTCGATGGCGTGGTACTTGGCGGAAGTGAGGAAACTGGAGAAACGTTTCACGAACTTTGAAATTAGCTACATTCCCAGGGAAGAGAATGGCGAATCTGATAAGCTCGCCAAACTCGGATCCTCGCAAGAACCGTCCCCGCTGGGGGTGCTAGTGCGGCACCTTTTAAAGCCCTTCATTCCCTTCGGAGAGGAGACCAAGGGGACGTCTGTTACCCCCCAAACCGAGACATCCGGTACTGTCTCATTCCTCGAGCAAAGCACCTCCTAGATGACGCCATTCATCCAGTTCTTGGAGCAGGGGACATTGCCCGAGGATCTTCTTGGCGTTCGGCTAAAAAGGCGAGCCGAGCTACCGCCGCTTTGACGGGGTTTCTTTGTCAGAAGGGGTACTAATGGCATGCTTTGTAAGTGCGTCACCTAGGAAGAAGGTAAGTACCTTCTAGCCGACATTCACGAGGGCATCTGCGGCGCACACGCCTCACACAGAACTCTCGTCGGCAAAGCATTCCGCATGGGCTACTATTGGCCCACTGCGATGAGCGACGCAGAAGCCTTGGTTAAGCGCTGCGAAGCTTGCCAGTATCATGCGCGGATGACGCACCAGCCCGCGTATGAGCTGCAAACAATTCAACTAGCGTGGCCGCTCACGGTTTGGGGCATGGACCTCCTAGGACCGTTCCCCAAAGGTCTGGGTGGCAAAACGTACTTGTTCGTAGCCATCGACACCTTCACCAAGTGGATCGAGGCCGAGCCGGTCTCCAATATCACTGCAATTGCCGCGGTACGTTTCTTCCGGAGCATCATGGCAAGATTTGGTATGCCTAGCAGGATCATCGCTGACAATGGCACCCAGTTCACAAGCCGGGAATTCAACGATTACTGCGAAAAAATCGGCATGAAGCTCACCCTGGCCTCCGTGGCCCACTCACAGAGCAACGGAGCAGCTGAACGAGCTAACGGACAACTAGTCCAAGGTATCAAAAAGCGAGTCTACGACGCCCTCAAGGCAAAACAGCAAGGTTGGGTCGACGAGCTACCGTCAGTCCTCTAGGCAGTCCGGACAACAGCCAGCCGGGCTACAGGAGAAACTACTTTATGTGGACTATATGGGCCTCGGGTATCCTCTAGAAGGCCCATAAAGGAGCAGATAGGGGGCGATCCAAGTCGACCGGCTGAGGATAAAGACCACTCGGGATATATGTGCCTTGAGGTCCAAGGAAGTTCTCGAGGATATAATCTATCTCCATGTAATTAGCAGATTAGCTCATGCATGACATGTAACAGCATAACAGATTCGGTTACCATGCACCACGCATGATCCTGTAACTCTATCCCCCCTAGACTATATAAGGGGAGGGGGTAGAAGCCATCGGCATGAGACTTAGAGTCATACACATATACTGCATCATCTTGCATCCCGCATCTTGATCCATCATATAATCCCAGAACACAGGAAGTAGGGTGTTACCTCCTCCGTTGAGGGCCTGAACCTGTATACATCCTTGTCTTGTGTTACCATTTGACTTAGTTCTTGATTAGCATCCCCTCGTACAAATTCATTGCCGGCGGTGACCCCCCAGTTAGTCACCAGTCGACAATTGGCGCGCCAGGTAGGGGACCCGCGTCAAGATCATCTCGCAAGTCAGATGGCTTCGTCAAGATCGCCGCACATCGCCATGAAGCTCGGACAGCCCCTTCGGTTCGGCACCCTGGACTTCGTCGCCGATGGCGTCGGCAATCTCCATCTCTCTCCTCCCGGAGAGATTCCTTCGCAAGGAGGCGCGCGCAATCAAGGTGACCCATTGCCTTTTGGCTTGAAGAATTTAGCAAGCGCCTTCTGCGGATTGACCCCTCGCTGTTCGTCTTCGCACCTCCTCCCGAGGAAGACGAAAAAGGACTCGGCGGGCTCGACCGCTCGGGCGTGGATTGTATCTCGCCCTACAACAACTTGTCGCCCTCGGCTGGATTTCCCTCCGGACTCAAGAATCCCGTCACAAATTTCGCACGGGATTCCTCGGCTATTCGGCTAGGAGATAACCAGTCGGCGAGCGTACCAGATCAACCATGTTCGTGGGTGTCATCAACAGTGGCCAACCCATTGGACAGAGCGAGAAAGTCAGCCTCTCCGTTTCTTACTCCAAGTACGACGGGAGCGCTGAGATTCGTAACTACAGAGAGGTTTTTGTCCTAGGCGCGGATGATCACCACTCTGCTTCTCCGCTTGTCGCGTACGCAGAAACCAACACTGGCGCGAACCCAGATCCTCGCCAGGCGGAGGAACAAGATCGCGAACAGCAACTTCGCGTTCGCGGCCATGACGTCCAGAATGAGCTCCGCGCGGTGAAGCTAAGGGATCAGGAGGTCTACAACACTCCCCAGGCTAACGTCATCGCGTCAAAGACTCTTCTTGAGACTATTGCGCCGCAACTCCCGGAAGGCAGCCCGTGTATCCAGGCCCTGGCCCGAGCGACGGCCATGGTAGAGATGGCCGCCATACAGCAAAACAAGGCAATACCGGCTCCAACCGCCTTGGCGCGCAGTCGGTCCACGAGCAATCGGAACCGGGCTCGTGCCTCAGCGGCTGGCGATTCACACCAATCGCCTGCCCGTGATTTACGTCAAGACATCGAAGCCAAATGGCGGGAGCGCAGCAATGGCGAGCGGAACTCTCGCGACCATCACAGCCGTCGCGACGATGACCAAGCCGAGAGCACCGCCAGTCGGCGCGACCACCGTCAAGAGCAGCGCCAAGGTCCGCGGCGGAGGCATCGTAGCAGATCCCCAAGCGAGCGGCCACGACCGTTGGGGAATTCGGCCTTCACCCGGATCTCCGCCGAGTGGTTTGGCGGATGGTTTCAACCTCAAAGGCATCGACAAGTTCGATGGCGAGAGGATCAAACAAGCGGGCCGCAAGTCTCGCTTTAGCGATCGGGTAGCGCAGAGGTGATCGAGCGTCATGAAAAATTACTTGCCGGTCGCTCTGACCCCAACCGCCTAGACCTGGTTAACGGGACTCCCGGAGAACTCTATCGAGTCTTGGGACGACCTCCAGGAGCAGTTCATCGCCAATTTTCAAGGGACCTATGAAAGGCCCGCGGGGAGATGGGAGATTGGACAGCTGCATAGGCTCAAGAACAAGACTCTTCGTGAGTTCATCAAGCGCTTAACCAAGAAGAAGAATGAGATCCGGGACATTTCGTAGCAAACCGTCATCGATGCCTTCTTCGCCGGATGCAAGTCCGAGGAGCTAATCAGGCAGATGACCTGGGATCCCCCGCGTAATCTCAAGGCCATGTTCACGATGGCGGACCAGGAGGCCGAAGCCGAGGAGGCCATCGCGAATCATCGCGGTGGCAACGACGGAGGTCCCAAAAAGAAGCCTAACGAAGAGCAAGGCAAGCCCAAGGACAAGAAGCGAAAGGGGGACGAGATGGTCGCGAACTTGGAGCGCAACCGACCGAAGCCCCCCAACGACAACGACTACAAAAAAGTAATGGATTCGGTATGTCCCTTCCATCCTTGTGGCAAGCACTCTGCCAAGGACTGTCTTATTCTGCAGAAGTTCGCCGAGAGCTCGAACCAGTCGGCTAAGGGCGGTCAAGGCAAGAAACCCGATGGAGATTACCAGGACGCTGAGCGCAAGATCAGTTACATCTTCGGGGCCTCTGACGCGTACAAGTCCAAGCGGAAGCAAAAGCTTACCACTCGGGAGATCAACGCTGTCATGCCAGCGACGCCAAAATATCTGCACTGGTCTGAGGTACCCATCACCTTCAACCGATCGAACCACCCGGACCGGATCGCCTTCCCTGGGAGGTATCCTCTAGTGCTGGACCCGGTCGTGCGAGGAAGCAAACTGAAGAGGGTTCTGGTCGTTGGCGGGAGTGGGATTAATGTCCTTTTCGTCAAGACCCTGGACCAGATGAATATTCCACGCTCCGAGCTACGGCAGGGATCATCTCCTTTCCACGGGGTAATCCCCGGGACGTCCGCAGTACCGCTCGGACATATCTCTTTGCCCGTCACGTTCGGGACCAAGGATAACTATCGGACCGAGAGTCTGAGTTTTGAAGTGGCTGATTTCGAGACGGCATATCATGCCATCTTGGGAAGGCCGGGGATTGCCAAATTCATGACAGTTCCCAATTACACTTACCTCGTCTTAAAGATGCCAGGTCCCAACGGTGTAATCACCCTTCCTGGTGACGTTAAACAGTCCATGCTCTGTGGCGGATGAAAGTCGTGAGATGGCGCAGTATTTGGACTCGTCGGTGAGATGGAGAAGATCCGACTGGAGGTTGCATCTCTTCAGGAGGAGGGGGACGTCCCCGCTAAGAACAGGCCAAAACATCCATCCAAGCAGCCGAAGAAACCAAAAAGATCCTGTTGGACCCGTCTGATCCAGCCAAGACAGCCGAGATCGGGACAGGGCTTGACAGCATATAGGAAGACGCGCTCGTCACCTTCCTCCGGTCCAACCGGGACGTGTTCGCTTGGAAACCTTCGGACATGCTTGGTGTTCCGTGGGAGGTGATCGAGCACTCCTCCATCGTCGATGAGCGGTGAACCGATCAACGCCTACGAAGATTCGCCCCGGATCGGAAAGACGCCATACGGAGTGAAATCACCAAATTATTAGCCACTCGGTTTATCAAAGAGGTGTATCACCCCGAGTGGCTTGCCAATCCGGTCCTCGTGCAGAAGAAAAATAAGACATGGCGGATGTGTGTCGACTACACGGACCTCAACAAAGCGTGTCCCAAGGATCCTTTTGGGCTCCCCCGCATCGATCAAGTGGTGGATTCCACCGCCGGGTGCGAGCTCTTGAGTTTTCTGGACGCCTACTCAGGCTATCACCAGATTAGTCTGAAGGAGGAGGATTGCATCAAGACGTCGTTTATTACGCCCTTTGGTGCCTTCTGCTATATCACAATGCCATTCGGGTTGAAAAACGCTGGCGCAACTTATCAAGACACTATCTGGCGGTGTTTTCACACTCAGCTCGGACGCAACGTGGAGGCATATGTCGACGACGTCGTCATAAAAACCAAATCCAGATGGGATCTCATAACAAATCTGACCGAGACATTCGAGAGCCTAAGGGCATTTCGGATGAAGCTAAATCCCGAGAAGTGTGTTTTTGGGGTTCCGTCTGGTAAACTACTCGGATTTATCATCTCCAGCCGAGGGATTGAGGCAAATCCAGAGAAGGTCAGCGCCATCATCAAGATGAAGCCCCCGACCAATCAGAAAGATGTGCAGAAGCTCACTGGATGCATCGTGGCACTCAGCCGATTCGTTTCCTGACTCGGGGAGCGAGGCATGCCTTTCTTTAGACTCTTACGCCGACAAGACGATTTTCAGTGGACAGCGGAAGCACGGCAAGCCTTCGAAGATCTAAAGAGGTTCCTCACCACGCCTCCGGTGTTGGTCCCTCCCATGCCCAGGAGCCCCTCTTGGTCTACATCGGCGCGACGACTCACGTCATCAGCAGCGCTTTGGTGGTGGAGAGAGACGAAGAGGGCTCCCTCCAGAAGGTACAGCGTCCGGTCTACTTCGTAAGCGAGGTATTGGGCGAATCAAAAACAAGGTACCCGCAAGTTCAAAAGCTTCTATATGCTGTATTACTTACATCGCGGAAGCTCAAGCATTATTTTCAAGATTATGAAATTTCGGTGGTCACCTCCTTCCCGCTTGGAGACATACTCCTGGCCGGAGGCCATTGGGAGTTGCCAAATGGGCAGTCGAGCTTGGAGCCTTTGAAATAAAGTTCAGGCCTCGATTAGCCATCAAATCTCAGGCGTTGGCCGACTTCGTCGCCGAGTGGACAGAGTCCCAAATCCCAGCAGCAAAGGAGAATCTCGAGTACTAGACAATGTACTTTGATGGCTCCCTCATGCTCAGCGGCGCGGGGGCTAGGATTTTGCTCATATCACCAACTGGAGAGAAGCTGCGCTACGTCGTCCGGATATTGTTCCCCGTCAGCAACAACGCAGCCGAGTACAAGGCACTCATCCACGGGCTACGCGTCGCCATATCGCTTGGTGTCAGGCGGTTAATGGTACGCGGGGATTCCCAACTCGTGGTCAACCAAGTTCAAAAAGAGTGGTCTTGCATTGGCGACAGTATGGCGGCTTACTGTCAGGAGGTACGAAAGTTAGAGGACAAGTTCGACGGCCTGGAGCTTACACATGTCCTCCGCCGCGACAACGAGGCAGCAGACGAGCTAGCACGGATGGGATCCACTCGGGCCCAGGTCCTGAGTGGTGTTTTCGTCCAAGAGCTACGCTCACCATCCATCAAGCTACCACCTGCACCAGGAGAAGATCGAGAGAAGCAGCCAGATCCCGATGCAGAGGTACTATCAGTTACTCCCGAGTGGACTCAGCCTTACTTAGATTATCTTCTTCGTGATGAGCTGCCTGAGGATCGAAGCCTAGCCGAGTGCATTACACGCCGAAGCAAAAGCTACAAGGTAGTCGAGGCGAAGCTTTTGAGCGAAGCGCCCGGGTACTAAGGCGTTGTATATCCGAGCAAGAAGGCAGAGATCTACTCAACGAAATCCACTCGGGAGAATGAGGGCACCACGCGGCTGCCAGCACCCTGGTGGGCAAAGCCTATCGGTAAGGATTTTTCTGGCCAACTGCGGTCACAGATGCGGAAGACATAGTACGCAGATGTGATGGGTGTCAGTTTTTCACACGGCAAATTCACATGCCGGCTCAAGACCTACAGACGATTCCGATCTCTTGGCCCGTCGCCGTCTGGAATCTAGACATGGTGGGTCCCCTCAAGCGAGCGCAAGACGGGTTTACCCATCTCTTCGTCGCCATCGACAAGTTTACCAACTGGATTGAAGCCAAGCCGGTTGCAATCATCACGGCGGCCAAAGCACGCGAGTTCTTCCGGGACATCGTCGTGCGTTTTGGTGTGCCTAATCGCATCATCACCGACAATGGCGTTCAGTTCAAAAGCAGCGAGTTTCAAGACTAGGGCGAGGAGCTGGGCATCAAGATCTGCTACGCCTCGGTGGCCCACCCTCGAAGCAACGGACAAGTTGAGCGCACCAACGGATTGGTGCTGCAAGGGCTCAAAGCCCAAATCTTCGATAGCCTGAAGCCGTACGCTACGCGCTGGGTCAAGGAGTTGCCTTCGGTGCTCTGGGGGCTCAGAACGACGCCAAGTCGAGCAACCGGGCAGACCCCCTTTTTCCTAGTCTATGGCTCAGAAGCGGTCCTCCCGAATGAATTGAAGTTTCGGTACCCTCGGGTTGCTGGTTACCACGATAATCAGTCGTTTTTACTCTTGAAGTTTTGTACTCAAGCAGCATGTAATTAGTTTCCCTTCTTTTGACTTGCTACTTGGCCGTAAACGATCAACCAGTAAGTCGGGGGCTACACTAAATAGTGTGCGGAGTCAACCGCACCCTATCTTGTCAATAAAGTTGTTTTCTCTTTACATGTGTCGATCAAATTCGGATGTTACGAAAATTCTTGAGTAATGGCGCTTTTATATCCGTAATCGCAATGTTTAGCTACCCCGTAGTCGCATGGGAAGAAAGCCAAGTGCTACTCCCTGGCACTCGGGGGCTGGACCAGTCGGCGGATTGCGTTTCATGAAAAAGGATAAACCGTATTATTCGGATAAAACGGATCACCAGTATCCGGGATCAACGAGCATTTCCATTACAAACACATCTACAAATCCAATTGTTCTACTATCTGGACGGCGGTCGGACGAACCTCTTCCAGTAAAGCGGCGGCCTTCTCCTCCGTATAAGCAAACCCGTCTTTCACGGCTTCGCAGTCTAGGCGGGTGAAGTTTGACTTCGCGATGGCGAAGCCTTGGCTGGTACATGTTATCGCGGCCTCCCGAGTGAAGGCCTTGATCTGCTCAACGAGAGTGTCTAGATGGGCCACCAGGAGGTCGGGATCGTTCGGCGGCTCTTCATCCGGGTAAAGGCATTGAAGCACTGGGGCTATCCCCACCGAAGCTCGGTGGCGGAACTCTGCGAAACCAGTCGGGTGCGGCGTATTAGTCGGATTCCAACGAGGTTGAGTCAGGGAGAGTTGGTGGAGAAGGTTACCTTCCAACTCTTTAGCAGATTTCTCTGCTTGAGTGTTGGCTCGGCGGACTTCTTCCTCCAAGGCCTTCTATCTCGCCTCCAGAGCTACATTTCAAGACAAATATCCGAGATTATTATTTACAAAGCATCCTTCCTAGAGATTTAGCACAGACAGGGGTCTATACCTCGGTTAGTGTTGGACTCTTCCACGTGGCGGAATCGGAGCTTGGTAACTTCGCGGTGGAGTTCTTCGATCCGGCCATGGTATTGCGAATTAACGGCGTACAGCGCTTTGTCGAACTCGTCGCGTGTTTTCAGCTCGCCTACCGTTTTCTCCATGCATCGGGTCTTCTGCTTCGACCTCTCCATCATGTGCTGCGTGGAGAAGGAAGAGAGATCAGTGGGATTCCCCTGTGCAGGGTGAGGATTCACAGTGGGAAAGAGCTTTACCTCATATATCTTGGCTTGAATTGCAGTCACCTGGTCCAGCACCTCCCATTCCTCGGCCTCCTGCCCATCGTCGACCTCGTAGCCCTCCATCTCCTTCCTCCATTTCAGCCGGAAGGGTGGAGAGTGAGCTTTGGGGGAGAGGCGAGGAATTTCCTCGATTTCTGGCTCTGAGCTCCCTAGAGCCGGAGCTGAGATTTTCCCATTCGCCGATGAGGATTGGCGACTGGTGGAGGATGGGCCGGAATCTTGGCGAAGGCGTGGGTGGCCGAGGTGGCATTCCTTGCCATCTGAACTTGGCGGTTCATCATCATGTTGGTTTCAGAAAGCATTCGGAGACCTATCAAGAGACACATTTCTGCAAATTGTGAAGTTACAGCGTCGCAAAGGAATACCTGTGCGATGGGAAGTACTTCATCTTGAATCGACTGCCCGAACCACTAAGGCGATTTCCAGAGGGCTTCTTCCCCCCTGATGCGGCCGTTGGGCGGTATCTGGGAGACGGAGGACTTCGGGCGCTCGGCCGAGCCGGAGGCGGCCTTTGAGCTGGCGGTGGCGGTCTTGGGCGGGACGTCATCTTTGTCATCATCCTCGTCTGAGTCCCCTGAAGCGACCCCCTTGCCTTTCTTGGCCGAAGGAGCACTAGTCGAGCCCTCAGCAGGGCGCTTGCGCGGTGCCTTCTTGGGATGAGGAGCTTCCGGGACCGGAGGGGTGGAGAAGAAGGCTTCGCGCCCCTGCGGCATGTCGGATTACATTAATTACGGCTATACATTCAAAAAAGACCGCGGTTGAGTTGAGGAGGATCTTCTCCTTACCGCTGGCGGTAGATACCCCAAATGGTACGGAGCTGGGCAATCTGCGCGAACTATTTCTGAGCCCGGAGCGAAGAGCTCGACCATTCGGCTAATGATCTCCTTCTGCGCAAGGTTTTCGTTGGATTCCCGAGTGGTATCTTGAGCCCCCGAGTACTCGAAGGCAAGATGCACCCTCTCCTTTAAATTTGGATCTGTTGTTGGGTGAAATTCCAAACAACCCCAATGCCGGTCAGCCCAGCAGCTTTTGCTCTGTGGAGGAGGAGAAGTTCCTCTACTTGGCCTCCCTCGTCATAGGCGAGAGGAGAAGACCAGGAGGGACGGACCGTGGGGCATTCGCCGGAGAAGGAAGGGAGGACCGGAGGAGAATTGGCGCAGTAGAACCACTCCAAGTGCCGGCCCTTGTTGGAGGTTCTTAAAGGAAGATCGAAATAGTATTTTCGGACCCCTTCCCGCAATTGAAACCCTGCGCCGCCGGTGGCCTTGGGGGAGTCCTTGTTGGGATAAGGCTTGAGGAGAAAATGAAATCTGAAAAGGTCGAAATGAGGAGCAATCCTCAAATAGGCCTCACAGACATGGACAAAAATCGCAATCTGAAAGATGGAATTAGGGTTCAAGTGCGAAACTTCGATCCCGTGAAAATGCAGTAATCCCTGGAAGAAAGGAGAACAAGGAAGGCCGAAGCCACGGAGAAAGAAGGATTCGAAGACCACTACCTCGTCGGAGCGTGGGGTGGGGCAGGATTCGCCGGCGGCGGCGCGCTAAGACACAAAACCTTCGGAGGGGAGCACGCCAAGGGAGACCAGCTTCTGTAGCCTCCATTCGGTCGTGATGGACTTCATCCATTTCTTTCCGCTCTTGGTAGCCTTAGGGGCGGTGGGAGATGGCGGAGCCATTGCAATCGGAGACGGGTGGCGGCGGAGGTGGCGATGAAGAAGAACCCTTGCGGCGGAGTCTGCTGGGAGAAGCTAACTGACTAGCGCGAAAAGTGAGCGAGGTAAACTAATTTCGTTCCCCTGTTCCTAACTTATCGCAACGGGCAAAGTTTCGTATTCTGGGCCGGGCCTTCGTCTAGCGCTGGATGCGGCCTTTTCGCGAAGGGCCTAATAATTACTCGGCTGGCCGAGTGGTTCCCTCCGAGAGGTTTGCGTTAAGTGCCGACTGATGGTCTAGGAGCGAACAAGCCTAACTACTCGGACGAAGCGATGTTGCGGATTCGAGATCAAATGAAGAAAAAGCGGCATTGCGGATTCAAAACTAGAGCAAAGACAAAGACTCAGAGATTTCGCAAAAGATTTTCATTAAAAGGCTCTAGGGCCAGATTACATTTTCTCTGCGGCGCAGCACATTGAGCTAGGGCTCGTCGCTGGCTCGCGGAGGAGCAAAAGAAGAAGCCCCCAGCGGCGACCAATGCGTCCTTGAGAGGGAAGCGCACTTTGTGAAGTTGCGTGAACCCGCGGATTAGAACCCTAATGGATTCTTCCGCGTCGATCTCCGCCTTCATCTGCGCGAAGTCCTGCCAGAGCTTGTCTTCGAAAGCTTTAGTGGCGGCTCTGGCGGCAGCTTCCGCCTCGTCCTTCGTGCGGGCCTCGGCGATGCACATCTCGATCATCTCCATGATATTCGCCATTGCTCTCGAAGCGAGAAGAGAGTGGGGATTTCTGGGTGTCACCGGGGAGAAGAAAACTCGAAAACTTGAAAGCTGGTGGTGAAGTAGTACTCTGCCCCTGGGATTTCTTTTATACCCAGAGGAAGTTCAAGGATCGCGCCTTATAATCCGTTTTAGATACAGTAAAACCATCATGGCGATGGGACGGAAGTGGATGCGGATAGGGTTTCCGACGGAAGCGTGTACCGCTCCAGCTGCGTGAGAAAAAGGCGCGAAGATGCTTCGCCTCCCCCAAATTGGGCTTGGGCTAAAACTGCAAAGGGCAACCCCCATAACAGACTTTCTTAACACGCCGCTGACGGTGGCAATGTGTTAAAATCGAGCCTAATTCGGCCTCGGTGCACCCTGGAGGGCATATCACCGGCAGCGCGAAAATTAAAAGTATTTCACGGCATACCCATGTCGGGTCACTAGCCAACTTCGCACGCTCGAGGTTGGGTGTTGGTGAAATTTGGGTTCAATTTCTTGAGGTATGCCTTTATAAGGTCGCTAGTTGTACACCGCTACCCGGGTACAAATACCTCTCGGCAAAATTGCGTCCAATCGGTACGCCCTGAGGGGCCTATGCTGATCCCTTCCCTGGTTGGGACAGGTGCCACCCGGCTGAAAGGTGCGCTCCATCTTTGAAAGGTCTTTGGTTCTTACAAGTTAAGGCAGGCGCCGACGGCGATATCCTTTTGCAACGCTTAAGATTATGCATCTTTGCAAGACAGAAGTCGTAATGGCGTGGCTTAAGACACGCCCCATGACGGACCGGTTGCTAGTTTTGCATTGTAAAAGTGGGTGTCCAGTAGGGATGAAAATGGTACGGATAATTTTCGACCGTTCGACCGACCGAGGCATAATAATATCCGAAAATATTGAGTAGGATAATTTTATGGATATCCGAATCCGACAAAGGCGGATCAGATGCGGATACAAATAATATCGATGGATATTATCCGAGCTTTTCTTGGATAATATCCGATGGATATTATCCGATTAGCTAAATCCATCTATAAACTATCTCTATTATATTTCTATAGGATGAATGACTAACACATATAACAACTAGATGCATGTGATTTTACATTTTTTTGCTTTATCGGGTATGATACTTACACACCATCATTTTCATGACTATGGGCCATAAAGTTGAGTCACAAAGAGATAACTATATGTATTTGGATATACTTATTTCTTTAGTATATGTTTTCACGTATTATCCAGAGAGTATCCACGTCCGATCCGTATTTGTATCCGATATTATTAGATCCGTGATTTGTATCGGTACTATCCGTATCCGAATCCGTATCCGATCAAACTAAATGGATCAAATACAATATGAGTGGTTTCCGATCCGTATCCGATCCGTTTCATCCCTAGTGTCCAGTAGCCGAATCCACTTGTTGAGACGATGCGCCCAACGGGCTGAATAAGCTGAGTTTGGTATTGCCAACCCAGGCATTGCTTCAACACAAATACTTAAGATTTCTTGAGTTCTTTACAATCTCTTTTCAGATTACAGGAGATATGGGCGAAACCAGTCGGCCAAGCATTTGACTCGATCGTAAAGCACTCGGGGGCTACTGTGGACTATATGGGCCCCGGGTATCCTCTAGAAGGCCCATAAAGGAGCAGATAGGGGGCGATCCAAGTCGACCGGCTGAGGATAAAGACCACTCGGGATATATGTGCCTTGAGTTCCAAGGAAGTTCTCGAGGATATAATCTATCTCCATGTAATTAGCAGATTAGCGTATGCATGACATGTAACAGCATAACAGATTCGGTTACCATGCACCACGCATGATCCTATAACTCTATCCCCCCTAGACTATATAAGGGAGGGGTAGAAGCCATCGGCATGAGACTTAGAGTCATACACATATATCGCATCATCTTGCATCTCGCATCTTGATCCACCATATAATCCCAGAACACAGGAAGTAGGGTGTTACCTCCTCCGTTGAGGGCCTGAACATGTATACATCCTTGTCTTGTGTTACCATTTGACTTAGTTCTTGATTAGCGTCCCCTCGTACAAATTTATTGCCGACGGTGACCTCCCAGTTAGTCACCAGTCGACACTTTCCGACTCATATATGGCTTGGAAGCAGTCCTCCCAACAGAAATAAGACTAGGATCCGATCGCGTTGACTTCGCCAGCTTCGTGGCTAACGACGAGGAGCGGCAGCTAGACCTCGATCTACTAGAGGCACGCCGTGAGCAATCCCTACTCCGGGCTGCGGCCTACCAGCAGTCCCTGCGCCGCTATGCAGCATGAAACATACACACAAGGACCCTGCAAGTAGGAGACCTAGTTCTTCGAAGAATTCAGAACCTCGTGGGCTCCACATGCTTAGCCCCAAGTGGGAGGGACCGTACAAAGTAGTCAGCGCAGCGCGAACGGGCTCTGTACGCCTCGCCGACGAGGCTGGGAACGAGCTCCCTAGCTCATGGAACATCTCCCTTCTACGACGCTTCTACGCTTAATCAGGTCGTAAGTTTCCTTGATTTCAGTTCATTTCAATTCCAAAAAAAAAACCTTCCCCGGTCACGAGTCACGCCGGTTTAAGTCTTGACCATCTCAAAAAGCCCGTGGCCAAAGCCCAAGGGCTAAGGATAAAGCATTCCGGAGCATTTCCACGACGGGATAAGCCGATCTCTCACACCCTAGTGAATCTCTGCGCAATGTGGAATTCCTTGACCCAAAGTCTGATAAGCCCGTCGGGTTTGTTTGAATGGCTAACTTGGGCCTCGCTGAGCTCGGGGGATGAGGGATTTTTTGCGCCCAGATTTTTCCTAAGTCCTTCACTTCGCTAAGCCCGCATCGCCGCGCGGCCCAACGAACCTCGGGGGCTGGGGGTTTTCGTGAATTTTTTCTAAGTCCTTCACTTCGCCAAACCCGCATTGTTGCGTGGCCAAACGAAGCTTGGGGGGTTGGGAGTTCGCGCGAAATTTTTTCTAAGTCACTCTAGTCTCTAGACTGCGCCCAACTCCAAAATCGCACTTGGACTTGGTCACGGCCCGGGGGCTGGATGATTAGGCGCACCAAACAACAACCTTTCAAAGCAACCTGTTTGCCTAAATTTCCTAAGTTCTCCTCAGAACTTCGTTACTGTTCATCTGGTTCCCCAGTTTTTGCATTTCAGATTCGCAAATGCATACAGGAGAGAAGAAGGGACAAGCCAAAAGAGATGGATTCATCAAAGAAACTGCATTTCACATAGAATATCTTACAAGGACAAAGGAATTTACAACCAGAAGGAGGCCCCGCCATCCTAGACTACCGCAAAAAGGGAGCCGCACTACCACGGCCACGACGGCGCCCAAAATCCACAACTACCTCGCCACGCCTACCAACGGCGCTGGCGATGAGCCGGCGGAGATGTAGGCTCCGCCGACGAGGACGACGACGACAAAGCGAGTTCGGCGCGGGCGCAGACGCTTCGGGTGGCGTCTCTGTCAGCCGAGGACAGGATCGCCCATGAGCACCCACGGCGCCACGTCGGGAGCCTCCGTCGCTGTTTCAGCCCCCTCCGCTTCCGCCACGACTTCTGCTCCCGCCGCGGCCTGTGATGGAACCTCCTCCTCCTCCGCTGCGGCTAGCAGCAGAATCCCCTCTTCCTCCGCCGCCAGTGCGGCGGCATACGTAGGGTGGGCGGCAATCTGCGCCGCCACTTCGTCCTCCTCCACCGCGAACGTGGCCGCCCCTTCGTCGGAGCGGGTTTGGGCGTGCGCCGCCAGCGCCGCCACCTGGCTCGCCTTGACCGGAGCTGGCACATTCACCCCCTCCACCGCGGGCTGGGTTAGCCCCGGCAGAATTGACAATGGCGGTAGATCCTCGATCTCCGCCAGTAGCCAGGCGAATGGATCGCCAGAATTGGCATCGAAGGCCGTGCTTCCTTCCTTCGTTTTTTCCTCTCTCGTGGTTTTCTCCCTTATCGCTCCCTCTCACTGGCTGAGAACTTCGGTTTTTTGGCTGAAGGTTAAGGAAGGATAAAGGGGAGGTGATGCAGCGCGGCGCCCAGCGCCTCGCCTTATATGTATAGGCCGGCGGCTGTGCGACGTCCCGTCGTGTCGCGGGCTACCCGAAGCGTTTTTGCGCGGGAAGGGGCGGGTAATTAAAACGCACTGCCCGAGCCGAAGAGACGCGCGCGCACGCGCCGTTTCGCAGAATACTAATCGCGCCTGTCGCTACACGACACGTGCCCCGGTCCCACCGTTAGTGGCAAGGGAGAAATCATTACGGGTCAAAGCCTACTGCGTAGGCGCGGCCCACCAGCGCAGACAAGGCTCAGCGGTGCCTCCGCGACGTGACGCGTGGCTTAGGCCGGGTGCACGAACCGGCGCGGGTGGATTCACCTCCGTATCTATGCCTGGCGAACGTACCCCTGCCGTCAGCGGGATACTGTGCCACGCCGCAGAGCCCACAGTGCGCGCGATTTGACACAATAAACTAAGGCAGAAAATGGCTAAGCCCTTCGGCCACCACACGTTATGCAACGCTTATCCATTAAGCGGGAATTCAAAATATATCGCACAAGTATTTACGGCACAAAGCCCGGGAACAATTAGACCGAGTCAAACTACGACCCGTGCTGCAGCTTGAGCCTTTCCAGCTCTGTTTGTAAGTCCCGGATTTGACTTTGCGCTTGAAGCAACTCTATGGTTTGCTTGGCCGTGTCATTCTGTTCCTGGCGCAGCTTAGCCCGGGCTTCGATGAGCTTCTGCTTTTGCTTTCTCAAGGATTCGTTATCGGCCCTGGACTTCGCCCCGGCCTCGCGTAGCGCGGCGTTCTCCGCCACGAGCTTGCCGCGGGTTTCCTCGAGCTCCCGCACAGCGGAGTCGCGCTCAGCTAACGTGGTTTTCCACTCCTTGGAAGCTGCCTCCCTGCTCCTGCGCTCATCATCAAATACAGCCCGGGCCCAGTCTGCTTCTTCACAGGCTACCTGGGCTTGGCTCCTCGTCGCCTCCTCCGCCTCCTGGGTCCTGGCGAGCTTTGCCAAGGCCTCCTGCTCCCTCTCCTGCGCTAACTGAAGCGTAGCCTCTAGCTCAGCGGCGTGGGCGATTCCGCGCGTCTCGGTTTCCACAACCAGCCCGTTCAAGCGTTCTATTTCAGCCCGGGCTTGCGCGAGATCGGCAAACAGCTTCTCAACCTTCGCTGCATCCTCATCCGACCGATCGTTCGCTGCTTCCATCAAGGAAGATGTGCCGGCGACCAGACCATAGAACTGAAACGAAGGGATACACGTCAAGTCACGAAAAGTAAGTACCTAAACGTACAAGGCAGGCTCAGAGGTGTTACCTTCCTTAGGAAAGAGAGCATCTTCTTCAGTCTCTCCCCTACGGCGCCGCGCACGGTGCGGTCAAGCCCGCGGGGTACGTGCCTCATAATACGGTAAAGGTAAGCAGCTTACCGAGTCTTGGCTGCTCTCCTCCGACGACACAGAACGCGATGATGACGGTGGTGCCACCGAGAGCATGGCCGTCGTTCCGGCCTAGGCCGCTCGCCTCTCAGCCTCCTCCATCTTGGCCACGAGCTCGGCTTCCGTCTCCTTCGCCTGCGCCACCGCCAGTTGGGCTTCGCGAAGTTCAGCTTTTGCTGTTGCCAGCAGAGCCTCCAGTTCATTCACCCTCTGCCTGGCGGCCTCAAGCTCGGCCTCGCTCCCGTCCACCGCCGCTGGAAGGGCGTGAACCTCACCTACACCAGTCTGGGCCTCCAGCACCGCCTCGGCGGCCGCCAAGGATACCTCGAGTCTCTCCTTCGCCCGGACCGTTTGCTCCGCAACGTCCAGGGATTGCTGGAGTTTGCCCAAAAGTTGGACGACCTCCTGCGCGAGTTTCCGCCTTCCCATCGTTGGTTTGGCTCGCTCCGCGGCTATCTGGGCGGCGTACTGCGCTTCCGCGAGCTACGCTTTGAGTCTGATCACTGCGTCTTCCGCCAAGGCCAGGCCGACCTTCGCCGCCCGGAGCTCCGTTTCTACCAAGCTTTCGCCCTCCACGGGGGGTAAGAACGTGGGTGTAGCGCCCATTGCCAAGACCGGGCGTGGTTGAGGGGGCACCACCATACCTGCCGCCTTCAACCGCCACCGCTCCGCCTCGGCTTCTGCTTCTTCCATACGCTGGCGGGCGATATTCACTTCGCCCACCGGAACGGTGTCCAGGCGCCGCATAAGGTCCTCCCTTGTCAAACCAGGAGTTGGATAGATCTGTACCCTCGGCGGACCTCCCTCGGCAAAGCGCCGCGTTCTGATTCCCACCTGTTGTTCCACCCACTCCGGGCTGGCGGATATCTAGCCCGTGGACGTCAGGGGAGCCACACTGGACAACGAAACATTCGTCCAGCCTGACAGCACGAGCACTCGCACCTGCTAGTCCCATCCAAATAATAGCATGCGCCGATCAGGCGCCGGGGGCACTTCCCCGATCGGGGTCTTAAAGAGGTCAGCGATCCCCCGGCGGTCGATTGGACACCACCCATGCGATGTGCGCCCTTCGACGCGCAGAGGCGTAACCCACAACGAGGCTCTCTCGATCTCCACCTTCACGGTCTCCGCAATCTCGGCGGACGCGTCCAACACTGCCACCGGCAGGCAGGATGATGACCCCCCGCGGAAAGACTGCCTCTCCTTGCCCTGCACGTCTGTCGGCCTCAGCAGCCCGACAACCGCTAGCGCTCGCTCTAGGAACCACTCCCCTTCGGGATCAGCCGGTGCATCTTCAGCCTCCCGGGCTTCGGCAGAGGGAAGCAGTGCTTCAGTCGCCACCTTGGCGCTACGCACTGACATCAAGAGGAGGGCTTAACGACAGATGCGGGAGTGTAATGACAACAAGCAAAGGCAAAAACACTTACGCGCCGATCCCATTTCAGTGCCCTCGTGCGCACCCGGCGTAGGGCGCAGAAAGAGCTCCGTCTCCAGCCCTCCGACGCGGCTGGAAGTGAGCACGGCCGCTCCTTTTCGGCCTGCGGGAACTTTCCTCGTAGGCCCCCGTCGCGACGCCTTCATCGGAGACAGGCCCGACACCAGCACTACCTCCTCATCGTCGCTGTCTGAGACGGGCCGGTACATCCTCCTCTTATTCAAAGACGCCGCGCCCTGTGCCTGCAGGGAGGAGCTTGAGGGTCGCCGAGGGCACAATACTCAGGTAACGTCGAGGGAGAGGGCTTACTTGTGACGGCGCTGCACGTATTCTTACAAGCTTTTCCGCGCCAGCACGCGCTGTGCTTACCGCGGTTGACGCAGCGCCAGACTCCCCTCGATCGACATCAGCGACAAGGCAGACGCCCCGCCGGACGCCGCCGGAGACTTCCCCGGCGGTGAGCCATCGGTTCTGGACGAGCCCTCCTCCGAGCCCCATGATCGCCGCGGCTTTTTGGTCATACATGGACTATATGGGCCCCGGGTATCCTCTAGAAGGCCGATAAGGGAGCAGATGGGGGCGATCCAAGTCGGCCGGTTGAGAATAAGGACCACTCGGGCTACGCGAGGCTTGAGCCGCAAGAAAGTTCCCAATGATATAATCTGTCTCCATGTAATTAGCAGATCAACACGTGCATTCTATGTAACTGCATACCAGAATTAGTTACCTGGGATCCCGAGATATCCTGTTACTCTATCTCCCCCTACACTATATAAAGGGAGGGGGTAGAGGCCATCGATATATAGCTCTGATAGGCATCTCAGTCTACAGCGCATAGCATCATCTTGCATCTCGATCCACCATATAATCCCAGAACACAGGAAGTAGGGAATTACCTCCGCCGTTGAGGGCCTGAACCTGTCTAACCCTGCCTTGTGTTACCATTTGACTTAGTTCTTGATTAGCACCCCCTCGTACAAATTCACTGCCGGTGGTGACCCCCGCTTAGTCACTGCCAGGCGGTTAGCCGCGCCAGTAGGGGCCGCGTCAAGATCATCTCTCAAGTTAGATGGCTTTTTCAAGATCGCCGTACGTCACCATGAGGCTAGGAGAGTCTCTTCGCTTCGGCACCCTGGATTTCATCGCTGACGGCATCGGCAATCTTCACCTCTCTCCCCCTGGAGATATTCCTTCGCAAGAAGGCGCGCGCGATCAATGTGACCCATTGCCTTACGGCTTGGAGAATTTAGCAAGCGCCTTCCACGGATTGACCCCCTCGTTGTTCGCCTTCGCACCTCCTCCGGAGGCAGACGAAAAAGGACTCGGCGGGCTCGACCGATCGGGCGTGAATTGTATTCCGCCCAACTACTCTTTGGCCTCGGCTGAATTTCCCTCCGGATTCGAGAATTCCGTCGCGACTCTCGCACTGGGTTCCTTGGTTATTCGGATAGGAGATAACCAGTCGGCGAGCACCACGGATCCACTCGAATCAGATCCATCTATGTTCGTGGGTGTCATCAACGGTGGCCAACCCATAGGACAAAGCGAACAAGTCAGCCTCTCCGCCTCAGACTCAGAGTCCGACGGGAGCGCTGAGATTCGAAATTACCGAGAGGTTTTCGTCCTAGGTGCGGATGATCACCACTCCACTTCCCCGCTCGTTGCATATGAAGTAACCGACGCTGGTGCGAATCCAGATCCTCGCCAGGTGGTGAAACAAGATCGCGCGCAACAACTCCGCGCCCGCGGCCGCGATGTCCAGAACGAGCTTCGCGCGGTAAAACTGAGGGATCAGGAGGTCTATAACACTCCCCAGGCAAACGTCATCGCGTCAAAGACTCTTCTTGAGACCATTGCGCCGCAACTTCTGGAAGGCAGCCCCCTCGTTCAGACCCTCGCGAAGCGATTTACCATGGTGGAGATGGCTGCCATACAATGTAACGAGGCAAAGTCCGCCCGACCGCTTCGCACGCAATGATCCACGCCGCTAATCGAACTGCCCGCGCCGTCGCCGGGCGACTCCACCGCGTCGCCCATGATCTTCACCAAGACATTGAAGCCAAGCGGCGAGAGCGCAGTCACGGCGAGCGGAACTCTCGTAGTCGTCAAAGTCGCCGCGACGATGACCAAGCCGAGAGGACCGTCAGTCGGCGCGACCACCGCCAGGAGCAACGCCAAGGCCCGCGCCGGGGGCGTCGGAGTAGATCCCCAGCGGGAGGCGTGACGACCGCTGAGGATTCGGCCTTCACCCCGGATCTTCGCCGAGTGGTTTGGCCGGAGGGTTTCAACCTTAAAGGCATCGACAAGTTCGATGGCGAGAGAGATCCGAAGAACTGGCTACAGGTTTACGCCTTAGCGGTCAGCGCGGCAGGAGGTGATCCGAACGTCATGGCAAATTACTTGCCGGTCGCTCTGACTCCAACCGCCCGGACCTGGCTAACGGGTCTCCCGCAGAAGTTCGCTGACAGTGCGAACCAGTCGGCCAAGGGCGGTCAAGGCAAGAAACCTGATGGAGATTACCAAGACGCAGAGCGCGAGATTAACTACATCTTCGGGGGCTCTGATGCGTACGAGTCCAAGCGGAAGCAAAAGCTTACCACTCGGGAGATCAACGCCATCATGCCCGCGACGCCAAAGTACCTGCGCTGGTCCGAGGTACCCATCACCTTTGACCGATCGGACCACCCGGACCGGATCGCCTTCCCTAGAAGGCACCCTCTGGTGCTGGATCCGGTCGTGCGAGGAAGCAAACTAAAAAGAGTCCTGGTCGATGGCGGGAGTGAGATTAATGTCCTTTTCGTCAAGACCCTGGGCCAAATGAATATTCCTCGTTCCGAGCTACGGCAGGGGTCATCTCCGTTTCTCGGGGTAATCCCCGGGACGTCTGCAGTACCACTCGAACAGATCTCTCTACAGTTCACGTTTGGGACCAAGGATAACTATCGGACCGAGAGTCTGAGCTTCGAAGTGGCTGATTTCGAGACGGCATATCATGCCATCTTGGGAAGGCTGGGGATTGCCAAATTCATGGTAGTTCCCAACTACACTTACCTCGTCTTAAAGATGCCAGGCCCCAATGGTGTAATCACCCTCCCTGGTGATGTTAAACAGTCCCTGCTCTGCGACAGCGAAAGCTGCGAGATGGCGCAGGCACTAGACTCATCTACTGAGATGGAGAAGATCCGACTAGAGGTCGCAAACATTCAGGAGGAAGGGGACGTCCCCGCCAGGAAGCAGGCCAAAACATCCATCCAAGCAGCCGAAGAAACTAAGAAGATCCTGTTGGACCCGTCTGATCCGACCAAAACGGCCGTGATTGGGACAGGGCTCGACAGCAAATAGGAAGATGCGCTCGTCACTTTCCTCCGGACCAACCGGGATGTGTTCACTTGGAAGCCTTCGGACATGCCCGGTGTTCCGAGGGAGGTGATCGAGCACTCTCTCCACGTCGACGAAAAGGCGAAGCCCGTCAAGCAACGCCTACGAAGATTCGCCCAGGATCGGAAGGACGCCATAAGGAGTGAGATCACCAAATTGTTGGCCGCTCGGTTTATCAAAGAGGTGTATCATCCTGACTGGCTAGCTAATCCGGTCCTGGTGCAGAAGAAAAATAAGACATGGCGCATGTGTGTTGACTACACCGACCTCAACAAGGCGTGTCCCAAGGATCCTTTCGGGCTCCCCCGCATCGACCAAATGGTGGATTCCACCGTCGGGTGCGAGCTCTTGAGTTTTCTGGACGCCTATTCAGGCTATCATCATATCAGCCTGAAGGAGGAGGATTGCATCAAAACGTCGTTTATTACGCCCTTTAGTGCTTTCTGCTATATCACAATGCCATTCAGGTTGAAAAACGCCGCGCGACCTATCGGCAAGACTATACGCGTGTTTTCACACTCAACTCGGACGCAACGTGGAGGCATATGTCGACGACGTCGTCATAAAAACCAAATCCAGATGGGATCTCATAACGGATCTGACCGAGACATTCAAGAGCCTAAGGGCATTTCGAATGAAACTAAATCCCGAGAAGTGCGCCTTTGGGGTTCCGTCTGGTAAACTACTCGGATTCATCATCTCCCATCGAGGGATCGAAGAAAATCCGAAAAAGGTCGGTGCCATCCTCAAGATGAAGCCCCCGGCCAACCAGAAGGACGTGCAGAAGCTCACTGGATCATTGTGGCACTCAGCCGATTCGTTTCCCGACTCGGGGAGCGAGGCATGCCTTTCTTTAGGCTCTTACGCCGGCAAGACGATTTTTAGTGGACAGCGGAAGCACAGCAAGCCTTTGAAGATCTGAAGAGGTTCCTCACCACACCGCCGGTGTTGGTCCCTCCCATGCCCTAGGAGCCCCTCTTGCTCTACATTGGCGCAATGACTCACGTCATCAGCAGCACTTTGGTGGTGGAGCGTGATGAGGAGGGCTCCCACCAAAAGGTACAACGTCCGGTCTACTTCGTAAGCGAGGTATTGGGCGAGTCAAAAACAAGGTACCCACAAATCCAAAAGCTTCTGTATGCTGTGTTACTCACATCACGGAAGCTCAAGCATTATTTCCAAGAGTATGAAATTTCGGTGGTCACTTCTTTCCCGCTTGGAGACATACTTCATAATCGGGAGGCCACTGGGAGGATTGCCAAGTGGGCAGTTGAGCTTGGAGCCTTTGAAATAAAGTTCAGGCCTTGACTAGCCATCAAATCGCAAGCGTTGGTCGACTTCGTCGCCGAGTGGACAGAAGCCCAAACCCCAGCAGCAAAGGATAATCTCGAGTACCGGACAATGCACTTTGATGGTTCCCTCATGCTCAGCGGCGCGGGGGCAGGGATTTTGTTCATATCGCCGACTGGAAAGAAGCTACGCTATGTCCTCCAGATATTGTTTCCCGTAAGCAACAACGTCGCCGAGTACGAGGCACTCATCCACGGTCTATGCGTCGCCATATCGCTCGGCGTCAAGCGGTTAATGGTACGCGGAGATTCTCAAATCGTGGTCAACCAAGTCCAAAAGGAGTGGTCTTGTATTGGCGACAGCACGGTGGCTTGCTGCCAGGAGGTCCGCAAGTTAGAAGACAAGTTCGACGGACTGGAGCTTACTCACGTGCTCTGCCGCGACAATGAAGCAGCAGACGAGCAAGCGCGGATGGGATCCACTCGGGCCCAGGTCCCGAATGGTGTTTTCGTCCAGGAACTACGCGCACCATCAATCAAGTTACCATCTGCACTAGGGGAAGGTCAAGAGAAGCAACCAGAACCCGATGCAGAGGTACTATCAATTACTCCCGGGTGGACCTAGCCTTACCTAGATTATCTTCTTCGTGACGAGCTGCCTGAAGATCGAAGCCTAGCCGAATGCATTACACGCCGAAGCAAAAGTTACAAGGTAGTCGGGGACGAGCTTTTCAGAAAAAACAGTTCCGGGGTACTAAGGCGTTGCATATCTGAGTAAGAAGGCAGGGATCTACTCAACGACATCCACTCGGGGGAATGCGGGCATCACGCAGCAGCAAGCACCCTGGTGGGCAAGGCCTATTGACAGGGATTCTTCTGGCCAACCGTGGTGACAGATGCGGAAGATATAGTACGCAAATGTGACGGGTGTCAGTTTTTTGCACGGCAGATCCATATGCCGGCGCAAGATCTACAGACGATTCCGATCTCTTGGCCCTTCGCCGTCTGGAATCTGGACATGGTGGGCCCCCTCAAGCGAGCGCAAGGCGGATTCACTCATCTCTTCGTCGCCATCGATAAGTTTACCAAGTGGATTGAAGCCAAGCCGGTTGCTGTCATCACGGCGGCCAAGGCACGCGAGTTCTTCCGGGACATCGCCGTGCGTTTACGCATCTAATCGCATCATCACCGGCAATGGTGTCCAGTTCAAGAGCAGCGAGTTTCAAGATTGGGGCGAGGAGCTGGGCATCAAAATCCGCTATGCATCAGTGGCCCACCCAAGGAGCAACGGGCAGGTTGAACACGCCAACGGATTGGTGCTGCAAGGGTTCAAAGCCCGAATTTTCGATCGCCTGAAGCCGTACGCAACGCGCTAGGTTAAGGAGTTGCCTTCGGTGCTCTGGGGATCAGAACGACCCCGAGTCGAGCAACCGGGCAGACACCCTTTTTCCTAGTTTACGGCTCAGAGGCACTTCTCCCGACTGAATTGAAGTTCCGGTCCCCTCGGGTCGCCGGTTACGACGATAACCAGTCGGATGAAGCAAGATACGAAGACCTCGATCGGCTCGAGGAAGCCAGAGAAGCAGCAATGATCCAGTCGGCAAAGTACCAACAGGGCTCGTGGTCGCTACCATCGGTATAACATACGGGCCGCGTCGTTCTCCAAGGGGATCTCGACCTCCAAGGAATCAAGCACGAGCACAAACTCTCCCCCACTGGGAAGGCCCTACGTGATTGCCGAGGTGACCCGCCGGGCTTACCGCCACTCTGCGGAAGACGATTCTCAAGTGCCCAATACCGAACATCGAAAGCAGCTACGCTGTTTTACTCTTAAAGTCTTGTATTCAAGCGACATGTAATTAGTTTCCCTTCTTTTGACTTGCTACTTGGCCGTGAAACGACCAAGCAGTAAGTCGAGGGCTACACTAAATAGTGTGCGGAGTCAACCGCACCCTATCTCATCAATAAAGTTGTTTTCTCTACATGTGTTGATCGATTCGAGTATTATGAAAATTTTGAGTAATGGCGCTTTTATATCCTAGCGATAATGTTTAGCTACTTCATGTTGCTTAGGAGAAAGCCAAGTGCTACTTCACGCACTGAAATTTGGACGGTCGGCGGGTGCGTTTCATGAAAAAGGATAAAATGTATTATTCGGATAAGACAGATCACCGGTACTGAGGATCAACCAAAAGTTTCTATTTTAGGCACAGTTACAAGTCCAATTGATCAACTATTTGGACAGCAGTCGGATGAACTTCCTCTAACAGAGCTACGGCCTCCTCCTCCGAGCAAGCAAACCCATCCTTGACAGCTTCGCAGTCCAAGCGGGGGAAGTTTGACTTCGCGATGGCGAGGCCTTGGCCGGTGCACGTTATCGCGGCCTCCCGGGTGAAGACCTTGATCCGCTCAGAAATGGCGTCGAGATGGGCCACCAGGAGGGCAGGATCGTTCGGCGGCTCTTCATCCGGATAAAGGCATTCAAGAATTGGAGCAATTCCCGTCGAGACTCGGCGGCGAAGCTCTGCGCGACCAGTCGGGTGAGGCATATCAGTCGGATTTCAGTGAGGTTAAGCGGGGAGAGCGGTCCGAAAGTTACCTTCCAACTCTTTAGCCGACCCCTCGGCTCGAGCGTTGGCTTGGCGGACTTCCTCCTCTAGTGCCTTCTGCCTCGCCTCTAGAGCTACACTCGACAGCAAATATCGAAGATCATTACCTATGGAACATCCTTTCTAGAGATTCAGCATGGATTGGGGTCTATACCTCGGTTCGTGTTGGACTCCTCCACGTGGCGGAATCGGAGCTCGGTGACTTCACGGTGGAGCTCTTCGATCCGGCCGCGGTGTTGTCGCTTAGCGGCATACAGCGCGTTATCAAACTCATCGCGCGTCTTCAGTTCGCCTACCATTCTTTCCATGCACCGGGTCTTCTGCTTCGACCTCTCCTTCATGCGCTGCATGGAGAAGAGAGAGATTAGTGGGATTCCCCTGTGCAGGGCAAGGATTCGTAGCAAGAAAAGGTCTACCTTGTATATTTCAGCTTGGATGGCAGTTACTTGGTCCAGCACCTCCCACTCTTCGGCTTCCTGGACGTCATCGACCTCGTAGCCCTCCATCTCCTTTCGCCATTTCAATCGGAAGGGTGGAACGTGAGCTTTGGGGGAGGGGCGAGGAATCTCCTCGATTTCCAGCTCTGAGCTCTCGAGCCGAGCCGGATTTTCCCTTTCTCGACGAGGGTGGAGGTCGGTGGGCGATGGGCCGTAGTCTGGCGGCGCGGGCCGAGCCGAGTCCTGGAGCTTGGCGGCTCATCATCCTTCATTGGTTTTCTGCAAGCATTTGGGGATCTTTCAATATACGTATCTCTACAAATCACGAGCCGTGTCGTAAATGTGAAGGAATACCTGGCGCGACGGGACGATTTCATCTTAAATTTCATGCCCAAACCACTCGGCCCGAGCCGGAGGTTTCTTCGCCTGCACGCGCCTTGGGTTGGCGACCGTCGTGGCGAGGGCTCTGTGGCTGCGTGGGCTGGTGAGTGGCGGTTTCTGTCCGGGCGACGGCGGCGGAAAAGAAGCGGGACGGTGTCTTCCTCTTCATCATCTTCGTCTGAGTCCCTTGGAGCGACCCCCCTGCCTTTTTTGGCCGGAGGAGCACTCGTCGAGCCTTCAGCAGGACGCTGGCGAGGTGCCTCCTTGGGGAGCGGAGCCTCCGGGGCCGGGGAGAGGAGAAGAAGGCCTCACGCCCCTGCGACATATCAAATCACATTAATCCTGACACTACATCGACAAACCGCAGTTGAGTTGAGAAGGGCCTTTTCCTTACTGGCATGCGGCATGTATCCCAAATCAGACGGAGCTGCATTCCCACGAGCTATCTCCGAGGCCGGAGCAAAAAGCTCAACCACTCGGCTGATGATTTCCTTCTGCGTGAGGTTTTCGTGGGTTTCCCGAGTGGTGTCTTAGGTCCCCGAGTACTCGAAGGCGAGATGGACCCTCTCCTTGATGGGCTGGATATGGTGTTGGGTATAGTTCCACACTACCCCAACTCCGGTCAACCCAGCAGACTTGGCTCTGCGGAGAAGAACAAGAAGTTCCATCACTTGGCTCACCTCGTCATCGGCAAGGAGAGAAGACCAGGAGGGACGGACTGTGGGGCATTCGCCGGAGAAGGAAGGGAGGACCGGAGGGGAGTTGGCGCAGTAGAACCACTCTGAGTGCCAGCCCTTGTTGGAGGTTTTCAAGCGAAGATCGAAATAAAACTTCTTGACCCCTTCCCGAATCGAATCTCAGCGCTACTGGCCTTGGGATTGTCCTTGTTGGGATAGGGTTTGAGAAGGAAAAGGAATCTCAAAAGGTCGAAATGAGGAACGATCCCCAAATAGGCCTCACAGACGTGAACAAAAATCGTGATATGAAAGATGGAATTGGGGTTCAAATGCGAGACCTCAATCCCATAGAAATGGAGCAAACCCCGGAAGAAGAAGGAGCAAGGAAGGCCGAAGCCGCGGAGGAAGAAAGATTCAAGACCACTACCTCGCCCCTGGCGAGGGTGGGACAGATTCACCGCGGCGGTGCTCCAAGATACTGAACCTTCCGACGGAGCACGCCGAGGAGACCGGCCAGAGCCTCCGCTCGGTCGTGGTGGACTTCATCCACTTTTTGCGTTCTTCTTTGCCTCGGCGATGGTGGGGATGGTGGAGCCATCGCGATTGAGACGAGTGGCGGCGGAGGCGACGGCGAAGAAGAACCCTAGCGCGGAGTCTGGGGAGAAGTTAACCGACCTGGCGTGAAAAGTGAGCGAGGTGAACTAATTTCGTTCCCTGCTCATAATTTATCGCAACGGCAAAGTTTCGTGATTCTCGAGCCGGGCCTTAGTCTAGCGTTGATGCGGCTCTTCCGCTGAGGGTTCGATAATCACTCGGCCGCCGAGTGGTCCCCGAGAGGTCCGCTACGCTACCGATCGCCTATCTGGGAGCGGACGAGTCTAACTGCTCGGGCAAAGCAGTGTCGTAGATTCGAGATCAAATCGAGGAGAAGCGGCATTGCGGATTCAAGATTGAAGCAAAAAGCAAAAAGATCATGGATGTCCAGAAGATGTTCATTTAAAAGGGCTCTTAGGCCCGACATGTTTTCATGGGTGCAAAGACATCGAGCTAGGGCTCGTCGCCGCTCATGAGGAGCAAAAGAAGAAGCCCCCCGGCGGGAGGGCCTTAGTACCCCCCGTGCGCGAGGAGGGCTGCGACCAGCGCGTCCTTCAAGGGGAGGCGCACCTTGTGGAGTTGCGGGAACCCGCGGATCAGGGCCCTAAGGGATTCCACCGCGTCGATTTCCGCCCTCGCCTGAGCGAAATCCCTCCAGAGCTCGTCTTCGAAAGCTTGGGCGGCGGCTCTGGCGGCGGCTACCTCCGCGTCCCTTGCGCGGGCCTCGTCGATCTATATCAGGATCATCTCCATGATATTCGCCATTGCTCTCGAAGCGGGGCTGGACGGAGATTTTTGGTGTCACCGAAAAGAAGAAAACTCAAAAACTCGAAAGCCGAAGGTGAAGTAGTACTCAGCCCCTGGGATTTCTTTTATACACGGAGGAAGTCCAAGGGTCGCGCCTTGTAATCCGTTTTAAACACAGTAAAACCATCATCGCGATGGGACGGAAGTGGATACGAATATGGTTTTCGACGGAAGCACGTACCGCTCCGGCTGTGTGAGGAAAGGACGCGAAAACGCTTCGCCTCCCCCTAATTGGGCTTGGGCTAAAACTGCAAAGGGCAATCCCCTTAACAGGCTTTCTTAACACGCCGCTAACGGTGGCAATGTGTTAAAATCGAGCCTAATTCGGCCTCAGACACCACGGAGGGTATATGACGCAGCCGCCAAAATTAAAAAGTGTTTCACCAAGATACCCCATGTTGGGTCACTAGCCAACTTCGCATGCTCGAGGTTGGGTGTTGGTGAAACTTGGGTTCAATTTCTTGAGGTATGCCTTCTATAAGGTCGCTAGTTGTACACCGCTCCCCGGGTACAAATGCCTCTCGGCAAAATTGCATCCAATCGGTACGCCCCAAAGGGCCTATGCTGATCCCTCCTCCGGTTGGGACAGGTACCACTCGGCTGAAAGGTGTGCCCCACGCTGGGCCGAGTGCTAGCTCTTACAAGTTAAAGCTAGGCGCCTGATGTCGATACTCTTCGCAATGTTAAACTGCGACATGCTGCAAGACAGAAGTTATAGAGACGTGGCTTAAGGCACGCCCCATGATGGGCCAATCGCTGCTTTTGCATTGCAAGAGTGGGTGTCCAGTAACCGAATCCCTCTGTTGTGGCGATGCACCCAATGGGCCGAGTAAGCTGGAGTTCGGTATTGCCGATCCAGGCGTTGCTTCAACACTAAAATTTAAGATTTCTTGAGTTTTTTACAATCTCTTTTCAGATTACAAGAGATATTGGCGAAACCAGTCGGCTGGGCATCTGACTCGATCGTAAAGCACTCGGGGGCTACTGTGGACTATATGGGCCCCGGGTATCCTCTAGAAGGCCCATAAGGGAGCAGATGGGGGCGATCCAAGTCAGCCGGTTGAGGATAAGGACCACTCGGGCTACGCGAGGCTTGAGCCGCAAGGAAGTTCCCGAGGATATAATCTGTCTCCTTGTAATTAGCAGATCAACACGTGCATTCTATGTAACTGCATACCAGAATTAGTTACCAGGGATCCCGAGATATCCTGTAACTCTATCTCCCCCTACACTATATAAAGGGAGGGGGTAGAGGCCATCGATATATAGCTCTGATAGGCATCTCAGTCTGCAGCGCATAGCATCATCTTGCATCTCGATCCACCATATAATCCCAGAACACAGGAAGTAGGGTATTACCTCCTCCGTTGAGGGCCTGAACCTGTCTAACCCTGCCTTGTTTTACCATTTCACTTAGTTCTTGATTAGCACCCCCTCGTACAATTTCATTGCCGGTGGTGACCCCCCCAGTTAGTCACCTGCCGACACCTTCCGTGTCCGCTGCAAAACGATGGACGCAATCTGTCAGAATACCAGAGGCGTGCGGCTAGAGATTTCATGGAACACCCTACGGGCGCGTACCGCAGATAATTTATCCCTCACGAATCGAACGGGATGAGGACTTTTGTCCATAGGCAGCAGCATCCCCGTGATCCGCGCAACGTCACGGGTCGAGAGCCCTGCATGGCGGCACCAACAGTCACGAGACGTTCCGGCCTGAAATCGAACATAAGAATGCGGCTCGCGCCTACCTCCATGAAAGTCCCGGTCCGGGTCTTCCCAACCGCTCATGTCGCTGACGCACCGCTCGCGGCGCCCCAGCGGGCTGACCTGGTGCCGGATAAAGCCGACGACGACGTCGAAGCCCGTCAAGCCTTTCTTGACGAGTCCCTTGATCTCATGTTCCGTGACTTGATCCTCTGGCAGGATCTCGCTGCGCTGGAAGATTGGAGTATCCAGTGCGGCCAAAGAGTAATCCAGGATCGAGCCCCCGCGGTTCAGGTAGAACCACCGCCGGGACCAACCATCGACCTTCATCATCACCTCGTACTCCGGGTACGATTGGCTTCCCCGGGCTCGGCGCGCGGTCAAGTAGAAGACCCCGCCGTTTCCCACGCGGTGGCCGACGGGCTTCAACTCGAAATAGTCTTCAAGGAGGCTCACGCTGGTCGCGACCTCAAGAAGGTGCCTCGTGATAGGAATGCGAAGATGGACAAGTGTACATAAGATTGCGAGACATGTTCTCCGCCTCGGCTCCGTGAAGGAGAAGAACCGCGACAAACCACGACTGCATGCGAACCGCAGATAGCCGAGCCCTCGAAGCAGACCAGCTCGTCGGCCTTGGGCCTCGGCTCCAGATCGGCGCCAGGAAGTCTCCACGAGCCCGGCTTAACGAAGCCGTCCCTCTCCAGCTCCGCCATCCTCTCCCTCATCAGAGCGCTCTCTCCGATGAGAACCATGGCGGCAGGAAGTGGGAAGTGAGAAGGCGGGGAGCAAGGGGAAAAGATGAAAACAGAGGCAAAGGGGGCGATTCTACAGTGTGAGTTCCCCCTGCGCAGCGCTGCCTTACAAAGGAAGACAACGGTCGAAGCGAAAATCATGCCCAAGAGGGCGTAACTGCCCCACCTTTACATCAAATCAGATTCAATGCTCAGACTTTGGCTCCCGATCCAAATCTTTCCGCGCGGCGCATGGTAGGGATCTTCTCTAAACCTCATACCGGCTCGCCGTGCGACCCGCTCGAGGCTCGGGGGCTGGCTGTTGGTGATTGATAAGCGGCCCACCTCGAGATGGGCCTGGGCTGATTCTGTATCAACCCGCCACGCGTGCAGTAAGTCCAAAGGCCACCCTTGGCCAAGTGCCTAGCCCGCCAGGGTCCGCCCCGAGCTTGACCGGGTCAACCACGTTGTCCTGGGTCTCTGCCAGGGGCGTGGCGCACCTCCCGGGCTTCCCTTAGCCCGAAGGAAGGCTCCGCGAACGGTCCGCCTGTTCGTGGACAGGCCTTTACAACTGTCGTGCCCCACCGTACTTTCTACGGCCTTGACCGGAACGAACTGTGTCTCCCCGGGAACCCGCAGCCTGGGGAAGGGCACGCGGGCAGCCTGGTTTGTCGTTTGCCCTCCTTGGCGTGCAAATGAACGGTTGTTACGCCACGCGACGCCTCAACGGGCAAGGCGAGGTCGGCTTGGTCGATAATGCTATATTGGGGATAAAGGAAAGTGCTTTCTCCCTAAAGAGGATTTCTCCTCAGACGGCATGTTAAGACAAACATGTGTCCAAGATTAACCCGAACGACTTCTCCTGCGCAGCTCGAGACCGACAGAGTCCTAGAACGAGACAAGAGCATCGCCACTAAAGCAACGACGGCGCGGGCCCACCGTGATCGACTTGAGCGACTGTCGTGCCTATAAAAAGAGGATTCTGGACATTGAAGGGGAAGATCCGACACACACGCCCAAGCACCCAAGCAACACTCGTGATCCAAGCTTCCTTAGCAAAGAGCCTTAATCCTTAGCCACCATCGTTGTAAGCTCGGGATCGGTGCCTTCAAGTCCGGTCTCGACACCCCTGTACTGTTTTCCACCATATAAGCAACAAGACTGGAGTAGAGCTATTACCCGGCAGTGGGGCTTGAATCAGGGTAAATCGCTTGTGTCTTCATGGTTCATATCATTCTCCTCTTTTCGCTGTACGAAGGATCTGTACCCGGATTACCGAATCGCACCAAGCCCTTGTCCGGGAATACAGTGCGGCCTTAACCCCCCGTAGGCTTGGCCGCCGCCCCCGGGCTGCTGAGAAGAGTGGCCGTTGGGCCTCACACCAACTACAAATTCATCTGCCGGTCCGTGGTCTCACTGCTCTTCAGGAGCGCCGTTCCCAGACACCGACAAATATGTATGCTGATCAAATCATAACCGCTCCTCGTAATGATATGGATTTGGGACCTGTTTAGAATAATGTCACTTAACAATATGTTTCACAATCAAGTCGTACCCAATGGACAAAGTCATGACCTTTATTCAGGGAACCTATAAACAACTTTATCAAATGTACATATACAAAGACGTGGTACAATCATCGCTATGATTTATCTAGAGCATATCCCTTTTAGCCGCCACCTCCGCTTCCCTCGCCGGCAACGGGGATCTGGCGGCTGCGACGGCGTCTCCGGCGAGGCGCGGGCACGGCACCGACGCTGCTCTGGCGTTAGCGGTGGCCCCAACACGACCTCCCCTCTACTCGACCTGCACGGCATCGGGGCAGCTGCTAGCGTCGGGCACTTAATTAAGCTCCGGCGCTAGCCTGGGATGCACCTCTTTCATCCACCTCAGCTCAAAATCCTATGTGGAGCACGTTAGATATTGTGTCGAATATGTGTACGAATAGGTTACATAGACTCTGTGTTGTAATAGGCATGGTTGGTTAGTGTTAGAGTTGGACTCTATCCAAGCTTCCACTATATAAAGGGAGGCAGCCCTAGTGTAACTAAGACAATGACTTCATAATAGTAAAATAGGTCTGAGGAGGTCAGTGGCCGGCATGTGGCCGTGACCTGTGCAGCCGGGTTGCTGCGGTATTATGGAATGGGGAGGAGCGTCCATAATCAGAGCCCCGCAGATGTAGGCAAAAGCCAAACTGCGTTAACAAACATCGTGCCTCTTGGTGTCATTCATGATCTTGCATCTGCGTATATCCTAACAAGTGATATTAGAGTTTGGTCAGTGAGGTTGGCCATAAGGAAGACCTAGGGGGATACACGAGGTTTATGCATACACGGGCGCCGTAGAAAATGCCCTATCGACGTATGGTGGAGCATGACGGCGATCGGCGATTCGATCGGTGGTGTCAGACACTTCGGCCAGGAGGCTCGAACCATTTGATGGGTTACAGTTGTCAGAATTTGACCAGACGTGGCAATCGGGCTGACAAAGTAGCTGGCGAAGTCGGCAGGCGACGGCGACGACCTCGGCGTTCGCGATCAGACCGACAGGCGCGGATGGATGCCAGATAGATCCGAACGGCGGGAGCAGTGATGCGACCGGATGTTGCACATGAGGCACTGCATCACGTCACTGAGGGCAAAGCCGCGACGTGGATACAGATGGCCAGGGTGCGGCATGTTTTGCTGTGCATGGACTTAGTGCACGGTAGAGGGCTGGGAAGTCTGCTTGAGGGCTCGAAGATTGGATCCGAAGTTTTTTCTGTTATTTTTCAGCTATTTTTCAGCAGCCGGTGGATGTTATTGGTGGGCCCCATAGTGCCGTACACAGAAAGCTAGTCTACCAATGGGTGGGTCCATATTTTAGTGTTGATCGGACTTAACTGTGCAATTTGCTCCGTTGTCACGAGCGGTGCCTTCTGTAATCATCACGTGACATGCCTAAAAGTGGAGGCAAACAATGCATGCACTTATCGGCTTGGCTGATGTGTGGTTTGGAAGGTCATGGTCAAGATGGAACCAACGTGGAGTAGCAACTAGCAACGTAGCAAGGAGCTACGGTGAGGATCAGAGGGACCGCACAGTCGCACCCGTGGACACGTGTTGAGGCCTAGCGGGACACGCGCTGGTGGCCTAGGAAGCTACGGGTTGCGACGGCTGAAGACGTTACGGGCCGAGCCGGAAATGGAGATGAAAAAGAAAATTCAGGGAGGTGTGGGTGGAGCCCGGATTTGAGATGGATTAGAAGTCTAAAAAGACTAGATTTCACCTATAAACCCTAATATAAAAGGGGATCTAAGGGGAGCCAAACTAAACAATCCAAGGTAATCAACGGTTATTTTGAGCGAAGATTTCGGAGGAGTTTTTTTAAAGGCGTGATATTTCGAAGGATGGAGGCGTTCTTGGAGAGCTGTTGGCGATCTGTTCAAGATGGCGAACGGGTCTGATGACGATACATCCATCGACAAGCAATTGTCGTTAGCAGAATCGCAGGTCGGCAAGATAAAGCCGACACATACAAATTTCGGCACGGTGAGGTTTGACGGTATAGAAAATTTCAGCAGCAGGGGATTGTGCTGGCTCTTAAGACGAATAAATCGAAGAAGGTGGAGGGCGATGATTGGAGGAGATGCGGTTGCAGGCAGCGGCAACCATACACTTTTGTCTCTTAGATCAGGTCATGTACTATGTCATGGAGTTGTCATCACCAAAGAAGATTTGGGATAAACTGACCAGTCAGTTCATGTCCAAAACTCTGACCAGCAAACTGTATCTGGAGCAGAAGTTGTATGGGCTGAAGATGCAGGAGGGGTCGGATGTGCAAGCACACATTGATGTTTTTAACAGATATGTCATGGATCTATCACATCTGGAGGTGACAATCGCTGATGAAGACAAAGCAATTATTCTTCTTTATTCGTTGCCTCCGTCCTTTGAGTATTTGATCACGACGCTAACATATGGCAAGGATAGCATCAAGACTGAGGATATTATTGCGGCGCTTATGACTCATCAATTGAGAAAGAACAAAAATACAGTGGAAGAACCTCATTATGTTGCTTTGCTAGTCTTAGGTGATCATGGCGGTAATGGGACCGAAAAAATAACAAGAAAAATAACAAGGCGGTGTGGTGTTTCAAATGCAATGAGTGGGGCACATGAAGAGGGACTGTCCAGATCCACCAAAGAAAACAGACGCTAATGTGAGCCTATAAAACTCTGGAGGGGACAGTGCTGAGGTTATTTTGTTATAAGGGGCTTCTGTTGCAGGTGGAGCTACTAAGCATGTTTTTGCAGGGTCGGCTCGTTTGTTTCAAAAGGCAACGAGTTGGAGGACTCGTCGGCGGCCTGCTGTTGGCTGCAAAAGAAGGATGCAACCAGAGTCTGGTGCACGGTTTCGCGCAAGACGCTGGAATGACTTCAAGGTGGAGAATACCATATTCTTCAAGGTGGAGTTTGTTAGGTATTGTGTCGAATATGTGTAAGAATATGTTACATGGACTCTGTGTTGTAATAGACAGAGTTGGTTAGTGTTAGAGTCGGACTCTATCCAGGCCTCCACTATATAAAGGGAGGCAGCTCTGATGTAATCAAGACAACGACTTAATAATAGTTGCATAGGTCTGAAGAGGTCAGCGACCGGCATGTGGCCGTGACCTGTGCAGTCGGGTTGCTGTGGTATTATGGATTGGGGAGAAGCGCCCATAATCAGAGCCCCGTAGATGTAGGCGAAAGCCGAACTGCGTTAACAAACATCGTGTCTTCTGGTGTCGTTCGTGATCTTGCATCGACGGATATCCTAACAGAGCTCTTATAGCCTGCTGAGGTGTCTCCATTGGAGATGCTCTTACCAAGCTGCCGACCCGAGCCACTTTACATAAAAATCTCTAGAATTTTCAAAAAAAAAAACGGATAGTGCCACAGAAGATGTTTTAAAGAGATAATTAGAGCATCATAATAAGGCGAGCGCCAGGCGTCGAACCAGTGTCGTCCGTCCGATCGTCCGGCACCACACGCATCCGACGACGTAGCCCCGCGCACGCATCAACTGCCCACCGCGAGTTTGCTAGTCGTGCAGTTGATCACGTTTTTCAATTAAACTTCTGATTTTGTATAAAATTCAAACAATGTTCAAAACGTGTGGCATAAATTTTATAATTCTTCTAAAATCGAGAGCAACCCATTTTAAATATTTTTAAATTTTTTTTGATTTTTTTCACTTTTTCATTTTTTTTCAGTGAATCTAGAAGAAAACACTTATGAAACTTATACCTATGCTAGCGAAATCTGGCCGTGTGCTAATGAAACTTGGCCGTGTGCTGATGAAATCTGATAAAACTTAGATGAAACCTATTGAAACTTGAATTGACCTAATGAAACTTAAAGAAACTTGTATGAGACTTGTTGAAACTTGCATTAAACTTGATAAAACTTGATAGTTAGGCAAGTTTAACGAATATGAAATCCAAGTTTCAGTAGGCAAAACTTAAGTTTTATCAGGTAAGTTTGAAGATTTATATGGCAATATATATCTTGTTTTATTCGTAAAAATACGAGGAACACATTGGTGCAAACGGTTTGTGGATTAGAACACCCAGACAAAAATTATGATCATCAAAAAGAAAAAATACTGTGGGACCTATCCTACATGTGCCACGCCTAGCGCTCGCCCGTCCGCGCTTGTGTGCGCGCGTCCGGAGGCGCCGGACGGCCGGCTATAAGTGTTTTCGTTATAGTAAAGAGAAAACTAGATATGTGTGTCCGTACCCAATTCAGAAACTAGAAAAGTGGAAAACTATCACTGCCCAATCAAACATACTTAAAAAGTTAAAATTGGCACCGATAGATTACAGGGCAAGGTCTGCAAATTCTGGTCCCATTTTGATCAACATGCGCTTGATCCGAACTCCGAAAACTCGAAGAACGCAGCAGCAACTCCCACTCGAGTACTCGACCGGCATCTCGTTGCAGCGGGAGGCCTGGGGAGCGCAAGGGACGAGTGCCGCTTTCGCTGGTCAAAGTCACGGAGAGGTATGCACTCACTGCCTCACAGGCTCACTGACAGCATCATCTCGTACCTGCCACAACCACTGACTGACAGCCTCACGTGCTAGGAGGTCCGGAGACTCCAGAGCTAAAAGGTCCTTCGACTCGGAGTCAAGCAAGCAAGCCAGCCAGCCAGCCAGCCGAGTGCGAACGCACTGGACCGACGGGGACAAGACCGGAGACCCGGCGGTCGCCGTGGCGCGGCCAGCGCCAGCCCCAGCTCCCGCCCGACGCAAGGACACTGACCAAGACGCCGTGCCGCGGCGCAGGGGCAGCGCCCACAACCTCGGCGCGCTTGCCCGTGCGTATCTCCCCGGCCGACCCGTCGGTCCAGCTACCGTCGCCGCCGCCCGTAAATTTCAGTGCCCGGCGCTAGTGACGCCAGCCGCCGGGGCATTATTTACGCATTCGCGCGCGCACGGCGTTGTTCGGCAGCGTTGCGGCTGTTGCCGTTGTTTGTCTTGCCCTGCCCGTTGCCCCGGAGCAGCGCGTGCGGGCGCTCGTGTAACGTGTCGTCCTGCAGCGACCGCGTGTCCCGCAATCGATCGTCCTTGGCCCCCCGCGCGCTGTGCGCGTGCCTGCCTGAGTCGCCTCGTCTCGTCTCCCTTCGACGTCAGTTACGTCACTCGTGGACTCGTGGTCCTCCCCCGTTTTCCCGTGTAATTCCACCGAAAGAGGCACGCGACTACGCCAGAGGCAGGACAGCAACTAGACGTGCCATGAAATTGGACAGGCGTGTTAGTTTTTTAAAGCAAAGACAGGCGTGTTAGTAGCATGACCAATTAGGGCTAAGAGCATGTACAGCAGGGGCTGTATCAGCCCCTGCATTTTAAAATTTTTCAACCGTGCCAAGGCAGCATCAAGGCCCTGTGTCTCTGCTTTTTTTGAATTTTTTACCCGGGTTTACTGTAGCTACAGTGATTTAAGGGGCTGCTGGGCATGCTCAAAGCTAGATCGTCCACAAATAAAATAGATGATAAAAATATAGATGAATAGTACTAAAAAGAATGTGTAAGTGGCTATCTAAGTTAAGTCTAGCTTGACGATGCTTGATGTGGTTGGCTTTAGCTCTGCCCCAACCGACGACTCTACGCGATAACACCATTGGTAGCCGACTCTTTCAAACGAGGTTTGTTTATTTCTAACCTAATTTAAACGAGCAGGGTGTCCTGCGTTCGCAAGGATAGAATCCTTTCTATTTTAAATCTATTGTGGATGTTTATTTCTATTTTTATTTTAAATATATGCAGTTTTTATTTTTATTATTGTAGACGATACTTGATATGAACTCTTCCCTTCTTATCTCATATTGACTCTTGTTTCTCCTTTTTTAAAATTCCAAATTTATATTCTCTTTTTGGTGTCGTTCATATGACCTCTTTTTTAAAATATGGTATGGAATCTTATTTCTATTTTTTTTACTATGGATTCTTTCGTTTCTTCCAATATGTTATAATCTAGCGCTACAAAAATTAATAGTGTAGATCTTTTTTCTCTTCAATTAATGTGGGAATTTCTAGAATTTTAGAATTAACATGATGGTTTCATCGAACCCTGTTTTAATTATATAATTATATAATAGATAGATCGCTTCGCATTAAATTTGTGTAAATTTTATATACAAGACTTGCATTCCAAATATCACCGTGCAAATACTTTTTGACATCGTGGCGGTGGTGGGAGTAATCGTAGAACATGGCATTCAATTCACGCACCTCAAAGCATGCTGGACCATCAAAGTCAATAACAGTCGATTAGAGTGTCATATGTCAAAATGTTAATTTTAAAGAATGTAAGTAGACAAAGTCTCTCCGGTGGTGGTAATTACACTGGTCTTTCTTATTTCCCTGAAGGAAACAACCTAATTTTCAAGGTTTAATTGCATCCCTACCATTATTAAGTTTTGATATTTTAGAAATGCCATCACAAAACGTAAAATTATTGCCATGCCATTATTCTTTATAATTCATTTCAAACATGCCATTGTTTTGGTTGACCAGCCAAATTGGACTAAATTGCTCTCTTCTTCTTCCTCTCCTCACCTTCATAGTTCCGACCGTCCTCGCCTGCGGCAACTCTTTCATCTTCGACGAGCGTGGACCTAAGGCAGAGGTGCAGCACGGCCTTGAGGCGAAGGCAGGAAGGCCATGTGAGCAAAGCACAAGGTGGCGGCGGCGATAAGGAGGCGGGTTCAAGCTCTCGGCAGTGATGAGGAGGGGGAGGCAGCGACGACGAGGCCATGTAGGCCCGAGCTAGAGGTGAGGCGACACGCCCCCAAGCTCGTGGTACCGATGACAAGGGCACGTGAGTCCAAGCCAAAGGCGAAGGCATCGAGATGGCAGTGGGGGCGATTGATGGTTGGAGGAGAGAGGAGGAAGAGGAAGAGGATAATTTGGTCCAATTTGATCAGTCAATACAAACACTACTTGATTCAAATGAATTAAAAATCAATAGCATGGTAATAATTTCATGTTTTGTAATGACATTTCATAGAAATAGAAAATTAATAATGATATGGATGAAATTGACATGATTTTGAGGCACAACTTCACCTGTTCGCCATGTTGGATGTATCCTGGAGTGTAAGCTGACATTAGAGTCAACAATCTGGCTCGAAGCTCGAAAGCAACTTGTTTTTAGCTAGGCTCAAGCATGACTCGTAGGCTAATGAGCCATAGCCTGAGCTTTTTTTCTAGCTTGATCAAATATCAAGTCGAGCTGGGCTTAGGGCTGGTTCGCTCACGGCTTGCTCGTGGCTCATGTAGCACTCACTAGACACACTCCGCAAGCCACAGTCCACTAGGACACCACATCGATCCATCGCACCAGCCCACCACACCGATCCACCACCGACTAGCCCAAACTCGCGCGGCCCTCTCACTATCTTCTCTTCTACCCCCTAACCCTCCGCCTCCTTCCTCTCGAGCTCTTGACCAGATCTTGCCGCCGCCTCCTTCCATATTGGCTACATGCCAACATTCTTCTACCTCTAGTGGCCTCCCCGTCTACTTTAGAGTTCAGATCTTGTCGCCGTCCAAAAACCGATGAGCCATGAGACAAGTGGTGCAGTAGTGTGCTCTACATTGATTCCCAAGCCGCAACGGCAAAAGGGGAAGGGAGTTGGCGGGGAGAAGGCATGAAGGGCAAAGCCAGAGAGGACAATGGATGCGGTGGATCGTGGTAGTGGACAGCGAAGGTGCCGCCTGCTCTCCATTCTTCATTCACCCTCAACAACTTGCTGACCTCCCCCTCCTCTAGCCCAATCCATTGGAGGAATTTCAACACCTCCTCTCAGGTTTGCGAGCAGCTTACAAGCTAGCTTGAGCTCGTGTTGAACCCGATCCGAGCTTTTTTTTTAGCTCGTTGAGTTACTGAGCCAAGTCTGGTCCGAACCAAAGGTTGACCGAGTCGAGCCAGACCAGACCTTGGCTTGCTCAAGTTCGACTATTTGCCACCCCTAGTTGACATTGACCGTTTGGCTATTTAAGTGACCTTCAATTTCATTCTGAATAATAATGCTAGCCTCGTGCGGAGTTTTTTTTTTAAACAAATGTGCTAAAGACACAACAGCGCATCTCCACCGCTCCACATAAGCAAAGTGCTCGCTAGGCTGTTAGTTTTGTTAATCTTACTGATTGTAGGATTAAGAAGGATTCGAAGTTTGGTGGCCCAATCTAGCCCACGGTGTGGAAAATGCTGCACCTGCAGTACGTACGCTAGCTGTCGTGGACCGCTCAATGCATCAGGGTTCGTCTCCCGATCACACGTATTTTTCAGTGATTCGAGCGTCGCCTTGGCACGGCGAACATCGATAGCGAACACAAATTAGGTGTATTAATTGATTACATATTAACATCGATGTGCCTGATTAATTACATACTAGTACTAATATTCTTGTGGTAGGATTAATAACCAAGTATATGGTTAATTTAATCTCGGAACTATGCTGCCAATCGTTAACTGGCCGTGCGACGAACCACGAAATTAGCATAGGACCACACATGATCATACACTCATGTATGGCCTTTGTTCTGCTCTAACTGATAAACTGGGGTCCCGGACTCCTGGGGCTACAGATTGCGACGTTGCAAGGAAGCGTCGTGCTTGCTTTGTGCGGCCAACAGGCTACAGGTCTTGTGTACATGATCGCCGCGAGCCCGCGAGCTCGCTTCTTCAGAGAGTTGACAAAAATGAAAATAAATCTAGGTTGGCAAGCGGCGGCTTACAAACTAGAGTATCTAATGCATTATCGCCACGAGCGTCGGTCCAACTCCCCGCCTTGGATTATATGCATAGCGCAAGCAAATTTAAGACCCAACAATAGTTTTTTCATTAAAAAAAATGGTCCAATGCACATGCGAAGTTGCGAACATTTGATATACACAAAAGCTTGTGAACATATAAAAATCCAAGTTAAACCCACCGTTGAAAACTATAGAACTACAGGATGGAAATGTATTGATTAGCTCACCATATAAGATAGATTATATTCACAATAGAGAAATGTTAATGCATCAAATACCTCAAATGTGCTACGCCTGTTTTCTAACTCAAATGTACTACCTCAAATATCTTCTCATTTCTGAAATTTTCAGAACAAATCACGTGTTTCTCCATCAATCACCCAATCTTAATTCTAACATAATAAAAAAAAATGTGTATTGTGCGGTATGCAAAATACACCGGTATCTTGCCAATAGTCCAATACACAATAGGGATTAGGGGGGTTCACCTTCCAGCTTTGGCAATGGAGATTGGAGAATGGAGACTGAAGGACTGAAGGAGGGAGGTCGGAGAAGCGTGCGGTGTGCCGTGCACCGTGCATGGCTAGGCCGAGGCGGTGAGGCACACCTGTTGACTGGTGCGTCAGCGGCGATGCCGAAGGGAGGCCGGGTGCTAAGGGAAGACGGTGTCACGGGCTCACTACTAACGGGTCACCGCTGGATCTAGAAATGGAAGGCGAGGCGAAGGGTTGTTGGTGCTAGAGATGGGTGCTGCACCGACAACGCCTCTCATCCACTAGAATTGGACACTGGTGCGTTGCGCGTTGTCACACCGAGTCGTCACAAGCCCGTGATGGCGAAGACTCACTGTCTACGGCTAGCTTCTAGAGCTCGCTGGTTGCCCGGTTTGCTGTCTTGCCGAATGTTGAGGAGCTGAAGAGAGACACGGAGTGGAGGCCTGAGTGACCAAACCCGAGTGGAGAGCATGCCAAGAGAGGTCGAGGCCTGATAGGGAGAGGACGAGGTTGTTGTGCGCTGGTTTTGGACCGTCAACGCCCGAGCTATAAATAAGCCCAAATCTGTAGTGTATTAGACATGAGTCCAGGGTCGCTGGGCCCTGGCCCTACCACTAGTGCTACCTCTTTTGCCCCATGCTATTTTGCGAAAGCCTTTTTCATTTTGTCAAATTCTCTCATATGACATCCCAATTCCTCTCTCTCTCTCTCTCTCCCGGTTGTGGGGCTCGAACGCTTCCTCGACCTTTAGCATCTCGTCCTCTCTTGTTTTTTTTTTTACAAAGGATGAAGATTCATTTATATCAAATATACATTTATAGAAAGGCCCCTGGCCAAAAGCCATCTTACAAATAAATTCACACTACACCAAACTGTAAAATAACATAGAAAAGTAGGGTTTCTCTGGTCATCGTCATCGCCAAAGCTGAAGGCCGCTACACTCGACGTCATTGTCGTCCCCATCACCTCTAGCCTCATCCACACAGGGAAGAAGATGATAATCAACAACAGTAGTGGTATCACACATACACGTCATGGCCTCACTCAAGTAAGACAAAACCGAGCAGCCTCTGGAGAACATCACCACCATTGTTATCGAGGTTTCCAACACTTGAAATCATCCTAACTCATCCCAATTCTTCCCCGTTTCCAGGACTCTACTAATATGGGCTCCTCCAGTGATAGAATCTCGACCACACAACATTGCCGCCATCTGGAATCGATCACACATTGAGGCTCCTTATCTACATCGACAATGGCTTGGAGATGTTTTCTAAACTCTATGAAAAAGCAGAATGCAAAAATCAGAGAAACGTGGAGGTCTCCGACCGACCCTAGGCCTCCTCCGACGTTGAGTAGGGCTTCGACAATGGAGGAGTTGGCCATAATTGTTGTCCCCCACCCTAGCCCCACCCCCAGGCGCTAGTCACGAGGATTTAGATCTGTTTTCTTCTCCACCAATGCTCATCCTCTGTTGTTGTCCACCAACATACCCTAGCCATTTGGTCTCGATCACCGCTGACTGCCTAACACATACGTTAGACCCGCTTATCTGCCCTAACCACTTCTGCTAGTAGAGGGCAAGAGGTAGTTGTAGACGACTGGAGGTGGTGGTCATGGCCAGGGAAGTGATGGTCATTGTCGAGGAGGAGCCAAAACCGTTGGACTGAGATGAGTGGAGAGAGAAAGGAACAAAGAGGATAAAAAGGATTTTAATTATAAGTGATTTCAACAAAATGGAAAGACTTTTTTTGCTTATGGCCATGACAGAAGAGGAAGTGCGTTATCGAATAATCTGGTTTGACTCTTTCTTTGGGGGATTGAAACTAGTCAAAACGTTTTTTAAGATCCAGTAATGTCTTCTTCCTGCACTTCGGTGAGCCACCCTCTGCTTGACCACATTCCTCTCCTCGAGTGGCTATAGCTTCCCATGTCCAAATTTCTTGTGTGATCTACCATCCCTCCGACAATCTGGTGCCAAGGCTGCGTAGACACTACCTCACCATCCTATGCATACCTTTTTATGTCTCTTGCAATCTTTTTTCAAGTCCGGGGGTATGGTGAATAAGAACTATAACTCATCGGTTAAGGTCATCTTCAATGTTAGCCCTAATTATTTATCTTATCAACCAATCACACCTATATTCACTATTTATCTATATTTTTTATATTTTATTGGTTACAGATTTATAGTGTTTAGGATTTGTAACACTAATGTAGCCGGTGCATGCACGCCGATCCTAGATTTTTAAAATAAGGGAATTGCTAATCATTAGTCGATGAAACCGGGAGTTCGATCGACTTTCACTTACCCGCCGCCACTGCGTCTTTTCCTCCTCCGTGACCTCCTCTCTCTCCCGTCGCACGCCATGGATTCGGGTTAGGGTTTGGTGGGGTTCGGTTCGAGCGCCGCCGGTTTAGAGGGATGGTGGAGGAGACAATGGATCGATGGTTGGTTGGATGGATGGAGTGAGGCGTGGCGAAGGCATGGCCGCGAGCGAGGCGAGGGAAAGCGGTTGGGGCGGCGGTGGTGGGGGGTGAAGGCGACGACCAGGTTAGATTGGACGGGGCAGCGTCAGAGGGCAAGGTCGGGCAGCAGAGCGGCTAGGCATCGGCGGCGCCGGTTGCCACGGGTGGAGGAGGAGGAGGAGCGCGGAGTAGTTGGGGTCAAGCCGTCGAGGTCAAGATGCAGTGGAGGGGAGGAGAAAAGGGGAAGTAAGAGAGAGAGTGGAGGACGCGGGGCTGATCTGGGCCATTGGATTGAGATCCAACGGCCCAGAAAATCGATTGATGGGTATAAAAAACCGTCGACTGTTGAATAGACAGTCTCTTAAAATAAAGTAAGAAACACCTGCGCTCTATCCAAAACGCGGATGTTCCTCGCATCCAAAAACGCATGTGCTCGCGTGCTAGCCAGCCCGAAAATAATAAAATACCGTGCCATCTGATTGAAACCCGGTTACGAGTGAAAACACTGTATGGAGTGTAGGAAACACGTGCTCACACCGTCACACGTGGGATTGCTACTGCTTTGCTCTTGCAAGAAAAACGTGGCGGTATATTACTCAATTGTGGTTCGGTTGTCCTCTTGTGGCCGGGGTCCTGGTGCTTGTAGCCGTCTATGTACAGCTTCTCAGACGTAGAGAGGGGCTTTGAGCTGATTTGACTGGAGAAGAATAGTAAACGGAGCTAGGAGCGAGGCAGTGGATCGGAGGTTGAACTGCTGAAGAACGCGTGCGGCGCCACGCTGTGGCGGCCGGCATGCCACTATGCCAGAGAAGAAAACGACGTCGCTCCTAATTCAGATTTTGGGCGGCCTATCCTCCCCTTCCAGCCTGCCCAAGTTCGTGGGCTATAAGGCCATAAAACGTAGCCGCTGTCTGCCGTAACTTGCCTCGGTGAGGCCCATTTGAACGGAGGCCGACGGATTCCATAGCCCGTGCTCAATCCACTTTTCTACTCCGCTACGGAAATAATTCTTTCCGACGGGCGCCACAGATCAGATGTAGGGGTGGAAACGAGCTGAGCCGAGCCGAGCTCATCCAAGCTCGGTCAAAAACGAGCCGAGCCCGAGCCGGCTCGCTATTTTAACGAGCCTCAAAAGTAGGCTTGGCTCGAGCCGTTTAGAGGTTCGAGCCGAGCTGGGCCAAATTCGTCCGAGTCCGAGCCGAGCCACGAGCCACAGGAGTTTTTGCGTTCAAAATGTGTAAACGAGCCGAACCGAGCCGAGCCCGAGTCGGCTCGCTATTTTAACGAGCCCCAAAACTAGGCTTAGCTCGAGCCATTTAGATGTTCGAGCCGAGCCCGAGCCGAGCCAAATTTGTTCGAGCCCGAGTCGAGCCACGAGCTATTTTTCCAGCCCTAATCAGATGATTGTCAGCACTCAGCACGAGGATGTTGTCCTCCTGGTTGACGGGGATGACGGGTGGCGGTGGCGCAGGGTGAGGCGGCGGGGTAGCGGTGGGGCGGGTCATGGCGGCGAGGCAGCGTGGTGCGGGGGGGGTAAAAATTGTATGGCACCCGGTGCCATAAACCAACCGTGGCACCACTGCTAGAATTGCGACACCTGGATTCCTCCCACGAGCGCGTGCTCCTGCCCACGCGGACGCAGATCCGGCTGGAGTGCTGCACCCTTAGCTCGTGCGGACAAGGTGCGGCCTACTTCTTGTGTCAAAATAGCCTCATCATTTTATTTCGAATGATGATGACAAGAATCCCATTACTCCAATGAAGTAATCCCTCGTGATTTTTTTTTTACCGTTTTGGTTGTTCAAAACCTTCAAAAGAATGCCACATATAAAACAGCACCATAAAGCTTCTAAAAAAACAGCTCCATAAGCAATAACAGCACAAGGACTTATGTCAGCAATACAAGAACTAGCTGCTACACTTTGATTTGAAGCTACAAATCTGTGAAGCTTAAGAGGAAAATGCAGGGCCTTCCATTTCAACTCATAAAAAGTAATGCTTGAAATTTCAACTCATAAAAGTAATCTTCTTTCTTGAATACAAACCTGCAATTGAGCTTCATAGGTCTGAACAAGCAACAGTAAATTGGCTAAAATTCAGAGGCAACAGACATCTGAACAATACAGACCTGCATTTGAGCTTCAGAAATCTTTACATTCTAGAATTTGATTGCAATAGCTCCACGAGGGCTGACATGGCTGCGCAATTTGTTGCTCCAATCAGATTGCCCAATCAGAGCATGCTCATATCAGAGCTGGTCCATCAGATTGCCATCAGAGCTTCCTTGTCCCAGAGCCGCCGACAAGGTAGTGCTCGTCCTCGACGCCGACGATAGAGAGACGACATGGAGCTCGTGCCCAGACGCCCGCGACAGAGAACGCGACCAGGCGCCACCGGTGCGCAGCCACGTCGAGCGCGTGCACTGCCAGTGCGGTGGCAGCGCCACCGCCGCTGCCCCAGACGGACCCCTCGACGCCGAAGAGGAACAGCCACAGCGTGCGGCGCGGTGCATCCGCCGGAGCTGCGGCGCAGCGGCGAGGTGCCTACACAGCACGGTTCAGCACCATTTCCACCACGTCGTCCAAGAGCTCCGGTGGCGGTGGGCTTCTACCACGAGAAGCACGGGAGCGCAGCCGGTACAGCCTCGTCCTCCTCTGCCTTCTCCTCCACCGCAGACCTTGCACCCGGCGGGGCCGAGAGGCAGCCGGAGGCAGGCCCTCCTCCTACGGCGGCAGCGGCGCCTCGGGGGCATTGGGCGGGGCGGCGCTAGGTGGAGAAGAAGATCGAAGAAGAAGAAGTGGTGGGTGTGGAGGTGGAGGTGGAGGTGGAGGATGACGGCGAGCGACCTCGCCGCCGCCGTCGTCTTCGCCGTGGACTGCATGCCGCTCTGGGGCCTCGAGTCTTAGGTGATGGCGACAGCAACGACGGCTCCTCACCGACGCTGCGGTGGCGGCAACGGCGACTGCTCCACGATGCGACGGCGACGGCGTGGATTGGGATTTTTTTTTTATAGAAAAAGGGCCATCATCTTATATTAAACATCCAGAGACAGTACATAAGTTGGTACAAAAAGGACTACCAACCGAAGAAAATTACAAAGAACTTCTCCGTTGAGCCTCTTTGCACGAACAAACTCACTGCAGCTGCCCAGTTCATCGCCCTTCACCGTAGAAGAAGACATCGATGCAAGCCGGAACCAAAGCCGAATCCAGCTCCACCAGCCGTGACCCATGCAGGGTTGACATCGTCGAAGCACGCCAAAGACAATACGCTCCGACAAAAGCAGAGCGGTTAACCAGCGGATCTGTAGCTTGAGGACGACTCCGTGAGGCAAGGAAAGACAAGGCCTCGCCGAGTCCTTCGGAGACCATCGGCAAGAAGCACTAAGCACCGACAAACCAGATCCATCGGAAAGCACGACGAGACAAGCAAGCAAGCGAGAAGGGATCTCGGGCTCTTACTCAAAGAAAGTTCCACCACCGGAAGGCCGGACCGCCAAAGCCCATACACGCGAGGAAGACAAACTCGCGACGATGACGACGGCGGTATGGCTGGCCTCCGACATCCGACGACAAATTGCCGGGATTAGATTACGCCCATTGACATGGCCCACTCTCGACGGCCCAATCGAGCGACCTACTGGGGCCTAGCTCCTGGAAGGTTCTATCCGCCCATATCGTCCGCCAATGCCTTCTGGTGGCATGGTGCGTAATGGCCAAGACTTCTGTTTGAGTCCGACTAACAGAGTTCTGACGGCCATTTAGAAGATCGGGACGTGGTTTCCGGATTGGATTAGGAGTCGTGATCCCCAAGATTAGAGCTTACCTTATCAACCGTAGGTTATATTTGGCATGTCTCGAGTTCGTTCACGATCTCGTAGTTAGCCCTACCGATATTCCTCGGTAGGTCGGTTTGTTCAAGACTATATAAACAGGCCCTACGGCGTTTAGAGGATCCCCGGCATTGAGTTTTACATCTTAGCATCTAGCTTAGACCCTTAGCAGATAGATTTTCAGATACTACTCGCCGAGACACCGATCTCGCCGAGTCCCCTTGTAATTCTCTTTGATATAAAGAAAGGCCGGACGAGGGCTATTATCTCCCGAGAGGCTGAACCAGATAAAACCCATCTCTCGTTCGTTCTTTGTTCAGTGGTTGTTCTGTGTCTCCTATCTCCTCTTTGAAGAACCTTGGTTGACTTGGGTCAATATCCCAACCGTCGACAAGCCCAGAAAGACTCACCATGGCAAACACGCCACGCCATGACACAAACTAAACTACCTAAACTAGATACTAGTAATAGTAGTAATCATGACCTCCAGTAAGCCACCACCTCAAGACATCCGAGGCCGAGGCCACCGGAGGCGAGGGGCGGCCAGATCTGCGAACTCTTTTTCTCTCCGCTCTGTAGTGTAGCACTAGAAGGGTCATGAAGGGTAATCGGAAAAGTTGCTCTCCTACCGCAGCGTGGATTGGGATTTGGGGCCTAGACTCGGGAGCGAGATTTGGGAGGAGTTTATTTAGAGGAGTTGGAGACGGCGCTTATAGCGACAAGAGTTGGAGACCGATTGCTTCAAGATTGGTGCGGATAGGTGCCACTCATCTAGAAGGGGTGCCACGGTTGGTTTGGTGGCACCAGGTGCCAGGAAATTTCCTTCCGGTGCGGGGCGGGTCGATCGGTTGCCAGGTCGGGCAGGCGGCGCGGTGGCTAGGTTAGAGTGGATGGACCGGCGGCGGCGTGGATTCTGGCGTGGGTAATTTTTCCCAAACGGCACACGGGTAATAGGGTTTTTATTAATAAAAATATTTTATAAAAAAGTAATTTTAAAAATGGAGAACAGCGCGGGTCGCGGTGAGTTTCGTCGGTTCATCAAGACCGACAAAACTTGGCTAGAAAAAAAGATCGACTAAACTAATGGTGCAATTTTATCGGTTTTTGTAAACCGGTGAAATTAATGTTGCTATTTTGTCAGTTTTTTTGGGCCGGCCAATTTGATCGAGGCCGACAGAAAAAACCGCGCATCCCTTTGATGTCGCTTAGCTGTAGAGTGCGCCTAGCTCGGAGTACAGTGTGCGCGTCGCTCAGCTACACCGACGAGTCGGACGTCCTCCTACTAGTGTTTTCGTTTCTTTTATGTCCAAATTTCTAGCTCCGTTATCAAAATTATTGAAAGCCTAGCGTGTACGTTAGACCACTTTCGGACCATTGTATCTGTTGGAATGTTGCCCATACCCAATCATGCAAAAAATGTCAATGCACGTGAAACTTTATTACCACCTTGCTAGTTGGTAGGTAAATATACCAACAAATAAGGGAGAGCTTCCAACTCCCCTTGTCATGAGGCACATGGGGATGTGAGTTTATTTGCTATAGTCACACACGCGCGATTACGTGATTTACCGTGATTTTCCCGCGTGACTTGTGACTTACATCGCGAGTCACCGTGCCGTGGATTTATTCCTGACACGATAATCTTCTTTTATTTTTTGGATTTATCCGTTCGCAAGGTAACTCCCCGCGTCCGATTTTTGTGGATCGAGCGTGCGTGTGCAGCATGCAACGTGCATCCGTTTTGCGTGGGGTGGGGAGGCGGTTACGACTTTGAGAATAAAATCTCCAGAAGACGTTTAGGAGACTACACTCTTTTTCACTCGTGTTTCTATCTGTTGTGTTGAGTCCTCGCGCGACCTTTGTTTCTCGTCAACCTTTCTCCCTGCGTGCACTTGGAGGAGGGAGAGCGGGATCTCCAATCCGCTTGTTCTTGTGAGAGACCCGCACGGAGGGTGGCGATTAGGTTTTCGGCGGCAGATCCAAGACGATCGCCACGCCAAATAACCTCGACGTCGACTACTTCCTATACGGCCGGACGTTCTCTCTTCACATTTTGCTCCTCGCCGATCCCTATGTAAGTTTCATCCTCTGACTCCAGTAGCCGCGAGTGCAGCTAGGGTTCTCTTTGATTGCAAGTATGAATAGCCTATTCAATGTCTGCTTGGTTATTCATCTGGTACGTCTCATAATTAATTTTAGAATTGATATAATGCCTACATTTCCGATAGTATCTAAATATGACTACCGAATAGGAAGGATGTTGAATCTCCCTGCAATGTACCGTAATTCCGTAAAAGGAGTTTTGGAGAAACTAAGAATCTTTTAGACTTTTATGCTGGAGAATGTACTCTTTTGAATCGTACGCGCTCGCATGGGTTCTAGCGCGGGTTCACAGCAGGCTCACGTGGGTGGAGCCAATTCGTGCTGCGCCTTTTCTTTTCTCTATGTGCAAAGCCGCGGCTTGTAGTTTTTTTTTTTTTTTTTTTCTGGTTCGTCCGCCATGCATATCGTTGTCTTCCTCCCGTGGCTTCTCCTCACTCATTTCTCTCTCTTACAGATTGATTCAAGTGAAAGAACAAAGAGGATTTTTTGTGCCTTTTTGTTTTTTTCTTGCCTCACGCTTGTAAATGGACTGCTCGCAGCCTAGTGCCCGTTGGCACCATGCGCCGCCCCCTCTCTCCCGAGGATCGAGGAGCCCTAGAACAAGGGGTTGAATCGGTTCTACACAAGTTTTAAGCTTGTTTAGTTTCCCATCAAATTAGAGCAAACTTACAACTTTTTAAAAAACATAACTAGACAACACACAAGATAGTAAATTGCAATAAAATAGAGAGGAAACAAGGATTTCTATTCCGAGGTTCGGTTCAAGGTTGCCCTTTCACCTATGTCCTCGTTGGAGCACACTTTACGAAGAGGGATATCGCTCCGATCCACTATTGGCAGCCCTTCAACACCCTAGAAGGCGTGCTCTGGCCTTCACAACCGCTTAGGCCTTTCACAAGCTCCTCCTTGGAAAGTTAGCAAGCCACCATCCTCCATGCACTTGAGACTTGAGTAATAGGTTGGAAAAGAGTCGATACAGCTAGATCAATCTCCCATGAAGCACCAAATACTTCTTAAAACCCTCACTCTCAAACTCACATCAAAACCCTTGTTTTTTTTTTTTTGGCTCACCTTCAAAACTACTTAGTGGATGCTCAAGGAGTGAAGCTCACAGCCAAAACGGATACCCACTAGTCTTTAAATAGGACCCCCAAAACTAGCTATTTTGGCATAGGTGCACTATGTGTCGGACGGGTTGCCCAACAGTTGAACTAGCCAGATCGGCCGAACCGTCCTAGACACCGTGCACCACACACACACCCATTGTACAGGACGCCAGACGGTTCGGCGCGACAGCTCAACAACGCGACATGCTAGATGAGTGGGACAGGCGGACAACGCGTCGGATGGTCCAGCACACCGTCCGTCCAAAACCATCTTGCCGCCAAAACTCTATAAACACGTTGGACTGCACACTGGACGGTTCGACAGTGTAGCTTACCCTAACGATCTAGGCGGCAAACTCCCTGGACACGCTGAAAGCAGCGTCAAACGGTCCGGCAGCATGGCCCAGCAAGCCAAACTCTCAGGATGAGCCAAATTGTGCCACGGACAGTCCGGTAGCCTGTTTGTCAGAGCCATAACACAATGGACAAGCCGGACATTCGAACCGTAACAACACCCAACACAAACACAAAAACCGACACTGAAACCTCCCTCCCTAGCACTTAGATACACACTCAGCCTAGTGGTTCTTCGGAAAAAAAGGATTCGATGACATTAAACCAACTCCAACCCTCAAGCACAAGCCAACAGAAAATAACAAGACTTAGAAGAGTTGGATGAACCCATCTCAATACGCAGGTGACACTACACTATCCTTAGCATTGATGACATCCAAAGAGCACTGTCGGTGTAATAAATAACGGAGTACGAAGAGACCTGAGAAGATCAAGCGGGCCCCACGCGTCAGGCGGGCGATCAAGCGCGTGGCGTGGGCGAGCCTCCTCGAAGACCAGCGAGGCCCCACACGCCGCGGGCGACTGCAGCCCCAACAGGCGGGCGAGCCGGCAAGACGCCGGGCGAGGGCCCCATCGTTAAGGGCGCGTGGCGAGCCCTCGGCGCTGTAGGGCCTCCCATCTGTCAGTGGGGCCCGGCGTGGGGGCGTTGCGGAAGGAGTCTTCTGGCGAAGCTCTCCTCTGCGAAGGGCGACGAGCGATGACCGACATCACGCGGATAGACAACCAAGAAATGATTACCGCCACAGTGACCCCTGCAGGTATGAGCGGTTGTCACTGTGGCGCAGTGGAATTGACCGGCAGAGAGAAGATTTGCTTAAGATGGTCGCCCGCGTCAGGAGGAGCAGGCTGGGCCCTGCCCGCAGTCTCACTGGTGTGTCTGTGCGGGCTGAGGCCGCCATGGGTTGCTGAGGGCGGCGCTGCAGCAAAGACAAGAGCAAAGACGCTGCCTCTCCGTCGTGTCCTTGTGTCTTATCAGTTATCTTTGCATCGAGAGTATCAGATTGCTTACCTCACGGCTCTCTCCGCCAGCCCGAGACTTGTATAAAAGGGGCGGAGAGAGGAGGGAGAGGGGGTTCGAAACATTCTGTAACCACACCTCATTCAACCACGACACGGAAAAGAGCTAAAACTCAGCAGGAGTAGGACTATTACCCGTAGAAGGGTCCGAACCTGGGTAAACATGAGAGTCGCTCCTTGCTGCGTCCCACGCTCAATCGAACTGAGCTCGGCCGATAGGCTAGCAGGATAGAAATCTGACTAGGGGTGTGATCCGCGGTGATTGAGCGGTGAACACGCCATCAAGCACAACTTGACAAGAATAGTCGTCGTATGCACCAAGAACCAATCATTTATGTAGAAAACCACGAAGGGATGAACCCTTACGCCTGGTTTTTTACTTGTTGGAACTTAGTTTTGCCTACTAAATCATTGGATTCTTTATGCTAAAGCCTTCTTATTTCCACTCCTAAAACCATATTTTTTGTTGCTAAAGTTAGTCTTTTGCCTTTTTAAACTTGAACTTTGCCCATTGAAACATAGATTTTGTTCTTTGGAAACTTCTACTTTTGTCAAGTTTAATCTGTAGGTTTTTTCAAGTTTTATCAGTAGGGATCATATGTTTTAACATGCATTTTTTCCCTAAGTTTTCTTTATTGTTACTTTCTCAAGTTTTAAAAGAAATTATTCAAGTGTTCTCCGTTTTACGTTAAGTTTGATCAAAAGGTTTTTCATGTTTCATCGGTAAGACATGCATAGATATTAACAGGATGTCAGCATGACATCCAATTTCTAGCATCCGCCGTACTCTTTGGGTTGGAAAACTTTCAGGTTAATGAGCCTGACTTACCCGTGCATTTCAATTTTCGAGGTAGCCAAGTAGCTAGGTGGATTTTTTATTTTTTTATTTTTTTTGACTACACAGCTCGGCAGCTGGCCCGGCCCGTGTGTGCGCGTTTTAGCTCTGCGGCGAGATTTCTAGAACGAAGGGGTGAGAAACCCGTCCTTCCGGCGGCTGCGAATGTGGAAAAAAAAGCATACAGCATCTGTAAAGTTGCGTCGCATCGACAGCAGCATGGGAAAAAACCTTCACCAGATTAGAGTAGCGACTGAAATAAGCCGTTGCGCCTATATTAGCAACTGGAGAGAGATGTGAGCTTTGTTGATTGCCGACGAGCGTCCAAAAGCCGGTGGAGCGGTAGGCCGTCCCGGTGATGAGTGTGTATAAAAATAACAAAAGTTGCAATCCCAATAAAAACTAAACTAAAACAAGCTATCAAAGAGGCCCTGTATGGAGTGACGGGTGTATGCATGGAGCCACAAGAAAGGGGTCGATGGGTGAGGTGGTAGGAGAGGTGGAGGAAGAGGCAACGATACGGCATTAAATTAGCTAGGCAGGTAGCTATAGCTAGCCACTGGGCGCTGATGCCTCTTGCTGAGCTGCCGGCCAGCCGTCCGGGTGATGTGGGAATAGAATAGTGTAGCGAGCGAGGGTTAGCTTGCTTGGATTGGCAATGGTTGGATGTCTCGCCAAGTCGGCCTATTCGGCTATTGGTTATACTTGCGTGGTAGAGGATCTCAGCTCCAAAGTTTATTATGAAAAAATATTTTACGAACTCTATGAAAAATTATTTCAAATCCTATAAAATAACTAAAAAACATTACATTGTTTAGCTTATAAAAAATAATTTTTTATTCAATTTAATTTAAACCGAAACATACAAGGTCCTTGTAAAGTTTAATTCCCCCCTTTCAACCATCGACCAAAGTTCGGTTTTGCCTATTAACTCCAAAACCAAGCAACAAGCAAGCAGCAAGACTTTGCTCTCGCGTCGCCTTCAAGGCGGCTCGAGGGGCGAACTGCTGCCCGAGCCGGCCACCGTCGCCTCACGCCTCGCTGACCACCGCTGCCCGGCCGGCCGACCACAATGGGTGCCCTCCTCCTGCTCCTTCCTCCTTCCTCCTCCCTTCTCTCCCCTTTGGAGTCCTCGGCAAGCCTTGAGCCGTCGGATCTGGCAGGTCGCACCGACCCGACATGGTGGTCATGGCGCGCGCGGCCGGCGCAGCTCGGTGGTGTGGAGGGTTTGCGGTAGAGCTTCGCCGTCACCGCTTTCATACAATGCCGCGCCGTTAGTCCCTGGCCAGGCCCGCCGTCGCCGCCGCGTTGTTCTCACGGCCGCCTGGTGAAGCCGGCGGCGGCCCTGTCTGCTTCAATCGCTGTGCGTCCCCGGCACCGGCCGTCTACATCTCGAGGTGGTGCTTCGGCTCTTCGGGACGATGGTATCCGATGCGGGGTCGTCGGATCTGCAGTCGGGTCCGGTCGGTGGCGCTCGGGTCGGCGGTGGTGGCGACCATGAGGGCTCTGGGTGGCCTCCCGCTTCTCAGACCTAGTGATGGCGAGGTGGCCAAATCTATGGATCCAACGTCGGGTGGCCTGATCTGCTGTGTCGACAACTGATTGGGCCGTGGGGTGCCGCCGGCTAGCTCGGGGCCTCCCGACTTTGTCGATTGGTTGGCCGGTTTCGCTTGTGCGGCTTCGACTGCATCTTCCTCCTAAGTTTTATCGTTGCTGCTGCTTCGGGTCGTTCTCCTTTGGCTCCTTCTGGCTCACCCCTCCCTATCGGAGGCCCGATGCGTCAGGGCAGTTTCATAACGGTGGCTTCGATGGGGCTCTGGTGGATGAGGATCTTCGTCGGCTCAGGTTCACTCTGGTTCTCCGGCAGTGCCCGTGGCATGGCGGATTGGTGGTGGCAACGTGTGGTTCTGTGGCTGTTGTTGGCGTCGAGGGCGGCCGGGGCGCGCTTACCATTCTCCTTCGTCCCCACCTTCGTGCGCAGTGGTGGAGATAAGCAGCGGCTTTCCCTCTTCCTTCTTTCCCTCCTGAGCCTATCTCGGCGGAGACCGCTCAGGAGGGACCGCTTTGTGAGAGGTAAGATCCACAAGCAGGAGGCTCGGATCTGGCGGTGTGTTCGGCGGAGAGATCGGAGTGGGTGTGCTCCAAGATCATGGGACCGGTGGCCTCGTAGCTTGGCGGAGCTCGGCACCGGTATCTTCTCCTTCTTCCCTTTTCCCTTGAGCCCATCTCAGTGGAGGCCGCTTAGGGGGTCCACTCTGGTAGCTGGCCGAAGCGAATGCAGCAGGCGGGTCCAGGGGCGTGTGTCCGACGGTCCTTCGAACCAGGCGTGGTGGCCCCTCTCCGGCAGCATTAATTGGCTGGCGATCTTTCTCCGGTGGCGTCCCTGTTCTCTACCTCTTGGCTCTGTCCCGTCCCCGCCGTCTTGATCCTCCCTTTCTCCGAGGTGTCAAGTGGAGGCGGCTTCTTCCGCGTCGGGTGGCGGCTTTTGTGCTCGCTCTCCGGCTATTCGTCTTCGACCAGCGACTCGGTTCTTCTAGTGCTTTCGACCATCGGAGGCCCTTGCCTTGTGCGCTATTAGGACAGGTTTTAAGCGAAAGCCTTGCTTTTTCGGGCTGGTGTTGGCATCACCTTTGGTGTCGTTCCCTCGTTGGAGGCGTCACCTTTCGACCTTCCCCTACTCTAGGTGAAAAGCCTAGCGGTTTTGCGACGGCGGCGGGTTTTCCTTGTCGCTACCTTGTTGAAGGCATCGTGGTCACCGTCTTGCGCTTTGGGCTTCGCTTGGTCTACTGTTTCAGGAGTTGCTCGTCTTTGTGTGAGTGTTAATGGTGTTTCCCCTTCTCCCTCCCTCCCCTGTATCTTTCTCATGTTCAGACTTTGGCATAGGTGGCAGCAGTGGGCTGCATCTCTCCTTTCTCCTCTGTACGCAGTGTTCCCGGCGGTGGCCGGAGATGTGTCTGGTTTTGGCCAAGGTTGCAGCGGTGTGATGTGGTTGTACCCCATGCTTACACAGACTTTTATTTTTTATTTTCTCCTTCTGATTATTGAAACAGGACGGCAGTTCTCCTGCCCCTCTTTCGAAAAAAAAACCAGGCAAATCCAATAAAATAAATTTCCGTCCGAATCCATTCTAGTTTTTTTATTTTTCAATAAAAATAATGGGAAAATGTTCTTGTACGATTAAAATAATGGGTTTGTATCTACTATAACACTAAAATAATGAAATATTTAAATTCAGAATAAAAAAGATTCTATCTATCTATTTGTCTACTATATATTAGATAGGATCCAACAAAGCCACCATGTTGATGCTAACATACTAAATTATTTAAATTAATGTTAAAATAGAATTTTCCACCATGTCTACACTGTTGATTGTAACAGGACCAAATTACAATGGTGCAAATCTAGCGAGATTGGAGATAGAATTTTAAATAGTCAATACTATACAGCTAGATGACTAGAGGATGCCTTCGCTTTGAAATTAATAATTGAGTTGTCTATAATTGAACACAAGGACTCAAGTTTAAAGACATTTAGCTGCATAGGACTCAAGTTTAAAGACATTTAGCTGCATAAATGCACGGGCCAGCCTGTTATATCTCCAATATGTTTTAGTTGAATTTAATAAAAAATCAGCATGAGCAATTATCAATTATAGTTATTGACGGCGTGCTCTCCGCTCAACCACTGCGGATCACACCCCTATCAGATTTCTATCCTGCTAGCCGATCAACCCGAGCTCAGTTCGATTTGAGCGTGGAACGCGGCGAGGAGCAACACTGTGGTTTACCTGTGTTCGGACCTCGCTGGTAACAAATCCTACTCTGCTAAGCCTTAGCTCTTTTCCGTGTTGTGGTTGTATGAAATGTGATTACGAATCGTTTGAACCCCCCTCTCGCTCTACGTGTGTGTATTGCGAATGGAAATGAGGTGGAATGAGAGAACCTCCTCTCCCCGAGGTGGCTTGGTCCCTTATATAATGTGGGAGAGCCCAAATCGACGGGGGGAGAGAAACAGGGGACACCTAGCCTATTACATGATCACTTTGTCTTGGCGGTATACAATAAATGTCGTCTTTGTCAGAGCCGCCACGCACGCCGTCCGCCGCTTTGTCGCGCCCCATTGGTGGCGGTGGGGCCCAGAGTCCCGCCGATCCTGCCAGCTACTCACGTGGTCGCCGATACGGTGCGGGTCCGATCGCCCGTCTGCCGATCCGCCACGCGTCCTGGTCGCCGATCCGCCAGATCTCGCCGCCGAGCCGCTCGCCCAAGGCCACAGGTCCTTGTTTCGGGCGGTGCTCGCCCGCGATCTTTGGAGCACAGTCGCCCGCTTTGCACGTGGAGGGCTTCGTCCGTGTCTTGGGTCCGTCGCCGCCGACACGTGGAGGGCTCGCCCGATCTCGATCAGCAGGGTCCGCCGCCCCACCGCCGAGAGACGCCTCGGGGCCCAGTTCCGAGCGATGGGGCCCGCGTGCCCGCCAGTCCACTCGGAACCAGACCCGGTCTTCACGGTCCTCCTGGATGTCGCCATCTTCTACCCCCTTTCTGGAGGAGGTGGAGAGGACACCTCGGTACCTTATGTACAAGCGAAGCCCCAGCATACTGGGTGCAAGCCGAGCTCGACGATTGCCGATGCTCGGATGCACCCGGTGGGCTAATCGCCGCATTGTCGCTACCGGTCTTCTCCACTTCAGCCGGGTAACTCCCGGAGCCCCGCCGAGCGCCTTGCTCGGGGCGATTCGCCTGCATCCAAACAGATCACCTCTCCCCGCACCAGCGGGGAGTTATATCACACTTTTTGCACAGAGGGATAAACTGAAATTACTGGAGGAGCACTGCCGCTGCGGTGTTGCCAGTGGGTGTCACTATGTCGTTTCCCTTCACCTTTCGGAACTTGCGCCGTTGCGATCTCTTGGGCCGGACCAAAACATCGTGGGTTGCTGCAGGTTTCCAGGGGTGGTCATAGGCCGCCGGTGCTTATGAGCGAGTCACCGATGCATTGGTTGGACACGGCCCCGATCGCCCTCCCTTTCTCGGCACGGATGTTAGGCGTCCCCTCTTACCGTCAAGGGGCCGTTAGGTTAGGAACACAAACAACAGTCGTGCAAGACCAACACTGGCAGCACACGGGCTAGGCAACAGATCGCCGAAAGCTTTAGACAGAACGTTCTGTTGAAAGTGAGCGCTTTTTTCCTAGGCATCTGGTTACTTCAACCCTTATGGCCTCTTGGCAAACCGACCTTGAACGTTGCGTGCCGAGAACTCAGCTTTCGGAAGTGGTCTAATCGCTGGTGTCGTCGTTGGCGCTGTTGACCGAACCGGCAGACACACGAGCTAGAACCCGCCTTCCGTCGCCTCGCCTCGTCAAATTGCAAGTTCAAGCATTCGCCTTGCAACTAAGGGACCATCAGCCTTATGTACTTTTTCGCTACCAGCTTTCAACATAATGTTTTCTAACAGACTTTTCGAGGCGAAAAATGAATACTCATAGAGAGACGAAACTTATCTTTATTTTGCAGATGGCTTTGTACATCGCAGCCCCCGAGGCGAGGGGGGAAGAAGGAAGACCTCGCCGCTCGGCTCCAAAGGAGGCAAAAAAGGGCTCTGCACGCCTACCCACGGTAGAACTTCCTCACCGCCGACGCTCCAAGTGTTCACAACCGCGACCATCCTCGAATGCGAGCCTGACTGAGCCTGGGCCGGAGACTAAGACCACCTTGAAGGGGCCCTCCCACAGGGGAGACAGCTTGTTGAGGCCTGCCTGCGCCTAAATTCTGCGCAGAACGAGGTCGCCCACAGCCAGTGTTCTCTCACACACCCACCTTGCTTGATAACGGCGCAGTGCCTGCTGATACCTGGCGGCTCGGATCGCCGCCCTGTCTCTGATCTCCTCTAGGAGATTGACTTCATCCTGACGCCGGTCAGGGTCTCCGTCTTCGCTGAACGCCGCCACCCTTAGGGAGCCGAAGGTGAGCTCCGATGGGAGCACCGCTTCAGAGCCATACACCAGGAAGAAAGGGGTCTCGCCGGTGGCTCTGTTGTGAGTTGTCCGCAGCGCCCACAACACAGTGGGGACTTCTTCCGCCCAGCGCTTGCCACGCTTCTCCAGGCTGTCGAATCCCTTGTCTTGAGTCCTTTGAGCACCTCCGCGTTGGCCCGCTTTACTTGCCCATTGCTCTTCGGATGTGCAACGGAGGCGAAGCACAGCTTGGTGCCCATCTCTTCGCACCAATCTTGAAAATCGGCACTTTTGAACTGCGCGTCGTTGTCGGTGATGATCCTGCTTGCGACGCCAAACCGGACGAAGATGCTTTTCATGAACTTTATGGCCGCAGCGGACGTGATCGCCGGAATCGGCGAGGCTTCAACCCACTTGGTGAACTTGTCGACGGCGATTTAACAGATCGTGTAGTTCCCGCCGCTCGCTGAACGGGCCCAGATGTCTAGCCCCTGCATCGCGAACGCCAGAGAGCGGAATGGTTTGCGGCGCTGGGCTGGTCGGTGGATCTCGCTTAGCATGAAATTGGCACGCCGCATCTCCTCACCACCAAGGCATCTGGAGGCAGAGGCGATAAAAGCCGTGGCGGAAGACCTTCCGACCAACGCCCGCTCCTCAATGGCTCCGCACATGCCTCGATGGATCTCGAGAGGATTGCACTCCCCGCTTCCCGAGTGACGCACTTCAGTAGAACTCCGTTTTGCAGAAGGTTCGGAAGCAGTCGGTGGAGCGCTAGGCCGTTATCCGCCAGGAGGTGGACAAGCTTTTGCGGGCGGGGGTCGTTCGGAGCGTCGCCCATCCCAGGTGGCTCGCGAACCCAGTCCTCGTCAAGAAATCCAACGGGCGGTGGAGGATGTGCGTCGACTTCACCGACCTCAACAGGGCTTGCCCGAAGGATCCGTACCCACTGCCCCGCATCGATCTCATCGTCGACTCCACGGCAGGTGCGAGTGCAACAGTATGCTACGGATGCGTACTCTGGGTACCACCAGATTAGCATGGCGGAAGAAGACAAAGACAAGACAGCCTTTGTGACGCCCATGGGCGTCTACTGCTACACGAGGATGGCGTTTGGATTGAAGAATGCAGGCCCAACCTACCAGAGGGCCATGCACATCGCTCACCACCCCCAAATAGGGCGGAACTTGGAGGTGTACGTCGACGACCTGGTGGAGAAGTCCAAGAAGGCGGAGGAGTTGATCGGTGAGCTGGAAGAAACCTTCGCCAACCTGAGGAAGTACTGCATCAAGCTTAATCCCGAGAAGTGTGTGTTCGCTGTTCCGTCGGGCAAGCTGCTGGGATTCCTCGTCTCCCAGAGGGGGATTGAGGCGAACCCTGACAAGATCGCGGCGATCGAGAATATGAAGCCCCGACGCGACTTGGCAGATGCAGATTGCTTGGTGGGTCGCTGACTTCGGGCGCATTATAGCTCGCCTGGGGACAAAAGTCTTCCCTACTCAAAGCTTCAAGAAGACCAATCGATTCGAGTGGACGACAGAGGCGCAGGAGGCGCTCGACGGGTCAAGAAATATCTCACTTCCCGCGCGTCTTTGGTCGCCCGGACCGGCGAGCCACGATCCTTTATGTCGCGCGAACCCCAAGTGATCAACCAGCAGTCTTTGGTGGCGGAAAGGGAAGGTGTTCAGCGCCCATCTACTACATCGGCAAGGTCCTCCACGACGCCAAACAAGGTATTCGCAACACCGAAGATGCTCTACGCCAGGTCTTGTGGCGCCCGAGGCTAACGTCACTACTTCGGGAGAAATCACAAGGTTGACCAAGTACTTTGCGGAAGATCTCTTCAACCGCGAGGCGACGAGCCGATCGCAAGTGGGCCATGGAGTGGCGAGTTCGACCTCAAGTTCGCTCCCGAACGGCCATCAAAGGCAAGCTTTGCCGAGTTAAATCAACGAGTGGACTCGCGACGAAGCTGAAGACACCAAAGACCTCGCCGTGGACTCTCTTCTTCGACTCGCTCGCTCCTACCGGAGGGGTCAATGGTGTGGTGTCTCCCACCCGCGACGCCGTCCGCACACTGGTGGTTTGGAGTTCCGCTACCAACAACGTCGCGGAGTACGAAGGACTACTCACCGGGATCAGGGTGGCTTCAGCCCTGGGCATCCGGCGGCTGCAAGTCAAAGGCGACTCTCTCCTGGTCATCAACCAGGCGAGGAAGGAATTCACATGTTCAGATCCCGTCATGGCGGCCTACCTGGCGGAGGTGCGCCGGTTGGAGCGACATTTCGAGGACTTGGGCTTCGCGCACATCCCTCGCCGCGACAACTATATGGCGGATGAATTATCCCAGATTGCCTCGTCGAGGGCACCTGTTCCGGCTGGGGTCTTTGAAGAAAGACTCACACAGTCGTCTGTCGCAGCCCCCGATTCTGGTGGGGACGGCATGATGTTCGACGCAGCCCCGTGATCCGGAGGAGACGCCGATGTCCCCGTAGCGCGCCCCGGTTGGAGGAGGATGCGAAGAATCGCCGAGGCGGTTGAGGCGGAAATGCCGAGCCGAGCGAGTACGTCGGCGACAATGCTAAGGTCGTCACACTCGTCCGAGAAGGTCGAGAGATGGATCGATCCCAGCCTACTGCGGGACGGAGTGATCCCACGGCGACGCTGGCGTCCGAGAAGATAGCACGCAAGGCCAAGCGCCACGCATACGGTAGGTGGGGACCAGAGGGTTCCGCGATGTCGCCTCCGCCAGAGAAGGCGGCGTCTTTCTGCACCGTCCGAACGACGGCACGGCGGGACGGAGGCGATCCAGAGCAGGAGGCTCGAGTCGAGTCGGCCGCCGCTTTTCGAAGGAGTCTGCGCCCGCGCAATGGTCGGAGAGGTTCCGCCAGCCGCCATCGAGAAGTACGATGGTTCCACCAACCCCGACGAAGTTTTTGCAGATCTACACTACGGTGATGCAGCCGACCGAGGGTCGAGGAAGGTTTCGGCGAACTACTTCCCGCAGTTCTCACCGTGAGCCCTCTCGTGGCTCATGAACCTATCCGGTCGAGTGGGGTCGTGGAAGGAGCTCTCGAGCTTTTCATCACCAACTTCGTGGCACGCGTTCGAGCAGCCGGAGTTGAAGACGATCTCCACAATGTGGAGCAGAAGAAGGGGGAGTCGCTGCGCGACTACATCCGGCGCTTCAGTCAGGTTCGCAACACCATACCTGACATCTCCATCGACGCCGTTATCACGGCCTTCAGGAAAGGCGCCCGAGACCCCAAGGTCAAGGAGAAAATGGCCACCCGCAAGATCAAGACGACGGAAGAACTCTTCACCCTGGCCCACAAGTGCGCCCTTCAGGCGGAGGCTCGCTTCCGCCCAGCTGCAAGGGCAGGGGCTGTTGCGGGCGGCGAGGCCGGGACCTCGAAGAATCCCGGCGGCAAGGACAAGAAGAAGCGCAAAGCGGCCGAGAGTGGACAGGTCCTGGCCGCCGAGCGTGACGACGACGACGACGACACGCCGCCGCCGGCGTGAGCACGGAGCGGCGTAAGAAAGGAGGAGGTCGCGGCGGCGGCGGCAGAGCGGCCGCAGGGCGGCTATGGCGATCGTCGTACACGGCGGCCCCCGCTGGTCACGACGAGGCGAGACCGCCGTCCCCGTGGAGTGGAACGGAGGACATCGTCCCATCCACCGCAACAATTCCCCACGACTTGGCCGATTGCCATGTCGTCAAGAACCAGTGGACAAGCGCCCACGAGCAAGCAGAAGCGCCCGGCGCGGCAAGGGCAAGGAAGCGGCCGCTTGGTTTTCAGCGGTAGAGCGAAGTCGCCGTTATCCACGGCGGATCGGCCACCTATCCGTCCCACGCTAGCTTTAAGCGTGCGATGAGGGAAGTGTGTGCCGCCGTGCCCGGCGTCGGGTCAGCAAGGCAGCTGGTGTGGTCGGAGCAGCCAATCACATTCAGTCAGGCCGATCACCCAGCCAGTACCGCCGGCCCGGGTCATCTCCTGATCGTGGTTGCGCCCACGGTCCGGAATGTCAAGCTCGGGCGGGTGCTGGTGGACGGAGGAAGCTCTCTCAACCTCCTATCTGCCCGAGTCGCCAAGGTACTCCAGATCCAGCAGCAGGAGCTTCGACCGGCGCTCCCATTCTTCGGCATCGCGCCGAGGGCTGAGTCCGTCCTTCTCGGGCGCGTCAGCCTCTCGGTGAAGTTCGGAGGCTCCGACAACTTCCGCACGGAGATGTTCGAGTTCGAGGTGGCCGACTTCGACCTCCCGTACAATGCCATACTGGGTCGGCCGGCGCTGACCAAGTTCATGGCGGCCTGCCACTATGCATACATGATGGTGAAGATTTCGGGCCACCGCCCCATCATCGGAAAGTGGACGCCGAGGCGCCCGTGCGACAAGGATGCTCTCGCTTTGGCGGGGCGATCGGCACCTGAAGGTCAAGCTTCGACTCGGGAGCTCCTCCGCGAAGATCCGTGCCTCACGGTTCGTCCGCGGAGGTCAAGGCGATCTCCCGAGCGAAGTCAAACCGGCGAGACCGTTCGGGTGGGCGCCTCTCTCAGCGTCAAATAGGAAGGCGCGCTCGTCTCCTTCCTCCAGTCTAACGCAGACGTGTTTGCTTGGCAACCGTCCGACATGACTGGGGTCCCCAGGGAGGTGATTGAGCATAAGTTGGCAACGTTCCCCTACCTGGCGCGCTACTGACGGCATGCTCTCCGCTCAACCACTGCGGATCACACCCCTATCAGATTTCTATCCTGCTAGCCGATCAACCCGAGCTCAGTTCGATTTGAGCGTGGAGCGCGCGAGAGCAAACACGTGGTTTACCTGAGTTCGGACCCTCGCGGTGCAGTCCTACTCCTGCCGAGCCTTAGCTCTTTTCCGTGTTGTGGTTGTATGAAATGTGGTTACAGAATGTTTCGAACCCCCCTCTCGCTCTACGTGTGTGTATTGCGAATGGAAATGAGGTGGAATGAGAGAACCTCCTCTCCCCGAGGTGGCTTGGTCCCTTATATAACGTGGGAGAGCCCAAATCGACGGGGGGAGAGAAACAGGGGACACCTAGCCTATTACATGATCACTGTACTGGCAGGTATACAATAAATGTCGTGCTGTCGTAGCCGCCTGCTACGCACGTCCTGCTGCCTTGTCGCGTCCCATCGGTGGCAGGTGGGGCCCAGAGTCCCGCCGATCCTGCCAGCTACTCACGTGGTCGCCGATACGGTGTGGGTCCGATCGCCCGTCTGCCGATCCGCCACGCTGCGCCCTGGTCGCCCGTCGCCAGATCCTCGTCGCCGAAGCTTGCGCCCGTAGGCCGCAGGTGTCTTGTCGGGCGGTGCTCGCCAGATATCTTGGAGCTGGTCGCCCGCCTGCACGTGGAGGCTCGTCCGTGTCTTTGGGGTCAGTCGCCCGCCTGACACGTGGAGGGCTCGCCCGATCTCCCGATCTGCAGGGTCCGCCGCCCCACCGCCGAGAGACGTCTGGGGCCCGATTCTCCGAAGCGATGGGGCCCGCGTGCCCGCCAGTCCACTCGGAACCAGACCCGGTCTTCACGGTCCTCCTGGATGTTGCCATCTTCTACCCCCTTTCTGGAGGAGGTGGAGAGGACACCCCGGTACCTTATGTACCGACAGTTATGTCGATCTTTTATTAAATCCATTAGAAGCACAACTTAACAAATTAGAAACGAGCTCACTCTTCAAACATTACAAGGATTGAGTGAAAAACACGGAGATAGTAAAAAAAAATAAAGAGGCATCTACTTATGATGGCGACATCATCAGCACGGTGAACATAACGCCTCTCACTCCTTGCACTACTACCCTATTGACGTCACTGAAGCCCACGCCACGTTGACGTGCTAGACCACACCGACGTGTTGAGTAGAAACATCAAAAAGGGTTTAAATACTTTAGAAAAGTAGTTCGAGTCATCAACAAAAAAGGTTTGATAGGCCATAATCGATGTCCAACACCCACCCCAACAGCTAGCAAAGCTCCGGTACAAAGTACCAGACTTATCGATATCATTTCGTTCCGGCCGGAACGGCCGGTATTTCTCGTTCCGCCACTCAAAACAGAGCACATATAGCCATTGTTCGTACCGGCCCAAATACCAGTCTGTACCGGTCGATCTGGCTGGTATTGGTCATTTCGGCCGGTACCGGTCGAGCCAATTTGGTACCGGACCAAAATCAAGTGACAACTCTCCCGTCCCATCTTGATGCACACTAGTCCATACCCTTTTGTGATTTGCATTTTGTGAACCCTAGCACAACAACTTATGAAATGAAGTACCGTGAAATATGTGCTAAATTGTTTGAATGATTTATGTATGTTAAGGTAAATTTTGATAAATATATTTCTATTCCAATATTTGAATTATTATATTAAAAGTCCGGAACGGTACGCCGGAATAGACCAGTACCGAAATGTTACATCCCAATAGCAAAACCCAAATGCTCATCGAAACGGTATTGATAAGTTTGGTACAAACCCAACTCAAATTCGAATCAGGTTCAACCATCAGTGAGCAATCGACACTCAAACAGATGCCCCGCCACTTACAACGCCCAATTGAGGCAAATAAGCACTTGATGGAAAGCTAACAAGCTTTCCAACCAATCTTGCCTCACCTAAAAATTCCATTAGAGTTGTCCGAAATATGCAAAACAATTTTAGTCACTTTTCCGGTTCAGATCAATGTGGGTCTTGGATTTCATATTCGAGTTGTATTCGGCCCCTCTACGTCGTGGCCGACCTCCTCTCCCTCTCTCATAAATAATTAGTTGTACCCCCTTGTAGGGTTGGGTTTTATTAAATTCAAGTTTGTCTTTACTACTTTTCTTGTAATCACATGTGTCGGTTAAATCTAGGGATGGCAACGGGTACATACCCGTCGGGTATTGGCATCCCAACCCCGTACTCACGAAACAAAAAATCACCCAAAAGGTTACTCATACCTGCGTGCGGGTACAAATTTTCCCCAGACCCGAACCTGTTGTGTATTTTTCACCCGACGGGTACCAAATGGGTTACCCATACCCATCATCCTGTGAGGGAGCCACCACCTCCTGCTTGGAATAGATTTGGGTTAGCCAGTTAGGGACGGTGGAGCTGCATGTGAGCTATGAACAACATTGTGAAGTCTTGTGAATATACCTCGGAAGGGCATCTGGGTTGCCGTGCTGGGCTTAGGAAATTGTTGTGGGCTTTCGATTAGCCTGATTCTGCTATCTGTCAACTGTCATTTGCTACAGCTACATGGGTACACGGGTAAACGGGTATAGGTGGCAGCGGAACATACCCATACCTGCATACCCGATGGGTGAAGTTTTTCCCCATTAACATACCCATGGGTATGATCATTATACCAGACTCGTACCCTAATAGAGTAAATACCCATCGGATATCGGGTTTCAGGTACCCATTGCCATCCCGCTAGTTAACCGCTTGTTAAATTGTGTGTTCTTAATCATATTCACAATTTTAGATTGCCTTTTCCCCTTGTTCTTTCTTATTTGGTTGCATCGTATAAATGACCTACGTGGTTAGGTCAATCACATTTTTGTCATGATTGGTTGATAACATGGAGGTTTAGTGGTTTATCGATTATTCAGTTCTCATCCTTGCAAAGTTAGTACCTGATCATCAAAGTTGCCTAACCGACCAAATTAAACTTATCCCTGTGAGTCTCAATAGAAAATTGGACCACCTCATCTCTCGCCAACTTATCTATTTATCTTCTTATTTAATTATCTATGTTTCTAGGAACAACACACATTGATTTTTTTTAGTCCGAGCAAGAGCATTCTTTATTTTTTATAATTGTTGAATAATATATATGATGAGTAACTATTTGCTTATACATGTGCTGTTAAATATATTCTAATAGTTAGTATAATATGACACTTTTGATGATGTTTTTTGTGAGACCATGTGAAGGTCACCCTCATATGATGAATATATTGAAAACGAGTTTGATGGTGAAAATAAATTTGGAAGTTGGATTTGAATAGTGTTTGAAGTGTGCTTTTGGGTGTGCTGCCAGAAGTCCACCGCACTAGGTCCGGTGGCAGTTGGATTGGGTCCAAATAGGTCACCTAGGGGCTTGGTCTCGTTGTGTGCAATATTGGATTCATTGCATCGTGTCTGATGGTCGTCAGACCGGTTTTGATAGCCTTGTCTGGATGGAGCCTAGTGGAGGTGTTTTAGCTCGAATTGAGTGGTTTTACATGTGTCAACGACTGAAAGACGAACTCCATGGGCTGAGCTTATTTACTTAAATGTGAGGCCCAACTACGACCCTTCTCCTCCAACTACGAGGGTGCTTATCGGGAAGGCTGGTGTATCACGAGATAAGGGCACAATGTTTTATCCCGGTTCGGGCCTCCACCTCCGGATAATAGCCCTACGTCATGTTCTTGTTGCTACTAAGTGGTTAAGAGTGACTACAAGGGGAGGAGGATGTGCCTAGGGAGCACGAACGCCAGTACAATTAGTGCTCGAGGCGCTATTGCAGGTGACTGTTTACTACAATAGGGGAAGAACTCATCCCCTAACTATCGGTGCTTTAAAGGTCCATGAGTGCATGCGTATTAATTCTACTTGAAGTTCTCTGACGGTTTTTGAAGGCAGGAGGAGCTTGCTAGTTCTGGTCTTGGCTCCCCTCTCTCTGAATCCTTCGCCTTGTACTCCTTTTATAGGCGGGTTGCCTTGGCGCAGTGGATCTCCTTGCGGGTTATGGGGCACGTGGATCTTTGCTGGCCAATGTGCGCATAATTGTAGATCCGCGGGATCCCTTGCACAGCCTGTCGGGTGGAGTAGCTGTGTCCGCTCATGATGATGGGTCCGACACCTTTTTAGTGCTAGCCGGTGTGGGTGATTTGACACAACAGAGTAACCTACACTAATGAGTGTCTTGGTATCGAGACTTGTGTTGACTCGAGGTTACCTTCACGCAACGCCTGTTGTGGATAATGACGAGAGCACGTAAGGTCGAAGGCCTCAAGCCTCCTAAGCCCCAGCTCGAGCTTTGGGAAGCTCGAAGTGGGGATAGGGAGGAAATTGGATGGCCTGTGGCCCATCAAGTTGGTGGGATCTCCCACTTGGGTCGTATTGCCTGATGGGCCCAGCCTATTCCGCATCGTCCATGCTTTGCTCATGGACCGCTTGTTAATTCACAAACAACATGGTTTTCGATACAATATCATTGAGATTTTGTGCATGATACTTGTTTATGGTAGTATCATGGATGATATGAACTAATCATGCACATGACGAAGATAAGTTGATTTGGATGGACTAATCTACATGATATAGGTCAAGGTGGATTGTGGTCTACAATGTGTCAGGACGCGAACTGGCGGTTTGTGGGTCTAGAACAACATAGAAGTTGTGCGAGAAGGTCAGACTTGGACTTGGGTATCACGATGGTCAAGATGGTGATGTGGATGACGAACTTCAATTGGTGAGACGATCCGAGAGACAACAGGTAGTTGTGGGCATCGAAAACTTAGTGGTTGTGTCAAACCGGCTGCATCTGGAGTGTGTGGACCAGATGTAGCCACGTGTATCAAATATGTGGAGTACATGCCCATGTGTTGGAACTGTGTGTGTGAGTAAATTTCAGCCATCCAGAAGCGATATGAGGGTATCGACAATTTCTCGTGAGATACCGCAATATCCTAGAGCTCCTGGAGTATATAAGAGGGGAGAGGTGCTGGTTGTGGCTGATGTTGCTATGTATTTGTGGTGCACTTGTGAGTGATTTGTATACCTTGGTGTGGCTTTGTAATACCCCTCAAATGAAAGCAATAGAATTCACCAAATGTTTATCAAAGTTCTTATCTTGTTCTTGTGTTTGATCTTATTTCTTTGATGTTGTTATTTGCAACTAGTTTATTTGCTTCACCTCCTTCTTATTGCTGGTGATCCATGATACCATGATTTTGCTCATATGGTATGTGACCTTTTTTTGCAACGTTGGATAGGCTAGAGATCAAGTTTTCTTAACAGTTGTAGATTCATCTAGAAACTTTCCTTTGTGCAACGGTCAATGCGGGGTTTATAGATGTCGGCACCCGATTTACAAGATCGGATTCCACCTGCGTAAACACGTACTAGTCCCAAGGATAATGGCTGGTACACACAGATATACAGAAACGGAACAGTGCTAACGATCTTATTAATACAAACGGAAACATAGTCCAGTACAAACACATACAACGGCTCGCAGGCCGCAAATCAGAGTACACGGAGATACAGGCCTAATACAATATCTAGAAACTTATCCATCCCACAGGCACGAGGGCTGTAGGAACGCGCAACCCTAGTCTTCATATTCTTCATCGGAAAACGCCTCCTCGACGTAGTCCGGGTCCTCCTCGAAAGGCGGGCCATACTCGGATGGACCAGCTATTGAAGTTTTGAAGAGAGGGGAGAGAAAAGGAGGGTGAGTACAAACTGTACTCGCAAGTCCGGAATTATGCAAATGTGGTTTAGTACAAAGAGAGCTTAGGACATTTTGTGAAAATGCATTTATTAGCCTAGTTTTGGTAAAGCAATTTAGAAACAGTAAATCTTAATATTTTCTTTGGGCCTTTCTCAAACGGTTCTCACCACTTGGCCTCAATGCCATAGCGAGAAAAAATCCTTACTCATTTTCCTTTCTTAAATTTGTTAGGTCCATTCCGCGCGACACTTTTCGGTAGGCCGACCCCCAATCCGAAATGTAGCCGGTGGCACCTAACTCAAACGAAATCCTTCTCAAATTCTTTACTCATCTCAAATCCTTTGCTTAAAACCTTTTTCTAAAATTGGTTTTATAAATGAAGAAACTACCATATAATCAGTCCCTTCGCACGCTCATAACCGCGAGCACGGCTATCATGACAGTTTTAACTCTGCAGAGTGGGTACGCCTTACCCTCGAGAGGCTACACACTCAGACGGTGTTTCGCCACAAAACCGCCAACCACGAGGGCCAACGATCGGGCCCGTCCCATACCGGGGCTCGAGGTCGTACTGTTATGGCTCAGTTCATAGGATCATAGGATGAGCAGTCCTTAGACTAGGAGAGATTTTATGATTTAGCCCAGTTTCAAAACGGTGCCACACTGCACCAACCGACAAAATATCTCCCTAGTCGGAAAGTTTTAGGGGTAAGAGGAAAATTATTTCCTACTAAACATCACCCTTGATGCGCTATCTTTAAATCACCCTTTCCCAAACATTTCTCAACAATACTTCTCATTTCACACAAATGATTGAATCATTCCGCATAAAGGATTTTTAAGCATTTATCCTACCACAACGGAGCATATAAATATGAGCAATTTATAGTTTAGCCTTAGGTTTAATCCTACCATATTTCTTACCATTTCTATTTGGCATGATATCTAATTCTAGTAAATACGGCATTTATTATTTTTAAACTAGCATGCATATTTTTAAGTCTAGTAAACATTTTCTAAATAACCGAAAATGGCTTCACGATATGATCGAAGGGGGACTTGCCTTTGTTGGATTCCGGGTACGGGCGATCACCGGCAGCAGATCGGTCTACGGACCTTCCGGATCCTAATCTCGAGCAACGCGTCACACATACAAGGCATACAAACACACAATCAATACAAATTATTTTTTTATAAACTTTTAGTTTTATGCAAATCATGAAAATCGTTTTTATAATATTTTATTTATAGGGAAACCATTTCGTTTTAAATCACATGCGATAATAAACCTTTAAATGCTGATATTCTATTTTTAGGAAAACCATCTTGGTGAACAATCATGCTCAGAGGTAAATAACTTTTTAAAGTATTTTCAGAAAATTGTTTTGCATTTTTTTCTGATATTATTTGCATTTATTATGAATTTAGGGGGGTTTATACAATTTTAAAAAATGGTTTTAATAATTTAAAAACGGCAGCACATGCAAGGCACAAATTATACAACTCAAGTATTGAAAATATTTCTCCTATGCATATAATGTAGGAAAACGATTTCTATGCATATGAATGAATGCTCCTAGTATTTGTTTATTTTACTATATGTACAAGGCAAGATATAAATCCTAACATCACTACCCAATCTAATATGCAAAAATGTTCAAGGCAAAGCTATGATAAAATTTTGAAAATGCAGAATGCTCCAAGGTACTCTCAGGAATTTTTCTAGCATTTTTATTCGTCACTTGCTATTTATAGAAAATGTTTTAGTTCATTTTTGACTTTATGTTCACAGAATATTGGAAAAGGGGCCTCCTCTCGGTTGGTGAGCTGACCCAAAGTCAATTCGGCCCAGCCCACGCTAGAGAGAGAGAGAGGGGGAGGCAGGGGCCATCCCCTTCTTCCTCCTCTGGCCAAGGTGCCGAGAGGGAAGAGGGACACGGCCAGGTGATTCCGGCAACCGCGGTTCGATTCACCGGCAGGGGAGGTAGAGGGAGTCGAGGCGAGGCGAGGCCATCGACGGTCTCGGCGGCGCCGGAGGCGTACCAGGCGAGCAGCGCACCGGAGAGAAGCGGAGGCGGCGCAGGAGCTACGGCGGCGGCGCTGTGGCTTTGGACCTGCGCGGAAACGGTGAGAGGGTGGTGAACGTGAAGCCATGGCTGGGCTCACGGCGAGTAGAAGACGGGCGAAACTCACCGGCGAGCTTCAAACCCAGAGCGGCACACCCTGCGTGACCGTGTGCTACCATCCTTCGGGAAACTGCAATGGAGGGGGAAAATGAAAAGGGGGAGTGAGCGGTGGGGCGAAAGGGCGATCCGAGAACAGAGGCGGTGGAGCTCACCGACATGTGGTTGCGGCAGAGCGGGCACGGTGGAGGAAAAAGGAGGCACAGGGGCGGCTTAAATAGGGGGGCGACGGGGCAATGGCCGCTCCGGCATTGAAGGTTTACCTGCAAACGGCCAAGCACAGCGGCGCGGAGGACGGGTGCTGTGGCCACACAGGAAGATGGATGCGATGCGACGGCGGCCATGGTGATGAGACAATGCGGCAGACCGGGTGAGGGGAAAAGAACGGGCACGGGCGGCACACAGCGGCAGAAGGTTGGCCGGTGGCACAGGGCGGAGCTAGGGTACGGCGTGGTCCCACGGCGGCGCGGCGGAGCCGAGGGGAGAAGAGAGAGATAGAGGGAGCCACGCGTGGAGAGAGAGAGAGGCGGTGCGCGGAGGAAGACGACGGGAAAGACAGAAGCGGGCCCCGCCTGTCAGAGAGGAAGAGAGAGGCTTAGGCGCGGGCCCGGAGAGGCAGCGAGCGGGGACGCGGCTGGCGCGGCGAGGCCTTGGGCCGGCACGCGCTGGACCGAGGGAAGAGGGGGAAAAGGGGGAAAAGGCCACGTGGGGGAAAGGGAAAACGGGCCGAGGGGGAGAGAGTCGGCCCGAAGGGGAAGAAATGGGTTTCTATTTTACTTATCGATTTTCTTTTTAAATGGATTCGAAATTATTTGTTTAAATGCTATTTTATTTCAAGAAAAATTTGTAAAATTCAAATATCTCCCCAAATATTTTTGACATGCACAAATACACATATCTAAGCACATTCACACATCCACATTTAAATATAGAGATTTCCTAAATATCTTTCCAAAGTTATTGAAATTTATTTTTGAAAATTGATTTTCTAGCATGGCCATGCGTCGGTTAAACATTATTATTTTATAAATTACCTTGGCATAAATCCCTTGGCCAAATTAATTAAATTTTAATTTGATGCAAGACATGCTTTAATCATGATTTTAAAAAATAATTAACATGCCAAATTTTTGAGTTTAAAATTTGGGATGTTACAATAGAAAATCTTGAAAAATCCTTTTTTGATGATTCTTGAATCAAAAGTTGCATGACTTTCATATCTATCCATGGAGAATTTTTTGAAGTATGTTAGGCAAACTGTTTGGGCCCCATGAGGTGAATATGGAGCCCCTAATCTTCTGTGCTAAGTTCCTAGCAGACCGCTGTGCAAGGATTTTTATATTTTTTTATGCAAGGGGTTTTGAGATAATATTTTTCGGGGTGCTGCAAGACTCATATATATACATTCATAAAAATTCTCATAATTTTTAGAGTAAAGGAAAGACAGCAACAACCCTCTTGATCAGAGGATAAATTTCTGTTGGACTCTACTTTTGCTTTTTTAAAAGTTGTTTTAGCCATTTAGCTGGTTTAATTTTCGCTGAAGTTATTTTAGCTTTGATTCTATATTGTTTAAACTCTTAACAATCAAGACCGTGGTTTGGAAATTTCCACATCATTGTATGGATTTTTTGTATGTGTTCTATTTGTTAAGTTATTTATAATCCATCTGAGTCTGAACTGTATCTGTCCTATATCCGTATCGACATTAATCCGCGCCCTCATCCATACCTAGGGTATCCCAATCTGATCCGTATCCTAGAACAAATATATGGAAAGGATGCGGGACAAGCAATATCCGTTCGTATCTGATCCATTCACACCCCTACCCAGAATTAAACAAATTTTATTTTTGGGATCCACTACAAATCGAACGTTCTATTTGGTGGAAATAAATTATCGAACACTTGTTCCAAACATAGCCAACTGCCAACCTGTTCCGAACATATACATTGTGCTACTGGAACATACACAATGTACCACTGGAACATTTATTAGTGTTTAATATGATGTTCTATTGATGGAACATGCATCATGAAGTTGTTGAAAAAACAAACAAACTATTGGAACATGTCAATGAAAATAATAGATATGCCTAAAAAGCTAATGGAATATGATAAAGACATGAGGGAACATGTTGAAACATAATCGACCGGTGTTTAAACATGCTAAAAACTCGTTGGAACATGCCAGAAAAAATATTGGAACATGTCAAAAGAATTAATGGAACATGCCAAAACCTGGTGAAAATATAATGTTCCATAATGAATCATTCACCCTCAATATAGAGCTAGATGTCTTGGGAGAACAAAAAACGATGTTCCAAAAGCAAACTTGAATGTTTATATGTACAGGTGTGATGTTTCGATGGGCAAAAATCATGGCACACCCCCTCTTTTCTTCTCCCTAAAATCTGGCGAGCTTCTATCAAGCTTGCTGGATCTAGCCACCTAGGTCGTCAAATAAGCTCGTCGAGTGGGATGCACCACACGGGAGAGAGGGGGGAGGGAAGGAAGAGAGGGAGCTGACTAGCCGTCGATGGCACTGGAGCCGTAGCACGACTAGGGGATTTCTCTAGAGGGCAGTGCTAAGAGACAAGAGAGACATGAGAGAGTTGGAAGGAACAAAACTCATAGAAAGAGAGTGAGGATCACGGGAGGGACGCTGCAGCGTGGTGTTAGCACATAATGGGACTCTGGATAGGTTAGTTTTTAATTGTTCAAAGTATCACATAATGACACGTTCTATCCACCTCTCTAACAATTTTTCACGCTTTACACTACATTATAAAATACCCCCTTCGTTTTTTTTGTTTGACACCTTTGACTTTTTGGCACTTTTTGACCATTCATCTTATTTAAAAAATTAGGACAAAGATGTAAAAAAATAAGACATATTTAAGGTACCTCTATTGATAAAACAAATCACAAAAATTAAATGATATTTACAAAAATAATTTAAATAAGACGAATGATCAAAGACATGTCAAAAAGTCAAATGCGTAAAAAAAAAGTAAAAAAAAACAGAGGTAGTATTTCTTTCTATCATATCGGACTGCTTGTGCGTTCGTGTCCGAAGAAATCGGACACCCGATCGCCAGCAATTCCTTTTATTTTTTCCTCGTGAAACGAAACTTACCCCTGTATGGTACAGTAACAGCCAGCGCGCACCCAGCAGAGGCGATAAGCAGGACGACGAACGGGCCGAGAATACCGACGAGGTGGAGAGCTCGGCTCGCATTATTGATCGTAGCAGCCGCTTGTCGCCGTCATCGACTCATCGTCGTCGGAGCCATCAGCCAACCAGGCCACTAGGCCACTAGGCCACCACCAACACCCCGCGCCCGCCCGCCCCCAGTAGCGAGCTCCACCGCGCGCGTCCCTTCGCTTTCCCGGCGCCTCCCTCCCCCTCACATGTCCGAGTGTCCCTCCCAAATTAACCCACTCCTTTCCTCTCCTCCCATCTCAGCCCGATCCCGACCCAAACTGCGCCAAACGACCCAGCTTAACCACGTCGTTCACATGCATGGAAGAAAAGAGGGAATTCGCGTGGTTTGACACGCCCGCCGGCCGCCGTCGCCCGTTGCTTTCGCGGGTGTGCATGTTGCCGCGGTGACTGTCACCCCAGCGCCACCAGTGCCCTTCAGTAGCTCTCCTCCACTTCACCTCGTGGACCCCGGACGAGTTATCGCCGTCTTTGATTAGTAAGCATGGTACTGCGCTACTAGCCTACTGCTAACCTCAAAGATTCCAGAAGGATGTAGCACGGTGACTTGATTGGTGATGCTTTGTTTTTCTACTACTGATCCAATTATTGGTGACCAGATCCCTAGTTTGTTGGTTGGTTTCGTTCCAGCCTTCCAGGTTTATATATACTCTCCTTAGCTTCTGCCCGGGACAAGCCGCTGGTGTGGTCAGCTGGGGTCTGAGGGTTCCTTGTGCTCTCTCCTCCGTCTCGTGTCCGGCCGGGCGGGCCCGGCAGGATCTTGTATGGCCATAGGAGCGGCGATGGCGGCGGAATGCGGCGTGCTCTGCTCTGCATGGAACGCCTCGCCGACCGGCGCCCGTGCACCTCGCCACCGACAGCCGTGACCCATTCTCGCGCCGTCTGATCACTCGGGGGCGTTTCGCTGACGTCGTTCAGTTGCTCTGCCGGCGGCCGGGTGTGCGTGGCGATCCACCAGGTGCGCGCGACGGTGTGATGCCTCCTCTCGCGCCGCACGGCGAGAAGAGCGTCTCCGGTGGCCGGCAGTGGCAGAGGCAGGAGGGCGCGGGGCAGCGGGGCCCGGGCCAGCGGTCGGCGTCGTTCCACGGGCGCGGGGCGGAGCAGCGGCGGCACCAGCTGCCGAAGCAGAGGCCCAAGACGCAGCCGGACTTGCTCGCCGGCGTGAGGGGGAGGAGCTTCGACCAGCCGGAGCCGGCGGCTAGGAGGACGCCGAGCAAGGTGCTGGTGAGCGTGGCGGTGCAGCGCAGCATGTGGCCGCTGCACATCATGGCGTCGGCGGAGTGGAGCGTGGCGGACCTGGTGGCGGCCGCCGTGGAGCTCTACGTCAAGGAGGGCAGGCGGCCGCCAATGCCATCGACCGACCCGTCGGCCTTCAGCCTCCACTACTCCCAGTTCAGCTTGGAGAGTATGTATCTTCACTTCTTGGCTTGTTACCCCCTTTGCAACTCTGTATCACAACCATTCTTTACCTTTTTATGGCAAATTGCAACATAGGAATCTGCAGCTCCATCTTTCTACAATCAGATTTCAACACTTCAAATCGTAGTAAATCAATTAAACTACACAGTATTATTCAAGATGGTCTGCTTCTACAACCCATGAATCAACTTCAACTATATTACTCAAGATTATCTCACTCAGAAGGCCAAAACTCCTTCATGAATCATCATTAGCCCATGTATCCAGCAGCCAATGGATGTTTAGCCCGGGCTTTGCACCGTTGTGCGTTAGTGACTACGGACACACTTCGGAAGTTCCCTGCGCCCCTGCGGTCCTACCGGACAGTAGCAAGTGGGTCCCAGCCCAGCCATTAGTGACTGTCTAACTGACGCGTGGAGAGCCTGAGATATCTATAACCTACGTACTAGCGTCTGTGTTTGCGTACTCCAAGTAGTATAAGGATTAACAATATTCAAGTAGTGAGCTACTGACAGTGAGATTCTGCCTATGCTTCAATCCTGAACTTATCGTGTCAATGCTTTTCTGTTACATTAGGTTTGGACCCAAGGGAGAAGGTGATGGAGCTGGGATCCAGGAGCTTCTTCCTGTGCCCCAAGTCCTCAGCTGCTGGCCATGGCTATGGTGCTTCATTTTCTTGCTCCTCTGAGGAAGCGAGCAGAGCGAGGGACATGGAGGCTCCTGCCAAAGCAGGCGTCGCGCCGACTTGGCTGTCCTACATGCAGTTCTGGCCGATGATGTAGCGACTAGCGAGCCATTTCCATCCCCCATATATCCACAATTCCACACCTATCGTCGCCTATTTTTCCCAGCTTGGTTTGTAAGTTGTAAATGGAGCTCTGGGGCTTCAGGAACCTTTCTTTAGTGTATTTGGGATTATGCAAATGGCCAGGATGAATTTCCGAATTAATCTGGCATTTGTCATTTCTGTGGCGACTGGCGATGAGTACATACAGCTTCTGAAGACTAGGATAATCTTGTTAGGGTCAAACCGCCTGCTCTAGGCGACCACGACATATTCAGAAATGTCAAATAGATGTATACCTGCATACGTGATCAGGACAGTTCCAACTTCCAAGGCTTTTCTTCTTGTCTAGAAGGGATGTTTGTGGCAAGCCTTTCAGTTACGAAATTACCATTTATATCTGTAAATTACTCTGGGCGCAAGTAGATGAAAAAGACATTTGTATGGATCATGAAACAAAAGGGTGTTGTGATAAGCCTGTCAGTCTCGGAGTTACCACTTGTATCTGTAAATTATTCTGGGTGCAAGCAGATGAAAAGGATAGACATTTGTACATATGGATCATACAAGTGGGAAGGATGTCTACATACTGGCGCTGCTTTCAGTTTTGCTTTTTGACCCTTTCATGAATAACAGATGTGCCATCTCCAGTTGCGGATGCCATCACATGCTCCCATCTTCTGAACCCAGAATATGAACTGCCAGCTAACCAAGTAGCTGAAGCACATAAGGGGAAGCATGTTTGAATGCATAGATGTCCTGCTTTTCGTTTCCCTTTTGAGAGAGATCAATGTCTACAAGGTCAGCTTGCAAGCCATACAAGATTGATACACTAAAAGAAACAGCTAGGATAATAGGAACCAGAAGTCAATCAAGTATTTATTTTAAAAACATTAGATTGACACTGTAACATACAGACGTATTCACCCGCAGAGCCAGCATCATTGATAAATTGCATCTGATTAGAAGAAACGATGTAAAGCTATCAGCAGAACATCATCCTACAACACCGAATCATGTGGTAACCATAAATGTTGTTAACATTGCTGTCCCAGTTCGGTATTTTTCAATAAGTGGTAATTGTAAATGCTGTTAATGATGCTGTCGACTTCTGAATTATTAAAGGTGGAAACGAAATTGGCATTTTCCCACCACTGGATTTCGCATTCTTAATAACTGTTATTTCACCTCTATAGGAAGGCAGCATCATTGCTGGGCAGTCAGCTGGACAAAAAACACGAGAAACGTGATGAACATTTTGCCCCAAATACAACAATACAACACTCAAACAACATGGTTAGATTTTACAGAACTACATTCGGGTCTGGGTGCCCATAAACCATTTTATACAAGCTACACGCCCTTCAGTCTTCAGATAAGCTACAAGATCACAATACAAACAGCTATTGCAAAATAATTTTTTTCCTCACTGTGGAGAACTGCTACTACAACACATTACATAGCAAGCGTCCATAGGCAAATCAAGATGTGAACCTTTTGTCTGAGGAACATGTCCCCTCTTCATCCCCTTCCATAAAAATACATGCATGCTGTCCCAGAGTATAAGCATGTCCCAGTGCTCTACCGCAGCTAATCCTCCCTGTAATTTATGTAATCCTTCCTGATTGGTCAACTAAAGTACCTACTTGATCTCCACAAATCGCTCGGGAGATGTTACCAGGCTCTAACAAGTTAAAGATGACAACTGCAAGAACATGAAAAGATCATCTTATGTACACTACCAAAGGCACCAGCACAACTTTGTAATGACTAGATGGAGAAACTAACCAGGAATATTGTTCTCCTCACAACACGTAATTGCTGTCATATCCATTCTGCTGAACCCTCTTGCTGCTAACTCCCTAAACGAGATGTGCTCAAACGGTGCATTATTGTTGCTCCTGGGAGGGCAGCCATATTCACCATCTCCAGCGACACCTTTAAGGACAACATCTGCATTGACTGATTGACAGCACATATAGTCAAACTCTCTCCCTAACAGATTAAGTTCTCACAGAAACAAAAAAAAGTTGCACATTAAAGAAAGGGAAAGATGTATAAGCAAGTCCATTGAAAAAGCCATTAGAAGAAACAACATCAAGGGGTTTGAGCAGGGGATTCAACAACATACTTTCAGAAGCTCTCAGGGCAGCAGCTGTATCTGTTGTGAAAAGTGGGTTTCCAATGCCAGCACCAATTCCACCAAAGATAACGACCCTACCCTTTTCAAGATGGCGTATGGCTCGCCGTCTTATGTATGGCTCTGCAACCTCTTGCATCATTAGTGCAGTCTGGACTCGTGTCTCCACTCCTATTTTCTCTAGTGACGCTTGAAGCAATGCTGCATTCATCACTGATGCCATCATTCTGCAAAAAAAAAAATCAAAAGGAATGGCATAAATATATACACATGTAGCAGTAGTATTTCAGCGGCCTTGAATAGTTGTGAAGGAAAGCTAGGATACACAAGAACAAGTAGAATAGTTAGTATTTGGTAGCATGGAAAACCCACATTTCATAGATAAACCTAAAGCTGCAGAAAACAAAGAGTCATGAACACTGAGCTCCACAATCTCAAGAACACTGTCCACAGTTCATTATTAAGTATATACGTTAATGCTTAATCTCCCATTGAAGATTGAACCACAGGAACTCAATCCCAAGCAACCTGTTCTAATTTTTTTGGCGCGCATTAGAACAATAACATGGAGGCTGAAATGATGGGGTTCAACATAACAGTTAGCTCAGGATTACCTACAGCAATGGAAAGCAAATATTAAAGATCAGAAGCTCAAAACAACATGCCATTCCTATAGATGAATTATTTGGGACAATTATTCACGAAACTACCCAAGTTAAAAAAAAAATCATGAAAACAAAGGATAGAAGGCCTAATAAAGAAATGAAGCTGATGGTTTGCTCTAGAACAGCTACTACAAAAGACTATCTAGTTGTGAACTTTTAATAAATGGATCACAGAAAAATTCACCGCGAATTATAAAATGTACAATTAATTGAAACATGTATTTCTGGTTCGTAAGCACTTTGACCTACTGCACTGACAGGCACCAATATAGGTACCTAGTAATGTATCCACGACACACAAAAAATGAGCATGACAATTGCAACTTTTTCTCTAAAATAACACGTGGTCCGATCAGTCTTTAACCAATCTGTGCACTGGAATACAAACAAGCCACTATATATACTAAGGCCCAGTTCTTTTCAGCTTAACGACTTATCTACGTTTTGAAAACACATGTGATTTGAGTTTTTTCAGTTCGTTTTTTCGCTGTTTTGAAGGTGGGTCCTAACGCTTTAAAAAGCAAGTCAAACGAAATGTATCCGAATCTCAAGACTACCTCGAGAAGCTCTCGAAGTTCAGCCATTCAGCCGTTCAGCTGTTTAGATCAGCTCAAAAGAACAGGGCCTAATACTTTAGAAGGACAGAACACTGCATGGAGCATTGATGTTTAAAATCTGGTAGGAGTCACAATAAACTCAACACCACATGAATGTTCATTCTTGTACTCTTTGGCCTTGTTTGTTTCAGATTAATGTCGAGTTGTGTTTTACTGTAGCAAATTTGTGACCCCCTCAAAAATACGTTTTAACGAGTTCAAAAAAAATTATAAAAAATATTTTACAAACTTTAAGAAGAACTATTTAAAACCCCACAAGAATGACTACAAAATATTACATCATTTAGCTTATACAAAAATAACAAATTTTCATTTAATTTAATTTAATCTGAAACAAACAGGGCCTTTATCTAGAGGCATTCCCAGATCTTCATAGTGGCATGAAAGATTATGAAGAGCAAAAAGCAAAAAAAAAAAAAAGTCATGGATAAATGAAAAATAAAGAAAAAACAACATCAATAGCGACATGAACTTTGAGAAAATTACCCAATCGGGTATGTTGAAGCTCTTTCAGTGCCTGTCGCAGCAACCCAAGCGTCACCGCAGAATATATTCCGACCCCCCACAACAATTGCCACCTTATTGGACCAAATGCAATATTAGACAAATATCACTTGATATTTTAAATATGTATCATGTATCTCTATAGTGGATTTCTATTTACCTCAACACCATGTCGACATGCCATTTGAACTTCTCTGGCAATGAGCATAATTACCTGACAAGATCACAAAATTGCGTGCGGATAAATCAGAATGGCATCAAACTAGATGGACTCATAGTAACAAATACTACCTTCGGGTCAACATTTTGAGGAGCTGCTCCGGCCAATGCAGTACCCCCAATCTTCAGAAGCACCCTCTTCCATCTTGGATTTGAGAGAGGGGTCAATCTGGAGCAGCCAACAACAGTAGGAGGGCCAGTACCAGAAGGAGGGTACCTGGATTGCTAAGCATTAGCTCGTCACTCGATTCTGGGATCTCAACCATTAGATCCCCAAACTAATCACGAGATGTAAATGAGCTACCTTTTATGTTGCTGTTGCCGCGGCTTGTCGTCGTCCGTGGTGGCCGCCGTCGACTTGGAGGCGGCAGGCGACGAGGAGTTGCCGACGATCTGCTCCATTTTCTTGAACCAAGGCCAGTGGCTGAGCGCGGTGGAGCCAACGCCGGAGAGGCGCTGGCACTCCACCTTGTAGCGTTTCTTGAGGTTGTCGATCTTGTTCTTGCACTGCTCCACGCTCTTGCTCCCGCCGCCCTTGCCTTGCCCGTCCGTCACGGTGGCGGCGACATCTTCCCAGTCCCGCCCCCGCAGGTTCCCCCGGTTGAGCTGCTCGAACCGCTCCGTGTACGCGTCGAGGAGGCTGCTGATGGCGCCGTCCGTCCACTCCTCACGGTCCTTCCGGTAGTCGGACGCGCCGCCGCCACCCCCGCCCACGCCTCCGCGGCCCTTCTTCCCCCCGCTACCGCCGCTGTTGATGTAGGAGCAGTAGTCGCCCCCATCGCTGAACTCCTCCGCGCGCTCCCTCCCCCGCTTGGAGTGGTGAGCCGCCTTCCCGCGCTCGGAGCTGTGGTTGCCCTCCTCCTGAGACGGTGCGAAGGGGGTGGAGCTGGCGGCCGGGCCACCGCCTGCGCCGCCGCCGTCGGCGTAGCAGAAGCCCTGGGCCTGCGGCGGCGGCGCGGGCTGGGCGGAGGGCTGGTGAGCCTGGTGGGCGTCGTCACCGAGGAGGCCGAAGTCGTCGTCGCAGGCGGCCATGGATGGCGCTCGTGGCGGCGTTTAGGGCTACGCCGCGGGCTCCGCCTCCGCCCCCAGCCACGGCGGCGGCGTTACGGTGACGACGTTACGCCCCCGCCGCGCGTTGGCTCGGGGTCGCGCCGGTTAAGGGGAGCGGGATGCCGGAATGGGGAGGGCGCGACCCACGGAGCCGTTACGGCTCTGCTCACGGCTCCGTCACTGCGGCGCGTTACACGTTGCAGGGATGGGCCCCGCATCGGCGGAGTTGTCCCGCAAGCCAAAGAAATGCAGCGGGCCACCGATCAGTCGGTCCAATGGGATGAGCTGTCTAATGCACTGTCAGATGCCCGCAGCTGATTCGAGTGTGTGTAAATTCTATTTTTTATTTCGCGGATGCCAATGTCCAACGTCCATTTCAATGAAATACCATTATAAAACGTGCACTCATTTCTACACCTGCAAAACAACTTTGATTACAAAATTGTCACTAAGAAATATTTCCAAAATATACGAGCTAAAAATACGCTCAAACCGGTGGGTCCCATGTGTCATACTCTTTTTCTTTCTCCTCCAACCTTTCCTTCTCCACCAGCTTTATTAAACCCACCACCCAACCTTCCCATTTTCTTTCGGTGAAGTCACCACCACTAGCAACAACAACACGACCTGTCGGCCACCCCATGGCTGGCCTCGAGCCGTCGCTACCCTCGGGCTCCTCCTGAGCGTCGTCCGCCTTCTCTCCAGTGGGCTGCCGACACCGCTAGGTTGACCTGCCGGTCAACCCCCTCTTCATCCTCCCCTCTCTATCTTCTTTCCCATGCGAGGCATAGTTGAGGGCGGCCACCATGGCACACGAGCAAAGGGCAAGCGGGTCGCCGCGGTCGATCGGGGCAACGCCAGAGTTGGGGGAGGTGGGGCTGACACATAGGCCCGAGGTCACGGCGCCGACGGCGAGACACGGTCGGGGGACGACAACCATAGCGCATGAGCGGAGGAGAGGTGGTCAATGTGGTCGAGGTGGCGCCGAAGTTGGGGGAGATGAAGGAGCCACCAAAGTTGGGGGAGATGGGGCAGCAAACGGGCACAAGGTCTCGGTGGGGACTGCGAGGCACGATCGGGGCGATGCCGGAGTTTAGAGAGAGTTGGGAGGAAGAATAGTAGAGAAGTTGTATGAATGCATGACATGTGGGATATGTCTATCAGGGTCTGTATTTTGAGGTATTTTGATTTTGTGTATGCCAAATATGCTCTGTAATTGTAGTTTTGAAGTCGAAGTCGTTTGTAATAGCATTTAAATCAATTTGCGTTTTATAGTGGTATTTCTGAGATATTGATGTTCAATAATATCAACCATGCAAAAAACATTTTATTTGGGATGTGACTTTTTTTATGTTTTTCATGCCACTTAAAAATAGGGATTGTTATTCCATGGTCAACCTAACTCACAATGCTCGATATGACAATCTAGGGTACTCCACCGATGGTTAGCCAGTCGGTCGGTTAGGGTTTGGGCTCACCACCTTCCACCTCTTAGCTTAAAGGGAAATTGTGGTGTTTGAGACCTAGGGCTAGGGCTGGTGAAGTGGCATAGCCTTATCCATGGAACCAGCGGCGGATGGTGGTTGAAGTCAACTCAAAGATTGACAACAAGTTAGATTATCATTATGATGTGGTTAGAGTTGGAGGTGGATTTGACAATACATAGATGAGGATGGATGGCAGGCACTTGCCAAACAGGAGGTTCAAGGTCATGGTAGGATAAAAGTAGTGAGTTAGAGAAAGAAGAAGAGTACGACAACAGAGGTCAGAGGAGCACTATAGTTGCACATTGGCAATGGAGAATGAGCACCGGTAGTGGCACGATGACTCGATGCAAGTGGAATCATGTGAGTGGGCCAGTGACTGTGCGGGAAAGGAAGAGTGGGGATTAGGGTTTGATGAAAATAAGATGTAAAAATGGGGAACAGATTTGCTGCTTTGGATGCAAATCCTATATCCATATCGGTGTTGATAAATATTATTAGTGAGCAAACTATAAAAAGGTGCCTCTTCGTAGTACCCTTTGTCGAAGTGGTGTCTCTTCGTGGCATCCTTTCATTATTTATAGGAAAAATTCTATATTACACCCTGAACTATCGCGGTTCGTCTACTGAAGCCCCCAAATTATAAAACCAGGCGTTCTAACTCGAAAAACCATAAAACTAGCGCAAATAACCCCCTGAGGGTGGTTTTGGAGGTGGTTTCGTCACCATGGCAAACGAGGTAGCATGTGGCACGTGAGATGGCATTTAAGCCCACAAATCACTCTCCTTCCTCTCTTTCTCCCTCCTCTCTTTCCTCTCCTCTTCTTCTCTCTTCTCCCTTTCGCTTGCCCACTTGCGTACAGGGCCTCGCCTGCCCCCGTCGTCGTCGTCCTCCTGCATGCCGGCGGCGGCAAGTCGGCTAGGGTGCCGACAAAGGGCACTCGTGGCAGTGCGTGAGCGGTTTAGCGGAGTGGATGTCGGCGTCGGCGGCAGAGCCAGGCCAGCGGCGTTATAGTGAAAGCACCTCCCTGCCTTGCGAACGTCGGCAGTGAAAGCACCATGATGAGCTCATGCTGCCACGCCACCCCTAGATGCGTCGCGCAGGAGGGGCTTGATCTGAGGCGGCGACGGGGAGGCATGGGGAGGCGGTGGTGCGCGGGAAGTCAGGAGGCGGCGGCGGAGACTCGGGAGGGAAGGCCGCGGTAGGGAGATGCGTGGAGGCGGCGGCGGGGAGGCAGGATAGAGTGAGCCAGAGACGGGGATAGATGAGAGGGAGGAGAGAGAGGAGAGAGGGGACCATTGCATTTTATTTTTTTAATTTATTATTTGAACTAAATTGCCACCTCATCTGCCATGTGGGCAAAACAACCCTCAAAACCATTGTGGGTGTTATTTGCACCTTTTTTCTAGTTTTAGGGGACCGAATACCTGGTTTTGTAGTTTAGGGGTATGTAAACGAAGGGTCATAGTTCATGGTGTAATATAGACTTTTTTCTTATTTATTTAAAGGGGTTCACTCCATTGTAACTTGTAACAGTGGCAATCACTTTAAGATAATAAAGGATCACATTGTGTCTCAATTCTCTTGCCAATTTTCCTACCACATTTACATCTAAGGAGTTGTAATACAGCACATTAATAGCACTACTTTTCCATCTAAGCAAGCACTGTTCTTGTATCCATTGAAAAATAGAGAGAGATCATTTCATGGTAGCAGGGGCACCTTTGTCGTCGTGGGCAACAATGAACGAAAACCGATAAGGTGCCCCCGTGGCATTGCCTGTAGGAGAGGGGACGCTCAACAGCAATGATTAATGGAACCAGTAGGGTTCCCTCTCATGCACAGCCCATGGTGGCACTATCTAGTGCATAATTTTACTAAAAATGCACTTCATACATTCAACTTGCCTCATCCATTCAACTATCATCCAAGAGGGAATATGCAAAAACACTATTGTAGGTAATTATAATCGTCCTTCTTGCCTTCCCTACAGGCAACATCCCTATACAAGATGATGAGCCCATGGCTCATCAAATTATTTCAACTACAAATGTCGAAAAGTCTGGCAATGGCTCAACGTTTGAATATGGTAATTCTCTCAAAAGTTGTTGCTTGAAGTTTGGCTCTTTCTCAAATGTTGTGCAGCAAGAAGTAAAAGAGGGAGAGGATAGTCTTACTACTGGCTATGTGCACAAGCTAATGCTCAAAGGTGCCACTTATGAGCCGAGGCAGAGCGCCGTGAAGTTCCACATCAAGCCATGCTATGAGCCATAGGGCAAGCTGAACCATGAGCCACAAGCCAACCGAAGCCATGAGGCACAAGCCAAGTTGGGCCATGTGCTAAAGAAATCATGGAGAGGACCAGCAAAGACGTGGAGAGGGCCACAAGGACGTCCAAGTTGTGAAATTCGAGTTGGAGATTCAGCCCACAAGTCCAAGTCCGGATCCGATTCGAGCCAGTTCGAATCCGTAGTAGTCAGTATTAAAACGGGTGCCCGGGTTGCATACGGACTCGTTTTGAGTGTTCTACCACTCGTTAGAAAGATAATTCGAGATCTTTCCAACGCATCCAGGCCCATAATCAGATTCATTATGCGTGAGTCGCGATCGTCGAAACAATGTCGGTCCGAGTCTGCTTTGAGTCTAGGTCGGTCGGAGTTGAGGTTTGGTGGCTCGCATGCCATATAGCCTAAATTTGGCGCCCATGTATGGGAGGATTGGTTTTATTTCGTGTGTTTCTTTAGGGTTTGGCCCCAAGAACAGGAGGAGGCGTTCTCTCTCGGTTATCCCGTTCCATATTGGATCGAGATTGAGTGCGTGATCGGATTGTTTCTGGGTGCGTTGCTTTGGATCCTGCGTGGATTCTTCTCTTCGATCGTGGTGTCTACTTGGTGCTGCGGGTGGAAGATTTCATCTTGGGTTTGGTTTGCATCTTGTAAGCTATTCCCAAATTTATCAATTGAATTTCTACTTTGTGTCATTGGTCTAGCAAAAATCATATTCGTCGTCTTTGTTTTGATCGATATCTATTGCATCTATTGTGTTGAACCGATTGATCTATCAACTATTTTCTTGCTGAAATTGTACCGTGAAAGATTGGGACTTAAATTGGGACAATAGCAGCGTGTCCTCATTAGGTGGTATCGAGCACAAGGTTGCTCACGGTACATCAAAAATTTATTGTCTGCTGATTTGAGATGATGAATGACTATATTTTCAGCGAGGAAAAATAAGTGTTCACATGGAGTTCATCTATTATTGGTGATGATTGCTTTGAAGTAGATAAGTATTGTCTTGCCAAGTAAAAGCAAGCTTGTGCCGAGAGCTATGTACACAACTTCTCCATCTCGATTACTATGATTGGGAAGGTGCTATACTAGATTTTTCTTATAGTGGTGAATTACCGCTAGCCAATTGGTAAATTTGGCAAAGCAGACCTTCTCAAACCGTGTTTTGCGGTGGTGGTTGAAAGTACAACAAGATGATGATTATTGTACATCATGGAAAGGTATGAGGATGCGTTAAGGCGCCGATATGATCCACCAATTGAAGTATGTCCATAAACCAAAAAAGTTGTTGCTACTTGTGCCCCAAACAAAAAGATAAGAGAAACATTTTGTTCTTGATGTGGTTCTAAAGAAACCTTTCGTCGAGTGCTGAAATTTCTTCTACACTTGAGGCTCTATACAAGGAGCAAGATGATATTTTTCAGCCATAAAAGCGTCCATGAATGACATTAATCATTGCTTTCACCAAAGAAGACCGTCATCACTAGCAATTTTTCTTCTTCTAAAAAGTGCATGAAGGAAGTCGCTACTCCTAGTGAAGAGAAGAAAGAAGCTCCAAAGGTTGCATGATGATGGCCTTACCGAACCTCAAATTGATATCACGATGATGCATCAAATGGTTTATCTATGATGGCACGAGAAGTACGGTCGATGGTACTGCTTTGTTAATGCAAAAGGCGCGCTCTAGTATCTTTCGATCGAATGTAAAATTCAGGACAAGGTATGCAAATTGATAATTGATGGTGGCGGTTTACTAATGCCATTAGTTCAGATTTAAGCGCATTCTTTGTTTTTGTCACGCGAGGCTTCCGGCGCGCGTTATATGCGATGGATGAATCAAAGTGGTATGTTGAAAATTACTCACAAGGCGAGAATTAAATTTTCTATTGGAAATTATCTTGACACGATGGATTGTGATGTCGCGCCAATGAGTGCTTGTCATTTGTTGTTGGGTAGGCCATGGCGATTCGATCTTGATGCTTCACATGGTGGTCGTTCAATTGTTATTCATTTATGCACAAGGAGTTCATCATGTGCACAAACCGATGCTCGAGAGTGCTATTAAAATGAGGTGTTTGCTCTTGTGAAAAGAAGAAAATACAAGTCGCTGAAATTACACCAAAGCCGAGGACGGCTTTGCTTCAAGAGGAGAGAATGATGTGGCGGCATTGTTTTAGTTCAACGTGGAAAAGATGATATGGCCATCCAAGCTCCAATTGTTTTTGAGAAACAAATATTTTGGTTGGTGATGTGTCCAGCAATTCTCCAATTGATTCAACTAGTAGTAATGCAGGGAAGTGCCAAGGACCAATTATTCCAGAAGGTGAGGATCGTGTGTACATCGGTTCTCCAAAGGTTATTTCTGAAAGTTCAAGTAAATATCCCAAAGATTCGGCCAATAGTTATTTGAAAGTTCATGCTAATCAAAAGGAAGAGAAAATTGACGGTATGCAATGCAAGCCTATAATTTGCAGTATTGGGAACCAAAAGAAGGAAGGGCATGAATTTGTATCAAAGCCGAGGACGGCTTTGTTTCAAGGAGGAGAGGATGATGAGCCCATGGCTCATCAAATTATTTCAACTACAAATGTCGAAAAGTCTGGCAATGGCTCAACGTTTGAATATGGTAATTCTCTCAAAAGTTGTTCCTTGAAGTTTGGCTCTTTCTCAAATGTTGTGCAGCAAGAACTAAAAGAGGGAGAGGATAGTCTTACTACTGGCTATGTGCACAAGCTAATGCTCAAAGGTACCACTTATGAGCCGAGGCAGAGCGCCGTGAAGTTCCACATCAAGCCATGCTATGAGCCATGGGGCAAGCTGAACCATGAGCCACAAGCCAACCGAAGCCATGAGGCACAAGCCAAGTTGGGCCATGTGCTAAAGAAATCATGGAGAGGACCAGCAAGGACGTGGAGAGGGCCACAAGGACGTCCAAGTTGTGAAATTCGAGTTGGAGATTCAGCCCACAAGTCCAAGTCCGGATCCGATTCGAGCCCGTTCGAATCCGAAGCGATCAGATTAAACGGGTGCCCATGTTGCATACGGACTCCGTTTTGGTGTTCTACCACTCGTTGGAAAGATAATTCGAGATCTTTCCAACGCATCCAGCCCATAATCAGATTCATTATGCGCGAGTCGCGATCGTCAAACAATGTCGGTCCGAGTCTGCTTTGAGTCTAGGTCGGTCGGAGTTGAGGTTTGGCCGGCCTGTGTGCCATATAGCCTAGGGCGGCGCCCATGTATGGGAGGATTGGTTTTATTTCGTGTGTTTCTTTAGGGTTTGGCCCCATGAGCAGGAGGAGGCGTTCCTCTCGGTTATCCCGTTCCATATTGGATCGAGATTGAGCGCGTGATCGATTGTTTCTGGGTGCGTTGCTTTGGATCCTGCGTGGATTCTTCTCTTCGATCGTGGTGTCTACTTGGTGTCATGCGGGTGGAAGATTTCATCTTGGGTTTGGTTTGCATCTTGTAAGCTATTCCCAAATTTATCAATTGAATTTCTACTTTGTGTATTTGGTCTAGCAAAAATCATATTCCGTGGTCGCTATTTTGATCGATATCTATTGCATCTATTGTGTTGAACCGATTGATCTATCAACTATTTTCTTGCTGAAATTGTACCGTGAAAGATTGGGACTTAAATTGGGACAGCGTAGGCGTGTCCTCATCACAAGGGGACTACCATCACCATTGGCAAAGAAGTTGCCAAATATTCGAGTGATGATAAGGAGGAGACCGTGACCGACCGTACCTATTGTGCCATCCGAAGGGTCGATGATGGCGGCAGGTCGAGGGGCAAAGTTGATGTTCGACGCCCAAACCAACGAACCCGTTGTTGGTTATCCCATGGCGGTGATGGTGCCTCCGAGCATCTCCTTGCAAGCAATGGTGCATCCATCAACTCCTCGTGATGGGATGACACTGTTGGCGCTGGCTTGGTTTCGGCCTCAACCGTCTGGATGATTCAAGTCCGTGCTTCTTTTCCATGTCGGGTGGCCACGTGGGGTCACACCTCGGCAGGGGTCTTACGTTGCAAGGTGTAGTCTATGTCCATGGTGAGAATATCTTGCCCACTGCTAAAAGGTCTACGGCATTCTTTTTTTCATTATGGCATTATTTAATTTATTTTTTAGTAACTTAAATTGCTAAAAATTATATCAAATGCTAGAAAATTAAATAAAATGATAGAAAATAATTCATTAATAAAACATTTTTATTCAATGAATTACAATATTTTCGTGATTGATATTTACTTGACCAAGTAAGATTGTATGATAATTACGTAGATAGGCTGATATCTCAAAAAAGGAGTTTGTTGAGCTTGCTTTGGATGGCAGCAATTACCTTACATGGGCCATGGATATAAAAAACAATTTGGCAGGCCAAAATTTAGCTGCATCCGTTGAAGACCTTGTGGAGGGTGCGACCCTATGGCCGATATCTATTAATTTGTTCTGCATTTCATCAAGCATCACCTTCATTAAGATCTTAGAACTGAATATTTAATGGAGGAAGATCCACCAACTTTGTGGAAGTCTTTAAAGTACAGATATGACCAACAAAAGGTGGGCATGTTGTCTAAAGCTAAGCAGGAATGGACTATGTTGAGCTTTCAGGACTTCAAGTCCATTACAACATATAATTGTTGGGTACACAAGATCAATTTCAAGCTAAGGTTATGTGATAAGGCTCTCACATATAAGAACATGATTGAAAAGACACTTCACACTTCTCATCCTTCTATGAGGATATTGTAGCAGCAATATCACCAATAAAAATACCCTAAGTACTCTGAATTGATTTATACTCTGCGTCAAGCAGAGAAACATAATAAACTTCTTATGAAAAATCATCATACAAGACCTACGGGGCAATGGCTGTGCCGGAAGCACATGCTAATATGCATATACACATGCTAAAACAGTTGCTATAACACGTAGTGCTGTGACAAAAAGAGAAGTTCAGAATCTCACATTGCTCCCTCGGCCACATATCACATGCATACACATGCCAAAACAGCTGCTATAACACGTGCCGTGGCAAGAAGGCCTCGAACAGTCCATGACCTTCCTTGGAAGAAAAAAAGTTCCATGACTACCATTAAATATCGCAGAATAATGCTGAAGTGAAGACCTCAAATTTAGAACCGCACCTGTATCCGACATGGATGGAGCATGCGGACAGCAATATATCATGCAGTAAGGTTGAGTGGAAAAGCAGGCAGCTCCTAGATTGGTCCTGCAAGCCTGTAATGTTAGTATGATTTTAGATATTCAGATGAGCTTTAACAAAATGTAATATGTACATAGGAACTACGAAACGAAACCTTTAGCACAATACAGATAGATTTTCCAGACAATCACATCAAACTTCATCAAATGTAGTTTGTTTGCTAGAGAGGAAAGGATGACCAGAAAGCTGAAATATCCCAAAATATTGAAATGACAACACAATAAAATTGGCTGTACATATATGGAAAAACACTGAGTTACAAATAATCGTTCACACTCAATCAAATGCAAATGAAAACTCAGAGATCAAACCTTATCTTTGGAGATGGAACAGATGATTTCGAAGATGAATCTGTACTACAACAATCAATCTCCGCGGAGCCGAAAGAATCAAAGAAAAACCTTAATTGCAAATAATCATAGTATCAGCAAAGTTTGGAACCACATGGAAAAACAACCACCTTTCTGCTCCTCAGCTTTGGAGATAATTAGAGGGGAGAATTGATTATTTGTGCTAGTATACCAAAAGCATATTCAATACTGCTGTTTATTTATAGGGCCGTGCTTCACAGATGAAATCCATGAAATTGGGATTATAAACAGTATCAGCACGAAATCTTTCCAGTTGCAGAGGCAAGAGGCAGGTGCCTGCCAGAAAAGAACACACAACACAGTAGCAACCACTCAATGTGCGGAAAGCAAAATAATCACTTTGACCACACCTTTATCGATTTAGTCAATTTTTGCAAGCATGCTCTTGTGCAATTCCTAAATACAATAATAAGCAACCTAAAATTTTCCATATTAAATTTGCCATCCAATTTCAACAGATGAAGCTTTCAAGTTTCGACTTCCAGGTGCAGATTTAACAACACTGCAATGGTTTATTATTTTTCATGGCTATGAATAGTCATATCACATGAAACACATGGCTTATGTAGCTTTCATGATGGTGTGCATTTCATCTAAGAAATATGCCAAGTATGGGCTAAAATATAACTTCTCAAAGTTCATAGGAGGCATTTAACTTATAACACCCCGGTTCTTAAACAGCAGGAGTTCAACTTTCAAGATTACAGACTAGATTGAGCACTTCAGAATCATAGCATTATTGCACCATCATAGTTTTTGGATGACATGTCGCGTGTGTGGAATTGAAAAGGCTGTTAAACTAAACAATGATGAAAAAGACACTTGTTAACACATTGTGTCAGGCAATCGACAGTGAATGCAAAATACCTTGCTAGAAACAAGAAACTTTTGCAAAGATGATGCAGTATAATTCATCTGGAGTCTCAGATTGAGTCATTCTTGAAGTGCATACTTTTGTTGTCATCTTGATTGGTGAATGGTAAATCATGATTCATGACAGAGGCGACGCAGTGTCAGGATCAGACTGAGTATTGAGGTGGTGTACAAGGAGCATCCTTGCACGGTTCACGCCGGCGAAGTAGAGGCAGATATGCTCCTCGAGGTCGTTGAGCTGGCGTAGTAGGCTGGGGTGGTTCTTCCTGATTTGCCGGACCACCTCCTCTATGGTGTGAGGCTGCCCCCTCCCACGATCCAGCCCCAGCTGCACCAGCACCTTGTCGCTCTCGACGGTGGCGTGGAGCCTACCCACTAGCCGCTCAATGGTGTCCACATCGTTGTTCAACACGTATGTGCCCCTGGCAGCGGCGTCGAGTTGGTCCATGTGCTCTTGAAGGCGTTTCATTGTAGCAGTTGATGGACAGCAGGAGCCAGGCGACGCCGCGCAGGCAGGGGCCGCTGCCAACAACGCTGTAAGGGCGTGAGTAGCGAGCACAAGGCCCGCGATGGCAGCGCCGGTGGCACAGACAACGAGGCAGACACCCGACCCGCGCACCGCGCAACGCAGCCGCTGGCGCCTTCGTCGGGCCCTGAGGATGTGCAGGTCGAGGTGGTTCTTTAGGCCGACGAAGCTCCGGTGCATGCCCTGGAAGCCGGCTGCAGTGGACGGGAACGGGTTGGACATATCATCGAACAGGTGGAAGGCGTCGAACGCGCAGTCGCAGTGCGCCGCGGCGAGGGGCGGGGCCTGCGGGATTAGCGCGAGAAGATCGGTGATGGGCCCGTACATCTCCCGCGCGCTGCGGAGCGCCCGGTGGAGGGAGAGGCAGAGCAGCGACGCGCGGTGGGTGCTGCGGAGGTAGTCCGCTGCGAGGCGGGTCAGCTCCGTGTCGGGCGCGCCCCCGAGCGCGCGCTCCACCACCGCGTCCTCCGGCCGGAGCACGTCGGCCAGGGTCTTCCTGTCCTCCTCCTCCACGTCCCGACCGGCGCCGGGGCCAGCGCCGGCGCTGTCAACCCGTCGTCCGTCCGCGTCCGCGTGGATCTTGGCCCAGATCTCGTGGTAGGAGCTTGTATGGATGGCGATCGTGTACTCCCGGCTGATATTGATGGTCGCCGCCGACATGGGGCTGCCGCTGCTCCCGCGCCCCGTGCAGCCAGCCGTGCTCGAACTCGTGCTCGCATTCGCGCTGCCGGTGTTGGTATCTGTATTCGAGACCCCCGCCTCCTCGCCGTCCGCGCCGCCACGGCACTCCCGCGGCAGCATTGCTCCACCCCCCGCTCTGCCTCTGCCCTCCTCCGGTGCGCGGCGAGCGCAAGCAACAAGCGAAAGCGAAGCAAACGTGGGCGTAAGCAAGTAGCCGAGCGGGTGGTGTGCGGCGCAAGCCAACGCCCACTGCGGCAGGGCAACGGGCACGAAGCGCTTTTGGGTTTTTGATCGGAAGATTGACCTCATGACACCAGTTCAACGGTCTCGTTCCAAATAATATTAAGTTTGATCGACTTGACGCATATGACACCAGGTACATCAATTTATGATCTCAGTGACATTTTGTCTATTTTCTCATTTTACTGTCGATTTTCCTATTTTCTATATATGGTTTGACCATATTACCCTCATGTGGCCACGAGTCGATGAGAGAAGACGGCGTTGGGTTGGGGGGAGACGGCGCCGGCGTTGGGAGAGGCAGCGGCGACGAGGTGGCAGTGAGGCGACGGCGGCGACGGCGCTAAGGTCTGCGGGGGGAGTTGGGGGAGGCGGCGGCGCTGAGGTCGACGACGCGACGAGCACGACGCGGCACGACGGCCATGCGTTGAGGAAGGCGGCGCCAACGTTAGAGAAGGGATGTTGGATGAAGAGGATAGGGGCAAAATGGTCATTGCACTAGAGAAAAATAATGTAAATCACTAGTAAATTAAGAAAAATAGGTAAAATATCACTGAGATCACAAATTGGTGTGTCTGGTGTTATAAACGTTAAGACGATTGAACTTAATATCATTTGGAACGAGGCTGTTGACTTGGGTATGAATGAGGTCAATTTCCCTTCCCGACTAGTCGGACTCGGACGAGGAGTCGAGCCGATGAGGCGAGCCCGAGCCCTTATCGGGGCAAATCCGACGGGCCACGCGTCGTTTCGTGGCCAAATCCGACGGCCAGTTGCCACGGGCACGACGCGGCGGCCCAGCCTCCGGGCTCCGGGTGGTGTGGCGCACTCGTGGGCGCCGCGTGATGGCGCAGTGGCGCACTAGCGGGCGTGGCTGGTAGTTGAAGCGGAGACGGAAGTGATGCCCCGTACAGGCGCAGTGTGGCTGTGAGGGGGAAGACGACGAGGCGGGACGAGGCCGCGGGAGATGATAAGGATGGCGTCCACGCCCCCTCCGTCCGCCGTGCAGCCACGCTGCTGCGGCGGCACGGCGGCGTCCTCGTCCGTGCGCCTTTTTCGGGGTCCCCGAAGTGGAGTCGCGGTGACGGGTCGGAAGAGCTGGAGAGGGAGGAGCAGGAGGAGCGCCATCTCGTGCTGCTCGTCGGAAAACGGGGAGGGGGCCCGCGGAGCGGGGCCTCCGGCTCCCGCGGCTCCTTCCGACGGATCGATACAGCTCTACTCCCAGATCGAGAGGTAGGTGATGGGTAATTCCGTGGCTCCCGTCTGCTAGCGACGCGCTCTTCTAGTTTGACTGACCCGGACCCCTCGCCGTGGGGGCGGCCCTTAGGGTGATCACGGAGGCGGCGAAGCAGTCCAGGGAGGGCTGGAGCTCGACCGGAGATTGGACAGAAATCGAGGTGTGCCCCGGTAGCTCTCGTCTCTGTTGCGGTTGCCTTCGATTTTCAGCGCGATTGATTCCTCGCCATGCCATGGTAGGGGGCGTGGGTGTTGAGACCCAAGTCCACGGAGCCCTCGTTTGTTGTTCATTTCGTCGGTGGGATTTTTGTTGGGGCCGCGCCGCAGATCACATACCGCCTCTTCCTCGAACGTCTCGCGGACAGGTGTGTAGGTATGCAGTGTCTGATGAAATAAATTTACTTCGTTTGTGGAAAAAATTGTCAAAATGCCACTCCCCACGTAGTGGCTTCTTTAAAATACCACTCATAGCACAATGACATGTGGGACCATTCGACAGTGGGACAGAGTGGTATTTTGACAAAGCCACTTCTGAAGATTGGTATTTTGTCAACTCCCCCTCTTTTGTGATATCGATTATCATGGGCCAGAGTGACCTTTTGATTTGTAGGATACGCTTTCCTTTAGTTCTAGGTGGTGGATACTTGCTCATGTATGAAGAAGTTATTGTTACGGTGATGTTATAAGACAATGAACTGCAATTAACTGATTTCGACATCCAATTCTTAGTTGCCTGTTAGCTTAGCTATAAACCTGTACATTGGTATGATGATTTATTGTTACGCACTATAACTAATTGTAGGATTATTCATCCTTCCAGCCCAAGTTGCTGATTTATCGATTTTAAATTCAGGGGAGCTTTGGTGATTGCTACGCCATATGCTAGTGGCTTCGATCATTTCTTCATCGCAGACGAAATTCAATTCAAGTTTGACAGGTGCTTGAGAAACTTGGTGGAGCCTGTAAGTAGTACTGCCAACTAGTTTTTATGGAAAATCAGAACTTTGCCAATTTATTCAAAAGGAGGAGTAAAATATAGGGGGAAAACAAGAAAAAAAAAAAACAATGTGCAGAACACCAAGGCACCACTACAGTGCAGCCACTGCCACACAGCCTAAGGCCGACCACCTTGCCCTCATGGCGACATTGCCATGAGGGAAACCCTACAACACCGCACCAACACAACACAAACAACACTTACAATCGCCATCTAACAACAGCCACACTACCTCACTTAGAACCGAAACAAAGCCAAGACAACACCCAAAAGAAGGCAATGCAAATGATGGCCCGAGCCAACACGGAGAGGGCTATAGCGATGCCTTCAACAATGTAGCGATGGTAAAATCCGCTGCCGTCGCCCAGTCCACAACTGGATCTTCACCCAAAACTTTGGAGGGTCGGATCTGGTTGCACTGGATTGGCCGCCATGCCCGCGGCGACGGCGGTGGTTAGGGAAGGAGGCACTGGAAGAGGGAACATTGGGGAGGTCGGCGAGGTTGCCCCGAGTCGTCTAGGTGCAGCTCGGGGTATAGGACCGGTTGCCCTCCCCCCATATTGTCCAACTAGTAACTCAGAATACTGTCTATGGCACTAAGCATATTAATTTTTTTCTAGGTAAACGACCTTCCTACATTTGGTGTTGGACATTCTTTGGGATCTGTCATCCATCTTTTGATTGGTATGAGTTTACCTTGGGTAGAACTTCTATCATGTGCTGATTATTAATGTTGACCTACATATGTAACCTTTTGGAAAATACTGTTTAATTAATTGTATAATATGTGGTTTATGCTTGTGTATGTACCAGGATCAAGATATGCTGTGCAACGAAATGGAAATGTACTGATGGCCTTTAACAACAAGGTGTGTACTTTGCCCTTCTCTCTGAGTGGATGGAGTGTTGCCACAGGATTAAATTATTTATTTGAGCTGCATGGTAATTACAAATGTGACATGAAGTCATGACATCTGTATAATTGGCTTCGAATGGTGGTAAAATTTGTGTATGTCAAGCTCATATTCTAATTTCTATTTTTGTTTCCACTTTACTAGGTAAGTTTTATGTTGATTTCATATTTGTTGGCCATCCATGAAAGGGATGCAAGTGCTAAATTGAAGCAAAAATTTCTGTGTCCTTCATAAAACGGGCATACCCTTTGTTATTATGTTGTCGGGCTCTTTTGACGTGGCATGCAAATATAAGTATTATGAAACACATGTCTCAAGATGGTTGATAGGATGGTGCCGTCTCTTTTTTCCTACTTGAAATCAGAGAGGATGGTGCCAAGCATTTTTCATCGTGTCAAGCTGTTCATTACTTCATTTTGCTGAAACCTGCTTCTAAAAAAACTACATGTATTTTTGTAATTGTTCCTTTGCAGGAAGCGAGCGTTGCAATCCCTTTATTCTCGCCCGTAATTGTTCCCATGGCACATAGTTTTGGCCCGATATTGTCCCAGCTGACATCATATCCAACAATCCGATTTGGGGTATGCCATGTCTCCTTTTTTATGTCAAATTTTTATTTTGAAATTTAAACTTTTCCATAGTGGTATTATTTTCTTTTCATGTTTACAATGTGAATTATAAATTGAAATCTCCAACGTTGTTTTGAACTTCTAATGATGCATTGTCTTTGTTACTAATTAATCTCATATGCTGTAGTGTTAGGTACCGATTTAAGTGAATGTTGCTTGATTCACTTTTGTATTTACTGGGTTTTCCTATTTTCTTGCAACTGAGCATGAGAATGGTACAATTTGTACTTTGTACCCGAAAAGCATGATAATGTTCATTTCTTTAGGTAGCTAGGCCTTCCTTATCCCTGAAAATTTTATTTTGAGAACTTATGCTGACCATATGTTCGTTTTTATTTGTGGTCAGCCCTTTCTATTTCCTTTTATTTTATTACATTTTTTTCATTTATTTAGCTACGTTAGGCGTCTTATTATTGATGTGATAAATTGGGAATAGATCGTCCTGGACCCAATGAGCACGATCATGCCAAGACTAGTGACGGCACACCAGCTAGGGCAGGAGATGGTAGGAGGTAGTCTGACAACTAATTGGTAGATAATTCTAATTCTTATCCAAATCGGTAGCAAACTAAATCTAATCCTAATTGATCTCTAACAGATCTCTCCATTATAAAATAGAAGTAGTTTTGAACATTGACACTATTTTCAAAATAGAACTTTGACCATAAAAAACTTTTAGAAATTTATTTATAATGAATTAAGAATTATAATATTACGAAAGTTCTTTTCATGATGAATCTATCTATACGATTTTTATTATCTCAATCTAAATAGTTTAAAAGTTAGATAAAGTTTTAAAATTTTGACTTAGGACAAGTCTAAAACGACCAATATTTCGTAACGAAGGGAGTATAAACTTTTCTGTTAGGATTTGTGTCGGATATGTGTATGAGTAGGACTCTGAATTGTAATAGGCAGGGTTGGTTAGAGTTGGAGTCAAACTCGTAGCCTAGCCTCCACTACAAAAGGGGGCAACCCTGGTGTAATAGGCAGCGACCAAGACAATTGTAGCATAGACTCGCAAGGGTCTTGACTGGCTTGTGGTCAGGATTTCAATGGCTAGTATGGTATAGAATTGTTGATTAGGAGGAGCGCCAATAGGCAATCCCGTAGACTTAGGTAATTGGGCCAAGCTATGAACCAAACATAGTATCTTCTGTGTCGTTGAGATCTGCCATTGACGTTAGGTTTCCTAACAAGTGTTAATCTAGTCTAGTTTTAATCAACTCTGTCCTTACTGATTTGCCAATATTTATGATGTTTTTATTTGAGATACCTCGAGGAGTCCTTAAGAAGTTGGATTATTTTCAATCTAAGTTCTTTCGGCGGAGTAATAATCATAAAAGAAAGTATAGATTGGCAAAATGAAGCATTATGTAGACCTAAAGATCAAGGTGGTCTAGAAATTCAAGATATAAACATTAAAAATAAGGCCCTGTTCTTTTCAGCTTAATGGCTTAACAGCTTAACGACTTATCTACGTTTTGAATAGACATATGCTTAGAGTTTTTTAATATGTTTTTTCGCTGTTTTGAAGGTGGGTCCGAACGCTTTAAAAATCAAGTCAAACGAAATGGATCTGAATCTCGAGACTACCTCGAGAAGTTCTCGAAGTTCATCCATTTCAGTCGTTCAGCTATTCATCCGTTTAGATCAGCTCAAAAGAATGGAACCTAAATGTTTACTGAGTAAATGGTTTTTAAAGCTTCTCATTGATGAGGATGGTGTTTGGCAACATATGCTTAGACATAAATACTTATCTTTCAAAACTCTCTCAGGTGTATGCTAAACCACAGCACTCTCATTTTGGAGAGGCCTTATGAAGGTTAAGAACGAGTTTTTAAAGTGATCATTCCAAATTCGGGATGGTACGCAATCTAGATTGTGAGAAGAAATTTGGTTGGGATCGATGCCACTTAATCATAAATATCCGGCTTTATTTCATATTATTTGAAGAAAGCATGACACAGTAGCCAATGTCCTCAACACAACTCCTTTTAACATCTCCTTTCATAGAGCATTAATGGGTCAAATATAACTGATTGGTAATCTTTAACTAATCAGTTAGTCGAGGTCTATTTGACTAGTGGTAAGGATAAATTTGTTTGGAGTTTGAAGAGAAGTGACCAATTTTTGGTTCAATCTATGTATCAAAGAATTCTTAATTAAATTCCATCTTATTTGAATCAGTTAATGTGGAAACTAAAGCTTCCTTTAAAGATTAAAAAATTTTCTTTGGCATCTGGGTCGAGGCAAAATTTTGGTCAAAGATAATCTTGCAAAGAGGAATTGGAGGGGGTCTGAAATGTTGCTTTTGTTCTGCAGATGAGTATATTCACCATCTTTTCTTTGACTGTCAGCTATCTAGATTAGTTTGAAGGCTAGTTCATATTGCTCTGGGTCTTAAGACTCCTGAGAGTTGTACTCATATATTTGGGGATTGGCTTAGGGGAGTGGTGATAAAACAAAAGAAAAAGATTTTGATTGGTACCATTGCATTGTTATGGTCTATATGGCTTTGTTGAAATGATTTTGTTTTTGACAAATGCACAAAAAATATTTCCGAGAAGAAATATTTGAAGTTTATCGATACTTAGAGATAGTGTCCATGTCTTTCTTTAATAATTATGGATGGAGATTCAATGATAGGATTGCTCCTTCTTAAGTTTTTTATGTAATATCAACCCTTTTTTATAAGGAAGAAGTTCATTGTTAAAATATTTTATTTGTACGCCGCATACATCGAAAAGTATAGAGGTTGGATAATATCTATTATCTAAAAGATATAAACTCATCATGTCTAATCTTTCCTAATTTATTAGTGAATCCTGTTTACAGTCCTGTTTACATGGGCCATGCCGTGGCCAACGTAATAAGACTGGACATGGATTATTTTAATTATTGTTTGTAAATAATGTTATTGGTGCCACTTTTCTTAATGCAAAAACACATATTTGCTTTCCCATGTCAAGAATAATATGTGTGTTCTTCCTCTCTTTTATAAAATGTTAAATCTAAAGTGATTATATTTTTTGTGACACAGGCTGAAACGGCTATTAAGCAACTTGAGAACTTCAGCCCTCCTGTTGTTAAGCAACTTCTTCCCTTAGTTCAGCAGCTACCGCCACTCTATATGGACTTAGTAAAAGGTCGAGAAGACTTCATTCCAAAACCAGAAGAGACACGTAGACTGGTATGCCAATTTGTTCATGATATTTGAAATGCCTACATGATATGTATGTTACCTCCCAAGTGAAAAAATAGTGCTAGCTATTTTAATTGTTAAAAGTATAGATTATTGTACTTCTAACATGGTATTTTCTTAACTGAACACGTTGTACAACTATGCCATCTAATAACATCACTTACCGAAAAAAAATAATGAATGTTTTTTTAGAAATTTGAGTACTGCAGGGATTCGGCGATTCGATCCCGCAGCTAAAAACACACCCCAAGAATGAGATCCGGATTTTTATTGTCCCAATGGGGATTTCAACCCAGGTGATGGGCTTCAAAATAATTGAATGTTATCCAAATTATCCCCCGTGTTATATCACGCTGAAGGCATCCGTGTCAATATCTATGCATCAGCAGTTAACAGAGTCCTTGGCTCAAAACTTCAAATCATAATTAACTTAATAGTAAACATGATATATTTTTAGAAAGGGATCAAGCAGTGGATTGTGGAGAGCCCCACTGGTTTCATTTGAGGTTTCATTTGAGGATGTCGGCGCAGACAAAGAGGGAGGAGCAAAGAATTTGGACCAACATACCGAGAAAATATTGTGTATCTGTGCTTGAGTTATTAGATCATCATCAGACTTCCCTAGGGCTCTAGGCCCCAAAATTATCCATTTAATTGTCTAACATACATATTTAAAATTTGAGCACTGCTGACATTAGATGCTTTTATTGCTACAATTCTGAACACAGAACCTTGAATTTCCTTGAACATGCATGTTAAGAAAGTAAATACTATTAATGTGTTAATATATAGTATATATGGGCCTTTATGGGCTTTCCTTATCTGCCCCTCTCCTACATGTACATATATTGGCCTATGCCCCCCTCCACCCCCCGCCCCCACACACACACACATAACATGGTACCAAAGCTTAGGCTCTCCTCATCAAACCATAGCCGTTGTAGAGTTTTCTACAGCTGCTGCCGCTGGTGATCCACACCTGTGACACTACCTTTCTCTTTCTGTCCAGATTTAACATCTTCTCTGGACATCGTCATTTTGGATCTCCTTTACCACCCTCATCTCAGGCCATTGCAGCCTCATCTTGGGTCGCTGTCTCAGATGATGCCCTGTCTGAGACCACCGCTACCACCATCGTCTTGGATCTACATTGCCCTCATCTTCAATGGTGCAGCACCATCTCTTCGTAAATTTGCCGTGTTGCCGCCCTTCGGCATCTCAGCCTGCCGTCGCATGCATCGTCTCAGGTCGATGCTGCCCTCATCTTCGCCAGCGAGATCCGCGGTGCCGCCACCCTTCGACCATCACCGGCGCAGCACCGCCTCCTCTCCAGGTGGTGCTGTGATAATGTATAATGGTGATGTGAGCTTTCTTCTGCTGTCACGGAAAGATGCAACTTTTTTTTGTAACATTGGCCAGTACTTCGTGACAGAAAGAGGTATAGTGGTAAAATATATCTTTTCCTACGATTTCATGCTTTTTGCGTACTGCTTTGTGTCAATGCTGTTCATCATAACGAATTTGGTTTTTGAGGCATAAATGTACTCCAGAGAATTTCAGTTATACTTATGGTTCAATAATAGGTATGTGTCAATTTTGTTTAGTTAGTAATATATCCAGAGAATTTCAATAATAGGTCTGTGTCGATTTTGTTTAATTCGCAATATATCCATTGCTGAGATACCACAAAAAAAACTATTAGCTCTTCAAATTAATGGTTGTAGCATTGGTCCAATATACTATACCCGAAAGTTTGAGTTGGGATTTTGTCGTTTAAATAAGAAACTGCAAATTTTCATTTCAATACACTATTTGACATGTCATGTGCCTGTTTTTATTATCGATGTATACTTCCTTATATGTCGCTGTTTTCAGATAAAATCCTACTATGGAATTTCTCGGAACCTCTTGATAAAGTTTAAAGATGATCAAATTGATGAAACCTCTATCCTTGCACAAGTACTAAGCTCTGAATCTGCCATTAGCTCACTGCTTGATATGTCAATTCGGTCACTTCCTGGGGATCATGGCCTGCCGTTACAACAGGTGCTTTTTCTTGAGGTTTTCAGTTTCTGGAGCTGGTGACACAGCCATATTGCTAAAACAAATGATCTTATAATTATGACAGATGTAGAAGTTAATGTATGATTTGTTGCTTTTGGATCAGCAAGGTAGTCTTTGTTTTGTTTCTTCAGGTACTTCCAGATGTTCCTCCTGCGATGGCTGATGCCGTGAACCGTGGAGGTGAACTTCTGGCTGATCTGACAACAGGCACACCATGGGAGGCTGTTGCTAAGGAAGTAAGCGGTACTTTGGGTGCTGACTCAGGCATACTACGAGCACAGATCTCAAAGGATGTCAACACACTTGTGGATGTAATTGTTTCATGGATAGCTTCAAATTCTGGTCCAAGACTACTTCGTTCATGATCATCCACGATTTTGATTTGCTGACAGGAATGTTGATACTAGTGAATATCATCAGGATTTTACGAACTTTTTAGTAAGCAAAAAGTTCAGAATGCACTTTAACCCGTATGTTAATAGTGTAGATCCATACTGTACTCTAGGAAAATTGAATGTGTTGTATGTAGATAAGAGTATTTTATGAACTGAAGATAAATTTGTAAAGGAATTTAGAAATGAATAGAATTGCAGCGATATTCTGTATTACACATACCATGAACCGCTAACTGGTTCAGAGATCAGAGAGGTCCTGTCCACTGATATGCAATTCAATTTTTTTTTACAAAAACTTCATTAAAAATAAACTATTTGTTTTAAATTTACAATTAAGAATTGACCGTTCACACGTGTGCGCCTGTCGAGTCCACTCGTCGGTGAGTGCACGGCGAGGCCCAGTTGTCTTGGGTTCTAGCAAAACCATTAAGAGTTTGGTTGTAATAGAAAAAGCGTAAAAATCACACTCTTGTACACAAGATATACTCCATAAGATGTGTATTTATTGCGACCCCGGTTTTACCAGGATCCACTCACGATCAATTATTAGTCTCAGATATCAATACCTGCAACTCATGAGCAACAATTGTTGAACATCATCACATAGTCACAATTAACTAAGAAAATAATATGCAAGTAATTGTTGCACAATCACTTATTACAATAGTTTGAATAAAGATGACATAATATCGTCCATAATAATTAAGTGAGGAAATTCAAATAATGCAGCGGAAATAAAAGTATGATGATACTCTAATCCAACCCTTGAACGTCAGTTGGTCTTGGTCAAAATTCGGTAAGAATCATCCTGATCTTATAGATAAAACGGACCTGATTCTTCTCTGAATACAAATATATCCGTGATTTTTATAATGAGTATACGGATACCCAATAAGAATCCTTATAATGATGTAAGGATAATAACAATAATAAGATGGTTATTTTGTATAAACACATATTATAATCAGATTATTTAAAGTATTGTTAAACAAATTTGTATAGCAATTAATAATGATGGTAATTTCCAACAAGACACAGAGCTTGGCTTCCAAAGCCTCTCTGTAGAACAACACTTGTTTCAAACAACTCAAACCAAACCAACCCATCAGATTAAATTATTAACACATGAGACTACATTGTGGACTCGTTCTTTCCAGCGTATCGTTGCGTTGACGTATGACTGTAGCAAATTTGAGAGCTCTCAAAATGAGGTCTAAAGATTATAAAAAAAATTTAAAAATAGTTTTAGAATATTTGGAAGGACAACTAAAAGTCACAAAAAATTGTTACAAATTATCACAATATATAGTCTATATAAAAATAACAAAATTTGCTACAGTAACACGCAACGGTACGATACGCTGAAAAAACCATGGGAACGGCTATCATGATAGTTTTCAACTCTGCAGAATATAGCATACTTTACCTATAAGCCTAATAGTACTTTTATGTATTATCTCTTCTTTAAGAGCCTAGACCAAGTAACGATACAAGGTGATTTATTAGTTACTTCTGTTAACACCAGTACACCCTCTAAGATTTCGACAATATGGGTCCCCCTCTTGAGCCAATGGACTGCAACCCGATCTTTTCAAAATACTGTGCGCTAACAGTTTTCCCTAATTATTAAGCTAGGTCTAGCACATGTTGGTCGACATGTTATAGCTAGTACTTATGGTTGCGCTTGTTTGGTTCGGCCGGATAAACACACGCCAAGGGTCCTTAGACCAAGGTGACTATCCCCACCACATTATGTTCCACATACATCAATCCACAAAACCACCGACTTTCCACCTTTAGTCTATACACGCCACGTAGGTTTTAGTTAATTAAGTTATTAAAATTAACTCAACACCTCCAATTATGTTGTCATAAGAGTAATTAGATGACGAATACCCTAATCAATTACCAAACACTAGCACTAGCAACTATGCACAAGGATAGGTTAGGAAAATGACTAAGACGTCAATAAACAGGCTACATCCACAAGGTCAATGACGCAATGTGAACATATTAGCATTTTACCCATTCCCATCATTTTATGCATGAGAAAAATAGATAAAAAAATAAACGGGTGAGTTTTGCAAAACAGGGAGCAAGATTCAATCTATCTTGCCTTGTTAGTACTTCGGGTCTTGTAATCCACCTTCAAGTTGCTCCTGGAAACCTCCCGAACAGTGCACACAGGGGCGATCTACACGTACATGCAAATATGTAAAAACAACAAAAAAAAATTAATAGAACATATAATCCATAAAAATATATAAAATTCTAGACTATTTATGTGATTCATTGACTCTGGAATCATCCAATTTGGATTTCTTATGCTTCCTAAACAATTCACTACAGGAAACGAAATCAATGTGGGCGGCCGGAAACTCAGTGTCGACAACCAAAATCCCGACGAGATACTAATGTCGGTGGTCAAAGATAAACCCGCCCACAAAAGAACATCACGGCCGGCTGGCTATGTCGGCGGCCTAAACATAACCGCCGGCAATAGTCGCAATCAATAAACCGCACGTCCGCAAATTTGAATTTCTGATCCCGCCAAATACATATATGTCGTCGGCCCAATGAAAGCCGACAACATTGTCTCTCGCATTGACAGTAAGTTAACGTCCCGAACAGTTGCAGTTAAATTTACTACAAAAGTGGGTGTCTCTGCCATGTGGGGCCAACAAGGGAGAACTCGCGGGTAGGGCAGCCAGGAGCTATGTGGTCAGCTAATATAAAAACCGCCGACACAGATGCTCTATTTAGGCAGCCTTTTGGCAACCGCCGACAATAATTTCTGCAACTGACATGTGGGCCACTGTCAGGAATGTACTGGTTACGTAGTCTGTGTCGGCGGCCTGAATAAAGGCCGACCAAACAAACCCATTTCTCTTAAGGCACCAACCCCATTCTGACCCTCCCTCCGCTCGATACGATGCATTAATTGTTATGTGCAACCAAAGGTTTTAGGTTATGCACAATCCATAACAAGTCATTCCATATGGTTGTCATGCCCTGCGTTGCACTTTCGACACAGAGTAATTCGTAATGCTGAGTTTGTATCAGCTTTGTAACAGGCATGTTCGGATTAGGAAGGAACTTATGCCGAAAGTGTACAGAAGGGCGGGAAAACCTCGTGGATTGACTTGTTTTGTGTTAGGCATGGTCTAAACCACTAAGTTCGCACAAAGCAATGCTTCAAATCGAGCCGAGGGTGGGCCAGAAAGCGGCGGGTGCGCGACGTCTATGTGGTCGGCATGGATTATGCCACCGACATAGATGGTCTATGTCGGCGGGCACAAAATAGCCGCCCACATAACTCTGTGCCACTGTGAAAGGATCTCTACGACCTAGAGGGGGGGTGAATAGGCAATTTTTAATTTCTTTGGGTTATACTTGATTAAGCAACAAGATTAAGAGTGACCCAATTTTAAATTCTAGTGCCCTATTAAGCGGAAGCAAATTAAATGGCACGCACTAGCCACACGCCTCGCTTACTCCCCGGTAATCTTTCCGCCACTCCGGCGAGGTGGACTCCGTCACCTTCACACCGACTCGAGAGTAGCCACATGCCAAGGCCTACTCCCAAGCCCACTCCTCCAAGAAGAACACCGTCTTCAATAGCAATAAGTCCGAATCGCCTCGATCAGGCCAAATCGAAGGACTTCCATGAAGCTTGGTTTGGGGGAAGGTAGGTGGTTGATGAATTGGTGGAGGAATGGCTCTAGAACACCTCTAAGATGAATAAATATTGGCTATAGGTGAAGTGGAGCATCAAACTCAAAAAATGGCTGCCTACCGAGTTCAATAAATACCCCCGGAGAGAAACTAGTCGTTGGAGCTCGGGACAGCTCCAAAAACTAGACGTTAAAGTACTTGTCGGACCCGGTCCGATGGCTGCAACCACGTCTCAGAGCAGCTGACACACGTACTATCGTTGGACCCGGTCCGATGGAGCTATAGGCATCGGAACAGGTTATTGTCGGACTCAGACCGAAGATGGTCAGACCCAGTCCGACGGCGTCGGACCCAGTCCGACCAGCAACAGAAGGGCAGTTCTAGGGTTTGGGCTCACCAGACCTAGTCCGATGACGGTCGAACCCAGTCCGATGAGTACTGAAAGTGCACGGTTTGAGTAATTTTGAACGGGCTGGAACCTTTAGCTATTTGTGGATGCCTTGAGGGTTAAGACAAGGAGAGACCCGGCACGATCGAGACAATTAGACCCCTCTTGAAGCATGGGCAGTGGAGGAGACAAGGGGGGGCTGGCAGGGGCCTGGCCCCCCCTATGATTTATGTGCAATACTAAGTAGTAGTATATAGGATGCTTCATCAGTGTCAAGGTTACACCCTTCTAATTAATTTACAAGACTAGTTTCAGCTCTAAGAAGGATACTATTAGTATTGATTAAACATTCTTATCCTACTAATTTATTTTATATGACTACATAGTTGTTTGAAGTTTTCTTTTCAAAGAAAATGGTTTTAATTTATAGTTTATGAATTAATATATTTTATCAAGAACATTACATACCATAGCAAATATACTAAGGTGTGTAATGTATATTCAATAATGATGTTAGTGCACAATATTTCAATATTTAGCAAAATTTCACATACCGCTTCATGACGATATATCGTTTAGGGCTTGATCAATTGTAGCCCATATTATTTTCCAAACACTTAAAATATTTTTATTAGCTAGTTATCATAGTGTCTAATATGAACATAATTATATTATTGGTGTGCAATCTTCTTTTTTCTAAAGAATTACATAAAACTTGCTATACATATACATGTAATCTATTTATTTAGTTTTTTCCACATCACCTACAACTTGACTCAATGCCATGTGAATATGCAACAAAAATTGTGTCAGTTGATCACAGTTAAGTGTCCACACACATTTCAACATTCGCTAGTTACGATTCTATTTATCGTTGTTTTCAATACTGCTATAGTATATTTGAACTGGTTAATTACATGACACAACAATATTTTTACAAAACATTTTTCTGCAAATAACTTGAGTTCAATATAATGATACGATCATACTAGAAACTATTTTGTCACGTGTCGGCCCCCCCTAAGGTGAAATCCTGGCTCCGCCCCTGAGCATGGGCGACAAAAGTAAAACCTAGCTACTGTTAAACCTACACATGACTTCTTCACTCGTCCGGTCATGCTTAGATCATCTTGAAGCAGCTCAAATGTTCGCCGAAGCCTCGCTAGGGTTCCATGAAAGGTCCAAGAACTCTCTAGCGCAAATGTACACGTCATCAATGCCACTAAAAGAATTATGACTCCACGATGCTCACACACTGTCTTGTGGGCCTTGCCCTTGTGAGCCTGGGTTTATCTAGCAGTGTCGGCGGCCTAGTCTTGCCGTCGACACTGGTCTTTTTTTTAAAAAGAGATGGCATGTGCGCTAAGTCCTTAGACCTAGCGCACAAGCCAGATCTAACCGTTGCTTGCCTCGTTGCCCCCGCGCCACTGACCCGGCCGATCTTGGCCCGTCTTTGCCATGCGCCGCCTTCCCCACCCGTGCCGCCCTCACCACTACCCCCGCCTAACCCCGGTTGCTGTCCACCCTCACCAACCATCCCGACCGCCTCGGTGGCCGTCCACCCGCCACTACCGCTGCCCCGGTGGTGTCGACCCCGACCATCCACCCGGCCGCCTCGCCACTACCTCGCCGCCCGTGGCCGTCGACCCCCGGTCGTCCGCTCTCGGCCACTACCCCACCTCCTCCGGTGGCCGTCCACCCCCGGCAGCCCCGACCACTACCCCAGTGCGAGGCACTACCCCCGGCCGTCGCCCGCCGCCCTTCGGTCGTTTTTGTCGCGACGTGCTCACATATCGTGGAGGAATGCACTAACTGCCATGGCTATAGTATTTAATATGGTAGCTATGTCTTCGGTATTTCTTTGCCAACGACATTAGTAGTTTTAATTAAATAGGCTCGTACTGTAATTAGTAAGACGTCGATTAGTGATTCTATCTTGTTATTATGTTGTATCCTAAACGCAGCCATATTTAACCCGTTCGGAAGTGCTCTATAATTTCATACGGAACTCGGACGGTGATTCGTTGTATTCCACTATGAAATTTTTTGTGCTTCCGAGCTGTCCACGTTTTGGACAGCCTACGGTTGTGCGTTTGAGTACGGTGGTCGTGGGCACGAGGTGTACGGGTTGGAATTCCGACAGAATAACCATGTTGTTCTCCTGGCGCTTAACATAAGTGGTACGTCATACCCGTCGTTGCACTGGGAGGACTGCGGGGTTATTCTGCTGGAATTTCGACCCGTACACCTTTGTGCTCACGACCATCGTACTCAAACGCACATCCGTAGGTGGGTAAGCACTCCTATTTAGTTAGGCTTAAACCATTAACAGTTTAAAACTGAACTATTATACATGTATGAATGTTATATAGTAAACGATGGAAGATCGACGGTGGATGTACGATGGATGAAAGAAGTCTGGTCGGCACACTTATGAGTAGTTCGACAAAGTTGAGGCATTCGTGGAAGATGACGAGGCAGGAGGAGTCGGGAGCACGGCACATCGGACGAGGTGGTGGCCACTGACCATCAGGTGGGGTCTAGTGACGATGAGTTGGCCCCCAACTCGCAGGTCGGGTCAGTGGATGAGGATGTGGAGAGAGGACATGGAGGGGGGGGGGGAGGGGAGCTCGCGTCGGAGTAGGGGGGAGCTCGCGTCGGACGAGGTGTCGGTGGGTGTGCCGAAGGGCTATGAGGAGGAGTTCGACTTCGAGGAGAGCGACGATGAGGGGGAGGATGAGGACTGGAGGACAATATTTTCTAATGCCTGGTTGGATGAGAGCGATGAGGATGGGGATGACGAGTGGGAGCCGACGCCCTCGTCCTCTGGAGCCGAGTCCTCGAGCTCCAAGAGACACCGGGGGCGAAATAAAATGTCAAAAGCCCCCGCAGATCCATCTCAAAGGATAGAGATACAGGTTACCCCTGGGACAGGTATATGTGCTAACAAACAGTTTTCAATTCGATGTCTTAAATTATTAAACATAAACTTTCTAAACATGTTTTGAATTCAATTGATAACTATACGTGCAGTGGTTTGGTTTGTCTCAACAAGGGCCCACAGGAGCCTGGAAAGCAGTTAGGGGTGCTCCTTAGGCTGTTCTACCCCGGGCGAGTGGGTGAGGGCCGTGGCAACAAACGCCCCGCGCTGAGTTGGAGCGACTACTACCTCGTGCGGGACGGGGAGGGAGATACTGTGGCCGATGCCGTCATTGAAGAGTTTTGGGTATAATGCTAAATTTCTTACAAGTGTTTTTGTGTTTATAAATTTATGACTGCGTGTATAATATCATTTATTTGTTTTGTTTCAGGCAAGGTATCAGCTATCCTCTGACACGACTGCAGAGGACTACGAGTCCTATCGCCATGTTCTCAACAGAATGACGACAAAGAAGGTCAAGGACGCCATAAGGCTGGCCCGCTTGGATGCGGTGATCAAGCACCACAAGAAGAGGGGCCGACAGATGTCGAGGGGAAGGGCAGTGCTGGAGTACCTTGACACCAAGCAGTATATTGATTACCGTCCAGACTGGATGGACAAGTGCCCATGCCCCCCTGGAGGGAACTATGCTTGATGTGGGAATCATCAGACTGGATCCAGATGTCTAAACGAAACAGGGGCAATAGGGATGCCAACCCTAAAATCTGCTCCACCTACCTTGGAGGGCTCGACATGGGTCACATCGCACGAGACATCGTAAGCACTTATCTTTTCTAGCTACAATAATATAAACTTTAAGAACATCATTACTAAATATATCACTATTTGATTTCACATAGGAGCACGAGACGGGACTTGAGCCCTCGGAAATCGTCGTGTGGAGGATTGCACACACGCCCCGTGTCCGGCTAGACGTCACACAACCACCGATGCCGCCGGCTGCTAGGAGAAGCTTGTATGTGGCTATCTCTATTCACTTCTCTACACCTACTTTGAGCATTTTCGAAGTAATCCCCCATATATCTAATTTGTTTGCAGGATATCTATAATGCGGTCATGAGGGAAAAGCACGGTGCCGACTGTGACCCCGACACATGCCAGCCGACCCTGCGCTCATATACGACGAGTTTGGTGGGAGGGCTCACGGCAGGTACGGCATCATGAACGCCGTCGTGCCGCCTGACTCGTACAAGCCCGAGGTCAGGGCACGTCGACAGTCTGCCTCAGCTTCCGCTCATGCCCAGTTGGACGCCCCGAACAAACTTATCGCGGGGTTGAAACAACAGAGGAAGGCGAACGAGCAGCGGTGGAAGGTGGAGCAAGAGGAGAACAACCGACGGATGCAGGCCATACAAGAACAGAACTTGTACATGATGCAGTACATGCAAAGGGTAATTAAGATCGTATAGCATGCTAGATAGGTTGTTATTTCTGGTTTAACAAGCTAAGATATTATATCCGCAGGTGTTCTCGGGGGCGGGGTCCTCCAATCAGGCACAGATGCCTTCTATGCTGCCGCTTGTCTTCACGCCGACATCGGGGGCCCCGACGACACAGGCCATCACACTTCCCCCGTTCGTGCCGCCGCATTGGTTCCCTATGGTACAGTTTCCACCTGCTCCCGCAGCTTCTCCAGAGGTAATGCATTTAAACCATTTCTGCATAACATATTCATAACAATACAGAAATGCATAAAGTTTTTGAAAATTCACTGTTTTCTCAACTCTTGCAGATGTCCGGTTCGGCTCCGCTTGCGCCTGCGATGATTGCACCACAGGGAGGTGACGACAGTGCCACAAGGTCGACTCCGCTAGAGCAATTCATGACGGATTTGCTTAACCTAGAGGTTCGCAAAACCCATAGAAGTGCTTTTGTGACTTTATATTATTCTACTTTACCGTTCTTGACTTGTGACATTTTTGTGAACTTTGAGATGAGCTTTGTCGTTATTTATCGATAATTTCAATTTTTTTCAAATGATGTGGATGTGCTTGTGATTGAAAATATGATATTGGGCACTTAATTATGTTTGTATGTCATCGGGCGAATCGGAGGAATGAATCTATGGGGTATATTCGGTTATTTCACAGGCTGAAGATGAAATTTATTAACTATTATCAGAAATTTTTATTTCTGAAAAACTGTCTATGTCGTCGGCTAAGGCCATGGCCGACCACACTGCTCTATCCAGGAGCGCACTAGCCGTCCACCAGACAGAACCAATACCGACGGTATAACTACGGCCGCCGACATAGCTTTACATCTTTCTCCGCGGCTCCATAGATGGCCACCGACACAGATGGCGGCAAGGCAAACCAGCGAGGCCGCCTTCCTGGCCCTGTGTCGGCGGCCCTTGTATAAACCGACTACATTTATGTGCCACGTGCTGGGTCATCGTTCGAATGTGGGGTCCACTGATCAGAGCACCGTCACCCGGTGCATTCCGTCAGGGGGATCTTGTGTGGTCGGCTAGTTAGGCCGCCGACACAGAATTAACCTAGGTGGCAAGCCTTGCATGCGTCTTTGTCGGCGGGGCCGACGATAAATTTAGCCTGTGTCGTCGACGCAACGTCGATGGAGCAGTGTTGGCGGCCAGCCGCTGACAAATATCTATGTCGGCAGTATTGTTATCTATAAGACGAATTCTTGTAGTGATACCTATAAGATTTGAGAAAATAAAAAATTTCAGAAATAAATAAACCGGTTTTATAGGTTAACCGATACAAAATCACGCGAACCGAGCGATTCACGCGGTTTCCCGGCGGCGCAGCCAACGCGGGTAGACATGCGGCGCAAGAGGATTGGCCGTGGCGGCGAGCGAGTGGGGCGGCAGCATGAGCCAAGTAGCGGCGTGCGGTTGGGCGGCGCGGGATCCGGAGTGGGCGCGACTGGTGAGGCACCGGCTGTTGAGAACTCCGGCGATATTTTTCTCTCTCGTTTCTTGGGCAAAACTGATGATTCATATATCCTTTTGGACTGTCTCGACAAGCTCTACACGATGGCATCATCTACTCTCAGATGTAGATAGGAATACCTCAAAAAGGCTTCAGCAGCAAGGGTTTGTGATCCGTGGATTCTCGAGTTGGAGACTTGTGGGAGGAGTCTTAGGGGTATTTACAATGCTGGTGGACGACCTGGGTTGGGCCTTATGCTGAGGGAGTTGGATTTGGGCTCAAATTCTACTATAGGTAGAATTAGTACTCCCCCAAATTAGGAAATTGGCCAACTTCATGATTCTTGAGTTGGACTAATACCCTAACACGAAATTTGGCTTGTAGAAACTCTCCTCCAAAGATGGGCACAAGTTTCCCTCGCTTGCTCATCATTTGATGGGTTTTACAAGCTCCCGGTAAAAAGGCGATAATTAATGAAATCATGAGCTAGCCTTAAGATCTTGACTTGAAATTTGGGTAGTGGATAAATGTAGGCTTCTAATATTTACCAGAATTTTCCTAAAATTTTTCCAATGGTTTTCCTGAAGTTTTGGGTTTAAACCTAATTTAAAATAATTTAAATTAGGGTTTTATATATAACGATTTCCTTTTATTTAAATTTAATGTTTTTAAAATACAAGTGACATATGATAAAATAGAGGTTGTCACAGTGTTATCTTAATATAGTTCTGTACATGTGATCTGAAGGAACATATTGGTATGACCACCTACACTGATGTCATTTCCTATAGTGAATCCAGTTTGGACCTAAGCATAGTTTCGGTTGTCTGGTTTACCCCGGTCGGCCAGTTCTAGATGTAGATGGTTAAACATCATTTTTTTTTCTTTATACTAGTTAGTTATCTTATGCTTCACAGGGATTTATGTAACAAATAGAAATTTGAGGGGCTAAAACAGTTAAGTCTAGGGATTTATGTACAAAGTATTAAAAATCGAGGGACCAACATTCTAAAAAAACCACAACCTATAAAAAACGACACTAAAATTGGGAAACAACATGAACCAAAACACAAAATGCGAACGTGAGAATACGCCAGCTTTATGTAGGTCTCAAACTTAAGATCTCTCGCACTAATACTATATTGAATTATGTGAATGAGTGAATTCATCAATTCATCCAAAAGCTTAAGCCGGTAGAAAAAAAAAGGCGGACAGTATATTTCAACAATTTCAAATTATTTAAGGATATTTTTAGATAATAAAATATGGAATTATAACTTTCAGTCTCATAATTTTAAGATGCATCGAGTAGTTTAGATAAAATTTACCTAAGATATGAGATGAATCTCACTTCTTCCGTCTTCATGTTAATTATCATGTACCAGTGCACTAGCGCTCGCCTGACGCCGCACCATTTGAGCATAACCAAATGCAGGCGATATGTATGGATCGAGCGAAGGTGCTACCGGTCGATGCCTTGTGGTTTGTGATGGGAGCAAAGCATGCTCACGCGGACCCATGTGCCGAGTCCTTTCAGCGCAGGGACACGACGGCGTGGCATTGCGTGCTTGTGCGACCTGGCGCCGGAAATTGCTCGCTTCTGTGATCCATCCATCAGCTTGCCAGAGACCGAACATGTTACGTACCAACGCATCGATGGGTCGATCTATGCGCCACCCTGGAGTGGACCTCGTGCAAGAACTCATCAGCTAGTCACCAGATTCCCTTGTATAATAAGTACTGCTGCATGCGTATAGTTAACATTCATCCTTAATAAATCTGCACGATAGCTAAAATCAATAGGGCCGTTTCTGAGTTTTCCGGGGCCCAGGTCAAAATCATAGATGGAGGCCCCTAACAAGAGTATTAAAATTTTTTATAATACCATATATCAAATAAAAAAACAACATTCAATGTATTGTACAAATTATACCAATAAATAAAAGTAAAAGTACAAGATTTTTTACCTCAAATAATTGTGGAGGTCATCTTAGAAATGTCTTGTACGCTGATGCGAGCGTGTGGACGTGTGGTGAATAATCTAAAATAGAGACGTAGAGTAGCAGACCCGAGGTAGATCGGATCTACCGTGACCACCACTAAATAAGGTTGGAACTCGGAAGACAGAGATTGAATGAACTTATGAACGCTGCAACCGCGAGATTGGACGAAGCAGTGAAGCACAAACCATGAAACGTGATGGCGTGTTCTCCGCTCAACTACTGCGGATCACACCCCTATCAGATTTCTAACCTGCTAGCCTATCAGCCCGAGCTCAGTTCGATTTGAGCGTGGAACGCGGCAAGGAGCAACACGCAGGGTTTACTCAGGTTCGGATCCCCTCGCGGGTAATAGTCCTACTTCTGCCGAGCCTTAGCTCTTTTCTTGTTATGGTTGTGTGGAATGTGGTTACAAAATGCTTCGAACCCCCTCTCCACTTCTCTCTCCTCCCCTTTTATACAAGCCTTGAACGGGTGGAGAGAGCCGGAGGGGTAAGCAGTATAGTGCGCTTAGTACACTGACACGATGGGGGAGACGCGACAGAGAGATTTAAACGTCTTTGCTGCAGCAGCCCACGACTCGTGCAAGTGGCCTCGACACGTGTGAACACATCAGGAGACGCAGCGGGACCAGCACCGCTCCATCCCACGCGATCCGCCAAATTTCAGCTTGCCGCGCTCCTTCAACGGAGGAGACTCTCACCGCGGAGATCGCACGGAGCCAAGGGCGGAGGATCTCCACGCCGCCGCCGCTGAACCGACGCCGCCGGTGCTATCGCCGCCGACGTCGGACGCTTCGCGCCTCGCCACACATGGGCGACGCGGGAAAACGCTCTGACTTCGGCGGAGCAAACCGCCGGCGAGTTGCGGCGGGCTCTCGACCGGGAGACCGCCGTGAGGGAAGCGGCGACCCGCGAGGCTGCGACGGCGCAAGCCGCTGCCGCCTCGGCCACCAAGGATGCTGAAGAACTTCGCGCGGCGCACTCGGAACGCCTCCGGGTCCTTGCCAACATGCTGCGGACCGCCTACCGCGACTTCCGGGACGTCTTGTATCCACTGGGCGTTACTCAGACGCCCACCGGAGGAGATACCAAGAAGACGCTTAGCGTGGGGCGCGCCCGAGACCTCGCGCGACCTGCCGGTGGTGATGCGGACGCGGACGATCGAAGACGGTCGCCAAGGTGCTCTTGAAGCGGCATGTTCGTCTTGGACAACCGCCTTGCCCAAACGCCGCGTTTGACCTCGACGCCGCCGCCGGGAACCTTTTCGCGCCACCGGACCGAACGAAAGCGGTCTCGGTCGACGCCGCCGCTAACCGCAGATTCATGATGGGCGGCGCCACTTCGCAGTAAAAGCGATGACGAGGAGTAGCTGGACTCCTTCGCTTGTTTCGTCTTGTAACTATTACCTGTCAATGCAAACTCTTGCTTTTCTGCCGTGAGTCTCGATCAAACTTCACGCAAACTCTTACTTGCGAAAAGAAGAACTGAGGCACCTGACAGCCAAAAGTTTTAGACTGAACGTTCTGCCGCAAGCGGGCGTTATTTCCTTAGGCGTCTGGTTACTTCAACCCTTATGGCCTCTCGGCAAACCGACTTTAAACGTTACGTGGCGAGAGCTTAGCTTCCGGAAGTGGTCTAGACGCTGGTGCCATCGTTGGCGATTGTCCGACCTAGCGGACACACCAAAGTTAGAACCCGCCTTCCGTCGCCTCGCCGCCCCAACCAAGTAAGCTTAAGCGTCAGCCCTTGCAACTAATGGGCCATCAGACTTAAGTACTTTCGCTACCAGCTTTCGACAGAATGTTTTCTAACAGACTTTTTAGGGCTAAGCAACTGATCGCCAAAAGCTTTAAACAGAACGTTCTGCTGCAAGTGAGCGCTTTTTCCTTAAGCATCTGGTTACTTCAACCCTTATGGCCTCTCGGCAAACCGACCTTAACTGCTACGTGGCGAGAGCTTAGCTTAGGAAGTGGTCTGACGCTATTTGGTGCCGTCGTTGGCGATTACCTTAGACCGAGCGGACACACCAGTTAGAACCCGCTCCGTCTCGCCGCCTCACCCACCAAGAAGTTCAAGCGTTAGCCCTTGCAACTAAGGGCCATCAGCCTTAAGTACGTTCGCTACCAGCTTTCAACAGAATGTTTTCTAACGAACTTAAGGCGAAAAAGAACAGATGCCCACAGAGAGACAGAACTTATCTTTATGTTGCAGATGACTTTGTACAATGTAACCCCGAGGCGAAGCGGGAAGGAGGAAGACCTCGCCGCTTTCGGCTCCAAAGGAAGGCCAAAAAGTCTTGGAACAGCTACCACGGGTAGAACTTCCTCACCGCCGACGCTCCAAGTGTTCGCCAACTCGCGACCGCCCTCGAAGGCAAGCTCGACCGAGTCAGGCGGGATATCGAGACCACCTTGAAGGGCCCTCCCATTGTGGGAGACTTGGTGCATCCACTGCGCTGGACTCTGCGCAGACGAGGTCGCCACGCCGGTGTTCTCGCACACCCGTCTTGCTTGATAACGGCGCAGGGCCTGCTGATATCTGGCGGCCCGGATCGCCGCTCTGTCTCGGATCTACTCCAGGAGATTTACTTCATCCTGACGCCGGTCAGGGTTTCCGTTTTCGCTGTACGCCGCCACCTTTGGGGATCCGAAGGTGAGCTCTAATGGGAGCACGACCTCCGAACCGTACACCAGGAAGAAAGGAGTCTCGCCGGTGGCTCTGCTGAAGGTTGTCCTTAGTGCCCAAAGCACAGTGGGGACTTCCTCGGCCCAGCGCTTGCCGTGCTTCTCCAGGCGATCGAACGCCCTTGTCTTGAGTCCTTTCAGCACCTCTGCGTTCGCCCGCTCCACTTGCCCATTGCTCTTTGGATGTGCAACGGAGGCGAAGCACAGCTTGGTGCCTAGCTCTTCGCACGATCTTGGAAATCGGCACTTTTGAACCGGCGCCGTTGTTGCGTGATGATTCTGCTGGCGACGCCAACCGGACGAAGATGTCTTCATGAACTTTATGGTGCGGCAGGGACGTGATCGCCGGATCGGCGAGGCCTCAACCCACTTGGTGAACTTGTCGACGGCGACAGATGTGTGTAGCCTCCGTTGCTCACGGAACGGGCTCAGATGTCGGCCCTGCATCGCGAACGCCAGAGAGCGGAATGGTTTGCGGCGCTGGGCCGGTCGGTGGATCTCGCTTAGCGTGAAATCGCACGCTCGCGATCTCCTCACCTCCAAGGCATCCCGAGGCGAGGGCAAGAGAACACGTGGCGGAAAGCTTTCCGACCAGGCCCGGCCTCGAGTGGCTCCCGCACATGTCTCCATGGATCTCGAGAGGGTCTCACTCACCGCTTCCCGAGTGACGACTTCAAGAGAACTCCGCTTGCGCCTCGGGCGATCTGTGTCCCCACCTACCAGTATGAAGCGTTTGGCCTTGCGTATATCTTCTCACCGACGCGTCATCGTGGGATCACTCCGTCCGCGGGTAGGCTAGGATCGGATCCATCCATCGACCTTTCTCGGACGAAAGTGTGACGACGTTAGCATTGTCGCCGACGACTCATTCGGCCGGCATTTCGCCTCAACGCCTCGGCGGTTCTTCCGCCTCCTCCAAACGGGAGTCGTGGCAGGATTGATGACGCCTCCAGATGTGGAGCTGCGTCCGGAAAATATCGCCCCGCCACGGTTGGGGCTGCGATAAACGGACGCGTGAGTCGTTTCTTCAAAGACCCGGCCGAACAGGTGCCTCGACGAGGCAATCCGGGATATTCATCGACCATGTAGTTGTCACGGCGAGGATGTGCGCAAGCCCAAGCCCTCGAATGCCGCTCCAACCGGCGCGACCGCCGGAGTAGGCCGCCACGACGGGATCCGAACAGTGAAATCCTTCCTCGCTGGTTGATGACCGAGAGAGTCGCTTTAACTTGCAGCCGGATGCCCTGTGGTCGGCCACCTGCGCCGGCGCGAGTAGCCCTTCGTATTCCGCGACGTTGTTGGTAGCGCGGAACTCCAGCACCACCAGGTGCCGGACGACATCGCCGGTGGGAGACACCAGGACGACGCCGCCCGCCCCTCCAACTGAACGAACCGTCAAGAAGAGAGTCCACGGCGAGGGTCTTTGGGGTGTCTTCGGCCAAGCGTCCGCCGGAGTTCACTCGTTGACGAACTCCGCCAGAGCTTGCCCTTTGATGGCTACGCGGGGAGCGAACTTGAGGTCGAACTCCGCCAGCTCCATGGCCCACTTGGTGATGCGGCCCGTCGCCTCGCGGTTGAAGAGGATCTCCCGCAAGGGGTACTTGGTCAACACGGTGACTTCTCGCCCCTGGAAGTAGTGACACAGCTTCCGGACGCCGCTCAAGACGGCATAGAGCATCTTCGATCTTTGTGAGTACCTTGTCTCGGCGTCGTGGAGGACCTTGCTGATGTAGTAGATGGGCGCTGAACTCCTTCCTTTCCGCCACCAAAGACCTGGCCCGACCACTGGGGTTCGCCATGACATAAAGGATCGTGGCTCGCCCGGTGCGGGGCGACCAAAGCAGGCGGGAGGCGAGGTACTTCTTTAGCCCGCCGAACGCCTCCTGCGCCTCTGCGGTCCATTCGAATCGTTGGTCTTCTTTAGGAGCTTGAGTAGTGGGAGACTTTTATCCCCAGCAGCTATAAAGCGCCCAGGAGGTCAAGCGAGCCACCAAGCACCGTGATCCGCCAAATCGCGTCGGGGCTTCATGTTCTCGATCGCCATGATCTTGTCGTGGTTCGCCTCAATCCCCTCCGGGAGACGAGGAAACCTAGCGCTTGTCTGACGGAACGGCGAATACACACTTTCGTGGTTGAGCTTGATGCAAGATTTCCTTAAGTTGGCGAAGATTTCTTCCAGTCGCCGATCAACTCCCCGCTTTTTGGACTTCACCACTGTGTCGCCGACGACACCTCGTGTTCTCGCCCTATTTGAGGGCGATGAGCGATGTGCATGGCCCTCTGATAGGTTGGGCCTGCATTCTTCAGTCCGAACACCATCCTTGTATAGCAGTAGACGCCCATGGGCGTCACGAAGGCGGTCTTGTCTTCATCTTCTTCGGCCATGCTAATCTGGTGGTACCCGAGTACGATCCGTAAAGCATACCGCCGCACGCCTCACCGTGGAATCGACGATGAGATCAATGCGCGGCGTGGTACGGATCCTTCGGCACGCCTCGCTGTTGAGGCGGTGAAGTCCACGCACATCCTCCACCGCCCGCTGATTTCTTGACGAGGACGGGTTCGCGAGCCACAGGACGGGCAACGCCACTTAACGACCCCGCCTTAAAAGCTTGTCCACCTCTGGCGGATAACTTCCTGGCGCTCCACCGATTGCTTCCGGACCTTTTGCATGACCGGTCGCGCGTTGGGGAACGTTGCCAACTTGTGCTCAATCACCTCCCCGGGGACCCCAGCCATGTCGGACGGTTCCCATGCAAACACGTCTGCGTTAGACTAAAGGAAGGAGACGAGCGCGCCTTCCTATTTGGCGCTGAGAGAGGCGCCCACCCGAACGGTCTTCGCCGGGTCTGACTCACTCAGGGAGATCGCCTTAACCTCCGCGGACGAACCGGGAGAGGCACGGACCTTCGCCGGAGGAGCTCCCAGAGCCGAAGCTTCAGCCTTCTGGGCGCCGATTGCCCCCGCCAAAGCGAGAGCGTCCTTGTCGCAGCGGAGCGCCTCCGGACGGTCCACTATCAAGACGATGGGACCAGTTGACCCTGGAATCTTCACCACCATGTACGCATAGTGGCAGGCCGCCATGAACTTGGTCGGCCACGGCCCCCGAGATGGCGCTATACGGAGGTCAAGTCACTACCTCGAACTCCAAAGATCTCCGTGTGGAAGTTTTGAACCTCCGAATGTTACCGGAGGTCGACGCTACTGGGAGGACTCGGCCCGGCGCGATGTCGAAAAAGGAGCGCCGGTCGAAGCTTTTCTGCTGGATTTGAGCGCCATGGCAACTCCGGCCGATAGGAGGTTGAGAGAGTCCTCCGTCGACCAAAGACCGCCTAGCTTGACATTCGGACCGCGGGCGCAACCACGATCGGAGATGCCGGGCGGCGGTGCCGGGCGGGTGATCGGCTCGACCGAATGTGATCGATCGCTCCGACCACACCAAATGCCTCGACCCAATGCCGCACGGCGGCGACACGCCCTCATCGCACGCTTGAGCGGCGCGGGACGGATAGGTGGCCGATCCGCCGTGGATGACGGCGACTCGCGCCCACTTGCCGGAAGCCGAGCGGCCGCTTCTTGCTCCTTGCCATCGCCGGACGCTCGCCGCTACTGTGGACGCCGCTTGTCCACCAACTTGCCGACGACATGGTAATCAGCCAAGTCATGGGAATTGTTGCGATGAATGGGACGAGAAGTCCTTCCGTCCCACTCACGGGACGGCGGTCTCGCCTTGCCGCCGTGGCTGCTGAACGCCGTGGCCACGGTGATCGCCATGGTCGTCCTTTACGGGACCGTTCCGCCGTCGCCACCGCCGCGACCTCCTCCTTTTTTTCCGCCGCGCTTCGCCATGCTGGCCGCCATTCGTCGTCGTTGTCGTTGTCGCGCACGGGCGGCGTGACTCGCCGGTCTCGACCGCTTTGCGCTTCTTCTTGTCCTTGCCCGGGTTTCTCGAGGTCCCGCCTCGGTTCTCAATGCCCTCGCTTGCAAATGGGCGAAGCGAGCCTCCGCTCAAGGGCACACTCAGGGCCAAAGTAAGAGTTCTTTCGCTCGTCTTGATCTTGCGGTGGCCATCTTTCCTTCACCTCGGGGTCTCGGCGCTTCTCCAAAGCCGCCGGATAACGGCGTCGATGGAGATGTCGGGGATGGTGTTGTAACCCGATCAAGCGCCGGATATAGTCGGCAATGCGACTTTCTTCTTCTCGCTTCCACATTGTGGAGATCGTTTTCAACTCCGAATCGCTCGAACGTGTCTCGAAGTTGGTGATGAAGAGCTCCGAGAGCCCTTCCACGACCCCACCGACCGGGGCGAGTTCATGAGCCAAGAGCGGGCTCCGCCGGTGAGGACTGCGGGGAAGTAGTTCGCCAGAACTTTTCCCGACCCTCAGTCGGCTGCATCACGGTGGTATAAATCTGCAGGAATTCGTCAGGGTTGGTGGAGCCGTCGTATTTCTCGATGGGGGCCGGTCGAAACCGCTCCGCCATCGACTCGGGCGCAGCTCCTTGAAAAGGCGCGGTACCCAACATCGAGCCACCTACTCTCGACGCGTCCTCGCCCCGCCGCTTCGATGTTCGGGTGGCGCCAAGAGGCGCCACCTTCGCGGGTCGGGCAATTTCACGGAGTCTCGCTGGTCCTCGCGACGGCGGCATCGGCGTGGTCGCAAGACTTTCGGTCGGGCGGCCGCGGAGCTTGTCGCGTAGATCTTCTCCATGCAGCAGGTGGCGGTCCTCCAGATGGGACCGGAGGTCTGGTCCACCGCAATTTTTGCTCGGTCGAACCCCCGTGGGAGTCGCCTGGCTCCTGTCATCGCGGCTCCGCACCCTCCCGCCAGGAGATCTACGAGAGGGGTGCGAGGGCAAGAAAGAACGGGAAAAAGCGGAAACGCCGGTTCCCACACCTCCCGAGACTTGCACCACCGCCGCGGCGGCATCGACGTAGCGGGCCAAACTGGCCAGCCACGGTGCCGCCGAGGAGTCTGGAGTCACCGGCACCGGTGGATTGTCCAGCAGGGCCCTGGCCGCATGGAGGTTTTGTTTGAGGTGCACTCTCTCCAAGGCCGACGCCGCTTAGTTTGACTGGGCGGCTGCTTCCGCCTGTGGTTCCAACTCTCGGCGGCGGTTACCGCCGGCCGATTTATCGCCATCGCCACGCCGCTGCTCTGGCCGCTTCTAGATCCATCGCGATCGCCGATCCGCCATCGATGAAGTCAAGAGCAGAATCGATGCTAGCGCTTTCACCGGCGCTGCCATCGACGGCGTGTTCTCCGCTTCAACCATCGCGGATCACACCCCTATCGATTTCTAACTCGCTAGCCTATCACCGAGCTCGATTCGATTGAGCGTGGAACGCGCAAGGAGCAACACGCAGGTTTACCAGTTCGACCCTCGTGGGTAATAGTCCTACTCGCCGAGCCTTAGCTCTTTTCTTGTTGTGGTTGTGTGGAATGTGGTTACAGATCGCTTGAAACCCTCTCCACTTCTCTCTCTCCCTTTATACAAGCCTTGAACAGGCGGAGAGAGCGGTGGGTAGGCAATCAAAGCGCTTAGTACATCGACACGATGGGAGAGACGCGACGAGAGATTTAAACGTCGTCATTGCCTTGCGCCAACAAGGCTACAGCACGCTGCGCCGTGTAAGTGGTATATGACTGTGTGAACACACCAGCAGATCATGGCGGGACCGAAGCTCGCCTTCCGACGCGGCGCCGGCTTTGAAGAGGCAAGCCTCTCTCTCTCTCACGGTCAATTCCGGCTGCGCCACGGTGATATTGATCGACCCGCAGAGGTCACCGTGGCGGTAATCATTTCTTCTCGGTTTCACCCGCGTTACGCCGCATTGAATGCGCCGTCTTCGCAGCAGGAGCCTTCGCCTGTAAGACTCTTCGGTCGCTTCCGCCACGCTGGCCCTGCTTGACGATGGGGCCCTTCGGCGCGAGGGCTCGCCCACGCGCCCGCCGACGCGCTGGGCCTCGCCCGGCCAAGACCGAGGGCTCGCCCACACGCTGAGGCTCGGTCGCCCACCCGACGCGCTGGGCCTCGCCGTCTTCGAGGGCCCGCCACGCTACTGGAGCTCGGTCGCCCACCGACGCGTGGGCCCGCTCGAGCGCTGAGAGGGCTCGCCACGCGCCGGGCTCGGTCGCCCGCCGACGCGCTGGGGCCCGCTGGAGCGCCTGAGGGGCTCGCCCACGCGTCGGGCTCGTCGCCCGACGACGCTGGGGCTACCGAGCGCTGAGAGGCTCGCCCATGCGCTAGAGCGTGGTCGCTCGCCTGATGCGTGGGACCCACTTGATCTTCCTTAGGACTCTTTATGCCCCGGTATTTATTGTACCAACAAAATGTACGAACCGTGCGGCGGCAGCGCCAGTTCGACTTTGGAGTTTGGAATTGGATTCGATCAACTGGAATCAACACGCACACAGCCATCGCCCATCAGGCATCGGTGGAATTGGAGTTGTGGACTGCCACGGTGACCGTATGGGCCCTTGGCCCATTGCCCCAATTAGGCCTTTCAATCGGTGGTTGCTGGCTGTCTCGCTGGAATTGAACGACCGATTGTCGATCGACGTAGGCAGCGGGAAGAGCGCTACTGTCGCGTGGGGTGGGGAGTGTGTGTGGCCGGGTGGGGCCCCTGTCCGTGGGGGGCCCGAGGCGGTGGCACCGCTCGCCGCCGCCCCCCAGGCACGACCTTGAAATCAATTGACACATTAAATACACATAATAATTCGGCAGCCTATTTATGTTAGTCACATGAATGGCATGTTTCATTTGCATGACCACTCCATCTCAAAGGAAAGCAACATATTTACATCTTTAATAATCCATCTGCATCTTTTCTAACCAACAGTTGGTGGATTTGGCCTGACATCAGTTACATCATCCCTTTGCACCTTTTTTGCTCCATGTTTGACATGAGAATTGAAAATCAGACTTATCCTCCCAAAAACTTTTCTCTGCTCTATATCGAAGATTCATGATTTTACTCCTGACTGACCAATGAGAAGTAAAAATGTTAGAAACATGTACCAAGCCCAAAAGAAGAAATTGAAAACAGAAATCTTCTGCATATTGGATTAAAGTGCAACAGAAAGTCTTGCTCGACTGTGTCCAAAGATCTGTTGCAACTTTTATGTGAACATAAGCCAAAAAATGTCGCTGTTGAACAAATGGACTGAAGAGTAACAAAGACAATACTATGGCAGATATCCGAATGAAGAAAACAAACCCTAGCATGGCATGTATAATCTTCTAGTCTTGATGCGTAAGGTTTAACAATAAGAAAGTTAATAGATCGGAAAAGAGTGATTCTTTTCTTGGTCAATGTTATTGGCAAAGCAGGGTTTTAAACACATTCCCCAACATGAGCTGTGCCCATTCTTGGCCAAATTAAGCTCAAGATATTGTTGAAGGCAATATACCATTCCAGATGCAGTGGGAGTACATGAAATCCCATGTATGGAACAACTGAAGGATAAATGTCGAATTAATAGCAATTTCAACTTGAAAACAGATTTACCCAGATGTGCAGAAGATCCTCGCTATACGTATGCACCAAAAATGGTCATGAAACAGGTCAACACCAATACAGAAAAAGATCTATCTTTGATTTTTTGTTCAGAACTAAGAACAGCTGGTCAAATTCAGAAGTTTCTCAGGGCAGAAAAACCACCAAACTGAACAACTGTAGCGCGAACAAAGATGTTAAATAAAACACACTCGTCATATAGATCCAATGGCATATTAATCAACCCAGGAACAATAAACAGAGATCCAGCATGTACCATGATATTACTGATACAACGATAGAAATTCACCGATAAACTAAGTCTGAAAAGGGGATTCATAGTTTTGTTGAATAAAGAATATTTAAGAGCTACCAACTTTACTTAATTTCAGTCCTAATTATTCAAATAGTCGGCTGAGATTTGAAGCTAAAAGCACAAAGTACAGGGTCGAAAAGAAGAGGAATCCAGGAAACTATGAACCAGTAACAACTGAAACGCCAGACATCAGCGATCCGATAAGATGGAAGAAACGACCACAGAGGACAATACTTTGGGAGAAACCAGATTGAGATTTCAACTGGAAAACAATAGGAGCTAGTCAAACTGGGATCTAGAACTCCGGAGGATCCGACCTTGACCACACGATCTAAACAAGATGCAAAACTGAGAGTGGATTGAATCCAATAGAACAGCTGGGCAGCTTCAAATACTTCTCACCTAAAACGAACCAATCAAATTTCGTCTTGGCAATCCAAGAACACGAACCTGGCAGCCTCTGAGCATTAATTCTAACTGATCCCAAATTGGGTTGCTCCCAACCCAATTGGGATTAACCAGCTAGGTGGAAGCCAGGGACAACAGTTCTGGTAAGAGGAAAAAAGGAAATAAACAAACTGAAAATTTTGCCACCACCGAACAGCAAGAATCTATCTCACTTATAAAAGAATCTGATGGTAACGATATGGTTTAGCTAACAGAGTGATACATTGCAAAGATAGTACCTCTATTTGCACAGTGACACATTTTAAACTTTCCAGAGCTTCAATTCTAATATTTGCAAGTGTAAGATGCCTAAGGTTATGCAGCGGTAGAATTTCTTCCAAACAAGCGCAGCACACGTAGCTTAGGCATTCATCTGTGGGTATGGAGACAAAATTGGAGACTGATTGGCGACCAACCTCGGAGGAGAGCAAGATCAATCAGGCGGTTACGAACCGATGGGGACGGCGGAATTGGAGGGCCTGGGCTTTGGAAATGGCGTGCTATTTCGCTATGTACATGGGCTGCTCTGTTCTGTCGTTAAGTTCTTGGGTCGCGCTTTCCTATGGCGGAGGAAGGGGAGAGGCAGCGCCGGTGGAGGGAAGAGAGACAACCAGGCGAAAGGCTCCGCGAGCCGGCGGGAGAGGTTGAGGAAGACCGCGGAGACGCCAGCATAACTTTGGGGGCCGTGTGCGGAAGGTAGGACGCGGCATGGGAGGGCCAGATCGTCGGCATCGACGACTGCAGAGGACAGATCTGGGGCATGAAGGACCGTAGAGGCCACATCCGGCGAAGACCCGTGCAGAATGTAGGCGACAACATAGGGTGGAAAGTAGGAGAGAGGAGACGGGGGAAAAACCTTTGGCTCGTCGTCCGCGGGTCGGCTCTCCTCGAAGGCAACGGATGGAGCGGCGGGGCGGGAGGCCGGCGACGTGAAGGAGGCGGCGGCGCCCGGGCGTGGGAGGAGGCGGCGCGGGACGAAGAAGGCAGCACGGGGCAGACGCGTAGATGGGAGGAGCAGGTGGCGACGAACCCTTGAGAAAGAAGGAGATGCGTAGGCATGGAGGAGCATACCTAGGGACGGATGCGCCGGCGCCGGCGAACCCTAGAATCCAGAAGTGCTACATGGCAGCGAAGAGCGCGAGGAGAGGCCGTGGGATTTGGGAAGGAGAGGCGCGTGCCGCACGAGAACGAAGCGGCGGCGGAGCGAGCCCAGAAAACGCAGGACGCCAGAAACCCTATGACGAAGGACGAAGGACGCAGAGCCAGCCGTCGGATGGCGAACCAGGGCGATCGAAGGGCGCGGAGCCGGGCCAACCGCATGGAGTAGCGCGTTGTTATATAAGATGATACCCCATTTTGACCAAGGGGAGCAGGATCTCTAGGCACGGAGCATGTACGTGATGATGGTTAAAACTACGACTAAACTCGGGTTACAGCACGGGTCAGAGGTTCAATGCATTTTCAAAATATTGGACGTTGTTACAGTTTGTTAAATAAATGTTACAGTATTGTTAGGTTTTGTGTCGAATATATGTACAACTAGGTTGCATGGACTCTGTGTTGTGATAGGCAGGGTTGGTTTAAAATTAGAGTCAGACTCTAATCAGACCTCCACTGTATAAAGTGAGACAACCCTGATGTAATTAGGTGAACGACTTCATAATAGAAGATAGTTCAAGAAGGTCACGTCGATATGTGGCCGTGGACGTGCAAACCCAGATGTTCTTGATATTATGGTTTAGGGAGAAGCGTCGTAGTCAGAGCCCCGCGGATGTAGGCGAAAGCTGAACCACATTACCAAATATTGTGTCTCTTATTGTCGTTTGTGATTTTACATCGGCGCATATCCTAACAAGTGGTGACATGATGTTTGATAATGGCGCATATCCTAACAAGTATTTTTTAAACAAAATTATTGCACCAAATAAACATAATGTTATGGCATGTTAAACTAACTGTTGTAATATAAAAAAAACAACACTAAAATGTAAGCAAATAAGCATTAAGAAATAAGCACCGAAACATCGAAAAATATGATATTACACAAAGAACTGTAACATTTAATGGAAATGCTTCCGTCAAGGTCGTCTGCGCTTGGCGCATGCCCAAAGAACAGAGCTCAAAGATCTCGTCGACGCGCACCCACCTGAGCCGTGTGATTAGCAGCGTGTACGTAATTAGCGCTGCTTTCATTTGCATGGTCGTACGTTGAACACAGCGACTAGAAAAAAGAGCGTTTCATTTTTGCTATTTAAATTTCTCATTTTTGTATCCATTTCATCTGGAGTCTGAAATGCATAGAATAAATTTCATAATTCATCTAAAATCACAATTAACTCATTTTAAATACTTTATTTTTTTTGATTTTTTATTTTCCACAGACCAAATTGTTCCGAATGGCAAAACTACTTGTTCCAATAGCCAAAATTATTTGTTTCGGCAACCCGAACATATTGTTCCAGTAGACTAAACTAAATATTTCAATGGCAAGCATGATAGACTGTTCTAGTAGGTATACAATTGGGTTAGCCCTATTGTTCAAATTGTCTTGTTTTGTTCGTAAGTCTTGTTTTGATGGAACAACTTGTATACTTGTATACTTTGTATACTTGTATACTTTGTTCATATAGCCTATTGTTCCAGCAGACCAAATACATTGTTTCAATAAGTATACAGGTTGTTCCATCAAACAAGACATATTGCTCCAATTGGGTCTAGTCTATTGCTTCAATTGGGTTAGCCTATTGTTACAGCAGACCAAATATATTATTCCAACATGTATAAAAGTTGTTTCAGCAGACAAGATTGATTGTTCTGAGAAGCTAGACTCATTGTTCCAGCAGACAAGACAGATTGTTCCGAGAGTCTAGACTCATTGTTTCAATAGGCTAAACTAATTATTCCAACAGGTCAAAAATGTTGTTCCAATAGGCTAAACCAATTATTTCAACATATTAGATACATTGCTTGCGAACTTGGCTACGGGAGCTTGCGAACTGGGCCGGGCCAGCGTCCGACCCCAAGACCGCGCCTATGTCAATATTTTAGGCAAAATTAAAAAAATCATCTTCTTCCTTTAAATCTTATCATACCATTTCAAATTCCGGCCATTTTCGTAAAAAACCGGCGAACCCTCCTCGTCTTGTTTCCACCGCCGCTTGAGCCCTCCTCCTTACCCCCAACGGCGTCAGGGCCACCAACACTCCACCAAGTCAAGCTCGCCATGGTCATTGGTCAATGGATCCATCTGCGCACACGAGCGCTCATCAGCCATCACCTCAGACTCGATTTCCCTGCCGACCTCACGTAGAGCACGCTCCACACCGACATAAACTAAAGAGATGAGTGAGAGAGGCAAAGCAGCACAACACGGCAGTATGCAATGCTACGTAGATGTAACGCTGAGAGGCAGAGAGTATTTTCGTTTAAACTTTAATCGTCTAACTAATATGAGAAAAAGGTTCATTTTCATTTTTATTTTAATTTTTCTTACCGTAACAACTTTTTATTGACTTGTTTTGGTTCCAACCATTATAATATAATAATGTATTAAAGCAGAGTTAAACGGAGCCACTACATTACTCCCCAAATATTCGAAATTTCCACGTTTAATCAGGGAGAAAAGGAAAGATCTATATCGTTGATTATAATGGGATCAAATTATAATGATTTAGATTAAAAAAAGAGTCCATATGGACTACACTAAAAAAATTTGAAAAAAAGAAATATGAGTCCATGCCAACTACAAAACTATAAAAGAAGTCCACATCAATTACAATAAAGAATCATAAATCCAAAGAAAAGGAAAATAGTGAATATCAATCAAAAACTATGTTCATTATATATATAAAGCAAATTTAAACAGAGTCTATTATTGTGTGTCCAAATTATAACAACTTAGATTAAATGAATAGTTAATATTGAATGCAATAATAAAATAGAAGCAATTCAAAAGGAGTAATATGAAATTAGAAAATGAGTCTATATCAAATACGAGATTAGATAAAGAGTCCACATAAAATATAAGATTAGAAAAGAAGTACATATCAAATACAGAATACATGATCTAGATGCACATACCTTGCTCGTCAATTCTAACATCCTAGGAAATATCACATTATTCGAAGAAAAAAATCTAGATCGTCCATTATTGTGTGTCCAAATTATAACAATTTAGATTAAAAAGAATAATACACATCCACAATTATAATTAAATAGAAACAATTAAAAGAAATTAATATAAAATCTAACCATGAAAAAGCGCAAAACAACCTACTCGTTATCTAAAAACCAAGCTTCATGATGCCTTATTGCCTTTGTGGGCTCGTGACACTTAATATATACTACGATGGTACGACATGTTTATCTAATTCTATCTCGCAGCTCCCTCTCGCAACTCTCCACGATGGAGATCAGTTGTTTCTCCATTGCGTGGGATGATTTGTGTACGCACGTGCTGAGATCGATGTGCCTTGGGAGTAGTTGGGAGGCCACTGGCGGTCAAAATTACCTCAAGCTCATGCCGGCACATGATGATCATGGATGGATTCCATGGACATTGTGCTCATGTTGTATTAGAGCAGTGTCAATGCTTTGTCACAACTATAGATGGTCAAATGGGTGGCACGGCACGGTCCGGCCCGAGCCCGACTAGGCACGGCTTGTTTAGGCATGGCTGAGAAACGGGTCGTGCCGTGCCGGCCCATGGGCCGAGGCCAAGGCCCAGGCACGGCAAGATAGCCTATAAAACCGTGGCGGGCTGGCCCGAGGCACGACGGGCTAGATGGGTCATGTCAGCCCATTTAACAAATGGCTAAGAAAATATCCTTAAAATAGGTAAAAATGAAACCACCAGGCTTTGAACCTAAGATCGTTTCCACCTCTGATAACCAATAGGACATTTGTTTGTTTGTGTATATTCCATTATAGTTTGTTATAATATACATACTATTAAATGAATATAAAACAAAAAATCCTTAAAATAGGTAAAAATGAAACCACCGGGCTTTGAACCTGAGATCGTTTCCACCTCTGATAACTAGTAGGACATTTGTTTGTTTGTGTATATTCCATTAAAGTTTGTTATAATATACATATTATTAAATGAAAATAAAACAAAAACTAATCGTGCCATGCCCGTGCCGGCCCACGGGCCTAGCCTTTGGCCCAAGCATGACCCGGTCGATCGTGCCATGCCGGCCCGACCCTATATATATCGTGTCGTGCCATGCTTCGGGCCGGGCAAAAATGTCGTGCCTCGTGCCGGCCCTTTTAGCCCGACCCATTTGGCCATCTATGGTCACAACTTAAGAGCAAGGAATAGTGTTGATTGAATAAAAAAGAAAAAAACCGATGAATAGTTAGATTCATTTTAATTTGAAGTAGTATTGGATACGCCCTTAGAACAATTTCACTTAGAACTTTAAACGCCAACGGGCCAACTCAGTTCGGTTTAGTTCAGACCCGGTTGATTCGATTACCGTATGAACTAGGCCAATTGGGTCAACCGGCCGGGGTCTCGACCCATGTTCAGTTTGCAAAGTGAACCGAATCGAATTGGTTCGGTCTAGTTTTTTATTGATCACTTTATTTTATTAATATATATATAATAAGAAAAGGTATTATAGTATTTCACAGATATACATTATAAATTAAATAAAAAATATATAAATACATATATTGAATTAAATAAATATAAAACAGTAGCTAACCGAACCGAATCGAATCGAGCCGCTACTATGCGAACCAAACCGAACCGGTCCGACGAACTTGGTGCTCAGATTTGATTTGATTCACTGAACTGGGCTGACCCAGTTGATAAACAGGCTGGCCCGGTTCGATTTGGTGGGACCGGCCCATTTGGCGAGCAACCCCAACCGCCGATCGAGCTGGAGAGCTGACTCCGTATGACGGCGTGTTCTCCGCTCAACCACTGCGGATCACACCGGTCGATTTTTGATCGCTAGCCAACTCGATCAAGCTCGATTCGATTCGGCGTCGGGCACGATGAAGGAGCGACTCTCGATTTACCGAGTTCGGACCTCCTCGCGGGTAATAGTCCTACTCTGCTGAGCCTTAGCTCTTTTCGATTGTGGTTGAAAGGGAATGTGTTTCTGAGTGTTTTGATGCACCCCACTAGTGCTCCTCCCTCGTCTCCCTCTCTCCTCCCTTTTATACAAGCTTTGGGTGGCGGAGAGAGCCGAGGGAGAGGCGGTCAAAGGTTTCTCGATACTCGACAAGACACGACAGAAGAGACGAAAACGCCACGCCCACGCCATGCTTGCCGCCGCTCGCGATGCCGCAAGTGGCCTCGACCCGACGGTCACACCGGTGAGTCTCGGGTGGGGCCCCGCCTCCTCGACACAGGCGGCCTCCTCAAGCAAACATTCTCTCTGCGGTCAATTCTTCGCGCCACGGTGTACCGCTCGGACTGCAAGGGTCATTATGCGGTAATCATTTCTTCCTCTGTCTATCCGCGTGATGTCTCATTAAATGCGCCGTCCTTCGCGGCGAGGGGAGCTTCGTCCCAAGACTCTTACGCAATGCTCCCGCCTTGTGGCCCGCGGGCCGGCGCATGGAGCCCTCGCCTGGTCTCCAGAGGGGCTCCACGATTCGCCCGTGGCGTGGGGCCTCGCCTCGCCGTCGGAGGGGCTCGCCCACGCACCGCTTTGGCGTGGGGCCTCACCTCGCCGTCGGAGGGGCTCGCCACGCACCGCGGCGTGGGGCCCTCACCTTGCCTTCAGGGGGCTCGCCACGCGCACCGCTGGTGCGTGGGGCCCTCCCGACCTCCTTCCTAGGCCTCTTTGTACCCGGTATTTATTACACCGACAAGAGTGGCCGGGTCCACCATGATCTGTGAACCGTCAGCGCAGATATTTTTTCCATTTCTTGTGCGGCGAGAGAGCGAATCGTGGGGGCCCACCACCGGCGGCCGTCGCTGATTCTCCACCGCACACGATCTTCCTTGGGAACCACGCCGCTTTTCGCTGGAAACCAAAAACGCTACGGGCAATGATGGCGCCCAGCAGCGTGAGGCGGAATCAAACCGTCACGCCGCGCTTCCACGCCTATAAGTACTTCTCTCAAAGCGCGGCCAATCCTTCCAAGACGCTAAGTATTCACGCTGTTGTCGCTGCCTTCGCCGCTACCACAAACATCTCGCTAATCGCCACCAAGCCTTTCGCCAACGCCACCGCCAAATTTTCCATGGCTCCTAAGCGCGGCAGAAAGGCCACCTCGGGATGCCGCACCATCTTCGGAGCTGCTTTGCTCGCTTCCACCGTCGATGAGGATCAGTGGTGGCGGCGAATCTTCGTGCCACCGCCGCCGCCGGTTCCGCCGCGGCACCATCGCGCCGAGTCCTCGCGCCGGGGAGATCGTGACCTTCTCCTGGGCGATGCTGGCGGGCCTTGTCCCGCCGTACTCCGAATTCTTCTTGGGGGTGCTCGCCTTCTACGGGATCCAGGCGGCGCACCTTGTTCCCAACTCGATCATGGCCTGGTCATCTTCGCCCACCTCTCGCGAGATGTTCGTGGGGCGATGCCGAACCTCCCGCTCTGGCGCCGACTCTTCGTCTTGCACACGGGCTCGCGCTCGAGCGCGGTTGGGAGCTGCTACTTCGCGCTCCGCGTCACCTCCGCCTTTTTGCCTTGTAATTGTTGCCTATCAATGCAAACAAACTTTTGCTCTTTTGCTGTGAGTCTCACTTGAACTTCGCACAACTTTAACTTGCGGAATTGAACTGGGCACCGCCGCCAAAGGTTTTAGATCGAAGCGTTACATGCAGTGAAGTGGTATTGTTTCCTTAGGCATCTGGTTACTTCAACCCTTATGGCCTCGCAACCCGACTTAAACATTACGTGGCGAGCGCTTAGCTTCCGGAAGTGGTCTAGTCGCTGGTGCCGCCGTTGGCGCATTGCCCAGACCGAGCCGACACACCAGGCTAGAGCCCGCCTTCCGTCCGCCGCCTCGCACCAACGTAAGTTATAAGCGTTTGCCTTTGCAACTAAGGGCCATCACCATAAGTACTTTCGCTACCGACTTTCGGCGAATGTTTTCTAATGAGACCTTTCTAAGGCTAAGCCACTGATCGCCAAAAAGCTTTAGACAGAGCTTTCTGTTGAAAGTGAGCGCTTTTTCCTCAGGCATCTGGTTACTTCAACCCTTATGGCCTCTTTGCGAACCGACCCTAGACATCGCGTGGCGAGAACTTAGCTTCCGAAGTGGTCTAGTCGCCGGTGCCGCTGTTGGCGCATTGCCTAGACCGAGCCGACACACCAGTTAGAACCGCCTTCGTCGCTTCGCCCGCCCAATCATGAGTCGTGGCGTTCATTCTTGCAACTAAGGGCCATCGCTTGAGTACTTTTTTCGCTACCGACTTTCGATGAATGCTTTCTAAATGAACTTGAGGCGAAAAGAAACAGTGCCCACAAGGAGGCAGAACTTATCTCTTATTGAAGATGGCTTTGTATAACGCAGCCCCGAGGCGAAGCGGTGAAGGAAGAAGACCTCGCCGCTCGGCTCTAAAGGAAGGCCAAAAAAAAAGCTCTTGGACTGCCACCTACGGGTAGAACTTCCTCAGCTGCTCGACGTTCCAAGTGTTCGCCAATTCGCGACCGTCCTCGAATGCGAGCCTTGACCGAGCTGGGCGGGAGATCGAGACCACCTTGAAGGGGCCTCCCATTGGGGGAGACAGTTTGTTGCGCCCTACCGCGCTTGGATTTTCTTGTGAAGCAGGTCGCCAACGCCGATGTTCTCACACACACCGCTTTGCTTGATAACGGCGCGGCCATTGCTGATACTTGGCGGCCGGATCGCCGCCTGTCTCGGATCTCCTCCAGAGATTTACTTCATCCCGACGGTCGTGGTCTTGATCTTCGCTGAACGCCGCCACTCTTGGGAGCCAAGGCGAGCTCGATGGGAGCACCGCCTCGAGCCATACACCAGAAGAAGGGGTCTCGTTGGTGGCTCTGTTGGGAGTTGTCGCGGCGCCCTGTCTGATGGGAACTTCTTCCGCCCCGCCACACGCTTCTCCAGGCGGTCGAACGCCCTTGTCTTGAGCCCTTTGAGTACTTCGCGTTCGCCGCTCCACTTGCCGTTGCTCTTGGTGCAAGAACGGAGGCAAAGCACGCCTTGGTACCCAACTCTTCGCTGATCTTGAAATCGCGCATGGAATCGAGCGCCGTTGTCGATGATGATTACATTGGCGACACCGAACCGGATTTAAGACGCTCTTTATAAACTTGATAGCAGCTGCGGATGTGATCGCTCGACCGGCGAGGCTTCAACCCACTTAGTGAACTTGTCGATGGCGGCGAGCGAGATGAGTATATCCTCCGTGCGCCTCATGAACGGGGCAGAATATCAAATTTCTGCATCGCGAACGCCAGAGAAGCGGAATGGTTTGCGGCGCTGGGCGGTCGGTGGATCTGCTTAGCCTGAAATTGGCACGCTTCGCATCTCCTCACCGGCTCGAAGGCATCACGGAGGGATGAGGCCAATAGAAACCGTGGCGAAAAGGCTTTCCCAACCAACGCCGGCTCCTGAATGGCTCCGCGACATGCCTCCATGGATCTCGAGAGAATTTCACTCCCGCTTCCCGAGTGACGACTTCAAGAGAACTCCGTTTGCGCCTGGCAGCGTCTGAGTCCCCACCTACCGAGGCGTGGCGCTTGGCCTTGCGCGCTATCTTCTCGGCCAGCGTCATCGTCGGGATCACTCCATCCCGCAGTAGGCTAGGATCGGATCCATTCATCGACCTTCCCGGACGAGTGTGACGACGTTTCAGACATTGTCGCCGACGATACTCACTTTGCCCGGCGCTTCCGTCTCAACCGCCTCGGCAGCTTCTTCCGCCTCCTCCCTATCAGGGGGAGCCGCAGCAGATCGGTGATGTCTCCTCCGAGGTGGGGCTGCGTCGGGAAAGCGCCGCCCCGCCCGAATTGGGGGTCATGACGGACGGCTGCGCAAGTCTTTCTTCAAAGACCCCAACCGAACAGTGCCCTTGACGAGGCAATGCAGGGGCGATTCATCCGCCATGTAGTTGTCACGGCGAGGGATGTGCACGAAGCCCAAACCCTCAAAGTGCCGCTCCAACCGGCGTACCTCCGCCAGGTAGGCCGCCATGACGGGATCCGAGCAGGAGAAATCCTTCCTCGCCTGGTTGATGACCAGGAGAGAATCGCCTTTTACTTGTAGCACGGATGCCAAGGGTCGGCCACCCCGAGCCCATGGCGATCCTTCATACTCCGCGACGTTGTTGGTGGCGCGGAAGTCCAAGACCACCAGTGCCGGACGACATCGCCGGTTGAGACACCAGACGACGCCACTTCAAATTTCTCCAAATGGAATGAGCCGTCAAGAAGAGAGTCCACGGCGAGGAGGTGGGTATCTTCGCCGATGTCCGCCGAGTCCACTCGCTAATGAACTCCGCCGAGCTTGCCCTTTGATGGCCACTCGGGAGCGAATTTGAGATCGAATTCCGCCACTCCATGGCCCATTTGGCGTCACCCGTCGCCTCGCGGTTGAAGAGGATCTCCGCAAGGGATACTTAGTCAACACTGTGACTTTCGCCTCGAAGTAGTGGCGTAGCTTCGGGATGTGTCAAGACTGGCGTAGAGCATCTTTTGGTCTTGTGAATACCTTGTTTGGCGTCGTGGAGGACCTTGGCGTAGTAAATGGGACGCTGAACGCCCTCTCTTTCCGCCACTAGCACCTGCACTGACCGCCTGAGGGTTCGCGCGCGATGTAGAGGATCAGCGGCTCGCCTCGGTGCGGGGCGACCAAAGACGGGCGGGAGGTAAGATACTTCTTGAGACCGCCGAACGCCTCCTGCGCCTCCGCCGCCCACTCGGCTGGTTGGTCTTCTTTAGGAGCTTGAGCGGTGGGAGACTTTTGTCCCCAGGCGAGCTATAAAGCGCCCAGGAGGTCAAGCGACCCACCAAGCTTTGCGTGATCGCCAAGTCGCGTCGGGGCCTCATGTTCTCGATCGCTGCGATCTTGTCGGTTCGCCTCAATCCCCTCTACGGGAGACGAGGAATCCCATAGCTTGCCCTGACGGAACGGCGAACACGCATTTCTCTCGATTAAGCTTGATGCGATGCTTCCTCGGGTTGGCGAAGGTTTCTTCGTGTCGCCGATCAACTCCTCCGCCTTCTTGGACTTCACTACGGATCGCCGACGACACCTCCGTGTTCCGCCCTATTTGGGAGCGGTGAGCGATATGCATGGCCCTTTGATAGGTTGGGCCCGCATTCTTGATCAACGCCATCCTCAGATAGCGATGAGACGCCCATGGGCGTAACGAAAGCGGTCTTGTCTTCATCTTCTTCGCCATGCTAATCTGGTGGTACCCGAGTACGCATCCGTAAAGCTGTTGCCGCACTCGCAGCTTGAGTCGACGATGAGATCAATGCGGGCGTGGTACGGATCTTCGCACGCCTTATTGAGGTCGGTGAAGTCCACGCACATCCTCCAACGCCCGTTGGATTTCTTGACGAGGACGGGTTCGCGAGCCACAGGATGGGCGACACTACGGACGCACTTCGCCTTAAGAGCTTGTCCACCTCTGGCGGATAACTTCCGGCGCTCCACCGATTGCTGCCGGACCTTACGCATGACCGTCGCGCTGGCCGGGAACGCCGCCAATTTGTGCTCAATCACCTCCACGGGACCCCAAACCATGTCGGACGGTTGCCACGCAAACACGTCTGCGTAGATCGGAGGAAGGAGACGAGCGCGCCTTCCTATTTGACGCTGAGAGAGGTGCCCACCCAAATGGTCTTCGCCGGGTCTGACTCGCTCAGGGAGACCGCCTTAACCTCCGCGGACGAACCGGGGGAGGCACGGGTCTTCGCCGGAGGAGCTCCCAGAGTCGAAGCCTCGGCCTTCTGGGCACCGATCGCCCCCGCCAACGCGAGGGCGTCCTTGTCGCAGCGGAGCGCCTCCGGGCGGTCCACTTTCAAAACGATGGGGCCGGCTGGCCCCGGGATCTTCACCACCATGTACGCATAGTGGCACACCGCCATGAACCTGGTCAGCGCCGGCCGACCTAGTATGGCGTTGTAGGGGAGGTCGAAGTCCGCCACCTCGAACTCGAGCATCTCGGTGCGGAAGTTGTCGGAGCCTCCGAAGGTTACCGGAGATCCAGTCGCCCGGTGAGACGGACTCGACCCGGCGCAATGCCAAAGAATGGGAGCGCTGGACGAAGCTCCCGCTGCTGGATCTGGAGCGCCATGGGCGACCCGGCGGACGGGGAGGTTGAGGAACTCCTCCGTCTACCAAAGACCCGCCCTAGCCTTACATTCAGGACCGTGGGTGCAACCACGATCGGGAGATGCCAGGGCAGTGATCTTGGTTGGGTGATCGGCCGATTGAACGCGATCGGCCGCTTCCGACCACGCCAACGCCTCGTCGACCAAAGCCGAACGCGGCGGACACCTCCTCATCGCACGCTTAAAGCTAGCGTGGGGCGGATAGGTGGCGAACCGCCGTGGATAGCGGCAACCTCGCGCTCCGCTCTTTGAAAACCAAGCGAAGCCGCTTCCTTGCCCTTGCCCATCGCCGGACGCTGCTGCTGCTTTCGTGGACTCGCTTGTCCACCATCTTGTCGACGACATGGCAATCGCCAAGTCGTGGGAGTTGTTGCGGTGAATGGGACAAGAGGGCCTTCCGTCCCACTCACGGGCGATGCTCTCGCTCTTCGTCGCGACCCATGGAGCCGTCGCGACCACGGCGATCGCCATGGTCGCCACCTCGGCCGCCGCCTTGCGGGACCGTACCGCCGGCGCCGCGACCTCCTCTTCTTTTACGCCTTGCGCCCATTGCGCTGGCGGTTGCTGATCATCGTCGTCGTCGTCGCTTTCGGCGACCATGACCTGCCGGTCTCGGCCGCTTTGCGCTTCTTCTTATCCTTCACGGGGTTCTCGAGGTTCCGGCCTCGCCGCCCATGGTGGCCCCGCCACAGCCGGGCGGATGCGAGCTCTCCTTTGAAGGGCGACTTGCGCCAAGGTGAAGAGCTCCTCGGTCGTCCGATCTTGCGGGTGGCCATCTTCTCTTTGACCTTGGGGTCTCGGCGCCTCTCACGAATGCCGTGACTACGGCGTCGATGGAGATGTCGGGGATAGTGTTGCGGACTGGTCAAGCGCGAATATAGTCACAAATGACTCTCCTTTCTTTCGCTCCACGTTATGGAGGTCATCTTCTACCCCGGCTGCTCGAAGGTGCCCCGGAAGTTGGTGACGAAGAGCTCCGAGAGCTCCTTCCATGACCCCACGGACTCGGGGCGGGTTCATGAGCCACGAGCGGCTTCACGGTGAGGACCGCGGGGAAGTAGTTCGCAGAACCTTCCCGACCCTCCGATCGGTGACATTACCGTCGTATAGATCTGCAAAAATTCATCGAGGTTGGTGGAGCCGTCGTACTTTTCGATGGGGGCGGACGAAACTGTTCCGCCATTTGGACGCGCGCACTCCTCCTAGAAAAAGCGCGGCACCAACGTCGGAGCCTCTCGCTCTGGGACGCGGTCCTCGCCCGCCGCCCGTCGCTTAGGCGGCGCCAAGAAGCGCCACCTCATCGCCGGGCGGCTCTGTGGGAACCCTCTTGTTGGTCCCCTGCAGGCGGCGGCAATGTGATCGCGCTTCGATCGCGTCCCATGAGCTTGTCACGCAGTCTTCTCCATGCAAGGCAGTGGCGGTCCTCCAGATGGGACCGGAGATCGCGCCACCACGCCGCCGCCGAGCCCCGTAGAAATCGCGCTCTTGTCGTCTTGGCCCCGCCTCACCAGAGATCTGCGAGAGAGCGCGAGGCAACAAAGAACGGAGGACGCGAAACGCCGGTTCCCCGCCCCAAACTTGCACCACGCAGCGGCGGCGGCGGCATGCCGCCAAGGGCTGTTGCCAACCACGGCGCCGCCGGGAGTCCGGAGTTACCGGAACGGTGGGTTTTCAGCAAGGCCTCGCCGCGTGGAGGTTCTCAGGCCGGAGTGCACTCCTCCAAGGCCAGCGCCGCTTAGCTTGACCGTGGCGGTTGCTTTCCCGCCAGGCTCCAACCTAGGCGGCGGCCACCGCCGGGTGATTCATCGCCATCGCCGCGCCGACTCGTGGGCCACGGCTCTAGCGGTCGCTTCGCACCATCGCGATCGCTGCCCGCCATCGCCTCTGAAGAAAGGTCAAGAGCTCGAACCGATGCTAAGCGCCCCCACTGGCGGCCATCGACGACGGCGTGTTCTCCGCTCAACCGCTGCGGATCACACCTGGTCGATTTTCATCGCTAGCCAACTCGATCAAGCTCGATTCGATTCGAAGGCCGGGCACAAGAAGGAGCGACTCAGATTTACCTGAGTTCGGACCCCTCGCGGGTAATAGTCCTACTCCTGCCGAGCCTTAGCTCTTTTCGATTGTGGTTGAAAGGGAATGTGTTTTACAGAGTGTTTTGATGCACCCCCACTAGTGCTCCTCCCCTCGCCTCCCCTCTCTCCTCCCCTTTATACAAGCTTTGGGGTGGCGGAGAGAGCCGAGGAGAGGCGGTCTGATGCTCTCGATCATCGACAAGACACGACAGAAGAGACGAAACGCGCCACGTTGCACGCCTTGCACAAGGCCGCCTCGCGTGCCATGCAGTGGCCTCGACCAAGACGGTCACACCGGTGAGTCTGCGGGTGGGGCCTACGCCTGCCCTCCCGACACGGGCGGCCTCCTCAAGCAAACCTTTCTCTGCACGGTCAATTCTTACTGCGCCCCGGTGTGGCCCGCCGGACTGCAAGGTTCATCAGAAGGTAATCATTTCTTCCTCTGTCTATCCGCGTGATGTCTCATTAAATGCGCTGTCCTTCAAGCGAGGGAGCCTTCGTCCCAAGACTCCTTCGCAATGCTCCTCACTGCTGGCCTCGCTTTGGCCATGAGCCTCTTTGGTCTCCAGAGGGCTCGCCCACGCACCCCCGTGGCGTGGGGCCCTCGCCTCGCCGTCGGAGGCTCTCGCCACGCACCCACCGGGGCGTGGGGCCTCACCTTGCCTTCAGGGGCTCGCCCACGCACCCGCCTGGTGCGTGGGGCCTCCCGACCTCTGAGGGCTCGCCCACGCTGGGCCTTGCTCGCCCGCCGACGCGTGGGCCCTCCCGCCTTGAGGGGCTCGCCCACGCCACTGGGCCTTGCTCGCCTGTCGACGCGTGGGGCCCTCCCTGCCTCCTGAGGGGCTCGCCCACGCTACTGGGCCTTTGCCTCGCACTTTGACGCGCTGGGGCCTCCCGGCCTCTGAGGGGCTCGCCACGCCACTGGGCCTTTGCTCGCCACTTTGACGCGTGGGGCCCTCCCGGCCTTCTGAGAGGCTCGCCCACGCGCTGGGGCCTTGCTCGCCCGCCTGACGCGTGGGGCTCTCCTGGCCTTCCTAGGCCTCTTTGTACCCCGGTATTTATTACACCGACACCGTACGTCTATGGGTTGTGGGCCTTGTGGCATGCCCCTATACGGCTATCCCCGCGAACGATGCTGTGCAACAGCTAGCTGGCTAGCTTAGCCTAGCCATAGGCAGCTGACTGCGCACTCCTATCGCACGACAAGACTTGCCTTTTTCCTTCGTTCACTCCCAAGTACTCCCTCCAGTTTGATAATTCCTGTCGTTTTAGACATGATCTCACATACCAAGGAAGTATTAAATATCTCGTAGTACTCCATGAGTAGTAATATGGTCAAATAAATGCTTGTACCTTAGTGGTTGCTCCCACTTTCCCATGAGTTGCATGTCTAGGTTCTAATTTTGATGCTACACTTTATTTACATGCACACCCAACAAATGGTTCTAGGGTCAGCAGAAAGTTACGCTTGCAATCAATGCATCCTAGAATCCATGTGAATTTTTCAACTAAACACAAAACACTCCAGCGACAGGAATTATCAAACTGGAGGGAGTACAAATTTAGGGACACCCCAAGTGTCTCCGACTCCGCGTACGGCGGTCCCGAGAAAAACTAGACTCAATACTATTCTGCTTTCTCCGATGCCACAAAAAAAAAATTGCATTTTTTTGGCATTCAAAGAAAAATGCATTAGCTACTTTTGAACAATCTAAATGGATCATTAATTTAATTAATTGCTTATTATTTTTTCCAAAGTGCATGCACATTTAATTGTCTATTTTCCTTTTCAATATGCATGCACATTTAATTGTCTGTTTTTTTTTCAATGTGCATGAGCATGGTTTTTAACAGCTTTAATTAAGGGCAGGTATGTTATTTTTCATGGCTATTAAGTATTAATTTGTCTAAACAATCCTACAAATGCACTTTTTATGGGACAGAGGGAGTAATTTACAAGAACGAATATTGCTGATAGAATATAATAAAAGAAAAAAATCAATTAATAGCCTTGAACAGTTTTATTCTGAATTGGGATTACATTGAACATGTCCTCCGCTGAGGATGTAGCGAATGGTGTGGGGTCTTTTCCTGGTCCTATGTTATCAGTGAAAAATTAACTCTTGAAGAGTGGGTTTTGCTATTTTGTCACTTATTTCTCGTTGATACATGATAACATCTGTATCTATGTTGCGGCCTGATAATGGGGCGGGTTCAAACGGGTCGAATGGGGTGTGTTTTAGTTCGGGTTGTGCTGGGTGGGGTGAAAACGGGTTGAGATGGTAATCGGGTTGGTTTGGTTTGGGTGGAGGTACGTACCGGGTTGGTTTGGAGCGGGTTGCAGCTGAGATGCTTCGGGTTCGTTCGGGTTGAACCCATGGGTTTACCCCCAATGCGGTGACTAGGTTTACCCCAAATCCCCGGTGCCTTGAGTTGAGTCCCGATTGGATTTGTGAGTGAGCTACGGGAGCGGCACGGCGACGGTGGCGGCTAGGGCTACCACGCATGGTGCGGCGCCGGCGTCCTCCGTCTCGGCCTCGGCCTCGGCGGCGGCGACCTCCCTGGCCTCGCGCGCCGCGTCCTCCGCCTCGGCCTCAGCAGCGGCGACCTCCTCCCTCCGCCTCCTCCCTCCGCCTCTGCCTCGGCGGCGGCGACCTCTCTGGCCTCGCGCGCGAGTGCCTTGTTGTCCTCGCCGCCTGCGCCGGCGTCCGGCGCGCGGGCGAGCTCGGCGACGAGGGCGCTGAAGCTGACGAGGGCGAGCTCGTCGACGGCGCGAGGGATCTCCCCAGCGGCTCGGATTCGAGGCACGGGCGGATTCGCTAGCACCGCCGCAGCTCTGTGTTCTTCCCCGCCCCATGTGGAGTGCCTCTTACTGCTGCCGTTATTTCAGTTCCAGCATAGCGTAGTTGAAGATCTCCATGTATTTTTTCTTGATGCTGCACCTAATTTTAAAGGTTTATTGCGCTTTGCTTCTTCTATGGCATCAACGGGCAATTTCCCCTGAAACTGTTGGGCCAACTAGAAGAGGATTCCGTGAGTATAAACAACAAAATTGTGGCTCTACTCCTACACATATGCTTGCTTCTTCTCTATCTGATTTTTTTCATTGAAGTTTGCTGTTGTTTAATCTCAGCTTCAGTAGAAATGGATTCAAAATGGGTTGTGGAAATGGAATATAATGGGTTCAAACCCATATGCCGAGAATGGGTTGGGTCGGGGTGGGTTAAAAATTAGCAATGGATTGGGGCGGGTTGGGGCCTACGAATTTTGGGTTGGTTTGGATTGGATTAAAATTCTAGGTCGGTGAATATGGGTAAGGGTTGGGTACGGGTTGGGTTTACCCCCATTGGCAGGCTATTGTTGGTCAAAAAACCTAAATGGTAAGATCTATTCTATTTTTCAGCTTAAATTAAAATTAATTAAATTAAACTCATTCTCTACACCTTATCTTAGCTTTTTCATCTTAGTCAATTTGTTTACAGCTGCATGTAACGCACGTATCTTCTAGCCAAAGTAAAATGCTGAGATATGATGTTATAAGCTCAAGAGAAGAGTCCCACTGACTTTTTTTATTAAAAAAGAAATGATCACTGTAGCGCTTTGTCGATACATTCAATATCATTTCCTGATAATTTGTTAGACACAAGCCCCTGTTGAGAGTTGTAATTTCTAGCGAGCAAGGTGTGCTGTGCAAGTTATATTTGTATTTGATATAAACTTTTTTCTAACCTCGTATTTGATAAGAACTTATTTAAATTACTTTTATTTTATTATTATAAGGATATGGACAATTATTTTAATCTAAATCGTTATAATTCGGACCCACAATAATTGATGATGTATATTTTTCTTTTTCAGTCTAATTAATGTGAGATTTTCTAGTATTTTAGGGTTAATGTGGTGGCTTCGTTTAACTCTGCTTTAATATAATAAATAATCAGTAGGATGTCCCGCAGATTTGCCCGACTAGATTTCTATCAATATTTAACCTAGCATGGACATTATTTTTATTATGATTTTGTGTATTTAATATTGTATGTGATTTAAGTCTTTCTTTTAAATGCGTAGCTAGATTTACATCAATCTTTAACATAACATGGGCATTATGTATTTATATATATAAGACATGGATTCTAAATTTCTATTATTTTCATTTATGATTATAGTATGTATGGGCTCTTTTTTTAATTTAAGCCATTATAATCCGATCCACTATAATGGGCTCTTTTTCTTTTTCTCCGATTAACATGAGAATTTTAGTATATTTAAATTAACGTGAAAATTTCAATTTTTTGGATTAACGTGGTGGTTTGATTTTATTTACTTTATATATAGCAAAATAGATAGATAGACAAGTTATAAATGGTACTCACTCCAGTTACATAATACTTATTGTTTTATGTTTGTCCCAAGTCAATGTTTTAAAACTTTCTCTATAAAAATCTTCTTCTTTTTTTTGAGAAAGGCAAAAGCCAAATCTATTACTCATCAGGAAGTAATCATTACAACCGACGCACGTGGCGTCACCGAACAGCGGGGGTAAACAGATCGGGTAGTCATCTACCCAGTAACCCGAGCAACATGAAATTTTTCCCCATTTAGCTAAAGCGTGGGCCTCTGAATTTAGGGCTCTCAGCAGGTGAGTCAGACGCAACCCCATCCTGCGCTCGCTCCTGATCAGCTCAGTGATGTCAGCCCACTTTCCCCTATCCTCTTCTTCCCCGTTCACCAACTTCACCAGCGAAAGACAATCCGATTCGACCACCATCTTCGCTGCTCCTAGCTTGCGACACAATACACCATCCAAAAAAACAGCATGCGCCTCAACTTCCTCCGCATTGGGGCACCCCCTTAGCAAGTTGATCTCCGCTACCACGATTCCCCTAAGCATCTCGAGCCACGCTGCCATAAAGAAGAACCTCTTCATCAGCCTTCCACGACGCATCGACGGTGATTCGAAGTTCGCCAGGTCCGAGCGTAAGTTCGGTTCGCTTTTCGATCGGATTTTCCTTTTCTTTTGGCCCCGTGCTAGTATTCCTTTGAACTGATCCCCAAGCGTTGATTATGGCCTGAGCTTGAGCTGCGCTTCTTCCTGGATTTGGTTTCTGCTTTTGGAAGAGGGCTTCGTTGCGGGCTCTCCAGATCTCGAACAACCCCGCCGCAAACAAGGTTATGTCGGCCAAGTGAGAGGCAGGTAGCTGCTGCAGCACCCAAACACTCAGATCTGAAATTGGGATGTTGGACACAAACTTCTGGCTATCAATTCCTTCCCATATTTGCTTGGCGATTTTGCATTGCAAAAAGGTATGCTTGTCATCCTCTCTTTTTCCGCAGTGCACACATTTGGGGTCGGCTTCAATACGTCTCTTAATCAAGTTTTCTCCTAGGGGAAGATTTTTTCGAGCCACCCTCCAAAGAAGATGTTTTAGTCTGTTTGGAACCTTAAGAGCCCACAGCTTCTTCCAGCAAATTCTGTGAGTAACACTGGAGCAACCTCCATTCCCACTGTGCCCTTCTCTGTGCCTTTGTTTTTCTTCCCTCAAGAGGTGATAAGCGGATCTAACTGAGTAGCACCCTCTTTTGGTATGTTGCCAAGCGACTGAATCTTGCTGTTGCGTATGATGGATTCTAGTATTAAGAATGTCCTGTGCATCAGTATGGTAGAACATTTCCCGAATTTTATTTTCATTCCAGTCGATACCGTTCTCCATCAATAAATCTTTCACGAACACGGATGGGGATTGGTTTGGGCGCCCTAGAGGTTTTTGAACAGACTCCCTCGGAATCCAATTGTCCTCCCAGATTTTGACCTTTTCCCCATTAGCGATTCGCCAAATTAGGCCCTTTTTTCAGAACTTCCCTCCCACGGCAAATGCTGCGCCACGGAAAGGAAGCATTGGTTGGTATGTCCGCTCCCAGAAAATCGCCCGATGGGTAATATCTCTGTTTAAACACCTTTGAACATAGCGAATCTGGGCATGTTAGCAGCCGCCACGCTTGCCTTCCCAACATGGCCGTATTGAAAGCACACAAGTCTCTGAAGCCCATGCCCCCTTCCAGTTTCTAACGGGTCAGACTGTCCCAAGAACTCCAAGCCACTTTTTTCTTGTTTGAATAGCCTCCCCACCAGAACTGAGCTGTCTTCTTCTGAATTTTGTCACAAACTCCGACCGGCAATGCCAATACACTCATTGAATAAGTTGCTAGCGACTGCACGCCGGCTTCGATTAAAACTTCTTTTCCAGCCCTAGATAGGAATATCTCATTCCAATTACACATCTTCTTCTCTCGCTTTTTCGAATGTGTTTGAAAACGTCCCCTTTGTTATTGCCCCAGGTGATTGGAAGCCCCAGGTATTTTGCATTTCTTACCTCCTCTGTTATGCCCAACATAGCCTTGACTGATTCCTTCTCATTCGGACAGCCTCTTGGAGTGAAAAAATGCTTGATTTTGCGATGTTTATTTTCTGACCTGAACCCTTCTCATAATTTTCGATGATTTCCTTCACGGCCCCGACACTTCTGATATCCTCTTCAGAAAAAATGATCGAGTCGTCAGCGAACAAAAGGTGTGTCACACTGACATCCCCAAAATGTAGACCTTTCAGCCTTCCCTCCGATTCTGCTCTTTTGATCAACCTTGTGAACCCCTCTACACACAGCACGAAGAGATACGGCGAGATGGGATCCCCCTGTCTTATGCCTCTCGTTGGCTTGAAAGGGTCAGACAATTCGCCATTGATTTTCACCCTGCAAGAAGCACTTTCCACACAGATCCTTATCATGTTCCGCCACTTTTCCCCCAAAACCCAATTTTTCCAAAGACTGCCAAGTCTGTTGTCGGCACCCGATTTATAAGATCGGATTCCACTACGTAAACCCGCATTTAGTCCCAAGGATCATGGCTAGTACACACGATATATCTAAACGGAATAAGTGCTAACGATATTATTATTACAAACGGAACATAGTCCAATACAAACAACATTCAACGGCTCGCAGCGCAAATCGAGTACACAACGATACAAGCCTAATACAACATCTAGAATTTTATTCATCCCATGTGCACGGAGGTCAGAGGAACGTAACCCTAATCTTCATACTCTTCATCGGAGAACGCCTCGTCGTCGAATCCGGTCCTCCTCCTCGGACGGCGGGCCATACTCGGATGGACCAATTGAAGTTTTGAAAAGAGAGGAGAAAAGGATGGTGAGTACAAATTGTACTCGTAAGTCCTAATTATGCAAATGCGGTTCAAGACAAGGAAGGTTTAGGATATTTATGAAATCGCAGCTTATTTAACCTAGTTTTGACAAAGCAATTTCAAACTTTAAATCTCAACATTTTCTTTGGGCTCTTCTCAAACGGTTCTCGTCACTTGGCCTCAGTGCCATAGCAAGAACAAAATTCTTTCTTCTTTTCTTTTTTCAAACTCGCTAGGTCCATTCGCGTGACACTTAGATAGGCCGATACCCATTTCGAATATCACGGTGGCACCTAGCTCAAACGAAATCCTTCTCAAATCCTTACTCATCATAAATCCTTTCTTCAAAAACCCTTTTTCTAAATTGGTTTTAAAATGAAGAAACTACCATATAATCACCCTTGGCGCTCATAACCGCGAAAGCACGGCTATCATGACAGTTTTAACTCTGCAGAGCGGGTACGCCTTACCTCGAGAGGCTACGCGACCCAGACGGTGTTTCGCCACAAGACCATCAACCACGAGGGCCAACGATCGGGCCCGGCCCCATTCGAGGCTCGAGGTCGATCAGAATGGCTCGATTCATAGGATCATAGGATGAGCAGTCCTTAGACTAGGGAGATTTGATATTTTAGCCCTGGTTTCAAAACATGGTGCCCTCTCGCACCAACCGACAAAATATCTCCTAGTCGGAAGATTTTTGGGTAAGAGGAAAATCCTTTCCTACTCAAAGATCACCCCCGACGCGCTATCTTTAAATCCCTTTTCCAACCATTTCTCAAAAACATTCACCTTTCACACAAATGATTGAATCATTCCGCATAAATGATTTTAAGCATTTATCCTACCACAATCAAAGCATATAAATAAGAGCAATTCATATTTTAGCCTTAGGTTTAATCCTAACATATTTCTTACCTTTCTATATATTCGGTCATGATAACTAAGTCTAGGAAATACGGCATTTATCTTTTAAACTAGCATGCATATTTTCAAGTCTAATAAATATTTTCTAAATAACCGAAAATGGCTTCTCAATATGATCAAAGGGGGGACTTGCCTTGATCGGTTCCGGAAAGCGAAGGGCGTCGCCGATCGGGTCTTCGAGCTTGACCTCCTAAACGCGCGACACGCATGCAAAGCAATACAACACACATAAATAAAATATTTTATGCCATGTCGTTTTTAGAAAAATGCGTAAATCCTATTTTCCATGCATTTTCATTTAAAGGAACATGATGCTAAATGGTTAATGCACACATGGAATGATGCCATCTCAAAATTACTTGCATGACCAAAACAGATGCTGGATGGATGCCATGCATACAAATAACATTTTTTTTTTAGGGTCCAGCAACCTCCAAGTATTTTTCCTGAATTTTTATAGAATATTTACAAAGACATGAAATTTAAAGATGCACCTAGAGCTTATCTATTTAACCAAAATGGATTCCAAATGCATGACATGCAAATACATAATTTTCCTGTGTTGAAACTAATAAAGTGCCTTTACTAATTTTTACGAAATTTTAGCATGCACAAGCTATTTTAAATAAATACTTTTAGTGAATCCTAATTGATTTAATATAAAATAATAAGGAAAAAGGAGGGGTGGCGGTGGTCTGGGTCGGCTCTACTACCAGAGACGCGACGCGCCCAAGACCGCCAGGCAGAGAGGCGAGGCAGGCGGGTCGACAAGCTGGGCCCACCGATCGGTGGCAACCAAGAGCGGAAGTGGAAAACAGAGAGAGGCAACCGGCGGCGACGCTGTCCACGGCGGCGACTCCGCCACCAGAGAGCGATTAGGCGCGAAGCGAGACGCGGCGAGGCGAACGCTATGGCGTGCTAACCACCCCGAATGATGGATTTGAGGGCAAGGCGCGACGGCCATGGCGGCGGCGGTACACGGACACCGTGGCGCCGACAAAGGTGGCACCAAGATGCGGTTCATTCGGCCGGAGCAATAATGGATCTAGGAGAAGCTGTTAGCGAGCTCACCGGGAGTAAGGAGTGACCAGCGGCGTGGCGGCAATGGCGAGGTCACGGGCACTTGGAGCGACACTGGGACGAACACGGCCGAACGGCTCCTCTTCGCGGGCGCGAGCTCCACGAGATGACTGCGCCTAATTGCGCGGTGAGGATGGCGCGAGAAAGCAGTATGAACAATGGAGAAGCGATGGCGACGCGGAGAGGGTGGCGACGACCGGCTCGGGGAGGGCAATCTGTGTGGCAGGGAGCAAGGGAAGCGGTTCCTACTTATAGGCGAGATTCACGGAACGTATTCAATGCGACGCTGGGTTGGCGGTCTCGGCGCCGATCTGGCGGTCTTAGTGAAGTGAATCGTCGAGGCGGTTAGGGCGATAGGACAAGGAAGGGTAGGGACGGAGAGGGTCCGTGGAAGAGTGTAGGGCGAGTGATTTCGTGGAAATCTGGTGGCGAGGCCCCGGAGAGAGGAGAGAGAGGAAATGGCATGACCATGGACACTGGTGACGACGTAAGAAGAAACAGAGGAGGAGAGGCAGGCCGACAAAGCGGGCTTGGTAGAGGAAAGAACTGCAGTCATGGCGCAAGGAGGGCGTGGCGAGCCGGATGGGCAGATGGTCAAGGCCCAACCGAGGAAGAGAGGAGAGGGAAAGGAGAGGAAAAAGGCATGGGTGTTAAGACAGTTCTTGCCCAACCGAGGGAAAGAGGCGGGGAAGAGAGAGGAAAGGAGGAGTGGGCGAATCGGCCGGGAAATTAAAACGTTTTCGATTTTCCCAAAAGCATTATTCTTCCAAACATCCTTGTTAATTATATAAAAAAAATACTTAAGAAATAATACTTTAATTCCAAAAATCTATTAATACCTTTCCCAAAATTCCACATGGGATTTGCTTAAAGAAGATAATGTAGGTTAACAAATTACTTATAATTTTTCCAACAATATTTTTACATTGGAGATTTTAAATGCACAAGTTATTTCCAGGATGATGCATGAAGTGATGATGTCATGATGCGATAATGAGTGATTTAACATTTTCAAATTATGCATTTAAGAAATTAATAACGTGCCAAATTGGTTTTAAAAATTTGGGATGTTACATACGCCCACTCCACTCGATCATAGGTGTCGGTGTCTGGGAAACGCGCTCCTAAAGAGCAGCGAGATCATGGACCGGCAGACGAATTTGTAGTTGGTGTGAGGCCCAACGACCACTCTTCTCAAGAACTTGGGACGGCGCCAAGCCTCTGGGGGGTTAAGGTCATGTTGTCTTCCGGACAAGGGCACAGTGCGATTCGGTGATCTGATGCATGCACCCTTCGTGCAGTGAAAGGAAGAGGAAAAGCAATACAAACCGCGAAGACGTGAGTGATTTACCCTGGTTCGAGCCCCACTGCCGGGTAATAGCTCTACTCTAGTCTTGTTGATTATATGGTGGAAAACAGTACAAAGGTGCCGAGACCGGGCTTGGAGGCACCGATCCCGAGCTTACAATGGTGGTGACTAGGGACTAAAGCTACTGCTAAGGAAGCTTCGGATGCAGGTGTTGCTTGGATGGCTTGGATCGCTCGGAACTGCCTGCCTCGACTGGGTCCGAGGCCTTCCATTTCTAGGCGTGGTGGGCCGCCCGGAGCTGATTCGGCGGGCCCCGCGCCGGTCTTTGCTTTAGTGGCGACGTTCTTGTTTCGTTCCGGGGCTCTGTCTGGTCTCGGTCCTGCAGGGAGAAGCTATTCAGGTTAGTACCAGACAAGTGTTCGTCTTGGAGTGCCGATACGGGGAGAAAACCTTCTTTAGGGAGAAAGCACTTTCCCTTTATCCCCAATATGGCATTGACTGGACCGGCCCAGCCTCGCGCTGCCCGTTGGAGGCGTCGTGTAGCGTAACAACCACCTGCCGTCTGTCCAGGGGAGCAGACGACAAGGTAGGTTGCCCGCGTGCCTTCTCCCGGGCTACGGATGTCCGAGGAAAACGCAGTTCTTCCCAATCAAGGCCGGGGAAAGCGCGGAGGGACGTGGCGGTTGTCGCCACCTGCCCACAGGTAGGCGGGCTACCCGAGGGACCTTCTCCTCGGCTAAAGATAGCCCGGGAGGTTCACGACGTCGCCGGGGGCGCGGTTTGACTTAGTCAAGCCCGGGAAGGTCCGACAGGCTGGACACTCCCTCTAGTGCGGCCGGGCACGGCCTTTTGGGCCCTTCGGGCGTACGGTGGGCCAATGCAGAATCAGCCCAAGGCCCACCTCAGAACAGGCCGCTTATCAATCACCAACAACCAGGGACGTGTGGTTGGCCTGGTCAAGCCCGGGGGAGACCCTAGCGGGCTAGACGCTTCCTCCAGTATGGCCAGGGGTAGCCTTCTGGGCCTTCTGCACGTGCGGTGGGCTAGTACGGAATCAGCCTGAGGCCCATCTCAAGGTGGGCCGCTTATCAATCACCAACAATAGGCTTTCTGCATATCGAGTTTTATAGCACATTGGGGTATCTTCTTTCTTTTCCTGCCACGGATGGAGTGAATGCATTCAGTAGCGATCGGTCGTTGTCCATGATTAGCGGCCGGATTTAACGCACTGCTCCTCAGCTATTATTTTTGGGAGAATAGTCTTTAGGCGGTTTGCAAGTATTTTGGAGCAGACCTTGTAAAGCACATTGCAAAGACCGATTGGCCTCTATTGTGTCAGGTCCTCCGGGTTCTTGACTTTGGGCAATAGGACAATAGTGGTATCATTTAGATCAGCCATCTCTTCTCCTGATAAAAACCTCTTCACTGTATCAAAGATTTCCTCCTTCAGTAAATCCCAATTTTTCTGGAAAAACAAAGCCGGGAAACCATCCGGCCCAGGGGCTTTCTCAGGCGCCATGCTAAATAGAGCTTTCTTTACTTGCTCCATCGATAACTCGCTCTCCAGTAGCAAGTTGTCCTCATCAGACACTACCACCTCCAACATGGCTAGGATGTGTTGCATTTGCAGATTTCCCTGCGAGGAAAACAGGTTAGCATAAAAATTCCTAGCCCCTACTTTCATCCCCTCCAAATCGCCCTCCCAGCCTCCGTCCTCCCTTCTAAACCCCTTAATTAAGTTCTTCCTTCTTCTCCCCGATGCCTTTTGGTGGAAAAACCTAGTGTTTCTATCTCCCTCTGCCAACCAAAGTCTTTTCGCCCTTTGGCGCCACATAATCTCCTCTCTCTCCAACCACTCTTCTAACAAGCTTTTGAGCCCTATTATGCTTCCAGAGAGAGGATCCTCCCCCTTCTCACACCTCCTTTGGATGGCCTGTCTCAAATTAGCAATGTTCCTTTGAACTCCTCCGAAATTATTTTTCCCCCAACTTTGCAACTCAGCCGACATGCGTTTCAGCTTTAGGGTCAGAGGCCCATCACTCTTACCGCAAATTTGGTTCCATTTCTGTTCCAAAAAGGGAATAAAACTTTCATCCCTAAGCCACATGGCTTCAAAAAAGAACGGCTTCACTCTCCATCTTCTGTTGACAGCCAATCCTACGTCCACCCTCAAAGCAAAATGGTCAGACGTAGCTGTCCACATATGTTCCACCTTCACGCCACCAACCTCATGGTGGAAAGAACCGGACGTAACAACTCTGTCCAGTCTCGCTCTAACATTGGCACTCCCGGGTTGTTTGTTGCACCAAGTAAAAGGAAAACCACAAAAGGGAACATCCACTAAATTGCAGTCCTTCAAACATAGCCGGAAATTATGCATTTGACCCTCCGGACGGCGGTGCACACTTCTTTGCTCGTCAAAACGGCCCACTTCGTTCCAGTCACCCAAACAAAGCCAGGGAGCATCAGCTTGCCCGGCCAAAAAACGGAGAAGAGTCCAAGTCTTATGATGCAGAGCTGTATTAGGTTCCCCGTAGACTCCCGTCAACCTCCACGATCTTGAAACTCCACCTTCAGAAACCATGCCGTCGATGTGGTAACTCGAGAAATATTTCAGAGAGAAATCGACCCCGCTCCACCCAATGGCCAAGCCACCACTCCTCCCCTTGCTGCTCACAGCCACACACCCCTCAAAGCCTAGGCTATGAAGGATCTGCTTCATATCCGCCTCGCCTTTCTTAGTTTCACACAAAAAAGCCACTTTGGGGCGAACGGTCCGAATGATGGACCAAAGTTTGCGAATTGCCGTGGCCGCCTCCAGACCTCGACAATTCCAACTTAGCTCTCATGATCGCCACAGCTCGCTCCGCAGATCATGGAATTGCCGACGACCTCCTCTTCTTTTCGACCCTTCTTTGGGGCCAGAGCGTCACCCTCCTCTGTCATTACAATGTCCAGACGTCTTTTTGTGCCACCATTCGATGGCTGTGACATGATTGTGATGGTGTTATGTCCCCCCTCTGGAACGGGTTTCTTTGCTGAGGTATACTTCTTAACCACCCTCCCCCTTTTATCTTCCTTGTCCACTGCTACACCCACTTTTTTGTTTAGAGCCAGCTTATCCCCAATGCCTTCGCTGATGTGGTTGGGAACTTGGTCTGCTTCGGCATCGCCAAAAACAAGCCTCCCCTTCACTGCCCTTAGAAACTCCGCCTCCATTTTCTCAAAGGTTTTCAGCGGTGAGGTGACTTCAGGATCACCACCTTCCTCTTGCGCAACGTTGTGTTTAGAAGCTCCTTCCTTTCTCCCCTCCTCTTGCACCTTCGACCTCCCCCTTATGCTAGATTCCCCTGTACCCGTGCTCCCCTCCTTACAGGTACTATTGCTGACGCTTCTGCTCTGGAGACGAGTGCTTCTGTTCACCGGTGCTCGAAGCCACATGCAGTATGGCATTACTTCTCCTTCCGTAGTCGCCTCTTCACAATCCTTCAAATCATGGCCTAGCCTGCCACACCCGAAACAAATGAATGGGAGATGCTCATTTCTGACAGGAAGCACCTCCTCTTCAATACTCCCTTCTTTGATCACAAAGCATGCTCTACTCACCGGTTGGTGGACATTGATTGCTATCCGAACTCTGAGGAATTCTCCCCATGCCACTCCTTCTCTATTTACTTCCACCCCGAGGAACTCCCCCAACTGCTTCCCTAGTAACCCACCCCCTTCTCTTGTCATCAATTGGAGTGGCACTCTGTAGATTTGCGCCCAAATTGGCATTTTATCAAACACATGATCTGCCGGTCTCACTTCTTTGTCGAGTTTCTGAAGGAGTAGTGCGTTCCCGCTAATATTCCAGGGACCCTGAGCTATAATTCTGTTCCGCTCCCTTTCCGACGGCACTTCGATCAGAAAAATGTTTTTCCCCATCGCATTGACCGATAGGCCCCTTCTTAACCCCCAGGCCACCTGTAGAGCATCAAGAACAGAGAGGGCCGACAAAGATCTCGTCGCTAGCAATTTGCCCACCATCGCCCACTCCGGTATAGCCTTTTTCTCACCTTTGCTTGGCCTGTACCTCAGTACTTGTTTACCCCTCTCACGGGACAGATCCAGATCCTGGAGTCTTCCTAGGATAGCCTCGTCTGAATCCAGCGCTTTCTCCTTACTTCTTGGGGTCTTGTACAGATCTGGATACTCCTCCTCCCCTTCCCTCTCCTCCCCCTTCCACTCTCCCAGCGTGAGATCTATCAGACTCCCCCTCCTCTCAACCTCCCCTCCCTCTCCACTCCTTGCTCCCCCTTCACTCCCATCCGGGCTTCTTCGCCACCCCTCCATCCTTCTCCCTACGGGAAACCACCTCCCACGCTCGCCCAATCCGAAGGATTGGCGGAACCTCACTTTGCCCCCCTCAAACCTTAGACCGTACGGCTACCGCCATACAAGTCACGAGAGCCCGCGGGAACCTTCCCTGTGTGTTTGTAAAGTGTTTTGGACACGTAGTGCCTTCTATAAAAATCTTTTAAACTATTTGCATTGTGTACATAAAGCCGTACGTATAAATTCATCTTATAAAATATTTTTATAATATCATATTTTTGTCAATTTTGTAGATATATTTTATTAGTAATTGATAGTAAAAAATGCATTTAGAAGTATTATGGAATTGGACGCAGTACCTGTCAAGAACAGGCCCGCAGATCCGCGAAGGCATATCCACGAGACCACGGTTCCACGAGGTCCACGAAGCACAAAAATGACCCAGCTGGTAAACCTCTCTCGTTCCGGTCGTTTACTGAGATAAATCTAGTACACCAATTACTGAATTATTACATCACACGCATGCATATGCTGCCTCCCAGTAGCGCGGGCATCGAGTGGATGGGCAGCGGCAGAGGCAGCTGGAGCGTGGAGCCACGCGCGCGCACCCCACGTGCTCTCCCTGATCGGGGCGTTGTCGCGGCCTCCCAACCGCACGAGCCGGACAAAAAGAAACAGGCGGGAGTGGCGCTAAAATAAGGCGCAGCAGCAGCAGTGCCTCGTCTGCGCGCACGTTCGCACGAGCAGCGGCGGCAGATCGGGATCGAGGGGAGCTGAGCTCTCTTCTCGTAGTGGCGGCGGGTTTGGTCACAGGCTTGGTGATGCGGAGAGTCGCTTAGCCGAGCCAGAGATCCAGCAGTGGCGTCGAGGTTGGAGGCATAGAGCAAAGGAGTTCCAAGAATGGAGGAGAAAGCAGCGGAGACGGCGGCGGCGGCTGCTGCGGTGGCGGTGGCGGGGGATCTCGACGGCTTGACGTACTGCAGTGAGCACCCGTACCCGCCTGGCGCGGCGCCGGCGGCCGGGGTGGTGGCCGGCGGCGGTGGCATCTGCGCCTTTTGCCTGCAGGAGAAGCTCGGGATGCTGGTCTCGTCGTCCAAGTCCAGCCCTTTCCACCCGCCGCCTGCCGCCGCTTCACCGTCCTCGCCTCCGTCGAACCGGGCCGCCTCTGAGCCGCCGCCGCCGCCTCTCCATTCTTCCATCGCCTCCCGCACGGCGATGTCAGCTAAGGCCAAGACGTTGACTTCCTCCGCCGCCCCGGTGGCAGGTGGGCTCAAAAGGAGCAAGTCGGTGGCGCCGCGGCCGGAGGATCCGCCGTTGCCGCCCGCTCCGTCGACGATCACCGCCAATAGCCCCCGCAAGAAGAGCTTCTGGTCCTTCCTCTACTCCTCCTCGTCCGGAGGCCACCAGAGCGCGTCGTCGTCTTTGCCCGGCGGCAGTGGCGCGCCGTCCGCGAGGAGGAAGTCGGTGTCAGTGGCGTCCGCGTCCGCGTCTTCGCTGGGACAGAGGCTGGAGGCGATAGTGGAGCCGGAGAGCCCCGGCCGCCACAGCGAGGGCTCGTCGTCGTCGTTCGGGAGGAAGGTGGCGAGGTCGCGCTCCGTGGGGTGCGGCAGCCGCAGCTTCTCCGGGGACTTCCTGGAGCGCATCTCTACCGGCTTCGGCGACTGCGCCCTCCGCCGCGTCGAGTCCCACCGCGAGCCCAAGCCCAAGGCGGGCGCGCTCGGCCACCTGGGCGGCGCCCACGACGCCGGCGACGGCGACGGCAACGATGACGACTACGACGACGCGCAGCACCGGATCAAGTGCGCTGGGTTCTTCGGCGGCCTCGGCTCCGCGCCGACGCCGGCGCCGTCGTCCTACTGGCTCTCGGCGGCCGACGGCGCAAGCGGCAGGACGAGGGCGGCCGGCGCGCGGACTCACCGGAGCTGGGCGTGGGCGCTCGCGAGCCCCATAAGAGCGCTCAGGCCGGCGAGCTCTTCCTCGTCCAACAAGACCATCATGGCGGCGGCCCACGACCGGGCGGTCGGCAACACGGCGACGATGACGGCGTTCTCCGCATCAGTGACGGCCCCTTCGGCGGCCGTGGCTACGAACTAGCTTCATCTTCGGCGGCTGCGTGATCGATGTCCAGTTAATCGTCCCTCTTCTTCTACACCCCATCTTAAGTTTCTCCTCTTTTCTTGGTCAAGTGTTCTGTGTCCACCCATGCTTGTCCCATGTCAAGCCACTCCCTGGATGAAATGTGCTGCGATCCAAGGATTCTAAACTCTAGCGGGACCTTCCCTCATTCATGGGATAGCTCCGCTTTCAGTCTTGAACTGAAAAAAAGAGAAACTTGGGAATTGAATTGTTGATCTCGTTAATTTTGTTGTGATAAATCCGTAAATACATCCTGCTCCTAATGTTCTCCTTCCTAGTAATTCTTTTGGGATATCCTTCTTAGAATACTAGTAGTATTCCTAGATGGGCTAGTGAGATGTTTCTCTTCCTTCAATTCGTTGTAATGTGGTGCTCAAATGATCTTCGCGCATGAGTGACGAATGATATTCACATGAGTGTATGTATATGCAATGTTCCAATGGGAATCATATCCTCTGTTTTACGCCCCCTGCTGTTTGGGGTGTAAATGGTCTGGATATTTCTCGGACCGGACTGACCGGAATTAGTTTCGGACAGAACTGGTTTGAATTTTTTGGATATTTTTTGAATTCATATCGGTATCGGATATTTGGTTAGGACATGTTATCAAATACGGAATGGTAAATATCACCAGTTCGGGTAATTTACTGGATATCCGATCTGAACATATACCCGCATAGTCGAAACATATGCACTGGTCTGACCAACTAGTCCACCCACCTAAGTCCAAACGGCCCAAGGCCCAACCGACCAACCCTAAGTCCCAACTTCCACGGTCCGCTCCGGTCATCGCATTAGGGTTCCCACTTCCCATCGTCGGCACGGCAACCACCACTTCAAGAGTTTTAAGGGCTCATTTGGAGAGGGGGGGGGGGGGGGGTCCCAGAAACAAATTCCCCACCCTGGGATTTTCCCGGTCCGATCAAAAAAAAAAGGCCCGCACCTTGCATCCCTAGGGAAATGGCAACCAAATAGGTGGTTTCTTCTCCCACGTGATGTTTACAGGCAAGCTCTGGGCATTATTTAGATGCAGTATACTAAAATGGAAGAGCTAGAACTAGGATGGCACATGCTTTATCTACCCCGAGATTAAGCCAGCCAAACAGCTAGTGTGCAGCAGGCACCTTCACCGCTGTGGCTAATAAGCAGCAGGTCGGTACTTGTTGGGTTTAGTCCCACATCGCTAATAGATGATGGGGGAGCACGACTTAAAAGGTGGAGCCGTCTCTCACCTAAAAGGCTAGTCTTTTGGGTTGAATGGGTCTATGGCCTTAGTCGTTGCTCTAGTTGGGCCTTTAGGTCCGTTAAGACCTGGGGAGCCCTTTCTCTGCGTTTTGGCCCCATACGTGGGCTGTTTACAGTGGGCTCTAAATCCTAACAAGTGGTATCAGGGCCAGGCATTCGCTGGACGAAGTTGTCCGTTGTGACGAAGTGGTCCGATGTGTGATGGGGGAGATTGTTGGGTTTAGTCCCACATCGCTAATAGATGATGGGGGAGCACGACTTAAAAGGTGGAGCCGTTCCTCACCTAAAAGGCTAGTCTTTTGGGTTGAGTGGGCCTATGGCCTTAGTCGTTGCTCTAGTTGGGCCTTTAGGTCCGTTAAGACCTAGGGAGCCATTTCTCTGTGTTTTGGCCCATCTAAAAATTTGGAAAAAAAAAACTACTTTGCGCCAATCAAGATGCATTGTAAACAATTTCAGAAAATGTTAGAAAACAATTATAGTAGCAATGCAATGTTCATCCACCAAAAAAGAACATAAATCTATGGTTGTATTACAATGTCCATCCATCAAAATAGTTCATAAAATAGCTATGACAGCTCCACATTCATCCACCAAAACAAAACATGTTGCCGCTCAAGAGGTTGAAAACTCATACACATGGTTTTAAATAGCCCGCCATAGCTCCGCTATAGCTTCGCTATAGCCTTTTAGAAGGCCTGCCGCTACGCTATTGCTAATTTTTCCGCTATTGCAGCTAATGACGCTTTAGCTCGCTAAATCTCGCTATTTGGTTTAGCCCGAAATTTATTTAGCACCGCTAATCTGATCGAGGCATATATTCATTACTCACTCTAGATAACTAGAATCTATGCCTCTTTGTTGTTTTCTTTACTTCAGTGAATGTTGTAATAAACAATTGAATAATTGTTGAGTTGTTAATTGTTGGATGTTGAATGAATATGAATGCTGATTATAGCCATGGGTATGTTAATTGATCGAATGACTGTGAAGTAATGGACCGAGATACATGTTCTCATGTATCCCTAGACATATATTTCAGTATTTGTGGTCATAAATTTTTCTTACTTCAATGTTTCTATGCATATAATTGAAATTTTTCATGTTTTTTTACAAAACCGCTAAATGAAATAGCTTTCGCTATAGCCTGCTATAGCTTTCTATAGCTTTTAGATGAAGTCACCGCTAAATGGCATAGCCCGCTATTTAAAACCTTGCTCATACACCAAAACAAAAAGTGCATAATTGATATTCACATCAACAAGAGGGAAACTAGCAAGAGCCGCACAATCAAAAGGTATTTGTAACATAATCGAATTCTTCGTCCCATTCCAACTTGACAGCCACCTCCTCGCCCCTTTGTATGCTCACGCCTGCAGCCAAAGCAAACAAGCACATCATGAAAATTGCAAAAAACAGTAAACAAAAAAGAAAAGAGATGTGACATTTAGCAGAATATCAAAATCGCAGAAACACAATGTTCATGTCTCATGTGACATTTAGCAGAATAGCAGAATCATAGGATCAAAGCACCAAACTTTTCTTTATCTAAAAGTTTTAATTACTTAGTTCAAAACAAGTTTAAATTACTATATATTATCTCGCTAACACCATTTGTGTGTTGATGGTGGGGAATAAGTTCATATATATTTCTCTCCTTAGCACGTAATTCAGTCACTACTTTATGCTGTTGATTTTAGTTCATGTGTTGATCGTAGTCAAGATAAAAACTAGAGACAAGGATGATCTAGTACAGTCCAAAATATGAAGATCTAACTCAATGTATAACATGATGAATTCAACCATGACTGCTTGGGGGACGATAGGCTTGGGCCCTTTTCATAGAGTACCTTTTTGGGGGGATTATGAGCAACGTAATAAATTTATTGTATCCTATTAGTACCACCCAAGTCTATCTAATCGTCTCTTTTTACATACTTGCATGGATTACTATATGCACAGGAATTTGCCTTCTTCAGAACAATGTTGTGGTATGTATAAAATCAAGTGAGTATTGAGATAGTTTGTTCCACTAGTTAAGAATTACAATGTTCCACAAGATAAGAAACTTACACTACTAGAGTCCAATGTAGCTCTAAGTACATTCAGCCCTTTAGATTTTGCCCATCGGCACGCTCCTTCACCAACCAAAAACATAAAAAAACATAAACCAAAGATTCAAATTACAGCTAAGGTGGATGAAAGACTAGACATAAACAAATAAATAAGTAAATATTTATTGCCGTTGATTGCCATTACGTCCAAGAAATAGCCTCCTTCAACACTGGTTGTAGCTGCGTCCAAGAAACCGACCTTCTAGCCGTCTTCAGATCTGACCTCCTGCCGGCCGCCAGGACTAGGGTGAGGGCGAGAGCAAGCTAGAGGATAAGGTTGGTTACTCATACAATTTTGTTCTGCAGATTGTTTTTTCTCAACTTTCTACCATGAAGTTGTTCAGAAACGAGAAACTTCCTGATAAGGAAGGTTACTCATACATTTTGTTCTGATCAAGGCCACTTTTCAGAGCTTTTAACTGTGGCAGTAGTAGTTCTTAAAGGATACACTTGCATGACAAATTATAACTCGACAAAAAAAATGTTGCATCTACGAATATCATTCCTTTATATCTTGGTTTGCATATATATAGTTGATTAAGCTACCACAATGAACATTGAACTTTTATCCAGTTGCATCATGGGTGAAGTATTAACATTGTTGTTGGTTCATTAGTTCAATAAAGCAACTCTGCAGGCTGTAGCAGAAATGAAATGTGAGCAGCCTAGCTAGTAGCAGATCTGTTAGGATATGCGCCGATGTAAGATCACGAACGACACCAGGAGACACGATGTTTGGTAACGCAGTTCAGCTTTCATCTACATCTGCAGGGCTCTAATTATGGGCGCACCTCCCCAAACCATAATACCGTAGCACACCGGCTAACCAGGTCACGGCCACATGCCGTCCGCAGACCTCCTCTTGTCTATGCTACTATTATGTGGTCGTTGTCTTAGTTACACCAGGGCTGCCTCCCTTTATATAGTGGAGGTCTGGATAGAGTCCGACTCTAACACTAACCAACCCTGTCTATTACAACACAGAGTCCATGTAACCTACCCGTACACATATTTGACACAATACCTAACAAACTCCACCTTGGAGAATATGTTCTCTCCACCTTGATGTCGTTCCAGCGTCTTGTGTGAACCCATGCACCCGAACTCTGGTTGCTTTCTTCTTTTGCAGCCTACAACGGGCCGTCCAACGAGTCCTCCAACTCGCCGCCTTTTGGAACAACCGACGCCGACCCTGCAAAAACATACTTAGTAGCTCCACCTGCAACAGAAGCCCCTTCTAACAGAAGAACCTCAGCACTGTCGCCTCCGGAGTCACATGAGCCTATTGCCACATTAGCGTCTGCTCCCTTTGATGGACCTGGACAGTCCATCTTCATATGTCCCACTCATTGCATCTGAAGCACCGCACCGCCCTGTTATTTTTCTTGTTCTTCTTTCCGGTCCATTACCGCCTTGATCACCTGAGACTAGCAAAGCAACAGAAGCAACAGAACGAGGTTCTTCCACTGCATTGTTATTCTTTCTCAATTGATGAGACCTAAGCGCCGCAGTAATATCCTCAGTCTTGATGCTATCCTTACCATATGTCAGCGTCGTGACCAAATGCTCAAAGGACGGAGGCAACGAACAAAGAAAAATAATTGCCTTGTCTTCATCAGCGATTGTCACCTCTAGATATGATAAATCTGTAACATACCTGTTGAAAATATCAATGTGTGCTTGCGGATCGACCCTCTGGTTCGAGATACACTGACTCACTGGTCGAGTCTTGGACATGAACCGGTGGTCACTTTTGTCCCAAATTTTCTTCGGTGATGACAACTCCATGACATGATACATGATCTGATTTGAAAGACAAAGACGTATGGTTGCCGCAGCCTGCAACCGCATCTCCTCCCAATAACCGGCCTCCACCTTCTCCGGTTTATTCGCCTTAAAAGCCATCACAATTCCCTGCTGCACCAGGATATCCCGGACCCTTACCTGCCATAAACTAAAGTTTCATGTATCGTCAAACCTCACCGTACCGAAATTTGTATGTGTCGGCTTCATCCTGCCGACTTGCGATTCTACCAACGCCAATTGCTTATCGATGGATGTATCGCCATCCTACCCGTTCGTCATCTTGAACAGATTGTCAACAGCCCTCCAAGAAAGTCTTCCTCCTTCGGAATCTCACGCTTTAAAAACTCCACCTAAATCTGCGCTCAAAACAGCCGTTGATTGCTTTGGATTGTTGGGTTTGGCTCCCCTTGGATACCTTTTTATAGTGTTGAGAGAACCCCCTTAAAGGTGAATTCTAATATTTTTAGACTTCTAATCCACCTCAAACTCGGGCTCCACCTCCACCTCCTTGATTTTCTGCAAAATTCAAAAAAAAAACTCAACCCCGCCTGGCTGCCCTTGGCCGGCCGTCCCCATCGCCCGCCCGCGCGCCCTTTGGGTCGTCGTCTCATGTTGGGCCGCCACGCATGCGCACGCAGGCGCCGCCGCCGCCTATCTTTGGGTCAGCCTGCTTTGTTCCCACGAGCACAGTACAACTCGTGCATCGTGGGTCCTGCCTTGGACGTCCACCGGTGGCCGAAAAATTGCCCAAAAACCAACTCCTCCTGCAGATCTAATCTTTAAGCCCTCGAGCAGGCTTCCCATCCTGCCATCGTGCACCACGTCATCCGTGCACGGTAAAACATGTCGCACCCTGGCTATCCACATCCACGACACAGCTTCGCCTTCAGTATCATGATGCAGCGTCTCCTGTCCAACATCCGGTCGCATCACTGCTCCCGCCGTTCTGATCTATCCGGCATCCATCCACGCTTGCCGGTCTGATCGTGAATGCCGAGGTCGTCGCCGTCGCCCGCCGACCTTGCCGGCTACTTTGTCAGCCCGATCGCCACGTCTGGTCAATCCCTGCCAACGGTAGCCCATCGAACTGTTCGAGCCTTCTGCCCGAAGTGTCCGACACCACCGATCGAATCGTCGATCACCGCCATGCTCCACCTTGTGTCGATAGGGCGTTTTCCACGGCGCCCGTGTATGCATAAACCTCGTGTCTGCCCCTGGATCTTTCGCATGGCCAACCTCGCCAACCAAGCTCTGATACCACTTGTTAGGATATGCGCTGATGCAAGATCACGAACGACACCAGGAGACACGATGTTTGGTAACGCAGTTCAGCTTTCGCCTACATCTACGGGGTTCTGATTATGGGCGATCCTCCCCAAACCATAATACCGCAGCACACCGGCTAACCAGGTCACGACCACATGCCGGCCGCAGACCTCCTCTTGCCTATGCTACTATTATGTGGTCGTTGTCTTGGTTACACCAGGGCTGCCTCCCTTTATATAGTGGAGGTCTGGATAGAGTCCGACTCTAACACTAACCAACCCTGCCTATTACAACACAGAGTCCATGTAACCTACCCGTACACATATTCGACACAATACCTAACACGATCTGAACCCTAAGCTTTCTACGATGAAGATGACTACTGACCTGGCCAGGAGCACCCATTGTGGTAGCTCCACCTGGTGTTCTTGGGGTCGCAGCTGGTGACGATCTCCCACTCGTGAGGGGAACTAAACAGACGCAGAGAAGCAGATGTACCAGACAGCCGCGGCAGCCGAGGCAAAGGGGAAGAGAGGTGGATGGGAGGAGAGGCAGCATCCGAGGAGGAGGGCAGGAGAGGGGTCGTCCGAGGAGGCGGCGGCCGAGGCAGAGGAGAGGAGAGGCGGCGTCCGAGGAGGCGGTGGCCGAGGAGGGAGAGAGCGCAGGAGAGGCGGCGGCTGAGGCGGAGGGGATTGAGTGAGCGAGCTGCGATGGGAGGGGAGGAAAAAATCCACGAGTCCCAGGGCTGGGGCGATTTTCCCGTGGGTTAGGAGGGGAAGGGGCTGAACGTCCCTGGGACATTGGGCTCCCAAATGAGCCACCGTCTGGCCCCATGGAAAATTCCCATGCGAGTCACGAGCCCCGGGAATGGGCCGGGATCTCTACGGGGATTTGGGCTTCCAAATGAGCCCTAAGTGAGTTTTTTTTTATATTTTTAATACGCGATCTTATAGTTCTTTTTAGAAAAAATGATGTAACGTTTATTTATAAAGAGAGTAGCCTTGGCAAACAGAAAGTAACCTCAGCATAGAACCACGAGCTACTACTAAAAAAATCATATGAATAGAATAGTTTGGTATTGTGCTTGCTCCGATTGAGTTTATATGGCATTGTGGCACCTTAAATCCTCCGGCTGAAACTGGTCAATGAAATAAAACGAACTTGATGCAGGTAAGCTTATCCAAAGCCAGTCAAAATGAAAAACCTCCGCACTGCTCTCTGTTCTTACACTGCTTGGACCCTGCATCGTGAACTCGGAGGAATGAATCGTACATTACCAATTTTATAACCGTATTTTATCGATTTTGAAATCGGTAGTGACCAACCGCCAGTGGTACCTTGGTATCACTACTGGTTCAACTATCACTACCGGTTGGTGACTACGTATGGTCTTAAATTCTGAGAGACACATCAATATTGGTTGATGTCTTCAACCGGTGTTGATGTTGATGTTCCATGTACAACATAACATCATTATTACATATGTGTATCTAGTTATATCTAAATCACAATTAACTAACAAATCATAGAATGTCACACATTAAAAACTTTATTACATATATATTATGTACAACTTCGTTTACAATACGTCGTTCACAGTTACATCATTTGTATAATATATCAATCAATTATTACAAAATATATACATGCATGCATGATCATAATCGAGAGCATTAATTACTTTGAAGTCTCTATATTTTAAATAACAATTAATCATTTCATCTTTTCGATTTATCTTTTGTTTGCATCGCTCTTCGTAGTCGTAGATAAACCCGCCAGTTCACTACTCCTTATTGGAAGGCATGTTTTCATGCTTGTTTGGAAAATTCATCTTTTGTATTGATAATATCATCAACAAGAAAACCGACGAGTTGTTCTTCAATTGCTTTGACTCAATGTGACAAGAGCGTTGCATCTTCCTTTAAATTGTCGAGCTGTTATTAATTAGATCAATTAATTAATCCTTGAAATTGTCGAGCTGTTAATTAGCCCACCCACATCATCGTTGCGCTTGGCAATTCCACCGGCCATGACTTCGGTACCTGAAAACCTAACATGTTGGTCTTGTTAGCATGCTTATCCACAAACTAAAGGGGGAAAACGGTGGCAACTCCCTCGAGGAAAACGGTGGGTATGGAGCTTCAGCACAACTTCCCGAATCAAGAAAATGATCTAGTTCAAAATCTAGCAACAGGGTTCATCTCAAATATAAAATAAGGTTTCCTGAAAATCTCTACTAGTTATACTCGAAGGGATTTTTAAAAATACAGTAAAAAACCCAACCTTTTTCATTTGGGTGCTCAAGGTCAAAAGCTAGGCAAAAACGTGAAAACTTCCAAATCCACTCATCCCTTAGGGCTGCTTGTAAAAGATGAATCTAGATGGGTTTAGATGCAAATAAAGATCAACATTCACCCATCCACAACCCCCAAACACTCATGGGAAGAAACCAACGAAAATCAATCCATGATCAAAATGAACTAGAAAGAAAAGTGCAACAGAGGTAAGAAACACGGATTTGCAAATACCAATTTGATTGATGATATAGGTTTACATCTGAATCTTGCGGAGGAATTCTTGATTTAGGTTTATGTTCCCTGCCATCCCATTTAGGTTTTTTCACATGGGCTCACTTGAAACTTGTTAACTTAAGTGACTACCTATTCAGCTGCACGCTTCTCAAAGCGGTGCCTTACACATGACCTGGTAGCCTGGTTAGGCTTAGCATAATGCCTAAGCTTGCCCAGAACCACAGACCACTCCGAAACCTACTTGTATCGCCCACGGTTTTGCAAAACCGCTTTCCTCGATCGCCAAGCCCGCCACATGTCCAACTCTCCTTGGACCACTTCCGCTCACGCACCTTGAAAACCCTGACAACCAACCATCCTTGTCCATTTACCTAGATAGGTTCCGATCAATCCGCACAACCCTCGACCACCTAGTCCATGGATCCATCCACATCCTTGGTTCAATCACCAACGTTGATCCATTTTGAGTCACGTGCACACCAATAGACAAGTAAACATATATCAAACATAATTATCTCTCAACTTAATCCGCATTAGTCTCAAACTACCTGCAAATTAGTCCACAAGATATTCAAACAAAATTCAAACATTTGATTAAACAAACATACCAAACTATCTGAGCCAAACACCAAAAACTTTGATGTGCAACATGACTGTGAAAATGAGAGTATAGGGTTGGATAGTCTAGACCCAACCCCAGAGTATACGATACCTTACAGTGCTGCCAAACAGAAAGTCTTGAACCAGATAGTCCGAGCCCAACCTCAAAGTATTTGGTACCTTGCAGTGTTGCCAAACAGAGAATCTAGGACCTAATAGTTTGAACCCAATCCTAGAGTATATGATACCTTGCAGTGTTACCAAACGGAGAGTCCTATACCGGAGTCTCTGGTGTTAAATCGAATACTCTGGCCATCTCCCGGACAATGACAATATTTCACAGTTTTTGTGATCTTTTCGTGCTCGGAAAATTAAGTGTTATACATGAAAGTTGTATAAATTTTTGTTGCACATCTTTTTTTTGTGTACATTTTCGATTTGAGCATAGGAAAAATCATAAAAAATTATGAATATTTCAAGGTCTTTTCAAATTCACACTCAAACACCTATTCAATCAAAACCTATTTCAAATACTCATAACACGTAAAATGTGGTCTACATGGCCTCTCGTGTGATATCATGGCTGCTCCTGCAGACAGCTAGAACATGCTATTAGGGTTGGCACATTGGCTCATCGCTCACAAATAGCTTAGGTGTTGAACACAAATATTGTCTCCACATACAGGCATGAAATGGGTCGCTGTCGCAGCTGTGAGGAGCACGACCAAAACGTCATTGTTGAGCATCCGTAGCAGATTCTCTAAAACACTGTAACTTTTGATATAATAGCTGATGGAGGGAAAAAAAATTTTAAAGCGCGGTGTAAAGTGTGAAAGAAAATTTAGAAGAAAGATAGAGAAAGTAGTTTAATAGTGAAATGCTACGAGGGGATAAAGTGGCAGATATGGCCATTGCTCGAACACATGTTTGTCATCAAAGTCCGGTTGCTCCAACCACTCCAAGAAAAGTCTCTCTAATAGTTGACCTACAAATTATCTATCGCAAAATAAAGGAAGGGGTCTTGGCCGGCCATCCTTGGTTCAAACGCCAACGAGGTAGAGGTGGCCAAATAGGCCGATCCGGCTGAACCGACTTAGGCCGGTCCGCACTATTCACAATCGAACCGAACCTGGGCCGGTACCTTGGCCCGTCGGGCCTGCCCGGTTCGGTCCGGCTCGGTTCGCTATTGTATCATATTAATTTAATTCAATATATGTATTTATATATATATTTTCTTATCATAAATAATATATTTATTTAATATATAGTGTATATTTGTGAAATATAATGGTTTTTTTAAATTTTTATATATATTTTTAAATAAAATAAACCGGCTAATAAAAAACCGGGGCTACCAAGTTCAGTTCTGTTCACTGTGCGAACCGAACCTGGGTCGAGACCGCGGCCCGTTAGCCCGGTTGGCCTGGTTCGCATAGCAACCGAACGGTTCGGCTCGTTGGCCAGCTCTAGGAACTGAGGAGGCGCCATAGTTAGGTAAACTTCGTGGTCACCTTGTGGCGAGAGAGTTGACGACATGCTTCATTCATGGTTGTTGAAGGCAATAAACAAAATGTGTTCCATGGCTTACTTCTAACCCTTAGTCATGCTCTGAGATTCCTGTGGAGCTCCTGCCTTTCTCTCTTGAGTCCTTCCTCCTATCATTCCCCTAAGTTGGCTTCCACTCGTCGTTGATGTCGTCGGCAACCACCGCCTCAGCCGCACGTGACCACGACAAATACGACACGACAACTCAAGGTCACGCTGTTGTGTTCACGCGTAGCCGACATGGTGGTTGCCGCCAGCGGTGGAAGTGGGTGGCAGCCAACTTAGGGGGAGGGAGTAGAGGAGGAAAGAGAAAGACCCAATTATTTTTTGTTTAAATCTTTTGAGGGAGTTGCAAAAGATCACAAGAGAGGTAGGAGGTCGGCACGAATTTCAACGCACCGTCAGGGCCATAGAAAGCAGAGAAACTCCGTATAAGATAAAAAAAGGAGGCACTATTTGGCAGGTGCCTGCAATTTCAGCATTTGTGCAGGCACAGAAAAAATTGCACTATCGCAAAACATATTTTCCAATATTGGAAATGTGGAAAAACAGTAGAAAATTAGTGAAATTTTTTGCGCTTGCATGATTTCGCAAATTATACGAGCAAAAAATCTCTCGACGTGAAAAACAGAAAACAAAATAAAATTTATAATATACAGAAAATAAAAGAAATCTATAATAAACAGAAAACAAAATAAATCTATAATAAACATAAAACAAAATATATACATACAAAATCGACCTCGCGCAAAAAATTCCACTATCGCAAAGCGTTTTGTCGACGGTTGAGATAACGATCTCAAGTCGCTAAGGTTCTTAAGAAGTGAGATAGGAGACACGCCGAACAACCACGAACAAAGAACGAGCAGGAGGCGGGGTTTTTATCACGGTTCGGGCCTCTCGGAAGAGATAATAGCCCTACGTCCAGCCTTTCTTATATATCAAAGATGATTACAAGAGGTGGCTCGACGAGACGAACAAGTCTCGGCGAGATTATGGTGTACAAGTGCGCAATATGCGACAATGCTAAGACTCTTGGCCCCAACAGATGATGGCTTGACCCCTAAACACGCCGCAGGGGCCTTATTTATATAGTGCAGAGCAAACCGACCTACCGAGGGAATATCAGGCCGGGCTAACTACGAGATCGTAACGAACTCATATACATGCCAAATACATCCTGAGATAGATATGGCATACTCCATGTCTTGGGGATCACGACTCCTATTCCAATCCGGGAAACCAACGTCCGGGTCTTCACGTAGCCGTGCAGGACTCCTGTTCGAGACGGACTCAAACACGATTCCTTGGCCGTTACGCATCACGCCAGCCAAGAAGCTGTTCGGCAAGATGCATATGGGCCAGATAGAACCTTCTAGGGAGCTGGGCCCTAGTAGGCTGTTTGATCGGGCCGTCAGGGAGTGGGCCATGGCAATGGGCCGTAATTTTATCCCCGACAGCTAGCCCCCAAAACTCAAGTGGAAGGACTCACTAGAGTGGGGTCTTCCTCTTGAGACTCCAAGTCACGAAGAGGGAAATTTCGTTGCTACAAAGACGCGTAACAAGCGACCGACCAGGTTATGGTTCAACCGAATAAGTCTTGTTCGGGACCGGACAAACCTGATCAGTGCTGAGCAACTCCGTTGCGTCGAACAGGAAGCCACATCTGTCCGAGCAGAGCATTCAGCCTTCGATGCAAAAATCGGAAATCCAGTCCCCAAGCGCAGAGCTCGTCGCAGGGACCAGACGCGCACTCCGGACGAAGAGCTGCCCGGTGCAAGGCGAATCATCTCCTTGAGGTTGAACATCATCAAGAAGGGATTGGATTCTTGGTAGCAAAGAGCGTACCACCGTATCCGGTAAGATCAGATCTTTCGGGAGAATGAACATAGCAAGTCGCGAGATAAACTCGTGTCGCTGCATCCAGGTATGAGGATACCTAGGAAAGCATGAACGAAAACAGGGGAATCATCTCTCGGGCTAAAGCTTGCCCGGAGAAATAGAGATTGCGCTCTCGGCGAGCGTCGTGCTTTCGCTCGAGCGAAGGTGATGTGCCTTCAAAGCGTAGATCGTGTGCTAGAGAGCGGACAATGCATCTGAATGGGAAAGGTGACCCGATCAGAGCGTAGAGCTCGTCGAGCGAACGGTAAAGAGATCTAGTCCCGAGCACGGAGCTCGTTAAAGGAACGAAAGTGAGACCAGCGAAGAAGCGTACGGTAGGAGCCAGCGCTCGGGCGAAGAAATTGCCGGTCGCGAGGTGATTCACCCGAGCACGGAGCTCGTCGCGGGGACCAGATGCGCGCTCCGGGCGAAGAGCTGCCCGGTGCGAGGTGAATCACAACCCGTTGCAGTCAGAGCCACGAGAGAACGTGTGAAATCAACGCTTTACCCATGACGTATTCCTTGCGACAGTGTAAGCGTTGTCTTGGCAAGTGCAGAACCGACGCTTGGAGTGCCCGTTGCGATGAGAATCGACTTACGATGGGTTTGCCCGTTGCGATGAGAATCGGCTTACGATGGGCAGGACTCCGTTGGTGGCGCACTACCCGGGAAGAAAGGGATGCAGACATCGGTTTTGGTGGGGAAGCCGGGAACCTCACCGCGACCATCACCGGAATCTGACGTTCCCCGTTCCTGTATTTCCTGTAGAAGACAAATAAGAAACGAGCAGCAAGGGAAAAAAGAGAGCAAGAAAAGGTTCCAAGAAGAGCAAAGCGAGTTTTAAAAAACACGCAAAGGACGACCTACCCGCACAAGACATAATTTTTTGGTCGTCCCGATAGCGTTAGTGTCACCTCGGCGAATGCGGAACCGGCGCCAGAGTGCCGTTGCGATGAGAATCGACTACGGTGGGCGGGACTCCGTGGGTGGTGCATTGCTCCGGATTACCGTGCCGGGAAGGGCGTAGCATGAATAAAGAAGGCGTGTGCGGGCAAGTGCAGCCCGCGTAGCTAAGACCGCTAACCGGGAGAGGCGATCGGGACCTTAGCGCGCAGCAAAGCGTGCGATCTGAAATCTTATCCGGACTTGGACCCGTATAAGCGTTGGTGTCGCCTCGGCGAGTCGCGGAACCGGCACCGGAGTGCCGTTGCGATGAGAATCGACTACGGTGGGCATGCCCGTTGGCGATGAGAATCGACTACGGTGGCGTAACTCCATCGGTGGTGCACCGCTTGATTAACCGAGCCGTCTGGTCGTTGCGGATAAAAGACATGCTGCGACGCGGGGCGCTCACGGAGCGAAGACCAACGAGGTTTTGGAAAACCAACGCTAAGGAAAGGAACTGAAAGCGAAAGCGTATCGGGGTTGCGAAATTTAGCTCAAGTCCCAATCGACCGAGGAGAGGCAGTCCTTCGAGGAGCCGGCGGCGACTCAAGACCGCCGAAAGCGCTTGAATCGAGCGAGAGTCGACCGAGCGACTTTTACGCAAAAAGAGCAAAGAAAAGACAAGGACGAACAGAAACCAAGAGCAAAGCGGACAACGCTAGAAAGTTTTAAGGAAACCGGTAGAACGCTTAGAACGCTTAGCCTAACTCCGGCCCCATTGTGCGGTGCTCGAGGATCTGAGTTTTTAAATCGAGCAGTGCACAAGAGAAAGAGCGACGCCTAGCCCCGTGCAGACGATGCATGAAGACCTGAACTTGCGACTTCAAGCACGTGCGTAGAGAGTTAAGCGACACCGTATCTGATCGACTCGTTCGAAGCGCTCGTTAACGTAAGTTAGGCGATTCGAAGGTAACCGAACAAGGAAAGTGCCTGCCGCGGAGGGCTTACGAGAGCGAGCTTAGCGCGAGGTGGATGCCGTGTTACGCAACTCGAGTTTAGGAACTTGTTGAAACCAGATCTGGCAGGAAAACCCTTAAGATTACGGAGCCAAGAGTTCGCAAGACCAGGCGACCATCAAGTGTTTCGAGAGAAAGAGTAGTGCGAGAAGGCAGTGATGAGAAGGACCGCGAGGGCGCGAGCATTCACCGCTCAATGGGTTGAACTTTACATGGCGGCCGAGAGACTTGGACGAACTAAGGCACGAAATTTGAGAAAAAGCGAAGCTAGGAAGCGAAAGACCTACGAGGAACTTACTTAAACGGTCGATGTTCCAAGTCTTTGGTCACTCTCTCCGACATCCTTTGCCGGCGAACAACCCGGGATCGCGGGGACGATAGCGCCGGCGAAGAGCTGCCCGCTGAAGAGATCCGGCCCGAGCACGGAGCTCGTCGCGGGGACAGACAGCGCCGGCGAAGAGCGCCCGGCGAAGTTGATCGATCCCGAGCAAGGAGCTCGTCGCGGGATCAGACGAGCTACCGAGCGAAGAGCCGCCCGGCGCTAGTGATCCGATCCCGAGCACGAGCCTGAAACCAGATTTGAAAAGCGATCAAGATCGAAGGATCGATCCGATCGGCGAGGAAGAGACATCCCGCCGCCGAGTCGTAGTCCTCGGGGAGAATCTTACGGTCAGCCGATAGAGTTCGACATATTCGATCTGCGAGTCCCCACGGACGGCGTAAGCGTCGACGGTTGAGATAACGATCTCAAGTCGCTAAGGTTCTTAAGAAGTGAGATAGGAACCACGCCGAACAACCACGACAAAGAACGAACAGAGAGGGGGTTTTATCACGGTTCGGGCCTCTCGGAAGAGATAATAGCCCTCGTCCGGCCTTTCTTATATATCAAAGATGATTACAAGAGGTGACTCGACGAGACGAACAAGTCTCGGCGAGATTATGGTGTACAAGTGCGCAATATGCGACAATGCTAAGATTCTTGGCGCCAACGGTTGATGGCTTGACCCCTAAACAAGCCGCAGGGGCCTTATTTATATAGTGCAGAGCAAACCGACCTACCGAGGGAATATCGGGCCGGGCTAACTACGAGATCGTAACGAACTCATATACATGCCAAATACATCCTGAGATAGATAAGGCATACTCCATGTCTTGGGGATCACGACTCCTATTCCAATCCGGGAAACCAACGTCCGGGTCTTCACGTAGCCGCAGCAGACTTACGCTCGAGACGGACTCAAACACGATTCCTTGGCCGTTACGCATCACGTCAGCCAGGAAGCTGTTCGGCAAGATGCATATGGGCCAGATAGAACCTTCTAGGAGCTGGGTCCTATTAGGCTGTTTGATCGGACAGTCAGGGAGTGGGCCATAGCAATGGGCCGTAATTTTATCCCCGACACGTTTCTTCAATAAATGCAAATGTGGAAAAAGAGTAGAAAGAAAATGAAATTTTTTACGCCTGCACGTTTTGGCTAATTGCAGGCGCCTGCAAAATAGCAATTGCGAAAAAAAAGGCCGGTCTCGGACATGTGGCAAATTGAGCATGCCAGACCGCGAGCCATTCCACGACTCGCCGACTCCTGCATAGCGAGTAGCGAGGGATCCGGATCCTCTAACATTATGTTACAATGTCATAGGTGCACAGTGTCATGGTGTGACGAGGAATGTTATGGTACTGTAGCTATCTACTGTAGCGATGTGACACTGTAGCACCTTTACTGTGTAGTGTATTTCATTTGTGTACTGTAGCAATGAATGTTGGCCATCCATTCATGATCCAACGGTTCAGATTGCGGCAATTTTATGGTACTGTAGCATCGTGACCTTATCAATGAATTTTAGAGAATCTCAATCCAGTAGCGAGCTACCAGAGCACCAGTACGGCAGTACAGCGTACAGTAAGACTCGGTGTGGCTGGGGCTGAGCCTGCGGCGTGTACCATTGTCCATTGGCCAGGCCTGCGATGCCCCACTTGCCCAGCGCCGTCTGCTGCCTCTGCCGGTTGCGGGCGGGCGCGCCGCGCGCCTGCACTGGCACGCGCACTGCCTCCGCACTGACACTCTCCAGAGTCGCAGGAGAGTGCGTACTGGATGTCACATGAGGAGAAATTGGTGAAATAATCTACTTTAAATTTGAAATTAATAAAATAACACACAGTATATAAAAATACCCCGACTGGCACCTGGTGCCGCCGCCCCGAGTGGCGGCCGCCACGCCGCACGGCGGAGCTCTGCTCCGCCACCTGGCACGGCGGGATAAGCGCGGAGGCGACGCGTGTGTGGTGGCGGCCGGCCGGGCGACGTGGCGGTCCCAGTGAGCTCCGCCACGCCAAGACGGCGGGAGCTGAGCCGGCCGCGTTCTGCGCCTCTGCTCCCTGAATTTCCGAGCCAAAACGCCGTATTCAGCGCCGTATTTTTTTGTTAGCTGCTTGATCACCTCATAATTCCTATTATTTCATGTCAATTTTAATAGGAGGACATAAGAGCATTGTATTTATTTTAATTATTTACACGAAAATGTATTGATCGGACTGAAATTTTTTGTAAAATTGAAAGTGATGAAAAAAATATTTTAAAATTAGAACAAATTACGCACCATAGTGTTATCCGATTCTCTCATTTTTTTAAGGCATTATCAAATACGATAGCGTTATGACATTATCATTGTTTAACTAATTTGTTCACTCCGTTCAATTAAGTAAGAAAAATAAAAAAAAGTAAACAAATGAAAAATTTGAAAGCGGTAATTAATTTTTTTGTCTGAGCAAGTAAGCGGCTTATGGTATTAGAGAACAGGAGACTAAATAATAAAATTTAGATTACAACATACAAATAATGGCACGCGTGATGCATAAGACAATCTACCGTAGTAGTGCATCATATCTAAACCTACATGCCTTAGGAGATTTAAAAACATAGTTGTCATTAACGATAACCATACTACTGCGTGCAGCGGGGGTATTTCCCCTTCGCAAACGCGCTAGGTCCTACATCCCTGGCTCTAGCAGCCCTCTCGCGCTTTCTGGGTGCCAGCGGTTTACACACGACGCCTCCGACATGCAGGGCACAAGCGTTCCATGCGGACTTGCATCTCTAGTGTACGGTTTGTCATTTCGAGACGCTGTTCGAGATCTGCGATCCTTGCATGTAGAACCGTGATGTATGCATCTGCTGCCATCGGAAAAGGATCATCCATCCATGATGTCATACAACAATCGTTTATCTGTTTTGCAAAGGATACAAGGTTAGGTTACCTACGAAAATCAATTCGTTATATATGAATGTAAGTAAACTCACTGCGTATAGAGGACATCGGTAGAATCTTCGTCCGGTCCAACCAGAATCTTGGTCTATCGAATGTACGACGATCGCATCAATTCCACATGAACACTTGGGCGATCCCGATGGATGTGAGGGCAGACATGACATGGTTATTGCATGCGGTAGTCATGTTTCATTTTGATCGGAAGGTCCTCCGAAGGGTAATGGGCCCGCCTCCGGACCGGACGATTCCCACCAACAGCCTAATCCATGCATTCTTTGGAGCGTTGTTCGACCATCGTACTATGATGAAAAATGCAATTAGTATCCGTAATTCTCATAATACATAATATCCTCATAACAACTTTTAATACCAAACATTAAATATTCAGTCAACACATACAATTAGCACAACCATAAATATTTTGTTATAACTACTCTAAATTATTCTCAACAAAACAACTAATCTCTGCAAAATCATCACGCATGCTCATGGTAGTTTAATAACATGCATACCTTGTTAAAACTTCTGCAGCGAACACTCTTCCTGTAGATTATTTCCTGTACCACTGAACGTACCAACACCTGCATGCACATTGAGATGCAACATGTACTGAGAAAAAAAAACACGAGAGTCCCTCAATGAGAAGAATGCGAAATCAAAACCAGCAGAGGTCTCACTGAGCACCGGGGCAATGAAATGTGTGGGCAGCGAGAATGGTGTGAAGCGAAGTGAGCGGAAGTCCTCCTTTTATAGCTTAAGTGTTAATTAAATTATCATGAACGTACCATTAATTACTCACTAACTAATCCTTTACTAATTAAATAGGGTTTAAATGCTACTGGCAGACATGATAAGACGTACATGAAAAATAAAACTACGTAACAAAATATAACTACTATGGTCGAATAAAAATATATGCATGTCAATTAAATAATCACTAAGCCCAAAATAAAAAATTACTACTAACTCACTATGCTCGAATTAAAAAATACGCATGTCAATTAAATAATCACTAAGTCCAAAATAATAAAATTACTGATTATTCAGTAAGGTACAATCAAAATTTATTATTATTCCATTTACATAAGCCTACATAAGCGTAAAAATATGTATGCACTACATATGTCATATTAATAATGGGAACTAACTAGCCATTATTATCGTCCTTGTTTGATAATGTTTCACTAACTAGCCATTATTATCGCATACAAAAATTACTAATTAAACATCGAGCCATAATTAAATTAATTATGGTTTTATTACACTAAGTCCGAATACAAATTTAAATATAACTCGCTAATTAAATAATGCAAACTTGCTGTCAAAATAATCTCTTCCAAAATGAAACCGAAATTGCCCGCAATAATTACCAAAGCATCATTTCTTGACTAATTATTTTGTACGCACTACAAACTTTAGATTGAAGCCTAACATAACAGTATAGAGATGTTAATTGCAACAGGAGAAGTCAGAAGCTCGAGCTAGCATGCATGTTTAATGTGGATTAAACTTATTCATTAGGTTAGTTTTTTAATTTAAAAGGATATTAATGTTCTTAAAATTTTAATCAAAACCTATCTCAAGCGTTAATTATTATTGTGACCATGCATGAATTAATGCATGATGCGAGTAGTTTGTTGTGCATGCACATGCATGCACATGCATGCTAACCACTCATGTGTCCATCTCGGTGGGCACTCGTTGAATCGGGACCTTAGTTTATTAAAGCTCATAAGCCTATAATCACCTGATGTAATTTGGGTCCGAGTTTAATTTAGGGCGCCTTGCACGCTCAATCAGATGAAGCTACCTACCACCCAACACGAGCTGCACTATGCTCGAATTAAAAAATACGCATGTCAATTAAATAATCACTAAGTCCAAAATAATTAAATTACTAATTAATCAAGAAGGTACAATCAAAATTTATTATTATTCCATTTACAAAAGCCTACATAAACAGAAAAATATGTATGCACTACATATGTCATATTAATAATGGGAACTAACTAGCCATTATTATCCGTCCTTGTTTCACTAATGTTTCACTAACTAGCCATAATTATATGCATATAAAAATTACTAATTAATCATCGAGCCATAATTAAATTAATTATGGTTATATTACTGATAAGTCCGAATACAAATTTACATATAACTCACTAATTAAATAATGCAAACTTGCTGTCAAAATAATCTCTTCCAAAATGAAACGAAACGCACGCAATAATTACGAAAACATCATTTCTTTCGACTAATTACTTTGTATGCACTACAAACTTTAGATTGAAGCCTAACATAAAGAGCTAATTTAACCTCACAATTAGTCCATAATCTCTATTATTTATCATTTTACTTCCTTCTACTACTAAAATATTTATTTATCTTACATGAACTAATGAAATATTACTGTTATGTAAATTTTTATACATAAAATACTAAGCACGGTCAGCAATTTTTATACATGAAATATTACCTCAATACAGAAGAAGTGCAGAACAAATGAAATCGACACAGAGCAGCTGAAGCCGAGCAGCAGAACAAATGCCGTGCACGCTTCTCAACTTGACCACCGAAGGTGAACCGCGAATGAAAGCAAGCGATGGAGTGAGGTAAATCGTTCAGCAGACATCGGTTTATATAATTTGAAAAATCTCATTCTTGTGTTTGGTAATTGCGATTAATTAGTGCTAAATGGTAATTACCTTTTGCTAATGGGTTGGTGGTACATCGATTGGTGGTTTATCATTGAACAAATGCATGTGATAGCGGTGACATGAAATGAATGAGCCGAGCCCGCCGCCGGATTTCGCTGCCGCTGCCGCCGGCCGGCTGCTCCGCCGTCGGCGTGGCGGAGCTTCATTGGCGCCGCCACGTCGCTGGCGGACCGCGATTTCGCAGCGTGATTGCGGCGAACTGCGCCGCCGTCTTGGCGTGGCGGGCTTCATTTGGGACCGCCCGCCGTCGCCGGCCGGCCGCAGCGCCAGCGCCGCGTCGCCTCCGCGCTATCCCGCCGTGCCCGATGGCGGGGCGAGCTCCGCCGTGCGGTGTGGCGGGAGCTCGAGCGAGCTCCGCCGTCGGGCGTGGCGGCCGCCACTGGGGGCGGCGGCACCAGGTGCCAGTCGGGGTATTTTTATATACTGTGTGTTATTTTATTAATTTTAAATTTAAAGTAGATTATTTCACCAATTTTTCCGTCACATGACGACTCTCCCGCGCGCCGTGCTGCGCGGCCGACCGCCGGTGCGTGCGCGGGCGCGCCCGATCGAGGACGAACCGAGACGGGACGCGCGCACGTCTCGAGAGCCAGACCCGGGCATTGGGGCGCGCGCACCGCACGCGCTGTTCGCTTGCCCCGGCCGCTGTCCTCGGAAATAAGAGGCGTAGTGGCCAGCCAGTGAGCTGGAGTTGCTACCTTTGAGCCGTGCGAAGCGTACGTGTGAGTTGTGAGACAGGGAGGGTCTCCGGGACGAAGAATTACCAGATGCTCGCTTGGCGTATTACTGCACAGTATGCGTAGTTGGTGCTGATGCTCCTCTGGTACATGTACATGCTGTGCACGTACATTGCTCGGTGTAAAGACAATGTGGTGTGGTGTCCCAGCTTCCCCAACGTCCCGGCCGTTGCATGTGTGTGTGTGTGACAACCGCATACGCTCACCTACAAATTGGTCGCTTACCGGTTGGCCTGCTTTTCCGTACAAAAAATCTTTCTAGCTCGTTCCAGGGTTTACACAGAACTGACTGGTCTCATTCTTTTGGTTACTAAACCACTAGAAACTGAAGAAACAGTTTTCTTTTGGCAGAAGGCCCCTACCCCGATTGAAAACAGTCGTTGGATCGAGTAAATACAATAAACGATTAACTTCTATATTTACTGCGCGGTGACCGTAAAATACTTAGCTTGGTAATAAAAACCTCCACGTAATAATAGGATTCGATACTGGCGCTGGCACGTGATGCTCAGTGCATATGTTTTCTCCTGTCCTGTTCCAAAGTCCAAACGATCCCTTGCATCATCCACGTACTGCCCTCCCAATCAAAATGAAGCCTCCACCATGTACGTCACGTCATCACCCATCCTTAATTTTCACCTTCATCGACTGAATCCAACGAGCCAGCCATGCAGCCAATGAAATGAACACCATGTTTTAGAGCAGGTCGACATGGTCACTATTTTAATTTTTTTACTCTTTATCTATATTTATCTCTTTTTTATTTTATTAGAGCACCGGAATGACCGAAGTTAGGACATGGTCAATGGACTTTAATTTAGGCCATCTTTGATAGCTTGTTTAGTTTTAGTTGGCAAAATTTGACCACATTTGAAAGTGGTATAAAAAGGCTAAATAAATTATGAAAAAATATTTTTGAGATATTTTAGAAAAACCCTACAAAGTTATAAAAAAAATTATTTTCAAAAAATAAGGTGAATAATGTATATAAAAATAACAAAAGTTGCAATTCCAACAAAAACTAAACTAAAACAAGCTATCAAAGAGGCCCTTAGGTTATTCTAGTACCGTAGCAACTAAAAAAAAAATTGATATATAGATGAATATTAAAAACGTGTGACATGCTCTTGTAAGCGTGCTAGCGTGCGTGCACTAGAGCTGATCATGGGAAGCCTGGCACGGTAAACCCGGCCCGGCCAACACGTCGGGCCAGGTTCGAGCCTCAATCCGAAGCCCGGCCACCGGGCCGGGTCAGGCCGGGCCTAGGTGCGACAAAAACGCAAAATAAGTCGTGGTTGGACCAGGCTTTCGGGCTTCGGACCGAGCTTGGGACTGAAAATGAGGCCCGATGTGCCGGGTCGGGCTGGGCTCGGGCCTAGTCCTGCGAGACTGGGTTTTTCCAAGCCTGGCCCGGCCCGGCCTTTGAACAGTCTAGCGTGCACGCCGTGCGCCTCCATGGCTATCTGTCTGTCAGACGGAGCCATATGTGTAGTAACACAGAATTATTTTTAACTTAGACGATTTCTACCGGCTGTACGTGGCTGCTGTATAAAAATGTGCATGCATGCAACAGGGATAGAACAAGAACGAGACTGTGCACGGACAATGAGCAAGTATGGGAAGCTGTGGCCTGTGGCAGCACAGTTGCCGGTCGCGACGACGAGCCAGCAGAGATCACATTTCACATCACATGCATGTATGCCCTTGCAGTGGCCAGAGTGAGGAGCGTTCATGCCATGTGCGTCGACAGTGGCCGCCCGCGCGCAAGGTGGTGATCAAGGATTCAAGGTAGACCGTAGACAGGGCAGGGATGATGACAGGGGAAAATAATTAATGAGTACGTAAACCGATAATCCGATGACTGCCTATGAGGTTCACGATCACTACTGGAATCTTTCAATTTTATGAGGATCAAAAAATATACATGAGGGCTGAAACAAAGCCCTCACAGTAAAACATGCAATCATGAGGACATTCTACAACCCTCGTTAACAAGCATATAGTCACAAGGGCCAAACAATAGCCGTCGCAAAAAACTGTAGCCGCAGGATACTCACGAGGGCCTACGGTTGGCCCTCGCAAATAATAGCCCAATAATTGCTCACATGCGCTCCCCAGTGTGCACGTGGAGCTAATTCGCGAGGGCTCCCAGCTGACCCTCGCGAATAAGGCTGCCTCAGCAACTACTCGTGAGGGCCCTATTCCAGCCCTCACGACTAAAAGGCTTATAAATTGAAAACCAAATCCCTCTGTTAGCCTTAAATCTCCCACACATTTTGATCTTACGTCGTTCTTTCATAGAAACTTGGTTAACTCCGGTATACCATGAAGGATTCTCCCCCGAATTCGACTCCGACAGAGAAACGACGGAGTCATCATCAGTCCCCGGAGGAGACAAGTGTTAATTAGTGTGTAACAGGTAATGTGTAATGTGTGTAATTCAGAAATAATGTATTATATAATTTGGTGAGCTCAATTTCCGAAATGTCAATTAAAATGTTTAGTATATCGATAAATAGATAGTGTGAGATAAGAAAGGGTTAATATCATAAAAATTCGTTTTATGTTTAAATTTTTTTCTATTGCAAAAAATGGTACAAAGTGTAGGAGTGAAGGAGAATATTTATTAGTAGCGAGGGTTCCTCCAAAAACCCTCCTATATAACTCTTATACGCGAGGGCTAATATGGCCCTCGTATTTACAGGCCTATAGACACGAGGGCCGTAGCCCTAGCCCTCGAATAAATGCGTGCGTGCTTATCTCGCGAGGGCTAGGTGGCCCTCATGATTAGTGATGGCACCTGCGCTGGCCAGGGGCGAATAGACTTGGGCCCACCCAGTAGTGGCCCTCGCGAAAAGGCTACAGATGTATTATTCACGAGGGCCACTTGGTCCTCGCGATTAGTGGGTGTATAGATCTGGCCAGCGGCTCGGACTTGGGCCCACCCAGCAGTGACCAAGGCTTACACACAATTGCCATATGGCCCTCGCGAAAACGCTACGGATGGGTTATTCACGATGGCCATTTGGCCCACGCGATTACTGGGCGTATAGATTTGGCCAGATGCTCGGACTTGGGCAAAATTTGCCCAAGTCCGAGCGCCTGGCTACGCTAACCCGATGCCGCCACGCCCGCCCGCGCGCCGCCGCCACGCCCGCCGCGCGATCCGCCGCCCGTCACCCAGACCCGCCGCCGCCCGCACCTCCCGCCGCCACCCTCGCCGCCCCCACCTCCCGTCGATGCCTCACGCTCACCGTCGTTGTGCAAGAGGTGAGGAGGAGGCTCGCACCACGACAGCGATAGCACGAATGGCGAGGAGCCCGCGACCACGACGCCGCACCCGCCCATCTGGAAAGGTTTATTCGCGCCTTTTTTGTGTTTAAATATTAGTTACGAGGGCTGCATGTGAACGCACTTTTCTGTTTGAATGGTTAGTTACGAGGGCAGTGCGAGGACTTAAGCACGAGGGCTATGGGTTTAGAGTTGACTATGTGCGATTATATTATGTATCTTAACTATGTGCGTTTAGGGTTAACGGGTTTAGTGTGCATGTAACCTAGACGTATGTCACCCATTCGGGAATGCACAAGTCGTAATGAAACCAGACGGTGATTCGTTAGGTTTCATTACGAGGTGTGATTCACGTTCCCGACTGTCTAGTGGACGACCCCATTTGGGCGCCCCAGTGGACAGCTCATGAATGACTGTTTGAGTACGATGCGTCGTGTCGGCTGTGGATTTGGGACGAGGTTTCGGTTGACAACACAAAAGTGTAGTTAGTATGTAGAAGTCATGTAACGCGGCGACCAAAGGAATGGAACAAATAAATGTCAAAGTCATCTGATGTGGTCGGAGCCCATCCCGTAGCGACTGTGCGACTTATGCTCCATGTGCGTGTAGATTACTTCAACGTCCAGCTCCTTCTCCGCGTACAGGTCACTGTTTGGGCCGTGCGTCTCCTTGTACGCTTGCACATACCGTTCCTGCATTTCAAAACTACTGAAATTAGCAAGTCAAATAGTGATAAACATTATTGTAATGATATAGGTTGCACTTACAATCTTGTCTTGTGCGTGTGGTGCCACGGCTGGATCGGGAGTTTCTCGTTGTGCCTTCAGTGTCATTATAGTAATGATATGAGTTGAGATGGTTTTAGATTGAGAGGGATATTAAAGACCGGCCAACAAGAGTATGATCGAGCGTTCATATTGAAAGGAGTGAACCCGTCCGTGGCAATCGTGAGACGCACGTTTCGTGGCTCTACTGCAAAATTGGGATGTTTCCGATCAAAATGCTTCCAAGCTTCTCCATCTGACGGGTGAACTAACACATCAGGTTTCCATTTGTGCAACTTGTGCCACCTCATGCTATGGGATGTGTCCTCTATCATGAAACACCGTTGGAGGCGGTCTTTCAACGGAAAGTAACGCAACACTTTCTTTGCCACACTAGACCGAGACTTGTTGCCATTAGAGTCTATGGTCTCGAAGTACCGCGACTTTCCACAATGATCACACCAGACCTTCCCTTCGTCATCTTTGTAATACAACATGCAAAGGTTCTCATAGTAATCTATCTTCTCATATGGCATTCCTAAACCCGACAGTAGCCTTCTACACTCATAACAGATCCTAGGCATCTTATATCCTTCGGGCAGGGCATCACACCAACTAGCCAACATCTCATCAAAATATGCGATGGACATGTTGAACTTGTACTTCACAGTCATCATACGTGTCAAATAAGAAAGGACTGTCACTGACGTTGCATCATGTAAAGGCTGTTTGGCCTTGTCTAGAAGCTTAAAGAAATCAGCCATGCCAGGCTGTGAATCTTGTTCATCACCCTCATAATCGTGGCCAATATCTACAACCATGTCCTCCATCTGGTCTGTTTCATCAAAACCTTGGGGGGTCCAGTAGACTCAACCTGGGCACGATTACTCTCCCATGGTATACCCACCGATGGTAACCAACCTTAAACCCATTCTTGACTAAATGTATCTCTATTTCGTCACGAGTTCTCTTCCGACAGTTACCACATTCAGCACAAGGGCAACAGACAGGGCCTTGCGCCCCTTGGAAAGCTCGGGACACGAATTGACGAGTCCCCTCAAACCATGCATTTGTGGGTCGTCCGTTCGCCACCCACCCATCGTACATCCATCTTCTATCTTCTTCCATTCCTTCACGAAGAAGTAGATACATATACGTACTTGCGTCAGGGGTTTTTACACTTGGCTAATTAGGAAGGCTTTTAAACCCACCCACGAATGGCCGTTCGAGTACGATGCGTCGTATCGCCCGTGGATTCGAGATGAAATTTCGGCAGCATAACCCTACTAGTTCCCCATATGCAAGTACCCGGGGTATCGTTTGCGCGATGCTAGGTCCCGCCGCGCCGCACGGGATAGAGCTCACGAGAGGGAGATGGAGAGGGAGAGGGCGGAGGAGAGGGAAAGGGGGAGAGAGGAGAGACACAGGAAAGAGCTCCATGAATTGAGATTAACCATGGAGATGAACCAAAGAGCGGCTCAGGAGCGGTGGGAAAGAGAACAACAACAAAGGTGGGCTAAGTTCATGAGGCTCCATTCAGGGGGCAACTTCATGCAGGTATTCCCATTTAACCCCTTTCATCAGTTATATCAGATCCTCATTTATTTGCATTAACACTATATTGATCACCAATGTGCAGGGTGGGTCGGGCAGGCAGGTTGATCAAGGTGGCGGCTCTAGTTACTCACCTAACGGGGGACCGTAGCCCTTTGTTCAGGCCCAAGATGCGGTAAGTGTTGTCATTTCATCACAGTCTAACCTAAAGTGTCAATTGAAATAAAACTTAAATTCTTAATGCTTTCAGGGCTCCACTCCATCAAGTCAGATCCAGGGAGTCGATCACGATGCTCGGCGCGAGTGGGCGAAAGCTGGGACTGACGGGTTTCTAAGCCTACTAAGCAGTCCTTCACTCTTCCCTGCACCAGAGAGTGCTCCTTCGGTTTTCCCTCCACCGGACGGTACTCCTTCCATCTTCCCTAACACGGAGAGCAACCCGTGATGGATGGAGACTATGCGTATGGACCTCTTATATGTATATGATGTATATAATGGTAGAAATGTTGTGTATGTGGATATGTGCTTTGTGCTTTGTGGTATGTCGATGTGTCGAGGAGTTATGTGATGTCGATGTGTTGATGTCGATGTGTCGAGAAGTTATGTGGATGTGGATGTCGATTGATATATATATGTGCTGTGCTTTTCTGCTGTTCAAATTTGTTTCAAATTCATATTTGAAAGCTGTTTTTTTTCTAAAAATGCTTATTCACGAGGGCTAAAGGGCCCTCATAAAAAATCACAGGGCACCAAAGGCTTTTCGCGAGGGCCACAGAGCCCTCGCGATTAGCAGTGGGCCGGCCCTTGCGCGCCCCAGCCAACGTGGGCCCCACAGACTTTTCGCGAGGGCTTTGAGACCCTCGCGATAAAGCTGCCAGGCCAGTGAATAGTGAGGGCATAATAAAACCATCGCGATTAACTATTCGCGAGGGCCATGCCCTCGTGTTCTATCGTTATTTGCGGAGGAGCGGACGAGAGCACCTATTCACGAGGGCCGGCCCTCGTGAATTGTAAATCACGAGGGCTTCTGCCTTTATTGCGAGGGTTTTGAGCCCTTTGTATTGAGGGAGATTCCCGTAGTGGATGACAAAACCGTCTAAAATCACAAACACCTAGACATGATCCACGCGTTGCGTATAGGATTCAAGTGCTTTAGCGAGTGCTTTAGCGACGCTGCTGCACATGCTATAAATATATACGGGCTTCGCTCAATATATTTACTATAATCCAACTAAAACCTAAATCCTCATAAGTCTATGCTGATGTAAGTGCAAAACCTTTTAATTAACGTCGTCTAATTAGTTGTACAGGAATTTGGTCTGTTTGGTTAATTTGAAGGTAAACTTACCAAACTTTGCCACACCTAACATGCTAAAATTGTCTAAGCTTAGTTCTTCAAATTCCTAGACACACCTTTTCAGCCTCAAGCAAATTTTTCACACTTTGATGTGTGTATGATATATGGGGTCTACGTGGCAGAAAAGGAATCTTGACTAACATTAGGTGTGAACAAAAAAACAGCCCAACTCAGTCAAACTTTCCCAACCTTAGGAGTGGCAATTTTAGACAAACTTAGTCTTCAACCAAAAAAACCATATCCTACGAACTTCTATATAAGTAGTAGGCGACCACCATTCAAGAGAGCAAGAGCATCCAATAAAAGATGAAAGGATTAGCCCCATAGGTTTTAGCCTGTAACATTCCAAATTTTAAACACAAATTTGGCACGTTAATTTTTTTGAAAAATCGTGGCATTAAAATAATTTAATAGTCATCTGCATCATGTCATAAGTGCATCATTAATTAAATTGTTCACTTGGTAAATAAAAATAATTGTGCATTTTAAACTTTATTAATATTAACTCAGCATCTTCTAAGCATTGTTGACCTGCTATGAAAATTAATTTGTATAATTTAGGATTCAAGAAGGAGTTTTAATTAAGTTTTACAAGAGCAAACAAAAAGAGTAAATCCTCATCTTCTCTCTGTTGGGCTTGAAACCCTCTGTTCTCTTCGTGCTGAGCCTCGCCCGTCACACGTGCTGCCTCTGCACTGTGAGTTTATCTCTACTCATAACTCAGCTGTCGCTTGCGAGTTATTCCACCCAACGCTCTTCTACGCCGTGCACGCACGCTCTGCACATTTGACTTTGCAAGACCTCGCCTCGCCTCGCCATCGCGTCTCTGCCGCTGTGCTCTGGCCGCGCCTTCGCGTCGCGGCCGTTGTAGAGCAATAGCACCTGTCTATCGTTGCTCCCGGCGAGATTACGATCGAGCCGTCTCCACTTATAAATTAAGCGCTGAGCACCGCGTTTCTTCTCTCCTTGCGCTGTGCCGTGCTCTGTACTTCTCCCCGGTGAGCTTTGATCAATCCCATTGTCTTCCTCCATTTCTTAGTAACTTCCTCACTGGCTTCCTCTCATCCTCCCTACCGTAGCGTCGAAGGAGCCCGAAGCACCACCAAGTTAAGAAGGAAGCTGCCGCCGTAGCGCTTAGCTCGTCGTTGCCTCGGTAAGCCTCTGCACACTTCTGGGTGCGCATGGGCATGGGAAGATGATCCCGGGGTGGCCGTAGTCTTCTGCATGTGCCATGTTGAGCTAGAGCTCCCATGGAAGCCATGCGAGCAAGCTAAGAGCATGTCCTGTAGCTTATGTACAAATACGTGCGTCGGTGCCAGAACCAATCGGTCGGCGAAACCGCAACTTTAGGTCCCTTTGGAAGCGCTGAGTCGAGAGGAATCCATTTTTGCAGTCGGTTCGTCAATCAGAGGTCGCCGCAGCCGGCTAGCCGAGCTTCACTTAGCTCCAATGGCGTGCTGTGTGCTATGCGTGCTGTGTGCATGCCTTGCATGGCTAAAGCTTGAAGAAAGGTGCTTTGAGATGAGTGCAAGTGTGTGGATGGCTAGCCTTTGAATAAGTGGGAACATATTCAGCAGAATACGCTTTCCAGAGTTCAAAGCGCACACATAAATATAATCTAAAATTTAATAACTCTCTATTTATATTAATACCTATAACAATAAAAAAAATAAACTAATCATTTTGCATTAAATAACAAATAACGAATGATTTTCAAAGACCTCAGAAAAATGATGAAAAATATTATTTTGATGCATACACTTGATTTAATAAAATATAAAAATATAAAATAGTTGTGCATGCATTACATTTCCATGCATATTTATTTCGTGCATGATTTTCAAACCAAAATCGCATATAAATGTTTTCTTGTTTGATGGATGGTTGTATTATCTTGTATGTGCTATCCGCGTGGTTAGGAGCTCGAGGAGCGTTAGACCCGTCCAGCGCCGCCGGTTGCTCCTACCCGTCTTCTGACCAATGCAAGTCTCCCTTCGATCATATCGCGAAGCCATTTTCGGTTATTTAGAAAATGTTTACTAGATTTGAAAATATGCATGCTAGTTTAAAAATGATAAATGCCGTATTTATTAGACTTAGATATTATGCCAAATAGAAAGGTAAGAAATATGGTAGGAATAAACCTAAGGCTAAAATATGGTTTGCTCATATTTAAATACTCCTTTGTGGTAGGACAAAGGCTTAAAAATCTTTATGCGAAGTGAAATACTCATTTGTGTGAATGAGAATATTATTGAGAAATGTTTGGGAAAAGGGTGATTTAAAAATAGCGCATCAAGGGTGATGCTTGGTAGGAAATGATTTTCCTCTTACCCCAAAAATCTTCCGACTAGGGAGAGATATTTTTGTTGGTTGGTGCGGTACGGCACCATTTCGAAAACTGGGCTAAACTATCAAACCTCTCCTAGTCTAAGGACTGCTCGTCCTATGATCCTACGAACTGAGCCATAACAGTACGACCTCGAGCCCCGGTATGGGACGGGCCCGATCGTTGGCCCTCGTGGTTGGCGGTCTTGTGGCGAAACACCGTCTGGGTGCGTAGCCTCTCGAGGGAAAAGCGTACCCACTCTGCAGAGTTAAAACTATCATGGTAGCCGTGCTCACGGTCATGAGCATGCGAAGTGACTGTTCATATGGTAGTTCTTCTTTTCCAAAAACCGGGAATTTTCAAAAAAGATTTGAGTTGAGTAAAAGTTGTTGAGAAAGAGTTTTGATCTTGAGATAAGTACTACCGGCTTGCCTCATGAATTGGGTTCGGCCTATCATGAAGTGCTTGCGCGGTTTCGACCTACCCTTTGTTCCAAGTTATTCCCCGTAACGGGAAGAGACTGAGGAAGAAACTCGCTATGGCATAAGGCCGAATGGCGAGAGTATTTTGAGAATGAGCCCCAAAAGATAAATATCTAAGTTTACTGCTTTCTTAGAAGTGCTTTTATAAAACTAGGAAAAGAACAAACACGCATTTCCGCAAAACTACCCAAGCCATCCATTGGTACTAAACCCCATCTGTATATATCCTCGACTTACTGAGTACCTTTATACTCACCCCTATTTCTCCTTCCCCTCTTCCAAAAATTTCAACAGTCGAGGAGGCTCCCTACAACTCGCCATCCGAGGAGGACCCGGACTTCGAGGAGGAGGAGGACTTCGAGGACGAGGAGTAGGGTTGTGTCCTGCCTGCCGCTTTGCCTGTGGAATAGTCTAGCTACTAGAATAAATCGTGCCATGTTGGGCTCTTGCGTTACCGTGTGTGTAACTCTGTACCTTGGCCTGTGTGTTGTGCTTGATGTATTAAGTTGTGACTTCCTGTGGGACGCTTAGTCCCTTATGTTGTAATAATGTAACTCGAAGGCAATGTACCATTATTGTGGAATTGTGTGTGCTAGCCATGATCTTCTGGGACTAGTACTGTATGCACAATTAGGATTCGGTCAATTAGATCGGGTCCTGACATAGCCTCTCTCTTATTTCTCTCTCTCTCTCTCTCTCTCTCTCTCTCTCTCTCTTCAATTGTGATGCTATCGATAGGTTGCTCCATCTTGCTGCACTAGCATGTGCACTAGCATGCTAGGGGTGTAAACGGGTAGGGTACGGGTCAGGTAGGGGTCATTCCGTACCCTACCCTATTAATTTTTCTTGGGTATCGATACGGGTATGGGTAGTTAAAAACCGGGTAGGGTACGGGTGACGGGTATTAACGGACGGGTAGAAAACGGCTTTCGCGTATTATACGAACGGGTATGATACGAACAACGGGTACTTAGCGGACAATATGTATGCGAATTACCTAGAATCAATAACATGTGATAGAAAATTTCATCTTACCTAAAATCATTGTCTTCACAAAGGGTTCTTAGAATGAAACCATAGGTGCGAGGATATAAAACTGATAAAGTATGGAATTCGATCAACCTGTCAAATTATATAGCACTATAAGTTTATCCTTTTGTAGCAAAATAAAACTTTATGCCTGATGAGTACATGCTCCATCAGATTGTGAAATTCTACACCAAGAATATAAAAAAAAAACGTGAAACACATCAACCATTAATCTTGTATGGAAATTTGGAAGATAAAAGAATGTCCTGTTGCTACTTATCTGAAAATCAATAGGCAATTCAATTGATGAGCTTGAAAAACCGCAAACTTTACTCAAGTTTAATCAGTGGTCGTGCGGGACTGGGGTGGCGGGGTGCTGGCCCGAGGAGGTGACGGCGGCGAGGCCACGAGGCTGCTGGCGCTGCTGGGAAGGGGCGGCGCGAGGCGGCGGCGGCGGCGGTGTGCTGGGCAAGGGGCGACGCCAGATGGGGCGGTCTTGTGTGCTGGCTCGAGGCGGCGGCGGCGGCGGCGGCGCGGCTGGGAAGGGGCGGCGCGGTGCTGGCCCTAGGCGGCGGCGGCAATGAGGCCTCGAGGCGGCGGTGGTGCTACAAGGCGGCGGCTCGGGTTGTAGAGATGGAAATGAGAGTGAAGGGAGACTAGTTGGGCTGGCCGGTTGGGCCTAAGTCAGCTTTGTTGCTAATTGGGCTGGCCGGTTGGGGCCATGTTGGCTTTGTTGCTGTTAGATTATCCGGGTACCCGATATTACAAAATATTCGGGTACCCGTACCCGACCCGAAGTTCCGGGTAAATGTTCGGGTACCTCTATTTCCATACCCGACCCGTACCCGCTTGTATATATCCGGGTATTACCCGAATCCGTACCCGATAGTAAAATACTCGACCTGTACCCGTTTTTTCCGGGTAAAAAAATCTTCCGAACGGGTTCGGGTCGGGTATTACCCGACCCATTTACACCCCTAAGCATGCACCGGTTTTGAGAGAGAGCATGTCTCTAAAACTCTATTGTCGTTGAGATATATCCTACATGGGAGACAATGAATAAGGTTTCTATGAAGAGCTCGACATGACTATTCGCAATCTGCTTCCTCATCTTTATGATTTGCTTTCTCAACGTCCACATCGTGATCTGCTTTCTGATCTGCTTTCTCATTGTCAACGCCATGATATGCTTCGGCTATGACATTGTCATGACAGGTTCGATGTTATCTCTTCCTAGTTTCGACTCCGAGGAAGATCGATACATATTATTTTTTGTGTTATCTTTTAATTTGTTATTTCTGTGAATGAGTGTACTTCTGAGAGATATGTGTTCATATATGTCTATATTATGCTTGTGTTTCTTGAATATATATGTTGTTTATTAAGTTTTTATGATTTATTTAGTGATTAAATTAAGGCAAAAAATGTTGACTTACCAAACACAAGGTGTCGACGATAGGAATAAAGCTCCTCTGGTCGAGTTTACTTCTAAATTGAGGGACCAAAGAGTTTTCTTTTGGTCAAGATGACAACTTTCAAGATGTCAAAGAGATCTGGGTGTTTGATGCAAGTTGAAGACATAGAAGAGATTTTTATCCCAGTTCAGGTCTCCTGAGGTATGATAGCCCAACGTCATTGATATCTATGTATCAGCTGTGTAAAGGAAGTTCGGGTATGGCCGTATGGGTGATATTGTCGTTTTAAGTCTTAGATCGATCGACATTGATATTAAGAGCATGTTCCATGCACCAAGCTATCCTTTCGTTGCTCATTTGTCACGCAATCTATTATAAAAATTAAAACATGAACCAACGGAGCCATGAATGTTAGTTAGAGAAACTCTCACATAAATCAAAAATAAGAAAAAAAATCTACACCACTAATTTTTAATGGGGTCAGACTATAACGGTATAGATTGAAAATATTAAAAATTGAGATATAAAAATAAAAGAAATAAGAGTCCGCAATAGATTAAAAAAAGTTCATATCAGCTCCAATAAAAGATCCAAAATAAAAAAATGCTCTCTCCATTAAAAAAAGAGGTAATGTTTGTTTAATATAAGAGTCCATAGACCATTAGGGATGGCAATCCGACGGGTATCTCCGAGTACACATCTATCATACCCGAACCTGAAACCTGAAAATATCACCCATACCCAAACTTGAAAACACTCACGGGTACAAACCGACGCACATACCCGAACCCAACGGGTACCCAATAGCCGATGGGTAACCCATACCCGAAAGGTGGGGAGAGAGAGAGAGGACGGGAGAGAAAGAGAGAGGACGGGAGAGGGAGAGAGGAGGCGGCTCGACGGCGGCGGTGGCTGTCCGGGGCGGCGCTTTTGTGGTGGAGGCAAGGGGCAGCGCCAGCGGGGTGGAAGTGGAGACTGGTGGCGGCAGCTGTGGAGGGGCGGCGCAACGCCGGCGTGTGGAGGCGAGGGACGGCGTGGCGCCAGCGGGGGTGGAGGCAGAGACAGGGGCGGCGGTTGTGGGGGTTGGGGGCTTAGGGGCTAGCCAGCTAGGGTTTTTCTTGGCTTTCATTGTTTATATATAAAGAATGATGGACACACATGTCAGTGTGAATTTGGGTAGCCCATAAATACCCATGGTATGAAATTGAACCCATACCCGAACCCGAACTATTCGGGTACCCGAACCCGAAAAACCCATGGGTATAGGTTGTGACCCATACCCATGCCCATCGGGTCGGATACCCATGGGTTTGTCTGCCATCCCTATAGGCCATGAGAACCATTTGACTAGCACACTGTTGTAGATTTGAAGACCAGGAGGAAACGCCTACGCGGTGCAACAAATTGAAACACTCCAAAAAATAAATATCTAAGAGTAGATGAGTTAGGATGTTGGGAAGTTTTCAACATGTGTGTTGCTATAGACCGAAAGCTTGGGAAGAGATGCATATGCATTGCTACATATCAAAATACTTGAAATATATTCTATGTCCAAATATTAGGTGACTCGGATATGTTGAGAAGTTGTCACTATCATGTTGTTACATATCGAAAGACCAAGTAGGAGATGATTATTTTTTGTTGTAAATCAAAAACCCTCGAAGAAGAAAACGGACACGAGGTGCTACATATCAATGCATTCCATGATTAGAGCCCAAATAGTAGACAACTCGGAGGTGATGAGAGGAGAAACATATCATAACCTCGAGGAGGTAATGCTTGTGTGCTACCACTGTTGTAGCAGGTGTGACATCCTCTATTTTGTCATATGTCACTTGTATTTTCGAAACCCTGAAAATGAAATAAAAGGGAATTGTTATATACAAAACCCTAGTTTAAACTATTTTAAATTAGGTTTAAGCCAAAACCCATGAAAACCTTTTTGGAAAATTCTATAAAAACTCCCATAAATCCTAAAGGCCACTATTTAGCCACCCTCCAAATTTCTAGCCCAAAGCCCAAGGCTAACCCATGAAGTGTTGCCGTTCTGCCGAGAGCTCGTTGGACCCAAGAAATGATGAGCAAATGTGGGAGAATCAAGCCCAAAGTTGGAGGATAGTTATTTGAGGCCCAAACCTGTCCCAAGCCAGAAGCCCAATTCAAAATTCGTGGATCTGTGAAAATTCCCAATTTGGGGGAATCCTAAACCTATTCGGATTAGAATTTGAGCCCAATTCAAATTCTACCCACTAAGGGCCTGATTTAGGTCGACCACCACACTATATATACACCCCAAGACCCCCTCTCAACTCCACAACTCGTGCAAGTCCCAGATCCAGACCCTAGCAGTCGAGAACACTAGCCCGAGGTGGTTTTCGAGGTAGATTTCCCTGTACTTTTCCCAAACCCAAGTGTAGGTGCCTCCATTGCGTAGAGCTCATCGAGGTGGTCCAGATATATACTTGGATCATCTTTTTTGGTGAAGAATTGCACCCAGAAAAGCTCGCCGGAGTTCCTAGCGCCGTCGCTGCCGTCACCTTGGCCCGGCCTCCCCACCGGCAACCTCACCCGGCGTGGCCGCCGCTGCTTTCCCGCCGCCCAACCATGAGCCGTTGCGTGTCCCCAACCCGCCGCCGCCTCGGCTGCACATGCGAGAGCATCACCCCCGCCGCGCCACGTGTCATGCCCTCGTTAGCCGGAGTTATACCAAGGTTAGATAGATTGCATCTTACTCTCCTATTTTGCAAAACTCATCTATTTAACTGTTTTTATTTACTTTCCTCATGCATGAAATGATGGGAAGGGTTAGAGTCCTATTTATTCACACTGAGTCATCTATCCAGTGAATTTAGCCATTTATTGTTGTCTTAGTTATTTTCCTAGCCTATCCTTGTGCATAGATGCTAGTGCTCGTGGGTTATTAGTTGTTAGGTTATTCATATAATTATCTTGTGACTTGGTATGATTGGAGGTGTTGAGTTACTTTAATAACCTAATCGACTAAAACCTACGTGGTGTGAGTTGACTAAAGGTGGCAAGTCGGGTGGATTTGTGGAATGAGGATTGTGGTGGTGGTAGTCACCTTGGTCTAAGGACCCTTGACGTGTGTTTATCCAGCCAAACCATACAACCGCAACCATAAGTGCTAGCTTTAGCATGTCGGCCAACATGTGCTAATCCTGGCTTAGTAGTTAGGGAAGACAGTTAACACACTTTACATTGAAAAGATCAGGCCGTGGTCCATCGGCTCAAGAGGGGGACCCGAGATGTCGAAACCTTAGAGGTGGTATCGGTGTTAACAGAAGGAACTAATGAATTGCCTTGTATCTTTACTTGGTCTGGGCTCCAAAGGAAGAGCTAAGACGCAAAAGTATCAATAGGCTTATGGGTAAAGTATGCTACACTCTGCGGAGGTTGAAACTATCATGATAGCCGTTCCCACGGCCATGGGAGGGGAGGAAGGTCGTACATGGTAGTCACATGTGTTATCTAATAACCTGATTGGCTGGTTCTGTCTGAGTTATGCGAGGCTTGTGCAGTTTTGCGGAGGGGCTTTGGAAGCCGAGCTCTAAGTGTTACTTTGAGAATCTTATTATTATCTGTCCAACAAATGCTTTTACAACACTTCAATTATTTTGACTAGAATAGGTGTTTATGCTGATTAGCCATCCTGTTCTTGTTTATATCATTGCATTCATTATAAGGATTCTTGCTGGGTAGCCTTGTACTCACTATACAAACCACGGATATATCTTTGTTTAGGAGAAGACTCGGGTCCAGTTTAATTTGCCTACAGGATCAGGAGGATTCTGTGCCGAATTTCGATCAAGATTAGCTATTGCTCAAGGGTCGGATTAGAGAGCATCGTCATATCTTTATTCCGCAGCATTTATTTGGACTTCCGCACTTTGAACTATATTTAATGGTCTTATTCAAACTATTGTAATAAGTGGTTGTGCTACAATTGCTTTTGCATTATTATGTTAATTTTTTTAGTTAATTGTGATTGTGTTGTGATGCTCGACAATTGTCGCTCATGAGTTGCTAGCATTGATTTCTGGGACTAGCAATCGATCATGAGTGAATCCCAGTGAAGCCGGGGTTGTGACAGCAGGGGACACCCACCCCCTACAAACCAGAAGAAAGTGAACCAGTCCCAGAACAGCGGAACGAAGATGGTGTGAGCCTTGCCCCTTCAAAGCGAGGCAAAGACGGGTCAGACATGGTGCCTACCAGGAGGAGACCTTGCCTCTTCATGGAGAAGCAAAAGTAGATAAGAGTTGGTTCCTACCCAGAGGAGGCCCCGCCCCTTCGAGGCAAGGCAAAGGCGTTAGAGATGGTGCCTACCTGGAGGGAGCCTCGCCCGAGGCTCCGACGGACCAAAAGGAAAGGGACCAGCGTGGAAGGGTTGACTCACGGGAGTCTGGAAAGGGGCCAAACACGCTAAGTCCAAGCCAAAAGGTTTCGTAGGCGCCAAGAAGGCTAGGGGACAGCAAGTACGGTTTGGAGAAGGCGTCAGAAATCGTATCGCGTGGCAGAAGGATATGCAATCTGGCCGTAACAACCGGGTCCCCCTATAATCCCCTTTGTAACCCTACTTTAGCTGAAATAATAAGGGAACTTAGGTCTTTACCCTGTGTCCGAGGGTGTTTTTCTCCTCGGTGCACTCGCCCAAAGAAGCAGGTCAGGGGCCAAGAAGTCTTTTTCCATAAAGGAATAAGTCCATATTACACCCCTCAACTATCTGAAAGGCCCATTCTACACCCTAAACTATAAAATCGGTTATTTAACACCCTCATATATCAAAACCGGTCATTTGACACCCTGAATGGTTTTGGAGGGTAGTTTTGATTATGTGGCATCTAGTTTTCCCCACATCACCAACACATGTAGCTTAATTAGTTATTTTGAGCTAAAAAATATAGAAAAATTCAAAAAAAATACTTTAGCATCTAGAAAATATGTTCCATAATTTCAAAAAAAACTTTGAAATTTATTTTTAGGATTTTTTTAATTTTTTTATTTTAATAAAATACTTTTGCACCTTGGAAAAATATTTTCAAAAAATAAAAAGTATTCTCAAATTTTGTAATATTCATAATTTTTTGAAAGATTACTTCTAAAGTTATTATTTCACTAACTATTATGCACTAAAATACCCACGAGATTTTTTCAATATCTTTTGCAGAGCAAAACTCACCAATTAGGTCATAAATATAGGTAACTCGAGAAAATTGCATGTCACATCATCAAAACCACTCTTCTAAACAACAAGGGTGTAAAATGATCTGGTTTTGCTAGATAAGGGTGTTAAATAACTGGTTTTATAGTTTGGGGTTTACAATAAACCATTTGGATAGTTGAGGGGTGTAATATGGACTTGCTCCTTCCAGAAAAGACTTACTTGCCCTCGCTTTGCCCCAAGATGGAGGGGTTGTATCATAAGATGTAAGAATGGCCCCATTATAAATAGGATTCCCCCGAAATAGTAAAGCACAAGTTACAATCCATAGGCAATCTACTTTGTCTAAGCGCTGGTTCCCTGAGCTGCTTCGCGAGCCTCGCATAGTTGCTCCGGCGGGGCTGCTCCTTAGAAATCATTTGACCGGCTAACAAATAGATTATTCCAAAAATTTCTACATAACTAACAAATCTGCTAATCCCACGATTGTGTGGATCAACATGCCAGTTATACATACTATTCATATGCTAAATGTTTTTTTACCAATAACGTTGGGCCTACTTTTCCAATGCCTAATATATCTCTTTTATATTTTGTTCTCAACCTTTTTTCACTATTTATAACCTCATTTTTATGGTAAAACTAAACTACAATAAAGATATAATCATTATATATGGGATCAATGGAAAGCAGCAATTATCGATAGTATGATACACGTGTGATTCATCAAAAGTCTCTCCTAATAGGTATGGCAATAATATCTGCGGGTTCGGGTACCCGACCCAATGCGTCCTGGTATGCGTGCCATTTCTTATCCATGGGTTTCCGCGTACGGATACCAAAAATCAGCTAGTATGGGCATTGGTATTGTTTTGTACCCATGTGTAAGAGCAAGCTCCCTAGAGGCTTATTTGGTGTTGGTAATTGATGGCAACTAGGCTATAGAGCTGAATCACACCAAGATTAAGGACATTTGTTTCCTAGTTCTTTTGATTTCTTACGTGTGTGCAGCCTAGGGCCATCATGCCTACCGATCATCATATCCCTAACTGCAGGGTCCCACAGAGCATATGTTTGGTCTCTTATCCTCATTCGTCTTCAAGAGAATTTGGGATAGGTCCAGGAGATTCCAGGGGGTAGCCAGCTGTCCGAAGTTTCGTAGCCGCTAAGTCTCAAAGCTAGATATTTTCTGTGGGCGCGAAACTTTCCGTCTAAGTGCCCAAATGTTTCCGCGGAGTTCACAAGTCAATAAACATGGCACAAACCCTAAGTGAGACATAAAGGGAGAAAAGGATAGCCAAAACGGAGTGGGCTGCAAAAACTAGCCCCGGTCCGACGGATGAGTGTGTGAGCGGCTAAGTCCCCCAAAATGCAACCTTACTATTGGACTGGGTCCGACCACCATCGGACCTGGTCCGACCAAGCCATCGACTCCTAGCGACTAAGTCCCAAATGGAACCCTTCTGTCGGACTGGGTCCGACCACCGTCGGACTGAGTCCGACCAGGCCACTCGCAAAGTGAAACACTTCATCGGACTGGGTCTGACGACTGTCGGACTAGGTACGACGACCATCGGACTGGGTCCGACTGCAACATGGTAAATTCAATCTGGGCCGTCCATTATTAGAGTTTTCGCCTTCTACCTATAAATAGGAGCCACTAGCTCGGGGGGAAAGTGAGAGAGCCTCATTTAGTAGCCACGCCAAATCCAAATTTACCATGAGAGCTTGAGAGATTAAGTGAGGAAGAAGAAGAGAGCAGCACGTAGTCTCAACCTTGTCGCCCCCAAGGTCCATGCCCTCTCCCATGGTTGTCTTGCCATCCTCCATGGTGAGATGAGTGTTGGGTGTGTTGTGGTGTCTCTGGTCTTGTGCTCTTAGGATTCTTGCCACCAGGAGACGTTGTCACCACCAAGCTCCGTCAAGCATAGCACAATCAAACCCTTCTCCGTGAAGGTCACCATACTTCCTACGGTGCTTCCCCTCCGTCCGTCGGGGTGTGCAAAGCCCGCCATTGCGTCGGCGGCCACCTTGCTTCCTAAGGTGATCTTCTCCATTGCGTCGGAGATGTGCTAAATCCTCGGTGTGCTCGAGGTCGCTTCACGTGTGAAGTCGGTGTTTCGGGGTCCTTCGCGTGTGGAGGCTGCCGATACGTGTGAAGGTTTGGAGCTCGCCTACCATGTGTTGGTGAAGAGCTACCACCGAGTGGATTAAGGCTAAGGACGATAGAGTCCTAACTTCCTTGATCAGAAGCTTCCTCAACTTGAGTAGGTGTTTGTACCGAACACGGTAAAAAGATCGGTTTACGCCTGTCTCATTTACTTACCGCATCTTGATATTCACTGTATGCGAGTGCCTTCGTGCCTCCTACACTTGTGCTTTGATTGCTTCCTCCTGCTAGTCTTGTGTAGGAATCCACGCGCTAGCTGTGTGCCTTAACTTGCCTATGTGCAACAAAAGTAAAAATTGAAATAGTCCGATTCACCCCCCTCTCGGCCTTAGGTTCCTTCACCATGGATACCCAATGGATATCCGAAATAATTGAAAATAGCTCCTTATATGTAGATTTTATCATTTGAGACTTGAGTATGTATGTTTAATGGTTGAACTTTAGTTATCTAATTGTTTGCCTGGTTGAGCTATCTGGTTGTTTGTCTGTTTGTGCTTTGTGTTTGTTAATTGGTAATTGGTATTTGTTTTTGTTCATTGTGATTTAGTATTTAGTAGGCGTAACTTCAAATATTTAGTTTATAGTGTGTGTACTTATATATATCTCTCTACGAATGTCAGCAAAACATGTGTTAAATAAAAATATGCCTGGCTAATTGGCTGCTATGTGATTCATTGTTCTATATATAGCACCTTTGGAGTGTGCGGGTATGGGTACCCATTGGGTATCAGGTACCTGTCGGGTTTGGATATGGGTATGCATGTGTACCCATAGAACCAGGTCCAGGTTTGGCTAATTTTTTTGGGCATCAGGTATGGGTATGGCTCAGACGTACCCGATAATACCCATCCGATTGCCATCCCTATCTCCCAGTGTATAGCCAATTACGCCACATCACTAAAATTATCTAACATGACATTCAATTTAACAAATCCATTTATCTATTTTGCTAAATCCCTCTTGATGTCATCCATTGTAGCCGTCGATGATTGGAAACTAGGCTCTCCCCATCACCGAGGTTACTTGTTGATCGAGGAATAAAAGGTCTCCTTTCTATTGAAGGTTTGTCATTCGAGATGTAGAGTTTTCGGTATAGGAACACGAGATTTATCATGGTTCAGGGATCTTGAGATGAAATAATAACTCTACTCTAGTCACATGGGGCGTTTATGTTAGACATATAGGATGTTGGGTACCCTCTCTGCTCTAGTGAAAGTATTTATAGTACAACATATATCATCTATCTGTATTAATAAATAGGACAAAGCCGGTGGAGAGTGTCGCCTGGCCGACACGTGGCTGACCTCCCCGCCCAGCGCCCTTGCGACCATGGATCCTCTACTGCTTGCCTGTTTGATGACCAAACACCATGCTCCCTGTCTCTCTCTCTCTCTCCATCACACATTCTCCCCCATTTTTTCTCTCCCGCGAGCAGCAAGATTGCAGTATGGATTTGAGGTTGGGAGTGGTGTGCTAATGGGAATTTTGCCTCACCGTGAGAGACGTACATGAAGTAAATCAGTGGAGAAGAAGCTTCTGCTTTGCAATTTGCCCCCTGAGCTTAAAAGAAATACAAAGGGCACATGCTACGTGTCTATTTCAGCCATAAGAATGATGCTGCGTAATTGTTTTTACCAATTGCAGTATATCAAAAATATTTTATTTGCAGATTATATCTCGAAGACGCTGTTGAGATACGGTGCATGCAAAAGGAAAATACAAAGAAGCACGGATAATATGCTTCGTGATTTCTTGATTATTCGCTATATGTCAAAAAAAACTTATATTTGTATATCATACCTGAAGACGTTGTTGGTACATCATCAAGTCAATCCGAGCCGAGTGTAGCTATGCATGTTCTTATTTCAGGTTACCCGAAGGAGCTGATGTATTTTCCAGTAACTCCAACACAATATCATCCGCGGTCGTTTAAATCCGAACTTATATAGGCGAATAGGTTCAAGATTTCGAGCTTTTTTTCTCCACGGCGGATAGTCCAGCTAGACCGCGATTTCTGCCGACTACACCAACACTTCACTATTTTCTAATTATTTATTTTTACATGCATAGCGAACGCAGGCGAAGATTGATGAACATGACAAAGCGCAGCTTAATCGGAGGTTTTCTGCGTATTCTCGGGGATATAATTAACTGGGAGATCTCTCAAGACCCTACGATCCAGGAAATCCACATCAACTATATCAGATGTTCTTCCAACAGGCAATGGAGCGCAAAAATAATGCGAACCATGTATCTTACTGGCGATATTAATAAAGATCATGTGTTTTCCCTCGGATGGTCTAGCTAGACCGCGATTTCTGCCGACTACACCAACACTTCACTATTTTATAATTTTTTATTTTTAATGCATAGCGAACGCAGGCAAAGATTGATGAACATGACAAAGCGTAGCTTAATTGAAGGTTTTCTGCGTATTCTCGAGGATACAATTAACTAGGAGATCTCTCGAGACCCCTAGATCCAGCAAATCCATATCACCTATATCAGATGTTCTTCCAACAGGCAATAGAGCGCAAAAATAATGCGAACCATGTATCTTACCGGCGATATTAATAAAGATCATGAGTTCTCTCTATATTTGTTTATTTGTGTATTTCGATACACTGGAACGCCCACAATTTTATTATTTCTCACCAGCGTGCACGCATGTTTTTCTTATAGAAGACAAAACGGAAACGTCCCGAACCAAACCCTACGTCTCCCTCTCCTGCCCGCATCCCCGCCCCCTCCCCCCTCGGCCCGTTTCCTCTTGCCTCTCCTCGTCTCCCTTCTTTCTAAGGGAGATGCGCTTTTTCGCCGTCGGCTCTTTCTACCCTCTACCTACCGCCGCCGGCTCTCTCATGTATATGCCCGCTGCCGCCGCCACCTCCTCTGTCCGCCATCTTGTCGGACCGTCCTCAGTGGCTTCTCGCGTACCAGCACCGGCCTGCGCCGCCCCTTTTCCTCCAGTCGCCGCCCGTGGTGACCGCATGGCGGCGCCGCTCCGCGGATTCAGCTGGCTGAACCGAATCTGGCCATGTGCCCTGCCTCGGCTGCTCCCAGGGTTGCGCCTCCTCTAGCCTGCCACTAGATCTGTCCACCCCACTGATCACCGCTATCAGAAACGGCGAGCCCAACCTTTGCCGCCGCCGCACTTGAGGATGGCTTCGTGGTCGCAGCGCAGTTCGCCAGTACTGACCGGTAATTGTACTTTCACTCTTTTCTGGGTTTTCTACGTGTGTTGATTAACTAGTTCGGAGAGTATGGTCTTCGAAGGAATACGCACTACTGGAAAGAAGCCCTCTGCATTTAGAAAGAAAGAAATGATCCAGCAGATTTTACGAGCAAAAAAAAAAAAAGATGCTACTTCGTACTACTATAGTTTAGTTTCGTGTAGACTACTCATGGCTATACTCTTTTGGTTAGAACATTTTTACAATACACACATATGTATATATGTATATGTATGCATGCATGCATGCATGACACCGACATACGCCAACTTTGTAAACATTGCTTTCCTTGGCACGCCACGGGCGCGCAGTCTCAGCTAGTTTCGTACAAACCTAGGAATGATAGATATAACCTATCTAGAGTCCTCCATATCGACAAACACATATCCTAAAAATACTCTTAACTTATGCCTCAGCAAACATTTCCATCCGAAATATACTACATCACCTTTGACCCACGAACATGAAAGCCTGTATAGCCCTGAACATATAAGCTCAAGTTCATGCTCAGGCCTTGTCATCTAAACTCTCATACTCCTGAGCATAACTTCCAGGAAGCACGCTTTAATTAGGCCTAGATTAAAGATATGGGAGGTGCTAGTGTGCAGGCGCGCCTCTTCCTCTTCCACCGCTGCTGCCTCCAACCACTGCCTAGCAGGCGGCGCCCTCACCACCAGCCGCTCCGCCTCCTGTCCACCCACCGCCGGCTGGCACTGCCCACCCTAACCACGATGGCCGCGACGTCCAGATCCACCTGCCGTCACCGGCCCGACCGCCATCTCTCCCCACCCTCGGCTCCAGCGCCGCCGCCTCCGCCTCCGCCCTCACAACCCCGACCAACCGCCGGGCCTCCACCTCCCCCACCCTTAATCTATAGCCGGGGAGCACAAAAACCGTCCACTCCAACCTTAACCCGGGCGCCGGTCGGAGACGACGACGACGGCGGCGGCCGGAGTTGGAGAAGGTGGCACCTACGCGACTTCGTCCTACGCAGGCGCCTGCGAAATAACATCTCCGTAAAGATATTTATCCGATATCCATGACAGTAACAAACCTATTATCTAATTCCACCCCTCAAAAAGGATATATAGCGTGCGTCGCCCTCTAGTGCCGTCAACACGATGGCTCACAGTAAAATCGAAAGTGTATTGACCACAGTGGCTCATGATGTGCCACGCTTCGCGGAGCAGGTCCATATCACCAATTGCTTAAAGGCATATGACCTGCTCATTCATAGCTTCAACATTTTTTAGACAACATCACTACCTTGTTGGGCTGGTGGAAGGATAGAATGCTTGGGGCGACAGACACCTCATCGGAAAGCAAGTGCTTCTGCGATTCTTGCTGGTCTCTGGCAAGTTGAACCTGATACATGCCCATATGGAACCAAGGTATATTTTGTAACTTCATGTTACACTTTAGACACCTTTTGAAACTGATACATGCTAGAAATAATTAGCAGAGATCCCTAAAAATGCTAGAAACTTTGTGGGCACCATTACGTTCTTTATGGCTTGTTTTCCTAGCACTGTATGTTTGGAGTATAATTTATTAACCTGCAGTCCCTAAATTATTAGAAACTCCCGACATTGCTTGAAAATTCATAGGAAATTTAATGACTCCTGTAGAGTTTGGATTTTGATCACGCTGAGTAGTTTACATCTTTTGCTTGGTTGTTTCGCATTAGATGCTTATTTCCCTTATGCCATAATAATGGTCTGAGTTGTTCTATTTGTAACTTCTCTCCTGTAGTAGAGTTAATTATCTGAATAAATGCTAAATAGAACATGATGCCTGAAACATATGCCTTACCTGTCGTAAGCAATATTGCGTGGAATAAATTCAGATTAATGTATGTCAAAACTAGATATATAGTTATACTTGACTTGGTGAAGAGTGTTTCCACTCAACACCGTCTCAAGTGCATATGTCCTGGAGATATGAATTGTGAAAATATGTCCTGTAGACATAAAGAGTTAGCATATGTCCTGGAGACAAATGTTTTTCCTTATTTGCACTAGAGAAAATTTTCTACCCATACGTCTATTCCTAAAGAATTAACTTAGCCTGGACCAGCGGTCTACAGTCTACTCTGGTGTGGTGTTACCAACCGGTTGTTTAAGGTGTCTAAAGTGTAATCTGAAGTTACAAAATATACCTTGGTTTCACGACATTGCTTGGCAAGTTGAACCTGATACATGCCCATATGGAACCGTAACAATGCTTCCAGGCTCCTGGGGCCGTCTGAATCTCCCGAAGCTTTGGCGAAACACTCGATCATGGGCATGGCTCTAGAGCACCAAGGCCCTGATTTACGTCTGGATTAAGCCCACAATGGTGTCCAAGTTGATTGTTCTGTGTTGGGTCTGTAAACTGGCCCAGCAGCAGTGGATCTGCAGAGATCGCCATATCATGTTAGTTGGCAAGTCGCTCAAAGGCCTTGGTCAGGTGCTGTTGTTGTCGACAATTTTGACAATATAGCTGCCCTCTTTTCCGTTCCTGTCAATGTTGAATGGACGGGACAACGGGATCGGTACAAAGTGCTTTGTAAACCAAGCTGTGATTCTGTAATGCTCCAAACCAAAGCAATAGAAATCCATTAAAATATTTATCCAAGTTTTTATCTAGTTATGTTTAATCTTGTTTCTTTGTTGTTCTTATTTACAACAAATTTATTTGCTTCACCTCATTCTTCTAACCTCATCCATGATGTTTTGAGGCTGCTCATATGGTTTAAGACCTTTCTTGCAATCTTGGATAGACTAGAGATCAAGTTTTCTCATTAGTTGCAAATATGCCGATAAACTTTAATCCATGCAACAGTCAGCGTTTGACTTTTACAAATATCTAAAAAAGATTTTTTTTTTTCACTGATCGTAGAGCCAAAAGTTGCCTGACTTCCATGTCCATCCATGAAAATATTTTAAAGTCTATTGGGCAAACTGTTTGGATGCCATGAGGTGAACACCGAGCCTAGAATTTTATGTGAGAAGTTCCTGGTAGACTGCGGTTCAAAAATTTTTATATTTTTCTTTAAGAAGTTTGGGGCTAAACTTTTGCGGGGTGTTGCACAATTCGTATATCTACTTTGAGAAAAATTCTATAATTTTTTGAGTCAAAGAATGGTAGCAGCAACTCCCATTATTAAAGAATAAGTTTCTATTAGGATCTGCTTTTGTTTTTCCTGAAAGTTGCTTTGGCCATTTGGCTTGATTTGCTTTTTCTAAAGCCACTTTAGCTTTGATTCTATCTTGTTTGTGCTCTTAGCAACAAGGAACATGGTTTGAAAATCCTCACATCCTTGAATGGGTTTTTTAATATCATTTGAGCTGCATGAAGCTGTTGAGTGTTCTGAATTGAATTTTATAGTGAAAGTGGATTCATGGCTCCCATTCACCCCCTCTGGTCGTCATAACTTGGTTCCACATAAACATATTACAAACTAGTCGATAGAATCATCTAGTAAGTATAACGAAAAATAAACGATGTATCGACCGATCTTAACGCGACTAGAAAATAGAAAATGAAACCAAGTAAGAAAATCAAACTAAATCGAGATAGCATTTACCTGGGTGTACCTAGGCGCCGATAGAAAGTTGATATGCAACAGGTCAATCGGAATTTAGAGGAAGGCGAGATTACTTTATTAGACTTAAAGAGACCAAAGTAAATGGTATTGATGTCGATTGATTTCTATTACATGGCCAAAGACCAATTATTTATATAGAGAGTAATGTGTTTTTCGTGTATAGTGCTCAACTCAAACTCGTACAAAATTTCTTTAATTTATATCTCAAATCTGATCCAAACTTTTCACCTTTCCTTATCAAAGCCGATCTCTTCGTAGTTTCCGTGTTTATCTCTAACCGATTTAAAATTCTTTTCTTCCTTACCCAACCCGGTGTGTAATTCCTCTTCCTTTCGATCATTCCACGTAGCATGAAGCCGATTCTAGCAAATTTTAGAAAAATATGCTATATTCAAATTTTGGTGTTAACAGGGACCTTTGATTTTCTCAAATAAAATAAGCCTGGCGGAAAACCTTTTTCTCAATGCATCGAGCGTGATAAGTACGAGCAGGCTCAAAAAAAAAATCCTAAAAATACGAGCTGTGGTCTAACTCCGAATCCACCCGTGATTGTTCTCAATTTGGATTTAACGGGTTAAACAATTAAATCAGCATGATTTGAAAAGTATAATATCCTATTTTACTCGGTTTTAGAGTTTAGACCATACGGACCAATTTGATTCAACCAAATAATAGGTTCTCCTTTCTATGCACTGCGGCTAACATTCAACAATGTTCCGAACATCTCATCGGTATGACAGCCTCCGACTTATTGTTGTGTACCTGTTGTGATCTCCGTCCTTCAAAATAGCCCGTCGCTATCTCGGGCGGCAGCTCATGCTCTGAGATACGCAGTTACGTACAGCCACTCGTTAATTAACTTGCTGTTGCTCAGTGGCTAGTATAAAATTGCAGGCCAGCACATCGATCGCCTCATCAGTAATCACTAGACAAACATACTTCGACGCCGCAAGGACATCCAAGTGCCAAAAAACGAAGAACACAAGGTAGCTAGCTAGGTAGATGCCGGTGGCCATGGCAGGCAGCTCCGATCTCCCAGCATCTGCAAGAAAGTAAGAGCATATGTGTGTATGTGAAGTAGTGTTTTGCTCTATAACGTTGATTGATTTGTCACTCACGGATGGACGTCTTTTCGCTTAATTTGTAGGCTGGAGGGCAAGGTGGCGGTGATCACCGGCGGGGCGAGCGGCATCGGCGAGTGTACGGCGCGGCTGTTCGTCAGGCACGGGGCCAGCGTCGTCATCGCCGACATCCAGGACGACCGCGGCGCGCGCCTCTGCGCGGAGCTCGGCGCGGCGGCGTGCAGCTACGTGCGCTGCGACGTGACCAGCGAGGACGACGTCGCCGGCGCGGTGGACCACGCCGTGGCCCGGTTCGGGAGGCTGGACATTATGTTCAACAACGCCGGCATCGGCGGCGAGGCGTGCCACAGCATCCAGGAGAGCAGCAAGGCGGACTTCGAGCGCGTGCTGGCCGTGAATCTGGTCGGCCCGTTCCTGGGCACGAAGCACGCGGCGCGGGTGATGGTGCCCGCCGGCCGCGGCGGCTGCATCGTCGGCACGTCGAGCCTGGCCGGTGCGGTGTCCGGCGTGGCGTCGCACGCGTACACCTGCGCCAAGCGCGGCCTGGTGGCGCTGACGCAGAACGCGGCGGCCGAACTGGGCCGGCACGGCGTCCGCGTGAACTGCGTCTCTCCCGCCGCCGCCGCCACGCCGCTGGCCACGGGGTACTTGGGGCTGGACGGCGAGGCGTTCGAGCAGGCCATGGAGGCGGTGGCCAACCTCAAGGGCGTGCGCCTCCGGGTGGACGACATCGCCGCCGCCGTACTCTTCCTCGCCAGCGACGACGCCCGGTACGTGAGCGGCCACAACCTGCTCATCGACGGCGGCTTGTCCGTCGTGAACCCGTCCTTTGGTATCTTCGGGAACTGATCGAGACCGCACGAATCACGATCGATTGGTGCGCGCAGCCTGTGTGTGTGTGTGTGCGCGCGCGCGAGCGCGTGCGTGCGTGCGTGTGTGATGGCCACCGTCCACCGTGTGAGTATGACTACTCTATGTGCCCCACGTTTCGTGCCAATTTGTCGCGCGCGCGTGCGTGTGTGATGGGCACCGCCCACCGTGTGAGTATGACTACTCCCCACGTTTCGTGCCAATTTGTCAATGTCAGGGAAATATCTGCTTTTGCAATGCCAACTTGTCTATGGCCGCTACCATCCATTTCTTGCAGTTTCTACTGAACTTGTATCACTCTAATGCAGTCGCACCTACGCCAAGCAGTAATGCATGGTGCTAGAAAATAAGTACACTTCTAGTTTAACATAATTACAAGATTAATCATGACACGTTTAATTAACTGCTAATCAGATAGCACAGGTATTAATTTGATATACATGTAGCATCAACATGCATTTCATCCATATATATACAGTAAGGTTTTATACATATGGCTAGGGTGCGGCATGTTTTACCGTGCATGGACGACGTGGTGCGCGATGGTGGTCTGAAAAGCCTGCTTGAGGACAACCGGAGTTCGGGTACAAAGGTTCGCGCAAGAAACTGGAACGACTTCAAGATGTAGAAGGTCATATTCTCCAAAGTAGAGTTTGTTAGTTTTTGTGTCAAATATGTGTACAAGTATATTATATAGACTCTGTGTTTTAATAGGCAGGGTTGGTTTAGAGTTAAAGTCAGACTCTATCCAGACCTCCACTATATAAAGAGAGACAGCCGTGGTGTAACCAGATGAACAACTTCATAATAGTAGCATAGGCAAGAGGTGGTCGACTGGTATGTGGTCATGATCTGTTTAGCCGGTGTGCTGCGGTATTATGGTTTGAAGAGGAGCGCCCATATATAGAGCCCTGTAGATGTAGCCTGAGAGGTGAACTGCGTTACCAAACATCATGTCTTCTGATGTTGTTCGTGATCTTACAATGGTAATATACTCATGCAAAAATTTCATGGGTCATGCTTAAATTCCATGGAACATCAGTAGCAATAGGACTGTCGTAGCTATCTATCTTGGAATCATAATCGAGGATAGATGAAGACGACCGCGCTGTTGCGATGACATAGTCGGCACAAATCATAATGTAGAGGAAGTAGTTGACCTAGTGGGAGCAGACATCAACGAGCAGTTTCACCCGAGGGGATTATCCTATTTAGGATAGAGCTATTTGCGACAATACAGCAGAAAATGGAGAAGGGGCTATCTAGTAAGAATGATCCGTTGGATTGTTCAAAAGTGTGTGAAGCACGGCCGCAATTTCAACGGACCATTTATACGCGCATGTGCTGTGCTCACGTGTCGCCGGGGTCTGCCGTGAGCGGCCGGGCGCACGTGTAGATTCTCCTTTTCTCTATTTACCACATGAGCTACTAAGAGGAAGTATATCTCACTATTTAAGTTGGTGTTTTCCACCTCCAACTAGCAGTAACTAGCAGTATGGTATTAAATGTTTCCTACTCTATCTTAAATATATGTCTTTAAAATTTTAGAAATTATCCTCACATAGATGGGTCTGGCTACGTATTCTAACACTTGGCACGCTGAGCTGGAGTTCACCGGAAACGATCAGGCTAGTGAAAGCGCTCAATCGTTCAAGCGAGATGATGTAGTAGTATACGATCAAATCAGCCTAAGCTGAAAGCCTCAAACTATCGAAATCCTCTCACTCACTTCTACGTTGAGATCAGTAGATCATTAGTGTGCCAAAATGCCAGCTGCTAACTTCTACTCAAATCTTAAACGAAACAGGAACCAAACGTTAGTGTATCCAGGACATCAGGTGTGGCACGAGAGCTCAGGTGGTGGCGTGGCAACAGTGGCAACATCATGATATACTAGGGTGACACAGCGGCGGGCGCATTGGCCGTACTGAAGAGGAGCAAGATGGCGATTCGACAAAGAAGATTGATATCAACAACCATTTTCATATGTACTCTATGCGAAGAATGGAAATGGTCAAGCTTACGAATTCTAGGAGTATCAACCCAACTAGATTCCTCTTCAGTCTTTTACCTCCCATCCAAAACTAGATTCCTCTTTAGTCTTTTACGAATTCTAAGAGCAGTTGCTTGTGGCTCTGTACCTTCCGTCCAAAACTACTTAGGAACAGTTGTACTAGAGTTGGTTTGGTCACACTATTTAATAAAAAATGAGTTGTTTTGGTGTCCTTTGTTCATTTGATTAACATAAAAAGAGGACATTGTGTTTTTAGACTACGGCTTGACTTCCCATGCATTCGTTCGTATCAAAGGCTTTCCTACGCAAATCACCTAACTACATAATAAAATAAAAATAATTAACTCGTGCAATGAAAAGTGACGATACATGAAGGTTGCAACGAGGGATCGAGAAACGGTCATCAAGCAGAGGACTTGCGGTGGTGCGAGAGGAGGGCGCACACACTTGGATGTCCAACCCGAGCGCTAGTCTTATGCTCTAGCTATTTGGCTCTTTATTGTTCATACTCTGAACAAGTTTGGAATGAGCTTCTCAATCAATATCCTCAAACGTCTAGATGGACAAACAACATGAGTTTCTATGACTGGTGTATTGTGGCCTCTTCGAAGACAGCCAGCAAAGCGGCCAAAAGGGCCTTAAATGGTCTCATAGTGTATACTATTTGACATTTTTGGAAGGAAAAGAATAGATATATTTTTCAACATAAGAATCTTCCTTCTAGGGCACTGGTTGATAGAATCTTGGAGAAGGTGAGGGGGTGGATGAGTGGATCATGGGGCTCCTTGCTGCTTCAATGTAATTTTTTTGTGTTTTCCTAGCCGTTGCTAGGTTCTTGTTCAATGTATAGTTCTCTTTTTCTTAATGAAATTGCAGAAAGTCTGTCCATTTGTTCAAAAAAAAATGCTCTAGCTGTAGCCTGTAGCAAAAATAATAAAGTGCTGTAGCAAAAAAGTAGTCGCTAGAACAAAAATAACAAATACTGCAACAAAGAATGAAGATAATATGCGCTAAGTTCAAAAAATAGTGAAACAAATCATGACTATGGTGTAATAAAATAAAAAGGGAGGGGTTCGGACGAAGTCGCCTGTATATCACACCATGCCGCAGGCAATTCTGGAGAACTCCGACGCCACGCCATGCGGCTGCAGCGATGAGCCGCCGTTGTGCAGAAACATTACGATGCGCAGGCCGATGTCCCGGCAGCAATGAGCCTCCGTCGCCGCCTCCCGAAGGCCGACGTCTGCTGACGACAGGCCACACAGCCGTCCTATTTTTTCTCCAAGCATAACAATACAGTTATTTTAAAAAATGAAATCGGTTGAAAAAATATTTAAATCATCCGGCAACGACGAGCCACCCAAAACGCAGCCACCCGTCTCACCAGAGCCATTTAAACTTAGCATTATAATTTTCTAGAGGAGAAAAACGTGGATAAAACGGATTGGAAAACGAGTATGAAAAATGACCTGCACGTGTCGGTCCTTTGCAGAATAGCCAAACGAAATAAAAACTGTATATGTTATGAGATCAGAGGAGACCAATCCCTTGGTAAAGAAAAAACCAGTCATGCTCGTCCCTTTAGATTGCACCGTATCCTCTACCTTCGGCGGCGCTCCGGCGTCGTCGAGGTGGGAATCCGGTCAGTGAAGTGATAGGGACGTGATAGGAGTTTTGGTGAGAGGATCTTCGGTGGAGAACCATTGCGGATCTGCCGCATCTCTTCATTGGCGTTGGTCTTCGTCCGATCGACGAAGGGGCGATGGTGGATTGGTAGCGACGAGTGTTGGTTGGTGCCTGCCTATTTCTTGAAATTGGTATTCTTCGACCTTGAGTTAGATATACAAGCTGTTGTGCCTACTTCTTACCATTGATCTTTATAATCTAATGTGGACGAGATAGGAGGAGGTTGGGTTGGTGTCCCATTCCAGATTTCGGCGATGTTTTCATGAACGTTAACCGGATTAAGAACAATTGTGAATGTTTTGGTCTTTTTTATATTTGAGGCTTCAAATATTGTCTTTATAACTCCACTAACATGTAGGAATATTTATGTAGAATGTTTGTTCCTTAAAAAAACTATCTAAACATGTAGCCCAGCGATGCGGCGGCCTAGAGAAAACTGGCCCATGTGGTCCACAACAATTGTTTTGGGGTTTGGTAAGGTAGGGGCGTAGAGCCGTGGTGGACCGTGGTACAACGTCTCGACTAGGGATGGCAGAAATACCCATGAGTCCGGGTCTGGATCCAAGAATGGATCCATGGGTATAAAAGTTCGAGTAGTAGCACTGACACGTGGGTCTAATTAAATGTGTGTGCTATTGGATTGAAGGCTGCTTGTTGCCTTGTGTTTAAATCTTTTAATTGTGGTTGGTGGATTAGTTTATATTTGTGTTAGCTTATATTTGATTATTTGTATTATTACCAGTTGGATGGCTACTTAATTTTTTGTGTTTATATGATTTTGAAATGCAACTAATTGTTATATATGTGATATAGTTGTAATGTATGTTTGCTGCTGATTCTGGAATGATATTCGATATTTTTATAAATTTTCAGATCTAGATAGATCCGATGGGTCTGAGTCTAATTTTAGGCCCATTGCAGTTTTTGGGTGGATCTAAATCCAACTCATGGGTCTCGGGTCTTGTTCTATGGGACGCGAAGGACAAATACCCATTGCCTCTACTCTCCAGTCTCCAGGCTCGAGAGAAGCTTGTATTAGCGGAGCATCCGAGGGAAGGCGGGGATAAAAGCAGGAAGAAACCCAGCAGCATCATCCCCTCTTCCAGTTCCGGCCACCTCCCCTTTCCCAACATTTCGAAGCGTCGGAGAGGGGAATGGAAGGGATGGGGATGGGGCAGAAGAGGCGGCCGCTGGTGGTGATGACCTCCCCGTCGTCCACGACGGCGCGGGGCGGGGCCAACCCGCTGGCCGAGCTGAGCGACCGCGTCAAGTCGCTGGAGGCCGGGCTGCGCGCGTGGCTGGCCAAGCAGCCCACGCACGTCGAGGCCGCCGTCGCCACCGCGGTCGGGGCCGTGCAGGGCGCCGCCCTCGGCGGGCTGATGGGCACGCTCGCGCCGGACGGAGGGGCGCCGTTCCCCGTGCCGCAGCCGCCGCCCGGGGCCGACCCCAAGGCCCTGGCCTCCTTCAAGCAAGCGCAGGTCCCCTCTTCCACACACACCCAAGTACCCCTTCACTCCCGTTGTTACAAATTTAATTAGGTACGTAGGGTTAGTGAACTGAAGTCAAGGCTCGTGAGGCCTTCAAGATGGCTAATTTGCGTGTATATCTGTTCAGGACATAAACCAATCTTGTCTTGCTGATAAATTACAACGCACCGGCAGTCCCTAACTCTGCTTTGAATCAACATTGGCACCGTTCCGTTCTTCAGACTCACATCGATGGGTTTGTCATACAGAAGGAAGCAATCTTTATTAAAGAACAAATGAAGATAGCTGCTTTTTTGTATGCATGTGATGGCATTTTAAAGAAAGCGAACACTCTTACTTTGCTTTAAGTCTATCAAAGTCATTCGTGTTCCTTAAGGCTGTATGGCATAGAGGAGCTAAAAATGCCATGTGCATCGATTACATTCCCAAATCATGTAATATGTCATTATTGGGCTTCATGAAAACAAAAGTAAAAAGTGCCTATCTTTATTTTCCTCTAAGCATTCAGGGTGACAGAATGTTTTGATTTGCAGGCATTGGCAGGTGGGCCACTGGTGCAAGCCCGAAACTTTGCAGTCATGACTGGTGCAAACGCAGGTATATCTTGTATTATGAGAAGGATAAGGGGAGTGGAGGACGTCCAGGGAAGGTGAGGGTTCAATTAGTTAATTGTTTCTTCATTTCTTGCTGTGTAACTATTTGCAAGTAATAGGGAACCATTACCTTTTAAGTTATTGCTTGAATACTCTGAATTGCAATAACAGATTCTTAAAAATTAAGAGAAAAGGCTAATTAAATCAGTATAATATTGTATCGTTTACAGGCATACAAAACATACAATTAGCCAAACAGTCTATATAAAGAAAGTGACTTGGAGGCAAAGAAGGAACATGTCATTACCACCCCAACTAGATTTTTTTAGTAGTAATGATAATAGATTAATGTAGCAATGCCCCTTCTATGAAAAATTATTTATACTACTTAGAAAGATCGAGTTGGTGGTGCCATGGTGGTGGTGATAGGTTCTCATGTCTCCAACTTGGTGAATCTTCTGTAGCTTCATCTGTCATGAATGCTCATATGCCCTGGAGGATCTTCTGTGGATGGGCCCATGTACATGTGTATGCATGTGGTTTATGGTATGATTATGTGTAGCTTGATGATTAGATGGAGCAAGCTTGTTTTCTGATTTTGCAACCAATGCAATATAGAAGCAATAAAACAACACATTATGTTAAGATGAACATGAAATACTTGCAAATTCATAAAACAGTAAAAGCTAGCATAGGGAAAACATAAACAGAAGTCACACCCTTCATTTTGTCCTCAGTCAATCCAAATCAGCGCATTGAAAGTTTATGAAGCTGATTGTTAACCAGATGAATATAATATTATAATTTTGTATAGATTGTTTTTCCTGCATGATTGATGAAATCTCATTTTTATAGCATGGCAGCAGCTTTTGGTTCTGGTGCATTATTCTCCATTGTGAGTGGAATGGGAACTCCAAATCCAGTTGCTAATGCCATCACAACTGGTGTTGCTTTTGCAGTATTTCAAGGTGGCTTTTTTATGGTAAGAATTTCATGACATTTTGTTCCACTTGAGTTATGTCTGGATTTTTTTTTTTGATAAAAGTTATGTCTGGATTTTAGTACTGGTTGCTTGGATGTGTTTGTGACTCGCCAATGCTTTCCCTGTTCTCGTCACGAAAGTCCATGATGGGGTGGGGGGGGGGGCATGGACCATGAAAGAGAAGAACTTTGATGAGGAAAAGACTAATCACTCTTTTATTTCTTCTTGCCTGATTTTATGAGTTACAATGCATAACCTTATATAGGCAAACCGACTTTTCCTCTATAACACAAAATCTAAGTCTGATACGAGCCGGTTCGGGGTGAACCTGCTCGTATGCTCGGGTTCCCGGCCTCTGGCCGGATCGCAAGCTACCCGACGATGAATTCGTCGGAGCAGCCGGCGCCTTGGTTTTGGCTGTTTTCGGAGCCACCGCCTAAGACTGGAATTTGTGGCATTCAAGCATGCCGTTTTCTCCTTTCTTTTTCCCCTTTTATTTCACTCACTCTGAACCGTGGTCACAGGCGACCCGATCCTAGACTCACGCTGCTGATCCAGCTTCTACGCTAACAACTAACAACCCACACACGCACACGGCTGCATGCCCTGCATGGCACAGCAGCAACCCCTCTAATTAGCGCACCGAAAGCGGCGTCGGTAATACACCCGATCAGGTGTATCATGACTCCCCCCCTTGGAAACCAGCTTGTCCTCAAGCGTGAACTCCGGAAATGATCGACGAAAAACTCCGGCTTCCATCCAGGTTGCCTCATCCTCGGGCTCACCCGCCTACTGAACCAGTAACTGCCTGATCCCTTTTGCGAACCTCTGAGCCAAAATACGGTAAGGGACTGGTTGGATTGGGCCCTCGGCTGGATGCAATTCTGAAGGGAGTTCCCCTAATTGGTGAGGTGGGGTGCCCTTAAACTCTTTCATTAAGGAGACATGGAAAACATTGTGGATGCGAGCGTCAGGGGGCAGACGCAGGCGATAAGCCACAGCGCCCACGCGAGCCACAACTTGGAAAGGGCCATAGAACCGAGGGCTTAGCTTCGACTGACGGTGGAGTCGCACTGAATCTTGACGATGCTTATGGAGTCTTAACCACACCCATGAGTCTACAGCAAACTCAACTTCACGGTGGTGCTGATCATATCTCTGTTTTGTCCGGTTTTGAGCCAACAAGAGATGTTCCCGAGCCTGCTGAAGCATGGCGTCCCTGTCCACCAAGGCACAATCGACCTGATCAATCACCGTGGCGCCCTGCTGATATGGCGTTAAAGCCGGTGGGGCGCGACCATAGACAAGCTCAAACGGAGTCATTCGGTGGGCGCTGTGGAATGAAGTATTATAGCAAAACTCTGCCCACGGCACCCACTGCGACCAAGAAGTTGGATTTGCTCCTGCCAAGCAGCGAAGATACATCTGAAGGGTGCGATTGACGACCTCCGTTTGCCCGTCCGTTTGTGGGTGGTATGCAGTGGACATTAGCAAGGTCGTTCCACTGCGTTTGAAAAGATCTTGCCAAAAAGCACTCAAAAAGACAGGATCTCTATCAGACACTATGGACTCTGGAATTCCATGTAATCTAAGCACCTGATCAAAGAACACCTTGGCCACGGTAGGAGCTGAAGCCGGCCTTGAGAGAGGTATGAAGTGGGCATACTTCGATAACCGGTCGACTACCACCAGGAGGATGGATTTTCCATGAGATTTGGGCAGATCTGTGATGAAATCCATTGAGACATCGGACCAAACTTGGTGCGGTACTGGAAGTGGTTGGAGCAGCCCCGCTGGAGCCATTGTGCTGGTCTTGTTTTGTTGACACACTGCACAATGAGCTATGTAGCGCTCCACAGACTCCCGCTGTTTCTCCCAAATATATAGTTGCTGCAACCGATGCAGAGTCTTTTGGACTCCTTCGTGCGTCAAGTCATGAATGGAAGCAATGATTTCTTCAATGAGCGATGAAGTTGCTGGAATGAGGAGGCGCTGATCCTTGTACACTAGCCCGTCCCGGACCTGCCATTGTGAACGCACTGGAGGCACTGTGCCGGTTGGTGAAGAGGTAGTAGGAAGATTGGTGGCAGTGGATTCCTTTTGCACCAAGGCCTGAACCTCCGGGTGTTGACGCAAGGCTTCGTACCACTGATCCCTGGTGATTGCTCTTGGTTCAGATAGCGAAGTACATACTGCCTCCTCTGCATGCACCCTCGATAGCGCGTCGGCAGCGAGGTTGTGGCAGCCTGGTTTGTACTCCACCTGAAAATCAAACCCCATAAGTTTGCTGAGCCAATGTTGTTGTGGAGGTGTGATGAGGGCCTGTTCCAACAAGAACTTGAGGCTGCTATGGCCTGTGCGCACGGTGAAAGGCTGTCCCCAAAGGTATGGTCGCCAATGTCGCACAGCCTTGGACAGTCCGATTAGTTCCCTTTCATATGCCGCCAACTTGGTGTGTCGATCTGCTAGCTTCCGGCTGAAGTATGCAATGGGATGGCCATGCTGTTGGAGGACGGCCCCAATGCCCGTGCCTGACGCATCACATTCCACCACGAACGGCGCTGAAAAATCCGGCATTTGGAGGACAGGAGCTGAAACTAAAGCTTGTTTAAGGCAGTTGAAAGCCATCGTTGCGTCCTCCGTCCAGGAGAAGCTGTGCTGCCGAAGGAGGGCAGTCAACGGCGCGGCGATGATGGCATAATCCTGCACAAAACGCCTGTAATACCCGGTGAGCCCCAAAAAACCCCGGAGCGCAGAGACTGTGGTTGGTTGGGGCCATGCAGTCACCGCCTGTAGCTTGATCGGATCCGCCGACACCCCAGATACCCCACACGCTCTTGTGCGAAGGCACATTTTGAGCGTTTGAGATGGAGTTGGTGAAGCCTGAGGCGATCCATGACCAGCCGCAAGTGCTCCCGGTGTTCCTCCTCTGTACGACTATACACCAAGATGTCGTCGAAGAAGACCAACACAAATTTGCGCAAGAACTCCAGCAGTACCTCATTCATCAGTGCTTGGAAGGTTGACGGGGCGTTGGACAGTCCAAAGGGCATCACGAGGAATTCATAATGTCCATGGTGTGTCCTGAAGGCCGTCTTGCTGATGTCATTCTCCCACATTCGCACTTGATGATAGCCCGAACGCAGGTCTAGCTTGGTGAAGAACCGTGCGCCGCCTAGTTCATCAAGAAGCTCTTCAACCACCGGAATCGGAAACTTATCTTTGATAGTTTTGGCGTTCAACTCCCTATAGTCCACACAGAACCGCCATGAACCATCCGCCTTCTTTACCAGCAACACCGGAGAAGAGAAGGGTGAATGACTAGGCCGGATAATCCCTTGTTTCAACATTGTTTCACACTGCTTCTCAATTTCATCTTTTTGGCGATAGGGGTACCTGTAAGGCCTGACAACCACTGGACCCGAGCCTTCAATCAGTGGGATGCGGTGATCACACGACCTTGGAATTGGTAGGCAGTGTGGTTCCGCAAAAACATCCTCATATGCCTGCAGCAAGCTCTGAATAGCCGCTGCTCCTTTCTCCCCTAGCTGCATCAGAGTGATTTTAGGTACTCGCCGTGTTCCCCTTAGACATATTGAAGCTCCCTGCCACTCAAACTCCATAGTGAGATCAGCAAAGTTCCAGTGTATGTTTCCCAGAGTTTGCAGCCACTGTACTCCCAAAATCATGTCAAATCCATCAATGGGCAGGATGATGAACGGCGCTGAAAATTCATGCCCTTGGATAGTGAATTCCGCTACCAAAGTTCCCAAACAGGGCAGGTGAGAGCCCCCAGCCACTCGTACCTGCTGAGGAAAGCTTCCATGCAGGCCTTGCACCCTGTCCTGCACCTGTCCTTGATTCGCTGCATACGCACTTATGAAATTGTGCGTACTCCCGCTATCAATCAGTCCCAGCCACCTCTTGTTTACCCAATGCACCGGTACTTGCATCGTGTCACCATGTTTTGGTCCCATGGCTGCAATCATTGACAGCGATGCTTCCTCCTCCTGATCCTTCTCTAATTCTGCTTCTTCCTCGTCTTCATCTTGTACCTCGAGGTGGAATAAACGCTTACAGCGATGTCCTCGGGTATATACCTCATCACAGTTGTAACATAGGCCTTTTGCGCGACATTCCGCTAATTGGTCGGCGGTAAGCCGCCTTTTGCCTGAGTTAGCCGTGCTTAACGGTGCGGAAGCCGCACTGCTCTGCATACTGGCCACTGGTGCCACCTTGCTGTTGCCACTCCCAGCGCCGGTTCCATTGTTGCTGCCGGGCTGCCCAGATGTGCCCGCTCCATATGTCCTTCCCAGCGTGATCGCCGCGGGGGTTGAAGATGTTGGGGCCCCTGTCATCACTTGTGGTGTCATCATCGTGGGTGACAGGCCACGCCCATAACCAATTCGCCCGCGCCCTGTACTTGCCATCTCCTGGATTGCCTCACTGATCCAAGCCGCCTTCCTTGCCTCGGCGTCTCGCGCGAAACCGATCGCCTCGGAAAGGTCCCGAGGACGTTCTCGGCGCACGTCCGCACACAGCGCTGGAGAGAGGCCAGCTGTGAAGGCCTCTATCTGTTCCGTGCGCTTCACCCTTGTGGTCCGAGCCAACAACCGTTGATACTCCCGGGCGTAGTCGCCCACACTTCCGCTGCCTTGCTTCAAGTTCACCAAGTCCCCAAAGGGACCTACACTCGTATGCCTAGTGAATCGCTGGACGAACTCTTCGGAGAAGTCGTCCCACGCAATCCACTCTTCATCCCTCTGCCAATTGTCCAACACTTCCTGTGCCTCTCCTGCCAGATGAAGACCAGCGATCTCCACGTACTCCTCCTCGGGAATGCTATGCACTCGGAAGAACCTTTCACACCTTCGCAGCCAACCCAGGGGATCCTCTTGACCGTCGTAGTCAGGAAGATCAAAGCGCGGTGGACGAGGTGTCCATCTACGCCCTCTTCCCTCACTGTCTTCCTCCCCACGCGCGTCATCGCCTCGCCTGGGCAATCCACGCGGTCGATGCCTTGCGCCCCCTTCTCCCGCACGGTGGTGATGGGCCACTGCTGCCTCCTCGCCGTCCGCCGCCGGATTGCGGCTTTCGTTCGCCTTGGCTTTGGATGCCTCAGCGGACGCTCCCCCTTTCACGATCTTCAATACCTCCGCCATCATCGTCTTCAAGTCTGCTACCTCGGTCTCCAGGATCTTCACTCGATCTTCCACTTGAGACGCCATCGCCCCAGGTCCGATCGGCTCTGATACCAAACTGATACGAGCCGGTTCGGGGTGAACCTGCTCGTATGCTCGGGTTCCCGGCCTCTGGCCGGATCGCAAGCTACTCGACGATGAATTCGTCGGAGCAGCCGGCGCCTTGGTTTTGGCTGTTTTTGGAGCCACCGCCTAAGACTGGAATTTGTGGCATTCAAGCATGCCGTTTTCTCCTTTCTTTTTCCCCTTTTATTTCACTCACTCTGAACCGTGGTCACAGGCGACCCGATCCTAGACTCACGCTGCTGATCCAGCTTCTACGCTAACAACTAACAACCCACACACGCACACGGCTGCATGCCCTGCATGGCACAGCAGCAACCCCTCTAATTAGCGCACCGAAAGCGGCGTCGGTAATACACCCGATCAGGTGTATCAAAGTCCAACACAGTCTAACTCAAATCCTAAATGTTAACCCCCTAATTAAGTCAGCAAGGCAGGTATGTTGCGATTGGCACTGCTACAATAAACTTTCTGTGAAGCTACACAAATTACAAAAGTACATTCACTAGCTTGCGGTGGGTCCACTTCCATAGTAATACTTGCTAGTGGCGCAGGGCCAATTGGTATAGCTATTGTTATGTTGTTCCAATTCTTATTTTCATCACATGTTGTAGATTGGACAGAAATTTTCGCAACCACAGAGTGAAGATGTTTTCTATTCTCGTGGAAGAAATATGTTGCAAGAATTAGGTCTTCAGAACTATGAAAAGAATTTTAAGAAAGGTCTTCTGACTGATCAAACATTGCCCCTCCTCAATGACAGGTACATGTTTTTTTTAGTTTAGTTAATTTCCTGAGATAACCACGAAGTTCTTTGGGGTTATGTTAATTCCCGCAGAAGAAACAATCCTAAAAGAAAATGGTCACGTGCTTATTGAAATTTGGCCATAATCTTAATGAAATTTTGCATTTATCTTGCTCCAGTGCACTCCGAGATGTGAAGATCCCACCTGGTCCAAGACTTCTCATACTTGATCACATTAAAAGGTTTTGAAATGGTTGCATGGATTTCTGATTTCTAGCATTTAGTTCCTTGCTCTAATGTCATGTTCTTACATTTTTTTTTTGCAGAGATCCTGAGTTAATGAAGTCAAATTGAAGTGGTTGGTTGCCACTGCATGTTGGTACCAGTTTTTTTCCCCACAAGTTGCATAAATTATGTTATCGGAAGGCAATCTAGCTTTTTGAAGATGAGTTAGGCAGCAGTATGATCGTAAAACATAGCTAGGATATGTCTGTAGTCATTAGACTGATTAAGTTACATGCATCATTAGACTGATCAAGCTACATGCATCACTCTGTCAGTTGAAGTGCTGTATGTGCTTATTATCCGGAAATTTGTTCTTCAGCACACTTTAAGCTTACGCCGAGTGCTTGAGATTGTCATTTGTGCACGTAAAGATTGGAGACTTCAATTGTGGATTTAATAGCTGAATTCTCTTTGCCTGTTTGCGAGTTATTTATACGGGAAACTATATTATCTCCCGTTGTTCTGAAAGGCAAACTTTGCCTTTGTTTCATCCCTTACATTCATCCATTTTGCAATCAAATCAATGGTGGATATCTTGTGTACTTTTTTATGATAGAGATGGGGTCGATGAGCATCAAGGCATCCATCGTTGATTATAAGATGAATGGTTTGGAATGGATGGTTACTTTTCCTTTCAAAACTCTTCCGGATATTTGTGTGTGGAAATAACATATGGAGCTCCCCAGGAAATGTAAATGCTGGTTAGATAAAATGTAAAACCTTTATGTCAACTGAAGACAACGGAGATATACACTCAGCACCGGCACTAATATTAATAAGTTAAATGCTTTTTTTTTCGGTGGGGGTACCTGCAAATGACAACATTTGAATTTAATGCTGAGATGGTCAAGTGTCCAGGATAGCATACATACAGCAGAAATCAACTAGACGAACAACCCTGCAGTTGAGTATTTGATAAGCAAAATTTAGACAATCTGCAACGAAGGACTCGCCAGAAATGAGAACGTGTATGTTTCATTGGTTGGTGTAAATAATATACAGTTATACACATTTTAGATGGTTAGTAATATGTGCAGTTGATTTAAGGTTTAATTCTACATCATATTCATGAGGAAAAATTGGTTTAATAATACATATTTAAATGGGAATTGGGAAAGTATGTCACAGGAGTTGATTATTCGCGAAATGTGCTTGGCTTCCGCCACCGGGGACGGCAAAAGCCAGCTTCCGCCACCGGGGACGGCAAAAGCCAGCTTCCGCCATGCCGGGTGGCTTCCGCCACCCCAGGTGGCTAAAGCCAGCAGATTTCGCCGCCCCGCGTGGCGGAAACAACGGCGTACCGCCACATCGCCAATCCGCGCGGGCGCCGGCCGATTCTCAGCTGCGGCCCCAAAAACGATAGTAAATGCACTGAAAACGAGAGAAATGCTTAATAATTTTCCTGCTCAACTGTTGAAAACGAGTTTAGATAGTGTTGTATCATTTTATGCCCATTTTAGTTCTTGTTTTTGTTTGGATTGTAATTTTTGTCATTTTTGCATAGACCATTAAATTTATTTGTCGAAAAAATATTTTTAGGACTTTGCAGGGCTTTTCTCTAAGATCTGATGAATATTTTTTGTGTCGTAGCAAGTAAACGGTTTATGGTTTCAGATAACCGGAGATTAAATAATAAAAATTCGGATTACATCATAATAAAATCGTCTCCTCTAACATTTAATACTTTCGCAATTTTCATTTAAATTTGTATGAATACTCGTGGCAGACAAAAAAAGACGGGTACGTTCGTTGTCAATCCGACAATTTAACTTGTTAATCTAGAGAACCGGAGATTAAATAATAAAAATTCAGATTACAACATACAAGCAATGGCACGCGTGATGCATAAGACAATCTACCTTAGTAGTGCATCATATCTAAACCTACATGCCTTAGGAGATTTAAAAACATAGTTGTCATACACGACAACCATACTACTGGGTGCAGCGGGGGTATTTTTCCTTCGCAAAGCGCTTAGGTCCTCAGATCCTCGGCTCTAGCAGACCCTCTCGCTTTCTAGCACGGTCGCCTCACGCCATTGAACTGGCTGGCTGTCGGTCGGCCTCACACATGCTCGAAACTCTTCTCTCAGACGCTTGTTTCTTTCTTCACGAGGCGTCTTGCCACTGTTCCTCGGCCTCAGCCTGCGCTTCGGCCGTCTCCGCTGCAGATCTGCTGCTCCATTTCGGAGTTCTGCTCGCGTCCAAATATTGCACAAACTCGCATAATGGAGGCTAAAAAGATTGAGGTTAGCATATGCGTGTATATGTTCGTTAGGGAACAAATAAGTAAGAAGTGACTTACAGGGTACTTTGCCCTCCTCTCCATCTCGGCAGTTCGGTCATAAGCATAGTTTGCGCACTTCCAATACCTTCTCCCGTAAGTATAGCCCATGGCTTGGGACGACCTCAAACGCAAAGATCGCGCAAGATAGACACATGGTAATTTGAACACCTTGTGGGACGGATTCGTGGACAGACTCTCTTGGTGGCGATGGGAACTCCATATGACTGTCTTGGTCCCAAGAGATTTGCGAAGTGAATTGCTTAGAATGCTCTTGTTGGTGGTGCTGTTCGTAGTGAGACCGCATTGGTTTAAATAGGTGATATTGCGCAACGTGGTCAAATTGAATAAGACATACGCAACGCACAGTTCGAGATGATGGAATGTGTCACGGCAGTACTTTGCAGTGATAGGTCAGTTCAATAGGGACCGCTAGACCACACAGTTCAAGATGATTTAATGTGTCACTGCAGACCTTTGCAGTGATAGATCACTTCAACAGGGCCACCATGACCACACAGTTCTGCATGATGTGATGTGTCACCGCAGAACTTTTCAGTGATAGATCACTTCAACAGTGTAGTCAGAGATTAGCAGTGATCGGTCACGTCGTGCACAGAGTACGACACTTTGCCAGCGATGAGTCCTGTTGCGCAGACTGTACGTCACTTTCGCAGTGAGGGTTCAAATCGCATGCACGATAGGGCACTTTGGCGCACGTGTTGTCGGCAACATATCACATGGTACAAACACGAGTCCGATGCTCTGTATGTCTACATTACCAGTACGAAAAACACACCGGACAATAGCATGACATATATAAACAGTGGCATACATGATTTAACGGAATTTAAAAGTACGTAACATGTGGGTGCCAGCGGTTTACACACGACGCCTCCGACATGCAGGGCACAAGCGTTCCATGCGAACTTGCATCTCTAGTGTACGGCTTGTCATTTCGAGACGTTGTTCGAGATCTTGGATCCTTGCGTGGAGAACCGTGATGTATGCATCTGCTGCCATTGGAAAATGATCATCCATCCACGATGTCATACGACAATCATTTATCTATTTTGCAAAGGATACAAGGTTAGGTTACGTACGAAAATCAATTCGTTTTATATGAATGTAAGTGAACTCACTGCGTATAGAGGACATCGGTAGAATCTCCGTCCGGTCCAACCAAATACTGGCCTATCGAATGTCTGCACCACTGCATCAATTCCACATGCACACTTGGGTCAGTCCCGATGGATGTGAGGGCCGGGCCGCAGCATGGTTGACTGCATGCGGTAGTCCTGTTTCATTTTGATGGGAAGGTCCTCCGAAGGGTAATGGGCCTGGCCTTCTGGACCGGACGATTCCCACCAACTTGGCCTAATCCATGCATTGCTGGAACGTTGTTCGGCCATCGTACTACGATGGTAAATGTAATTAGTGTCCGTAATTCTCATAATGGTAAATGCTTGTACGGTGAAATTTTTTACAAGTGGTTGCTCCGTTCCAAAAAATAAATTTGAGGTATGTAGAACTCGGCCATCCTCTATAGAACTCGGTATCTCTAAGCATCGTCGGATTTGTGTTGTAGTGAGCTCTCGATACGATCGGCAAATCTTCGGAGGGTGCGTGTGCTTCAAGTCCTGGACCGTATGAAAGCCACCATCTAGGTGGCACAAATGGACGAGTAGTACTATGCATGCTATCCATGTACTACACATAAAGAGGCCGACAAAACCCATACACCACATATGTAAGCAGGTTGAACATAATAAAACCAGAAGAATGTGGTTACAATTATACGGATTAAAATAAGCGGCTACCTCAGAAGGCAGTCCTCGAAAATGAGTGTTCAATGGTCACATATTTTACATATGTTATAAATCAATGCTATATTTGAGAGTGCAAGAATTATATTTTCAATGGTCATATAATGCAATGTCTTTAATTGTCATAGCCGAATTTCATTTTCATTTAAGATAGGTCAAAAAAACAAAGATAACAATTGACGTTGCATAAATTCAACAAAAAAATATGGTGAGGGTGTATAAATATATTTCACCATTTACAAATGTTGGCTTCTATACAATTAGGTCAGAAAGAATACAAAATTTTGAAAAACCGAAGAAAACAAAATGTTAACACACATGACTTATAAGTTTTTATTATGCCCCTTCTTCTTGTGAAGTCTTCGGGTGTCCAATGAAAAGGAGATCGTGTTTCACGCATCCCCGCAGCTTGTGACGGTCCAAACCATGTCGGCAGATGCGGCATGGGCTGGTCTGCCACCACAGGAGTGGTGCCAAATTGATAGGATTGCCCACTATATACATGCCAATCAGCAAATGTATCCTCACGCGTGGTGGAGCCGGTGTGCGCATGTGCCAACTCGACCCTACCTGGCTGATCGGTTGCGGGACAGGTGGGTGGGGTGTAGCAACCGTATTCAACAAATCAGTGAATCCTACGGCCGACCCAAACATTTGTTGCCACGCGTTGTTCTCATTTTCCCAATCAGCTATGGTTTGCGTGGGTGCATCGCCCCTATACCTAAAAGATTGCTGCGTGCTGTGCATGTCTTCTTCCCTCCCGACCGATTGAGTTGGTTGACGATTAATATCCAGCCCATGGGGTGACCCGTACACCGGTGGGGATGCAAACGGTGTAAAAGCTGAATGTTGGTGGGTACCTATATCATAGGCCGATGTCGAAGCTCGTGCCGGATCGGGAGGGGACCGAAACGGAACATGTCCAGCTGCTCTCCATGGACATTGTCCTCATTGGTGGGGCGGAACGCTCGAGAGAAGCTTCAGGCGCATCGGCGCCTCGGACTGTCTCGCCCTTCTATTTATATTGGTTCGGCGACCTCCGATCGCCTGTAATGCGGATCGCGATACGGTCGCCCGTCGCCGGATTAAACTACGAAGGGGATTCGCACTGCGCGATCCCCCCGCCTGCTCCGTTTGGGTCATCAGAAAGTCCGCCTCGTCTTGCACGTACACGCTTTCCTGTGTCTGTATTGAAACATATAACAACCGTTAGGTACGTAATATATGAACTTCGAACATATGATAAGACATTTAAGCAGTCGCACGTACCAGGTGGTGAACTCGTTCCGCTATAGTAGCTGCGTACGGTTGTTGCTGCTGCTGCGCTGGTCGATTTAAAAGATGGCATCTTATTCTCGGCATGTACCAATCATAATAGGCATTGTAGTCATACGGATTGTAAGGTCCAACAGGCACGACTACATCCACAGTGGCTGCCTCCATCCAGCGAGCGATGTGTGACGCGTTTTGCACCGTCCAATTAGGGTTGTGTCCCTGGCCAGTCCTCCTGAAATAATAAATAGTCAGCTTGGTTAGTACGAACAAAAATAAAATATGACGAGTGTAAATAAACGTGGTTGATAGAAAGCAATGCGAGCGACCGGCGTCTCGCGGTGGAGGAACAGGGACTAGTTGACGGTATCTAAATTGGCGCAAAATACGCTCCGGTGAGTACACCTCGACAGCGTTCATGCATACCAGATGACATTTCGTCAACCAGTACGCTTCACTGTTTAAACAAGCTGCCGAGATGCGTCTTCCTTGTGCTATTTCATGCATAACATATGGAGAGAACGGGTCCCAACAGACATCATTTTCAGTGATAAAATCCGGTCAAGAACGACCGCATGTAGGACCCGTGATCAACCTCGGCGCCCAACGGCGTGGCATGCATATATTTATATCCAAGTGTGGGACGCTCCAACTCGTGCAGGTCATCGGGAACGCCCACCGGTAGTACGCTGGCTTAACGCTGAATAAGCATGGGGGGTAGAACCATGACCACAATCAGTGAGGATGGGACAACCCGCCATGTTCGAACTATCTGCTGTCCTCCGACATGCCTCGCACAAAGTGCGGTATGTGTCGGCAAGAATAGCGGAGCCCCAGCTGAACGCATCTGGCTGGTTCCCGTGAAGAGCATCAGACGCGAGCTGGCGAAAGCAACCCACACAAGATGCGCAAAGAACGGAATTCCATTTGTGTGCGTGAACATAACACTTCCAAGCAATAGAAGTAGGTATACTTCAGAGTGCCTGCTCACGTTCTCAATGTCGGCCTCTTCTGGGCAATCCCCATACTCGTCCAATGCTTTCAGCTACGAGAATGACACCCCCTGGTCACTCTTCGCACCGTATTCAGCGCCGAACCTGTAGTTTTGTTTCCTTGTTGTAAGTATACAAATAGAAATGGTTAATTGTGCAATCGATTAGAATAATAGATTGTTTCGCACTGTTTTCTAAGTATGTTGCTATTCAAGCCGCTCGCTTGATGACAACAAATGGGCGACCTCCATGGGAAGACCCAAGAATCATTGCGACATCTCGCAACGTGATGGTCATCTCCCCACACGGAAAGTGAAATGTATGTGTCTCAGACGCCATCCGTCCGCAAGTGCGATTAAAAGTTCAGTCGCAGATGCGGAGAGGCATCCTCGCCCACCGGCAAGTTTGCCCCATCCATGAGCAATGCGAAGGAGCAATCCACAAGGCGCCAGAGGTACACTAAATCTCCCATCTAGCCTTTTAAGCGTACTCGATCCCCTCATTTAAAAGGTCGAGCTACGAAAATAGCAAATTACCGAAAATCATATATGCATTCATTCCAAGCAATAGAATGTAATGTCACCGTACACCGCTATCATTTTTCTTGCCACGTGCTTACCGTCAATGGCCTCTTTGAACAACTCCTAAGTTCCATCTTATAACCTGTGTGAACTTAACGGAATACAAATACGACTTGTAACCACATTGAACTTAATAGAACAGCAATATATTAACGGTGACCATATTAGAATGCATTAGTACAAGGGTGTACAGATACACAACTTTCAGTTGGCAAATACATGAGCTAGTGCCCGTCTAGTTTGGACATCTGCATGACGGTCATGTCCAAAGCTACTGTGATCTAGCACAAAGCCTTAAACCACCTCCGGATTGTGATTCATCCATGTCACCCACTAATCGTGCTGAGGGTGGCCTTCCCGGTGTGTCTCGCTTGGTAGCTGGAAACGGTAGCCATGTACAGGGTGCCTCCATTTTTCTATAACTTCGATCACCGAAGTTGCGAAATTTCGGCCTCTATGTGTCGCGGATTGCTTGCATTGTATAGTACGGGGACAAGAATTGGAGGCCATTGTTGCCACCAAGTCGACGGCAGTACCAAAGACGCGTGGGAGCATGGAATATGCTCCAAGCGTGGCTTGTTGCACGAGCAAACTGCTTCGTAACTCCCAATGTAGCAAGTTTGCACGGTGTCACCCGCGCTAAACCCCGACACGTACTTTCTTCGGCAGCTTACTTTGAATTCGTTGGTGGCCCTATCATATAGTTGGGTTACATGGAATTGCGTCTTCAACCGTCTTTGCTCGATGAGCGCTTCGACGCGTGGAGCAAACATGCACGCCGATTGCTCTGCTACATAGCCACGGTCTCGAAAGTACTCCATGGTCCGATAGAAAGTAAGCTCTATGATTGAGCATATCGGGAGAGCATGAACTCCTCGAAGCACGTTGTTGTACGACTCGGCGATATTAGTCGTCATTACCTTATACCTAGAAAATGACACGTACGCATTATTAGTATAACATTCGTACATAAAGGGGTGTGATAAAGTGGCACTACTTACCGAGCGCCGTCAAGATCATGAGCTAGTGCCCACTTCTCCGCCGGTTTACCCGCGATCCATCTTGTAACGTTGTGTTGCGACGACGAAGCTCCTTCGCCTCCAACCATCTCGCATGGCCTCCTCGCTCCCGATCGGCGACAAGCCTTTGTGTGCGTTGGTTCAGATCCCTATATATTGATTGAACTTACGATTTGGTTCTCGCAAGCACATTGTCTTAAACTTCTTGACCATCGTGCGGTTCAAATGCAATGTACAATTTGCACCAAGGTGTCGATGCACCACCTCGATTGAACATCGTGCCAAGCACAGTCGGGTCATGACCTCCTTCGTAACATCCAAAGTGCATGCAATATACCCAACCCACGGTCCGATACAACACAAACACCGGTTCTATCCTCGACCACCGCAGTCTTCACGAACCGCAGAACCAAAGCCACCGTCATTATTCTCATCGTCCACAATGGCGAAGGCAACAGATAATATCCGATTGTTCCCATCGGCGTACTAACGCGTCAAAAGCGCCCCACGGTACCTCCTTTTAGGAATGTACCGCCCACACAAATCATCGGCGGCAAGGTGTCAATGCTTCTATGCATGGACCAAATGCCCAACAAAGTCTCAACAGTACATGTGACCTTCGTAATAGGAACCATCCGCCACCGCAGTCATTGGTCAATTCCCATTCAAAGGCTCGGGTTGGTTAATGCTATCTGCCGCAACAAACGGGGAGCCCAGTTATACGAGTATTTGAATCCCCCAAATATCATCTTTAGCGCCTTTTGTTTTGTCCGCCAAGCAAGGTGGTATGGGATTACCATCCCTGCTCGCTCTGATCTTGGCAATTATGGTATTTGGTGCTAATTTGATGTCCGACTCGACTATGCTAAGGAGTGTCGGGCTATATACCGCATCCATGACCTTGCTCATGTTTAGGACACCCTCCGCGTTATAAGTGTGCGGTTCGCACTGCTAGATAATGAAATATTCATCATTCTTTAGTCTATGGGCCGTGCATACTGCACGAGCACTCCCCTCTTTTTACACCCGACCACATAGACATCAGGCCTGCATAAAGAGCACTTTGTGCTCACGACGTGTGGTGATGGCTAAATTGAAAATGAAGTGTTGCGCCCCCCGCTTACTCCCAAAACTTTGTCCTACTTGTATATCGCTATGTTGATATCCCCGACTAGATATCCGGAGAAATCGGGCATAACGCAGTCACGCTTGTATTTCATGAAGTATGCGATCGCAGATCCTCGTGATCATCCTCACCATCATCCTCACCTTCTCCGCCACGTCGACCTCATCATCTTCCATTACCGCCACATCAATCTCCTCCCACGACAACCGTATCATGTCCTCCAACCCTCTCCTCTACTTCCGCGATTCGACCTCGCGATGAGTCCCAATCTCTACCGTGTTATGCGAACACACGAGTGCACTCTCTGACCATTGATGATTCACTTGGGCCTCCCTCCTCTCGTGGTACCACTTCAGCGTACACACCAATCTCGAACGCTTCCTCAATCGACTTTGTAACATACAAGTCCCAGGAACCTCGGTTTCGAAGCTCCCACAGTTGCATACTACATGCGAAGTGTTGGGACGAACGGGCCGAATCACCTGTAAGCGACTTTGAAGTTCCGCCGATCTATGGCAAGTGTTCTGGCAACCACCCCTATTAAGTCTTTAGGTCCTATAGGAAGATCAATTGCGGCTTGTGTGTGCATGCAACTGTGCATGCTAACAAAAGCACCCTGCACTTGTGTTGGAGCATCCCCATAGAAAATATGCAAGGTTGTTGCCATAAAGATCATCCATGTGTCATTAAAAATTTTATCACTGCCTATATATATGTAAGCTCGCATTCAAGATTATAAATTTTAATATTTTCACACAAACAGCACATGCAGATACCTTCGACAATAATTGTTATTTTTATTCCACTGCTCTAGAATTGTTCAACAGACTTTCTATAATTTTTAGGAGTTTTCATTCAATATATCAATTTTTTTAAGCATTCGCTAACAAATCACCTAAATAACTAAAATAATATTTATTTCAGAAATGTCATAAGTCTTGCTTTTACCACTACCTATAATGAACTAAATAATTAAATAACAATTTTTAATTATAACAATTTAATTGACTAACTTTTTAATTAAATGCGCATTAAACATAACAAATATTTATGTTAGTGTCTAAAATTGTAAACATTGTTTTTCCACATTTATTGTCTTACATGGTAATGCATTCAACATAATAAACTAATTAACTAACGAACAATGTTTAGTTAGTGTAATAAATTACATGTTAACGAAAAATTTCATCAATTACTTTGGCTATAAAAGGAAGTCTCGTTCTCACTATCCTTGTCCACGCACATTAATGTATATTTGATTCTACTGTATGATACAAGTCCAGGAACGCGAGTTTATTAAAATGCATACCTAGTAATAATATGTCGAATAAGCGATGCGCTCACGAGATACCAATACTGCGCAAGATTCAAACACATGAAATAATGAATGAAAGTTTTAAACTATGTCTTCATGCAGACACCTTCGATAATAATTATTATTTTTATTCCACGTGTAGAATTGTTCTGCACTCTTTCTATAATTCTTAGGATTTTTCATTGAATATATATATTTTTTATAATCATAGCCTAAAAAATTCCCTCAAAAACCAAAATAATGTTTATTTCTCAAATGTCATAAGTACCGTTATTTACTAACTAACTGTAATGAACTAAACAATTAAATAACAATTTTTCAATGATAAAATAATAATTGACCAACTATTGTAATTACGTACGCATTAAATATAACAAATATTTATGGTCACCATTTCATATGACATGTGAATCTACACGATCAAACGCATCAAATAAAGAGGAAAAACATATCTGTCGACGGTTGAGATATCGATCTCAAGTCGCTAAGGTTCTTTAGAAGTGAGATAGAGACCGCCGAACAACCACGTAACAAAGAACGAACAGAGGCGTGGATTTTATCCCGGTTCAGCCTCTCGGAGAGATAATAGCCCCACGCCCGGCCTTTCTTATATATCGAGATGAATACAAGAGGTGGCTCGGCGAGACGAACAAGTCTCGGCGAGATTATCTTGATACAAGTCTTGCGATAAGCTATAAGATGATGTCTACGAGGAGGACCTTAGGATCTGGGAGGAGGAGGCCACATCGACACCGTGAATGGAGGTCGCCGGAGAGGAGGATACTCGGAGCCGCCGAGGAGAGTTTCGATTTGAGCAGTTCGCAGACTGCTCGGGTTGAGGTCTCTGAGAGCGACTTTGTCGAGGCCTTCTTGAACATCGGCCGGATTGGAGGTGGCGAACCTCAATCCGAACTCCATCCTCCAGATGGCCGTCTTCGCACACTTTGTGGCGAGGGCTATCTGAGCATCGATCCGCCGGTGGGCTGTTCCTCCATTACTACGAAGAACGAGGAGCAGCTCCGCCGCTTCGGCACTGGGTGCTACTACCTCAAGCTCAGGCCACCGCCGACGACGCGCCAGATCCTCGCCCCACCGCTGCTCGACTCGATGGGTGCGTAGTGGGTGAGGTGGTTCTCTGACAAGCTTAAGCGGCGACAACAAACTTCGTCTTCACCGGAAGGCGGCAAAGGAACCTCAATGCCTCGGCCGGAGATGTCCGCCGAGGATTGGTACCTTACAAGGAAGATCGCCTCCCTTGTGAGCCTCGGGCTCACGGGCAGGGAGATCATTCGACTTCACAATGTAATGGTCCGTCATCTGCGGAGGAGGTCCTATCCCTTCTACAAGATAGAGGATGGGAAGACATCACAAGGAGAGCACGGGTAAGTGCCTTTAAGACTCAACCTTTTATTGATCATTTCCTCCGAATAGGAATTAACGACTCCATCTGCCCGGACAGAGAAGCCAACCGACGCATGGGTGACCGAAGGGTCGACGCCATCTGTCAAGGCGGCGAAGAAGGACGGGAGGTCACCGGCGAGATGGCGACACTGCCTGCAAGAACGTGCTTGTCCGCATGACGAGGTAAATTACTTACCCCCACCCATGTTGCTAGACTTGCAATGTTGTTTAAATGTTAACGCCCGCTTCTCAAAACGCTGCGGGAGGACCAAGCGATCCTTGGAGGATCGTTGAGGAACTCTCCGGTCCGAGAAGGAGAAGGCGAAGAAGGGCAAGGCTAAGATAGCCACGAAGCCCAAGGTGGCGGCCGAGCCGACGCGAGCTCATCATGACACGGCGGCCGCCACCGTCGAAGAGACCACCGCGGCGACGAGCGCATCGAAAGGTAACCAAGCGGGCGCGGTCACCCAATGGGAAGAGACTAAGCGCTTCCTCCTCGCCGAAAGCAGAGTGACGAAGAGGTAAAGACCATGGCTATCGGCTTAGGCGTTACACGCAGCTCACCCCGCCGCATGGATCGGCCGCAACAGTCGCCGAAAGCGCAGAAGGCTCGAAGAAGAAGTCGCACGCAAGAAAAACTTCTTGCGCTACGCGAGAGGAGCGCCACCACGAGGAGCCGAGCTCGTCGCCCATGAACACCCAAGGGCCAAGGCGAGAAGCCGCCAAGGAGCCCCCGAGGAAGAGGCGGAAGGTTCGGCGAAGAAGATCAAGATCAAGCCTTCCATGGCGGTATGTAGGAATCGATCTTTAGATCTTCCAACCTTCGACCGCGTTAGACTTAACGATCATCTCTTTTCATCACCGCCCAAGAAGAGACCGCCACAGACGACGCCGAGGAGGCGCTCGGCGGTCGCCGCCGCCCGAGCATCTGCACGGCGCGATCACGGCGAGGAGGTGGCGAGCCTCAAGGACAAAGCTGGCGGCGTGGAGCTCGCCGCTGGCTCGAGCCGAAAGCGATCGACGCGCCAAAGACGCGGTGGAGCGGCTGGAGGCAAAAGTAGCGCAAGCGGCACCACGGACTTCGTGCCAAGGCGATGGCTCGGAAAGCGCCAGCAGGTGACCGAGCGGCCGGTCTCGCCAGCACTTCGCCGCAGGGCAGCTCACCCCGAGGCGACGGATTCTCCCCAATGTGGCGAAACCCCACCGCCAGGAACATGAAGAAGCCCCGAGCAGGTCGCGCAAGTCGCCCCGCCCGGAAACAACGGCGCCACCCGCGGAGTAGCTCGGCCTCGCCAAGACGTTCGGCGGAAGAGGATAAGGAGCGCGAGACGAAAGTGCTTCGCGGTCGCTCCTGCACCCGAGCGAGCATCGCGCCCGAAAGAAGAAGGAGCGAACAAAGGCGGCGGCGGCAAGAGCGCGCCGCCTCATCCCACACGAAGCGAGGCTTCGGACGATGGCTCGAGGACCGCTGCGTCGCGGATCAAGCAACGACTTGGGAAGGTAGACACAAGACCAAATCTTGCTCATTTTAGCTACGTCATCATAAAGTAGTTAACTTGTTCTTCCCTCTCGTGTCTTTAGGGACACCATGGAGGAGCTCGAGGACGGCGTCACCATCGAGCGGAGCGCCAGATCTTGGCGCCGCTCCGGAGCACCTCAGACGAGGAGTCCGCGGGGCCTTCGCACCCGGCCCAAAGTCGAAACCTACCAAGGCGAAGGTAAAGAAGCTCAAAGCCCAATTGGTCAAGAGAGGCGTTCTGCGAGTCTCTCCTAGAAGAGGCCGAGGAGCTTGCAAGAAGCCATTAAGGCGAGCACCGCGAGGAGAAGCCGGCCGCTCAAGTGGCTCAAGAGCAATTTTGCCGACGCGTTCCTAACGGCGGGACCAGCTCATGGCGGAAGCTAAGAGGCTTAAGGCCCTTCGCCAAGGAAGAACAGACTTCAGCGGGTCTCGTGCAAAGATCTCGACCCCGTGGGCTTCACAGAAGAGATCGAGCAGATCTTGTGCTGGATGACGGTGAGGGCGATCACCGCGGAGAAAAGGGTCAAGGAGCTGGACGAGCAGCTCAAGACGGCCGAGCAATGAGTCGGCCAGAGCGAGGCTCGAACGATCAGTGCAAGGCCAAGACCGAGGAGGTCGAGGCCATCCGGCAGAGAGGCGCGCGCAAGCAAGCCGGAGCAAGGAGGAGATCGAACGCCCGAGTGAAGCCCGGAAGGAATCAAGGCTCGAGGCGAAGTCGTGCGCCTCAAGTTAGAAGTTGAGGAGTGAAGGAGCAGCTTGCTCCTAAGTAGCACCTGTTGTCAGAACGAAAGGGCCTTGTACCAAACTTTTGAGTAATGTAATAAAGTACTTACTTTTTTCCCGCAAAAAGAGCAGAAAAGACAAGAACGAAGCGAAACTAAGAGAAAAGCGAACAGCGCTAGGAAGTTTAAGAAAACCGTAGAGCGCTCGCCTAACTCCCGGCCCGTTGCAGCATCTCGCCGAAACTCCGAGTTTGCGAACCCGAACAGTGCACAAGAGAAAGAGCGACGCCCTAGCCCCGATGACGGACGATGCTCGAGAACCTAAGCTATAACTCGAGCACGCGTAGAGAGAAAGAGCGACACCGTACCTTGCTCGATTCGTTCCGTAGTCCGCTTTCGTTGACGTAAGTTAAGCGCCCGAGAGTAACCGAACAAGGAAAGTGCCTCGCCGCGGGGGCTTACGAGAGCGATCTTTACCAAGTGGTCGCGTAAGCGAGAAGTGCCTCCGCCGCGGAGGGCTTACGAGAGCGAACTTAGCCGCAAGGTGGAAAGGCCGTGTTACGCAACCCTGAGTTTAGGAACTTATCGAAACCAAATACGGGTAGGGAACAATCCTTAAAATTGCGGAGCCAAGAGTTCGCAAGGCCGGGCAGCCATCAAGTGTTACCAGAGAGAAAGAGGTAGTCTTCAAAAGACGAGAAGTGAAAAAGGCGCAGAGGCCGCGAGAATTCACTTAATTATTGGATTGAACTTTACTTGGTGCCCGAGAGACTTGAACGAACTAAGGCGCGAAGTTTACAAAAAGCGCAGGGCTAAGAAAATAGAAAAGACCTACACAAAGAACTTACGAAGCTGGTCGATGTTCCAAGTGCTGGTCAGCTCTCTCCCGTCCTCCATAGCCAGCGTAAGCGGCCCGGGCGAAAGGAAGAAACGCGACCGAACGGGCCCTCCTAACGAGGAGTTAACTTGTTGGCATTGGACAAGTTCTCGACACGGCGCGAACGAGGTCGCCCGCCTTCAAAGCCCTTGGTCGAGCCCGACTTGGCGGCTGCGTTTGCGAAGATCTTGCTGGTAGCGCGCCATTCTGACTTGTGCCCGGTCGCGTGTGCCTTCGAGGAGATCGAGATCGAGGAGGCGCTCTTGCTCGTCGTCAATTAAGTTGACCGAGCTCGTGCGAGGCGAACCGAGTACGATTTCGGCGGGCAAGATGGCTTCTGCACCATAGACCAGTTGGAAAGGAGTTTCCCCGGTCGCCCGGCTGGCCGTAGTGCGAACTGCCCAGAGGACGGAAGGAACTTCGTCAACCCAGGCCTTGCTGTGCTCGCTGAGAGCAACAAATACCCGCCGTTTAATACCCTGGACTATCTGTCCGTTAGCTCGCTCGACTGCTCCATTGCTCTGTGGATGTGCCACAGAGACGAAACAGACCTTGGTACCCAGCTGTTCGCAGTATTCCTGAAATAGCTCGCTTCGGAACTGGGTACCGTTATCCGTGATCAGTTTATGGGGAATCCCAAAGCGCGTGACCACGTTGCTTTTGAAAAAGCGAACAGCCGTTTTGGCGTGAAGAGACGACACAGGCTCTGCCTCAATCCACTTTGTAAAAGTGTCTATGGCGACAGCGGTGTGTATAGCCCTTGTACCCCTTAGGAATGGGTCGAGCAGATCCGCACCCCATGTGGAAAAGGGCCAGGATGGGGATTGTTTAGAGCTCTTGGGCGGGCTTGTGTGCCTTCCGGCGTGAAATTGGCAAGCCTTGCACTTAGTCACGATGTCCGGGCATCTTGTAACGCATGGGCCAATAATAGCCCATGCGAAACGCTTTGCCACCGAGTTCGAAGGAGGCGTGGTTGCCTGAGCACCCTCGTGTATGTCCCTAAGAAGGAACACACCCCTCGCTTGCGAGATGCACTTGGAGAGAACTCCCGAGCACCGAGACGGTAAAGGTGCCATCCATAAGCTTGTATGGAGCGGCACGCCTTGTTAGCCGGAACGCTTCGGCCGTCGTCGGCGTGGTCCCATCGCAAGGTACCGGACAAATGGCGTTGTCCGTACCAGTAGCTCGCTCGATAACGGAGACAACACCACTGTCTCTCGTTGCCTCGTCCCGAGACGTGATTGAGGGCTTGTGAAGGTGCTCGTCGAGCACCTGCGAAAGCGCATTCTCGTGAGGATCCATACTTGATAGCTGGTCGGCCAGAAGTTGTCCTTCACAGGCACGAAGAGCACTTCAAAAATCGAAAATGCCGCCCAACTTCCTCACTTCAACCAGTATCGCGCCATTGAGTCATCGCAAAGACCGATACTCCTTGTTAACTCGATTGATGACCACCGTGAATCTCCTTCACAATACCGTTGGACACCAAGCGACTTGCACGCTTAGTCCCATGAGGAGGGCCTCGACTGCAGCGTTGTTAGTCGCCGCAAAGTGTAGTTGGATAGAATATCGAGTTGCTCTCCTTGAGGAGATGAGAACAAAACCAGCCCCGAAGTTTCCAAAGTCGCGAGCCATCGAAAAACATGGTCCAAGAGGGTTCATCGGGTTGCTCGGGAGCTCCTCGATTTGGGCGGCAAGTCCATTCAGCGACAAAGTCAGCTAGGACACGTGACTTAATAGCGATTCGGGTAGCAAATAATGATCAAACTCGCTAGTTCCATTGCCCACTTGGCTATACGTCTGCTAGATTCCTTGTTCAGAGGATTTCTCCCAGAGGAACGTGGTCGGGACCAGATTTGATGCGCTCGAAGTAGTGGCGAAGCTTCACGGAGGACATGAGCAAGGCATAGAGGAGCTTCGACCTCGTGGTAACACTCCTTTGATCCGTGAAGTACCTCGCCACGTAATAGATTGGTCGATGTATGCCTTCCTTTCGATCGTCAAGACCGCGCCACCGCTTGTGGCGTGCAACCTAGGTACAGCAGAGCCGCTCGCCATGCCGCGGGTAGTCAAGACGGAGGATTGGACAGTATCGCTCAGATCTGGAAGGATCTATCGGCTTCTTCCGCCCACTCGAAACCATTGTGCTTGCGCAGGCCTTAAAGAAGGGCAGCCAGCTGTTCGCTTTACCGAAATAAACTCGCTTAGAGCAGCCATCCGCCCAGATGAGGCTCAGCTTCCTTTATGGTAGTTGGAGCTCGCATATTTTCAATGGCCTCGATTTTTCGGGGTTGGCGTAAATACCTTGCGAGCCAATAACATAACCGAGTAACATTCGGATCGAACACCAAAGGTACACTTCTCTGGATTTAATTTTATTCGATGCCTGGTGAGATTATGAAAAGTCTCGCGGGTCTTTTACATGATCCGGAGCATACTTACTCTTTACAACTATGTCGCCGACATAGACCTCCGAGCGTTTTCCGCATTGCTCGGGAAGGTCTTTCCATTAAGTTACCGAACGTGGCACCAAAGATTCTGCAGACCGAAAGACATGGTCATTATAGCGAAAGTGCCGAAAGGGGTGATGAAGGCGATCTTCTCTTCATCCTGGGAGATGCTTATTTGGTGGTAACCGAGTAAGCATCTAAAAACTCGAAAGCTGGCGTCCCGATCGATCGACCACCGGTCAATACGAGGGCGGAAATTGTCCTTAGGACAAGCGGCTGCTCAGATCGTGTGATCGACACACATCCTCCACTTGCCGCCTTTCTTCTTTACAATGGCGGGGTTGGCTAACCACTCGGTGTGATCAACCTCGCGGATGAACCCAAAGAATGGCGGCTTGCTGTCGATCTTTGATGATCCTCGATGAATTCAAAAGCGAAGCTTGGCGAAACAGCTTTTTGTCCGCGGACACCGCTTTGTGCTCGACACCTCCTTGGGACTCGGGCATGTCGATGGTTCCCGGTGAATACATCTCGCATTAGCTCGGAGGAAGGCAATGAGCTCGCTTTCCTATTTGGGGTCCAGATTGGCCCCAAGTGAACTATCTTGGAAGTATCATCAGTTTAATGGAACTTCCTTGGTTTCTCCCCTGGTGAAGGAGACCCTAGGGCGTGCGGACTTGGTCTGCGGAACTTCAGATCGCTGGCGGAAGTTGGTCGACGAGGCAGGGGCGCCGTCGCAATCCGAGCGACTTTGTGGTTGCCCTGACCGTGATCACACCGTTAGGACCGGTATCTTCACGCAATGGTAAGCGTGGTGGGACACGGCCATAAACTTACCGAGAGATGGCTCGCTTAAGATCGCGTTATGCGCGGATGGGAAGTCGACCACGCCGAAAGTGATCAACTCGTCCGGAAGTTGCTTGGGTTGCGAAGGTGACAGGCGGGACAACTCGCCCTAACGGCTTGATGCCTTTTCCCTAACAATTCCGTAGAAGGGCATTGCGACTTCTTTCACTTGGAACGAGGAATTTGCATCTCGCCCAAGACTTTAGCGTAAAGCAAGTCCAAAGCGCCCCGCCGTCCACTAAGACACGGTCAACTCTCGCGTTCGATGGTCGGGCGACCACCGATGGGAGCCACCGAGGCTTGGTCATCCCAATGGGGCAATCCTCCCGAGAGAAGGAGATGGGGACCTCGGTCCACTTCATCGATTCAGCCGAGGTTTTGCCTTTTCGACGTTGTGGACCTCCCGAGCAGCTTCCTTGAGGCTGCGGCGAGAGGTGTAAGCCGAGAGCCGCCGAAAATGACGGCGATATGGTTCACGGCTCTTGATATTCATCATCATCTTCCCGATCACCATCGTCGGTTTGGCGCTAGCCTTACCGGCATCACCTTGTTCGGGCGGGGTGGGCATTTGGCCCTTGCCGTTGTAGAAATCTTCGAGCTTTGCAGCCCAAGTTCTCTGATGGCGATATCATACCCGTAGTCTTTGGTGGAACTTGCAAAATCGGTCGCCGGACCTTTCTTGCCTTGTCCGCCTCTGAAAGCGTGCTTTTGCCCTTGTAATTATTGTTGGGCTTCTTACGCCCATCCTTGGGAGGAGGTGTGCGATCCATACCGCGACGGTATTGTTCGTGATCACCTTTGTTCTTCTTCTTCCGGGACTTCTTGTCACCGTGAACATTCTTCTTGCGCTTCTTCTTCTCATCCACACCAGTGGCGGGCGGCTCGCCTTGTCGAACGCCTTTTGTAATGAACGCGCTCGTCGCGTTGGCATAGCGGTCACCGCCTTGAACAGTCGTTGGCGGTCCAGTCTCGCTGATCTCGAGATCTGGGTGAGCGCTTCGTCGCGGACTCCGCTTTTGAAGGCGCGACAACAGATTCATCCGAGATGTTGGGATCGTGTTGCGGATCTTAATGAAACGCTTCACGGTTGCGGAGGGTATCCCGCTCATCCGGATCATCCGTGCAGATCATCCTCCTTACCGAGACGCACGTAATAGCTCCGAAATTAGCGATCACGGCGTCACAAAGCGGGTTCCATGAGTGATGGAACCCTCTCTGGCGATTGAGCGACCACGCCCGAGCAAAGACCCTCAAGGACGGTCGGAGGTAATTAGCCATAACGAGCTCGTCACCCCGCCGCCATGATGGCCGAAGCGAGATGGAAAGGAATTCCTCCGGTTTCGAGTCCCATTGTACCTCTCCATGTGACCGGCTTGAACTTTGAGGGCCACCGGACAGCTCGAAGCTCGTCAGAGAAAGCCCTGCAGCCCAGAGCATATGACCGACCACCTTCCCCGGCAGAACCTAGTCTTGAGAAGACGTTGGTCTTGTTGCGCGGGGGAACTCCTGCTGAACGGGATGACTTTACCAAGAAACTCTCTCCGGACAATCCACCACGCTCCTTCCTCGTGGTGGCGACGACGCTCCTCACGAGGGGACCGTCTGTGATCATCGCGTCGCGCTGCCCCCGTGGTCGCGATGACTACGGGACTTAGCGAGCGACGGCGACCACGGTAGCTCGCTCATGGACAATGATCTTCGATGGTGACGGGTCACGCGATCGATCGAGCTGTCCGAATCATTCCGACAGTTTGGGCTACGCTCGAGGAGTTGTTGACTTCTCTTAGAGACTTTAGGCCTTCACCCGGCCGCTCTAGGTTAGACGCGAATAAAGACGCCCATGCGGGCGAGATCGGCTTGATCGGTGGATCTAAGGACCGTTGCTATAGCTTCGAGCCGTTCCGACTTTGATCTATGGGTCCGGAATCCTCGAACCATCCGCGTTCGCTCGATCGAGTCCGGTCATGCGGGAATTGACCCGAACAGGAAGCTTCGCGGAGACTTAAGCGTCGACGCGAGGTGGGTCGCGACGCTGCCGCCTACACCGGTCGCGAAACCGTGCTAAGGTCGATTGATGGAATCGCCGAGGTCTGCGGCGAACGACGCCTTGCTCGCGGCGCTGCGCGACCTCGCCTTGATGCCGAGCAGAGTTAATCGCTCGACCACCAGCCGGTCATCCGGCCGCGGGATCCTCGAGGTTCCTACATCGCCATGTTAATGCGGGGGCCATGCGAAGGTATGTTAGACGGTGTCATCACTTGTGTCTCCACGGTAGAATCTACCGACATAGCCTTGGAATCGACAAATCTAAACCGTCGTAAAGATCATCACCCGAGTCGCTGCCGGCGACGGAGTGCGATCTCGAGGCTATCTCGCCATGTAAGCGGAGACATACGCCGGATGCGAAAGCGCTCGAGACCGAACAGATCGATCTGAACTGACAGGGGATGAGACATCCTGTCCTTTTGAGTCGTAGCCCTCAGGAAGTATCTCTGTATCGCTGACAGAGTTCGACATGCTCGATCTGCGTGTCCCCACGAACGGCGCCAGCTGTCGACGGTTGAGATATCGATCTCAAGTCGCAAAGGTTCTTTAGAAGTGAGATAGGAGACACGCCGAACAATCACGAACAGCAACGAACAGGAGACATGGATTTTTATCCTGGTTCAGGCCTCTTGGGAGAGATAATAGCCCTACGTCCAGCCTTTCTTATATATCAGAGATGAATACAAGAGGTGGCTCGGCGAGACGAACAAGTCTCGGCGAGATTATGCGAGTACAAGTGCGCGATAAGCTATAAGATGATGTCTACGAGGTGCTAAGATGCAAAAGCTTTTGGCGTGGTCCTCTAAACGCCATAGGGGCCCTGTTTATATAGTGCTGAGTAAACCGACCTACCGAGGGAATATAGGGCCGGGCTAACTACGAGTACGTAACGAATTCAGTACATGCCAAATACATCCCGAGGTAGATAAGGCATACTCCATGTCTTGGGGATCACGACTCCTATTCCAATCCGGAAACCACGTCCGGGTCTTCACGTGGCCGCTGAGAATTCTGCTCGAGACGGACTCAAACATGATTCTCATTATTACGCATCACGCCAACCAAGAAGGCATTCGGCAAGATGCATATGGGCTGATAGAACCTTCCAGGAGCCGGGCCCCGTAGGTCGTTTGATCGGGCCGTCAGGGAGTGGGCCATGGCAATGGGCCGTAATTTAATCCCCGACAATATCATTTTTTAGGACTTTTAAACGCATTAATTGTTCTGTAGATTTTCTATTATTTTTAAGGATGAATTGAATGTATCATTTTTTTGTGTATACCCTAAACAACGCCTACAAGACTTACATAATGTTTATTTCTCAAATTTCATAAGTACCATTATTAACTAACTAACTTTTATGAACTAAATAATTAAACAACAATTTAATATTGATAACAAATTAATTCACTATCTATTTTAATTACTTACGCATACAACGTAACAATTATTGATACCACAATAACTAATTAATATCACATGTCAACCTTTTGCCTTAACACTGTGTTATCTCAGTTATAATTAATATATAATTAGTCATTATTCCATACAAATTCTACATATGTAGTCATGGCAATATTACCATTTCACTTATTTCTAACATAAAATTAAAACTGTTGTTCTATAATATGTGTTGTACGAGTTAATAAAACATTCACGTTAATTGATCAATACTTGCTTCTACTACATTATATAAGTCTACTAGCAATGTTTATTAAAATGCATACCTTCTAATAATGTCTCCAATGGACAGTATACTCCTGAGGTAGCAACGTCGTGCATGAAAAATAATGCTTTGTCTCTGGACAACTATTTTGTACTTACGCTAAATAACTACCTGACTTTATTAAACATAAAGCATAATATACTTTCAGTTGGTACGAGTTAATATCACATGCATATTTGATCTTAATAGTTTTTTACCTCTATAATAAACTATGAACATATAAATGTTGTAAAAAAATATATTTTTTTCAAATTCAACTAACTTGAAATGTTACATTTACAGTCTGCGTTAACGTTTTCTTACCACCGCAAATATTGTATTTATTTTAAATTTAACTTACTTTAAATGGTACATGCACGGTCTGCGTTATTGTTTTCTTACCACCGTTAGAAATTAGTCAGTACTATAGTCATTACATCTCGACGTAATGCTACATTTCAACGCTTATAAAATCTACATTAATCTATATTTGATTCTACAGTAATATACAAGTCCACGAACGAGAGTTTATTAAAATGCATACCTACTAATAATATGTCGAATAAGCAAATCGATCACGAGGTACCAACACTGTGCATTCAAGCACATGAAATAATGAATGAAAGTTTTCAAATTATGTCTTCATCTATATTCAAACTGGTACAAAGTAAAAAAAGATCACCTTGATGAAGACAGTGAGAAAACGCTACCAGCACAAACGTATGTGAGTATTGCGCAGCAAGCTGAGCACCGAGCAGCAAGATGAACACCGAGCAGCACGCTTAGCACCGAGCAGCAGGAAGCTAAGCAACGACAAAAGTCGAGCACCAGCAAAGAAAGATGGTTTGCGAAGGACTTAGCACCGGGCAGAGAACCGAGGACACCTCTCCTTATATAGCCGTCCGTGCGTCATTAAATCATCCTAAGCATACAATTTATTAATGGCTAATTATTATTTTAATTAATTAAACGCATGGTTAACAGATAATCAGGGGACATAAAATGACGTCGCACCAGCAATACTGTTTTCCCGCGTGAGCTTCTGACCTCGGGCAAATAATTCTGCACGCAATTCAACAAAGCGGCACGCAATTCGAGAACACCGACGCGGGATTAGCGGCGCGGAGGAGCCGGGTCGGGCGGAGCAGCTCATGAGCCGCCCGCGTGGCGCAGTTACTGGCTTCCGCCAACGGGTGGTAAAACCGGCTTCGGCGTGGCGGAAGCCAGGCTTCCGACGCGCCTGGTGGCGGAAACAACGTATTTGACGCGCAGGGTGGCGGATAGTAGCTCATTTCTGTAATTCCCCTCGTATACCGTATAGTTTCCCAATTACCATTTATCTATGTATTATTCAACCAATTTTTCCGAATTTCCGGCTTCCAGCGCTATAAACATGACCCAAGGAACCTACGCACGAAAGAATCAAGAAGCTTATCGTATGTACGAATGAAAATGTAAAGCCGCTATGGTACGTGACTACATTGGGAGCTGGAGCCTTCAATGCGTTGGCGTGGGATCGGACAATTGGACGGTCTGATCATTCAGTCGACTCAAGCAAGGTTTCCCTGTGGCATCAGTGTCCATCATTATGGTGTCGCCAGGCTTGTACTGCCCAGAGAGAATTGCTTCACTGATCACATCCTCAACCAGCTGGGTGACGGCCCTTCTTAGCGGCCGCGCACCGTAGTTCTTGTCGTATCCATGCTGAGAAATCAGAGTCTTCATCGAATCAGATACCTCTAAGCCAATCCCAAGGGCTAAAAGCCTACCCTTCACCTCTTGCAGAATTATATTGAGGATAGCCATCATCTGTAAATGTTGGGAAATGGAAAATATGGCTATGAATGCCTCATTTGTGATCGGAAGCATACCGGAATATACATGTAAGAAAGTAATTAAGACGACCTTAAAAGAACCATTGCACATGATTTTACTCTAGGTTTAAGGAAATCGTATTTAATTACCGAGTGCAAGATGGAACTTTTTCTCTATCTTTATGATAAAGTGATAAAAGTCTAAAATCATAGAACATCGACGAAACAAATCAGGTGCAAGGTGTATAAAAACAACAGACCTGCATCTTCTCAAGCGGATGGAACACAACCACCTCATCCATTCTATTAAGCAATTCTGGCCGGAAAAACGCCTTCAACTCCTCCATCACGACGGACTTCATTGTAGCATATGTGCTTTCTACTGTATCACTTTGCGTAGCAAAACCTATGCTCCTCTTGCCATTGGAAATTGATGAAGAACCAACGTTTGATGTCATGACAATTAATGTATTCTTGAAGGAAACCCTGCGGCCCTGTAGTTCACATAAAAGATTTAACAATGCACATCAGAATGGTCCCAGTCAAGAGTTCATGCATAACATAAATCTTATTGCATTTTAAAAAACATGGTGTGAGAACTGCATTATGTTTTTTAATTACATAAAGGAGGATCGCAAATGTCAGGATCTAGCACCTGTGAGTCGGTTAAATGACCATCTTCAAATACTTGGAGAAGAATATTAAAAATATCAGGGTGAGCCTTCTCTATTTCATCAAGTAATACTACAGTGAATGGTTTTCTCCTGACTGCTTCAGTTAAAGTACCCCCTTCACCAAATCCCATGTACCCTGGTGGAGAGCCTATCAGCTTGCTCACACTATGCCGCTCCATATACTCACTCATATCTAATCTAACCATAGCTGATTCCTACAAAATGAAAGAAACAACTTTATCAATAAATTCCACAGAAGATGTTAAATAATATTAGAATGATATAACCAGCAAGAGTAACTCACAGATCCAAAATAACTTGCTGCTAGAGCTTTCGTGAGCTCAGTTTTTCCTACTCCAGTTGGACCGCAAAAAATTAGTGTAGCAATAGGTCTGTCAGGGTCATTTAGGCCAACACGTGATCTCTTCACAGCTCTAGAAATGGCCACAACAGCATCATCTTGACCTATGACACGCTTTCTGAGTTCATCCTCTAGTCCTACAAGGAGCTTTCTTTCATCTGCAGTCAGCTGCTGGACTGGTATGCCTGACCACAATGATGTGACACTTGCAATTTCCTCTGATCCAACCAAAGATGGCCTGTATTGTTAAAAAGTATTGTTAGTATAATCATGACTGCAGGATGTGGCGCCTACCATGAATGACATGTAAGAACGTACTCATCAGCTGAAGCTGGCCGTTTAGATGCCGTCGTCTTGTCCTCATTCAGTACCTCAACATTAACATCATTGTCTTGGTCATTCTCATTTAGAGAATATTTCAACCTGTTGGTCAGTGCCTGTAGAGTGCCGTGTTGGCAATGAAATCTTAGATATGTATAAGCAGATGGACAAAAGGAAGTTTTTGCAACAGCAGTATTGTAAATCTTCTATTACCACTTCATGTGTGGCCTGGACAGCTCTAATTTCTTGCCAATATTCATCCGGTGACTTGGAAAGAATAGAGCACTGTTCTTCCTTCTTTCTTTTAAATGATTCCATACGTGCTCTACTACCAGCTTCATCAATTAGATCAATAGCCTTATCTGGAAGATGTCTGTCAGGAATATATCTTGCTGACAAATGAACTGCTGCATTGATGCCTTCTAAAGTGTATTTGCATTTGTGGTAAGTCTCATATTTTTCACGCACACCAAGTAATATTTTCACAGCATCCTCCTGCAGAGAGTTCAAAGTATGACTAAGAAAGTTGATAACCAAGAGCCCTTATAGCCCCTCAGTGCCTCCTTGAATTGATAAAACCTGAACTACCTCGCTAGGCTCGTTTACAGATACAGGTTGGAATCGGCGGGCCAACGCCTTATCCTTCTCGAAGTGCAAACGGTGTTCATCCAGAGTTGTAGAGGCAATGCACTAGAGCATAAACAAGCATTATCGCAGGAAAGATAAATTAAACTAATTTTGTTTAGAATGGATGTGGAACATGCGGATCATGACCGGTATTCACGAACATTTTACACTTCATGAAAAAGGAACATCACTTAAGGGACAAGTACACACTGGAACAACAGGAGTATGTGCGGTAGTAAAATCCTTACTCTATTCGAATGATCTAGCACTAAGTGTTGCTTTAACAAATTCTTGATGTGCATTTTCTTTAAAAAAGGATTACAGACAGGCTATGCATTAAATGCACTCAGCAGGTTGCAGGTGTGTGGAATGCGTATTTCATTAATTATACATAATAAATCAAAGGGTATAAGCTGTGATACTGTATATTGTTATTGAATGAGCCATTCGACATTTAAACAGAAACAATAGCAATGTGTTAACTTGTAAATGTAGACATCAAATAAAATTATGAAAAATATGCACCAATTGCTGTCTTTTCATAGTATCAAAGTATGGTAAGCAGTAAGACCAGCAACACAGGTTGAGGGGTGAACTTTTGTGAAAATAGTACCTGCAATTCACCTCTAGCAAGTGCAGGTTTCAGCAAATTGGCAATATCAAGACCAGTTCCCTTGCTTCCTCTTCCAGCAATTCCAGATCCAATAAGGTTATGAACTTCATCAATGAAGAGAATTACATCACCTGCATGAAGCATTGGAGCCTTTTGAAGATTGAACCAACAATAGAAGTTTGAATCTGTTATTTCATAATGCACTAGTCATGTCACCTGCTTTACGCACTTCACGCACTAAACTAGTAACCCTGGCTTCCAATTCGCCCCTCTCCTTTGCACCAGCCATAAGTAGAGCAACATCCAATGACAATATGCGCTTTGCCTACATAACCATGCCAATGAATAATAACTACAAACAACTATTGTGCAAGCAACATTTTACAACATAATTGTGCCTTCATTTTCAGGTTACTGATACTTGCCACGAGGAAAATAGGAACATCTCCACTGGCAATTTTCAGAGCCAATCCTTCCGCAATGGCAGTCTTACCAACACCCGCTTCGCCCAAAAGAATCGGGTTGTTCTTTGTGCGCCTACATATAATCTGAACTACCCTTTCAATCTCCTTATTGCGACCAATAACAGGATCAATTAATCCTTCACCGGCTCGCGCAGTCAAATCCACACAAAATTGAGCGAGTGCGCTCTTCTCTGAAATAAAATAAAACAAATTTAATCTTTTAACAAGTTATCATTGCTATTAGCATAAACTCCAATAAGTAGCTTAATTCCTGACCTTTCTTTCTATTTGAGTATTTGACAATTGCGGTCTTTCCATTTCCAGGAGTAGATTTCTCCCGCAATTTAAAAGACGATAATCCGACAGGCTCCCTACCATCCTTTGCAAGCTCCCCTTGAACTCTGGTAAGAGCCTGCTTTGCTAGTTGACTTGGATCTACTCCCAAGCTACAATGAAACCATTCATTGTAAAAACTACCAATAACAAAAAAAAAAAAGGTTTACTTTATTGAATTGCAATTTCTTTGGAAAGCCGACATCAACCTGTCCAACCAATGATCATCCATCACAACTAGAGCTTGATATTGTTCAAATTCAGTTGCATTCCCCGCTGCTGGATTGGTCATATACTCTTTGTTAAGCAAATAAAGAAGACAAGTGTCCTCTTTGACAAATAAGCTTATTAGTTGATTGGATATTTGGCTCTAGTTATATGAAACAACCCAAAGGAACCACATTGTTTGTTCGTTAGGAAATGTGGGGGTTGTTGAGTGTTGTTAGTTGATAGCATGACCACAGACCAGCGATCAATAGAGATGATATATATCAAGTTCTTTGTTTCAGAGACATGGAACAGGCGAACATCACCACCAACCTCTTAAGGATGTTGTTGGTGGTGGGTTCATCCAGGTTGAAGAGACCCAGCGCAATGTGCTCCGGGTTGATGAAGTTGCACCCCATGTTCCTGGAGAACTCCACCGCCCCCTCGAAGACTCGCTTGCTGGCCCCGGAGAATGGCACGTCCGTGGCCAGCCCGGTGGCAGCCTGCGCGGGCCCGCCCTTGCCCACGGCGGCGCGGCACGCCTCGCGGGCGCGCTCGACCCGGACTCCCGACGCGAGGAACCCCGAGGCGGACCGGTCCTCGGCGACGAGGCCCAGCAGCAGGTGGTGCGGCGCCACCGACTCGTCCCCCATCCCGCGCGCCTCCCGCTGCGAGAAGACCACCGCCTTCACCGCCCGCTCCGTGAACCGCTCGAAGACCGCCCTAACGACGACTCCCCCGCCCCGCGCCGCCGCGGCGCGGCCACGGCCGCCGCCGCCAGCAGCGCCGCGGACGCGCGGAGCAGGTGCGCCAGCGCCAGCGCCCTCGCGCCCGCGGCGGCCGCCGGCGACAATCGCCGGCTCCGGAGCCCGGCGCCCGTGGCGAGGATGGAAGCCGACGGCACCGACGCCGACGAGCAGCAGCACGCCTCCATCACCACGCCGCGCAAACTCCCAACTCCTCTTGGTTTGGTGCACTACTCGATCGGACGCTGCTCCCCTTCAATTATAGGCTCGTACCTGCTGCGAGCTGCAGGGTGAGGCTGTAAAGCGAGGCGAAATGGAATCGAATAGTGGCGGTTAGTCGCGCGCGCCGCCGCTGCTTGGGAATCAAGTGAGTCGGGGACTGGGAGGAGGTGGACGCGGAGGCACGCAAGGAAGGATGAGAGCGAGGGGAAACCGGCACGGCGGCGAGGCGACGGACGCGATGCGATGCGAGCGAGCGGAGGGATGAAGGGAAAGAAAGGGATTTTTTTTTCCTTCCTTTTCTGGCTTGGATTCCACCGCGCGGGGTTATTCCCCGGCAGGCTCCGGCAAGGCGATGACGACGACGACGACGCCTCGGCTGGTTTTATCCGGAATGGAGCAGCTGGGTTCGGTGGCTGCGCCGCGCCGTCGGGGCGGCCATGCGATCGGGGATGGATGGGCTCGGCCGGCGGGGGCTTGCCGGCTTCGGCAGCGGTTTCGCGCCGTTTGGGGCAGTGGACGAGTGCGGTTGTTTTTTTAAAGGGGACAGGGTTTCATGCATCAGCAGGAAAAAAAAAACTATGCAAATATGGGGTACAACAATCACAATGCCCTGCTACAACTCTGTTTAAAACTAGACACACATCTGGCCACCGTCGAGAACAACGCTAAAGAGGAGAGAGAATGAAAACAGTCCCATTGCTGCCACATAGACCAAAGGCTAAACAAGAGAGAGAAACAAGGGAGGAAGAAGGGAAAACACCAACACTCACACAACGATGAGCGACTTCTATAGCAGCAGACCCAGTGGAAACCCATAGCGTAAGACGGCGACTATGATGCGTCCAACAAGGTAGCGACTGGGAGAACCCACCGCCACCGCAAAACCGCTAGGGTTTTCACTCAGAGATGAGAAAGATTCGAAAGATGATGCCTCTATTGAGGGAACGACATAAAAAGGTGACGACAACACCAGTCTGAAAGGGCAGGGCTTTCGCCCAAGACCTGCCCTCTTAGCACACAAGACAGGGGCCGCGGATGGTTGATAGCACCAGAAGAACCGAGACGCGGGTCGAAAAACGAAGATGATCAACCGCCGCGCCACCCTGACGGTGCAAGCCGAACCCTGCCACTAACCAAAAAACGTCAACATACGCCACCGAGCACCTCGTAGGGAGGTTAGGGCAAAGGGAGCGAGGACGGGACCAAGAAAGAAGTAGGGGTCACTGTGCTGCTGAAGGACGGGCAACGGCCCACCATGCCACAACAGGAGGAACCAAGGAACTGCCGGACTCACGCCCTGGAGCGTACCTGCTCTGTTCGCTCTGGCCAGCTACCGAAGTATATCCCTCCAAGTAGCCTCCACCGAGACGGGCTCAGGGGAGGGGGAAGAAGAAGATGCCGGTGTCGAGCTTCGCCGAGCTACGAGGCCACCGGTCCTATGATCCTGGAGCACACCCACTCCGACCGCTCTGATCAACACACTGTCAGATCCAAGTCTCCTACCCGCGGATCCAACCTCTCACAGAGCGGTTCCCCCCAGGGTGGACTCCGCTGAGACGGGCTCAGGAGGAGGGGAAGAAGGAATAGGGAAAACCGACGTCGAGCTCCACCACTGCACATGAAGGTGGGGACAACGAAGAAGTGAAGCTCGCTCGGGCCGTAGTAGCCGCAGAACCACGAGCCGCCGTCACCGAACCCCACGCTGCCACGCCGCACCAACGGGCTACCACCACGCCGCCACGCCGCACTAACAGGCTACCGCCACGCCATACCATGTCTTAGCCATCAAAACCGACGCCTGCTTGGCCGAGGCACCAGAACCGTCCGCCTCGCCGCAGAAGCCGGCCGCCACGGGACCGATGACCACGAACGGCGCACAGACGACCGCCCAACAGAGAGCACACCCGCTCCGGTTGACGCAGTAGCCACTCCATAGCACCGCACCGTGGCCAACTGTCTAGGTGCCACGCTGACGAAGAAAGCCAGCATGCTTCGGCCATCACCACCCAAGCAAGCCTCCTCAACGCCACGCCGGTTCCGCAAAAAGAGAGAGGGGCAACACACAACACGGCGGTAGAGACCTGCAAGGGTGGGGAAGCCAAAGCGATGACAATGAACACATCAAGGCAAAGACCACACAGATGACGACGATGAAGAGATGGAGAGGCGGAGGCGACGCCACAGGACGGACGAGCTCTAGGGAGCTGGATCCGGGCTGCCCCCACGAGATCTGGCCTCTCTCCGCCGGATCCGGGTGCCACGTGGCAGGAGCTGAGCTCTGTCGCTGGAGTCTACAAGGACACCACCGGCAACCCACGCGAGGTGGAGAGGAAAAGAGGAGGGGAGGAGGGGAGGAAGTAAAGGAGGAGGGAGTAGGGGGTTGCCACTTGCCACCACAGTCGTGACCGACCGGTCAGCTGCGGACAGCTAGGGTTGGTTGGGGGCGGCGCTTGGCACGGAGGCGTTCGCCCCCCGAGTCGCTCATGCGAGAGTGACGCGGGGTCCCTTTGTGCTCGCTCTTCAGATTGTTGCTTGCCATAGTCCGGCTGTTTCGGTGCACGCCATCCAGTGTACGTGACAGCCTTAAAAATTGGTAATGCAACCCCACATATACTGGAATTTCCCTGGAACCTTGGTAGCCACCTGATATACTTCAAGCTTCCACTGGCCAAACTGCCCCAAAGTGATTTACCTCCCTAAACCACCACTCCATGGCCATCTCTCACTCAGTCACTCTCCCGTTTCTCTTCCCTCCTCTACACTAGCACAACAATCCTCTCTCCTCTCCAGGCCTCGACCAGCACGGCAACCGACAGTGCCGCAATTGGAGGTGGGAATGGTTTGGTGTGAACAAGATGGATTTTTCCTGACAAATGGGCCATGTGGTTTGGTCCAAAAGATCCTAGCGAGAAGTAGGTTCGACCCTATTGATCCATCGAATAGAATGAATCGAGATCAATTTAGCTGCACGTCCGTGAAAGTGTTATCTGGGAGGAATAGTGTGGCGCCCAAGGTAGGTGCGTTCTGATATGGAAGGTTCGAAAACGCCTTGGAGTTCAAGGCGAAGACGTGCTCAGCAAGGATTGTTACTGACTTAGACATTATTATCCTACCATGTGTCGACCCTATCAATACCCCTTGTATCGTACCTTGTGGGGAATATTGAATAACCTACAGACACATTGTATCAGATCATCATACGCCTCGATATTGATCCAAGCTCTCATCTAGACCTTGGATTGCGATCTACATTGTACTTCGTCTCCATCATGTAAAAAAAGGTTCAACGTAGGGTTATTACCTCTGCCACGAGGGAGCCTGAACTAGGTAAACATTGTGTTCCCTTTGTCTTTCGCGCTTGGCATCCCAAAGCTAAAATCCCTATGAGAAGAGGTTTCAATGGTCTGTATCTCTCTTCCCCCTTCATCTCTCTTGTTCGGTGAGGAAGCAAATTTCTATGCATCGACAGCTAGTGCCAGCCATGAGGACCGAAGATCATCCTTTACAACAACTATCCTTAGTGATGGCTAACCCTCAAGACCTAGAAGTTTTCTGACCATTCGACGACTTGGAAGTCGAGGGAGACTACACCCTCGATTCCAAGATCACCATAAGAATAGGCTCGAAGCATGTGCGCGAGCTGCCTAGAGAAAACTTTTTCCAAGACTCGGATTATGTTCTTGAGCCCTTAACAGATTGGATCACGGAGAACTCAGACTATGTTCTCAAGTCTCTGAATAGATAGGATCCCGGAGAACTCGGAGTATGTTCATGAGTCTTTGATCGCTGAAGCCATGTGGTTCTCTCGCGAAGCTTCATTTTCCCTGTACTGAGACTTACCAATTTGAGATTTTGTTGCTTGTGATGGCAATGACCACGACGAGATCCCAAAGTATCTTCCTAAGGCCCTACTAATGCTCTCTAGGATCTACCGGTCAAATTGCCACCATGGTCGTCGGTGATGATCATGGTAAGATTACACTACTTGGTCGCCAACTTGGGCATCGATGTCGACGTCTTCTTCGCTTTGTGAGGAGCCAAGAGAGAGAAAGAGGGGGAGAGAGAGATTAAAGCATTCACCATCGGAGGATCATCAAGCCACCACCATGTTCTGTTAGGCCTCCGTACCCCTGGCACAGTCTAAGACTTCGAGTAGAAGTCCAATTTGTCCACGAAATCCTGTTCGGCCAACGGGTGCAACCTGATTTCAAACAACCATAACGAGGTCAATTTAGGATGTTCAAATACATAATAGACAAGCTGACAACAAGATCTTTCCAGTGGATCTGGTTTCACCTCAAAATTCCTTATGGCTTGACAGGAATCGTCGAAACAAGATGGCAAACAGATTATGTAAGGTGTTGTGTGGCCCAAAATCGAGGTATAAAACTAGTTTCATTCTCCATGAGTATGACCTCCGCTCTGGGCCACGTCACTTTCACTTCCCAAGCAAGTTCCGAGCATGACTTCGCAGCAAGCTTTGCATTTGCGGACTGATTTGGTTTGCCCCGAGCACGGCCTTCGCTTGAAAGCATGTTCTTTTCCCCTCGAGCAAGCTTATTATTCAGGGACTGATTTTGGTTCGCCTTGAGCACGATCTTTGCTTGGGAACATGGTACTTTTACCTTGAGCATGCTTTGCAATCGGGACTAATTTTTATTCACCATGAGCTGGATCTTTGATCGAGAGCATGTCCTGCTGGTCATACTTGTCCTCTTTTGGAGATCGTTTACTTGACATTCATATGCTTTAGCTAATATTTCATCTTCTCTAATTCTTCTTGTTAGCTCATTCTCGTCTTGGATCGTCTTCTGGTTTGGCACCCTCCTCTTATGGTTTGGTTCCATGCTCATCTTTTTGCTCTGCTCCGGGCTCCCTCCTCTTCTGGATTGACTCCATGCTCTGCCCGTCTTCTTCTTTTTGGCTCGTTCTTGATTCTAGGCGTTCGTTTTCTCATTTATGGACGTTGCCCTTCATCCGACAACACTTTCGCTTTTCATCTGATAATACTTTCTAAGCAGTGTCTTTTTCTTTTTTCATTCTTGGTTTAGGCTTGATGCCCTGGCTCGGGGCTTTCCCCATAATGTTTGGCTGGTTTTTTCTTACATCCAAAAACTGCTTAAAATTAATTCGGTGAGACACCCCGTCCCGTGATACTCGGGTGATGTTGACACCAAAAAATAGCCCACCAAAAAAAGCTGATGGAGCCCAAAAAGCCAATGGAGCCCAAAAAGCCAATGTAAACCAAAAGTTGTTGTGCGCCAAAAAACTAACAGATGCTGGAAGCCAACTGAAGCCCGAGTTCGAGGTGGCCCATAAAAAAACTTGGACAGAGGTATGTTGAATAAGAATTTTAGCCGATATCGGCTTTTGTACATATTCCTTTGTTTTAACGTTTTAAGTTTATTTGTAAGTCGAATTCATGTTGTTTTAGGGTTTTAGTACAAGGTACTAATACTTGATACAACAAAACTTTTTTTTTTTTGATATTTTACTTTTGACAACATCTCAAATATGATTGGTTTCACCGAAAATATTCAATCCTCAAATGGAGCTAGGGCTGGACAAAAAGCTCAGGCTTGACGAGCCACTCAAAATTGGCTCAAGCTCGGATCAAGCTCGGCTCGAGCTTGGATAGAGCTCGAGCTTTATTTGAGCCGATTTCAAGCCAGGTATCGAGCTTGATTATATAGCGAGCTCGAGCTCGAGCTGCTCGGTTTTAGCTAGAACGCTTGAATAACTATTCACTAAGTGACAATTCCAACCTTTAAATAGCCTAATTGATAGTACTATGGGCTCATTGGTCATTGTTTAGCACTATACTTTTATGCGTTTATAACTATAATTAAGGAACATTATTTGATGTTAATTGTATCATGTTATTGGCTTAGTATTTATCTTTAAAATAGTTGCATTGTCAATGTAAAATCATAAAAAAAGAGATATTTAATGATTTTCGAGCCAAACCAAGCCGATCTTGAGCTTAACTGAGCCAAACCGATCTCGAGCTCAAGCCTTACACCGAGCTCGATATACATTCGAGCCGACCGAGCTCGAGCTTGGGCATGCTTAGCACACTCAAGATCGGCTCGAATCCACCCCAAAATGGAGCTGTCTTGACATAAACCGATCCTCTACTTGTGGTTATCTTACAAGCTATACCGTTTTGATTTGGTTCAGTCTACAATTTGTATCTACATTCTTCGCAAGTATTATTGTCTCAATTTAATTCTATCTAGTACTTGTTTTTATCCCCGCGTATAGCAATCGGATTTATCTAGTTGATATTCGCATTTACCGATCTAAATTTGTCGAATAGGTTTTAGATATTCTATCCTGCTCTATCAGCTTATTGAACAGCCGGTAAATTTATTCGCTGGTGATTTGCTTCAACAAGCATGGTGCTGTATATCGTCATATAAACCGATAGTGGAACTAATTTACAAGAAGCCTATTAGGTATTTTATTGTTTCCTTGTAAATTTTTAAATCAACTTGGCTGGCAAGCCTAGAACCCTGTTTTTTTGTTGTTGTTCAGGAGACATATCGTCAACCCACATATTTACATTAACTTTTCGCATCACCAGGTGGCGACCTCCTACCCTTGTCGGTCACCACTAAGCCTTAACCTAGTTCACAATTCTAGGGTCATTATGAAATCAAATTGTGGCATCTTTTTTATATTCATACTACATTTAAGCCCTATTTTGATTCAGCTTAAATCAAATTAATCCCATCCTCTTTTTTTTAAAAAAATATTTTTATGTGTCACATGTGGTAGCACTTTGTAGTTATTTTTGTGAGACTTTTATTTTTTTTAAATATATCAAAAGTATTTTAAATATTTTTTACCTTCGAGTTGTTTTTCGAGGGTTGTCAACATTTTAATGTGAATCAAGGTGAATTAAACAGAATCTTGACCAATATGAAACCACACCGACGCTTGGTGATTAGGAGCAATCATAGCTAACAACATCATTGCTGATGGGTTGGAAGGTCTTCTCGAGCTATACCCTTCTACATGAGTTGGAAATGAGGCCCACGTGCAAAGCTCACCATAATCCATGCGGAGCAGAAAACTGAGCCGAACACAGGGGCCTTACAAGGCCCACCTACGAGCACCCACCTGAATGACGCGTTCTACCGAAAACAGGCCCCCGCTAAAACCACAGCCACGTACACTCGGCCTTTCCCAAGGCCCAACCGTATAAAGGGCAGAGAGCTCCGTGTTGTGGTACACAGTGTAAACGGGACGGAAAATATTCCGTCCAATCAGAGCCCAAATTTATTTAGGCCTTGTTTGTTTCAGATTAATGTAAAGTTGCATTTTACTGTAGCAAATTTGTGATCCCCTCAAAATACGTCTTAACGAGTTCAAAAAATTATGAAAAAATATTTTACAAACTTTAAGAAATGCTATTTAAAACCCCACAAGAATTGCTACAAAACATTACATCATTTGGCTTATACAAAAATAACAAATTTTCATTTAATTTAATTTAATTTAATCTGAAACAAACAAGGCCTTAGAATCAGAGCCCATGGCGCTCGAAGCAGTCGAGTCCTACACCTTTGGCCTGGCGCCGTCGTGCACTGACCACAAAGGCCAGACCGCCGTCCGCAGCACACCGTCGTGGCTCTCTGCAATAGCCGTCGTCGTCGTCGGACCACTTGTAACAGTGCCTCCATGACACACCTTGGTTGTATACCTGTACATAGAGAAGACCGGGTTCAGGGTTACAAGAAGGCAATTACCGCGGTGTATAAGAAATGGATATTAAAATGACACGGTATATAATAGTCTGTTAGCTCTAGGTTTACTACCTGAGAAACCTATTTCTTGGTCATGGGCAAAATCACCTTTAAATAATCTAATGTCATTGGCAGAACTCAACTTGAAGATGAAATATAAGTAGTGGATGTTGTTATAGTATGTCTTTATAAAATTTGGGATTGGATACACGAATGTGCCCATATCCAAACTAAGAATGAGCGAATGAAGAGAAGTACAAAATCTTGCAAGTATGGTACGAATGAAACCAATAAAGAAGAATGTGAATAATCGCTTGAAGCGACTTTGTATGTAAGTAATATTGAATATTGTCCTTGATATGCAATGTTCCATGAATAGATCATGTATAATCTGAATGTCATCAGGATTCATGACAAAAGAAACAGATAGAAGAAGAAATAAAACAAATTCATTCTCAAAGTCGAAATCTGATTTCGAAATGAAATATTTGAAAATCCAATGTTGCCTTAGCTTGTAGCTAGAGCATACGTTTGAAGGAACTATAGTAAATCACTTGGAATATATTTTTGAATTGAAAAGAAATGTTTTATGAAATCCTCAATGGTCTTTAGATTCTACAAGCAAGAAGAATAGGACATACATAGACTTAAAAAGACAGGGAGGAAGTCTTAGGAATAGAAAACCTATACTTATGTGCAATCTAAAGCACTCGTATACCTAACGAACGGTATAAGATTGTGCATTGCAATTGTCATGACTTTGCTAGCAAGGTAATAGAGCCTACAGAAAGGCGTTAAGAAAATCCTCAAAAGTTATATGAATTTGAATAAACCCCCATTATTATATATGAATATAAATAAAGTCGTATTACTCAAAATCATATGAGCAAAGTGAAGAGAAATTTGATGAAGCTCGTTAACCCGTTAATATATATCACAAGAAATCATGAGGTAATCTTATTAATATACTTATGAAGACAGAAGTGCATTATTCAAGAAATTCATGTGCTTTGAATTAAGACTTGAGTATCCAATATAATCTTGAAGATTAGAAAGCAAAATTGGTGGATTGTACTCTTTTTTCTCTTACGTGAGTTTTTATGGAAGTTTCTCGCATGAGGTTTTTAATGAGGCAATCCGAGCAGCACAACAAATGTATGCTATGTACTCTTTCTTCAGAATTTTTTAATAGATTTTTATGGAGTCTTGATGAAGCATATGCATCTTGCAGTCGGTGCCCAAAAGGGTGTTGAGAAACCGGTTGGACTTGCAGCCAATGTCATATAATGGCCCACTACCTAAACCTTATCCCATAGGTATTGTCTATATAAAGAGAGGAGCTCCCACCTGTTGTATCGATGAACGACAGAATGAAAGAAAAAAGGATCTCCCTATATCTTTGTGTTCGTAATTGTGTATGATATCCATGTGAGTGAGGGACGAAAATTGATTCAAGGATCCTTAGACTACACCCAGTAGCAAGAAATCCTAACAAAAAACATTGGATCTTGATGCCCATGTATTCTGTTTGGATGTGATTGGCCTCACGGACACAGCTCCCCCGACTCTGAGAGACCTCGCCTTTTGTGATCCATGATTTCTCCGATGTTGCGCTATGATGCTACTATCACTGACCAACACCAGTTTGCAATATAAAACATGATCGATCATTCGATCTTCATCCAACGCAAAGCAGTCGCAGACTTCCTTGTCGTAGGAGCTGTGGGTGCAGGATGCTAAAAGCAGGGTGCGCAAGTCATCACGCTCGCTCTAAAGTAGTAGTAGATTTTCCAAGTTATTGATTATAGAGGAGACCAAGTTCTGTATAGATCAAATAAAATTGCATAACAACAAATCAAATCTAATACAACTTGACTACACGTACGTCTACACATCCCAAACCAGTCGAGTGAAACTTGTCATGATCAATTCGACTACTTTATGGCGTGATTAGAGATAGCCTCTATTAGATATTTTCATAGCTGACTACGAATTCTCATTCATAAAGAAAGCCTTAAATTTTTTGGGATGAACTATAGATCGGACGTCCGATCAAAATATTAAAAATTGTTGCAGTTAGCCCAAAAATATTTTAGTGCTTTGATCAAAATTTTGCAGTACTTTTGAACTAAAATGTTGCACCAAATGAAACGATGTTGTAGTAATTTAAACGAAATGTTGTAACAGGAAAAACCAAATGTTTTAATGGGTAGAACCGAATGTCGCAATAGTCAAACTTAAATTTTTTAGTGGGCAGAATCGAATGTCGAAATAGAAACATTCAAAATGTTTCAGCGGGTAAAACCAAATGTTGCACCAGGTAGACAAACATAAATATTTTGATGGGTAGAACAGAATGTTGCACCAGATAGGCAAACTCAAATATTTTGGTGGGTAAAACCGAATGTTGCACCAGGTAGGCGAACCCAAAAGTTTTAGTGGGTAGAATTGAATGTTAAAACAGGCAAACCGAAATGTTTCAGTGGCTAGAGTCAAAAGTTACAACTGGTAAAGTCAAATGTTTTAGTAGGATAGAACCAAATGTTGCAATATCTAAACTTAAAAACTGTTGCAACATATGAATAAAAAAGAATGCATAAGATGTTGCATAATAACAAACAAAATGTTGCAACGGTCATATTTAGATGTTTCAAGATAAATTCAAGGATCATCTTACTTAAATCCGATCAACTCCTCCAAATCCGGTAAGCCCCTACATATACACTAGATTCGACCACCTAGCTCGTAGGAGAGGATGCACATGGAGGAGAGAGAGAGAGAGGGGGGGTGGGGAGGCTCTGTTGGAATAATTAGCACTTTCAGGTTTATTTTTAATCAAGAGATATAACATGCACAACGTCTGAGAGATAGATAAAACAGGTTGAAGACACAGAAGCACAACCTAGATACACATGCAGAAAACTACACGTATGTCTCTCTAGTGTACTCGCGAAAGTGATGACTTACTGGACTTGGTCGTCGTCGCCGTACGGTACGAGTTGCGGCGAGGTTTGGTTCTGGTTCTCCGAATCTGACGCCGAGTTGGAGAAGGTGGTGCCGACGCAGATCGCGACGGCGTAGTGGAAGAAGTCCTCATGAGCGAAGAAGGAAGCAATGAGCGATCGCGCCGAAGCGCTTCCAAAACCCGATTCTCCTACCGGGCAGGAGCTCGAGGGCGATCGGTTCCGGAGACCTGCTCTCCCGAACGGCGGTGCACGCCGACGCACGGGATGGGGAAGAACCGAAGCGGCGGCGCAGCAGAGGGAGGTGGCAAACCCTAGGTCGATCCGATCTTCTCCCTCTGGACGGCGCGGCGACAGATTTATATAGCAAAACACGTGTGGCAAACGGATCGCGAAACGGGCCGCAACCGAGTCCAACTGTCCCGCAAAATCCGGAGAACAAAAGAAATAAAACTGTAAAAGGAGGCTGCATCTGCGCAAGCGGCGCTTCCCAAAAACCTGATTCACCCTACCCGGTGCAGGAGCTCGAGGACGATCGGTTCCGGAGACCTGCTCTCCCGAACGGTGGTGCACGCTAGCGCACGGGATGGGGAAGAACCGAAGCGGCGGCGCAGCAGAGGGAGGTGGCAAACCCTAGGTCGATCCGATCTTCTCCCTCTGGACGGCGCGGCGGCAGATTTATATAGCAAAACACATGAGGCAAACGGATTGCGAAACGGGCCGCGACCGAGTCCAACTGTCTCGCAAAATCCGGAGAACAAAAGAAATAAAACTGTAAAAGGAGGCTGCATCTGCGCAAGCACGAGGATCCGGTTTCGACGGACCATTCACACAGGTGCCGTGCACACGGCCCGGCGAGGCGAGCGAGAGTGCGCGTGTGATTCTCTATTTCTCTCTCCCATCACATTCTCTAGTGGGAGGGAGCAAGCTCCACTATTTAAGCATGTCCTCCACTCCTCCCACTAGCAATATGGTACTAAAGAAATTTCATATGCCTCATACATACATGGGCCTTTGAGATTTTTCAGAAATTATTTAGATATTAAATGGGCCAGGCCCAACAATTCTAACAGGCTCAAGCTATCAAGCAAGCAACGACACTGGTAGTTGGCATGCAAAAGACACACTGGTGGCCGGGGAGTGGGATTATTGCTTTGGTGCGGAGAGAAAGAGGATGGACTGCACATAAGAGGAGAGGGCACGCTGCACCGATGAGCGACAACCCAACAAGCACCGGCTGACGCACTAACAAGCGTTGTCTGGCTTCTACAACATGTGCCATGGAGATAGGCTGCAAACTAAATAGTTTGGATAACTGTCATGGAGCATGTGGGTGAGAATCTGTGGCTGATGAGAAAAGATATGGACAACCTTTTGGTGAGTGGTGAGCGTGGCGCGCGTCTGATGGTTGTATTTGTATTGAAAGCGTGGTTGATAGTATTGTAGTAAATTTTAATATAATTCTTGTGGTATATTTGCTTGAATACAATACCTCGAACGTTGCATCGAAATTAATCCAGTGCATCACCCTCTTCCACTCCCGTTTCGGCGCCCTTTTAATTTTTGACCACTTCAGTCCTCACCACTTCTGCATGCACACCAAACACACCCGCATACCGATCCAGCGGCTGGGAGCAGCGGAGATCGATCCATCGACCGGCCGGAACGCGTCGGGTCGGCACGTGATCGAAGCCGCGAGACAACAAGGCGGAGGAGGAGCTGTGCCGCTTCGACACACCACACGTAAAGATTCATCAAGAAGAAGCCGAAAGCGGAGCGGAGTGGCCGCGCGGCCGCGGCCGCGCCCGCCTGTATATATATCCCCTGTTACACGCCGCGTCCGCCAATCTCGCGTCCAAGAAAACGATCGAAACCATCGCCATTCGCCACACGAGCACGCGGCCGCTGGAGGCAGAGGCGGCGCGGCGGCGCAGTCGGTCGCGGAGGCCGAGCGCACGAGGAGGAGGAGAGGGGGGAAGGCGGGTGGTGTTGCGCTGTTTGTCAGGTGAGCGGGCGCCTTCCGCGCCTCGTCTTTGTCATCACGATTCACGCACTTCTTGTTGTTGCGGCTGCGGCGGTTACGCCGGGGGAGGCTGGGGATTGGGGGTGATGACTGATGGGCGCCGTGGCCAATGCAGCGGCGCCGGCGGCGGGGATGGGGGGCTACGAGCTCGTCCGGAGCGACGACGCGGTCGGCCCCGTCCTGGATCTGGAGGCCGGCCGGTGCCGCGGCCACCCCAAGGGTGGCGCCGCCGCCGGTGCCGTTCTCTCGCGGCCGCCTTCTCCCACGGCGCCGGCGGCGCGGCAGCGGCTCGTCTCGCTCGACGTCTTCCGCGGGATCACCGTGCTGGTACGCGAAATTCAAATCTTTCTTCTCCTTCTGAAAATCAGTCTGCTCGTATTTTCTCTTGTTCTCGCCACTTTATTTTTCTTGCCGTGCTTAATCTACGACACGATGATAAATTGATAAGACCTACCGAAATCGAATTGCTTGCTGAGTGGGTCTCTCCCTGCGTGCGACCAATCGAGCTAGTGGCGGTCTGGGTGCCAGACGTAATGCTCCATGAATCATCATGATGCATGATCTTAGTAGCAGTTAACTTTCCTTTTTCCTTTTCCCTTTTTGTTTGTACTTAAACCAGAGTAATACCAAGAAAGCAGAGTTGCTTAAACTAATCCATTACTACATGCTTTAGCTCTAGGGAATATTACTAGCCAGCGATGCCCGTACGGGCTCGCGATGGACGTAGCTGCTCTAGCTCTTCCTCTTCTTCTTTCTTTAAAGGCTGCCATGGCCCATGGAAATAGCTGCTCTAGTTCTTCTTCTTCTCCAACAGCAACATGCCTTTGCTTGGTACAGCCAGTGCTCTGTCACTGGAGTGATCATGAACAGAAATACAGAATCGTAGATCATCAGACGGCGCCATCTTGATGTAGTGTTTGCAACGGAGATATGGTTCTTTACAACTGACGTCCATTAACAATCACCGGCCTGGCTCGTCAGATGCCATGGATGCTCCAATCGCATCGCATCGCATCATCAACCGCCCAATGGGGGTTAGAACCGTCGGTGCCCATGGCCCACCCGTCGGCAATAAGAATGGCTCTGCTTACCGGCGTACGGAATTTCGTCAGATAATGAGTTCAGGCTGCACGGCCGGACTCGTCAGGAATTCAGGATGCCAGACTCGGTCTGTGTGACTGTATCCCTTTGTTTACATGGCTACGTGCGTTGGTTGGATAGAAAAGAGAGCAAATGTCAGCTCTACAGGTCACCTGTCCAGCTTAGCAGAGATAAGCAGGCCAGCACTTGTATGATACGTGCTTATAATTTGCATAGATAGGCAGATAAGAGGAGTGCATGTGTACCTATAATCGGGGCTTTTAAAATACATTGTTTAGACATTACAGATGTAGGTACTATAACAGTGAAGTACAATAAGTAAGAGTAGAAGTGTTCTTGTGCAATTAGCAACAGGGTGTTGCACAAAAAGGGGTGTACGTACAAAATAATGCTGATGGGGTCATCAGATTAGAAGCAAACATTGGAAGAGCTCAAGGTGAAGGGTACTCCCTCCGATTGACAAAAACGTCGATTTAGGCCTTACCTACATCAGTGTTAAATTTTATTTACAAAAAATTCTTCAAACTATTTAAATTGTGCACATGTAAATCGTACATATATATATTCATTTCAAAAAAGCACCTCCGTAATGCTCCTACCAGTCATAAATATTTGTCTTTAAGATATAACTCTGACCAATAATTACTACTGTAATTTATTTTAAAATGGCACTAAGTTTATAATTATAATATTGTTGCGGTGCTCTTTGAGACAAATCTATGCATATGTTTTATGTGCACAACATAATTATTTAGGAAGTTATTTATGTCTCGATCTTAAAACTTTGATGGACACATTCTCAAACGTCAATTGTTTATGACCGGGAAGAGCATACAAAAGTTGCCAAAGTAGCAAGGCCTATATAGAATCTCATGCTGCTTTGTGGAGGAATGAACTGAACCCAGATAGTTAATGCACAGAGGAAGCTGTCACGGGCAGACGTAGTGTGGGACAGTTTCTCAAAGCCATTTATCGGAGGCCTAGCTATCAGCAAACATGTTCAGTCCACAGAAATTCGAACGGCAGCCGGAAGCACAGCATGTGCCCCCAGAATTACATCTGGCGCGACCCAGCCAAATATTCTCTTCTCTTGCCCCAGGCGTGGCGTATGCGCCGGCGGGTTGGCCTCTCCTCGGGACAAGCCCATGAGACGCGCGATGCCTTTCGCATGTGGCGCGCGCGCTCGCTCGCGCCGGCCGCAAGGCATCTCCGATCTGCGCCTTTCCGTCACGCGCGGCGGCCAAGCTCGCGCGGGCGCTGGGGGCAAAGCTGCGGAAATCTCCGCCTTTTAACTCGCCGTGTGGCTCAGTGGCTGGGGCCTGGGGACGTGCGGTGCGGGTGGGTGGCTAGGCACCTGGCCGGCGGATCGGCCGGCCGCGCGTCACCGAGGAGACGAGAAGCCACGGCCGGGAGCCGCGTGAACCAGCGCCACGCCCGGGGGGTGCCTGTCGCTGTGGCCGGAGGGTCAGGGTCAGGATCGGTTCCACCCGTCGCACCACCGGCGCCGCGCGCATCTGCTCCACATGCCGGCATGCTGCGGCTGCTCCATGCGCTTTTTTCCCTTCGTTTTTCTCTGGCTTGCTTGGCCCCGCCGCGACGTCGATGGCTCGCACGCGGCCTCGACGGGTCGGCAACCCGACACGCGGCCGCTCCACTGGCCTACACCGAGCTGCAGAAGCCGGATATTACTGTGCTTCTTTTCGGCTTAAATTCATAATGTTATACTATCTATGAATTAGATATTCATTGTTTTTATAAGAGTTAGTTTACTGTCTTAGTATCTTTAGAGCGATCCATATAATGAATGTAATTAGATGGTGCCTTTTATTTCAAAGTACCTTTTATACCACCTCTCAATTTTAGAGCTTCTCTAGCATAGGAGGACATTCTCGTATTTTCTTAATCCTTCTTCTCTCTCTTCCCTTCGATTCCTATCATCACTTAGTCTCCTATGCCGCCACCCATTTGCCCAACAGACTTCTTTGTCCACCCTAGTGCTGCCATGCTTACTTGTTTGTGACTTTGTTCACCTTAATGCCATTGCTTACCTCCTTCACATGCCCATGGCTAGACATGTGCGTTCTCCACCTTTCTTGATTCTAGATCTGATCATCAACTAGGTTGTCATGAGCTTCGAGCTGGGCTTGAAAAAGTCAGGTGCTCTAGCCAAGCCTAAGCTCGGCCCAACTCATTTCTTTCTTATTCTTACAAACTCAAGTCTAAACTCGGTGGAAAATCTTGAAGTTGAAGCATGAATTTACCCTGGCCCAATTTCAAAGCCTGTGATGGTCAAACTTGACCCTGCTTAGACCAGAAAATATGGCTGGTCCAATGCCAACCTCATGATAAGAGAGAGAGATGGAGAGAAGAGAATCTGCTTTCGGTCTTACCCTTGTTAGATAAATGGTAGGACTAAGCCTTTTCTTTACCACTTAAATCTAAATTAAAAACTATCGTTGAAAATTCATTGTTTTTTACGAGTCAAATGACGTAGTACTTTATGATCATGTTGAAGGGTTTTAGGTGGTTCTTATCAGAGTTCCTAAGATATTTTTTATAACTTTTTGGACTCGTCAAAGCCTCTCTTGAGGTCTCACAACTTTCTAGAATATGGAGTAGTGTTTAGCTGCTTTCAGCTGAAAAGATCAAGGACTTAAGGGCATGTTTATTGCTAGCTCACCGGCCCAATCACAAATTAATTATTAGAGGTCCAATAACCAGTGAATTTAGGTTGTAATAGCGATTTGGGTTAGCAATAAACATGTCCTCAAGGCATGTGTTATGGTGAGCTTATACTAATCTCCAGGGGCGGATCCAGGCCCATGGCAGGGTGGGCTTCAGCCCGGGTCATGGAATATCTCCTCATTCCCTCCTCATATATTTGTCTCAAAGCCTACAACGCTAAATGGGCTTGTCACCCAGCTGTGGAGGCCCGTTCAGCTGAGGATATGAGGTCACACCATCATGTAGCGCACGGAGTGCAGCATCATAGCAGGCAAGGCGCAAGGTTGTAGGGCCCATTGTGCTAGCAAGCAGCAACCAAAGCCCAAGTGTGACTAGGAATACCAGCTCGTGTGTTGTTAGTTAACTACGTCGGTGTTGCCTGCCTACGTAGGAATCGGGCAATCGACGTTGCTCAATCGTTCAATCCAAACGCTACATTGAGTAGATGGACCTTTTATGTGATTTGTTATATATAGAGAGAATTTGATCGACTTTATATGGTGGTGCCGTGCAACTGTGCAAGTAAGCTATATTTTATTTTTTCGATGTTATTTTATGTTTTTAATGCTAATGCTATAATAGGTTATATGGTTAAAATCTTGTATCAATTATTTATCTCTACTACGTCTTTTTTATTACTTGATGTGGATAATGAATGAGTGGTTAACTTTTAGGTATTTTTTTTATAAGTTTTTAGTATATTAAATTTTAGCCCGAGGTTTACCAAAATCCTAGCTCTGCCACTGCAAATCTCAATACTATAGCAGTAGGGTAGAAGTAAACTATAAAAGAGAAAAATGTAAGTATTGCATAGGGAAATAGAGTAATGATTGAAAAGTGGATAATAGGGTCAGTATACATAGAACTAGCATTGTGGGAAACACTTTGTAGTCGTTTTATGAATATATCCATTGAAATGTATAAACCCAATTTTTAATAACTTTGACAACCTCGCTAAGAGACCATATATAGCCTTTTCTTATTATACTCGCCGACCTGCCGTCTTATACGTACGACCAGACCAGACCAGGCGGCGAATGGAGCTCGTTGATCTTGTGGCGTCCAAGGGCGTACGGCCCACCATGACCACCCAGACCGATTCTGGCGAGCTAAGCTGCCCTGTCCCAGGCAAGCAAGCAGATCGTGCAGCCTCGCGCCAATCGATGCCTCTCCCTCGTTTCTCAGAGGTCCGGTCATCCGTGACGATTTTCTTGTCCGCGTCTCTAGCGTACGACCTAGCGACCACACTGAGCTACAGGAAGTGATGGCATCACCCATCACCGAGAAGAAAAATAGTAGTAAACGCAAGAGGCGATGTTGGTGTCAGACTATTAACACGCCGCAACTTTAATAATGGATGCGACCGCCACGTAACCGTAGGATCCATGGTTTTAAAACGCAGATGAGATAGTCTCCGTCGCTCTGAGAGCCAGAGGACCTATATAAGTATCTATACACGAAGAAAGATGCAGGGTCAATATCCAACTGATGAGCCTGAATTGAAAGTCCCTCAGATCGGTGCAAAAAGGAGGAACAACCTTTCAGGAAGAAACAAAAAACTTTAGAGCCTGATCTTAATTTACAGTGACCTAGCTAGGGTTCTCAGTCTCCGATTTTCGGTATTTTCTGTTCCGGGTATATAAGTAAATTCTGGCCAGGTATATAGGAGGCCAGGAAGGTGGATAACACGTTGATGTGGCATGCATTTGATGAGGTACGTTCCATCTACGGATGTATGTGTAGACATAGCACTTCTTCAAAGGAGATCTGAAGATCGATCGATCAACCTGCTGTAGCTGGTCCTGAAATGTGGCGGATGGTAACACCCCAACCGAGACGTTTCTGTACCAATCCTTCCTGGGACAAGGTCGTCAATGGATAGAAAATGACAGCCTTGTGTGAAGAGCACCACAAGTATATATACATACAAACACATGTACACATACACAGACATATATAAAATCTTCGTGTGATTGGGCTCAGCTTGCTCTAGCTAGCCAACCATGCCCTTGTCTGAAAAGACGTAGCAGAGTACATCCAGGCCAACTTTTGGAGCAGAAAAGACCGAGAGCAACGACATCAGGGCAAGATCTTAGTGGTGTCTTGTTGCCCGGAGCACGTCACGGCATGGCCAATGGAGCGAGGTTACGCATGTTGAGCTGAGTTCAGTTGTGCCTGCCGGGTCCCAGCTTCTTTTGCTTCCTCTGCGGCTTCGCCACTGCGTCGTGAAGAAGCTTAGCTTAATTAGCTAGGCCACGGTGCAATGCATTACGCTGCGGCCAATTGCCAAGGGGAGTGTTTTTTTTTTTTTTGAGAAAGCCAAGGGGAGTGTTAGGTTCCCGTCGCTGTAAACTCCTTTCGGTGATTCGTCTTTCCACCTACTGCTCTTTAGAGCATCCCGTGAGTCTCCAAATTCCTCTCGCATAAAGATGCTTCTTAAAGATGTCATTCTGTCAGAAATTCCTCTCACATACATCAAGTTCCCTCCTGCTGCATTTGAAAATTTTTGAAATAGAGGGGGATTTGGGGGGTGAGATGGGGATGCTCTTACTCTAGGGGTGAAAACGGATTGTGTACTACCCGGTGGAAATCCGACCCGATTCATAGCGGATATTGGATATGGATTCGGATTCTAGTGTATTACCTGAATTTTTTTTTATACGAATAGGTAAAACATAGGATGTGAAGTACCCGGTAAATATGGGTCGGATTCAGGTACCTAACTTAATATCTATACTCCTACCAGATACCCGGTTGCAGCATAGCAGCACACTCATCTTGAGCCTCCCTCTTGGATCAAAAAAAAAAAAAAAACTTGAGCCTCCCTTCTTCGCTTGGGCTGCTACTGGCCTAAGGCTGTCTCCAACAGGCTCCCCTAAAGCACCCTCTACCCTAAAATAGGGGATGGATTCTTCCCCTATATGCTTCAACAGCATTCCCTATTCAATTCCCTAAAATAGAGTTTTTCTCTTCATTCCCTTATATATAAGGGTTCTCTCTCCTCCCCCTATACAATTCTCCATATAGGGAACGCTGTTGGAGATAGAAGAAATATAGGGAGAGATTTTTTTAAGGGAACCTGTATATGAGGCTATAGGAGATCAAATTTAGGGGTTCCTGTTGGAGATAGCCTAAGACATAAGGACAGCTGCGCACCTGTAGTGGCCTAGCCAAGCCCATGGCAGTAGCCAGTAGGGACTAACACAAAGTCCGATTGTCTTTTTTTTTTCTGATTCTAGTGAGCTTATAGAATTTATTTAAAATAGTAAATGATCTCATAAAATCATGATTTTTTGTTTAAATACTAAATAAGATATATAATCTAGTAAAAATAATAAACCAATCAGGACAATGATATAAAAATTATTGTAATACAAAAATTTGATTTTTTTTATTTTCCTATAAAATATTTTGAAACTACAGGAACCGAATTATGGACATCTAAGGTTGCTTGCACATTCCTAAGTAGGATTTATTGAAGGCGGTTTAAAGAGTTATATAGTTAAAGACTCGTCTCGCCTTATGTTGTAACAACTGTTTAGTTTAATTTTTTTGAGAAAGAGACCGGATGTCATTCATGAAGCTTCGCACAGCTTACAACAAGATCCCACTTAAACAACAAACTTACAACTAAGACCTGAAAAGGCCCAGAGGCTAAGCACAGGAATAAACTTCCTGCTCTCACCACGCCGATGTTGATGGAGAGTAAGGGCGACGACACGGACTGCGCCTGCAGGTCCATCTTCAGAAGCCAAAACCACCAAGGATTGCGGAATAGAAGGTAAAAACCAAGAATAAGCATGAGGGCACTGAGATCCGCCCTGGCCAAAGAAGAAAAGGAAACGAGAAGAACGCCACCTCCAATCGCCGCCGTCAACACCAACAGCATCGCCGCCGGAGTCTTGTGCACAACCACCAAATCTCTTCCTCCCAAAAGCTCTCCTCCGCAGCACGGGGAGCCTGCCAAACCTTGCTGGGTGAGGATTGTGGAAGACGCGCCGACCGAACTGGACGAAGTCTCGTCGGAAGGAGACCTCCTGGCTGCCAAGACCGGCAACAACGGACCTCCAGCTCCGCCGTCGCTCACCGCCGGGAAGCCCCACCTCCACCTTGCCCTCTTATTTTCCTCCAAAAACCTAGTGCTAAGCCTACCCCTATACATACCCCAGCCAAGATCTAGGGTCTCCCCACCTCTTCGCCGGCCAGGAGGCCGCCGGAGGCGAGGGAGACTCTCAGATCTGGTCGGGGAAGGCTGCCGCTTTTTTGTTGCCCTACAGTCGCCTGGAGGAGCCCGAGACCTGTGAAGAAGCTAAACTCTTTATCTAGCTGAGCTTTTGTTCGAATATTTCAATTGTTTAGTTTAATTTTGAAAGGTTGAATGGCAATACCAATTCCATTCATCTCTAAATCTCATGTATTTTGGTAATGGATAGGTTGAACTGTGTTAATCGATAGGTTAAATTATGTGTTAGATTATGTTCATATCATGTTTGAATCCTATATAATTTATGTGTTACCTGACTTAGTATCCGGTATCCGCTTTCTTCTTGTTCGTATGATACCTGATAACCATTTTCTACCCGTCCATAAATACCCGTACTCGTATCCGACCGAATTTTACTCTAACTATACCCGACGGGTACCCGACAAAATAAGGTAGGGTAGGATATGGAATGAGCTACTACCCGACCTGGTTTCACCCCTACTTTACTCAGGGCAGATTACCTTGACGAACTAATTAATCTCTTATTACTCCTTCCGTTTCGCTATGTTTATCCATGGTATTGGTAATATCCGTTACAAATTATCTGTCCATTATGGTAACCATAATGGTTTATAATCCATTTTAATAGTAAAGCTGATGAAATTGTTGTTTCCAAGAAAACTTTAATGCATGTATCCTAGACCTGCTCATAGGTAGCCCAACCCGACGCATTCGACCAAAAAACTTCGACCGACCGGTCAGTCCGACCAAGCAGACGGGTCGTCGAATCTCAATTTGAAGCCCGATCGTTGGGTTGGGTTCGGGTCCGAAAAAATTACAAAATCAGCCGTGTGGGTTCGGATTTTTGGGTCGGATTTTCAGGTTTTAGGTTGGGTTCAGACCCAGATTTGTGACCTGGTGCACCAGGTCGGATCGGGCTTGGGCCGACTTTTTTTGGTCGGATTTTAGAAAATCCGACCCGAACCCAATAAATGATCAGGTCTAATGTACCCAACCAAATTTATTAATTAGAGGTAGCATGATCATCACAATACACTTTTTCACTTAACTTTATATCTTCTTGATCTATGTGCAATAGTAGATATGAACAAATATAGCGAAACAGAGGGCGTACAAAACTTGAAGACAAATACTTTTGTTTGCTTGAAAGACAAAGCCAAACACTGCGCCCTCCGCCTTCGCTGGCCTTAGCTTTCTTGCAAGGATCGCTTGAGGCCTTGGGCTGGCTTTGATCCGCTGTTAACCGAGTCCGAGTCGTCCCTTTTCAGAGCGGCCACAGTGTTTACGGTAGGCGATGGTCGTTTTATCTCCTTCTGGAATGACCGCTGGCTCTCCGGCTCCGCTCGAGCCCTTCTAGCTCCTAACCTCTTCAATCAAGCTAGATGTCACAGCGGTACCGTGGCCTCTCTCCTCCTTGGTCATCGGTGGTTACGGCTCTGTGGCCCCATCTCCTCTGCCACTCTCTTCATGGAGTCTGTCCTTCTTTGGAGCAAGGTCCGCCTAGTTACGCTCTCTGTCTCCCCGGATGATATCACCTGGTCCCCCTTCCTCCTTCGGCCTCTATTCCGCCAAATCGGCCTATTCCCTCCAATTCAGGGGTAGCACATCCCACCCTCTTGCCAGTTCCATCTGGTCCGCCTTGGTGCCGAACAAGTGCAAATTCTTCGCGTGGACCTTGAGCCTACGTCGTATCAACATCGCCAACATTCTGCTGCCTCTGTGATGGGCCCTCGGAACCGATCGACCACTTGTTCGGAACCTTTCGCTTCTCCTCTATCATTTGGCAGGCTTTTTTGCAGCACGACCTCCCCCTCGCTGGGCACGCCTCCTTCTGTGGCTGGTGGCTCGCCCATCAGGCGAGCCTTCCCAAGGCCGCTTCCCGTTCCCTAAACGGCCTCATCATCCTTTCGTCCTAGGGGATCTGGAAAGAGAGGAACTGGAGGATCTTCCACCACCAGGCCCTTCCGGTCTCCAAAGTAATTGGTCGCATCAGAGATGAGATTGCTGCTTGGAATGCGGCCTTCCCCTCTTGTAATCTTCCCTTGTAATCTTCTCGTAATCTGTCTTCCCCCTTTTCTCCTTTCTCCTTCTTGTAATTTGTACAGCTGCTTTTCATCTTTAATGGAATGGCAGAGCTCCTGCCCTTTTGCTAAAAAAAACAAAAACAAAGCCAAACACTTTGGGGCTTAATGTTTTTTGAAAAGCAAAACCTTTTGGCTTCTTTACCTTTTCTAATCTCACAGCCAGAACTCTTTAAAAAAAAGTCAAATAAAGCAGATCGCCTTCTCAAAACCGATTGACGAAATTATCGTTGTTCACCGAGCTGTAGAAGTAGCCATCAACTGTGAAAAAGTCTGTAGGATTTGTATTGGATCTTGCTGTTGCCGACTTGCCGTGGTGCTCTCCATTTTTTCATGGTCGCTGGGCGAATAATTATAGCTAATGGCGAGAGGAGTTGAGGTGTCATACTGACGTTGAGGTGCAAGGGCTAACGTGCCCCCATCTTCTTAACATGCCTAATTTCTCTCTCGGGGTGAAATGTATTTGGAGATCGAATCCGATGCCAGGCCTCCATAATGCGAAGTTGTTATCATTATCAGTATCTTGTTCTTCATAAGATATTTGCAGTCGTCTTTTTGAGGGCGCTAATAATGCAAGAAGCAAAAGTGTTTAGCATATAATAACTTTGGGAGAGTGGAATCATATCTGATTATCCTGTTTGTTTACAGATCGGTCAGATCTGGTCGATCTGTAACAAGTGGGGTTTTGCTTTTCAGCCTCTCGTAGATTTGTTCATTTTAAAAAACAAAAGAATAGTTGGCAAGTAGATTGGTATTTTGTTTTAGACAGTCCAAACTATTAACTACAATACTGGCCATTGAAATCTTCAGTACGGGGGAAAAACATAAGCATGGTTTAATGCCATCAGTACAGCTCTAAATGAAAAATCATATTACCTGGACCTTTCTCACGTGATGTTTCTATCTGTTTGCAATAGTGTACGAGATACAATTTTGTAAAATAGCTAACAAGCTTAACCTTTTTATTTTCGTTGCTGCAGCTTATGATCGTCGTGGATGACGTTGGAGGATTTCTTCCAGCGTTGAACCACTCGCCATGGGACGGCGTAACTGTGGCTGATTTCGTCATGCCTTTTTTCCTTTTCATCGTCGGAGTCGCGCTAGCTTTAGCGTACAAGGTACACGCTGACAAAGCAAGACCGATAATTACTCTTCTAAAACGAGCACCACGTTTCTGAAGCAAACACCAGTGCCCTCTTAAGACTTTTTTGAAACTAATCGCGTCACCCTATGCAGAGAGTGCCAAACAAATTGGACGCAACAAAAAAGGCAGTACTTCGTGCACTGAAGCTGTTCTTTGTTGGTCTTGTTCTCCAAGGTATCAATATTCAGGAAGGATATTTTACTCAAAAAAAATTCAGGATGGATAACTATTCTTGAACTAAACGGGCAAACCACTTAGTGTGACAAAATATACTTTTTAGCGAAGCGTGACAAAATATTTGATGTTAAATTTCTCTCCCTGCTACATTACGCAGGTGGGTTTTTCCATGGTGTTCGTAGCCTAACTTTCGGGGTTGATATTCAGAAAATGCGATTGATGGGTATACTACAGGTAGGCCTCATGCATCTTTTTATACGACAATTACCCATTAACAGCAGAATTCCATATCTGATAGGTATATAAATATGATAACCTATCTCACTGATTGCAGAGAATTGCAATAGCTTATCTTGTGACGGCACTTTGTGAAATTTGGCTCAAGGGAAATGATGATGTAAATTCTGGGTTAGATTTGCTGAAGAGATACCGCTACCAACTGTGAGTTCATACTGGCAGAATTCCCATTTTCTGTTTTTTTTTTTTTTTTTAGCGAAGGGCAGTATCACTTCCATTCCATTTTCTCAGGTTGATGATAATAGATAATTAATGTGAGGTACCAGTGAGCGTTCATTACTCTCTGGTCTGAAGGGTCCTATTGCAATTCAGTAGTCCATCACCACTTCTTTCCTTTTGGTTAATTTGATCTACATATCCTGGAATGAGAAGTTAGAGACATAAACAATTTAGTAGTTTTTCTCCCCTAATTTTTCGTTTTTCTTCCTGCTAGGATCATAGGCTGGCTGGTTGCAGTCACATACACGATCCTGTTATATGGCACCTATGTTCCTGACTGGGGGTATCAGATATCAGGTCCTGGTTCCACAGAGAAATCTTTCTTTGTAAGTGCCACTTCACTTCTTCACGCTAAGAAATACTATCCAGTATAGATGAGAGGAGGAACTGATGAGCCCTAAATCCCGTAACCTTTATCAGGTGAAGTGCGGTGTAAGAGGCGATACCGGACCGGGTTGCAACGCGGTTGGAATGCTTGACCGCAAAATCTTAGGTATCCAACACCTCTACGGTCGACCGGTTTACGCTCGATCCAAGGTTCTATTCTGAACTGCAACAGCTTCGATCATAGTGCTTTGCTGTCACGTCCAACCCATTCTCTAATTCGTATCAGTTCTTCTCCTGCGACAGCAATGCAGCATAAATTCACCAGAAAATGGACCGCTTCCTCCTGGTGCTCCCTCGTGGTGTCAGGCCCCTTTTGATCCTGAAGGCCTTCTCAGGTCAGCAAACTCTTCGTCATTGCTTCAAGCTTGACCTTTCGTTAAAGTGTAATACAAAATACGTTTCTTTCAAAAAAAGAAGAAGATTGCAACAGTGGTGAATACTGACTTTTCTTTCTTTCTGCTGTCACCAGTTCTGTGATGGCCATCGTCACCTGTTTGATTGGTCTCCAATACGGGCACATAATTGTGCATTTACAGGTACCGCACTTGCTTGCAATGTCAGTTCGGGGAGCACTCGTCCTTGTAGATGAATGCAACATATTCTGAATTCTTTCCCTCCTGAGCTGACCTGCAGAAACACAAGGAAAGGATCATGAATTGGCTAATCCCCTCCTTCAGCATGCTATTCGTAGCCTTCTCCATGGACTTTTTTGGTTAGAATTTCATGAACTCATACGCTTCGTTTCTAATTAGCATCAAGAACACCAACATTGACTGATCATTATACTGGATAATGTTTTTTCCCCAGGAATGCATATGAACAAGCCCTTGTACACCGTGAGCTACACACTTGCCACCGCCGGTGCCGCGGGACTCCTTTTCGCCGGAATCTACACGCTGGTCGACCTACACGGGTACCGGCGGCCGACCGTCGCTATGGAGTGGATGGGGACGCACGCGCTGATGATCTACGTCCTAGTAGCGTGCAACATCCTGCCCATCTTCATCCATGGCTTCTACTGGGGGAAGCCCAAGCACAATCTTGTAAGCACGACGTAGATCCTGCACATCTTTTTGATCGGTCAGATCTTGTACTGTTCTTCTTGACGCCTAACGAGGTTTCTGGGGTTATTCTCTATGTTTGCAGCTCAAATTCATTGGAGTTGGGGCATGAGATCGAGATTGTGATGGAGATATAGGAGACACACGTAGATATGTGTTTAGGACTCTATTTGCACGGAGAGGGCGACGTGTATGCATGCAGGCCTAGTTTTGCTATGCGGCCAAAGCATCATCGTGTGCAGCTGCCTATTGTGTCGCACAGGCTGCCTTCTCTGAGAGCTCGTTGTATATGGTAAAGAAGCTCTGTGTATATGATGACAATACGATCTAAAAAGGAGTACAGTACATACTACAGAGTTTTGATTTTTGAAGTTTTAGCTCCTTTGGGGCACCGCATGCTACCACACCCGACTCCTTCACCTTCAACTGGAACAATCTTGGCCTCCAAGCATCTGACCTTTCGTCCCTCGAGGCGCCCCTCTCCCTTGAAGAACTCCACGACACCCTGATGGCAATGCCTAATGATAAAGCTCCCGGACCAGACGGTTTCACCTGGGTCTTCTTTAAGCTCTGTTGGAATTTTATTCATTAATTTTGATCTTATTGCGGCCCTGCAGTGCCTTTTCACCCACAGTCGCACTGCACCACAAAGTCTCAACTCAGCCTTGATTGCCCTCATCCTGAAGAAAAAAGACCCCGTTTCAGCCTCGGACTATCGACCTATCAGTCTTATCCACAGCTTTGGGAAGCTTTTCACAAAAATTCATTCCACTCGCCTAGCCGGTTTCATAGATGAGCTCATCTCCCCTTACCAGAGTGCCTTCATAAAAAAGCGCCACATCCAGAATAACTTTCTTTTTGTACAAAGTAAATCTAAACTTCTCCACAGATCTGGCACGCCAGCCCTCCTGCTGAAGCTAGACCTCCAAAAAGCCTTTGACTCTATTTCTTGCCCTATCTTCTAGACAACCTTCGTGCTCGTGGCTTTAGCGATAAGTGGAGGAATTGGATCACTTCCTCGGTCCTCCTCCTCCCAAATCCTCCTCAATGGCTCCCCAGGCCCTATCATCATCCACCGTAAAGGCCTCCGCCAGGGAGACTCGTTATCCCCCTTCCTTTTCAACCTCGTAATTGAACCCTTGCAGCGCCTTCTGCACATCGCCACTGAGTAGGGTATCCTTTCACCGCTTCGAGGCATCCCTGCTAATCTACGTATCTCGCTCTACGCTGACGATGCTGCAATCTTCGTGGCGCCGATCAAGGAAGAGATCTCAGCGTTGGCATAGATTTTACAGAGATTTGGCACAATCTCTGGTCTCCGCACCAACTTCGAAAAGAGTCAGGTCGTGCCCATCGGGTGCGAGGGGCTTGACCTTAATGACATTCGCGCCGACCTGCCCGCGCGACGAACATCATTCCCCATCACATACCTCGGCCTCCCACTCGCCATCAGGAAGCTAAAGCACGTCTACTTCCAACCTCTAATCGACAAGATAGTTGGCCGCCTGGCTGGTTGGCGGGGGCAAATGATGTCAAAAGGAGGCAAACTCACCCTGCTCAAGTCGGTTCTCTCGGCCCTACCGTCCTACACCCTATCAGTTATCTCCCCGCCTACCTCGGCCCTTCAGATAATCGACAAACTGCGTCGCGCCTGGCTTTGGCGTGGGAATGACAATGTTGCGGCGAGTGGGTGTCGTATCAATTGGAAACTCGTCTGCTCCCCGGCTACCCTTGGGGGGCTCGGGGTGCCCGACCTAAAGAATTTTGCCCGCGCCCTTCAATTGCGTTGGCTTTGGCTGGCCAAATCCATCTCCCCCAGATCGTACCTCGTCTCGTTGGACCGGGTAGACCCTATTGACGCGGCATTCTTCAGAGCTAGCACTGAGTTGATTCTTGGGAATGGAGTCACCTTTCTTTTCTGGACCGACGCTTGGCTCTTTGGGCAATCTCCAAAGGAAGTGGCCACATGACTTTTTGCGGCCTCCACACGAAAAAATCGCAGAGTCGCCGAGGCCCTGCACAATAACAACTGGCTGTTGGACCTACAGCGAAATTTTGCCCCCAACCTCGTCGTGGAGCTGGTCTCACTCTGCCAAAGGATCAGTCGTGCTGCGCTCCGTCCGAACCACCAGGACCGAGCCGTTTGGCATTTCTCCGCAGACGGAAACTTCTCTGTTCGCTCAGCGTACCGCATGCAATTCACTGAAAGATCATCTCCGACAGCACTAGCGTTAATCTAGAAGCAGTGGGCGCCCTCCAAGTGCAAGTTCTTTGCTTGGACGTTGTTTTTAAAAGGGGTCTTGACAGCTAACGCCCTCCTGCGAAAGGGACTGCCGAATAACTACTTCTGCGTCTTCTGCCTCAGATGCCTGGAGACCCCAGAACACCTCTTCCTCAATTGTCCTCTCTCCTCCCACATTCGGGACCTCCTGTCTTCCAGGCTCAACACCCCATGCCTACTCCGCTCCACGTGGACCCATACTAGTGACCTCAACGCCTGGTAGGCCGAGGACATCCTGCAACCCAACCATGCCTCAGGTCTAGGATCGGTCGTGCTAGCAACCTTGTGGCATCTCTGGCTTGAAGGAATAATCGAATTTTCAAATCGAAGGAGCTGCCGCCGATGACGTTCTTCGATTTGCTCTTGGAGGTCCTGCACCTTTGGGTGGCGGCAGGGGCCCGTTTTATAATAAGTTAGCTCCCTCTAAATTTTTTGACCATGTAACTTTCCGTTTGAATTAATTAAAGGCAAAAAAAAAAAACAAGCATGAAAGAGTGTGAATCACCACCTCGGGAAAGGGAGAGGCCCGCAAGTAAGGACACGGAGTCACGGAGATGGGCTGATTCTTGTCGGGCCTGGTAGTTGTAGTGCTACCGAAGCCCCTTAAAACTACAGCCTACAAGGTTACAACACTATACTACGTCAAATGTACTTGATCTGTTGGCCCATGGTTCGGAAAAATGTTCCGTTGATTTAATTGGGCCCATTTCAGTTGAATTAAATTTTGCTAGGCCCAATGAGCAACAGTAAAATGTTGGTTTAACGACAGCAACCGAGCAAAATCCTCTTGAATTTTAAAATATTTTATACTCCCTCCGTTTCACTATGTTTGTCCATATCACACCATGTGCACGAACAAAAAAGTAGTAGTTTCAAGAAAAAAAAACAATGTTGAAAGATCTATTAAATAACATGTTATAGCTGCTTCTCTTCCTACTAAGCATTTAATTGGGGGGTAAGAGTGAAAACATCACATTAACTGCACTCTTAATATTTTTAGTGGACAAATATTGTGAAATGTATTTTTCTGAGGCCATGGACAAATATAGTGAAACGAAAGGAGTGTTTATTATTTTCACTACGAGTAAGGCTACGTCACTCCTTGGAGTACCATAGCTATGATACTCCCAAATTTGCTACCAACCACCTTTTTATATACCAGCTTCAATTTTGTATTGTACTGTCGTACATTAGTAAAACATCACATATAATATAGAAAAGTGACTACTACACAGTAGTAAAGATAATACGTAATTAATATTCGATGCACAGAGGACGCATACGGTGTGATTACGAATGTTTCTTTCGTTGTTTTGTTATATTTTTTCACTGGTAGCTTTCGATGACCGAACGGTTTGTACCAACATGTTATCGACATTTTTTCAAACAAAAAAAAGCAATTGGCATAGTAAAATTGTTAACAATATTTTACTGCATTAACGAGTAGTGCTTTACTATTTTCATACTATACTTTACTACGACAGAGAATATAGCTCATAAAAATAATTTTTACTAGTGTTCAATGTGATGTAGTAAAGTATCGTACAATGAAACAATTTACTACCGCGCCTGTACAGGTAAGAGTTCTAAAAGTACTGTACAAACGGAGTACTGTACACGTATTGTACAGACGAAGTATTGTACACTGGCTAGTTGTAAAGTAATGAAAGTAAAGCTTTGTTCACAATTGTAGTAAAGCTTTGTTCAAAGAATTGAACACAGAGAACACTAGCTAGTGGTAAAATTTTGCTTTACTATATTGTAAGAAACAATTTACTGCTACTTATGAAACATTTACTACAACATTGTAAAGGTAAAGTAAAAAGAGGATTGTACACGTACTGTACAGAACTGGTAAATTATTGAATACAGAGTAATAAAGTTTTGTTCATAGTTGTAGTAACGAAAATTTTAAAAAGTAAGACTGGGAAGTTGTGTGATAGGAAGCGCTTGAGCCCGCTCCTGCGAACTCAAAGCCGACTAGGGTTCCCCCGCCGCCGCCGCCGCCTCCGGCGGGCGGCGCCGGGCTCGCCTTGCCGGGATCCCCTCTCCGTCCTGTCTTCTCCTCCAAGCCAGCTCAGCGATGCCGTCTAGTTCACGCAACCCGTTGCCCCCACCGCGCTTCAGTGCCTCCATTGGAAGTCCGGGATTTCGCCCGCTCCGCTCGTGCCTCAGATCGACCACTGAATCCCGCCTTCCTGCGGCCGAATCCACCCATCGTGCGGGAAATCTGAAGGACAAGCCCGCAAATCGCTCGAATCCTAAGAATGTCAGCTTCTCCGACTGCCCTGAGATCTGGCGCCCAGCTTCCAATGTGCCATCAGCGCCAAGTACCGCACTGCACTTGTTGCCGGATGGACGTCGCTCGTACGCTCAGGTACTACTCGATCCGGCACCTCGCCGCATTTATTCGCAAGTTCGTGCAAGTGGCATTAACTCTCACCGGTCCCGTATCTACCCCGCCTTGAAGAAGAAATGTTTCAAGTGTCTGGCCTCTGACCATTTAATCGCCGAGTGCAGGGACCCAGTTAAATGCAGAGCTTGTGGGCGCAGCGGCCATCTCGCTCGCCAGTGCAAGCCTGCCAATCTCTCATCGCCCAGAAACCACCATTCCTGCCGGATGGCGACTCGTCGCGGACATTCCCTTGGTCCTGAGAGGCAGCGCACTCCCTCCAGACTTTTAGATGCCCTTCATGAGAGGCCGCGGCGGTCTTCGAGCTACACGATCTCCACCGACATCATGGCGATTGACCTGTCTATCCTTCAGACGCGCTGCGTCGTGGCAAACCTCCGGACAAGGCGGCGCATCGACCCCGACTCCGTCATCAACGATGCGCGCACGGCGCTCGTCGACGCCTCTGGGGAGCACTGGCACGGGGTCTCCATAACCCGCCATTGCCCGGAGGACTTTCTCATTTGCTTCTCCTCCATAGAAGGCCGTGACACCGCCCTGGCGCGGGGCAGTGCGGCCTTCGGTGAGGCGGCTCTCGAGCTGAGGCCGTGGCGCCCATTTCAAGCTGAAGACCCGAAGCCATTCCCCTTCAGGATCCGCCTTTGCCTGGAGAATGTACCGCTTTTCGCGTGGACGGAGAAGGTCGCCGAAGGCATCCTCGGTAATTCTTGCGCCATCCAATGCATTGAAGAGTCCTCGACCCGCCGTGAGAATACCTCCACTCTCAATGTGTGGGCTTGGACAGATCGTCCTGAGGGGGTGCCGAGGGTGCACTACTTGTCGCTGGTGGCCAACCCTACATCCAGGGGTGTTGCACCGGCCAAGGAAGCAACAACTTTCAAAGTTTTGGTGCACTTAGACACCATTGAAGAGCATGCTCATCCCTTGGGAAACGTCAGTCGTCTCAAGCCCCGATGGCGTCTCGGCTTCGTTGATGGCGAGGGCGATGCTGCTGATCATCACTCTGCACCTCATCGTCGCAGAGAAGACTCTGATAGTGATGGTGATTCCAAGGCGCCGCGCCGTCGCGGGCGCTCGCTCTCCCGCAACCTCAATGCGGCTCTTCGTCGTTCGGTGTCGGCTTTTGGGCGTCTGTCCAAATCAGCGAGGAGGGGAGGCAGCCAAGAGAGTGGCGAGCCCAGCCGGCGTCGCCGTCACCTCACTCCCCCCCTTGTCACAGCGAGAACCTGGAGGATGCTGGCGCCTCCACCTCTCATCTGGCGCCCACGCCGTCAAACACCTCCTAAGGCTGCCTCGGAACCAGGACCTTTGGTTTCGGAGGTGGTTCGTTCTCCTGCACAAGGCCGGCTTGATGCCTCCTCTCAAGAACTACAAAGCTCTCCTGTGCGCGCCCTGGGCGCCGAGCTGGCCCCGCCCTCTGAGCTCGCCTCTGACGTGCTCCCCTCTGACGACCTGTTCCATGGCTTGGCCTCCAAGAGCCCCGTCGCCGACTTGGGCCACGGCTTGGGTGCCTGCAGCCCTCCTGCCGAGCTGGGCGCCCGGAGCCGTTCCATCGAGCTGGGCAAAGAGCAGGACGTCTTGGAGTCGGCTCTGCATTACGGTACCCCGGCGGCGGCTCCTCTGGGTGCCGTCATTTCTGCTGCACAACTTCGGCGCCAGTAACCGCTTTCTTGTGCTCGGGATCAATTGCATCGTTAAATGCGCGCAAGTGAAGCCATGCCATCGCCGTTGTCTCCATGCAGCAGATCCTTGCTCCAACCGAATCCCCAGGTGCGGTCTGACCCAACTCCACACCTCGACGACCCTACGGGCGCTTCTAGCTTCCTAATTGATCTTGCAGCGGTGCCTCGCCCTCCAATTTTGCAGGTTTATCAACGGCGTCGCCTTAAGACTCGTGTTCTGCCGACGCGTCGTAGCGCAAGGCTGGCGGCCAAGGCTACCTATAAGCTCCCTGTGGAGACCAAGGCGCGACGCCTCATCATCCAGCGCCTACAACCCTGGTTGAATGCCAAGGTGAAACCTTTGGAGGAGTCCAAGGCATTGAAGGCCCTCTTCGACTCGCCACTGGACCCTTTGGCAATGGAGGCGCTCTCCAGTTTGGCCCGCCTTCAATTGGCAAGTGACCATGCTGGCCATCCGGAGGACCCGTCCTCTGCCCATGACTAAGAAGCCCTACATTGACTTTCTGCTGCTGCCTTGTTCAGCAGCGTTTCTTGGCGTTTGCGACGCACGACGGACGCGCCGGCGGCGACGTCGGCAAACTCCACTTTTGCACAATCCCTCCACCCAATGGCGTCGGCTTTGGGTAGCTCCAGGCCAGTCGTTAAGTCCCAAATATTGCCAGAGGATGTCTTCTTTTGTGATATGTATGACATGCTGTATGCGGATGTTGCACCTACGGGTGGCTATAGTCCTGACTCGCTGTTCCTCAACCTTGGAGTTCTTGACTTTTGTCTTGTGCATAATCAAGCGAATGTACGATCTCGCTTCTATTTCGTGTTTCTCTCGTCGTCAGCTTTGTGTCCATGAGTGAAAATTTACGTCTTCTCAATTGGAATGTGCGTGGCCTGGGCACGCCGGCTCGCAGGTCCGTCCTGCGCAACCTTATCTACTCCACCAAAGCAAAAATTGTCTGCGTCCAGGAAACAAAGCTAGCCAACCCAGACGTATCTCTCCTCACTGATTGTGCCGGTCATCTTTTCTCCAAAAATTACGCTTGTAAACCGGCAGATGGCTCGCGCGGGGGCTTAATGTTACTGGTTCATGAAGAGTTCTTCTCCTTAAGCTCCATTCTCATATCACAGCATTGCCTCTCCGCCATTATACAACCGCTTCCTGAGGGGCAACCCTGGAAGATTACTGTGGTTTACGGCCCCCAGACAGTCCCCGACAAGTTCCGCTTCCTTAATGAATTGATCGACCACCAGCCGACCGATCATGATCAAAAGTGGCTTGTTCTAGGGGACTTTAACCTCATTTATCAAATCGCTGATAAAAGCAATTCCAACCTTAATCACAACCTTATGAATGCCTTCCGTGATACGATCAACCTGCTTCACCTTAAAGAGCTTCCTCTAACTGGAAGGCGCTTTACTTGGAGCAATGAGCGACGGCAGCCTACCCTTACCAGAATTGATCGGGTTTTCGGCAATACAAACTGGGAGGCTTCCTGCCCGTGGATGATTCTGCAGACTCTGCCGACCCTTGTGTCGGATCACACCCCTTTGCTCCTAGCGGATGTTGCGGGACAAAGGAGAGCTCAATGCTTCAGATTTGAAAATTTCTGGTGTCATTTAGACGGTTTCGAGGAGGTCGTGAAGGGCGCGTGGATGGGTGCCATTGTTTCCACAAACCCGTTCAGAAGGCTCCACATCAAATTGTCCAGGACCGCCAAAGCCTTGTCCCGTTGGGCAAAAAATCACATCGGCAATATAAAACTCCAATCGGCAATTGTGGCGGAGCTTATCTTTCTCTTCGACTGCGCAATGGAGTCCCGCGGTCTTTCCCCTGAAGAATTCAATCTGAGACGTCTTCTCAAGTTTCGTTGTCACGGTCTTGCCGTTATCGCCAAGTCCCAAGCCAAACAAAGAGCTAGGTCCCGCTGGATCCGTGAAGGGGATGCCAACACTAGGTTCTTCCACATCAGGGCCAATAACAGAAGACGAAAAAATCATATACACTCTCTCCACACCGACGAGGGAGTGGTCTCATCTCATGCCGACAAAGCGGAGGCGTGCAACCGCTTCTTTCAAAATCACTTAGGCTCCTTCCAGAACCGCTCAACCTCTCTGTCTTGGGATCACCTTGGCTACACCCACTCAGATCTTTCTGATTTGGAGAACCCCTTAGAGGAATTGGAGATTAAAAACGCGATCTTCTCCTTGCCTTCAGGCAAAGCGCCAGGCCCAGACGGTTTCTCTGGTCTTTTCTACAAGCGATGCTGGGAGATCGTCAAAAGCGACATTATGGAAGTGATCAATCACTTCCACAGCCAGGGTTCTGACTCCTTCAATCTGCTGAACTCTGCAAATATCATCTTGATACCCAAAAAGAAGGTCTGTCGGAGCCTTTCTGACTATAGACCAATCAGCCTAATCCATAGTGTCAGCAAAATCTTCTCAAAAGTTCTTGCTAATCGCCTTGCTCCAAAGCTGAATGACTTGGTTTTATCTGGCCAAAGTGCTTTCATCAAGAAGAGATCCATCCATGACAACTTCCTCTATGTGCAGAATATCATCAGAGATCTCCAGGCAAGGAAAGTCCCTGCCATCTTTCTCAAGCTGGACTTTGCCAAAGCTTTTGATTCTGTCCACTGGGCCTACCTCCTGGAGGTTCTTCACATTTTAGGCTTTGGCCTGCGTTGGCGCAATTGGATCTCCACCTTGCTAGGAACCTCGACCTCCTCAGTCATGCTTAATGGTATTCCCGGCGAGCCTTTCTATCATGCAAAGGGGGTAAGGCAGGGGGATCCCATTGCGCCCATGCTTTTTATCCTGGCAATTGACCCTTTACAACAAGATCTTGATTTGGCCTTGCAAAAGGAATCTCGCCCGATAAACTGTCGGCCGTTAAATCTAAGAATTTCTCTTTATGCTGATGACGCGGCTATGTTCATCAGCCCCTCGGCCGGGGAGCTCCATTTCGTGGCCAAAATTTCGCTTTGGTGAATCCTCCTACCTGTGCATCAATTTCAGCAAATGTGAGCTCTTTCCAATTAATTGCTCTGAGATGGATCCCAACTCCTTATTAGAGGCTTTCCGTGCAAGTGGCTATGTTCCTTGCATTTATCTTGGGCTTCCACTGTGATCTGCGGAAGCTTGGGCGCGCTCACTACCTTCACCTCGTCGAAAAAATCCGATCTCGATTACCTGGCTGGAAGGGAAAGCTCCTCTCAAAGGCTGGTCGTCTCACCCTGACCAACGCGGTCCTCTCGGCAATGCCGACTTACTTCATGACAGCCATAGCTTTGCCCAAGTGGATGATCCGGCAAATTGACAAAATCAGGCGCTCCTTCCTCTGGCGTGGAGACGACTCAGCCAGTTCTGGCCATGCCTTAGTCAACTGGCACACGGTCTGCCGTCCCAAGGACCTTGGGGGTCTAGGCATTCTTGATCTCGAAAGGTTCGGTCGCGCTCTTCGTCTTCGCTGGCTTTGGCAAGAATGGGCCAATCCTACAAAAGCTTGGGTTGGGACCCCCGTCCCTTGCGGCCCTGATGACATTGCCTTGTTTCGGGCTGCGACTAAGGTGGAAATTGGAGATGGCAACAAGGCTAGCTTCTGGAATGATAACTGGCTTCAAGGGTGGACCCCCCGTTTCCTGGCGCCCAATTTATTTGCTATCGCCAAGTTCAAAAAACGGAGTGTTGGGAACCTTCTGCACAATGACCTCTGGATCTCCTCCGTTGGCCATCTCCAAACTCCTACTCAGCTTCTTGAATTCATAAGGCTTTGGTCCTTGATTCAGCTTGTGGCGCTTGCTCCTCTGGGCACAGGCGACAAAATCTTCTGGTCGTCTACCGTTCATCAGACTTTTACAACCCGCTCCGCGTACAGGCTGCAGTTCGCTGGGAGCACTGGTTGGGAGTTCCACAAGCTTGTTTGGAAAGCTAGCGCGGAAAACAAATGCCGCTTCTTCGCCTGGACACTTCTTCATCGCAAGATCAACACGGCGGAGGTGCTCGCCAAAAAAGGGTGGCCGCACGATCCCATCTGTTGCCTTTGTCAGGCAAACCTAGAGGCAATCGACCATCTTGCTACGTCGTGTCCCTTCTCAAACAGCATTTGGAGACTTGTGTTACCATCCCACTTCGCGTCCATTCAGCCTCCAGATGGAAGTCTTGCTAATTGGTGGCTCCAGAATCACCAGCGGCTCCGCACTTCGGAGCATAAAGCCTTTGGTGGTCTGGTGATTGCAACTGTCTGGAGCATCTGGAAGGAGCGAAACCGTCGTATTTTTCAAGGAAAGTTCCTCCCTTTTCCTTCGGTGGTCTCCTTTATTAGGGATGACATTCGTTGTTGGGGCCTTTCGGCCAATTTTGTAAATATGGAGTAGTCTCCTCGGTCTTGACCCTTGTAAATATTTCTCCTTCTTAATGAAATGGCAGTGCGCCTGCCCCTTTCGGTCAAAAAAAAAAAGTAAGACTGGTCTAGTTTTGTTCGAAAAAAATATTAGGAACACGATGGCGCAAACAGTTTGTCGATCGAAGTTTTCAGTAAAAATTTACAGCGACAAAACGAAAAAAATGTGACACGAGCATGCATGCAGGAAGGATTGAGGCGCGCACGCAGGGAGGAGGGAGGGGTGCGTGAGAGAGGGGACACATGTCAAGTTTTGGATGTAGCAGCATTGTAGTTATAATACTCAAAGAAGTATTCTAGTCTTTATCTTTTCACTAATAATAAATTGTACCATATATCAAATTAAATGAATAGACGCTTATAACCCTTTATGTGTGACTTTCCCTTGTCGCCGAATCAATGGGCAATAAATGTGTTTACAGCATGTGCGAAGGTTAAGTAGCAAGTGCAATGGTTAAGACATGAACTTCTCTAAAAACTGCCATGTTACTTATATACAACGTTAAAGACAATATATGCAGAGGTGGCTAAATGCTTTTTATAGAAAATTTTCTCACGCACAAAGTTTCTTAAGTCTCATGTAGACTCGACTCTTACATACTCAAATATCTATGCATGCTCTATCTTCTCCACATCATCACACATGTTACATGGCAAACATTAGAGCAGACACCTGACATATAGACCATTGTACATGTTCTTGTAGCGAAACTATAGATGGCCAGATGGGCCGGGCCAAATGGGCCGGCACGAAAGCCCGCAATTTTGGCCCGGCACGAGCATGGCCCGGCACGAAAATAACGGGCGCGTGCGGCCCAAGACGACGAGGCGTGCGTGCGTGTTCGGGTCAAGGCCAGCCTGTGGGGGCGGCCGACCGACGGCACGATTATATTTTTTTTGTTTTTGTTCCTGTTGTCTATGTATATTATTTACTCTTGGTGTACTAAATCACAACCGTAGTTGCGTTCCAGTGGCTAGCCGAGCGAGCGCTAGTACTCCTACCTCCTCCCTCGTGCCGTGCCTGGGCCTCAACCCATGGGTTGGCACGGCACGATACGATTAGTTAAACGGGCCGTGCCTTAACAGGCCCGTGCTGTGCCGGGCCGGGCCGCCCATTTGGCCATCTATAAGCCAAACCAATTAAGTTATGACAAAGTATTGTTTTGCAAAAAAAAAAGCACGTTCTTATCTTTAAGAATTCTTTCGAATTAATGAATAAAACATTTGAAAACATTTGATAGTATAAGGATACTACCTTAGAGTTCTCCACAAAATTTCAGTCCTAATGGTACTTACAATGAGAAAAAAAGGGGGAAATTTTAGTTTCTACAATTTTTCTCTTTTCTCGTTATGCAAATAATAAATTTTGTGGAGAACTTGAAGGTAGCTTACCCTACACTACCATTTGTTTTCAGATTTTTTGTGATTTATTTATGGTGGTTTAAAAGTCAAAAGCAATTAAGATGTGTTTTTTTGCAAAGAAACATCTTGCTTGTTGGCGGGGTGATTTTTCCTTCTCGCCCAACCAATGGGTTATGGAAGCCTATTTATTTAATTTTAATAAATAAGGTATTATTTATATAATTATAAAAATATAAAATATTAGAAAAATCCAATCTTCTTGTGATGAAACTTTCGGAAGAAACAAGGCAATGAAAATATTTATTTCTGACCTTTATATGAGACGATGTATACAACTCAACATCTGCCATGCAAAACATTGAAATTATAGCTTAAAACCATATTTTTGAAAATTAGTCCAGAATAGATTTCTCTAAAGATTATCTAAAGAAAAAAATAACCTTTTTTCTTATCAAATGCCATGTCATTATGACATAGCAAAATAGACCAAAATAGTGTTGCAACAGCAATCAATTTTTTTTTTTGTGGAAAAAGTGCCGATATTTTCCCTCAATTATGTACGCTGGACCACTTTGATCCATAATCCTCAATACCGTACTTGTGAGGCCCCTCATGTAGTAAAACCAGACCAAATTAGTTCTTTGACAAGGTCAGTGGGTGGTTTTAGGTTTTTTTTGCTTATGTGGCATCCATGTATGTTTTTTGCTGATTTGATGACCACATGGTATTCATCTCATTGCCTTATCTTTCACTTTCTCTCTCAAATCTCTCCTCTTTCAATTCTAATACTGCTGTTTTGACCGGTCAAAACCCTAATACCGCTATTTTGACCGGTTAAAGGATCGATCAAACCTGGTTTTGCTACATGAGGGATCTTACAAGTCCGGTATTGAGGTTTAGAGACCAAAGTGGTCCAGCGGCATAGCTGAGGGACCAAATCGACACTTTTTTCAATTTTTTTATATATAGAAACATCCACCTCCAAAATCCATGCCCCTCATACGAGTAATAGATAAGAGCTCTTTTTTTCAATCTAAACCGTTATAATCTGCTCTCACAATAATTTTTTTATTAACATAAAATTTTCTAATATTTTTGAATATATAAATATACAAGAGGGGGTCTAGGCTGCTCCTTGCTTTCATATCACCAGTGTACCACGTCACCCCGTTCATTCGCGGTCTTCCGATCGCAGGCGACAGCTAGATCCGACCGTCCATTAATTCTTTACATATAAAATAATTTTTTTTGTCAACCCTTAATTTTAACTTACCTTGAGAGTCGGAATCTCATGCACTAGTCCCTGGATCGGTACACTAGTGCGGAAGATCACATAGCAGATACAAGCATACATCAATTAAATAGAATCCCTGAATATTACATACCAAGTTACAGCCTTAGGCGAGTTTAATAAGGCAGACAATACACGCCTTAATATTACAAAACAATGTTCAGAGTATTGCAGCTATCACCCAAAATATGTGCCCAAACGAATCTCCTATTGGCTAAGTGTCCTGCCAGCGACTGGAGCAACCCCCACGACTCGCCAGGTCCACCGAAGTCTTGTCCGTCGTCGTCATGGTACTCGTACGGATCCTCCTCGAGCCCCTCTTCTAAGGAAGTAAGTAGGCGACGTCAACGTCATCCAAACGCTGGAGGAAAGGTTTATTTTATATGCGTAAAGCCAGGTTTTATAAGATTTTGAAATCATCCTAACTAGCATAAACTAGAATTTGTTTTGTATATATAAATCAGAGGTCTAACATCTTACTAATGCACCTCAATACAATTGATGAACCAACCGTTCCAACCAACCCACAATAGACCAACTCTCGACCAAATACCCAAACCAGCTTGATCGACCATCCCGACTTTCTTCCGGTTGCCCCCAACATTTCCTAGACCCGCCATCTTTTCAGGATTTGGCAATCCTGTTGTGGACCACACTTGCCATGGCATGCCCGCCTCGGCCTAGGTGGTTGACAGCCCTCTCTAGCCGACTGTCACCCTGGGGAAGTGTTGCCTTTATCACCCTCGGTGATGACCTATGCCGGTCCCTATCGAGAATGGTCCCAGAGGGCCTCCGCAGAGCGCTCACAGCTAGCGATCCAAGACCCGTACTTCGCGCGTTGTGTTGGAACCATCCCTCATATGGCAGCGATTTCCCCGCTAAGCGTGTTACTCCGCGCTCCTTTTAGGTAACCCCGGCTAAACCCAGCACCAGGCACCCTGTGCCTCAATCATCCATCAGGATGTCCTCTAGGGGCAACTCTCCAATCAGTCTCTACTTCCACAGTCATCGACCGTACCACCCTTGGACTATCCCATCCAACCGACAAAACCAGACCGACCTCCCACATAACCTTACCCTCAAACACAATCAGCCCAACATGTAACTAATAGCCCTAACTGTCATATGTCATATTATATTTGAATGAGAAGAATGAATGACCGGTGAATATTGGTTCAATGTTCTGTGGCGATTAGCCAGAAGATTTGTTTAAGCCTAAGCCAATCTAAGCAAGTTTTAATCATTAGGTAGGGTTAAAGTAATTACCAGACTAATCATAGGCTAACAAGGGTAATGACAATCAAGGCAATCATTAAGGCTAAACAGATCAATGGCAGGCATGTATAAGTACTACATGATTAACAATTAGGCAGATTACCAAGCATGCATTTAAATAATAAACGAAATAGTTAACTGAAAACTAGGTAATGAACATAATATCAGCGATGCTAATCCGCACTAGGGAAAGTCGTAATCTCTCCCTAATACGGACAACATCTAAAGAGTAAGTGTTAACTCGCCTTGCTCAGGTAGGTGGTCCTCCTCGGCGTCACCAAACCTCCCTTCGGGATCACCTACGTCTAATCACACAATCAAACCAATGATTACTAACTAATGCAAGCAGAAATCATGATGCATGCTCGTGCCCTAGGTTTTACTTTCGATACTATTATCCAAGATCGATTAACGGTTTTGAATATTTGTACGATATGCTATGCATGACAGAGTGTATTAATAAATAATATTATCAGTATATAATAGTATACTATACCCCAAAATATGATTTCGTACGGTACGGTCGTAATTGGGTGATTAGGGTTTTAAAGCGACAAAAGATGACGGCACGTCGAAATATGACCTGTAAAGATTATCGGAATTAGTATTTTCTAGGATTTTTTTTCTGTAGTTAGGGTTTAACCCTAGGTTATAGATTAAAGTAATGCATTTTCTAGGATTAGCTCTTATTCTAGCAATTAAGTGACTTACTAAGTATTTGTTGGTTTTTATCAAATAATAACCTATAGTAATTACCTTGGACAAGGATGTGATTTATTAAGGTTTTGGGACTAATATGACATTTATCTACCCATTTAGTTTTCTAATAAATTAATCCAATCAGATTCATTATTTAAGATAATATGGAATTACCCAAATCCCAATTTAATCATTTTATTATATGTGAATTATACTCATTTTAAGGAACAATGCTATTCTCCCATTACAGTGGGTATTTTCATATTTTTTATAAAATCTGGCATGGCCTAAACTATTTATTCAACTTTTTCTAGAATTTTTGGGAGTCTCTTGCTATTTTTAATAATTCAATATCTATTTCGGTATTTAAATAAATGGTTAAATCGATGGAAAAGAGTAAAAATCCCTCGAGCCAAACCAACCAATGAGCCAGCCCAATCGCGAAATTGGCCCACGGCCTACGCGATCGCGCAAGGCCGGCCGTGGAAACGCGGCGGCGATTTAGCGAGGATGCTAACGCTGTCTTGTTGGCGTGAATCAACCGTCGCCTCCTGATTTAATTCCGACAGTGGGCCAAGGGCCCACTGTCAGTGGCTCAATACCGGCAGATGGCAGCGTGCGCTCGGGGAGTTTCCCTGGCAGGTGGGGGCCGCGTGACAACGACTCATCTACGGGTGGACGCACGAATCATGGCATGGGATCGACGGTCAGTGGTCATCGTCTTCCTCTGATTCGTCGACATGGCCGACGGCAGCGGCGAGCGACGCGGCGGCACTACGGCTACGCTCCGGCCGAGAGCGTTGGCGCTCCGGCATCTACAGCCTGCTACGGTCCTAAAGACGCGCGATGGTGGCGGCGGAGCGAAAGGCTCGCCGGAGTTGCCCGCACACGCTACGGAGCTACACGCTAAGAAAATGAACGGGAAGCTCAAAGGGGTACCAAGGATGCTTACCGAGCTCACAGACGGGAACGAGGAGGGACGGAGGCGGCTGGCGACGGGGCACCCGACGGTGGCTGGAACTGGGGCGAAGGCGGCACGACTGCTCCGAGCGCCTCCGCTGAAATTGAGGAAGGGAAAAGCTTAGGGAAGGTGTCAAGAGGCTCTGGGCTGAAGGAATCGAACTCACGCTCACGCAATCACCAAGGTTTTCTCCGGCGCCGGCACGGAGAAGATTTTGCGGGAAAACGGGGAAAGGACGAGTTGACGAGACAGCGTCCGATTTTATAGGCGCCGGGGGAAGCTCTGGCCCGAAGGCGCCCTTGGCGAGGACGGGGAATGAGCAGTGCGTGATGGGACGCACGCGGCGCAACAGGGCATTGGCTCGACAGCAAAGCAGAGACATGGTGCGGCGCGACGATGATGGCATGAGCGGCGCTGAGGGTCTGACGCAAAGCGACGCTGAGTCGAGCAGGTCAGCAGAGTGAGAAATGAAGCGGCGGCCGGGCCACACGGCAGCGAGGGGGAAAGAGAATGGACAGGGAGACAGTGGGGTCCACGTGTCAGCAACAAAATTTGAGCAAAAATTGAGTTTCAAAATTTTTTGAATTGCCCCAAAAATTGGCTGTTACATTTTTGTGCATAGCTTTTGGCAAGACGGGCGATTTGGCTGGTTGACTAATTTTTTTGTGCATAGCTCTCGACAAAACGGGCGCTTTGGCCAGTTGGCTAGCTGGGCCCACTTTTCAAGTGGAAGGCCTTCGAATCCCACATGCGTTGCGTTTATTCCACCTTTTTTTTGGGAACATTTGAGGCCGGGTGTCCGGCTCGTCTGAAAACCCCGTGGCCCAGCCCGTGGTGAGGCAGTGGTAGGACATGTAGCACATGCAAATGGGTCCCACAAGTATTTTTCTTTTGGTGACCATAATTTTTGACTGGATGCTCTAATCCACAAACCGTTTGTACCAACGTGTTCCTCGTATTTTTACGAACAAAACAAGATATATGTTGCCATATAAATCCTCAAACTTACCAGGTGAAACTTGGGTTTCGCCTACTGAAACTTGGATTTCATATTCGTAAAACTTACCGTACTGTCAAATTTCATCAGGTTTAATGCAAGTTTCATAAAGTTTCAACAGGTCTCATACAAGTTTTTTCAAGTTTCATCAGATCAATTCATGTTTCAGCAGGTTTCATCCAAGTTTCATCAGGTTACATCGAAGTTTCATCCAAGTTTCATCAGATTTTATCAGCACACGGTCAAGTTTCGCTAGTATAGATGTAAGTTTCATAAGTGCCTTCTCCTAGGTTCACATAAAAAAAGAAAAAGTAAAAAAAATTCAAAAATTCAAAAAGTATTTAAAATGGGTTGCTCTCGATTATGGAAGAATTATGAAATTTATTCCACACATTTTGAACACTATTTTAATTTTTTACAAAAATTAGAAGTTTAATTGAAAAACGTGATCAACTCCACGGCTAACACACTTTGCCCGTGTCTGTTGCATGTGGAGCCTGGGGGCGCGTAGAATTGGTGCGGTGCCGGCGATCGGACGGACGGCGCTGGTCCGGCGCAGGCGCTCCTGGCGCTCTTTTTTTTTTTTTTTCCCCGGCCTCGGCTGGCGGCCCATGCACACACCCGCACCCCGTGCGCACGCAGAGTAGATAGCCTGAGCCTGATTAACGATAAGCATATGCCGTTTAAGGTGCAGGAAGTCAGTACTGAGTTAAAAAAAAAAACTTTCAGAATGTAGTTTAATGGTCCCTCGCAAGAGGAGGATGACGTGAATTATACATTGGGATTGCCTATACAACATGCACATGTTTTTCTCCATATACATAGTTTTACACTCCTTATTTAGCTACCCCTTTATGTGTGCTGTGATTCTGTGAATGTAATCCGACAATTTACAAAGGCACCGCAGCAAGCCACTACTATTATAAGATTGCTATATTTAATTTTGACTTGCAAGTTGCAACACCGGAAGACACTGAATAAATCAAGGGAATCGCGAGCCACGCATGGAAATAAACTGATTTTTTCTCATTTTTACTCATCATGAAATAGGGAAAAAAAGAGGGCATTCTGAAGATGCTGGTGCCCATCTCCGTCCTCACACGCTAGCTATCGCTGAGGGCGATCAGCTGGTCGACGACGCCGGGGTCAGAAAGCGTGCTCGTGTCACCGAGCTCATCTAGTTGCCTGGAGGCAATTTTCCGCAATATTCTTCGCATTATCTTGCCGCTCCTTGTCTTTGGGAGCCCTGGTGCCCAGTGGATCTTGTCCGGTGCTGCAAATGCGCCAATCTGCAGCAAAGAAGATTTGATGTATTATTTTTTTTTTTTGAACGCAAAGACATGATGTAATAGTATGTTGAGGTGAAAACTCTCCATGAAAAAAAATTGATTATGAAAAAAATGGTCGAAGAATGTTCCAGTAGAGCATAGTCGGTGCCACCAATAAAAAAAGCATGATACTTTCATAATAGATTGAGTTATTTTTCCATCACGAATCTCTTTCAGTAATCCAATAGCTACAAGAGAACTGTCTGAAAATAATACCTGGCTGCGAACCGCCATAACAAGGCTTTTTCGTAGATCATCACTATAAGGAATACCATCCACCAAAGTCACAAAAGCATATATTCCCTGACCTTTAACCTGAAACACATAATTGTTTATTTAAGACCTGGTTATGTTGAAACTAGGGAAGCTAAGTCATGGAAAAGAAAGGAGGAAAAATAAGTTCTGGACTAGACCTCATGATCGATGCCAACAACAGCTGCCTCAGCACATTTTGGATGTGAAACGAGAGCAGACTCAACCTCTGCTGTTCCGATCCGGTGTCCACTATATATATTATTTCCAAAGCAGGGTCAAATACGCACGGCTTGACAACTTCATAGATTGTATCAAATTAAATAAAGGGGTACCCCCCCCCCCCTAAAAAATAAAATAAAAAAGGGAAGCAGAAGCATGTATGGCATAAGTAGCTAAATTACCTGACATTAATAACATCATCAACTCTCCCGGTCAGCCAATGGTAACCGTCTTTGTCCCTGACATTCAAATTTAGTTTGTCAAAGTGACAAGGTGTAAACATGCAGTCCTGAATATGCCTGTCATTTCAAGAAATATTTGATGAGTTACCTGCTGCAACCATCACCAGAGAAATAATAGCCAGCAAATGGTTTGAAGTATGTCGTCTCATATCTGTCCTTATCTCCATAGAGAGCTCGAAATGCCCCAGGCCATGACTTCTTTATGCAAAGATATCCATTGCATTCTCCTTCCAGCTCCTGCCCTTTCTCGTCGACAATGACTGGCTGTGAACCATGTGCACAGTTATTACAACATAAGAGAGGTGACACAATTATACAATTTTTCTTTTCATTTCAGGTGAACAAAACCACCTGTACACCAAAGAAAGGAAAAGTCGCAGATCCCGGTTTCTGAGGCCAAGCACCAGGTATAGGCGTGATCTAACAAACACAAGCATGAAGTACACATTGACATATAAGATGACGTACACCTTAAAAACTCCAAGTTTTCATGAAAATTGTAAGGACATACCATGAAGCCACCAGTTTCAGTTTGCCACCAAGTGTCTGATATGGGGCATCGTGAGTCACCAACAACATTATAGAACCATCTGAAATAAAGAATAGTAAATGACATACCTTTCTAGTGCACTGGAATTTTAAGACTTATAAATGATCACAAACCTCCATGAAGTGGGATTGATTGGCTCACCCACACTTCCTAGAATTCGGAGAGACTTACGAGAGTACCGAGAAACATACTGCAAAAAATCCCAGCACATCAGAAGAGGCATACACAAGAAATACACCTGTGTGGCAATATTAGCTAATATCAACTAATTAAACCCAAATTCTCTTCAACATATCACAAAAATCATATATATAATTCTATAGAAGATTTACAGAAGAAATTTTTTTGTTCTATTATTTTTTCGTCAAAAAGCAGCTGACAATGATTCCTGCTATATCAGACAAATTCATTTTGTGGGAGGAAAAAATGAAGCTTGTGAACAATGAGCAGCAGATAAATGAGCAACATATAACGAAATGCATACAAGCTCCATAGAAAAATGGCAAAAGTCAGCGGACAACAGCTGAAATAAATGTTTTTTGTCCTATTGCTAAAATTTTCTAATAGCTGCTGAAATAAAATTGGTACCTAACAAGCTGAATGGTCAATTATGGTTGGTTCAACTTGGTCAATTAGTCTTAAGTTTTATGTTCAGGCTATTTTCTTTAAACCGTATCAGTAGGTATTAGAAGAGATTAACAAAGAGAACAAATACTGGAGTTCAACAATAGCACCTAGCATTGTTCGATGGCTGCGCTAAACAATTGGGTAATAGACCTAAATTTTTAGGGAGGACACAGGAAACAATCACCATACCTCAGTACCATCACGCATGAGTGAACGAATAAGTGTTGGTGCAGTATAAAATATTGTCACTCTGTATTTGTCAACAATCTCCCAACATCGACCAGGATTAGGGTAATTTGGAGCCTAGAGGTGCATTCAACACATTGCAAGTAACAAAATTAGCCAATTCAAACAAGCTCCAAAAGCATAGTTCACCATTGATCATGATTCTATGCAACATATTAATATTAAAACATTCTTTTGCTCAAATTTTTAATTTTTTTTCTGAAGTTACCCCTTCGTAAACAAGAACAGTAGCTCCATTCAGGAGAGGGCCATATGTCACATAACTATGTCCAGTAATCCAGCCACAGTCTGCAGTGCACCTGTTGCAAGTGAAACAGGGGGGCTGTAGTAAGAATAAGCAAGCTCCTAGAGATGTTTCCTGCAACATTTAGGAACATGTTTTTGCCACCTGTAGACCCAAAATAACTAGCATCTCACCAGTATATGTCGGTTGTCTTGTAATCAAATGCATGCTTAAATGTGGTTGCAGTGTACACCATGTATCCCCCAGTGGTATGCAGCACGCCCTGCATACTTCACAATATATTAATCGTTGGCCAAAGAGATAGAATATCACTCTAGTGAGTTAAGGATACCTTTGGCTTTCCTGTGCTGCCACTCGTGTACAGAAGAAACAATGGATCCTCTGCATCAACCCATTCCACATCACATTTAGTTGGGAAATTGGGCACAACATCCTGGTGGACATTGAAGTATATTCAGAAATAACTTATATACTAAAAACACAAAAGAGTGGCTAAAACCTGAAAAAGAGATCATCCAAATGGCACAAGTTTTTCCGAGGTTCTGTGCCAGGTATGTATCATTAACTCGTTAGTTTTGGACATACCTGCCACCAAATGTCTCTTCCTGCTTTCCATCGTGTGTCTTCTTTCTTCATTGCTGACTGATTTTCATATGTCAAACAAATGTCTGGTTGGAACAATAAACACTACATGAGAAACAATTTATTTCAATAAAGAAAGAGAAAACCTCACATTGAATTTCTCTAAACCAATTCCATGCGTGTAACAAAACCGGATATACATATAACCAGGAGGTAAGAACAGTATCCGCAATTACAAATGTTTGCAGGGAAAATCTAGGTTACTGGTTTAATTGCAATCCAAAAGATGTGGTATTGACAACTTTAATTATACAGTGAAAATAAATTACTCCAGGCAAAACTAAGGGCATGGCGAACTCAAGGCAGTAAATCTAAGTAGTTAATCTCCCAAGATAGTTTACCAATTATCTGTGTGATTTCTGAACTCTGAAGATGATAATACAATTACAGTACTATCAAGAAAAGCAAGAAAGTTAGATAGAAATTACAGTAGGGTACGTCTCAAAATTGTTGACGGTCAGGGAACTTTGATTCTATCGCATACCTACAGAAACTCCATTCTTCACACTTTCAACCAGAGATGCATCTACGATGTCCTTGAGAGGGATTAGTTTCAGCCCTCTTTTCACTGCATTGCATGTAATCACAACTTTAGGCTTGCAGTCAATGATCCTTTGGGCTAGTGCATCGGCAGAGAAGCCAGCAAACACAACCTGAACAAAATTCAGTATCATAACATGGGAACACATGTAGGAATGGATCAATCAGATTAGCTGTGCAAACTGGGGGCAACAATTACCGAGTGAACAGCACCAATGCGAGCGCATGCAAGCATTGCAATGGGTAGCTCCAACAACATAGGCAGGTAGATCACCACAGCATCACTTTTTCCAACACCGACACTTTTCAAGTAATTGGCTAGCTGCCACAAAGCAAACCACAACAAATCAGACCTTTGTCTATATGCAGCAGAGACCCCAACACACATGCAACTGTTTTGGCATCTCATATTTACCTGGCAAACCTTGTCCAAGAGCTCTGAGTAGGTGAGCTTCGCGTCCTGATCAGGCTCATTCCCCTCCCAGTACATAGCAATCTTCTCCCCATCACCGACCTCCACATTGCGGTCCACAGCATTGTAGCATATATTGGTCTTCCCCCCTTTGAACCACTAACAAACACCAAGAACCATCAATAACTAACACTCCATCATCCCACTAAAACCAAGCATGAAAATCAATCAACCATCAATCGGACAAGCGCTCACTTGGATGTTGATTGGTCCCTTCGTCACATCCAGATTCTCGGTGCAGACTTCATCAGGGCTCCACTTCTGCTTCCAGTAGAATGTCTCCGCGATCTCCGACCAGAACCTGGCCGGGTCGTCGATAGAGCGCCGGTACATCTCCTGGTACTGGTCATCGGACATGGCAAAATCACCCAGGTCACTCATGGCATCCACCAACACCAGAAATCAGATCTCACAATCACCCAATGCTATAACTAATCAGGGCATGGAGCCTATAGCAAGAATGGAAATTGATCCAGGCCTTCCCCAATCGCTAGCCCTACAGCCTATCTGCCTATGCCCCGTCCCTCTCTACCTTATCTGATACCGTGGGCAGCGATGGATCGCAACTCGCCGCATACTCCGCGGCCAGAAAGGGAGGGTCTTTGAACGTGCGCCACACATTCGCCAACGAATTAACAGAATCGAAATGGAAATGGGAGCAGCTTCAGAAAAGGAGGCGTATTGGTGTGTCTATCTGCACCTCACCTGCTGCGGGGAGGAGACGAGGGCCTGGGCGGCGAAGTCGGCGCTGGGGTGCACGAGGACGTGACCGTGGTCGTCGGACGCCGCCAGGGGCTCCCCCAGCACGGTCGCCGCCGAGAAAGGCGGCGTCGGCGCGCGCTGCCGCGGCTTGCCGGCGGCGGACACATCCAGGCGATCGCTCGCGCCCATGGCCCACCACTTCCGCCGGAGCGGCGACGACGCCTGAAGCTGCCGGGGCGCTGGAGCTGGCGCGGGAAGAGTGAGCGGCGGGGTGGCGTAGTGGGCGCGGGCGCAGCAGGAGCGGCTGGTGGTGGTGGCGTATATATACTGGGCCATGACGGCCACGGCTCACCTCACCGCGCTTTGCCGCTCGGCCGTGGGCCAATTTTTCTCTGACTTCCCGTGCCGCCGTCTGGTGGAGGAGGTAAATCAGTCCTTGCTTTCCTCCTTTCTGGTGGCACTGAGTTATAGAGTGCCACCGCTGCTAGCCTACTGCTGATGATTTCTAGGTGTTTGTTCTCGCCGGCCAGGGGTTCGCCGTCGCCGGTGACGGGGACGGAGGCTGGGGATGGGAGGCGCGCGCGCGCGTGCGACTGCGGGGGGATGGAGACTGGGGAGTGGGGAGGACGAACGGATGGACGGGATTTGACTTGGCCCGGCGGCGGCGTTGGCCGTTAAGACACGGCTGTGCCTGCCGCTTGGTTTTTGTCGCCAGCGTTCGCTCGTTTTTGGCCGAGCCGGCGCCCGTGGTGCTTGGCTGCCTGGACTTGCGGAGGCATCAGGGCCTGGCATGTTCAACGGTATTCAATGTAGACTGGAATCTAGCATATACATCATTAACGACGTTAAGATCGGTGGTTTAAGCTTCGCGTCTAACTAGGGCTATCAGAAAAGCTTTAGGCCTAGTTTTTTTTAGCTTAACAGCTTAACGGCTTAACAGTTTAACGATTTATCTACGTTTTAAAAACACATATGCTTTGAGTTTTTTGAGTCCTTTTTTCGTTGTTTTGAAGGTAGGTCCTAGCGCTTTAAAAAACAAGTCAAACGAAATATATCCGAATCTCAAAACTACCTCGAAGTTCGTCAAGTTCATCATTTCAAATTGCTCACCGATCAAATTGTTCGGATCATTTCAAAAAACGAGGCTTAAAACTCGCAGACTGATCGAACTTTGGGTTTGATTATAGCTTAAATCGAGCTTTACACAAACCAAGCTCGAGCTTACTCATAAGCTCACAAGGCTGGATAAGCTAGCCAAGCTCGAGTTTGACTCAAGTTTTGTTCAAAACCTCAATATTCATCCAAACCTACTCGAGCTTTATCATGTTAATTGAAACTACATGTTTTATCAAATCATATTTTACCAAATATACTTGAACCCGAGATTGAGCTTTATTTGAGCCTGCTTGAGTTTTACATATTTTATATTGAATTTATATCTCACCAAGTTTGGATGGGTTGAGCTCAAGCCTATTCAAGATTTGTTCGAACAGAGCATGAGCCTGTCCTAGGCCTGAGTCTTGATCCAAGCACGGCCCGAGCCTTGCAGGGCAAGCTCGCTCAAGCTCGGCTCGTTTACAACCCTACATCTACCGGTTCTCCTATAATTCAATCTATATATATTTTAGTAAAGGGCAGAGTTGCCTTCTATTCAAATCTAAGGGTTATGGAGAAAAAATGGAGGGGATGTACATACAAGGTCTGAAGGAGACCCATAGCAAAATAAAAAAATATTGTATTACACCAGTAAAGCTAGCACCGACCGAACTCCAAAGACGAAGATCGTCCTTGACAAAACTAATGAATATGCGATTCGAACACTTTGTGAGGCGTAAAATCTTGGCATTGCGCTTGAGTCAAATGTTCCAAAGTATTGCAAAGATTGCGGAGCAGATTTCTTTATGCATGGAGAAAGGTAGCTGTCAAAGGATGTGGTCATGTGGAACCATGCTCTGGTGACCAGAGAGGGTGAATGTGAGCCATGAAATTTTCTCGGCTTTATTTCACAACGTAACCTCTCATAGTCAACAGTCAATTCATCGAACACATGGTGAATATGTCGAGGATGCACAAGGTCAAGATCCAATCGCTTTGTGTTTGTGACGAATATCAAGATATTGTCATGTCCATGGTAGGGGAGGATCCACATGGTTCAAATATGATGTCCCAAAAGAACTGGAAGCTAGACTCCAACAAACACCAACACAAGCCATGTGGGCAAAAGATCGAACATTTGGTAGACGACTAGAGAATAACACAATTTATGGTAATGCTTATAGGAGAAAGGTGATCAAATCTATCCATGACGGTATCCCATGCCCTAACATGAAAACTAGCTCTCCAAAACCTCCAAAATAAGCACAAAAAAGGGTTGAAAAATCACTCCAAAATTGTTGTGAAAATCTTAAAAATGAAAAAACTCCGATATAGGAGATGGTCGTCATCAAACCAATAAAGGAACCAACTGTCACAACCCCGGCTTCACCGGGATCCACTCACAATCCATTGCTAGTCCCAGAGATCAATGCTAGCAACTTGTGAGCGACAGTTTGTTGAACATCATCACACAGTCATAAATAACTAAGAGAAATTACATATTATGCAAAAGTAATTGTTACATAACTACTTATTACAATCGTTTGAGTTATAGATGACATAATATAGTCAATAATATATCAGAGTGCGGAAATTCAAATATGCAATGAACAAGTATGATGATGCTCCAATCCAACCCTTGAGCGCCAGCTAATCCTCATCAAAGTCCGGAACAAGATTCTCCTGATCCTGAAGATAGACCGGACCTAATCCTTCTCCTGAATACAAATTTATCCGTGGTTTTTGTATAGTGAGTACACGGCTACCCAGTAAGAGTCCTTATAAATGATGCAAGGATAATAACAAGAACAGGATGGTTAATTTGCATAAACACCTATTCTAGTCAATATTAATTAAAATGTTGTAAAATTATTTGTTGAACAATTGACAAGATGAACGACTCCCCAAGATAACAAACAGAGCTCGGCTTCGAAAGCCCCTCTGCAAAACTGCACAAGCCTCGAATACTCAAAACCAAAACCAACCCATCAGATTATTATTAAACACATGAGACTACCATGTACGGCCTACCTCCCCTCCCATAACCGTGGGAACGGCTATCATGATAGTTTTAACTCTGCAGAGTGTAGCACACTTTACCCATAAGCCGAGTGGTACTTTTGCATCTTAGCTCTTCCTTAGGAGCCTGCACCAAGTAACAATACAAGGCGATTCATTAGTTCCTCTGTTAACACCGATACCCTCTAAGGATTCGCACTCGGGCCCCTCTTGAGCCAACGGACCGCATGCCCGATCTTTTCAAAGTAAAGTGTGTTAACAGTCTTCCCTAACTACTAAGCCAGACTAGCACATGCAAGAACATGTTAATGCTAGCACTTATGGTTGCGCTTGTTCGGTTTAATTTGGATTGGCACACGCCCAAAGTCCTTAGACCAAGGTGATTACCTCCAACAATCCATAGTCCACAAAACCACCCGACTATGCCACCTTTAGTCAACACACGCCACGTAGGTTTTAGTTGATTAGGTTAAAGTAACTCAAAGATCTCCAATCATACCAAGTCACAAGAATAATTAAATGATGAACCTAAATCAACTACCAACCCACGAGCACTAGCACTATGCACAAGGATAGGCTAGGAATAACAAATAAGGCAAAGAATAAAGGGCTAATTCACGTGGTCAATGACGCAAGTGTGAATATTAGGTTTCTACCCTTCCCATCAATTTATGCATGAGAAAATAAATAGAAACAATAAGCGGGTGAGTTTTGTAAATTGGGAGAGCAAGATGCAACTATCTTGCCTTGGTAGTACTCCGGTCTTGAATCCTCCTCCGATCGGCTCCGGAAACCTCCCGAGCAACGAGAATACAGACGATCTACACGTATATGCATATATGCAAGAAACAGAAAAACAATCAACAGAACATATAGCTCAATAAAATATATAAAATTCTAGAGGATTTATGGAAAATAATGGCTCTGAATCACCTAATTTGAGTTCGGATGCTCCGGAACAATTTCTCGAAGTTTAGGATAAATCGGAAAAGGTGAAAAGATTAAACCGAGAAAACCGCGAACCGATCCAAACCGGCGGCTCGGCGCGGCGGGCTGCAAAGCGGCGGACACGCTGGCGGCTTATGGCTGGTCTTGTGGCGACGGCGACGACGGGCGGCGATTAACGGCGTGGCGACGCGTGGCGGCAGACGCGATCGGGCGACGGCGACGACTAACGGCGTGGCGACGCGTGGCGGTGGCGAGGCGACGCGGCGCTTGGGCGCTGGGCGAGGCGAGCGCGGCTGGGCTGGGTGGCGGGCGCTGGCCGGGCGCGGCTGATCCGGCGGCGGGCGCTGGTCGCCGAGGTCACCGGCGGCGAGGACGACGGCGGCTGGCTGAAACTCCGGCGAGCTTTTCTGGGCCCGTTTCTCCACCGATTTCGATGATCCGGGTACCCATCTGGACCATCTCGACGAGATCTTCAACATGGCACCATCTAATCTTGAGTTTGATCAAGGCACAGAGAGAGATCTGTAGAAAAGGGTTTCGATGGGAAGGATTTTGACGGCTAGGGTTTGGGACTTGAGGGATTTCGTGATGGGGTGTTGGGACAGGGGTATTGGGGTGTTTATATAGTGCTATGGTCGACCATGGCTGGGCCTCCAATAGGTAGAAGTTGAATTGGGCTCTAATTCTACACCAAGTAGGTTTAGGACTCCTAATTTTGGTATTTTTGCAAATAAACGAATTTGGACTTGGGCTTCGGATCTAGGCAGGTTTAGGCCTCAAATATGTCTCCACCAAGTTTGGGCTTGGGTCTAGCACGTTCGCTCGTCAATTCATTGGCCGACGAACTCCGTGATCGGCGTCAAGATCTGGAAACACAGGCTCGCCTTGGGCTTTGGTCATGAAAATTGGAGGGTGGCTAATTCATGGCATTTAGGATTTTTGGGAATTTTTCCAGAATTTTTCAAAAAGATCTTCTAGGGTTTTGGCTTAAACCTTAGTTTAAAGTAATTAAAACAGGGTTTCGTATATAACAATTCCCTTTTAATTTACTTTTGGGTTTTCGAAAATACAAGTGACATACGACAAAATAGAGGATGTCACACCAACTTTCTTGAATTTAGCCGCAATCCGAACAAGTTGAATGAAAAAAAAAAAATCAAAACTTGCAAAGCAAACAAAGCAAGATAAAAAACAACACAAGATCGTCATGAACACAAGCACAACTAGAGAAACTATTGGGGAATTACAAAGCCACACCTTGGCACGCAAAGCACTTACAAGTGCACCTAAACTCACCCCAACCTTAGCCCTAATGCAGCAAGTCACGAATGAAAGGGAGACACCTCTCTCCGTATCACGATATCTCACAATAAATTATTGATACCCTCAAATCACCCATGGACGGCTGTTGATCATGCACACCACCCACAGACAAGCACAATTTGATACATGTGGCCTCTAGGTCCACACACTCCAGACACAGCTAAAACTGACTTTGCCACTAAGTTTTCGACGGCATCGACCGCCTGCCGAGCATTGGATCCTCACACCGGTATAAGTTCATTATCCAAATCATCCTTCTTGTCCCAAATTTAAATATGATAATCCTGTGTGACCTCCTTGCTATTCTGGACCCACGAACAGCCAGTTCGTGTGTCAGCATGTCGCTGACCATAATCCACTTGAGTCTCCAATGTTACCTAACTTTACTTTCAACGGCCAGTTTTTGTAGATCTACTAAATAGGCCACATTAGTCCACGAGCTTGAGACGGTTGGATCTCAAATCTAAAATCCTCTTGCTCTCAAAAGACACTTCTTAAAACCCTAGTTCTTCTTTAATCCAAACTGCTTTAGGTTGAGAGTGATTTCGAGTGTTGGATTGTGAACTTCTTCATCCTAGGAGCACTCGACGAGATCTTCAAGATCTGTTACGTCAGATTATACTCTTGAAGGTCGAGGACTTCTAGACAACTAGGAGTCACTTACGAGCCGTTGTTCATCGTGTGGTTAGTTGTGGGAGTTTGTGAAGGCCAGATTTCCGCCTCTAAAAGGGAAGAATTCCGTTGGTGAAGTCGAGTGTGCTTTATGCCACCTCGAGAGGAAAAGAGTTGAAAAAGATCCTATCTTAAGTGCGACCGAGCCACATCAACAGAGACGTTGGATCCTCTCAAGGATCCAAACTTTGGGAAAACAAATCATCCAGTCTCCATGTGATCTACGATTTTCTTCTTGTGCAAATTACATTTATTTTTGCTCCAGCATTTTCCTATTGTATTTTCAGATTTAGATTTCAGTAATTTTAGTATAGGAGTCCATATATAATACCGAACAGTCCGGTGTACATCAGATCTTCGATGTATAGTACTGGAGTCTCCGGTATCGCCCAATGTTGGCCGTTGAATTTTGCAAGAACTCTTTTTATAATCTCCTATTCACCCCTCTCTAGGAGGCACCACAATCTTTCGATTGGTATCAGAACAAGGTTTTGACGATGTCAAACGAGATGGACAAAAGCGGTGTTGCCATACTTTTGATTATTCAAATCTAAATTCCTCGTATCATCTTCATCTCATGTGTCTGTGTCATCTGAACGAGCACCTTACTTTGATGGGACACATTATCTAGCATGGAAACATAAAATGAAGATGTATCTTAGATCTATTCATCTGCTATTTGGTGTTTGTTGAAACAGGGTACACTATTGCGGACGGCAAGAAGCTTACCACTAAAGAAGATCAAAATCAGTGCAACAATGATCAAGCTGCAAATGTTATTATTAATGCTCTTAGCCCAAATGAATTCAACCAAGTGGACGACCTTGAAGATAATAAAATAATTTGGGACACTGTTAGAGTTGCACATGAAGGCACCTCAAGTGTACGTGAGTCAAAGGTTGAACTACTCAAGAACAAATTAGGATAGTTTGTCGTGGAGGAAAATGAATCATACAAAGACATGTATGACCGCATGGTTATTTGAATAAATGAAGACAAGGGTCTTGGAAGCAAGGATATGACTGACACTTATGTGGTAAACCTGATGTTAAGGGCCATCACACCAAAGAATTCAACAATGGTGATCCTCATCCATGAGCGTGACAATTTTGATTAGCTTACCCCACATGATGTTCTTGGATAGATTCTCACGCATGAACTTATAAATCAAGGGTCCAAGGAAGTGCAAGTTTTGGTGGAGTCCAACTCAAAGAAGAAAAACATTGCTCTCAAGGCAAGCAAAGAAGCTGCTAACTCCAGTGATGATGATAGTGATGGCTCCATGGACTTTGAGAAAATGGCTCTCTTTGTAAAAAAAGTTCAATAAGTTCCTCAAGAAAATGGTTTATAATAGGGGAGATCGTCACAACAAGAGTAAGGGTAGACACAGTCCTAGAACTTGATATGGCTGTGGGGAAACCGGCCACTCAATAGCTGAAAGCCCACAAAAGAAAGAAAAAGAGAGCAATGAAAAGAAGAAGAACAAGCACTACAAGAAAAGAAAGGACAAAAAAGAAAAACTCTAAGGGACATACTAATATTGTAGAGGAGTGGGACTCAAATGACCCGAGTTTGATGACGAAGGAGTTGCTACAATTGCCTTCACTATTCTTGCACCAAGCAAATCATTATTTGGTGATTTAAGCGGTGACCAAACTCCATTTTTCCTCATGGTTAAGGGGCGCAAGGAGTATGCATCTGGTGGAAGGAGTTGGATGATTGATAATGTCTGCATCGATGACATGACTGGAGAATTTTTTTTTTCTTCCTTTAATGAAAATGCTTCCACACCGAAGAACATTGTATTGGGAGACAATGGCAAGGGGAGGTAATGGGTCTCAGTAAAGTTGCATTATCTAATGATCTCTCTCTCTCTCTCTCTCTCTCTCTCTCTAATGTTTTACTTGTAATTTAGTGAGCTACAGTTTATTATATATATCTCAATTATTCTTAATAGGTTATGACTATTAATTTACTGATGAGGTAGTGACAGTGATAAAAAGGATGCCCTTTTGTGCTCTTAAAAGGTTATATGAAAAACAAGCTAGCTATATCTCATTGATTTCTCTTCTGAAAAAGCTAAACTTAATACCTTTTTGTTGGTCAAGTCTAGCACGGGTTGGCTTTAGCATAGAAGTCTAGCCCATGTTGGAATGAGGATTCTATATAAGCTACTCTAAGGTGAGCACATTTTTCAACTAACTAATGTATCCTTTGTTTGGAAGCATGCTCTTTCGGGTTTGTAACTAGGGAGAAGAAGGCGAGGATGATCATGTTGAGGAACAAGTAGAATAACCTAGCACAATTTTTTAAAATTTCTATCACAAACACCCTGCACATCATAGGAATAAGGGATCACAAATCGTTACCTTTGACGTGCGGTGACAACAGAAGAAGGCTCAGAGTAGCAGATTCTGACTTTGCACGCTTAATTGAGGTTCTAGAAGTAGTTGTCCACATTGGGCCGAAACTCTCCTCATCGATCACCACTGTAACAAAATTGTACATACTGCTGCAGAGGAAGTAGTCGATCTCCCGACCAACAACCACAACGGTGCCTCTACGATATCCACACGTAAGGACCTAAATGTCATCTGCCAGTGTGCTAGCACAGTGCTCACGACTAGGGTTTTAGGTAGTCCGGTCGAGGGTGATGACTAGGGTGTCATGGTGGAGAACTCATATAGCCACACTGTCCCTACGCCTTCCCCTTATATGGATCACACTAGTGGGTTCTACGCTAGAGACCCATTAGGACTTTGATCCCACATAAATCAGTATCTGTGAAACGCACTAATATATCCAATCTGTTAGACATGTTCCAACTCGTTAAGCTTGTTACCTGTTAGGTTCATGCACAAACAATCGTGGCTCGTTGAAACCCTTTTCTAAATCACAAGTCAATAGCGGTTCTTAGTAGAGCATATTGACCCCTTGAACATACATAATGATCATATTGGCTAAACCATGATATACTCACGTATCAATACTTTTGTATCATGATACCGGTCAATCTCAAGGCGAGATGCATACCACCCTTGTGGAAGCACGACCACTCACTTAAACTTGTGATGAAATTTATAATTTTTAATCACATTGTCATGATGATGCACTTTTCTATCTTGATTGCTTGTACCCCACATCATGTTTCATGAGATATTAAAAAGTTGTCTTTATAAGTACCTAAATTATGAAATAGAGGTTGATATAAGAGTATCCCTAGTGGGCCTCTAACAAGAGCTTGTTAGCACATCCATATAAGGGGAGACCTTGGGTGGCACGGCGGGTGACAATCCATTTGAGCTCTCACTACCCTAGTCGTCGCACCCCATCCCACTCTTTGGAAACCCTAGTCGTGTGACGAGGTGCTATCACAACTCGCACGATGTTCCACCCATAGACGTGTGGATATCTTTATAGGAATTGTTGCATAGCAGATGCGCTAATCGGCAAACCCTAGTGAGATTGACTACTTCCTTTATGCATGGTGACGACGTCGACTAGCAGATCAGCAAGCGACGACCATCAGCTAGGAGGAGGTGATTGGCTTGATGTGATCAACTCTTGTTGTATTGTTGCATCCAATTCTTCTTCCGCTGCATCCATGTGTCAAGGGTACGTAATAATCTAGGATTCCCTACTTGCGTGATATAATGAGTGTTTGTAGTAAAATTTCGAATTGTGCTAGCGTAGCCTACCTGTTACCCAACAACGGAGGTGGTGCAAACCAATGGTGGTGATGCACGTACTGAGAAGGAGTGGTGGTGGTCCTCTATGTTTCTAGGATCGAAGGACTTAATGACAAGAAAGATATTAGAGTAGATGGTGTGGCATACACAATAATATCATGCCACTATTCTTTATACGCATGAATAGTCTAGCCAACACTTAAAGACGATAGGAAACAAACATATGAGCCATGCTATCATTTAACGAAAGCCTTAACAGTTATGGCCTAGGGTGCAAACTGATGTATGTATGAGAGACCAACAAGGTAAAATTTAATTCTAAAGGCTAAGTGAAACTTCCTTAGAGGGTCAAAGTGTAATTTTCTATACTCACATTTATAAGCTTTGATTACAAGGCTATCATTTTAGCGTCGTGCCTAATCGAACGCTTTGAGAGGTCACTTGGGTTATTAATACTAGGAGTCCAAACAATTAAAATAGATGAAAGATCACACTTGTTGATGCACCTGGCCACCTACGTAGGGCTAGTGTCGAGCCGTGGAGCGAGCCCAGTCTGTCTGGACTTGAGCTTGGCTCGGGCTTGCTAAAATAATCGTCGAGCTTAGAGTTAGGCTTGACATATGGTATCTCAGTTAGGCTCGAGTTTGTCTAAGTCGAGTTTGGATGAAGAGGTCAATGCTTGGAGAAGGGAGCCGAGAGGGTTATGGGCTTGTTTGAGCTTGATCTCGAGCTTGAGGTGAACTCAAATTGGTTAGGCTGATTGGTCAAAAAGAGGGACAGCTGGTGTAATAATATTTGTTTGAGCTTAACAAGGTCTCAAGCTCGAGTTTAGCTCAAATCAGACTCAAGGTTAGATCTAGACCCAATCTCAATCCTTTTAATAATAGAGCTTTATCAAATATGGAGCTGCTCCTTAAGCCTAAGATTTTCATCAGACCTACACACGACTGGCAGTGGAAACCAACGGCCAAGCGCATGCATTTCTCTTTCCATCGGCTCTTATGAAAAAACACTGCCTACACCGGAGAGGAGACAGCGACGGCGGCGTCGATCCATCTGATACTCCCGATTCACTCGCAAAGCCGTCACTCGGATTCCTGATTCCATTCCGCGTTCCGTTCCCGGGGGCTCATTATTCATAATTAAGGGTGTGTTTGGTTACATGAATGAGATGTTTCTTGTATAGGATGGTACATAATCCTGTAGCAAACACTACAGGAATCAGGATCAGTGTGGTCGGCTTTTGCCGACCACATAGCCCAAAATGCCTCCCACATAGATATATGTGGGCGGCTGGCCGCCGACATTGCGCCGATGAGGCACCGTGGTCGACATAGCCCACTTTTATCGTCGGGTCCGCCGACAAAGCCGCATCTAGGGCAACCGGCCCCAGCGGCCACCTATGTGGACGGCTTACTCAAGCCGTCAACATAGGCTATCCATGACGGCCCACGCCGTTTAACGGCATCCTGACAGGTGGGGTCCACAAGTGCGACAGACAGGTGACGTGTGTCTCCCCCTATGTGGGCGGCATAGAGAGGATGCCGCCCACATAGGTCAAGCTTAGTGGCCCTCCCTGTAGGCACCTATGTCGGCGGCATTGGGGAAGCCGCCGACAGGCCGCCGACATAGGTGCCTACAGGGAGGGCCACGGGTGCTCCTGGAGCATGACTTATGTGGGCGGCATCCTATATGCCGCCCACATAGCCCTTTACTGCAACAATTAAAATTGTTGCTGTATTTTATTAAAAACCTCAATTTTAACCTGCAAAAATAGACAATTCCCAGCAGAATTCCATTATCAAATTTTGCACACATCAACCACACATATTTACGTGCTCGAATCCACATCTTTTCGAGCACAACTCAATTACATCGAGCAAAACACAAATTCAACGACAAATATCAACCAAATGGCACATTGCCTCCACATACATAACCAAATGGCACATTGTCTCCACATACATAACCACGTACAGTAACACATAACCTCCACATATATACATAACCAAATAGCAACACATATATAAGGCCATAACAATGTCATATAGTTCGCAGAAGGCACATATGTCATATAGATAGAATATTACCAGGTTTCCTAACATAGACATTGACAAAGTGCGTACATACTAAACCTAAGGGTTGTGCGAACCGCTGTAGAGGCTGGGATCCTGCACAAAGAAGCCCTCCACGAACTGCTCGGCCGCCGACCCTGTGGCACTGTCGTCGACTCCTTGCTGCACATTCTATGCATGAGCAGGCATAGCTGAGGCGGACACCTTCAAAAGCGGAGGAAAATCATGTAAGTGACAAACTTTATGCATTTATGTACTCGTATGAATATGTTATGGCAAAAACACGTACCCCTGGAGAAGGCACTGCTGGTGGCGGGTAATGGAGCATCCAAGGCGGCGGCACGAATGCGGGGAAAGCGCCAGCCAACGTCTGTGGCTGCACGAAACGCAGGGAAAGTGCTGGCCTGCGTCGGCGGTCCCCGATCGGTAGTGTTTGACAACCGCTTCCAAGTACTCCTAGCCAGCCGCGTCCCTCATGATCTTCGTGCCCTCCGATCGATAGTGCTTGACCACCGCTTCCAAGCGAACAAGCCTGAGTGAGTCTCTAACCTTTTTAGATGCCATCTTGTCGATCACACGGCGAGCGGCCTGGTAGTGCTCGGAGGTGTCGTTGGGAGGGTTCAACCAGTAGCGCGTCTGCATGAAGAAATAAACAAATGGTTAAAGTAATAACTTTGCCAATTGTATAAAAAAGACAAATGTTTAAAGTAGTGAACATGTTACCCAGAACTCGTCGACGACGGCATCGGCAACTATTCCTCCCTCCTCGTACCCCACGAGGTCGTAGTCGCTCCAAGTCATCGCCGGGCGCCTATCCTTGCCAGTGCCGATGACCCCTGGGTTGAGATGCCTGCAGAGCACCCTAGCTGCTTTCCCGGCTCCATCCCAGCCCCCTTGTTGACGCAAACAAGCGAACTGCATTTACAATTGAGAACAAGTGTTTATTTAGCTATATTGTGGTGATGAATAGAACACATCGAAATGAACAAGTGTTAGTACACATACCTCTTCCCAGCGAAGACCCGTACCCGTATCCTCTCATTTGGATTTGGCGGTGCTTTTGTCAGCTTGTTCCGCCCCCGGTGTCTCTTGGAGCTCGAACCCTCGGCGTCCGGGAACTCGGGCTCGTAGGTCTCATCCTCCTCCTCATCATCTTTATCGTCAGTACTGTAAACAACCTCCATCTCCCTCCGCCAAGCCGGAATTTCTTCCTCATCCTCATCCTCATCCTCCGCACCCTCATCCTCCTCATCCTCATCCTCCTCCTCCTCCTCATCCTCCTCAGTAGTCTCCTCGCCGCTCCTATCTAGCATGTACATCTCTCTGTAGCCCGCCTGCACACCCCCTGTCGGGTCCGCCGCAACCCAGTCAAGCCCAGCTCCGTTGTCGCCGCTGTCATCCTCCTCTCTCCCTCCCTCTTCCCCTCCCTCTCCCCCTCCTGACACGACCTGCAAGGCCAGCTGCTCTTCCTCGGCCTTCCTCCCTGTCCCACTCCCGCTCCCACTCGCACTCTTGCTCCCTCCTCCCACTCGACGGATACGGCGTACCGCTTATGTTATGCACAAGGAGAACGAGAGGATTATGCGACCGGAGTTCCGACCCGTGCACCTCCCGTGGCCATGACCACCGTACCCAAACCAACATCCGTAGGCTGTCCGAAACGTGGACAGCTCGGGAGCACGACATCTCTCGTAATGGAACACAACGAATCACCGTCCGTGTTCCTTACGAAATGTGCCACGCCCCCGAATGGGTTTGACTCGGGCTCCGTTCACGTATTTCCAACTACTAATGTCATTAGGCATGCACATCTAGTTAAGGAACAGCTAATTAGGCATTCACATCTAATTAACTACATTACACTAATTAATTGCAACTACTAATGTCGTCGATACTAAAATTACCGACGACATAGCTACCATATTTAAAAAAAAGTCGAAGTAGTACATGTAGGACGTGAGGAGGCGTCGGGCAGTGGGGAGAGGAGGTGGCGGCGCCGGGACAGTGGGATTCAAGCGGGGGATGTGGGACGAGGAGGTGGCGGCGCCGGGGAGGAGAGGTGATGGCGCGGGGAGGCAGCGCCGGGGAGTGGAGGTGGTGGCGTGGGGACGGGAGGTGGTGGCGCAGGGGTAGGGAGAGGTCGAGGCGGCGCCGGGGAGAGGCCGAGGCAGCATCGGGGTGTGGGGGCGGCGCCGTGGCGTGGGCAGGAGGTGACGGCGAGCCGGCCACGACGGCGAGGGGCGGGACGACCAGCAGTGGCCGAGGAGAGGCCGAGGCAGCACCGGGCGTGGGGCGGCGCCGGGCGTGGTAGGAGGTGACGGCGAGCGGCTGCGACGGCGAGGGGCGGGACGACCAGCGATGGCGGACGGCGGCATGGTGCCCTCGGCGGCGCCGGGCGGCGACGGCGAGGGTGGGGCGGCACGCGGCGCCGAGGCGGCGCCGAGGGCTTCGACGGCGGATTTGGTGGCTGCGACAACAGGGCGGGACGACCAGCGATGGCGGGAGAGGCCGAGGCAGCACCGAGCGCGGGCGGCGCCGGGCGTGGGCAGGAGGTGACGGCGAGCCGCGGCGACGGCGAGGGGCGGGACGACCAGCGAGGGGCGGACGGCAGCCTTGGCGCCATGCGGCGCGCCGGGCGGCGACGGCGAGGGGCGGGACGACGCAGGGCGGCCGAGGCGGCGCCGAGGGCTTCGACCACGGATTTGGTGGCTGCGCGGCGGCGGCGGGGACGGTCTGCGCGCGGCGCGCGGGCGACGCCGGGCGGCGACGGCGCGACAGCCGCGCGCGCGGGCGATGGCGGCGGTGGATTTGGCGGCGGTGGCGTCGCAAGAGAGGAGTTGGCGGCGGCGGATTGAGCCCGTGATCAAGTGAGCACGGGGAATAAGTTTTTTACAAGTGTGATGTCTGTGTCGGTGGCCTATTGCCGCCGACATAGGCAAATATGCCGCCGTCACAGCCCCTACAACGGTCCTCAAAGTGGCTCGGGGCCACCGGCCAGTGACACAACGCAGTGTCGGCAGCCTTCCTAGTGCTGCCGACATAGATACACCTATGTCGGTGGCATGAGGAAGGCCGTCAACACTGATGACACACCAACACCTATGTCGGCGGCCGTTCCACTCGGCCGTCGACATAGAGACTCCACCACCCACCTTTCCAAGCCAAAAACCGGCTCTCCTGAGCGGTTCAATAGGACAAACCAGTGTTGTAGAGCTTGCACTACACCTACTAACACATCCTACATGGTCATATCCGCATAGTGGCAATTTCGCGTCATGTTGCTTCATAGACCGACTACTGGTTTACATGTATCGATTACCTTTGCCACTACGAAGGGGTAGTTAAACCGGAAAACGTTTCGACAGTACGTCTTGTTCAATGGTGACTTATATCAATACAACCACTTCTCCTAAACACTAAATGCCCCCAATACCATCTCAGATTTTTAACAACCTCTGGCATGCGCGAAGGCCGGTATGAAATCATATTGATATATTAATTAATTCAAACGGTATGTGATTTTCAAAGCAACGTGGCAAAAAATACAAATTATATCAAAATGGCTATGTGCCAAGAGATATTAGGTGTAGTTCATGCCCTAAGAACTTGGGTGGGCTAATCGACCCTATCGGCGGAGGCGATGGAGGTTTGTAAAGAAGGGTGGAAGGCTCTGTGTCGGCGGCTTTTAAAAGGTCACGACATAAGTAGTAGCAATGTCGTGCATCTTAGTGGTCACGACATAGGTTTTCCTAAGGGCATAAAAGGATTCAGTCCCCTTATGGTGTATAAAACTTTCCTCGCACTTGGTTAACAGCGCGCGGCGAGGCGCGGGCTCCCTGCGGCGCCGGTTCGAGCCCCGCCGAGCCCCTGTTATTTTTTATTTCTCTATGTCGGCGGCATAGGCAAGGCCATCGACATAGGTGGCTCTCCAGCCCCCCGGCCATTTACTGTGGGCCCACATGGCATAGACGTGCCTCCTCTGCCATGTGGGACCACCTTGGGATGTCGCCGTTAAGGCCGTGAAGTTTCCGTGACTGGGAAGGACCTATGTCGACGGCACGGGTTGGGTCGCCGACACAGATGAAGTGGCGAGAGGGGGAAATTTTCAAATTTTCCGTCTGGGCGGGGTGGTGGGGTGGCTATGTCGGTGGCCTAAAAGATGCCGCCGACATAGAGTAAGGGGGAAACTTTCCGTTTCCTCGCGGGCGGGGCATCTAGTGTCTATGTCGGCAGTCTAGTTCTTGCCGCCGACATAGATGATGGATTTCTCGGTGGCTTTTGTGGCCGCCGACATTACTTTTTTGACCGTCCACATAAACTGCGATTCCTGTAGTGAAATTTGAGAGCCCTCGAAAATAGGTCTAAAGATTATAAAAAAATAATTAAAAATAGTTTTAGAATCTTTAGAATGACTACTAAATGCCACGAAAAAATCGTTACGAATTATTACAACATATAGGCTATATAAAAATAACAAGAATTGTTATAGTAATATGCAATGGTACGATACGCTGAAAAGAATAAGGCCTAAGCCACGACGAATCGATGTTCTCAGGGGCTTTTTTTTTTTAAAAAAAAGAAAGAAGTCGACGACGTCTACTGTTTGGTGATTCTGGTCGTCTCGCCTGCCTCACAATAGACTTGTGAAATTGACTAGCAACACTAGCGAGTGCATGTCGAGTACGGGGTCCAGCTCGAGTACGTCGCAGGAAACCTTCGAAACGAAACAAGCTACCAGCTCGGAGCAGGATAACATGGCGCGGAGATGTGTGCCGGTGCAGTGGCCCTGTCACGTAAGGAGCACACAAATGTCTTCGGTCGTTGTGGCAGACCGAACACAGAGATATTTTATTTTGTGATTAGTTGGTACGCTTAATCAAATAGGGATATAAAAAGGAACCGACTACAATGCAGGCGTCTGCATTTTGCGTTTCGTGCGGATGCTCCTTTTTTCAGTATGATTGTACAGAAATTTCATCGTACAGAAGTACTGAAAGAACAGTACAAAAAAGTGAAATTTTGCTATTGAGGAAAGCGGCCGCCCTGGGAAGGTGACTCTCGACTCGTCCTCGTCAGTGGATTACGGCGCCAAGACGTCCGGGTAGCAACGTACACTTGGTGGTGGAGTCCCTGACGGTGTACAAGTACTCGGAGCTGGAGAAGGCGACGGCGAGAACGGCGCACTTAGCGACTGGCTCCACGGTGACGGCGGCGGAGGCGGCGCCGCCGTCCTTGAGTGAAAGCAGCGCCGTTCAGGTGGCGTTCGACCTCGCCGACGCGCTCAAATACCTAGCGCGCGCCTCCGGCCACTACGTGCATGCTCTGCCCTCCCCTGACCCGCGGCAGCAGCGGCGTCGGCGCGGCAACACCTGCGCGAAAGAGAGAATGCAGGCGCCTACAAGCAAGCAAAAGCGATATAAAAAATGACCATAGCTTCGGGTACTCGATGGGTCCGGATCTGGTTTCATTTTAAATGCATGGATATCTATCTATCTATTATTGTAAAATTAGGATACGAAAAATTTCCACGTTAATAAGAGAGAAAAAAGATCTACGCCATTTATTATAGTGGGACCCAATTATAATGATTTAGATTAAAAGAAAGAGCCCTTATCAACTACAATAAATAAATCATAGAAATAGAAATATATGTCAACTACAAAGCAAGAAAAGGAGTGCATATCAAATAAATAAAAACTCAAATTTGAAATAAAAAACAATCCATATCAATTAAACTAGACGCATAAATACGAGGGACACCATGCTCGTTAGGTTTTAGGTCCAACAACTGCATTGTCAGATCCGGAGAAGGAGGAGGCAGCCTCCGATGGGCCCATCCTCATTTATTCATTATCGGGTGAGGATGTAGAGGAGGACCCATGGACCTAAGGGATGCTTGATGATTTAGCTCTACATCGTTCTTGGGCAACCTTACTCCAATTGATAGTGAAGGTCTCATGTTCTCCTCTGGCACTTCTAACGATGACGAGTGGATGCAGTCCATAGGTAGCTATGCATTATAGCTAGCTTAGGTACTAGGTAAGATAGCTAGTTTTCTAAAAAAATATTTTAAAAGGTATCCGTGTCAGTTTTAGCTGTAAACCAGCATAAAGAATGGGTCATTTGAGTCTAATATTTTGTGTTGATTCGAAAAATGGCACTGATGTTCATTTGGAATCAACACTGATGATGTGTTCTACGGTAGTGCTGGTAGCTTCAAGAGTTCAAGTGCTAAATCTTTTAGACGCCTTGAAAACATATAAAACAATACATTATTGGCTCTGATCTATGAAACGATCTACATGCAAAATATACAAGATTTGAAAGGGCTTCAAGCTTGCAAAATTGGTAGAATAAGATGAGGGAGAGTGTTAAACTGTGAGCCATGTGACCCCTATGTGTTTATCGTAATAGCCTAAGATCTGATACATACAGTCTGAACAGAATGAATCATTGCTTGAAACCTAAATCTTAGGGGGGGTCGGGGAGGGGGTTTTGGTAGCAGTCGCCTGGATTTTGTACATGCTTCTTGCAAAGAATTTGGGCTGCAGCTAGTCTTCGTTGTAGTGAGTTCTAAATTCCGAAGCAAAGCAAAATTGACTCATAAGAAAATGGACTGTCCTCAAACCAAGAATCCAGGTGCCTGCCACTTAGCAAGATTACAGTGTATTACAATGTACCATCAGGTCTTACATCAACAAAAACATACTAAAACACAGCTCCAATGAAAATCCAACACCAATGACTGAACGAAATCGTGATCCTAGACGCCCAAGGGTCCTTCAAAGTCAAAATCCTCTTCAGCTCGAGCTAGTTGTTTGGCATATGCGTAAAGACCTGTATGTTAGAATGAGCATCCCCCGAAAAAAAAAAAAAGGCGAGGATGGGTATACTTTATGCTCAACCAAAATATATGCACCAAGAGGTGACGTCCAAAGGGATAAGAAGATATTTGCATAAAGGCCAATTTTTGCAAAGTTTTGGCTAAAATTTTCATGGAATTTTGACCAAAATGTTTTTTAGTTTCATTTTAATGAACAATTCTAGTACACGGTACATCACACAACTATCACTACGGGTCAAAACCACATTCCGAAAACCCAAGAGGAGATTGATAAGACACTATAACTAATCAGGGAACTCGGGTCCACCGCAATCTTCTGCAACTCTAGTTACCTTTTGCTCACTAGTTCATTTTACTCATGCAAAACCACTTTGAAAAGATGAGAAAAGAACAAGACACCATAACTAATAAGGGACCTCGGTTCCGGTGCAATCTTCTGCAGCTGTAGTTACCCTTTACCAAAGTTACCATTTTCACAAAACCACATTTTCACGGTAGCATCTCTCGTTGCCTTTCCATTTCCCAACAGACACATTTCACGAATGCATATTGGGCAAAATATATATTTTTTTTGAAAAAATATTGGGCAAAATATTCAGTGCACAAATGCAAACATTAATCCTCAACCCTTGGATTTCATCTTAACGGTCCAGCTAAAACCCGCTCTCCCTCGTCGGTGATTTTTCAGTAAACCCCCTCCCCCTCCTTTTCCTTCTCTTCGCATCGCCACTACAGTAGCGTCTCCCTACCTCTCCAATCCACCAATGTCTCCACCAAGGCCATCTCCAAATCGAGCACCTCGCCTCGCAGCCTCACCACCGATGCCTTCTCGATGCCGCCGTCTTGGGGATGCCTTGTTGTCGGCATGGCCCCAATCGAGCCCATCCTCGACCTCGCTTGAACCCTAGCTGGGTCGCCGGACCCCTATTCCATCGTCGCCGCCAAGGAGAGTTGTTGCCTCCTCGAGCCACGCCGACTCCAGGCTCCCATCCCCTCAAGCCGATTTGGCAGAGGTGTGTCTCCAACCTAAACCCTAGCTTCCCCTGCTTTTCTTTCTTCATGTACCCAAATTTTGAAACATCCATATGCAATTAGTTGGGTTCTCATTTTATTTCATTTTGTTTCATGCGTGCAGGATGAGTGATGAACTGTGCTATCCATGGTTTTCGGATGCGTTGGCAAAAGAAGACACTATAATTTGCTTATGTCTAGTATAGAGGAGAGAAAAATTCCTTTTTTTTGTAATGACATCACTGGTGCATCTCTTGCATAGCCATAAATTTTTTGAGTTCAAGTATAGGCAGCAATACATGTTCAGGGTTGTATTTTTCAGTCCATGTAGCATAACCAAGACTAGGTTATTTGCAATCTGAGTATATCAAAATACAATTTGAAGATATTTCTTGTGTATTTATGACTTCTACTTTCAATCTGAAAATACATATATATTTGTGTATATGATGTTGGTCTGGTGCAAAATATATTTGATGTGCTTCTGTAAATCATTGTGAATGGACACAGGACCCTTGAGACATAGCTACCTAGCATGCATATATGCTGTTGGTTTGCTGCAAAATATATAGTTAATTTTGTCAAAGATTGATAAAGTGTTCCAGACTGGATGCTTCAGGCAGAACCAAGACAAGTGGGTTTGATCAATGTAACAAAAGAAGAATTTCATTGTAACTGGACACTTCTGGCATCATCATATATGATATTGGCCTGCCACACAATATATGCTGCTAGCCTGCTACACCCCTTGTTATATAAGTTGAAATATAAGATTGTAACCTATAATTAGCTACTCCCTCCATCCCATTATACAAGGTGTAACTGCAAAAACGCAAAGATCAAGGAACACTCGCCCCCGATGAGGATGCTTCGTGCTGCTAACCAAGAATTTTACGCACGCGCGGCGCGCTCAGCGCCAATGAGAAATTACATGTGCCTCACCCCGTCCAATTCGTGCGCAGTTGCCAATTCGTGTGCAGCAGCCCGCGTCGACCGCGTCTTACAAAATCACGCGCGCCTCGCCCAGGCCATGCAGGCATGCAGCCCGCGCAGTATGGCGATACGCAGTACGCCATGCAGCCATGCAAATTCACGGAGCGCGCTTCGGCCATGAGTACATCGCCATGCAGGCCACTTTATTTTTCCTCCAGCGCGCTATGTTTTTGTTCACAGCGCCATGCATCCATGCAGCAATTAGCCCAAAATTTGGAAATGCTCACAGCGCCATGCTCACAGCACCAGTATTTTGAAATTTGTGTAAGTCCTATAAATATGGGCAATGCTCATTCACATTACATACCACATCTTCCCTCCCATGGTTGAACATAATGCCTGGTTTTGATTTGAATCACCCCATCAATTGGGATGAAATTGATGACTTTGTTTGGAATTCCAGCAATGAAGGTGCTCATGGGATGCCTTTTGCTTCTTTGTTTTCCATTTTTTTTCCTATGTATTCCTTCCTTCGAAAGCTCTACTTATTCGATGATCAAATTTTGTTGTCCCGCATAGATGGAGAAGGTGTTGTGGATGGAGTTGAAGCCAGCAATGGAGTAGTCGAAGCCGACGTCGTGGATGAAGTTGAAGCCAGCGACGCAGGTAATAATCACAATTTTTTTGTCACTACGGCCTCCTGTTTTTTTTGTTTATTTTAAATTTTTTTACCATGCAATTTCTTTTGTGTAGGTATCAATATCAAGAGGAGGAGGCACTACACTTCTGACATAAAACGAACCCTATATGCCATGTGTTTAGAGAGATCAGCTCCTGGTATGATGAAGGAACGAGTGACGAAGTCTGTTGCGGATGATATTGGGGTGCCATGGAGAGTTGTCCAGCGCGTATGGCGGAATGGACAAATTGGTGGTGGAATTGAAGCTTTTGAATCCAAGAAGAAGGAAAAATGTGGCCGCAAAAAACTTCCCTTCAACCCGGATACCATCAAAGATCGCCGCTTAGAAACCGCCATACCATCTGTGACCTAGCCAGCGCTTTATATATGTTGAAGAGCACGCTGCATAGACGTTTAAAGGAAGGAAGGTTTAGGCACCATACAAACGCCATAAAGTTCACTTTGAGTCTTTGACTGAAGAAAATATGAAGGCTCGTGTGCGCTTTTGCATACAAATGCTTGACAGCCAAATCATTACACCATTGCTCGTTGGATTTTTACCATAGGATACATAAATTGTCCATCATGTATGCAAAAAATGAAAACTAGGGAACATGATTTTCAGCATCATTGGACGCACAACCGCAGCGGCCTCGTCCATTTTGATGACTTCTGCAGCAACAATTGTAGCAATCCTACCTTCTTCCTCGGCGTCGATTTCCTCGAATGAATCCTGGACGAAGGTGTCGTTGGCTAGTGAGTCAATAACATACCGAATGATATCAGAGTCAGTGACATGATCAACGTCGGCCACTTCACTTTCACCCATGATCGCAGATTCAACCACGCAGCCCTCGTCGCTGTGTGACCCATCTTCCAGAAGGGCTCGTGCCCGGACGAGGTCTAGCTGCTCCTGCTGCCGCATGCAGATGGTGTGCTCATGGAGGGCTTGCGCGCGGCTGAGCTCCACCAGCGTTTGATGCTGCATGTGGACGGCATGGACGCGGAGAGCTTGTGCACAGTTCAGCTCCTTCTGTGCGCTCGTGACCTCCTGCTCGGCCAGCTCCGCCTGTCGCATATCGCCTGTGCCCAGGCCGCCTCCGCCGCGGTCTTCTCTGCCATCGATCACCGTAGCCTGCGCAACCGAGGAGCCGTGGTCAATGGGGTTGGAATGGACGGAGTGTGCATGAAGCTGCGGTGAGAGATGCTTTAAACGTACGAGAGCTAGCTGCGCAGTGAGCAAGGAGAGGATAATACGTCGCTAGCTTTCAATGCTTTGCATGCATGTGATTAATGAGAGCAGTAATTAATTGTGGTGAATGCAGATTAACGGGAGCCGAGGAAGCGCCCTATATTTTGGGATCTCAAATAAATCCAGTTACACCTTATATTTTGGGAAGAAGGGAGTACTAACCAATGACATAAGGCAAAAGAACAGTAAAAGTGTATATCTTCGTCCACTTGAGGCTACAAACTTGCAGCTGCATTGGAATCACCGGTTGGAAGTTACTCCCTCCATCCAGAAATGATCTTCGTATTTGACTGGCGCAGCGAGACCAAGACGGCTTGAATTTGCAGGGTGTTCATTTAAATCATGCCTATCTGGCACCAACGACGCCTCGATTTTAGCCACCTTCCCCGCGTCGCATGCATGGCAGCGTGCTGTGATTTTGCATGGGAGCCAGCGCTACATGCGGAGAGCCAAAGAGAAAGTGCCACGGATGCATTGCATGCACATGCAAATAACTGAAGGGGCACACGCTAATCCTTTTCCATCAATACGCATGGGAAACGAAACAATGCGGCTAGAGAAATGAGCACCAAATTCCAAATACGAAGATCAATTATGGAAAAACTAAAATCGTAATATGCAGATCATTTCTGGATGGAGGGAGTACATCCATCGAGACACCTTCACAAATAGGCAAGCAGTAATCAATTGATCAATTCTATAGTGGACTAAAATAATTGAGGTTGAGCCCTTGCTAAAAACCTGTATCATGTGTGGATTTTTTTGGGCAATTGCTTGTCATGAAATACCAATTCATTGCATGATTTGCACAAGCAGGCCACTCTCTCATTTTTTTTTCCTACTTGCTCACCCCTTTATCCATGTGCCCCTTAATTCTCTTGGATCGACCCTTTGAGTGGACATCATCTGGTGGTAATATTTCAATCAAACTAGGAATTTGACTACCATTGAACCCTTCCATCTCTTCAATTCCACTTCGTTTTGCACTAGGAAGTTCTTTATTTAAGTTATGAACAAAATTCTTAAATTTTTTGTTCACACGTTTTCTGAGGAATACACACATGCAATTAAGTTTCAAACTCTCATGATTACATCGACCTGGCTAGAGTTCAGGTAGTGGCGGATCCAGGATTTTGATAAGACCCGGGCTGTCGGGGATTAAATTACGGCCCATTGCCATGGCCCACTCCCTGACGGCCCAATCGAGCAGCCTACCAGGGCCCAGCTCCCTGGAAGGTTCTATCTGGCCCATATGCGTCCTGCCGAACAGCTTCCTGGCTGGCACGGTGCGTAATGGCCAAGGCTTCCTGTTTGAGTCCGACTCGAGCGAGTTACTGCAACGGCCACGAGAAGACCCGGACGTGGTTTCCGGATTGGATTAGGAGTCGTGATCCCCAAGATTAGAGCTTACTTTATCTACCGTAGGTTATATTTGGCATGTCTTGAGTTACATTCACGATCTCGGTTAGCCCGCCCGATATTCCTCGGTAGGTCGGTTTGCTCAGACTATATAAACAGGCCCCTACGGCGCTTAGAGGATCCCGGCATTGAGTTTTACATCTTAGCTTCTAGCTTAGACCCTTAGCGAGATAGATTTTAGATACTACTCACGAGAGACTGCCGATCTCGCCGAGTTCCACCTTGTAATCCTCTTTGATATAAAGAAATTTGGGACGTGGGGCTATTATCTCTCGAGAGGCTGAACCAGGATAAAACCCCATCTCCTGTTCGTTGTTGTTCGTGGTTGTTCGGCGTGTCTCCTATCTCCTCTCTGAAGAACCTTGGTTGACTTGGGTCAATATCCCAGCCGTCGACAGCTGGCGCCGTCCGTGGGGACAACGGAGATCGAGCATGTCGAACTCCGTCAGCGATACAGAGATACTTCCTGAGGGCTACGACTCAGAAGGACAGGATGTCTCATCCCCTGTCAGTTCAGATCGATCTGTTCGGTCTCGAACACTTTCCGCATCCGAGGCAGATGTCTCTGCCTATATGGCAAAGATAGCCTCAGATCGCACTCCCGTCATTGACGATGACTACGGAACCGATGATCTTTACGACGGTTTAGATTTATCGGATTCCAAGGCTATGTCGGTAGATTCTACCTGTGGAGACACAGCGATGACACCGTCTAGCATACCTTCGCGTGGCCCCGCAAAGATCAACATGGCGATGTAGGAACCTCTCGAGGATCCCGCACGGCCGTGGGCGGTGGAGGTCGGGCAGATTAACTCGCTTCGGCATCAAGACGAGGTCATATTTGGTCGCTTTCATGAGTAAGACGTCATTCGCCGCAACCTCGATGATTCCATCAATCGATCGTGGCACGGTTCGCGATCGGTGCAAAGCGATCACGAGCGACCCACCTCGCGTGCCCTCGCCAAGTCTCCGGCGAAGTTTCTCCGTCGGATTAATTTCGCAAACCGGACTCGGTCGGGCAAAACGCGGATGCCTCGGGGTCCCAGAACCCTAGAGTAGAGTCGGGACGACTCGCGGCCATGGCCGGTGATTAGATCTACCAACCAGGCCGACCTCGCCCGCATATGGCGTCGTTGCTTCTAACCTAGAGCGTTTGGCTGAAGGCCTAAAGTCTCTAGGAGAAGTCAACAACTCCTCTAGGCAGCGCATCCAAACTGCCCGGAATGGTTCGGACAGCTCTGATCGATCGCGTGACCCTCATCACCTTCGAAGGATCACTGTCCATGAGCAGGCTACCCGTGGTGGCCGTCGCTCGCCGAGTCCTCGTAGTCATCGCGACCACGGGGGCAAGCGCACGCGCGATGATCACGGACGGTCCCCTCGTGAGGAGCGTCGTCGCAACCACGAGGAAGGGCGTGGTGGATTGTCCCGAGAGAGTTTCTCCAGCCGAATCAACCTGTTCAGCAGGAGTTCCTCGCGCAATAGGACCAACGTCTTTTCAAGACTAGGTTCGCCGGGAAGGTGGCGGTCATATGCTTTGGGGTGTAGGGCTTTCTCGACGAGCTTGGCCGTCCGGTGGCCCTCAAAGTTCAAGCCGGTCACATGGAGAGGTACAATGGGACTCGTAACCCGGAGAATTCCTTTCCATCTACGCCACGGCCATCATGGCGGCGGGGTGACGAGCTCGTTATGGCTAATTACCTCCCGATCGTCCTTGAGGGTGCCGCTCGAACGTGGTCGTTCAATCGGCAGGAGGGTTCCATCACTCATGGAACCCGACTTTGTGACGCTCGATCGCTAATTTCCGAGCCATTACGTGCGTCGGGCAAGGAGGATGATCTGCACCGGATGATCCGGATGAACGGGAGACCCTCCGCAACTTCGTGAAGCGTTTCATTAAGATCCGCAACACGATCCCGAACATCTCGGATGAATCTGTTGTCCGCGCCTTCAAAAACGGAGTCCGCGACGAGCGGCTCACCCAGGATCTCGAGATCAATGAGACCTGGACCGCCAACGACCTATTCAAGGCGGCTGACCGCTATGCCAACGCGGCAGAGCGTGTTCAGTACAAAAAGGCGTTCGACAAGGGCGAGCTGCCCGCCCAACCTGGTGTGGATGAGAAGAAGAAGAGCAGCAGCAACCCTGGTGACAAGAAGTCCCAGAAGAAGAAGAACAAAGGTGATGCGACCAATACCGTCGCAGGTATGGATCGCGCACCTCCTTCCAAGGATGGGAAGAAGAAGCCCAGCAATAACTACAAGGGCAAAAAGCCTGCTCAGGGAGGCGGACAAGGCAAGAAAGGTCCGAGCGACCGATTTTGCAAGTTCCACCAACACTACGGGCATGATATACGCCACTGTAGAACTTGGGCTGCATAGCTCGAAGATTTCTACAACGGCAAGGGCCCAATGCCCACCCTGCCCGAACATGGTGATGCCGGTAAGGCCAAGCGCCAAACCGACGATGGTGATCGGGAAGATGATGATGAGTATCAAGAGCCCGTGAACCATATCGCCGTCATCTTCGGAGGCTCCTCGGCTTATACCTCTCGGCGTAGCCTCAAGGAAGCCGCGGGAGGTCCTAACGCCGAAAGGCAAAACCTCGGCTGAATCGATGAAGTGGACCGAGGTCCCCATCTCCTTCTCTCGGGAGGATTGCCCCTGGGATGACCAAGCCTCGCCGACTCCCATCGGTGGTCGCCCGACCATCGAGAACGCGAGAGTTGGCCGTGTCTTAGTGGACGGCGGGGCGCTTTGGACTTGTACGCTAAGGTCTTGGACGAGATGCGATTCCTCGCTCCAAGTCAAGAAAGTCGCAATGCCCTTCTACGGATTGTTCCGGAGAAGGCATTGCCGTTAGGGGGAGTTGTCCCGCCTGTCACCTTCGCAACCCAAGCAACTTCCGGACAGAGTTGATCACTTTCGACGTGGTCGACTTCCCACTGGCGTACAACGCAATCTTGGGCAGGCCATCTCTCGGTAAGTTTATGACCGTGTCCTACCACGCTTACCATTGCGTGAAGATACCGGGTCCTAACGGTGTGATCACGGTCAAGGGCAACTACAAAGCTGCTTTGGATTGCGACGAGCAGTCCCTTGCCCTAGTCGACCAGCTTCCGCCGCGCGGTCCTGAAGTTCCGCAGACCAAGTCTGCACGCCCTAGGGTCTCCCTTCAGCCAGAGGGAGAAACCAAGGAAGTTCTGCTGTCGCTTGACGATACTTCCAAGACAGTTCACTTGGGGGCCAATCTGGACCCCAAATAGGAAAGCGAGCTCATTGCCTTCCTCCGAGCTAATGCAGATGTGTTTGTCCAGGAGCCATCGACATGCCCGAGTCCCAAGGAGGTCATCGAGCATAAACCGGTGTCCGACGGACAAAAGCTTGTTTCTTGAAGCTTCGTCGATTTCGAATTCAAACGGGGATCATCAAAGATCGACTTTGGCAAACCTTTCACGCCGAAGTTCATCCGCGAGGTTGATCACACCGAGTGGTTAGCCAACCCCGTCATTGTAAAGAAGAAAGGCGGCAAGTGGAGGATGTGTCGATCACACAAATCTGAGCCGCTTGTCCTAAGGACAATTTCGCGCCTCAGATTGACCGGTGGTCGATGCGACTAAGGACGCCAGCCTCGAGTTTTTAGATGCTTACTCGGTTACCACCAAATAAGCATCTCCCGAGGATGAAGAGAAGATCGCCTTCATCACCCCTTCGCACTTTACGCTATCGACCATGTCTTTCGGTTCTGCAAGAATGTCGGTGTTAACGCTCAGTAGCTTAATGGAGAAAACCTTCCCGAGCAGTAGCGGAAATAACCTGGAGGTCTATGTGGACGACATAGTTGTAAAGAGTAAGTATGCTCCAGATCATGTAAAAGACCCGGCAGAGACTTTTCGTAATCTCACCAGCATCGAATAAAATTAAATCCAGAGAAGTGTACCTTTGGTGTTCGATCCGAATGTTGCTCGTTATGTTATTGGTTCGCAAGGTATTTCGCCAACCACGAAAAAATCGAGGCCATTGAAAATATCACGCAGCTCCAACCATCAGAAGGAAGTACAGAGCCTCATCATGGATGCCCTGCTCTAAGGTGTTTATTTCCGTCAATGCGAACGTACGCCCTTCTTAAGGCCTGCGCAAGCACAATGGTTTCGAGTGGACGGAAGAAGCCGATTGATCCTTCCAGATCTCAAGCGATACCTATCCAATCCTCCCGCCCCGACTACCCAGCGGCATGGCGGCAGCTCATCGCTGTACCTAGGTTGCACGCCACAAGCGGTGAGCGCGGTCTTGGCGGTCGAAAGGGAAGGCATACAATGACCAATCTATTACGTGAGCGAGGTACTTCACGGATCAAAGGAGCGCACACGAGGTCCGTGGTTACTCTCACGCCTTGCTCATGTCCTCCGTGAAGCTTCGCAACTACTTCCAGCGCATCAAATACGGTCCCGACCACGTTCCTCCGGGAGAAATCCTACGGAACAAGGAATCTAGCGGACGATAGCTAAGTGGGCAATGGAACTAGCGAGTTTGATCGTTATTTGTCGCCCGAACGCTATTAAGTCACGAGCCCTAGCTGACTTTGTCGCTGAATGGACTTGCCGCCCAAATCCTGTGAAGCTCCCGAGCAACCCGATGAACCCTCTTGGACCATGTTTTTCGATGGCTCGCAGACCGAAACTCGGGGCTGGTTTTGTTCTCATCTCCTCAAGGAGAGCAACTCCGAGATTCTATCCAACTACACTTTGCGGTGACTAACAACGCCGCAGAGTCTGAGGCCCTCCTCGCGGGACTAAGAGCGCAAGTCGCTTGGTGTCCAACGGCTAAGCTGTGAAGGAGATTTACTGGTGGTCATCAATCGGGTTAACAAGGAGTATCGTCTGCGATAACTCAATGGCGCGATACCGGTTGAAGTGAGGAAGTTGAGCGGCATTTTCGATTTTTGAAGTGCTCTTCGTGCCTGTGAAGGACAACTTCCGGCCGACCAACTATCCAAGTTTGATCTCACGCGAACTCGCTTCCGGCAGGGTGCTCGTCGAGCACCTTTACAAGCCCTCAATCACGTCTCCGGACGAGGCAACAGAGATAGGTGGTCTTTGTCTCCGTTATCGAAAGCAGTCGCTGGATGGACAACGCCATTTGTCACAGACCTTGCGAGACGGGACCACGCCCGACGACGGCAGAAGCGTTCCGGCTTACAAGGCGTCTTTGCTCCATACAAGTTTATGGATGGCATCCTTTACCGCCAAGGTGCTCGGGAGTTCTCTCCAAGTGCATCTCGCAAGCAGAGGGTGTGTTCCTTCTTAGGGACATACACGAGGGTGCTGTGGCAACCACGCCTCCTTCGTAACTCGGTCGAAAAAGCGTTTCGCATGGGCTACTATTGGCCCATCTGCGTTACAAGATGCCCGGGACATCGTGACTAAGTGCAAGGCTTGCCAATTTCACGCCCGGAAGGCACACAAGCCGCCCAAGAGCTCCAAACAATCCCCCATCTTGGCCTTTTTCCACATGGGGTGCGGATCTGCTCGGCCCATTCCCTAAGGGGTACAAGGGCTATACACACCGCTTTCGTCGCCATAGACACTTTTACAAAGTGGATTGAGGCGAGCTGTGTCGCCTCTTCACGCCAAAACGGCTGTTCGCTTTTCAAAAGCAACGTGGTCACGCGCTTTGGGATTCCCCATAAGGCGATCACGGATAACGGTACCGATTCGAGCGAGCTATTCCAGAATCTGCGAACAGTGGGCACCAAGGTTCGCCGCTTCGTGGCGCATCCACGAGCAATGGAAGCGATCGGCGAGCTAACGGACAGATAGTCCAGGGTATTAAACGGCGGGTATTTACTGCTCTCAGCGAGCACAACAAAGCCTGGGTCGACGAAGTTCCTTCCGTCCTCTAGGCAGTTCGCACTACGGCCAGCCGGGCAACCGAGGAAACTCCCTTCCAATTGGTCTATGGTGCAGAAGCCATCCTGTCCGCCGAAATCGTACTCGGTTCGCCTCTCACGAGCTCGGTCAACTTAGTTGACGATGAGCAAGAGCGCCTCATCGATCTCGACCTCCTCGAAGGCACACGCGACCGGGCACAAGTCAGAATGGCGCGCTACCAGCAAGATCTTCGCCGCACGCCGCCAAGTCGATTCGACCAAGGGCTTTGAAGGCGGGCGACCTGGTTCGCGCCGTGTCCGAACTTGTCCAATGCCAACAAGTTAACTCCTCGTTGGGAGGGCCTGCTCACGGTCGTTTCTTACGCTTCGCCCGGGCTGTTCGCCTGGCTATGGAGGGGCGGAGAGAGCCGACCAAAGACTTGGAACATCGACCCGACCGTAAGTTCTTTGTGTAGGTCTTTTGCTTTCTTAGCCTGCGCTTTTTGTAAACTTCGCTACTTAGTTCGTCTAAGTCTCGGGCACCATGTAAAGTTCAATCCAATAATTAAGTGAATTCTCGCGCCTCTGCGCTTTTTTCACTTCTTGTCTTTTGAAGACTACCTCTTCTATCTGGTAACACTTGATGGCTGCCGGCCTTATAACTCTTGGCTCCGCAATATTAAGGATTGTTCCCTACCCGTATTTGGTTCCGATAAGTTCCTAAACTCGGGGTTGCGTAACACGGCCTTTCCACCTTGCGGCTAAGTTCGCTCTCGTAAGCCCTCCTGGCAGAGACACTTCTCGCTTGGCGCGACCACTTGGTAAAGCTCGCTCTCGTAAGCCCCCGGCGCAGAGGCACTTTCCTTGTTCGGTTACTCTCGGAACTACCTAACTTACGCCAACGAAAGCGGACTACGGAAGCTAATCGAGCAAGGCACGGTGTCGCTCTTTCTCTCTACGACGTGCTCGAGTTCGCAAGCTTAGGTTCTCGAGCATCGTCCGCATCGGGGCTAGGTGTCGCTCTTTCTCTTGTGCACTGCTCGGGTTCGCAAACTCGTGTTTCGAGCAGATGCACAACGGGCCGGAGTTAAGCGAGCGCCACCGGTTTTCTTAAACTTCCTAGCTGTTCGCTTTTCTCTTAGTTTCATTCGTTTTATTTTTTTTTGCTTTTTTGCGGGAAAAAAAGGTAAGTACTTTATTACATTACTCAAAAGTTTCAGTACAAGGCCCTTCGGTTACAAACGCGGTGCTACCTAGGAGCAAGCTGCTCCTTCACTCCTCAACTTCTAACTTGAGGCGCACGACTTCGCCTGAGCCTTGATTCCTTCCGGGCTTGGCTCGGGCGCTCGATCTCCTCCTTGCTCCGCTTGGCTTACGCGCAGCCTCTGCCGGATGGCCTCGACCTCCTCGGTCTTGGCCTTGCACTGATCGGTCGAGCCTCGCTCTGGTGACTCATTGCTTTCGGCCGCCTTGAGCTGCTCGTCAGCTCCTTGACCTTCTTCTCTCGGTGATCGCCCTCACCGTCATCCCACAGATCTCTCGATCTCTTCTGTGAAGCCCACAGGTCGAGATTTTTGCTTGGAGACCCGCGGAAGTCTGCTCTTCCTTGGCGAGCTGGGCCTTGAGTCTCTTGGCTAACGCCGCGAGCTGGTCCCGCCGTTGGGAAACGTCAGCAGCTGCTCTTGAGCCACTTCGAGCGGCCGGCTTCTCCTCGCGGTGTTTCGCCTTAATGGCTTGCTGCAGCTCTCGGCCTCTCCTAGAGAGACTCGCAGAACGCCTCTCTTGGCCGGTTGGACTTTGAGCCTCTTCACCTTCGCCTTCACCGGCTTCGACTTTGGGTGGTGCGAGGGCCCCGCCGACTCCTCGTCTGAGGTGCTCCCGAGCGACGCCAAGACTGGCGCCCGCCGATGGTGACGCCGTCCTCGAGCTCCTCCATGGTGTCCTCAAGACCCGAGAGGAAGAACAAGTTAACCGCTTTGCGATGATGTAGCTAAAGTGAACAAGATTTGGTCTGGTGCTTACCTTGCCAAGTCGGCGTTTGATCCATGGGCGCAGCGGTCCTCGAGGCCATGCGTCACGAAGCCCCGCCAGGCGGGATGAGACGGCGCGTTCTTGCCGCCGCCGCTTTGATCGCTCCTTCTTCTTGCGGGAGCGCACCTGCTCGGGAGCGGGAGCGACGGGCGAAGCGCTTTCGTCTCCGCGCTCCTTCTCCCCTTCCTTTTCCTTTTCCGCCCGAACTTCTTCGGGCAAGACCGGAGCCGCTCCGCTTGATGGCGCCGGTACCTCCACGGGCAGGACGTCCTGCGCGACCGCCGAGGCTTCTTCTTGTTCCTGGCGATCGGGTTCCACCGCCGCGGAGAATCCTCGCCTCGGGGTGAGTTGCCCCTGCGACGAAGTGCCTGGCAGGACCGGTTGCTCGGTCCCACCCTTGGCAACTTCCGGAGCCGTCGTCTTGGCTCCGCTCTCCGTGGCGCCTTGCCGCCTTCTCGCCTCCACCGCTCCATCGCGCCTTTGAGCGCTGAAGCCGCTTGGCTGAGCTGGCGGGAGCAGGCTCCACGCCGCCAGTTTGTCCTTGAGGCATGCCAGCCTCACCGCCCGCGATGCGCCGTGCAGATGCTAGGGCAGTAGCGACCGCTCGAGCGCCTCTTCGACGTCATCTGTGGCGATCTCTCCTTGGGCAGCTGATGAAAAAGAGATCATCGTTAAGTCTAATGCGGTCGGTAGGTGGGAGATCTGAAGTTGGGTTTCTACATACCTGCCGTGAGAGGCTTGATCCTGATCTTCTTCGCTGGAACTTTCCGCCTCTTCCTCGGGGGCTCCTTGGCGGCTTCTCCGCCTTGGCCCTTGGGAGTTCGTGGCGACGAGCTCAGCTCCCCTGTAAGCCGAAGGCCTCTCGCAAGCGCAAGAAGTTTTTCCTGCGTGCGACTTCCTCTTCGAGCCTCCTCCTTTCGGCGACCTGTTGGAGCCGCGCCAAATGGCCCGGGTGAGTCTGCGAGTAACGCCTAAGCCAGAGGGTCATGTTCTTTACCTCTTCGTCGCTTTGCTCGGCGAGGAGGGAGGGGCTTTGTCTCTTCCCGCTGGGCTGACCGCGTGCCCGCTTGGTCTGTTCGGCGCCCTCCGTCGCCGTGGGTGGTCTCTTCGATGTCTGCGACCGCCGTGTCGCGGCGAGCTCCGCGTAGGCTCGGCCGCCACCTTGGGCTTTGTGGCCACCTTGGCCTTGCCCTTCTTCGCCTTCTCCTTCTCAGGCTCAGAAAGTTCCTCCACGATCCCGCCGAGGATCAACTCATCTTCCTGTGTGTTTGAGAAGCGAGGGTTAGTTTGATTGGGCGATGCAAATCCTGCGACACAGAAGAGGGTTCGAGCAACTCACCTCGGCTATGCGGACGAGCACGTTCCTCGGACAGGTATAGGCTACCTCGCCGGTGACCTTGCTGTCCTTCTTCGCCGCCTTCAGCATGGCGTCGACCCGCTCGGTCACCCATGCGTTGGTTGGCTTCTCTGCCCGAGCAGAAGGGATTGTTAGTTCCTGTTCGGAGGAAAGAATCTATATAAAGGTTGAGTCTTAAAGGCACTTACCTGTGCTCTCCCTTGTGATGTCTTCCCATCCCTCTATCTAGTAGAAGGGATAGGACCTCCTCCGCACGGATGATCCTGCTCATTTGTGAAGTCCCGAATGATCTCTCTCGCCGTGAGCCCAAGGCTCACGAGGAGGCGATCTTCCTCGTCGAAACCAGTCCTCGGCGGTCATCTCCGCCGAGGCATTGGCGCCCCTTCGCCGGGCGCCTTCCGGTGAAGACGAGTTCTTGTCGCCGCTCGCTTGTTCAGAACCACCTCACCCACCACGCGCCCATCAAGTCGAGCAGCGGTGGGCGAGGGTACGGTGGCGTCGTCGGCGGTGGCTTGAGCTTGAGGTAGTAGCACCCAACAGTTGAAGCGGCGGAGCTGCTCCTCATCATTGTGTAATAGTGGAGGAACAGCCCACCGGTGAATCAATGCCAGATAGCCCTCGCACGTGTGTGCGAAGACGGCCATCCGGAGGATGGAGTTCGGATTGAGGTTCGCCACCTCCAATCGCCGATGTTCAAGAAGGCTCGATGAAGTCGCCTCGGGAGACCTCAACCCGAACAAGGCGAATCGCTCAAGTCGGCGAACTCTCCTCGAGCGGCTCGAGTATCCTCCTCCCGGCAGCCTCCACCACGGTGTCGATGTGGCCCTCCTCCTCCCAGATCCTAAGGTCCTCCTCGGTCAAGCTAGTGCCCGTGAATTTGGCCATAGCGATTCCTGTATGGACGAAAGGTGGTCGGTGGTGGAGTTTGGGTACTTGACGCCTTGGTTGGAACTAGGGCTTAGAGAGGAAAGGCGTGAGAGCAGTGGTGGCAGCGCGGCGCTTGGGAACTTTATAGTTTTTACCGCAACGGCTAGGTAAAACGGTCGCTGCTTTCACCGCAAGCAATGATAGGAAGTTACCGTTGGAGTCCGCTAACGACTATTTTTTCCAAAGGTATGCAGACCGAAGGTCGAGTGCTCGCTTTCGGACAGATGTCGTTCCTGCTCGACGCAATGCGAGTTGCTCGGCCTCGATCGGGTTTATTCAGTCCCGAACAAGTCTTGTTCGGTTGAACCATGACCTGTTCGGTCGCCTGTTACATGTCTTTGTAGCAGCAAAAATACCCTCTTCGTGACTTTGAGTCTCAAGAGGATGACCCCACTCTAGTGAGTCCTTCCACTTGAGTCTCGGGGCTAGGTGTCGGGATTAAATTACGGCCCATTGCCATGACCCACTCCTCGACGGCCCAATCGAATGACCTCTACCAGGCCCACTGGAAGGTTCTATCAGCCCATATCGTCTGCCGAACAGCTTCTGGCCGGCACGGTGCGTAATGGCCAAGGCTTCTGTTTGAGTCCGACTCGAGCGAGTTCTCTGACGGACTACGAGAAGACCGGCGTGGTTTCCGGATTGGATTAGGAGTTGTGAACCCCAAGATTAGAGCTTACTTTATCTACCGTAGGTTATATTTGGCATGTCTTGAGTTCGTTATTGATCTCGGTTAGCCCGCCCGATATTCCTCGGTAGGTCGGTTTGCTCAGATACTATATAAACAGGCCCCTACGGCGTTTAGAGGATCCCCGGCATTGAGTTTTACATCTTAGCTTCTAGCTTAGACCCTTAGCAGATAGATTTTAGATACTACTCACCGAGACACTCACGATCTCGCCGAGTTCCACCTTGTAATCCTCTTTGATATAAAGAAAGGTGGACGTGAGGGCTATTATCTCTCGAGAGGCTGAACCAGGATAAAAACCCCTGTCTCCTGTTCGTTGCTGTTCGTGGTTGTTCGGCGTGTCTCCTATCTCCTCTCCGAAGAACCTTGGTTGACTTGGGTCAATATCCCAGCCGTCGACACGGGCACACTACCGGCAAGTCTAGTTGCTAGATTAAACGGTAAATGATGTTCATCATAATGTACGATGAAAATTTATCCAATCACACGGCTCAATTTACCTAATCGAAACATAAGATAGAAATAAAAGACAAGTTTGCTAATTTGAAATAATATAGTATCTTTTTAAGACAAATTCGCTTCTTTCAAACCTATATCTTCATCAATAGTAGCTGTAGATCTCAAAACTAGAAATTAAAATAAAAATCAATATTAACGACATGAAATGGACAAATAAACAAGTTAACAAAGTGAAAATCATGAATCTCGGTATATAGAGAGATTACGGATATCCGTATACACTAACTAAAATTGAGGATAGCAAGTGCAACATAACTTAACAGCATACACCACTACAATCGATATAGCTCATTCGAAGAATTAAACTAAATCTAATCAGGTGAGGCATAAAAATGTTGCACAATACAGTTCCAAATATGAGCAAGTTGATTCAGGTCAAAGCACAAAATAAGCATCGTTGCAAATGAGCCATTCTTATCTCAAAACTTTTCAGCATTACCTAAACAAAATTCTTAGACAATCTTAACATGCTAAACCACAACTGCAGTATCAAGAATCAGATCAATTTGAAACATATAACTGCATAATGACCGAAAGTATCAACTAGTTAATTTAGCATTTCTCAATGGCTCAATTCTAATCACAAATTCACAGATCACGGTTCATTTAATCACTAAATCACAGATCATTTCTCATTTTCTCTAGCAAACGGGCTGTACAAAAGAACTAAAGAAACTTCACCAACCTGGCAACCTCCAACCCGGAGGGGGCCGACTGGCCGAGGCCGAGCCGCCGAGGCCGGCAGGAAGCGGCGGAGCAGCAGGCGAGCCGGGCGAGGTCGAGGCGGAGCCGCTGAGGAAGGAGGCGGCGCGCGACGGCGCCTGTGGCGAGGCCGAGGTGGAGGCGGCAGGGCGAGGGCGAGGCCGAGGCGGCGCATGAGGGTGAGGGCGCGAGGCGGAGGCGGAGGCGGTGAGGCGGCCGGGCGGCGCGAGGCGAGGCGAGGCGCCGAGGCGAGAGGACGCGGTCACGCGAGTGCCTCGGCTCCTAGCTGGGCTGTGCGCCTGGCGGCCTGGGCTGGCTGCCTGGCTCGGCACTTGGGCAGGGAATGGGACCTAATGTGCCCTGGGCTTCCATAGTTTGGGCCCAATTCATATATGGGGGTATTCCCTATTACCAGGCCAAGCCCAGGGCACCGGCCCAGGGTGCCCTGGGCCTGAATCCGCCCCTGAGTTCAGGTGAGGTTGAGGATGGGTGCGATTGGGGATCCATACCGACAAGCATCCCCAAGACAGCGAATTAAAATGCTATAAATTTTCTATTTGATCTTCTCGATACAAAAGTTAAATTTTATTGGTCCCCCTTAATTTTTTTTCTAGCTCCGTCCCTGTTGGAGATGGCCCTGGTGGAAGCGATGGTGGATTGGGATGTAGGGAGACGCTACTGTAGTGGCGATGCGAAGAGAAAGAAAAGGAAGGGGGGGGGGGGGGTTTCTGAAAAATCTTTGACGAGGAAGAGCGGGTTTTAGCTGGGCCATCGAGATGAGATCCAAGGGCTGAGGATTGATGTTTGCATTTGTGCACTGAAAACTCTTTTGCACTGAATATTTCGCCTACATATTGCAAAAGAAATAAATATTGATCAGACCGGACTAAGCATAGCAAAGCTAAATTTTTCTAACTCAAATGGATGGCATAGATAAGAGTAATATTCCTAGAGCATAATTGATCGATATGAAATATTTGGGATTATTTCCAAAGGTGTTAGTTAAGTAATTTATAAAATATTTGGTTTAATTTAAATTTAGCATGAAATTTATAAAATTCTACCAAAACATTTAAAATATGATTAGCCATCTGTTGACATATGGTTAACTGGGGTGATGTCGACAATATTGATTATGGGGCTATGTGCTGGATCTAAAGCTTGATGGCAACATAGGGCACAAGATTTATACAGGTTTAGGCCCTTGGATTGAGATAACACCCTACGTCCTGTGCTTTGGAATTATGATGGTGATCTGATGATCGGGTATCTGGTATTCTGTACCGAGCCAGGGTCCCCTGCCCATCTTATATAGTGAGGGCAGGGTTACAAACAAGTGTCCTGGCCGATTACGAGGTAGGATTCCTATTTCTATCTTTTCTTACCGGACACATAATTATCTGGGATTACAATTGAATCTACCCTATTCGGGATCGACTTCTATCTGTATCCTTTCCTTGCCGTACAAGGTAGATAATAGTCCGGGTAGCACCCCGCATATGTTGCCGGCCAAGCCCATCCCTTGTTAGGTGGTCTTCGTGGCCCGCCATGCAGATACCTGGGATGCATGTATTCCACACCATCCAAATGCATCAAACTTGCCTTTGTGTGGGACCCTTGTAGATGCAACTCTTGATCTTTAAAAATGTTGTAGGTGAAATTCTCGGTCTTTCAAATTAACTCTTCCCGAATTTACCTGAATGAAACGATAAAAATGAACAAAAGCCTAGAAAATATACAAAGCCAGAAAATATATAAATTTTACGAAACTAGAAAACTAAATATCTAAATAGTAACATGTAGAAATTATATTGGCAACTCACTTTATTTTATTTAATATAAGATATAAAAGATATGCAATTATAAAGTTGGAGATGCATAGGAAACTAACAAAAATTAATTAACACGTTTTGTTCTTGATGAGCCTAGAAAAGGCATGAGCTTTACATGTGCAGAGAGATTACAATGTCATTGATCGATGCCTTGGACGAACCTGACTAAAGTAACAGAAAATGATAAAAACTCGACTCATGTTTGGATCTCAATGGACTTATGGATCTACCTTCTGTATTTGGCTTGTTGATCTTTACCAATGGGAAACCGGTCTTCAATGACTTATTGGTCGCTTGCCTTCTTTCATCGTCCTCCTTACCTTAAATAGTTGCAACCGTGGCATTACTTCTTATGTTTAGGTCATAAGGGCACTTACAATACAGTTTCTTCACTCATTTCTTACTATGTCACGTAGGATAGAAGAATGACGTGACATAGAATTAATACAGAGAGAGAATGAGATGATTTCTTCCTTAAAAAACCATTTCTACACTTGTTCAAAAGCTTTAGAATTAATGCACAGAGAGAAGGTGCCGCTGTAAAAAGGAAAAAATATTAATGATGAAGACGATATTAAGATACAATGCAATGGTGACATCATTTCTTCTATAGTTTCTAGGTGAAATGGAACCTATAGAAATAATGTTTACAAATTTTGTATTGGAACTACTGTAACGAGGTGTCTTGTCTATAAGCCTCTTGCTACAGTTTTCATTGGTTCTGTGTAATGATACTTGGTAGGGTAACTTCATTAGATCTTTTCTTTAAGCCAGAGTAGGGATACATCCCATCGATCGACTCTTTTGGAGGGCTTAAACTTTGGACGGACCATTCAAGACGGTGAATTGAGTACACGACTCACTTTGCTTTTATCCTGACACCTATCTCATCTGATGAGGTAGAGTTGCCTGTTTCTTATATAACCTTCTCCATGTTCATTTTCTCACCTGTGAACTGTGATGATTTTTATACAAAATATCTATTATATATATAAAGGAGGGGAAAAAGAAGCCACCACATTCGTCCACATCATCTAAATTATTTCAGCCGTTCGATCAACGGTGGGACCAAATTATAACGGCCAATATCAATCAAAGAAATTCTCACATAAATCAAGAAAAAATAAAAGATCTATGCCGTTGATTTTGTGAGGCCGGATTATAACGGTTCAGATTAAAAGAAGAATATTAGAAATTCGGATTAAATACTAAAGATGATATAATATGATTATTTTATCCGTTCAATCAACTGTGGGACCAAATTATAACGGGATAGATTAATCAAAGAAAAAAATAAAAGATCTATGCGGCTTAGATTAAAATAAATATTAGAAATTTATATTAAATACTAAAGTTGATATAATATGTTAGAGATAAACTTTAAATCCGATTTGATATGTTAGAGATAGATTATGAGTTAGAGATAAACACTATATAAACCAAAACAAATCTAACCGCGCAAACGCGCGGGCCACTTCGCTCGTTTGACGTCATTCACCACCGGTTCTCGAGCCTACCTTAAAAAACAAAACTGCTCTAGTTGAGGTGCTTCCGATCGAGTCACGTGCTTTATTTGCTGGGAAGAAAAACTCTTCCGGCGAGATAACCTCAACCTAGGAGAGAGGTGGTGGTGTCTTTTCAGTTTAGTGCACGGCAATTGACAAAGTTTCTCGATAAATATCGAACCCCACTATTTCCGGCGGCGGCACCGCGCCAACAACGTAAGGCGCCACTACGCCGGCGGCGCCGCCGCTTTCTCGCGTGCGGCCTCGGCCTCCGGCGCCTGCACGACGTCATATCCCTCGTTAATCGTTATCTTCCTTTTGCCCCGTCGAATTGGGCTGACCTTCCGTGGGATACGCCGTATATCTGCCAGGATCGCGCCCAGGTTTTTAAAGAGGGGAAATGCTCACTAACCCACGTTTATGGCCGCCCACATGCAATTAAGCTGCCAAAGTGCGTACCTACACGACTCGGATACACTTGTGGTGCGGCCACTACAGTGCCGTGCAGTACTAGCTTCCGCGGCGAAAAGGAAGATCACATTCCTCAAGTCCTTTCCGTTTTACCCAGTGATAGCTTATTGCCCAACATAAACGTAATACGAGTTTTAAGCATAAAAAAAAAGATGCTGACGGAGTGGATATATAATGTCTGATAGGATGATTGAGTGAATTAATCGATTTGGATGGTAATTTGAATAATTGTATGCATTTATCCTGTTGTTTTAATGGTCATGCATGGTTACTACATATGACGACGCATAATCGAGGGCACATATACAAGTAGTGTGAATAATACTGTATCCATTGAACAATGTTAAAAGAAATAGATAATATACGACACACTATCTTAATAATCCATAGACTAGCTATCTAAATAATCCATAGTATGCATTGAACTTTTTAAATTGTATACACCACATATATACAAGGTCAATAGCCCACTCTGAGGTTCTAAGAGCATCCGCGATAATTAGAGGTAACATTGCCTCTAAAAAAAGATCTATATTTGGTTTTTTAAGGCTTAGAAGTTCTTTCCACAATAGTAAAACCTGGACCCACTAGAAGTCAGTGATAACTACTTGATGCGTTCTATCATTTCTATGCTTAGAGGTTGTATATGTTTGGATGATGCATACCTCTATCTTAGAGATAGTTGGAAGCACCACAATAGTTAGAGACTGCCCCTAAGAGAAGAGAGACTTATTATCCAAGAAATTATATATCCATCCAAATTATATTTGTTCTTATATTGTTCAATCTATATTCGGTATTATCTTTATTTGTATACGACACTAGTCGTGTTTGCATCCTTATCTAACACTATGTCCCAAAAATGAATACATATATAATATTTTGATATCTTATCGTATTTGCTCTGTTAATTTGCATCCCAATGACAATTGTCCCTTTATATAAATTTTTTTGTTATAATTTGAAGGATCGAGACAGGCGACTCGAGGAGAGGTGAATAGGAGCCAAATTAAATTTTAGCACTTTACAGCCTAAATGACCCTCCAAAGTTAAGGAAATGACCAAATATAGACCTTGGAGCAATGTGAACACCCAAAGTTAATGGATAAGGTCAACATAGACTTGATGGTCCGGTGTATACCAGATACTCGGTATAGGGTCAATATATCCGGTGTTACTAGCTACTGGAGTACCCAAAATTCTGTAGTTTTAGCAGAGCTCCCAGATACTTTCTCCGTTATGAAATAGTTGTCGTTTTGGACATTGACACGGTCTCCAAAATGTAACTTTGACCGCTAAAAACTATTGTAATTTAATTTTAGCATGCATTAAAATTATACTTTTATAAAAGTTCTATTTGAAATGAATTCATCTATATGAATTTTATGCTACAAATCTAAATGGTTTAGAAGTATTTTATAGATAAAATTTGAAAACATTGACTTAGGACATGTCTAAAACGATAACTATTTCAGGATGGAGGGAGTACAACATTCGACACAGTTTAAAATCTAGCCATAGGGTTTGTCTCAAATTTTTTACACGAACTCTCATTCCTCTCTAGATTGTGCTTTCCTATAAGGTTGCTTCTCCCAAAGTTGTGGGTCTCCTGCACAGGAAGGTGCATCTCACCACAAATTCGTTGTTCGGGTCCCAGACGATAGCTGAACTGTTCAGTGCATACAACTTAACATATTTTATTTTACATAAATTATAATAGACAGTAAAATATTCCAATGGTATAGTGTTTTATATGTTTCATATGGTGTTTTATGAGCATTTCATTTGTGTTGTGTTTCATGAGTGTTTCGCGCGATGTTTAATGAGTATTTTATATATTTTACAAAGTGTTCCACGCTATGTTTCACATGAAACACGTTACCTCCCTTTATTCTATCCCGACTAAGAACAGTGCGCTACTGTGCTCAGCCAATTTCCTTTTTCTTGCGAACTATGGGAGCTTGGTTTCTTCACACTCCTACCATTCTTTCAGCGCACGCCGCATGCTCGGTTTTTTGGCTAGTTCGCAGGTCGCAAGAAAACCTCACCAAGCGCACGAGCCTCTCAGCTCTCAACCCTCAAGTACCGAGACGAGGAAAAACAACGCGATCGGGCGTGTAAATAACAGCTAGCTGCACCTGCCCTGCATGCACTCGCCCGGCAGACGCCACACCCTTGGCGCGCCCGCTGCCCCCACCTATCCCCAACCCGTCCACCTCACCCGCCACGTGTCGCACCCCTCAGCACGCGCCCCGGCCGCCGCCTATATACGAGCGCCGATCCCGATAGCCGAGCACCTCACGTACACAGGTCACTAGCTCGAACCTGCAGGACACACTACGTACACTAACAATAGCAGTCGCGCCGCGCGACGTACTCGTGACGCTTTGGCTGGAGGAGCCGAGATCGAAGCTAGCTAGCCAAGTAGCCATGGCTGCGCCGGGCACCTTCGTGGTGGTGGTGGTGGTAGCGGCGGCGGCGGTGGCGCTATGCGGCGGCGGCGGCAGGGCGCAGGACATGGACAACGAGTGGGCGCGGTACCGCGGATTCTACGGCGGCGGCGGCACGCTGCTGCCGCAGTCGGACGTGGACCTGCTGGAGTTCCCGCTGAACCTGGAGTACCTGGAGGCGGAGTTCTTCTGCTGGGCGGCGCTGGGCTACGGCCTCGACGGCATCGACGCCACCCTCGCCGCCGGCGGCCCGCCCGCCATCGGCGGCCAGACCGCCGCCCTCACCCCCTTCGTCCGCGACGTTGCCACCCAGTTCTGCTATCAAGAAGTCGGCCACCTCAGGCACGTGTGGTTATCAATCAAACCCACAAATCCGATCATCTCATCCTTTTCCGGAATTAACTAACAACTGGCGTACGTGCGATTGTGCGAATGCGTGCGTGAGCAGGGCGATCAAGCAGAACGTAAGGGGGTTCCCGCGGCCGCAGCTGGACATCAGCGCCGCCAACTTCGGCAAGATCGTGGAGAAGGCGATGAACACGACGCTGGACACGCCGTTCAACCCCTACGAGAACAGCCTCAACTTCCTCGTCGCCTCCTACATCATCCCCTACGTCGGACTCACCGGCTACGTCGGCGCCAACCCCAAGCTCCTCACCCCTCAGGCTAGGAAGGTAAGCCATGACCACAGGCACCACACGCATGACCACTCTACTCCTCGTCGAGTCGTCGGAAGCAGATCCTCTGCAGTCTGCACCCTGCACTGTGGGACTGGAACCCACGTGTCAGCGACACAACCGTAGCTGCTGAGGATGTGCTTCTGCTTCTGGCCTTCTGCCACACCCACCTGATGCACGGACTGAACGGTCAAGATTTGCTGCAGCTGGTGGCGGGGTTGCTGGGTGTGGAGTCGGCGCAGGACGCGGTGATCCGGGCCCTGCTGTACGAGCGCGGGCTGTCGCGGGTGGCGAGCATCGGCGTCGGGGCGGCGGAGCTGACGGCGCACATCTCCGAGCTGCGGAACGAGCTGGGGAGGCAGGGGGTGAAGGACGAGGGGCTGGTGGTGGCGCCGGGGCAGGGTGCCGAGGGCCAGACCGTCGGGAACATCATCGCCGGCGACCGCTTCTCGCTGGCCTACGACCGCACGCCCGAGGAGATCCTCGGCATCGTCTATGGCACCGGCAACCCCGCCCAGGCCGGCGGGTTCTTCCCGCAGGGAGGCGATGGCCGCATCGCCAGGGGGCACCTCATGCAGTGATATGCGCGGATCAACCAAGCGCACCAAAGGGCAAAGATGCATCGGCCGTTAGATTTGGTCTCCTTGCATGCAAGCTGTAGACTATGACACATCATATGTGCGTCATGCGTGTGTGGATGTGTTGTTGTGTTCCCTGGATTGGAGTGGATGCATAAATTAGATATACATATACATATATACATGCATGCTCGATGCTAATAATCAATAAAGGGACATATGGAAACGCAAAATGTTCTTAGCAATAATATACTCTCTTCGTCCACCTTTACATTATGTGCTTTCATTTGAGAAAATCATTAAACATAGAAGAAAATCATTTAATATAGATTTTGACCATTAAAATTATCTTATTACACATTGTCAATTGCTACAAAATAATAGTATGATTCAACTTTTGTATCCAAATGATCCATGTAATTTAACTAATTGTTAGTAAAGACGTGTAAAGTTTGATTTTTTGTCAAATCAAAGTATACCCTCTAAAAGTGAAAATTTGTTGATGGCTCGCACTTGGCAGTTTGTCTATGCATAATTATAGAGAAAGCAAAAATACTCGTGTGCTTGGGTATTCATCCTAACAAATTGGATTCCCGGGTCTTGTCTTGAATCTATAGGTGTTCGGTTCCAATTTTAGGTATAGGATCTTATTTTGGGCTTATGGGTACCTATAAGAATTATAAAAAAAGATAGAAACTCCACCCCAAAGTTCCTAGCTCGCTCAACCTTGGCCCACCCGATGTGTACCCTAACCCTAAGCCTAACCATCCTCCTGTCCCTTCGAACACTTTGTCTCCCCTCCCCCTTCTCTCCCATACTTACCCATCACCGCCTAACCCTCTCCCTCCTTTATTTCTTTTGGACTTTGGCCCTAGCTCTTCCTCTTGCTCCCTCTTTGTTTGGGCCCTTCTTGGCGCAACCTGCTACTATAGAACGTCACTTCCATTGTGCCTCATCATTACCAACTCAAAAATGTTAGTGATAACCCGGTTCATGTAAAGAACTAACAATGACAATTAATCTAAGAAGGACTGCAGTGAAATATTCATGTTACGAATCAATAGCGATAATGTAAGGAATATCATTATCAGTCATTGGTAGTGATAATGGATTGTAATTTGTTTTTTGAAAATTCACAACTATTTCATAAGGAGTTGGATGGTGACACAATCTATATGAAAATTGTAGTGCTCAACGAGATATACAACTTTATAGTTGACAACCTTTTCATTTGAAGCCATTTAGATGCCCAAATAATCATTAAAATATTTGGACAACAAGGGTAAAAAAGAAAATACTACCTCCGGTCACAAAAAGAAGTCGCTGTTGACTTTTAGACACGTCTTTGACCATTCGTCTTATTCAAATATTTAGTACAAATATATAAAAATATAAGTAAAACTTAAAATACATTTAATAATAAACCAAATTATAACAAAACAAATAATATTTATATAACTTTTTTGAATAAGACGAATGGTCAAAGTCGTATCCAAAAATCAACGGCGACTTCTTTTATGACCGAAGGGAGTATCCCAGTGCTCTCAGCAATCATTGATAGGTGAGATAGTAAAGAAACTTCACATAAACCGAGAGGTCATGGGTTTGGCTTTCACGAATCACACTAGCACGTATCTTGCGAGAAAATTTGCCCTAGGTGCAACAATTTGACTGTGTTGATAGAAATATTTATACGAGGGTGCAATAACTTTTTTTAGCTTTTCTGACGCAAAAATTGGAACAAAAGTGATATTCTTAACTAGCATCTCGAGATGAGATAAAATAACAGAAATTCCTCACAACGGGATCCCGTCCCGGACGGGATTGCCCCCCTGGTGACACGTGTCCAGCTCCCAGCTCCCCTTCGCCACGCCCAGCTCCCCTTCGCCGCGCGCGCTGTGCAGAGGAGGAGGAGGAGGAAGGTGGAGGCCTACCTCGACGCTGTCGACCTCGCCGTCGCCCTCGCCGTCACCGCCGTCGACCTCGCCGCCGCCGTTTCGGGTTAGGGTTTGGGAACATTTGGGTTCTTGGGGGTTTAGAGGGAGGTCGGGGAGGTGGCGGACCGGCGGTGGGTGGGGCTCGTCGGGGCGGTGGAGGCGGCGGTGGCGCCACGAGCCGGGAGGGGGTGAAGGCGGTCGGCCGGCGGTTGAGGGGAACGCCCCTCGGGTTAGGGTGGGTGGCGGCGGCGTGGCGGCGGGAGGTGAGGTGGCGGAGCAATGGCGGCGAGGGGCCGGCAGCATGGAGGAAGGAGGAGGCGGGGCGATCGCGGAGCGGCCGGGCGGCGAGGGAGCCGGCCCGGGCGGAGGAAGGAGGCGGCGGGGCGGGGAGGGCGCGCGAGGAAGGTGGCGGTGAGTGGAGGGGAGGGATCCCGTCGGGGTGGGCTCCTGACGGGATACCGTGGGCTAGTCGCCCCCTAAAATAATCCTACTCGATCCAGTCGCGCGAGACTTTTGTGTTATTGACACATGATCATAGTGGACATACTCCACCGAGGGATGTTGGATATGCTACCCTCCATGGAGGAGGTATTTATAGTACAAGCTTAGCCCCCCTCCTGGTCTGTATCTCATGCAAACCAAGGAACAACCTAGATACCACGGAGTTCACCATATATATAGATTTTTTTTTAAGAAGGGGCAGGAGGACTGCCGACCTTTTTCATTTAAGCAGGAGAAAATAAAAGAAAAAGCCCGCAAGTGCGGGGTACGACCACAGCGCAACGCTGCGACCCTAGAAAAAGCCAGGACACCACCGGCCACCGCTGGGACAGGAACACACATCTATAGTGGGAACACAGCATTGCCGCTGCCACCTAGGCCGAAGGCCTTACAGGAAGGGAAAAGAAAAATACATGGGAAGGAAGAAGAACAACGCAAGCCACAACCAGCACAGAGGCAAACGTCTCAACCGACCTCCGAGCGGAACCGGAGGAGACACCGTGGCCACCAACCTCCGAGCCAGCTTGAACATGCCCCCAAGGCGCCCGGCGTGTCTAGAAGGAGCACCAAGCTTTCGTCGCCGAAGACCTCCGCAGTGAAGCAGGAACCACCACCAACCCGCGCCATAGCCTCACGAACCGAACAAGCCACCAACCCCAAGGGAGCGCCTCCCACGAGCAAACCGAAAACACCCATCGGCTGCCGAGGCTACCCAAAACCAACGCCTCCCAAGAGAGGGGGAGGCGGGGGAGGGGGGGGGGACAAGGCCGGACGCCACCACTCCGGCAGGGAAGGGGGGTCGGAAGAGGTGGCGGCGAGGACAAAACGGGCGCTCCCCAACTGGGCCGCCAAACCACCCCTAGACGACCAAGGAAGGGACCGGGGGAGGGTCGGGGGCACACTGCCCGAGCCACCACTCTCGAGAAGAAGAGAGAGCCAGTGGGGCGGGGGCGGAGCAGCAGCCGCTGGGAGGACAGGGTGACGACCTACTCCAGGAAGAGCAGCAAAGCACTGGATCAAGAGGACAAACAAGTTGGTGCCACCGCGAGCCAAAACAAGCAGGGGCGAATGGGGGAAGGGAGCACCCTCGGTGATGCCTCCAACGAGGGGAGCGGCGTCGCAAAGGCGTCGCCATCACCAGCCTGACAGGGCAGGGCTTTCGCCCAAGGAGCCTTCGCCCAGAACCCAAGAAGACAAACGGGTCGTCTCGCCGCCACCGAGAAGGCCGCACCAGTGCCGCACCCAACACGCCACCAGGATGGCACCGGTTGACGAATCAACCACACCAAAGCACCGCGCCGCCGCCGAAACCCCAAGCTGCCACGTCGACGAAGAAGGCCATCGTGCTCCAACCACCGCCACCGAAGAAAGCCTTCTCAACGCCACGCCGGTTCCACAAGGAGAGAAGGGAACAACACATGGCATAGGGAGGACGACCTGCAAGGCGTGGGAGCCAAAGCAACGCCGAGCAGCACACCGACAGAGGGCCGAGGCGGAGACCACACGGATGACTGCGACGAGGAGAGGAGGAGGCCGAGGATGACCCCCCGGGGCAGGCGGGCTCCAGAGAAGCCGGATCCAGGCTGCTGCCACCAGATCGGGCCTCCCCCTGCCGGATCCGGAGCTAGCCAGGACACCACTGGCAACCCATGTGAGGAGGAGAGGAAGGTAGGAGAGGAGGGGAGGGGAGGAAGGAAAGGAGGACCACCAGATCTGGCGTCCCCCCGACCGGATCCTATAGCGACACCACCGAGGGCCGAGGCGGTGGAACACGGCGGCGGCGGCCGAGCATGACGGCGAAGTCGAGCTCGAGAGCCGCGGACCCCGCAGCTATCTGCGCCGCCGCTGGTACGCCTTTCCACGCGTGGGCGTGGCACGCGCAAGCAACCCACACCGCCACGGCACGACGCCGGCAAGCGTCACACGCCGCCTCCGCCGCTGCCACTTGCAGGCGCCACGCCAAGAGCTGCTGCGGGACGAGTAATGAGAGGGTAGGGGGATGAGGAAGAGGGGGAAGGGGAGCGCCGCCGCCGCTGGTCGGCGGCGGCTCTAGGGTTTGAGAGGGGCTCGGAGTAGGAAGGTGCGTCGCCCCTGAGTCGCCCCAACGGACGAAGGAAGGGCCGTGTCCTACGCCCAGAGCATATATAGATATATATCTTAAAAATACACTAATTTGCGTCCTAAGAAACGTCCTTATCCAAAATACGCCATGTACTGGATATAGAGATCTACTAGGATGTTTACTCCATTAATGAGCCACACCTTAATGAGCCTGCTAACATGGAGGCCCATCTTAATTCGAGCATGTAAGTCCAAGCCTCATGTGCGCGCGGCTAGCTTCCTGAGCATATCTTCCAAAAGCACGTTTTAAATTAGACCCAAGGGTACAATCTTGTCGACGGTTGAGATAACGATCTCAAGTCGCTAAGGTTCTTTAAAAGTGAGATGGGAGACACGCCGAAGAATCACGAACAGCAACGAACAGGAGACAGGGGTTTTTATCCTGGTTCAGGCCGAGAGGGAGAGATAATAGCCCTACGTCCAGCCTTTCTTTATATCAAAGAGGATTACAAGGTGGAACTCGGCGAGATCAGCAGGTCTCGGCGAGTAGTATGCGAAAATCTATCTGCTAAGGGTCCCTCTAAACGCCATAGGGGCCCTGTTTATATAGTACGGAGCAAACCGACCTACCGAGGGAATATCGGACCGGGTTAACTACGAGATCATAACGAACTCATACATGCCAAATACAACCTACGGTAGACAAAGTAATCTCCTAATCTTGGGGATCACGACTCCTGATCCAATCCGGGAAACCACGTCCGGGTCTTCACGCAGCCGTGCAGAACTCTTGTTCGAGACGGACTCAAACACGATTCCTAGGCCATTACGCATCGTGTCAGCCAAGGGCTGTTCGGCAGGATGCACATGGGTCTGATAGAACCTTCCAGGGAGCTGGGCCCTGGTAGGCTGTTTGTTTGGGCCGTCAGGGAGTGGGCCATGGCAATGAGCCGTAATTTAATCCCCGACAGCTAGCCCCCGAGACTCAAGTGGAAGGACTCACTAGAGTGGGGTCATCCTCTTGAGACTCTAAGTCACGAAGAGGGTAATCTTGCTGCTACAAAGACGTGCAACAGACGACCGAACAGGTTATGGTTCAACCGAACAAGACTTGTTCGGGACCGAACAAACCTGATCAATGCCGAGCAACTCCGTTGCGTCGAACAGGAAACAACATCTGCCCGAGCAGGCACTCAGCCTTCGATGCAGAAATCGGAAATCCAGTCCCCAAGCGCAGAGCTCGTCGCGGGACCAGATGCACGCTCCGGGCGAAGAGCTGCCCGTTGCGAGGTGAATCATCTCCTTGAGGCTGACGTCATCAAGGAGGGATTGGATTCTTAGTAGTGAAGAGCGTACCACTGCATCCGGTAAGATCAGACCTTTCGGGAGAATGAACATAGCAAGTCACGAGACGGACTCGTGCTGCTGCATCCAGGTATGAAGATATCTAGGAAAGCATGAGCGAAAATAGGGAAACCACCTCTCGGGCCAGAGCTTGCCCGAGGAAATAGAGATTGCGCTCTCGAGCAGACGTTATGCGAAGGTGATGCGCCCCCAGACGTAGATCGTGTGCTAGGAGCAGACAATGCATATGAATGGGAAAGGTGACCCAGTCCCAGAGCGTAGAGCTTGCCAAAGGAACCAAGTAAGGAGATCTAGTCCCCGAGCACGGAGCTCGTTAAAGGAACCAGAAAGTGTGACCAGGCGAAGACGCACGGTAGGAGCTGCGCTCGGCGAAGCTGCCGGCCGGCGAGGTGATCCACCCGAGCACGGAGCTCGTCGCGGGGACCGAGAAGACTCGGGCGAAGAACCGCCGGTGCGAGGTGAATCACAACCCGATGCAATCGAGCCGTGAAGAGAACGTGTGAAATCAACGCTTTACCCATGACGTATTCCTTGCGACAGTGATAGCGTTGTCTTGGCAAGTGCAGAACCGACGCTTGAGTGCACTGCGATGAGAATCGGCTTACGATGGGCTTGCCCGTTGCGATGAGAATCGGCTTACGGTGGGCAGGACTCCGTTGGTGGCGCACTACCTTGACTTAGCTGAACTGTGAAGGTCAGTACCGGGCAAAGGCGAGAAATCATACGCGGGTGAAGTGAATCAGTCCCTGGGCATGCGTGGAGCAAACCGGAGTCTGACGTTCCCCGTTCCTGTATTTCCTGCAGAAGACAAACAAGAAACAAGCCAGCGAGGGGAAAAAGAGAGCAAGAACAGGCTCTAGTAAGAGCAAAGCGAGTTTTGAAAAACACGCTAAAGACGACCTACCCGTGCAAGACATAATTTTTTTCGGGTACATCCCCCGATAGCGTTAGTGTCACCTCAGCGAATGCGGAACCGACGCAAGGAGTGCCCGTTGCGATGAGAATCGGCTTACGATGGGCATGCCCGTTGGTGGTGCATTGCTCCGATTACCGTGCCAGGAAGGACGTAGCATGGATAAAAAAGACGTGTGCGGGCAAGTGCAGCCCCGCTGTGGCTAAGACCGCTAACCAGGGAAGGCGATCGGGACCTTAGCCGCAGCAAAAGCGGCGAGACGAAATCTTATCCGGGCATGGACCCGTGCGGCGTTAGTGTCACCTCGGCGGCGCGAACCGGCGCCAGAGTGCCGTTGCGATGAGAATCGACTACGGTGGGCATGCCGTTCGCGATGAGAATCGGCTACGGGGCGTAACTCCATCGGTGGTGCTCGCCGGTTAACCGGAGCCGCATGGTCGCCGCCAGATAAAAAGACATGCTCAGACGCGAGCGCCACGGAGCGAAGACCAACGAGGTTTTGGAAAACCAACGCTAAGGAAAGGAACGAAAAACTGAAAACGCATCGGGGTACCGAAATTTAGCTCAAGTCCCAATCGACCGAGGAGAGGCGATCCTCCGAGGAGCTGGCCGAGCAACTCAAGACCGCCGAAAGCAGCGCTTGAATCGAGAGCGAGTCGACCGAGCAGCTTCCGAGCACTTTTTCCGCAAAAAAAAGAGCAAAAGACAAGGACTAACAGAAACCAAGAGCAAGGCGAACAGTAGCTAGAAAGTTTTAAGAAAACCGAGAACGCTTAGCCTAACTCCGGCCCCGTTGTGCAGTACCGCCGAGGACTGAGCTTGCGAACTCGAACAGGTGCACAAGAGAAAGAGCGACGCCCTAGCCCTCGGTACGGACGATGCATGAAGACCTGAACTTGCGACTTCAAGCACGTGCGTAGAGAGTTAGAGCGACACCCGTATCCTGATCGACTCGTTCCAGGAACTGCTCATTAACGTAAGTTAGGCGACTCCGAAGGTAACCGAACAAGGAAAGTGCCTCTGCCGCGGAGGGCTTACGAGAGCAGGCTTTGCAAAGTGGCTGTGACATGAGCGGTAAGTGCCTCTGCCGCGGAGGGCTTACGAGAGCAGGCTTAGCCGCGAGGCTGGATGCCGTGTTACACAACTCTGAGTTTATGAACTTGTTGAAGCTAGATACGGGCAGGGAAAACTCTAAAGATTGCAGAGCCAAGAGTTCGCAAGACCGGGCAGCCATCAAGTGTTACCAGAGAGAAAGGTAGTCTGAGAAGACGAGTGGTGAGAAGAACCGCAGGGGGCCGCGAGCATTCACCGCTCAATGGGTTGAACTTTACATGGCAGCCCGAGAGGCTTGGACGAACTAAGGCGCGAAATTTGAGAAAAGCGGTTAGGAAACGAAAGACCTACACGAGGAACTTACGGCCGGGTCGATGTTCCAAGTGCTGGTCGGCTCTCTCCGATATCCACCGCCAAAGCGAACAGCCGGGATCCGAAGGAGTTTTGATCCGGCCCCGAAAGCACGAGCACGGAGCTCGTCATGGGATCAGACGCTGCTGGCCCGGCGAAGAGCGCCGCGCAAGAAGAGATCCAAACCCGAGCATGGAGCTCGTCGCGGGGACCAGATGAGCGCTCCGGGCGAAGAGCTACCCGGCGCGAGGAGATCCAACCCCCGAGCAAGGAGCTGGGAACTAGATCTGGAAGGCGATCAAGATCGAAGTGATCGAACCGATCTGGCAGGGAAAGAGACATCTTGCCCTTCTGAGCTGTAGTCCTCAGGGAGAATCTCCTGGTCGCTGATAGAGTTCGACATGCTCGATCTGCGTATCCCCACGGACGGCGCCAACTGTCGACGGTTGAGATAACGATCTCAAGTCGCTAAGGTTCTTTAAAAGTGAGATGGGAGACACGCCGAACAACCACGAACAAAGAACGAACAGAGATGTGGGTTTTATCTGGTTCAGCCTCTCGGAGAGATAATAGCCCTCGTCGCCCTTTCTTTATATCAAAGAGGATTACAAGGTGGAACTCGGCGAGATCAGCAGGTCTCGGCGAGTAGTATACGAAAATCTATCTGCTAAGGGTCCCTCTAAACGCCATAGGGGCCCTGTTTATATAGAACGGAGCAAACCGACCTACCGAGGGAATGTCGGGCCGGGTTAACTACGAGATCATAACGAACTCATACATGCCAAATACAACCTACGGTAGACAAAGTAATCTTCTAATCTTGGGGATCACGACTCCTGATCCAATCCGGGAAACCACGTCCGGGTCTTCACGCAGCCGTGCAGAACTCTTGTTCGAGACGGACTCAAACACGATTCCTAGGCCATTACGCATCGTGTCAGCCAAGGGCTGTTCGGCAGGATGCACATGGGTCTGATAGAACCTTCCAGGGAGCTGGGCCCTGGTAGGCTGTTTGTTTGGGCCGTCAGGGAGTGGGCCATGGCAATGAGCCGTAATTTAATCCCCGACAAATCTCATATGAAAAAAAGGTACCGTTTTGATCTCCGAACTATAGCCCTCGATGCTCGAACTTCAAAACCGCATTAACTCGATTATTGAAATATCAAAATGGCGTCTCTTGACAGAGTGAATGATAGTTTGACCGAAGTGTTAAATGTAGTTTTACATAAAATATTTTTCAAATCAAAATTTTGTTATATTTGAGTTTTTCATTATTACCTGATCTCATATAAATTTTTACATATTTGGTTATAATTTTACACAATTTTACAAAGTTTTTCCTATTTTTAATTGTAACTAGAAGATACTAAAAATTATAGGGGGCGACTAGGATACGGACGTCCGATGGAACCGCTCTCCATCAGACGCCGCAAGTCACAACCCGGCCCAATATATGCGCTGCTCGTTTTGCATTAGTGGAGAGATGTATTAATGGAGACCCGATTCCCGCCTGAATGCACCACGAACAGACCTTCCCGCATGCATGCGTTCCTCTTTTCGTTTACTTTAAACGGACATTACTTTTGACTGGAAGCTCCAGTCGACAAACCGTTTTCACCAACGTGTTCCTCGCATTTTTTCAAACAAAACAAGACCCATGTTGTTATATAAATTTTTACTGGAACAATTTGTCCATACTAATGGAACAATTAATTTGGGCTATTGGAACAATACGTCTAATACAATGGAACAACTTGGTATTTGGCCTGCTGGAACAATGCATTTGGTCTGATGGAACAACTTGCATACCTATTGGAACAATGTATTTGGTCAGCTGGAATAAAAAAAGAAATGCCTACTAGAACAACAAGGTTTGCCTACTGAAATAATAATTTTTGCCTGCTGGAATAACAATGTTTGTCTACTGGAACAAATAAAAGTTGACTACTGGAACAATAAGGTTTGTGGTACAAAAACAGTTGAACTTTGCCTACTGGAACAATAACTTTTGCTTTATGGAACAATAAATTTGCCTTATAAAACAATAACGTTTGTCTTCTCGAACAAATAAAGGTTTTGACTACTGAAACAATAAAGTTTGTCTACCGGAACAATAAGATTTGTCGTACTGGAACAATAACTTTTGCCTTCTGGAACAATAACTTTTTGCCTTCTGAAACAATAACTTTTGTCTTCTAAAACAAATAAGGTTTTGCCTACTGGAACAAAAAAGTTTACCTACTGGAACAACAAGGTTTGCCTACTGAAACAATAAAGTTTGTCTGTTGGAACAACAAGATTTGCCTACTGGAACAAATAAAAGTTGACTACTGGAACAATAAGGTTTGTGTTACAAAAACAGTTGAACTTTGCCTACTGGAACAATAACTTTTGCTTTATGAAACAATAAATTTGCCGTATGAAACAATAACGTTTGCCTTCTGGAACAAATAAAGGTTTTGACTACTGAAACAATAAAGTTTGTCTACTAGAACAGTAAGGTTTGTCGTACTGGAACAATAACTTTTGCCTTCTGGAGCAATAACTTTTTGCCTTCTGGAACAATAACTTTTGTCTCCTGAAACAAATAAGGTTTTGCCTACTGGAACAATAAAGTTTGCCTACTGAAACAATAAAGCTTGCCCGTTGGAACAATGAGTCTAGCCTCCCGGAACAATCTATCTTGCATGTTGGAACAATGGGTCTAGCCTCTCCAAACAATCAATCTTGCCTGCTGTAACAACTTTTATACCTGTTGAAACAATGTATTTGGTCTGCTGAATCAATAGGCTAACCCAATTGGAACAATATGTCTAGTTTGATAAACCACAACTTGTATACCTACTGGAACAATCTATCTTGCTTGCTAGAACAATAAGTCTAGCCTTCCGGAACAATCTATCTTGCCTGATGGAACAATTGTACCAATAAAAAAAAATTCAAAAAAACAAAAATAAAAATAAAAAAGTATTTAAAATGAGTTCGTTAGGAATTTAGATGAATTATAAAATTTGTACTACGCGATTTGGACTCCGGATGAAAAAGATACAAAAAGAGAAATCAAAATTAACATAATCAAAAAATGGTTGGTGCGTACGTACGAGCAGCTAGCTAGCGTGGGTTGTCTCCTCGTATGCGCACGCGGGCTACTGGGCCTCGGCGTCCGACTCCAGTCGGACGTACGTTTTGGAGCATTTTCGAAAATTATATTTAAAAACGTTGATAAAATGTTGCAAAACATGGGTAAACTTAGTTACTTAAGTATACAATTTAGTTTGAATTTTATGAAATATTTATTTGTATAAATATATGTATTGCTTTAGTGAAACCTTCATTGACCGGTCCAGGGACTTTATGCCAAATTTTTATTTTTCAAACACCAAGTTAATACTCCCTCCATACCACAAAAGGTTAATATTTTAGATATATCCTAAATAAAAGTTTCAAAACTTTATCAATATAAATATTTTAAATTATTGAATTTGATACATGAAAATCATACATAAGCACTTCTATGATATCATATTTTCTATTTTCTATGGATTTAAAAATAATTATAATGGTAATTAGTAGTTAAAGTTGTCTTTCAAAAATTATGTAAAAATATAAAGTTTTCTCATACGAAGGGAGTATAATTTACAGACCAAAATTGACGAAGTGAAATGGTTCAAAACCCGAACAATACTTTTTTCAATGATCTAAAATAAACCAAAGAATGTACTATGGGTCAGCCATGGGAACCAAACCCGTGAGGCGTAAAACGGCCCAACAGCCCGAAAAGCAAGAAGCTTCCTTACATGGGCTGGGCTAACGAATGAAACGATCAATCTGTGTTGTCAGATTTCGTTGTGAACCATTGTCGAAAGAGCCATTTGCTTGAGCAAGAATAGCGAAGGCAATCTTAAAAGAAAAAATTGCGAAGGCAACCACAGGTTCGAACCGATGGTCAATAGGTCCGTACGAACACCTTAAACCAAAGGTAGGACTGCATGACGACTGGAGGACAACCGTTTTCTCTTTCCCATTATTTCAACGGATGATATATTTTTTAGAACACGGCACTAATTATATACCAAAGGTTTACAACCATAGTAAGAATCTACATTTCTTTCTCTTCTGTTTTATTTGCTATGGTACTAGATCGATCTAAGTTAGGTTCCGTTAGACATACCCTTAAAATATACTATAACCCTACACCTCGTACTAGAAGCAGCATGAAAAGCATCTTGCAATCCTCTTGTTCGGACTAAAAACTTGTTGCATGCACATTGTGCTTCCACTAGATTCAAATTCAGCATTTTTTCTTCAAATAGGAGAAAGAACTTCAGCGCAACCGTTCTGATCATGTCTAACATATGTATAAGTACTACATTTTCAATTTTTACTTGGTATAAGCATCGACATTAAAAACTATTCCATACCTATCCATAAAGAAACAAGGACCTCTCTCAGTCTCTCGGAGGAAGTCCTAGCTAGGGGGTCGCCATGGTGGTGGTGGAGCGAACCTTGGGGATCGATGGTCATGGGTTGCAGAGAAGCCCAAGCAACAACTAGCTCGTGCAACTGGTAGGTGGCTGAAATGGCTGTGGAACTATTGCAAAGGCGCTGTTGAACCATGTGGAAGTTGTCTCTTTTGGTTATGAGTATATTGACAGGTTTTGGTGCTTAATCTAGGTTTTGAATGAGTATGATTAAAGTTTGAGTTGGCTATATGTGTGGTGCTATGTGATGGTTTGCTTGTCTATGTGATTGCAAAACTTCGAGGCTATAGACCATACTAAAGCATAGCTTAGACAAGCGAGGCCTGATCTAACTACATACCATGGTGAGGGATGCCAAGGACGAGTGAGAATGAGGGGGGCTAGATACCATGGTGAGGCATGACGAAGATAGGTGAGGCTAGGAGGCTAGATACCGTGTGGTAAGTGTGATGAAGACGGGTGAGGCCGAGAGGTCGTTGTCACTGTGTGGACAAGGAACCAGAGCGGAGCTTTTGCATAGGTTGGTTTGAATTTGTAGTTATCAATCGAGTTTGGGTTATGGACTAACCACGGACCAACTTGGCGAGACACGGTCCAGTTCACGGTTTGCTTGAGTCAGTTGGTTCGCAGGTAGATAGGTGGTGTTAATGGTTTGGACCGGTTGCCAGGTCGGTCTGGGAGGTGCCCGCATGCACAAGGGGCAAGGTGGATCCTGCTTGAGGACCTGTGATACTTGGAGGACGCATCGAGACAACGAAAGCTAGTGGTTCGTAACATATGACAGTATGGCAGTCGAATTACTCGCCGGGAGTCGAGGTGGTTTGGTGGGATAATCCGGGTGCACTAGACGAGGCGGGAAGGTTTGAGGCCATGGACGTGTGGCGATGGATGCGCGGATGCTTCGAGGCTAAGAGATCGAAGGATGGTCGGCTTCGATTCAAGATCCATGCGTGAGAGAGAGAAACTCGTTGTTAGTAGGCTTTTAGGGTTGATCTAGGGTTGAGTCCATGTGGGGCGTAAGTGATATATAAGGAGAGGTGATGGAGGCTTAGGGGTTAAAATAAGGTTGTTGAGAAAGTAGAAATAGAAAATAGAGATAAGGAGACATATAAGGAACCATGAGAGAGAGGAGAATATGGTGAGCTGCTCTAGGGCTTATCCGAGCTCGGCTACACCAGCTAGCTTGCTACATGGAGGAAGGTAAATGCCCATGGAAGCTTCATTGGAAGTCATTGGACGCCAACTCGTCGAGTCACGTTTTTTAGGGGAGTCAAGTTCATTTTTTTTTCGGGTAATATATACCCAGATTGTATTATAAAGTATTATTTGTAGAGAGAGAGGGAGAGGGCCAGTGTGATGTGTTAATTAGTACCCCATAGTTTTCACTCAGCTTATTAGAGAAATAGCCTGATCGGTCATGCATTGGTTGGAAAACTACGGTACGGTTCGGCCCGAAGTGAGCCAATGTACTTTAGTGTTCAACCCGACGGCACCAGTACAAGCAAATCTCTATTAAAACGAGTGCAACACGGGTACTAGATGTGTGCTCCGTGATGGCTTCCAAGATCAGCTACCATCACACACACACCCTAAACATAGACTGATAAAACAGCAAATCCATAAAAGGGGCATATCTTTGTTTACAAAGGGTATGGACTGTTGTCCATACAATAAGTTTCAACATACATATCAGAGTGTAAGCAGCGGAATAGATAATTAAGTTATCAAAACAGTGAAAGTAAACTAAAAGTCTAGCATGGTATGCCTTCCAACCCAAGGGCAACCGACTGGAAATTAGGACTCGGCACCGTGCCCGCTAGCGTCGTCATCCCCGGCTTGAAAGTAGTACTCAAGTGGGAGATCACTATCACCTGAAACAATAGCACTTGGTTGAGTACAGACGGTACTCAGCACTAGGAGGTACTTATAGCCTTGCCCATGCATAGCATATATCAAGAGAATGATTAGCAAGACAATTTTCAGCATAAAGAGCATTTACAAGACTTTAAACAAAAGTAGGTTATAAATGGCATTTGAGCAAAACATGTTAAAATCCTATTGATGAACAGTAGGGTATATTATCAAGTGCAACATCATCCATTTCTTCAAGATCAAACCACTCGGTAAAGCCACCACGAGCAACCCTGTGCTCGGAAACACCACCCATCCAATACCACAACCATCCCACTCAACCCACGCACACATACTAACAAATGGTAGCTTTACCAACTCAAGATTCGTCCTTAACCCTAGACGCGGCTATTCGAACAGTTCATAACTCTGCAGAGATGTACGACTTTACCCACACGACACAACAAACCATGCCGAGGCCTCTCGATGTACATGCATGTCATGGGATCACATTAATCGGCCGGCGCTTCGATCCACGATTGCCGTGCATCGGGTTAATCGATTCTTGATGGATTTGTCCAAGGCCCGAACCTTCCAAGCATAATGACACCACGGATGGTCCACCCTGCCACCCCACCCCCAAGAAAACATAATCTTGCACCGTATGGTATCCCATGGTCATGCATGCGCAAAAAGTTAGCCAAGTGGTCCCATTTCCCACGTGTGGTTGTACGTATAGTACTTGAGAGGAAGGTACCAAATGTTCGGTCCTTAATTGCCCAAAATGGGGCTACATGCCCGGGAGCTCCTCCTGTCATATCCCTATCACCCATTCAGGCCCGTCATCCATCTAGCACACCAAACCATCACCATAGACCATAGTTAGATCCATTAGAATCAGGAACATGTCAACTACAAGTGTTGCATGTGACCACGTTGACTCTCAGCATTGCTAAGCATTCGTGTCACAACCATAATTAATAGTACCCACTTAGGCTAACAAGGAATGGATGTATCAACCTATTAACAAACTGAACACTACTAGGACATAGCTACCTTTACCCGTCAAATAGCATATTTAGAATTTAGCGTGCAGCCATTGATAGAACATAAGTAAAGAAATGCAAGTAAATAGAGTTCAATATGATTGAGTCAAGTGAGTGGAGTAATAAGTGCCTTGGTGCTGGTCGTCGGGAGGGAGGACAGCTTGCTCAAGTCCGGGTTCCTCCGGAACATCGTTTCCTATCGTTTCGGTAACAAGTACATCAAGTAAAATCCAAATAGAATGCCAAACACAGAGAAGCATGGAACAACATAATATTCAGAAAGTTCATGAGCTAATGCAGGTTTTACAAAAAGAATCACCAAAATCCTAGTTTGCATGAGGGAGATATGGTTATGTGAATTTGGGGTATTAAAGATCACCCGGGATAAACCAATCAGCTTGTCTGCTGCTCGGTACGAGCAGCTTTTGGGGTAGAATAACCACTCGGCTAAGCTCGTGGTCAACATGCAAGTTGTAGAGAATTTCCTAGCGCACAATTTTCATGTAGAGAGCTTCTTCATCCGAGCTATGGTCAATTCTATAGAAATTATGTACTGAGTGGTTGTTTCTGGGGACGGGCTGAAACTAAATGAGTTTGGGAATGATGTTCTTAGGTTCGGTTTAGCTCAAAGATGAACTTATGAATTGCGCTTAGATGATACAAAACATGGGGAAGGGGTGTTTTGAGGTTCTTACAAAGCAAGGGATGCCTTGCTTAGGTTCTGAGGTTCAATGGATGGATAGATCGGAGAGAAAGAAGCTTGGCTGCGACCCTCTCCTCCCTTGCTTGCTGATGTACGAGTTTTGTCCTTCCCACTGCCTCCTGCTTTCTTCTTGTGGCTTCTCTTAATGTTCCTCAACTCCTGTAGGTGCTGAGGAAACTCCCAATACACTCCCCTAGGCTTGGGAATACAAGAAATGGCTGCAAGAGGAAGAAATGAATGAGTTCTTACTGCTACAAGTTTAGAACATGGGAGGTGACGAAAACAATAGGGAACTCACCAAATCCTTCGTGCATGTGAATTCCCTTGAAGGTGTGGGGAGCTTAGGTGAAGGAGAGATTGGATCTTAACATGCACAAGCTCTCTCCTAGTATTTGGGTGGATTTGAGGGTGGAGAATGGGAAGAACTGCTGCTGTGTTTGCTCAGCTCGAACAGCAGCAGAACTGGACACAAATGAGAGTGTAAAAAGGAGGAAGAGGGCTGGTTGGGGCCTTAAATAGGGCTATGATGTGCGGGTGACGAGTGGGGTCATGTCCCACATGTAAATGAGAAGCTTTGGGTGAGAAAATGAGTGAAAATAGTGAAGGTGTTGCAGCTGGACGATTTTCCACGCCACTTGTCATTGCTTTTGTGCTGGCGCACGCCACCTGGTCGCCACACGCAGACCGCTTGGAGACGCGTGGTTCGCTGTTTGCTCCACCGCCCACTTCCTCCAATGAGATGGAAATCATCGGGTGTTGTCATCGAGTGTTTGTCTCGAACAACATCCGATGATTTCCATCTCATTGGAGGAAGTGGGCGGGGACAAAAAGAATAATAGGGATAATGGGATTCGGGTCACTCCAATTGCTTATAATATGAGAGATAGCCCTCCTAACTCTACTTGGGATTCTCCTCACTTGGTTAATCTCCCCCAAGCTTGGTGTTGCCCGGTGAAGTTTAGTCGGGAGTAGTCGCCCGACTACTCGCCGTGCGGCCACGGGTTGTTCTCACCTGGTGCTAGCCTGGTGGTTGTGTGTTTTTCTTGCAAGCCTGGTCGCCCGACAACCTGGTATCCTGCTCGCCCGCCTACTCGCCTGAAGGCTTCTTCGTGTCCTGGTCGCTCGATGGTTATGTGCCCTGCTCACCCGTCACCCGGGTCTGGTTGAGGAAACTCGGCGAGTGCAAGGAAGCACTCGGCAGTGCTGGGCAGGGTGCCTACTGGCTTGGCTAGCTAAGAAAGGTACTCGACGAGTTATACAACTGCTCGTGAAAGCTTGGCCGATCTATATCTCATGATTCTAGTGGCTTGGCTCATTAGTACACTAGTTGTTTAGGTTTAAAGTCACATGTTCCTACCAGGTTACCTAGTGCTTATATGTAACTTCATGAAAAGTTTTAAAGAATCACAATAAAACCAAATTAACAGAATTATGATTTGCATGCTTAACTAAAAATAACAGCTGCGCTGTTACATGGTGTACTGTTTTCGAAATCAGTAATCGGGTTTTTTTTTTTTGAGAAGGCAATAATCTGGTATTGACCAGCAACATACTTGCCTCGGGGTCGATTGAACCGATTATATTGGCGGGTGTCTATATACTATGTTCTTCCTTCTCCAAAAAGAGCGGAGCAGCAAATATCCGATCCATTGTCAGCCATGCTTCCTCTCTTCTCCACGCCTACATCCTCCCTCTTCATATTTCTCGGCCTCCTCTTCTCCCTGCACACGCCTCCATGTCCCGCTTTGAATGACACACTCGCAGCTGGTCAAGTGCTGCTCGCCGGAGACAAGCTCGTCTCAAGAAACGGCAAGTTCGTGCTCGGCTTCTTTCCAGCCAGCGATCAGTAAGGCCTCCGGCAACGTCACCTCTCTCAACTGGTACCTTGGCATATGGTTCAATAACATCCGAACTTTTACGGCGGTTTGGGTCGCTAATAGGGAGAAGCCAATCACTAACCACAAGCTCAACCAGTCAACCTAACACAGCTGAAACTCGCAGGACATGGCAACCTTGTCATCTCGAACCATGCCACTGAATCCACACTCTGGTCCACTCAAATGGTCAACGCTAGTACGGCACGAACACTAGTATGAGTGCCGTGCCCTTAGACAATGGAAACCTCGTCGTTCAGAGCGCGTCTAGTGTGTTGTGGCAGAGCTTCGACTGTCCAACTGATATCCTCCTTCCTAGCGCCAAGATTGGTTGGAACAAAGTCACTGGTTTTAACTGTCAGTTCATCTCAAAGAAGAGCCTGACTGATCCGGGTCCTGGCTCATACTGCGTTGAACTAGACACCAGCGGCGCCATGGGGATTGTCCTCAGGCACTACAGCGGTACAGCCCCTCTCTGGTGTACTGGTCATCTCCACCCGGGTAGTTGTTCGTGCGGTTATTCAATTCAGTGTCAGGGATGAATCCAGGGACAAGGTTAACTTCACATATGTGGGCGACGATGAAGAGGCGTACTACACGTACACTTCATTGGATGAATCACATATGTGGACGACGATGAAGAGGCGTACTACATATACACTTCATTGGATGAATCGTCTTTCACCTTCGTCTCCATAGACATCTCTGGCCAGATCGAGCTGGCTGTTTGGTCACAGGCCACACAGTCTTGGCAAATCAAAGCCACCCAGCCTGTGACTCCTTGCACTGCGTATGCAACCTGTGGCCTTTCACGATTTGCAACGGCAACTCGCACCTGTTATGTGGCTGCATGGAGAGCTTCTCTGTGAGGGCGCCGCGCGGTTGGGAGCTAGATGATCAAACAGGAGGGTGCGTCAGAAATGCTCCATTAGATTGCAGCAGTAACAAGAATATAACGAGCTCGAGTGACATGTTCCACCCCATAGCACGTGTTACATTGCCCTATGATCCCCAAAACATACAAGATGCTGCCACTCTGAGCAAATACGCGGAAGCTTGTCTCAATGAGTGCTCCTGCACTGCTTATTCCTATATCAGTAGCAAATGCTTTGTCTGGCATGGGGAATTGCTCAATGTGAATCAGAATGACGGCATTGATAATAATTCCGAAGATGTTCTTTACCTTTGTGTTGGAAATATAGGCATTATATCAATTTCGAAATTAGTTATAAGACATACTAGATGTAAAACCAAGCAGGCACACAACAGGCAATTCATAATGGCAATCAAGGAAACCATAGCCACACTCGCGGCTACTGGAGTCAGAGGAGGAATCTTACGTAGGGATCGGCGAAGAGGAGAACGCAAAGAGGAAACGTCCGGCCGTAGAGGAAGAAGTCGACGTTGAGGTTCGTCGGCGTGAGCGGTCGCGCGGATGCGCTGCCCAAAAACCTAATTGCTGCCCTCCCGTGCAGGTCTCACAGCAGCAATCAGATCGGAGATCCCGCTCTCCCTCCTCCAAGTGCACGCAGAGAGGATGGTTGACCAAGAACGAGATCGCGCAAGAACTCAACACAGCAGACAGAAATGCGAGAGAAAAACGAGTGAAGTCTCCTGGAGATTTTATCCTCGAAATCGTAACCGCCTCCCCACGCAGAACGGACGTGTAGGTAAATCACGTAATCACGCTTGTGCCAGGATTAAATCCACGGCACGGCGACTCGCAAGTCGCAAGTCACGCGGTAAATCGCGTAATCGTGCACGCACGTGACTCTAGGAAATAAACTTCCATTTCCCATGTGCCTCATGACAAGGGGAGTTGGAAGCTCTCCCTTATATGTTGGTATATTTAACCACCAATTAGCAAGGTGGTACTAAAGTTTTATATGCTTTGGCATTTTTCATGAATGGACCTATTGGCTACGGGCCAAATTCCAACAATCCCCCACCAAATGCCACAACATGAAACAACTCAAATTGTTGTGCTAAATCGGCGTTTAATATACCAGTGTTTTAGTGTAAGTCCCGTACGGGTTGAACTTGCACCTAGAATAACAAGATCACTCCTTCCACAATTGATGAATGGACTAAGCCTTGAATTCACAGTCTTGTGTCGTTAGATTTCACTCGAAATCTTAACTGGTACTAGGCTACCACAGAACCTCGTCTAAACAGAGCGTTAATTGGTCATGCTCCCTGATCTGCTCACGAGCTTTGTAGAGAATGCCCTCTTCTTGTGAACTACAACCACACAGTTAGGCTCAAGTAGGTGTATTCATTATAGGTATCCTGTAGGCTAATACTTTTTCCTCTTATTAGGACACTAGAATACATTAAGGTATAGAACCAACCTTCCATATAGTTGAGAGTACTTTGGACATGGGTACGTTATTTGTACTCTCTTGTTACACTGTCAACTTGTTCTTTCCATTATCTAAATCATAGGATCTCCAATCATTAGAATGGGTTACAGCTACGATATAGCTTAAATGGGCCTCATTCCCATGTCCTTAGATGCAATAGGAATCACATTTCTTGATAGCCCCTTTGTAAAAGGGTCTTGCTATTGAAAGCATATCCTAGAAATACACAGTCTACGGTTTTAGGTCCGAGCTTTCTCTTTTTCGGCACTGGTATATTGATCACCTTAGCCAAACAACCCCACGTGCGCCGATAATTGACATTTGGTTTTCTCCCCTTCCATCCCTCATACGGAGTAATCTCACTTCTTTTAGTAATTACTCGGTTGAGGACAAAGGTTGCTGTTAAAACAGCTTCCCCCCACCATAAGTTAGGCATAACGGCACTCTCCAACATGGCATTCACCAAGTCTGTTAGTATTCAGTTTTCCTCTCAGCCACCCCATTAGATTGAGGCGAATATGGTGGTGTAACCTCATGGATTATACCATGTTCAACACAAAATTGAGAAAATTCATCAGAGATATACTCTCCTCCACGATCAGACCTTAACCTTTTGATTTTCTTTTCTAGTTGGTTCTCAACCTTGGCCTTATAAATTTTAAAGAAATTCAATGCTTCATCTTCTGTTTTAAGCAAATATACATAGCAATAACGAGTTGCATCATCTCTGAGAGTAATAAAGTATTTTTTGCCTCCTTTTGTCAACACTCCATTCATTTCACAGAAATCAGAATGGATGAGAGCTAATGGCGTCAAATTCTTTTCTTCCTCTAGCCCCTTAAAGGGTTTCCGAGGTTGTTTAGCTTGCACACATTAAGACTGGCACTTTGATCCTTTGACAAAACCACATTTCGGAATTAATTCATTTCTGGACATTCGAGCAATGGTATCAAAGCCAATATGGCATAAATGTGAGTGCCAAACATTGGACTCACAATTATTAACTGCAGTTGCCACATTCAAACAAGACTCTAAAACTATTAAGCGGAACAGGCCTCCGCTTTCATAACCTTTACCGACAATGTTCCCAAACTTAGACAAGACAACTTTATTTGACTAACTTGTAGCCATCTCTACACAACACAGACCCGCTAACAAGATTCTTATTTATTGACAGCGGGGGCTACACGTTCCTTAAGCGCACAGTCTTCCTTGAAGTGAGCTTCAGTTCCACCGTGCCAACACCACGAACAAAAGCACGTGAGCCGTTTCCCATCAGGACGAAGGAAGGCCCTGCTGTCTGATAAGAAGAGAACAGTGGTATGTCAGAACACCTCACCTCCCTCCAATAGCTCCACCTCACCTCCCTCCAATAGCTCCATCTTTTGTCCCCTCCAATAGCTCCACCTCACCTCCCTCTTTGCTTCGCCTCACTCAATTGGATCTCCCCGTCGCTAGAGCATATCGACACCGTCGCCCTTTCAAGCGACACCGCCACCGTCGTCGCCGACCATCCAGACGTCGGTAATCCCTGACGCCGACCCCACCAATCAACTCCCCTCGCTATGCTCTCTCTCCTAGAACTGTCCGCCTCGCCGGAGAAGTCGTCGTTCGTCGGATCGCGCTGTCATGAGCCTCGCTTGAGCCATCGACAGTGGACCCACTGTCGGCCGGCAAAGCAGCAGCAGCAAGACAGGCGTTGGTTGGCTTGGGCCGACGCGTGCTTGATGGGCAAATCTCAGCCTGCTATGGCGTTTTCATTTAATAAACATTTTAAATTTTGCCAATACACTCTAAAATTCATATCTAATTCATTTTAACTTAGAAAAATACCAGATAAATTTTATTAAATTCATAAAGATCCCATATTTCTAAATAAAATATTTTACATTTTGAACAATTCATTTGTTGCAAATGTATTACAATAACGTATTTTCAATTTATAGACGCCGGTGTCCCTAGATTGGGTTGTGATGTCGGTGTATTTTCGACACTGCGTTTGAAGGCAAGTACCCTTAACACATATTCCATGTTTTATGTTTGTTTGTGAAATGTTTGTGAAATGCTTGGAAATAAAGGTGTATGATTACTGTGATTAAATGATAATTTGGGAAGATGGTACGTTATAACCTGGAAAAAAAAAGATTTTCCATGGTATTATAATTTTTCAACCCTAAATATATGAATGGTAAATGGGACAATCTTTATCGAATCGTGTTTAATGGTGAGAGGTTAATCTTGATAAAAGCAACAAGATGAGTACATGAAATAATGGCCACTTTGCTAAGTCGCATTATTTCATGCGGATTATTGATGGAACTCTATGTTGGGTTTTTGATATCACTAGCGATGGTAAAAATGAGAAATGAGGTTTTGAAGATAACACAAAGAATTTGGTATTGATAGACTGTAAACACATATTTGACTGAGAAGGAAAAACGACTACCGTTAGGGTACGGGTTTACCCTGGTAAAACGGAGTTCGGCCCCTTAATCAGTGTAAGGACTGTTTTCCTGTGAATCTATGAACCAGGCTCATACAGTATGACCTCGAAACTTGTCTATGGGGACGAGCTTAGCTAAGTAAGCCTAGGAAGCTATCGAAAACTATTCCGATTTGAAATAGAGACACCAACGAATGGGAACTCGGGCCGATCCTTGTAGCCCCTGTATCCGGTCATTCGGGTGGTCACCTCAACGTAATAAATTTTGGACAGCGGGATGACCAGGGTTGGTCACTCGTGCTCCATTTTAATGATAAATAGTTTCCAGTAGATTTCTCAGAATATTTGGCTTTGTACTGTGCGTCTTTGGCTGGTATCCCTGATAATATGACAAGCACGTAGTAGCAGTCGAGGGTAAAGTGTACACACTCTACAGAGTATTATATAAACTATCATGATATCCGCGGCCTCAGTTATGAGCACGCTTGGTGACTGTTCATATGGTAGCTATGTCTATGCTTCTCATCCCTTTCAAAATACAAAATGGGTTACTAATCTTAGGAGACAAAAGATCACATTTACCTAGAAAGAAATGATTTCCTTCCTATACTCTGATGATTTCTCTAAAAAGGGTTTCGTATACTGTAGAAAGGCTTTATGACAGAATTTTTTTAAAAAAACTGAAAGAACTGTCCTTCGTACTGAGCTTCGCATTGCATAATTTCCTTATACTTGTGGAGTACAATTATACTCATGTTTCTTGCTTTTATATATTTTTTTTCAAAATCCTTTATTTTGAGAACCATCCCAGGGGAGCAAGGAAACTCTACGAAGCAAGGGATTACGTGGAGTACCTTGGAGCTTAGGCTATGTCCTACTACCTATCATGTCTGTGGCTTGAAGACTGCTAATCAAATAAATCCCGTGATTTAATATTGTACCTTAGCGAGTACGAGTATTTGTGTTTATCATATTGTGTAATGCGTTGGCCTACGTGCTAGCTTGGTTGTACTATTTTTGGGCTCCAGCCCTTTGTATTCGAACCTTAAATAATGGCAAAGTATCATCTGTTTCAAGACTGTGTGCACTAGCGTTGATCTTTGGGAGTAGTGCGGTAATACACAGAAGGACACGGTTATGTCAACCGGGTCCTGACACTCCAGATCTTGAAGTTGGTTTTATGTATTGACCGGAAATTATTTTTGCTTGCATTTTACTAGTGCTTTCTCCCTATATATGAGAGCATTGCTCACAGTCCAACACAAACCTAAATGCCCTCAAAAAGGTAAAACCCTAGGGGCATTTTGGTACCCTTACCATTGAATGGCCACGGTGCCCTCGCATTTCCCTCTTTTCTAGGGCCACGTATGTCATTCAACGCTACAATGTGAGAGGATGACTAAACTACCCTCCCACCATCATACTAAAGTAGAGTTGCAACGGGATTTACAATGATTAGGCGGTTATGACCTATCCACAGTGGGAAGCATCAAATCCTGCGTACCTGACACATGGTTGGTCCATGGTACGACATGTCTCCCTAATTTTATGACCCTCAAGTTGGTATGTGTACTCCTTCGGGAACACCGGGACCGTTGAATTTGTGTTATTTGATTTTTTTAATTGTATTAGATATGGACTCTTTCATTCAATCTAAGTCACAATAAACTAGCACCATTGCAATCAATTATAGACATCTTTTCTTTTTCTGATTTACGTGGGAATATAGTTTGTTCTATGGTACTCCTTTTGTCTATACAATAGATTAAATTGGAGCTCTTATAATTCGGCCTCACTATAATCAATTACATGGCGGGTTTCAATATAGGAAGTATGGACTCCTTCTGGTATCTTAGTTTATATGAAATTTTTTACTATTTGCTGTTATTGTTGTGTGATGTTTTACTGTATTCTCTAGCCCTCTAACGGATGGTGGAGATCTTTCCTTTTATCCATCTAAGAGAGAGAAAGGGGGAGGAACTGTCAGCCCTCAATTTTATACTTACTAGATAGCCGCTATTCACATGCACTATACCCTGGATCAGTACTCTAGTGCGTGCAAAACATAGTCGAGTATCATACAGACATGAATTTCATTATTCAGAGTATTACATATCTGGTTGCGTTTCGCCGGGTTAGTATTAAAATAGGCCAAGCGGCCATACAAATGTTATAGGGAAATCATCAGAGTCCGCAGAACATATATAAGGTCATCCGAAAAATCTTCCAATGGCTATGCGCTCCTACAGGCGACTGCAGCAAACCCTACACCGCATCATGACCATCGCAGCTGGATCATCTCCTTCGAGACACTGGAACAAATCCTTCTCCTTAACTTCCATCTAAAATGGTGGAGATATGCGAGGTCAGCGTCATCCAAACGCTGGCTAGTTAACACTCCCCTTAATGCACTTAATGTTAGGAGGCCTTGATTGGGGGAAGAGGTTATTTTATTTGCGTAAAGCCAGTTTTTAAGATGAGTTTAAATTACCCTATCTAGCATCAAGTATTAATGTTTCTTTTAATCATGAGGGGGCTCAGCACTACAATAAACACAACCAAGGCACCGACCGACAGACCTAGACAACCAACTCTAAGATGACTAACCCACACTCAACAAACATACTTGGCCTTGACTTTAACCAAACCAATCTTCATGTTGCCCCAATCCATAACCCGCCATCCTTCCGGGATTGGCAATCCCGTTGTGGACCACACTTGCCATGGCATGCCCGCCTCACCCTAGGAGGGTTGCCAGCCCACTCTAGCCTAGCGTCACCCTGGGGAAGTGTGGCCTCCATCACCAGCAGGGACGACCAATGCTGGTCCTTGTCGAGAGTGGTCCTAGAGGGCCTTCGCAAAGTGCTCGCAACTGGCGATCCGAAACCCGTACTCCGCGCGATGGCCATGCGTTGTGTTAGAACCATCCTTAAGATGGAAGCGATCTCCCTGCTACGAGTGTTCTTCCGCGGCTGAACCCAGCACAAGGCATCTCGTGCCTTAATCATCCATCAGGATGTCATCCATGGGGAAACTCTCCAACCATCTTATTTTCTACTTCAGCAATCCATGACTTTACCTCACATGAGCTATCCCGACCAACCGACCAAACCGGATCGACACACCACCAGTGTTAGCCTAAACGGTAAACGCTAAACAGTCGGCCACTCTTCGTTTAGCGAATAGTCGGACTACACGACCGATTAAACGGGCCAAAAAACGGATTAAACGGGATTATAGGGATTAAACGGCCTACACGGCCTACACAGTTGACTACTGAGTAGCGTTTAAACGGTGTGTAAACGGTCTAAACGGCCGTGTAGGCGAACAGTGCACACCACATAGCTATAACCACAAACACATCCAGCCCATCATGCATCTATTAGCCTAAACTGTTACATGCCATAGCGATTTTCATGAAAGAATGAATCACCGGTGAATATCGGTTCACCGTTTTGTGGCTGTTTGCCAGAAGATTTGTTTAAACCTAAGCAAGTCTAAGCAGGTTTTACCCAAAAGGTAGAGTAAAAGTTGTTACCAAACTACCCTTAGGCTAAGAAGCATTATGACAATCAAGGCAGTCATAAAGGCCAAATAATCTAAGGGCAGGCATATATAAGTATTATATGATTAACAATTAGGCAGGTAAATAAGCATGCATTTTAAATATTAAACAATTTAGTTTGGGAAAACTGGGTAATAGACAATTAATATATCGATGTTAATCCGCACTAGGGAAAGTCGCAATCCTTCCCTTATACGGGTAAACATCTATAAGAGTAAGTGTTAACTCGCCTGGACCACTTGTATCCCAACTGTGGATCTTGATTCGCCTCGAGATCCTCCTTAATCCCTTAGGGTCTACCGACAAGAACCAAATGACACAGATAAACACCACGCTGCGGGGAAAACATGATGCATGATATGCAATCGCTTCTATGAACTTAGTAGCGAGTCTACGTAGGCTACCCTAGCATCTCTACGATATTCCTACTAAGAGAATTCCATGAGTTTCTATAAAGAGATAGACTTTATAAAAAGGCTCACGGGTGCGGTATAACGTCATCGAGGTCGTGCGACTAAGGATACTAATGCATGAAATGCTCTGGACTACAATGTGTCGTATTTCCGATTAAGTTCCTTTATCGAGATCTAATCTTACGTTTGAAAAATAGGCGTACGCGTTGTATTTTGGATTCAAGTGAGATCTATGATAATCCCATGTACCTGGGTTATTCTTGTTCATTAGTTAGGATGCCCAACTTAGTTCTAGCTTTTATTAACAATCAAATCATCTTGATTTACTTATTATATAGAGAATATTGTGTAGGTTCACTAATTACTTACCCCGAGGAAACCTATGAGTGGTGCTTAGATTAATTATAGTGTCTCCAAATTTTTTAGTATTAATTATTAAATTTTCTAGGAATTTAGGAGGTGTCTAAAGGTTCTTAATCCATTATGAAACCCTATTGTAAAATACGAAAAAGTTTTCATTGGGCTTGGTACGATTTTATTATTCCTAGTTTTTCAACTATACTATTAATTGTGATATTTCTCCTAGGTAGAAACCCCTTGTAGTATTGGTGTACTTAGGGTTATTCGGATGACATACGATGACGATGCTTCGTTGAATTACTCTCCTACAATATAACGTAAACTGGTGATGGCCTTTTCTAACTTTCTCTAATTACAAGGTATTATTTAGGTGTTGTGGTAATTTATTATAATTTTCTAGGATCGGCACCTATTTTTATTAATATAGAATTCACTAATCCTTTTATTGTGTTTTGCCTAATGATTCATTTAATAACTTATATGGGCAAGAATTACTTTTTCATAACTTTCTCTAGCTATTAAGATACGTATACACCCTGTGGTAGTTTATCAAGATTTTATAAAGTCAGAACCCCTATTATATTAATCCAGATTTCATTTAGCCATTTATTGGCATTTTCTAAAATAAGAGAATTGCACCTCCCTAATTAATACAGTGGCTAAATTAGTCTCAACGGATGGTTTTATATTTTTTATTAGGTTCAGGACAGACTCTAGTATTTACCCTATTTTTGTGGGATTTTTGGAGGCATCTATGTATTTTTAATAATTCGAAAGCATTTTCTAGAATTATTAAACTCGTTAAATCCGAGGAAAATTCTACGCACAGTAACGGGCGAAGCCAGCGAACGACGCAGCTCAGAGCCTGCACGGCCCACGGCCAGCCCACGCGCTCCCGCGCCCACCCGGGCCGCCTACGCCAAACGCTTACTTAGCCGCGACACAAGTGCGCGGTGCTGGCGCGGCACCATGTTGCGCCACCACTTAAGCTGACCAGTGGGCCAAGGGCCCACTGTCAGTGACTCAGATGCCCTTGGACAGAAGCGTGTGCGCGCGAAGCGGTATCTTGCAAACGGGGCTTGCACGTCAGCGACTCAGCGATCTCCGGTCTGCACGAATCTTGGCGCGCATCTAACGACATGAGGTCGTCGTCTACCTCCAGACGGCGACGTGGCTGGCAGCGACTGCACGTGTAACGGCGGCGCTACAGCTTCCTTCTAGCCATGTGCGTGCGTGCGCTAGCACCTATGGGTCCTTGTGACTCTACTGGTACCCACGCAGAGGCCGAAAACTCACCGGCGCTGCCCTGCTCAGCTACGGATCTACAAGCCGGAAGAACGAGCATGGAGCGAGAGGAGACTACGGGGATGCTCACCATACGCATGGCCGAGAGCGACAACGTGCGAGGAAGGCTGGCGACGGTGAGCACGGCAGTGGCCAGAACAGGGGCGGCACAGACCCGCATCCACAGGGCAGCTCCGCTGCAATTGATGGAGTGGAAAGGTTAGGAGAGATATGAGAAAGCTCTAGGTAGGAGGAATTGCCCCAAGACTTACCCGAAAAGCAAAATCGCGCGCGACAGCGTATTGGGTGGGGGGGGGGGGGGATGGGAGAAATGGCGTCGGCGGGGTAAGGCTCGGTTTAAAGGTTTGCCTGGGCGTCGGGGTGGTCCCAGTGGCAGGTATGGCGCTTAGGAGGGAGAGGTGGCGATGCGACGGGGGAGAAGCACGCGGGGCAGCGAGCGGCTCGGCGCGACGGGAACAGCGAACGGCGCGACGCGACGGCAAGTGGCGTGGCGCGGCGTGGCAATGATGGCACGAGCGGCAGGGGCAGAGGCAGTAGCGGCGCGCAGCGGAGCAGAGCAGAGCCAACGGCCACGTGGAAAAAGGGAGAGAGAGAGAGTGAGAGAGAAGAACGCATGGGAGAGGAGAGAGGGAATGCGAGGGATTTAGCAAATCAAGCCCCAAAATTTTTAAGTTTGACCAAAATTTGGATTTTCCTAAAATGGGGGTGTTACAGGAACAGTTCTGTACGCTATAGATTCCCGAACGTGATTTGATCGGATCTTCGGCACAAACGGACCAAAACTTTGAGAAAAGAAAAAGGTCCATTAAAAGATGTTGGACTGGGCTATCATGCACGATAAGAAAGTAATCTCCGTTCTCGTTCACTGATGATTCCTATACTAAATGGCCTAGAAAAAGGGAATTTCCCATTCTTCCAAAGGAAACGATAATGACACACAATTAGATTTGGTTCTTAAGAAGCAAAGGAGAAATTCAAAATAAACAAAAAATAAAGGATTCACATGGCCAGGCATAGGCTTAACTTGCTAGCCAACCAACTTACGCAAAAACACATGTTCACAAAAACGTAAACAGATAAAAACGGCGAACAATTCGTTTATACTTTTGACACCGCGCTGTGCGGCTCGCAGAGAATAGAAGCCCCATGTGGCAGTATCTTGAGGATAACTGCTTGAGCCTTTCTTTGGCTGGCCTAACGAAACAACTGAGAGAATCTGCGTCGTAATCAGCTTTCGTTATGAACCACTGCACTGTCGAAAGCGTCGTTTGCTTCAAGCAAAGAACGGCGAACGCAGCGACAGGTTCCAACCAATGGTCGATACGTCTGAACAGTTTGAAGCGAAGGTAGGAGTACGTCTCCCTTTCCCATCATTTCAACGGAAGATATTTTTCCTCCGACCAGGAAAACGAACTACGCTAAGAGATGAGAACAACACGGGGAAGAAACACACGGCTGAATAACCAGATAGCTCACGGGGCTTCTTGGTTTGCGGGATTCATAAAACACGAGGAAAAGGAGATACGCATAATTAAGATAGTCACGTTGAAACCCTTTAGGATTAAAATCCAAACGATTTTATTCAAGCATGTCGTCGTGTCATAGAAAAATACAAAAAGAAAATTAAATTAAATGGTACATAGATGATTCGTGACTAGGAGAGGAAGAGAGAGTTACATTTGAGCTTTTTTAAGTACCTCATGCAATGATGTTAGTCGTTTCTATAGTTGCCACACATGATGGATCGTTGATGGACGTGGAAAGTAATTGTAGAGAAGAGAGAACAAAATCATTTCTTATATAAGAGATGGTCTCTATGCTAGAAACAATGGAACAAGACAAGAAGATATCTCCACCAGAAGCATTAAGTTGATTCTATAGAGCTCATAAATAGAAACAAAATAAATAAATTAAATTAATTACTAGATACGATGCATTGGAAGGGTTATATGTAGAACTGTCTCTACATGATGTGGCATGTTTAGAGCTTAGAATCGACTGATTGAAATTGTACACTAGTGAGCCCGAATGTGTTTTAAAAAAATCGAAAATGAAGTTGGTCCCCGATGCAAGGGGATACACCCCACCCCTGCAATAGGATGAGTGAGGTTGGGACTAGTCGGAACCAGGACTTATCAAAGCAAGGGTCGCCCAATGGCACCCGCTTCGACCAAGAGCTTTTTACCAAGGTAGAGCAAGAATGATCCAAGAGCAACTGACATGAAGCAAGTTGATCTGCTAGGAACATAGCGAAGCAAGCTCCTTAGGCGGATGGCACTGGCCTCACATAGACCACCCCTAACAAGGTGGAGCAACGATAATACCGGAGGCACAAAGCAAGTTGATGGCCGATAGAAGCATAGTGGAGCAAGCCCCCTCAGGTGGAGGGCACTTAATTGCTTTGCCTAGAGTACCTTCGTCAAGACAAAGCATAGATGACTAGAAAGGGCGTTGGAGTAAAGTAGGGTTCAGGCACCGCCAGCTAAGTAATCAATCTGACATAGCCGCCAAGGAAGCACAGGGGCAATAAGTATAGTGGAGAGGCCCACCACATGCCAGGATAAGCATCATTAGATATTTCTGATAGGGGCATGCCATAATTGCTTGCATAATGTGAATTTCCCTTATAACCTCATTTTACTATGGTAGTGGAGAGACATTTTGGTACCCCCTCCTCACAATGTAACCCAATATGACCAGCTTGATCTGCTAAAAGGAACAGAGCAGGGGCAACCTTGTTATTGTGTGGTTAATTTACCTTAGGATCCCTAGGGTTTGCCCTTTTCGAAGATGTTATCGTCCATGATGGAGTGCGACAGTTCTCCGTAAAACAAGTGGTGAGCACCTACAGCAACAATATGCAGAAAAAATCATTCAAAAGCTGATATACCGAGAGCAATCCACTTTTAACATTGTGTCTCTCATAAGGAGCGCACCCTGGCTGGCCAACCCATATATTTCTCCGTCAAGCTTTGGGCAACCATCTACAGGGCTCTCGCAAATTGCCTTGTCTACCACTGTGATCAATGGCAAACCCATGCTTGAAATTCTCCAAAAAGAATTATCATATCGTATTATTTGATCAAATCCTAAAAATAAAAACTTTTTTAGGGAATTTTTTCTACTTGACTAGATTCTCCTTTATCTTCCTTTTCGAACTCCTTTGAACAAGAGGTACTACAACCACATCTATAAATGGTACAAAGCCGGGTTGCCGGGCTGAGCTTGCCCCGGCTGCCCACGTGGCGCTCTTTGGCCCTGCGCAGTCCACGTCGTTCCGTCACGCGTAGCTGTCCTATCGTGTGCGCCAGAGAGATCCAACCGTCCATCTGTTCGTTTAGCTATAGAACAATTTTTTTCGCTTTGCTCTCAACGGTCTTGGCGGCTTGGCTTTGGCCGGCTAGTGAGCCGACTCTCACTAACCGCCATGGTTCGAATCCTACCGTCGCCAGATTTTTTCCTTTTTACGACGGCGCTAGCGGGCACGCGTAATGCAGCTAGTAGGAGACATGAGCGTGTGCCAACAATATGACGTAGTTGAAATATCAGCCTAGTTACTGTTAGAATAATTATGGGGTTGGCCCATTTAATTATTTTAATAGAAATTCCAAGAGGCCCATTTAATACTAAACCGTTCGGAAAATTGGGAGGAGAATATCTCAACTTAAATAGTTGGATTGTGGTTCTCCCAATTAAGAAAAGAGAGAAAAGAGAAAGGCGTGGGCGACCTCTCCCCGAGCTGGGCGAGCTCTCCCTGAGCCTGGGCGAGCTCTCCTAGGCGAGCTCTCCCCGAGCCGGCCCTGAGCACGGGCGACCTCTCCCCGTAACCGACAACTTAATGGCTGGTGTAATGACGTCCGTTACGTAACAGACGACTTAATGGCCAGGTGTAATGACGTCCGTTACTAGTGCTTGATGGCGCCCGTGTTCGATTTAACCTTCTCTCCCGACGCCTATAAAAGCATGAGCTCCTCGCCTGTGAAGCTCTCGCCTCAAGAGCTCTCTCTCTCCGCACATTCCATACTTCCATCTCAGAAGGTATTGCTGTTTTGCATTCCCCTCTGTTTCCTTGCGCGACAAGGAGCGGAGGGAGCAGAGCCTCGAGCCTCGTCCTTCTTGAGATCCCGCCGGATAGAAGGCCGATAAGGTTTTTGGGAGCGACCACGCGATCGCTCAAGTTTCCTCTTTGGTTCACTTCATCTACACAAAGATCGACGCTCGATTGCACCGACCTCTCCATCGCATCAACGGCATCTCGCACCAACTTGTGATCGACTACATCAACCGTCATGGCCGAGAATGTGCAAGTCATTCCTCCGCTACCTTTGTTACTCGCTTTGTAGTGGGCATGCTCGGCTCAAGGGTATATTTGTTTATACCGTGCCTTTATTTGGCTTGTTTCTTGTTCATTAGCCTTTGTGTATGAGATAGATAATTCGTTATTATCTAGTACCTTTGGTTATGAACTTGAAATATTCAATTGGTTAATTATGATTTACCTAATTTTGTGGATTAAGAACTTGAGGAAATTCCTAATATTTCCAACAATCCAAAAACCTTATTCTAGGAATTTTACAACTAATTGGTTTCGTTGCCGCACTTAAGCCAACGGTATTTGACGGTGCAAATTACAAGCGTTGGCGCGCCAAGATGATTTTATGGTTGACTGCCATGAACGTGTATCACGTTGCGCAAGGCAAGCCACAGCCGGAAGGAGGGCTCTCTCCTGAGCAGGAGAGTGCCTTCGCGGCTGCGGATAACTTGTTTAGAGGCGCCGTGATTAGCGTTTTGGGAGAAAATCTTGTTGATGTGTATATGATTTTGCCTAGTGGTAAAGAAATGTGGGATGCACTTGAGGCAAAATTTGGAGTTTCTGATGCGGGTAGCGAGCTCTATGTCATGGAGCAGTTTCATGACTACAAGATGGTCGATGACCAGTCTGTAGTAGAACAAGCTCATGAGGTGCAAGCTTTCGCAAAAGAACTTGAGAATTTTAAATGTGCATTGCCCGACAAGTTTGTGGCGGGGTGCATTATTGCAAAGCTGCCACCTTCTTGGAGGGATTTTGCCACTACTCTAAAACACAAGAGACAAGAGTTCAGCGTTGCTGGTCTCATTGGGTCTCTAGATGTTGAGGAGAAGGCGAGGGCAAAAGATACACGTGGGAAAGGAAGTTCTAGTGCCAATGTGGTACAAAAGAAAACCTTTCAATTTAATAAGAATAAAAACAAGTCTGAAAAGCCTGACAACAAGAACAAAGCCAATCAAACTACTAGCTTCAAGAAGAAGAAGAATAAAGGGAAGGAAGCGCTTTATTCAGTAATGGTGCGATCATCGGGCTAAGGATTGCCCGATCGTAAAGACAAGCGAAAAAATCCGCCAACGTTGTTATTGGCAATCCGAGGAAGGAACATCTGGGTATGTAACAAGAACTCTTTGTTCTTTCAAGATGTCGTTCACTGATTGGTGGATTGACACAGGGCCAATATACATGTTTGTGCCGATAGATCCCTATTTTCTTCTTACCGGTCGCAGGGCTGCCTCCATGTTGATGGGGAATGGGTCGCAGAGCATTTTATGCGTGGAGTCGGCCTTTGTTGACTTGAAGTTTACTTGAGCAAGGTCGTGCGATCGAGAACGCATACAACATGTGCCCGCGATAAATAAGAACCTTGTCGGCGGATCTCTATTATGTAGAGATGGTTTTAAGCTAGTTTTGAATCCAATAAATGTGTTATTTCCAAGTTTGGAAATTTTATTGGAAAAGGCTATGAGAGCGGAGGCTTGTTCCGCTTATCTTTGATGGACATGAATAATGAGATTAATAATGTTTGTGATCATGAGACTAATGTTTGGCATTCACGACTTTGTCATGTTAATCTTGGTTGTATGATGCGGATGGCCGGTATGGATTTAATCCCAAAATTTACCCAAGTCAAAAGTTCTAAGTGTCAAGTGTGTGTGCAATCTAAGCAAACTCATAAGCCTCACAAGGCAAAGAGAGGCGAGAAACTTGTCACCATTAGAACTAGTTCATACCGATTTGTGCGAGATGAACGGGGAGTTGACTAAGGGTGGTAAGAGGTATTTCATGACTTTGATTGATGATTCTACTAGATTTTGCTACGTGTATTTATTAAAGTCTAAATATGAGGCTTTTCACTATTTTAAGATCTATAAAGCTGAAGCTGAGAACCAACTTGATAGGAAAATCAAACGGGTTAGGTCGATCGTGGTGGAGAATATTTTTCTAGTGATTTTAATAAATTTGCGAGAACTTGGAATAATCCATGAGAGGACGCCTCCCTATTCTCCCCAGTCAAACGGGGTTGCCGAAAGAAAGAACCGTACTCTAACTGATATGGTTAACGCCATGTTAGAAACATCGAGACTTTCCAAGGAATGGTGGGGTGAGGCTATATTGACTGCTTGCATGTCCTAAATAGGGTTTCTACAAAGAATAAAGAAATCACACCATTCGAGGAATGGGAGAGAAAAAGATTAAATCTCACTTATTTACGGACTTGGGGCTGTTTGGCTAAGGTTAATGTGCCTGTCCCAAAGAAGCGTAAACTTGGACCAAAAACCGTTGATTGTGTCTTCATTGGTTATGCTTTTCACAGTGTTGGATATAGGTTCTTAATAGTGAAATCTGGAGTACCTGATATGTATGAAGGTACAATCTTAAAGTCCAATGACGCCACATTCTTTGAGGACATATTCCCTATGAAAGAGACACTTAGCTCATCTGGCCAAGAATCTATCTTCTCTCCTAAACCTTCCACTCCTATACAAATTGAACCCACTTTTGAGAAAAATCCAATAGATGAAGACAATGAAGTAACTCGAAAGAGTAAGAGACAAAAGACCGCAAAGTCTTTTGGTGATGATTTCATTGTATATCTAATGGATGATACTCCAAGAACCATTGAGGAGGCTTATTCATCTCGTGGCCGACTATTGGAAGGAAGCGGTCCAGAGTGAGATGGATTCCATCTGAGCAATGGAACTTGGGAAGTTATTGATCGTCCATATGGGTGTAAACACATGAGGATGTAAGTGGGTGTTCAAGAAGAAGCTGAGGCCTGATGGTACAATTGAAAAGTACAAGGCAAGGCTTGTAGCCAAGGGTTATACCCAGAAAGAAGGCGAGGACTTCTTTGACACTTACTCACCTGTTGCCAGATTGATCACTATTAGAGTACTACTATCCATGGCTGCCTCCTACGGTCTGATCGTTCATCAGATGGACGTGAAGACGGCTTTCTTTAATGGAGAGTTGGAAGAGGAAATCTATATGGATCAGCCAGATGGATTTGTAGTAAAGGGTCATGAAGGAAAAGTGTGTAGGTTGTTGAAGTCTTTGTATGGCCTTAAGCAAGCACCTAAGCAGTGGCACGAGAAGTTCGACAGAACTTTAACATCTGTCGGCTTTGTTGTGAATGAAGCTGACAAATGTGTGTATTACCGCTATGGTGGGGGTGAAGGAGTGATTCTGTGTTTGTATGTTGATGACATATTGATCTTCGGGACGAACCTTAATGTGATTAAGGAAGTTAAGGACTTTCGTCATGAATTTTGAAATGAAAGATTTGGGAGTAGCGGATGTCATCTTAAACATTAAGTTGTTAAGAGAAGATGATGGTGGGATAACTCTTGAGCAGTCCCATTATGTGGAAAAGGTGTTGAGTCGCTTTGGCTTTAGCGATTGTAAACCTGCTCCAACGCCATATGATCCAAGTGTGCTATTACGAAAGAACCAACGTATAGCAAAGGATCAATTGAGATATTCCCAAATCATTGGTTCACTGATGTATTTAGCTAGTGCAACAAGACCTGATATCTCGTTTGCTGTGAGCAAACTTAGCGGTTTGTTTCAAATCCGGAGATGATCATTGGCATGCTCTTGAGAGAGTGATGCGCTATCTAAAGGGACATCAAGTTATGGTATTCACTACACGGGTACCCAAGGGTACTAGAGGGTTATAGTGATTCAAGCGGATATCCGATCTTGATGAGATAAAAGCCACAAGTGGATTTGTATTCACATTGGGTGGTGGAGCTGCTTTCTCGAAGTCTTGCAAGCGAGACCATCTTAACGAGGTCTACAATGGAAGCGAACTCACTGACATTAGACACTTTGTCACTATGGAAGCCGATTGGTGCGTGAGCTTGTGATGGACTTACGGTGGTTGAAAAATCGGTTTCGCTATCCTTGTGAAGCTGTGACAATCGACGGTGATTGCCAAGGTGAGCAGTTCAAAGGATAACATGAAGTCATCAAGGCACGTTAAGAGGCGATTGAAGTCTGTCGGGAAGATGAGAAACTCCGGAGTTATAGCATTGGACTATGTCCGACGGCTAAAAACTGGCGAGATCCTTTACAAAGGGACTATCACGAAATGTGATAGATGAAGCATCAAGGGAGATGGGCTTGAGACCCACATGAAAGTCATGTCTTAGTGGTAACTCATCCTATTTGATCGGAGATCCCGTGAATTAGGATGTTGAGACAAGCTAGTGACTGGCTGAGAGGAGAGTACTTTTGTACTTAACCCACTCCGTTTGAGATGCACTACTCTCCTATTCTGTATGGCAGGTTGGTTATACCTTAATGTGTTCCGAGTGGCTTTTCATAAAGCAGAGATGTTATTCTACAGAACATCTTATGAGGAATACACCTATATGAGCTCGACTGCTAGTCACAGTCTATGAGATTGGGTGATCTCTAGAGGCTCATGAAAGGCAAAGGAGTATGACTTATACGCTCCAAACCGAGGGAATGCATTTAGCAGCCTAATATCAGTAAAGGACTTTGGTGAAACTCGTTCGCACAAGACTGTCAATTCAAGGCTTAGTTCATTGTTCAGTTGTGGATGAGTGTAACCTTTGTTCTAGGTGGAAGTTCAACTTAACAGTCTCCATCGAAACACTGGTATATCAAACTACAGTGGAACTAAGAGTATTTCAAATGTGCCTATGAAATTTGGTGGGGATTGTTAGAATAATTATGGGGTTGGCCCATTTAATTATTTTAATAGAAATTCCAAGAGGCCCATTTAATACTAAACCGTTCGGGAAATTGGGAGGAGAATATCTCAACTTAAATAGTTGGATTGTGGTTCTCTCAATTAAGAAAAGAGAGAAAAGAGAAAGGCGTGGGCGACCTCTCCCCGAGCTGGGCGAGCTCTCCCTGAGCCTGGGCGAGCTCTCCTGGGCGAGCTCTCCCCGAGCCGGGCGAGCTCTCCCCGGGCACGGGCGACCTCACCCTGAGCATGGGCGAGCTCTCCCCGGGCACGGGCGACCTCACCCTGAGCACGGGCGACCTCTCCCCGTAACCGACGACTTAATGGCTGGTGTAATGACGTCCGTTACGTAACAGACGACTTAATGGCCAGGTGTAATGACGTCCGTTACTAGTGCTTGATGGCGTCTAGGTTCGACGAACCTTCTCTTCCTGGCGCCTATAAAAGCATGAGCTCCTCGCCCTGTGAAGCTCTCGCCCTCAAGAGCTCTCTCTCTCCCGCACATTCCATACTTCCGTCCGTAGCGCTGCTGTTTTGCATTCCCGCCTCTGTTTCCTTGCGCGCACAAGGAGCGGAGGGAGCAGGCCTCCGGAGCCTCGTCCTTCTTGAGATCCTGCTCGGGATAGAAGGCCGATAAGGTTTTTGGGGAGCGACCACGCGACTGCTCAAGTTTCCCTGCTGGTTCAGCTTCATCTACACAGCATCGACGTTCGACTGCACCGACCTCTCCATCGCATCAACGGCATCTCGCACCAACTTGTGATCGACTACATCAATCGTCATGGCCACGAGAATGTGCAAGTCATTCCTCATGGCAACTTGTGCTCTGCACCAGTAGTGGCTGCGGCTCCGGCTCAAGGGTATATTTGTTTATACCGTGCCTTTATTTGGCTTGTTTCTTGTTCATTAGCCTTTGTGTATGAGATAGATAATTCGTTATTATCTAGTACCTTTGGTTATGAACTTGAAATATTCAATTGGTTAATTATGATTTACCTAATTTTGTGGATTAAGAACTTGAGGAAATTCCTAATATTTCCAACAGTTACTGTGTATTGAGAGCACTTATATCTTTCCATGGAACACTTTTCTTTTTAAAATTTATCGAAGGATAACATTACAATAAAAAAACCCATAATTTTTGGGGTTTTCCCGATGTATTTTTTTTGTTTTATATTGGGTGAAATCCCCAAAAATTTTATTGACACTGATTTCGGTTTAGGAAAATTTTGGTTAAAAAAATTTTAACATTCAAATGCACCAAGAAAATGTGACTGCAGATTTTTTATAGGACCATATGATAACCGTTGATTTTTCTGAGACACAATTTTCCATGTTTCTTACGTCATCCACCCTTTCTTTTCGTTTTTTTCTCTCTTTCCTTTGATAAGGCTCTTAGCTGTTCATAACAATGGTACGTACGGTACTTTTTTTTTTTTGGGAATTGTACGTACGGTACTTGAGTTCAACAACTAGTACGTGCTGATCAACTACCTCTAAATATTGGAAAGGGGAAATGATAATATGTCGCCCTCACTCTTCGAAAAGAAGAGGGCCTATATCTCTGACGACCAGTATGCCAAAGAAACGAGAGTACCTACTCCATTGCAACGGCAATCCGTATACACCACACCCCAAGCTCCCGTTGAAAACCTTCGGTTAGGAGAATAATTTGCACGCCCGCTTCCGTAAGCATCCTCTCGTTCAGTTTGACTTGGTTTATTTTTTTTGGACACACTTGTCCAAGATGCATGCACCTGTTGCAGGGCTTGGAGGGACAACGTACACTAGCTTACACAAGTACTGAATCAAATCAGGGAGCTATGAATAATTAAACTCAGCCAGCCCGAGCATCTATAAAAAGTACATAGCCGGGTTTAGCTCGCCCCGGCTGGCCACGTGGCGCTTCTCTGCTCCGCATAGCCCACGTCGTCCTGTCACGCACAACCGTCCGATCGTGTGCGCCAGGGAGATTCAACTGTCCATTTGTTCGTTTAGCTATAAAACAATTTTTTCGCATTGCTTTCAACAGCATGGGCGGCTTGGCCGGCTCGCTGAGCCAGCTCTCAGCCAGCCGCCTGCGGTTTGATTCCTACCACCGCCGCGTTTTATTTCTTTTTCTCACGGGCGCGCTGGGAGTGCATGATGCGGCTAGTTGAGGTTACATTTGTGATCCTCCAATCTGTGATTAGATAGTCATCTGATCATGTGTTATCCATGCTCTGTACAACAGTACAAGAGCTTCGATCGATCTAATCTATGATCATGGCCTGTTGCTTTCGTCCCCCGCCAAGATCAACACCTTCCCCAAGGAAAAGTCCTAGATAAGGTTAATTATACAATGGTCAGATTATTCCGTCAGATGTTCACATTTCCCTTTAAGATGCCACCATCTGAAAATTATAGCGCCTGCCCTGACTCGCACTCAGCGAAGGAGACGTGTAATCAATTAATCATAGCTTGACACAGTACTGCTTAACTAACTATGGGGCTAAGCACACCCTGGTCATCGATCAACTTCGCAGCTACCCGGCGGGTTATGTGAATTATTCTTGGAAGTGGGAACCAAAGAGCGGAGAAAATTACCTCTGTTTGAAAATGGTCATTTTTTTATTTAATACTCCGTAGAACAAAATTTCAGTCTCTAGCCAAGCCAGCCCGTCATTTGTATATGAGAATTTTACCTCATGCCACTCAATTCGTACGCCTCGCTTCATCTACCATTACTTTCGTCAATCTTCACCCTAATGACACTGCACGTACGAATTGGTTTCATGTATGCCATTTTGCCTTTTTTATCTACATTAGTCTGTTTTAATTCTTTCCCCTTATTTAAGACCTGAGATAACCATTTTGCTCTTACACTTTGTTTGGTCAACGAAGGTCATCTCAACCCTGCAACCTCCACTCGATCCAACGCCTCCTCCTCTTCCATGTCGCCCCGCCCTCTTCCCAACTGTCGTCTCTCCTCCTCCTCCCACCCCACCCTCTCCGGCGAGCCCCTCGGTCTCACCATCGGGACCATGCCCCGCCTCGACACCGTCATGCACCCCGACGACGTTATCCACAGCGTAGACCGGCTCCTCGTGCCGCTGTCCGTGCAGGAGGACTTCATCCGGTGGCGCAGCCTCGCCACCATCGTCGTCGTGCTGCCGACGGGGATGCTGAAGGTTGACCCGCGGACGCATTGGCTGAAGAAAGCCAGCACCGCTTGTGCCCGCTGGCACGCTGCCGGTGCTGCCAATCTAGGACGCCATGGCCCCCGACCCGTCCATCGCGTTTGTGATGGGGTCAGACAGGGGCAAAATGGTCATCTCAAGTCTCAAATGAGGGTAAAAACATTTAGACAAACTAAAATAGATAAAAAATTGCTAAAATGGCATACAAAAAACCAATTCGCAAGCCCAGTGTAATTAGGTTGAAGTTTGACGAAAGTAATGGCAGACGGATCGAGGCGTGCAAACTGAGTGGCATGGCGTAAATTTCCATTTGTATATAGCCATCCGGGGAAAAACACATGATTACCAATTTTTTTGAGTAAAGAGCATTAGAATTGTTATCTATTCAAAAATTAAGAGAAAATACAGTAAAAAGGATAAGATGACCACGATCACTGAGCAAAGAAAAAAAAGGTTCTGTTACCAAATCCTAAGATTAGCCCCGAGCCCCCGACTATCTCCAAAGGCAAAAATTGCTGAGAATGTAAGCGAGCAGGTCGGGAGCGGAACGCTCGACTTATTGCAAAATCTTCTTGTTGTGCTCAATCCAAATGCTCCAGATAACCCTAAGATGAAGGAAACAACTTTAGAGAGGTCCCGAGAAAGCAGGGTTAAAACAACATCTACCTAGCACCGGTGCTTCCAAAGCTTGACGCCAAGACCACGGGAGCAGGATGGGGACCAACTTCTACCGACAAGTTTACTATGTGGAACAGTTTACAATCATAAATATTGGAAATTGCTCTCCCAAAATTACACCATGTAATTTCAAAATTGTCTTAGACATACACCCTTAAATGCACATATTATTAAACAAATAGATATTCAAAATTTTAAAAAGTTTATTTATATGGATTTAAAATTACACCATGTAATTTCAGAATTGTCTTAGACATACACACTTAAATGCACACATTATTAAACAAATAGATATTCAAAATTTTAAAAAGTTTATTTATATGGATTTTGGTCAAGTAATATAACGATTAGCCAAGCAAGGAAATCGAGCCATTGATTTTGCTCAGGGAAAGTGAAAAAATGGGACGTCACAAGACGGTCGAGGTATGCATCCAAGTCGCTACGACATGTCGACATGAGCGCTCCCTCACGATTATCTTACAACTAGCAGGGTCAGCGCGCCCACGACGCATCACTGCATCTGTCTTATATCTGAGAAAATAAAGATCTATCAAAAAATAAATTAATAAGAAAACATTACACCCTTTGTTTGTTGTATCCTTTTTTAATTTTTCTTTTTGAATTATTTTTAATGTTTAAATTTTTTATAGGCTATTATCATGGCATTACGGTGCCGTTTCTAAATATTATTTTTTCAGGATTTTTTAAGCGAATACAAAAGTTAGAATAAAAGAAGAGAATGTATTATTTCTTCACACAACTATTTGTGAATGATAAATGTTTTAAAATAGCTAGACTTTTGTTTGTTGTTCCCTTTTTTAATTTTTATTTTTGGAATTAGTTTTTAATGTCTAAATCTTTTTATAGGTCATTGTGATGACATTATGGTACCGTTTGTGAAGCTTATTTTTTTCGCAATTTTTCAAGCGGGCACAAAGGGTATAATAAAAGAAGAGAATGCATTATTTCCTCGTACAACTATTTTGTGAATGCTAAATGTAAAATAGCTAGATTGTTTTTGTTTTTCCCTTTTTTTCTTTTTGAAACTTGTTTTTGATGTCTAATCTTTTTAATAGGCTATTATCATGATATTACGTTGCCGTTTATGAAGCTTATTTTTTCAGATTTTTTTAGCGGGCACAAAAGTTAGAATAAATGAAGAGAATGGATTATTTTCCCACACAACTATTTGTGAATGCTAAATGTTTAAAAATAGCTAGATCTTTTTGTGGACATCGTTATGAATATATGATTATAAACTATAGTTATATGGTTAGAAGTTTTTTTTATTTCTATCATTTACTAATTAATATGGGGAATATATCATTTTTAATGTTTAAATTCATTTATGAACCCTTACCATAAAATTTTGATTGCATTTTTTGATTTTTTTATTTTAGCATTGTACGAAAAAATTGCAATGAAAGAAAAGAATTGGTTATTATTCAAATTTTTTATGGTTGTTTCAACTTTTAAAAAAGAATATATCTTTGTACGAACCATTACCATGAAATCATGGTCTAATTTTTTCTAGCAGGCTAGAAAATATACTTTTTCCATTTTCCTTTTTTCCCGGATATTGCAAAAACCGGGGAGAAATGGGCTATTTTCTATTTTTTCTACGCGTTTTCTTTTTTTCGTGTGTGTCCTATGTACAAACCTGAAAAAAGGGCCAAAATGAACAATGGGGAGCTGGGATTCGAACGCAGCACCCAGCGCTCGTTGGCAACGCAGAGCACCAACCGTGCTAGGTGTATTTGTTGCGTTTTGTTGGACTAAATTAGTTAATAGGAGAAGAAGGCAGAGGAGAAGAAAGGAAAGGAAAAATAAATGTAAAAAAGGGGAGCACCTAGGATTCAAACCCAGGCGGAAGGCAGCAGGCGCTACCGCTACGCTGCGTGGGAGTCCTGCCAGAGCATGGAGAAGAGAAGGAAAAAAGAGTGGGAAAGGAAAGGGAAAAATCTAGGGAAAATTGATGGAGGTGCGGGATTCGAACTGTAGGCTGCTGCGTGTAAGCTGCCACTTCAAACCATCTGAGCAATCATCCCGCGTTCCATTTTTTTAGCAACCAAAATTGTTTTATATATAAAGTAAAACACGGACGATCGGATTTAACCAGTGATCGTCATCGAACGGCTAGGAACGACGACACGCGTCGCCCGGAGGCACACCACGCTAGTGCTTGTTATATACTTCATCCTTTCCAGTATGTAAGGCATAATTTGATCTTCGTGAATACCAAGAAGACCGTGTACAGCACTTGTGATTCCTGATTTGCCCCTAATTAATGAGATGATTTTTTTATCAGCGCTCCTGCATGGGAAGAAAATATCAGCGCAAGGAAATAATACTATTCTAGAATTAATTAGTTTTCTACACAGCGAAGGGTATTTCTAGAACTTCTGAACGATCAATGCAGCTGCGCCTTATATATTGAAAAAAAAGTGAAAACAAATTATGCCTTACATACTGGAAAGGAGCGAGTACCAGATAGATAGATAGATTTGCAGTAGAAAGGCTCCGGTGCCTTATCTCTCGCTGACATTCTGGCGAGTGGGCCCAGGCTAATAATGCAGGCCGGTGCGAAAGACGCAGTTTGGTCGTCGTGTGCGCGGTGGCGTTACGTGTCGACACAATGACACCTCTGTGAATAAGCTAAGGCGCCTTTGGATCGAAGGGAGGAAGTGCATACTCCTATTATTTATTTATACAGCATCTAAAATGAATGGAATGGACTGGAGAGTGACGAACGATCGACGACTTCTGAATTCTGAGTTCTGGTCAAGACCGTAGTCACGAATAATCTGGGCGTGCCGTCGATGTGGCGAACAATGCAGGCATCTGCGTGTCATGTCCTCTGAATTGTAATCAACAACGGAGCAATAGATAGAAACTTTCCATGATTTCTTCTTCTTCTGTTTGGCTGTGTATGGGCGCTTAATGCTTTCGTCGGCGTCGACCTCTCGTTTCTTCCTTGTGTTCATGCATTGGTTACCTGATCCGTTCGCCGGCGAAGAGCGTAGCGAGAAAAGATATCTAAACGGCAGCCAATTTATCAGTTCACACGCGACGCGACAAGAATCACAGAAAACTCTAGCCCTACCCGTCGCGTCGGGACTCGGGCGTAGCCAACACGGCCTCGGTGATGCAAGCCGGTTGACGTTGTAGCCCGCCTTGGCTTGGCTTGCCTTGGCGCGTGCCGTGTCGTCCATCGCGCGACGGAGCCACGCAGCGATGGACGCGAATCTCCCCGTAAAACCGAGCGTGCCGCCGCCGCACATTCGCGTGGCGCGGGGAGAAAGAAGAAGAATCTTATCCCCTCCCGGCGCGCGCGCCACTGCCCATGGCGCCACACTTTTAGATTTGGGCGTGCGTGCCGCGTAGCAGCCTGTCAAGGCATTGGCAGGTCGCGCCGCCGCGCGCGCACATGATGGGATGAGATGAGATGAGAGTCCCTGGGCGCCCCGGATTGGCGCCATCCCCGTCTCGTGCCCGCGGCCCACATGCGGCCGAGCCCACAGATTTGGACCAAAATACAGTATACTCTATTCAAATGGAGTTTCCAGAACCGTTTGAGTGCGTGCGTGTCAGCGTGTGCGTGCGGCGCGATCTAACTGAGCCAGCCGCGCAAACCGCCAACCCAACCCAGCCAAACCCGTTGCTTTGCCGCCCTCGCAACGAAAACGCCACCGAATGAATCCACCGAAAACCCCCATCGTCTCCCGTGGTTGCCGTCGCCGGGGCCGAGGCGGGCCGTGCCGCGACGAGGGCACGGGCGTCACTTCCCACGGCCGGGCGGGAGTTACCACCACTCCACTCGTAAATCCGGCATGGTGGGCGGGCCCGGCGGGCCAGTGGGCGGCGCGGCGGGGCCCATGGTTTGGAGGGCCGGGAGGAATCTCGGGCAGCGCCTTGCCCTGCCCGCGGGCAGGATGGCCCGTATAAAGCGAGGGGTATTCGCTGGGTCGACCCAGTTTGCCGCTCCCGGGTCCCGGCACCTCGCCTCCTCCTTCCTCCGCCGCGCAGCAGCTCGTCTTCCTCCTCTGCGCGGCCAGCCACAGCATACAGCTTTCCCTTCTGGTAAGCTCCTAGCGAGAGTATCCTCCCTGTTCTTTCACGCTTACGAAAGGAGAACTGCAGTTGTTCTGCATCCATTTTTTCCATATAAACTAGTCGCCGACTGCGTAAAAGTCACAAAACCAGCAGTTTCTCTGTGGTCTGTAAATAAATCTAGATTGGTTTCTAGTGAGCTCAGGTCGATCCTAATGATACGAGTAGATTCGAGATTTTCTTAAACTGAGTGGATACAAAGATCTTTTTAATCTTGAGAGATCGGTTCTAATGGCGTCTGCGCATGTACAGGGGGCCGGAATAATGGCGTCCAACTACGTGGACACTACGGGGAAGGAGGGCAGGTTTCACGGCCACCACGGCAGCAGCACGACGCCGACGGGGGCGTCGGCGTCGCCAAAGATGATGCGGAGGAGCTCTTCGTCAGCGTCGGCCGGCGGCGGCCACGGCGCCGGGCCCAAGTGCGTCTGCGCGCCGGCCACGCACGCCGGTTCGTTCAAGTGCCGGCTCCACCGCAGCAGCTCCCAAGGCCACAGCCACGGGCAACACCCCGCTTCCCCTCCTTCCCCCGCCACGGCCGTCCGGCCGCCGCCGGCCGTGCCGTCCTCGTCCTCCCGCACGGTCGAGGCGCAGTGACTTGACGTGACGCAAAGCAAGCATCGGTCTCGGGAATCAAGAACAAGAAGAGAGGAGAGGAAACGGAAAGAACATAGGGTCTAAGAAAGGGAGCTTATTTGTTCCTCCCTTGGTGTGATGTCATTCAGTCATTGCAAGATTCCAACTATTCTCTCTCTCGCCACCCCCTGCTTCCCTCCTGACCCACCCTCCTCTCTTGAAATGGATGCATCAGTCAATCCTATTGGCAGAGTATATTGTGGTGTTCTCTTATGTAATTACCATTTTAGTAAAATCCATGCTTCTTGCAAGAGCTGGCAGTTGTGTTGAGACCTTGATGAGTCGACAGCTGATTGTTCACTAGTATGGACGTCTTGGAAGAAAATGTACAGCTGATTGTTCACTAGTATGGTCGTCATGGAAGAAAATCTCAGATATCCCAATGAAACATAGCTAGGTAATAGTAATACTCTTAGAAATTAATGGATTATTACCCGGGAGTCATGATTCATGAGATCTAGATTTCATGGGTGGAAGGTATATATCATATCATTAATTTATCCAGAACCATGATGGCAAGGTGTCAGTTGCCAATCCTGCCGTTTCAGTTAAGCTTTTTGTTTGGGCATGGATTCGGATGTTTGGGTTTATCTCATGATGTGTGTCGTTTCTTTGATCATCATGTGATACTTCTGCAGCATTCTGACGAAACTTTTGCACAGATTCATGAACAATAGGCTCCACGACCTGCAGGGTGCAACGAGATTCTATAGTCTATAGGTGTTAGGGAAAACAGAAACATCCTGGGATCCTGTGATGGGTGTTTCTTGGTAGATTGTTATGCTAGATTAGCAGGAGATGGTTGGCATGTCATGATCTGTTGTTGCTCCCAAATTCCTGCAGCTTTGTCCAAAGCTTTCATTACTCATAGCAGCAGTACATTACCATATTTATGTGACATGGATAATTGTAGGTTGGGCGCTGGTCCTGCTGTCTTGGTGGGGCTGTTGAACGGAAGCAACCACTCCACTGATTTGACCTGGCCTGGATCATGTTTTGATCAGCTGCTATAGTGCTGGCACGCTTGGGTCCAAATCGGCAATTTGGTAAAAAAAATTCTTAGCCAAGATAAGCTGCTGCAAGATTGACCTTATACTTGACAGCAGCATGGATTGCTCATTACGGTGAAGTGTTTTGTGTTGCTGAACTTGTAGAAGCATAGGCTGCAAACCAGAGGTTCCGCACCAGCAGTACAAAAGTTCACTGACTGACTTGTGAGTCCAGACTCCAGAGGCATGCGAAGCAAAAGGTGCAATAGAAAAGGCACGATGATGATCGTATACCGGTATACGTGGTCCAATACACCAATACAAAACGGCGCTTGCTTCAATGCACCAAACACGGGCTAAATTTAGATCGAGATCCTTCACAGAATGGAGCCGATATGAGTTCAGATAAGGTTTTTTTTTTCTGCTGTAAAATGGTACCCTGTTTTTCTTTTCAATACATTTGCTAATTTGCTAATGTTTAAGTGGACTCCTGCGCTCTTTGGTTTGCAGTTTAGTTTGATCGAGTCAACAGTTTTAATTCGCATTTTAGTTTTTTTGGTTTGGTTAAGTCAATAGTTTTGATTCACAGCATGGTTTGGTTGATTCAATAGTTAAGGGCAGCTAAAAAAGACACAAAAAGGCTAAAATAATATTAATTTTTAAAAAATATTTGAAAAAAATAAAGAACTAAAAAAAATTATCACAAAAACGACAAATACCTCTCAAACCAAACCAAGACCTGATCATAGGTTAAGTCGAGCTTGAAAAAGGTCGGTGCTCTAGAACCAAGCACGAGCTCGATGTAAAATTTTTTTGCTTAACCCGACCTAAAAGCCCAAAGCTTGAAGCCCGGCCTAAACATTTTTACTTTTTTTTTCCAGGCCCGAGCCTAGCGCGGTTTTTGCCTTGGGCTTGAATTTTTGGGCCCAGGCCTGGAATCCGGTCAGGTTCCAACTGAACAATCAATGGACAGGTCTAATCAAACCAAATCAAAGAGGGCATGAAAATCATCTATGACACTTAGTGTGCCTTTGTTCCTAGGAGAATGATATCTGATAATATCCTTATAGCGGTTGAGGTGGTTAGTTTTTTACACAAGAAGAAGAGGGGTGGATATGGCAAAGGCATACGATAGAATGGAATGGGGGGTTTTTTGGAAATGATGCTGAAAAGATTAGGTTTTCCAGAGAGATGTAACAAATTGGTGATGGAGTGTGTTACTGCTGTTAGGTGCAGAATTAAGATAAACATGATGTACACAGACTTAATTGCGCCATCCAGAGGTCTAAGGCAAGGGGACCCTCCCTTTCCATACATTTTTGTTATATATGTTGAGGGCTTGTCTGTTGCAATCAGGAAAAAGAATGATGAAGGCAGTTTGAAGGGGCTGAAATTAAATAGATACTCTTCTACGCTCACCCATCTCTTATTTGTGGATGACTCTCTTTTAATGGCTAAAGTCTAAGAAGCCAAGGAGCTCAAGGAGTTATTGAAAGACTATGAGAAGTGCTCTGGGCAAATGATCAATAAAGATAAATATGCAATTATGTTTTTTTTGAAAGAACAGTAAAACCGTTCATTCGATGATAAGTAGAAGAGCATAAAGTACAAAGCCAACCCTAGACCAGCCAAGGATGCAGGGTCCAGAGGAGTGTAGCATAGTTACAAAAAATAGAAAAGAAAAGGAAGAAAAGTAGGAGGAGAGGAGTAAAAGGAGGAATGTGCAAGGATGTCGTCACAGACGACTACAATTTCAGTAAAGTGCATACATCCTTGGCTCTTGCCGCACTCCAAGCCCGGAGCTCGTCCTTTACGAGATCGATGAGCTTGGTGGGTATTGAAGGGGATGCATTGTCGTCGAAGATGCGCCTGTTACGTTCCAGCCAAATGTGCCAAGCGGTGGCCATCAAGATGGAGCCCATAGCCTACCTGACTGCCGGATACGGGTTGTTGATTGTGAATTCCCACCAGCTGACGAGAGGGCAGTCTGTATCGAAGGGAGGCAAGCATGTCGGGAGATGAAGCCAGTCGGCAATAGATGTCTAGATGTGAATAGAATACGGGCAATGTAGGAACAAGTGATCCACGGTTTCCAAATTACGCATGCAAAACCTACAAAAGTATCCATTTGGCCATCCTCTAAGAAGCAGCTGGTCAGAGGTCATTAGTTTCCTTTGAAGAGCTAGCCACATGAAAAGTTTTATTTTTGTCGGACCCCAAACCTTCCAAATTATACGATGAAAGGATGAGGCCATAGACCCGTGGAACTGGAGGTTGTACACAGAAGCGGTCGAATAGGCGCCATGGGGGGTTGGCCACCAATGAAAACGGTCTCTACCGTCTTCCAGACGTACCGGGGCCAGCAAGCCCCAGCGAGATAAGAACTCGGGCAAGAAACCGAGCCTGACGCAGCCCTCCTAGTCGTCATCATGAAGGGTGTCGCGCACAGTACAAATCTTGTCGGTCACAATGGCATAGAGCGAAGGAGCCAAAACCATGGGGGACATTCCATGTAATCAGTGGTCATGCCAGAAGGAAATATCAGCGCCAGAGATTAGGGTGATCATGGTGGCGGCACGAAATAGGGCTAGGTCTGAAGCATCACAGGGCTTACCCAGGTGCATCCAAGGTTTATGGGAACCACATCGCTGTAGCCACAGCCACCTGAGATGAAGGGCTCGAGAAAATCCGTGAAGATCAATCACACCCAATCCGCTGAGGTCACGAGGGTGACACATGTGTCCTAGTTGACCCTCGCCTGCCGGCCATTTAGGGTGTCAGCACCACTCCACAACCAAGCCCTTCTAAGCTTGTCAATGCTCTTTATGACCCCTTTTGGTGCAATCGCAGCAGTGAAGGCATAGATCAGCATTGCAGAGAGCACATATTGGAGTAAGGTTAGGCGCCCTCCCGTCGTCATTAACTTTCCTTGCCAACCGGCAAGCTTGCGAGCCATCTTGTCTATCAGGGGTTGGAAGTGAACCTTCCGCAGGCGCCTAGCAGTAGGGATGAAACGGATCGGATACGGATCGGAAACCACTCATATTGTATTTGATCCATTTAGTTTGACCGGATACGGATTCGGATTCGGATACGGATAGTACCGGATACAAATACGGATACAAATAATATCGGAAACAAATACGGATCGGACGCGGATACTATCTCGGATAATACGCGAAAACATATACTAAAGAAATAAGTATATCCAAATACATGTAGTCATTTCTTTGTGACTAAAATTTATGGCTCATAGTCATAAAAATGATGGTGTGTAAGTATCATACCCGATAAAGCAAAAAAATGTAAAATCACATACATCTAATTGTTATATGTGTTAGTCATTCGTCCTATAGAAATATAATAGAGATAGTTTATAGATGGATTTACCTAATCGGATAATATCCATCGGATATTATCCAAGAAAAGCGCGGATAATATCCATCGAATATTATTTGTATCCGTACCGTATCCGCCTTGTCGGATTCGGATATCCATAAAATTATCCGGCTTAATATTTTCGGATATTATTATGCCTCGGTCGGTCGGACGGTCGGAAGTTATCCGTACCATTTTCATCCCTACCTAGCAGAGAGTGGAATGCCAAGGTAGTGAATCGGAAAGGAGCTTAGTTACGCAAGGAAGTTGTGGAGTATGGCATTAAGATCGATGCCATGGCAGGAGATTGACAAAAGCTGGCTCTTTTGGAGATTAGTCTGAAGATCGGAGATGTCACCAAACCACTGCAGGATATGAACAAGGTTATCGACGTCCGTCTTGGATGGGGATAAGAAAATACAAGTGTGGAGCTGAGAGAAACTCTTACGGAGATCTTGAAAATTAGATCAGAAGCTTATAATTGCAAATATTTAGGGCTTCCTTCTTATGTGGATAGAGCCAGAACTAGTACTTTCAAGTATCTTAAAGAAAGGGTATGGAGGAAAATTCAAGGATGGAAGGAGAAGCTTCTTTCTAAGGCAGGAAAAGAAGTGCTCATCAAGTCAGTGGCACAAGCTATTCCTATCTATGTGATGTCTTGTAATTATTTGATTAAATCCTTATGTGATGAGCTCGCTTCTCTAAATATTCATAACAAGACAATGATAAGAAAATTCACTGGTTAAACAAAGACATCCTTGCAAAGGCAAAGAACCAGGGAGGGCTAGGCTTCAGAGACATGCATGATGTCGACGGTTGGGATATCGGTCCCAAGTCAACTAAGGTTCTTGAGAAAGGGTGATAGAAGACCTGCCGAGCAAGGCAAACAACAATCAATGAGCAACAGGGAGGCGCAGGGTTTTTATCCTGGTTCAGGCCTCCCCGAAGGAGATAATAGCCCTACGTCCAGTGCTTCTTTATATGACAAAGGATTACAAGGAGGAACTCGGCGAGACGAACAGGTCTCGACGAGATTATGGGTGTACAAGAAGTAGTATGCGATCCTGGCTCCAGGTCCTCCTCCCTACACGCCGTAGGGGCTCGGTTTATATAGTGTTGAACAACCGACCTACCGAGGGACAATCGGGTCGGGCTAACTACGAGACCGTAACGAACTCATATACATGCCAAATACATGTAGATAAGGTATACTCCAATTCTTGGGGATCACGACGTCTATTACAATCAAGGAAACCAACGTCCGGGTCTTCACGTAGTCGTGCAGAACTCTGTTCGAGTCGGACTCGAACACAAAGTCTAGGCCATCACGCACCGTGCTAACCAGGAAGCTGTTCGGCTGGATGCACATGGGCCTGATAGAACCTTCTAGGGAGCTGGGACCTAGGAGGCTGTTCGATTGGGCTGTCAGGGAGTGGACCATGGCAATGGGCCGTCATTTTATCCCCGACAGCTAGCACCCGAGACTCAAGTGGAAGGACTCAGTAGAGTGGGGTCTTCCTCTTGGGACTCCAAGTCACGAAGAAGGAAATTTTCCTGCTATAAAGATGTATAACAGGCGACCGAACAGGCTATGGTTCAGCCGAACAAGACTTGTTTGGGACCGAACAAAACCCGATCAGTGCCGAGTAACTTTGTTGCGTCGAACAGGGAACAACATCTGTCCAAGCAGAGCTCCCAGCCCTCAGTGCAGATACTGGAAAAAGTAGCCATTGGCAGATCTCAACGGTAACTTTCGCTGCGCAGTCAGAATGGGCAACTGTTTTTACTTAGCCGTTGCAGTAAAAAACTAGTCGTTTTATGGCAAAAAAACTGTTGCAGAGCTGCTCGTCTGGGGCAATAAAGAGCACTCAAGCCGCTCGCGGCTCGCCACTTTCGCTCTCGTGCGCCTTTCCTTCCCGAGCCTTTTTCCAACAGCACTCAGCGCCAAACAGCCACAACCCACTTCCAAAACTGCTCGTCCATCCTGGGGGTTGCTATGGCCAAATTCTCGAGCACTAGCATGACCGAGGAAGACTTGAAGATCTTGGAGGCGGAGGGGCACATCGACGCCGGCAGCTGGAGGCTGCCCGGGGAGGAGGAAACATCGTTTCTGTAGATGGCAGTCTTCGCACACCTGTGCGAGGGCTACCTAGGAGTTGATCCATCGGTGGGGCTGTTCCTTCACTACTACACAGTGACGAGGAGCAGCTCCGCCGCTTCCTGGCTCGGGTGCTACTACCTCAAGCTCCAAGCCACCGCCGACGATGCTCCGTATCCTCGTCCACCACTGCTCGACTCAATGGGGCCGTGGTGGATGAGGTGGTTCTACACCAAGAGGAGAGACGACAACAAGCTCTTCTTCACCGGGTAGACGCCGGCGAAGGGAACACAGATGTCGCTACCGGAGCCGACCGGCGAGGAGTGGTATCTCATCCGAAAGATCGCCTCTCTCGTGGGCCTCGGGCTCATGGGCAGAGAGATTATCCGGGACTTCGTGGCGAACAAGATCTGTTCGCTGCGGAAGAGGTCCTACCCTTTGTACAAGATAGTAGATTGGAAAGACATCATCAGGAAAGCTCGGGTAAGTTCCTCAGACGCTCAACCCTTCTTTGGTGATTTATCTGAACAGGAACTAAACATACCTTCTGTTCGGGCAGAGAAACCTACGGACGCATGGGTGATAGAACAGGTCGATGCCATGCTAAAGGCTGCCAGGAAGGACAGTGAGGTCACCGGCGAGGTGGCCTACACGTGCCCGAGGAATGTGCTCGTCCGCTCTCCTGAGGTAACTTAGGCAGATCCCCCATTTGAGTTGCTAGACTTTCACGACTAAAGCATGCTTACATTCGCTTCCTTATGCAGGACGAGCAGTTGATCATCGGCGGGATCGTCGATGAGCTCTCGGGATCCGACAAGGAGGAAACGAGGAAGGGCAAGGCCAAGGTGGCCGTGAAGCCTAAGGTGGCCGCCGAGCCGACGCGGAGCTCACCGCGCCGCAGCGGCCGCCAACAGCCTATGAAGCCCTCTGTGGCGATGAAGCGCGCCGAGCAAACCAAGCGCGCGCACGACCAGCCAAGGGGGAGCACCCAAACCTATCCCTCCTCACCGAGCAAGACGATGAAGAGGTACGAAACTTGACCCACTGGCTAAAGCGTTACGCACAGGCTCACCCAGGGCATATGGAACGGCTGCAACAGATCGCCAAGCAGAGGAGGCTCGAGGAGGAAGTCGCGCGCAAGGAGGCACTCCTTGCGCTGTGCAGAAAGAGTGCTCAGCTTAGCAGAGAGCTAAGTTTGTCGCCAAGAGCGCCCGGTGGCCAAGGCGAACAAGGAGCCGAGGACCCGCCGAGCAAGAGGCACAAGCTCCATCGCGGAGCAAAGAAGAAGGCCAAGCCTCCTGCGGCAGGTAAGCAATGGCTAGACTCTCACCTTACATTCCACCGAACAGCTTAGGACTTAACACATTTCTTTTTCATCAGCTGTCCAGGAGGGGATCGCCACTGACGACGTAGGAGCGGCGATCGAGCGGCCTTTGCTGCCCGAGCACCTTCACGGTGCGTCACGGGCAGTGAGGTTGGCCGCCCTCAAGGACAAGCTGGCAGCGTGGGCTGGGCTCCCGCCTGGCTCCTCCGACCAAATCGACGCGCTGAAGAGCCCGGTGGAGCGGTCGGAAACCGAAGAAGCGGGGCACGGCGCCACGAATAGCGGAGCCGATGTGTTGGCTCTGCCGGCTGCCCGTGGCGGGACCGAGCAGATGGTCCTGTCAGGCACTTCGTCGTAGGGGCAACTCGTCCTTGCGGTAGAGGAAACTTCTGGCGAGCAGGGTGAAGGACCCGCCGCAGGGAGTAGGGAGACGATCGCGAGCAGGAGGCACAAGTGTCCCTGCCCGCGGTCCCACCGATGTCGCCAAGCAGAGCGACACCAGTCTTACCCAAGGGCGGTCGGGCGGAGGAACAAGAAGAAGGGCAGGAGCTCGGGGGCAAAAGTTCTTCGCCCGTCGCCACTGCCCCAGGCGAGCGCGCTCCCGCAAGGAGGAGCAGCGGAAGCAACGGAGGGGACAGCGCGCTGTGACCGCTTCGAGCAGCCGGGGCTTTGCAGCCCACAGTCTTGGGAGGCGCCTACGCCTAAACTTGAAGCAAAGGCTTCGAGAGGTAAGCCTCAAACCAAAGCTTGTTCGTTTAAATTACCAGAAGCCCGTTATAACGGACTTGCTCTTCTCTTGCTCAGGTCTTGCGAGGCACCATGGAGGACCTCCACGAAGGTGTTGCCATCGAGCGCGACGCCATTCTGGAAACTTTTCGAAATCAGCGCCGTACGAGATGGCTCGAGGAAGAACTCATGGCCGCGGCCGAAAGCCGGAACCGATTCACGGCTGAGGTGAAGGAGCTCAAGGCCTAGCTGACCGAGGAGAGGGTGCCATCACAGCGGCTCTCTCAAAAAGAGGCCGAGGAGCTTGGCGAACTGGCCGCGAGGGCGCACGCCGCGGAAGGATGGGTCAAATAGCTGTCCAAGCAGCTCAAGATCGCCGAGAAGCACCTTAGTCAGAGAGAAATTCTGACCGAGGATCTGCAGGCCAAGACCGAAGAGGTCGAAGCCCTTCGTGCAGAGGCGACGGAGCTGGCCAAGCAAAGTAAGGAGGAAGCCGAGCGTCTCCGAGCTGAAGCCAGAGAAGGGATCAGAGCCCAAGGGGAAGTCCTGCGTCTCAAGTTAGTGATTGAGGAGCTGAAGGAGCAGCTTGCTTCTAAGTAGCAGTAGGGCAGTACCCGAAAGGGCTCTTTTGTGCCTGTAAACTTTTGTTAGTGTAAATAAACTTACCTTTTCCATGCAAAATGGAGCAGCAAAAAGATAAGAACGAGCAGGAAACTAGGAGCAAGGCAAAACAACGCTAGAGAGTTTTCAGAAAAAGGTAGAACGCCAGCCTAACTCCCAACCTCGTTGTGCATCTGCTCGAAAACCTGAGTTTGCGAACTCGAACAGGTGCACAAGCAAAAGAGCGACACCCTAGCCCCCAGTACGGATGATGCTTGAAGACCTAAGTTTGCGAATTCAAGCACGTGCGTAGAGAGATAGAACGACACCCGTATCCTGATCGACTGTTTCCATGAACTGCTCGTTAATGTAAGCTAGGCGATTCCAAGGGTAACCGAACAATGAAAGTGCCTCTGCCGCGGGGGCTTACGAGAGCAGGCTTTGCCAAGTGGTTGTGCCGAACGCGGTAAGTGCCTCGCCGCGGGGGGCTTACGAGAGCAGACTTAACCGCAAGGCGGAAAGTCGTGTTACGCAACTCTGAGTTTAGGAACTTCTTGAAATTAGATACGGGCAGGAAAACCTAAAGATTGCGGAGCTAAGAGTTCGCAAGACCGTGCAGCCATCAAGTGTTACCAGAGAGAAGGTAGTCTGAGAAGACAAGGTGTGAAAAGGGTCGCAGGGGACCGCCAGCATTCATAATTTTTGGATTGAATTTTACATGGCAGCCCAAGAGACTTGGACGAACAAAGGCGCGAAGTTTGACACAAAGCGCAAAGCTAGGGAAACAAACGAAAGACCTACACAAAGAACTTACGAAGCTGGTCGATGTTCCAAGTCTTTGGTCGACTCTCTCCGTCCTCCATTCCCAGTGAACGACCCCGGCGGCGATAGAAATGACCGTGAACGAACCCTCCCACGGGGGAGTTAACTTTTTGGCATTGGACAGGTTCTGGACGCGGCGCAGAACGAGGTCCCCCACCTTCGAAACCCTTGGTCGAATAGATTTGGCGGCGTGCCAGCGAAGATCTTGCTGGTAGCGCGCCATTCTGACTTGTGCCCGTTCGCGTGTGCCTTCGAGGAGATCGAGTTCGAGCATTCGCTCTTGCTCTGCGTCAACCAAGTTGACCGAGCTCGTGCGAGGCGAGCTGAGTACTACTTCGACGGGCAAGATGGCTTCAGCACCGTAGACCAATTGGAAAGGAGTTTCCACGGTTGCCCGGATGGCCGTGGTGCAAACGGCCCAGAGGACGGAAGGAACTTCGTCGACCCAGGCTTTGTTGTGCTCGCTGAGTGCAGCGAACACCCGTCGTTTGATACCCTGGACAATCTGTCCGTTAGCTCGCTCGACTGCTCCATTGCTCTGTGGATGTGCCACAGAGACGAAGCAGACCTTGGTGCCCAGCTGTTCGCAGTATTCCTAGAATAGCTCTCTTCTGAACTGGGGACCGTTATCAGTGATCAGTTTGTGGGGAATCCCAAAGCGCGTGATCACATTGCTTTTGAAGAAGCGCACAACAGTCTTGGCGTGAAGAGATGACATAGACTCGGACTCAATCCACTTTGTAAAAGTGTCGATGTCAACGAGCAAGTGTGTGCAGCCCTTGAACCCCTTGGGAACGGGTCGAGCAGATCCAGACCCCATGTGGAAAAGGCCATGATGGGGGATCGTTTGAAGCTCTTGGGCGGGCTTATGAGCCTTCCGGGCGTGGAATTGGTATGCCTTGCACTTAGTTACCACATCCCGAGCATCCTATAGCGCTGTGGACCAGTAATAACCCTCGTGTATGTCCCTAAGAAGGATCACACCCTCCTGCTGCGAGATGCACTTGGAGAGGACTCCCAGAGCACCTTGACGGTAAAGGATGCCATCCACAAGCTTGTATGAACTAGCACGCCTTATAAGCCGGGAACGCTCGGCTTCGCCGTCGGACAGGGTTCCATCTGCAAGGTACCAGACAAATGGCGTTGTCCGATCCATGACACCTTTCGATAGCGGAGCAGCACCACTGTCTCTGTTGCCTCGTCCGGAGGCGTGATAGAGGGCTTGTAAAGGTGCTCGACGAGCACCCTGCTGGAAGCGAGTTCGCGTGAGATCAAACTTGGACAGCTGGTCGGCCAAGAAGTTGTCCTTCACAGGCACGAAGAGCACCTCGAAGAATCGAAGTGCGCCCAACTTCCTCACCTCAACCGGTATCGCGCCATTGAGTCATCGCAAAGACAGCGATACTCCTTGTTTACGATTGATGACCAGGTGTGAATCTCTCTTCACAGTTAGCCGTTGGATGCCGAGCGACTTGCACGCTCTTAATCCCGCGAGGAGGGCCTCGTACTCCGCGGCATTGTTAGTCGCCGCAAGTGTAGTTGGATAGAATACTCGAGTTGCTCTCCTTGAGGAGAGATGAGAACGAAACCAGCCCCCGAGTTCCAGTGCGCGAACCATCGAAGAACATGGTCCATGGGGTTTCTTCAGGTTGCTCGGGAGCTTCCTGGGATTTGGGCGGACAGGTCCATTTAGCGACAAAGTCAGCCAAGACCTGGGATTTGATAGCAGTTCAAGCAGTAAACAGAATGTCGAATTCTGCTAGTTCCATTGCCCACTTAGCTATACGTCCACCAGCTTCCTTATTCCGTAGGATTTCGTCCAGAGGGAACTTAGTCGGGACCAGTATTTGGTGCGCCTGAAAATACTGCCGAAGCTTCCTGGAGGACAAGAGCAAGGCGTAGAGCAACTTTTGGACCTCGGGGTAACGCTCCTTTGATCCATGAAGCACCGCGCTCACGTAATAAATTGGCCGCTGAATGCCTTCCCTTTCCACCGTCAAGACCGCGCTCACCGCTTGTGGCGTGCAGCCAAGATACAGTAAAAGCTACTCGCATGCCGCGGGGTAGTCAAGACAGGTGGGTTGGATAGGTATTGCTTTAGATCTTGGAAAGATCTGTCAGCCTCTTCTGTTCACTCGAAACCATTGTGCTTGCGCAGAGCCTTGAAGAAGGGCAGCCCGCGTTCGCCTTGACGGGAAATAAACCTGCTTAGAGCAGCCATCCGTCCTGTTAGGCTCTGAACCTTCTTAACGGTGGTCGGAGCCATCATGTTTTCAATGGACTCGATTTTTTCAGGGTTAGCAGAAATTCCTTGCCAACCTATATAACATAGCCGAGCAGCATAACAGATCGAACACCAAAGGTACACTTCTCTGGATTTAATTTAATCATGTGCCTGGTGAGATTTTGGAATGTCTCGGCCAGGTCTTTTACATGATCCGGAGCATACCTGCTCTTTACGACTATGTCCTCGACGTAGACCTCCAGGTTCCTTCCGCGCTGTTCTGGAAAAGTCTTCTCCATTAAGCGTTGGAAGGTGGCACCAGTATTGCGCAGACCAAAAGATATGGTCGTATAGCAAAAAGTGCCGAAGGGGTGATGAAGTTTTCTCTTCATCCTCGGGGGAGATGCTTATTTGGTGATAACCAGAGTAAGCATCCAAAAACACAAAAGCTGGGCATCCGCAGTATCGTCGACCAACTGGTCTATGCGAGGTAGCGAAAAATTGTTCTTAGGACAAGCTGCGTTCAAATCTGTGTGGTCGACACACATCCTCCACTTGCCGCATTTCTTCTTTACGATCACAGGGTTGGCCAGCCACTTGGTGTGATCAACCTCACGGATGAACCCAGCAGCGAGCAGCTTTCCAAGCTGATCCTTGATGATCCCTGCTTGAAATCCGAAAAGCAACGAAGTTTCTGGCGAACAGGCTTTTTGTCCGGCCGGACTGCCATTTTGTGCTCGATAGCCTCCGTTGGGACCCCGGGCATGTCAGACGGCTCCCAGGCTAACACGTCTGCATTAGCTCGGAGGAAGGCGATGAGCTCAATTTCCTATTTGGCGTCCAGATTGGCCCCTAAATGAACTGTCTTGGAAGGATCGTCAAGAGACAGCGGAACTTTCTTGGTCTCTCCTCCTGACTGAAATGAAACTTTGGGACGGGCAGACTTGGTTTGCGGCACTTCGGGACAGCCCGGGGGAAGTTGGTCGACCAGGGCAAGGGACTGCTCATCGCAATCTAAAGCCGCCTTGTAGTTGCCCTTGACCGTGATCACGCCGCTAGGGCCCGGGATCTTCACGCAGTGGTATGCGTGGTGGGACACGGCCATGAACTTACCCAGAGATGGCCGGCCCAAGATCGCGTTGTAGGCAGATGGGAAGTCGACCACGTCGAACATGATCAACTCTGTCCGGAAGTTTCTTGGACTGCCGAAGGTAACGGGCAGAACGATTTGCCCGAGCGGCTGAACAGCTTCTCCCAGTACAATCCCATAGCGGGGCATCGCGACATCTTTGAGCTTGGAACGAGGAATATGCATCTCGTCCAAGACTTTGGCAGAAAGCAAGTCTAGCGCGCTGTTGACACCTAAATTTGGCAGAAAATCGGATATTCAGAAAAGGCCAAATATGTTGGAATTATTGGGCTGGATCGGAAATGGGCTTTATCGGCAAAGAAGAGGAGTATATTGAAGAATACCGATAGATACCAGACTCCTGAAGAAATACGATCTAATCAGAAGCGCGACACGGTAAAATGGGTCGTATCGGTATCGAATTTGTAATACTATAAATAGGACCTTAGGTCTGGAGAATAGGGGACATCATACATCAAACACAAACTACTTTCTCGAATCCTATCGACCCCGTCGAAAGGCTTCAAACTCGCAGGTAGAGGTATCTCGATGGGATAATCGATTCTCTCCTTGTAACCTGTATGCATGGCTGTATCATCTTGATCTCATGTATGCAAAGCATGTTAAACTTCCTCGAGATTTACCGATCTTTAACATGTTCTCGCATATTACACTGTCTCGATTTAATCGATCTATAATGTGTGCTTATCTTGCAATGCCGATTGTCAAGTATTTTGTATGTTTTTCCTGAATTCGATATATGCGACTGTCTCGTTCAATCGATCTTGCGTATGACCTATTTAGATTTTTGCATGTGTAGATGTTTGCCGATTAACATGGTATTTATTCATATTGGCTTTAAACCTTCAAATCGGTTTATTAGTTTACATTTAAGTTTAGATTTGAATACTGTCTTAGCCTAACCAAGCTGTTCAATCTATTCTTCGGTTTAATCTAATGCGTTGATTCAAAGGTTTATCACCGATATTATACAAAAATACCAAAAAGAAGTACGAGATTTATAATTACAATGCCTTTTTTACATTTAACTGCTCTATCAGGCATTAAGCCGATAGATCTTGTAATCAGATTATTTAAAACCGATTGCATACAACCTGATCTGGCTAAATTTAAAAGCCGATTGGGGCTAAGTCACTGACGATTTTCTCCTTGTCAATTTACAGGTCAAATTGACTGGCACACTTGGTCTTTGGTTGCGATACAATCACAGAATTGACGCTTCCGCACGTGTGTTCACAGAAGTCCATTTTTGTGTCAACATACTTTTTGGCATGCCCGGTGGGGCCCCAACAATCGAAACCAACAAGATGACGCGTACCGACACCGAGGCGGCGTTGGAGGCGCTCAAGCTCGCTGCTGAGGCAGTGACGTTTGACGAATTGAGCCCTGATCAGAAAAAGGAAATCGAAGATAGGCTCGCGGAGATCCATGAGGAGAACAAGAAGAGAATGCTAACTGGCTATCGGAAAACCCGTAGTGGCCAGATTACAAAGACTTCTATTGGAGATCCACTGCTCACCGAAGATTTTTCTGAGGTGATAAGAGATCAGATCAATAGTTCTGTTTACCGATCGATGTTGGACCAGTCATCGGTTTTAGGGTGAATCGTCCAGGAGGGGACTAGTGTCGCGCTACACAACATCATGACTGGACAAGCTCATTAGGTGAATCGGAATATTCCGCAGGGGATGAATTTGGGAAATAGGTATCCAGCTTATACTCAGCCAGGGGCATCGCATGCTGGAACCTCCCAGCCAGGTCCCCCCTTGACGATCAACCCAACTCCGATTCAGATGATACCGAATAATCAGGCTATGGTTCCGGTCCCGGATCCAGTCTATCAGCCGATTAATCCGGGGATAAATGATAATCTAGAAGAGATGACTAGGAATCTAGTTTACAACATGATGAAGCAAATGCGGGTTCAACACGCCTAAAATTGCTCCGCATTACACTATGCCGTATTCATCGGCTTTTAACGAAACAGAATATCCGCATAAATATCGAGTTCTCGATTTCGCGAATGCCAAATTCAGCGGGAGTGATCACACCTCTACGCGCGAGCATATTGCCAGATTTCTTGCACTATGCGGAGAGGCTGCTTCAAAGGACACTCTCAAATGCCGATTATTCCCGCTATCGTTATCGAGATCGGCGTTTAACTGGTTCACATCGCTTCCACCAAACTGTATCACTTCCTGGCCAGATCTGGAGAAGAAATTTCACGAATATTTTTATTCTGGAGAAAATGAAGTAAGAATTACCGTTATCATGATGATCAAGCAGAAGTTTGGGGAATCGGTAAATGATTATCTGCGTCGGTTCGAAGTGAAACCGATGCTCTGACCTTTCCTTGCTGATAATGAATTAGCAGAATTGGCTTTCAAGGGTTTACTACCCGTTAATCAGAAAAAGGTGGGCAATCAGGAATTCGCTGATATTTTACATCTGGCTCACAAGATCGTGCTGTATGAAAGCCGATTCTCTAATAATTCTTACCCAGGCCAGAAAGAGTATCGGAACAACAACAACAATAATAAGGGCAAAGATAAAGCAATTAATATTGTCGATACAGATGAAGTTGAAGACTCAGATGACTCCGATACTGAGGAGGTTGGTGTTTATATTGCTGAATGGGTCAATAAGAAAAAGGAATTCGAGCTGGGATGGATAAAGCCGAAAAGCACTGAGAACAACAAATATTCTTTTGATACATCCAAGCGTGATCGGATTTTTGATCATTTGCTACAAGAAAAGCAGATTCGCCTTAAACAGGGGCATGTAATTCCTCCACTCGAAGAGCTGAAGAAGCGGAGGTATTGCAAGTGGCACAATTCTTACTCACATGCCACCAATGAGTGCAATGTATTCAAGCAGGTGGTGCAGAAAGCGATCGAGAGCGGGCAACTTCAATATCAAGGTAAAAACTCACAGATCGATACAGAGCCATTCCCAGTCGGTTTTGTTGGAATGGTCGACGCTAAAAGAAAAGCCGATGATCCCGAGAGTTCAAAACGGTTTAAAGTACTTGTTGGCTCTAAGAGGATCGTGGTGGAATAAAGGACGGAACTAAGATTCCAATCATCTGGCCGACGAAGTGGTGAAAGAACTGGCGACTGGCGCAAGGTGAAGCATGGGCATAATTATAATCCGATTTCCATGCCAAGGCCAAAACCGACCTTTGATCAATTGTTGGAAAAATACGACCGGATGGCTAAGGAGACTCTTCGGAAAAGCGTTAAAACAGATGCTTCAGAAATAGTTCAGGGGGATTCAAATAATCAGGATTGGGAGATGGAGCACTGGGATTGTCCTTTTTTCCGATACTGCTGGGAGGAGAGAATGTCGTTACCTACTCTAGAGAATTGCCCAATGAATCATGCCTTTATCCCACCAAAGAGAACATCGGTAAAAGATCAGCTAGTGTTTCCTGGTGAAAAGCCTGAGGATACTCCGATAAACAAAAATACCGATGTGCATCAGCCTCCCAAGGTGACGTTGCCACAGTGGTGCCCGAGTGGGATCACAAAGTCTCAGAAGCGGCGCTTGCAGAGGATGAGGAATGCTGAGGCTAAAGAAGCAGAGGCCGAAAAGTTCAGGGATGCTCTGCTGGAGCAAGTAAAGCCGACAAGACCGGCTAGGGGCAGGCAAGAGTGGAGGCCCAAGTTGAGATCGGCTGTTATTATCGAAAAGGAATCTGATGAAGTTTCAATTGCCACTAATATGGTTTGCGTGTTACCACGGAAATTCATGCGTGATTATGAAGAGGCTACTGCAGAGCTGGTGGTTGAAGCTGAAGACGCTATATTCAAGAAACCTGAGAACTCCCGTTTACACTTAAAACCATTGTTCATCCCGTTTACCAGAATGATGGTGGATAGTGGAGCTACCGTAAATCTGATGCCATATTCTGTGTGTCGAAAGATCGGCAAATCTACAGAAGATTTGGTCAAAACCAATATGGTTTTGTGCGATTTTAATGGAAATCCGACCGAAGCGAAAGGTGTTCTGGTCGTAGAGCTCACTGTAGGGAGCAAAACAATCCCAACGGCTTTCTTTGTGATTGAAGGAAAAGGAAGTTATAACGTACTGTTGGGAAGGGACTGGATACACGCCAATTGCAGCATTCCATCGACATTGCATCAGATTCTGATTCAATGGATAGGCAAGCAAATAGAAGTGGTCAGAGGAGAATCTCTAACCGCAGAAACCGATTGTGCAGAAATACATGACAACCTGGAGGCGTTATCGGGAAAACCCTTGGAAGGCTGCGATTTCCTCGACGTCAGTAAAATGGGCTTCAAGCCAACATCATTGGAAGCGCAATCGGTAACTCAAGGACACGAGGGTTTTTTATGGGAACTGCGGCTCTAAAGGAGGGAATAGAGTTCAAGATGGGCCAAGGATTCATATCGGCTGATGAACTTGAAAAAGTCGATATTGGATCCGATGGTAAAGAGAGGCCCACTTATATCAGTAAACAGTTGCCGCGGGAGTATAAAGATCGGCTTATCCAGATTCTCAAGGATCGGGTTGATTGCTTTGCCTGGGAATATCATGAAATGCCTGGTTTAGACCGAACTATAGTGGAGCATAAGATTAAAATGAAACCTGGATTTCGGCCAGTCAAACAATCGCCAAGAAAGATTAGTTGGAAAGTTTACGATCAAGTAAAGGCCGAAATTCAAAGATTATTAGATGCAAAATTTATTCGGCCATGCAAATATGCCGATTGGATTTCTAATATAGTGCCAGTTGGCAAAAAGGATTCTGACAAAATTCGGGTATGCATTGATTTTCGGGATTTGAATAAAGCAACATTCAAAGACGAATATCCGATGCCGATCGGTTGATTGACGCTGCTTCGGGCAATCGGATTATCAGTTTTCTAGTTGGCAATGCTGGTTACAATCAAATCTTTATGGCCGAAGAAGATGTAAACAAGACTGCGTTTAGATGTCCTGGAGCTATCGGCTTGTTTGACTGGGTTGTCATGACTTTTGGGCTGATTAGCGCTGGGGGTACATATCAAAGAGGGATGAACTTGATCTACCATGATTTAATCGGTAAATTGGTTGAAATTTACATTGATGACGTGCTGATTAATTCTCAGGAGGAAGAACAACACTTGGCTGATATTATAACTGTATTGGATCGTTTTCGAAAATACGGCATGAGGATGAATCCAAAGAAGTGTGCTTTTGGAGTATCGGCTGGTAAATTCTTGGGATTTATGGTGCATCAGAGAGGAATCGAAGTTCATCCTGATAGAGTAAAGGCGATCCTGAATACTAAGCCTCCTGATTCGAAGGTTCGTCTATAGGAGCTCATCGGTAAGATTAATTACTTGAGGAGGTTTATTTCAAATTTATCAGAAAGAATCATCCCGTTTTCTTCTTTGTTTAAGTTGAAAAATTCCGATAAGTTTGTTTGGGGGCCAGAGCAGCAGAAAGCATTTGATAATATCAAAGAGTATTTGACAAATCCACCTATTCTGGTCACTCCGAAAGAAGATTTGTCATTTAAGTTGTATCTATCGGTATCGGATAAAACGATAGGACGGAAAGGAACATGCAATTTTCTATTTGAGCAGGAAGTTGTTGGACCCGGAAACCCGATACACGGTAGTGGAAAGGTATTGCCTATGTTTATACTTTGCTTGCACTAAACTGAGGCATTATTTGTTGGGTGCTGAATGCAAAGTGGTTTGCCAAACCGATGTGGTCAAGTACATGCTTAATGCTCCAATTATCAAAGGACGACTCGGTAAGTGGGCATATGCTCTCATTGAGTTTGACTTGACATATGAATCTGCAAAAGCTGTCAAGGGGCAGGTATTAGCCGATTTTATTACGCACCATCAAGATATTAATCTTTCGATTCTCTTGCCTTGGGTAATGTTCTTTGATGGATCGGTTTGTGAGAAGGGATGTGGAATCGGTATTTTCATAGTTTGTCCTAGTGGTGTTCCATACCGATTCAGTATTACAGTGGATTTTGGGTTAACCAACAATCAAGTAGAATACGAGGCTTTGATTCAGGGATTGGAGTGGTTAATCCAAGCTGGTGCTATTGCTGTGGAGGTGTTTGGAGATTCACAATTGGTGGTTTACCAGATGATCGGTAAATATGGGTGTCATAGCGAATATCTTCGGGAGTATCTGGAGAGAGCTTATGATTTGGCTAAATATTTCACTATATTCACTATTCATCATATTCCGAGAGAACAGAATTGTGAAGCCAATGATTTAGCTCAAGAAGCGTTAGGGTACAAATTACCGATCATGGAGTTGGAGATTATTCCGATTGCAAATCCTGTTCCGATAGGATGACAGGTAGAAATTATCGGTTATCTTAGGGATCCTCAAGGGAAAACCGATAGGAAGCTTAAAAGAAGAGATCAAAGGTATGTGTTGATTGGTGATAAATTATACTATCGGAGTTTTGATGGGTTATTGCTTAAATGCCTGAATGAAGAAGAGGCTAAAGTTGCAATCTGATAAATTCATGAAGGGTTGTGTGGAACTCATCAATCGGCATATAAGATGAAGTGGGTGTTAAAACGCGTGGGATATTTTTGGCCGACGATGGTGGAAGATTGTTTCAAATATTATAGGGGTTGCAAAGACTGCCAGAGATTTGGGAATATCCAACATGCGCCTGCGTCAGTTTTACATCCGATCGTGAAACCGTGGCATTTTATAGGATGGGGAATTGATATGATTGGTGAAATATTTCTGTCGGTGTAATAAATCTAGGGGTACAAGAGCATTGAAAGGCGAGACGGTGGAGTGCGTGGCGAGCCCCTTGGAGGCGAGTCGAGGCCCAGCATGAGCAGGCGTGTGGGCGAGCCCCTCCGATGGTGGCGAGGGCCCCGCGCCCGAGCGGAGTGCGTCGGTGAGCCCCCTCTGAAGACCGGTGAGGGCCCAGCGCGTCGGGCGGGGCCAGCGTGGCGAGGAAGTATTGCGAAGAGTCTTGGAGACGAAGGCTCCCTGCCGCCTGAAGAAGCGCATTTAATGAGACATCACGCGAGTAGACAGTGGAAAAATGATTACCTTCTGATGGCCCTTGCAGTCGGCGGGGCATCCTTTATGGTGCGAAGAATTGTGAAGCGAGAGGAGGTTTGCTTGAAGGGCCGCTTGTCGGGGAGCAAGGCGAGGCCCCACCCGCAGACTCACCGGTGTGGTTGCGGGTGAAGGCCACTGCGAACCTGTGAGGCGGCACATGCAGCGTGGGCGGTAACACGTTTCGTCTCTTACATCGTGTCTTGTCGATTGTCTTGAGGAGCCTCTTGCCTACTCCCGACTCTCCGTCGGTTCAAGGCTTGTATAAAAGAGAGAGAGAGGGAAGGGGCACGTTAGGTAGGATTCGAACACTCGATTCGTGAGAGCACTCTGTAAGACTTTCCCTTTCAACCACAATCGAGAAAAGAGCTAAGGCTCGGCGGGAGTAGGACTATTACCCGAGAGGGGTCCGAACACAGGTAAATCTGCAAGTCGTTCCTTGTTGAGCCCGGCGCTCAAATCGAATCGAGCTTGATCAGTCGGCTAGAGTAAAAATCGACCGGGGTGTGATCCGCGGTGGTTGAGCGGAGAACGCCGTCGAGCAGCGCCAGTAGGGGGCGCTAGCGTCGGTTCAAGCTCTTGACCCTTCTTGAGGAGGCGATGGCGGAGAAGCGATCCGCGATGGGCGAAGCGGCCGCTAGAGCTGCGGCCTGAGTCGGCCTTGGCGATGGCAGCAGATCACCCGGCGGTGGCCGCCCGCCTAGGGCTGGAGCCTGGCGGAAGCAGCCACCTCGGCCAAGCTAAGCGGCGCTGGCCTTGGAGGAGTGCACTCGACCAGAACCTCCACGCGGCGAGGCCTCGCTGGAAACCCACGGTTCCGGTGACTCCGGACTCCCCGGCGGCGCCGTGGTTGGCCAGCTTGGCCCGCTACGTCGACGCCGCCGGGCAGTGGTACAAGTCTCGGGGCGGAACCGCGTTTCGCGCCCTCTCGTTCTTTGTTGCCCTCGCATTCCTCTCATGATCTCCTGTTGAGGGGGGAGCCAAGATGACAAACGAGGCGACCCCTACGGGGCTCGGCCCGGCGAGGCGTGCAGTGGCGCGATCTCCGGTCCCATCTGGAGGACCGCCACTTCTGCATGGAAGACCTGCGTGACAAGCTCGCCAGGGCCGCGACCAGCCTTGTGGCGCCATCGCCCGCCGTCTTGTGAGGACCAGCAAGAGGGTTCCCAGGCTGCCCGGCCAGTGAGGGTGGCGCTTCGCGCCACCTAGGCGGCGAGGCGGCGAGGCGGGACCGTGTCGAGGCGAGAGGCTCCCGGCGTCGGGTGCCAGCGCCTTTTCTAAGGAGGCTGCGCCCGCGTCGATGGCGGAGCAGTTTATCCGGCCCCCA